>JAIOJX010000031.1:37943906-39193906 GCA_022376925.1 Tragulus kanchil | reverse complement strand
TGGAAAATGCCATGGACAGAGGAGCCTGGCAGACTAGAATCCATAGGGTTGCAAAGAGTTAGACATGACTTACCAACTAAACCACCACCACCACAGCATGTTCCCTGACCAGAGTTTGAACCCATGCCCCCTGCAATGGAAGCACAGAGTCTTAACCACTGGCCTGCCAGGGAAGTCCCAAATCCATAATTATTGAAGCTGGGTAATGGGCATATGGGCTTCCCAGATGGCACTAACAGTAAAGAATCCACCCTTCAGTGAAGGAGACATAAGAGACACAGTTTCAATCCCTAGGTCAGGAAGATCCCCTGGAGGAGGGCACAGCAACCCACTCCAGTATTCTTGCCCAGATAATCCCATGGACACAGGAACCTGGCAGGCTACAGTCCACAGGGTCCAAAGAGTTAGACATGACTGAAGCAACTTGGCACATAGCAAAATGGACATATGGAGAGGAAAGGTAATTACTCTATTTTCTGTACTTCTGTGTGTCCTTAAAAGTTTTCCATAATAAAAAAGTTTCTTAAAAGAAACAATGAATAACCCAAGGCCTGAAAAATGAAAATCATCTTGCTGATCTTTGATAGAAATTCCCCCAGTCAATCTGAGCATATCCAACCAGGGAAACAAAGAGAGAGTGTGGTATTAGTCTGGCTTCCGTGGGCCATCAAGCAGAGCTGGCAGGTGTTTCCCAGGAAAGAGAAGCAGTGGTAACTCTTGGGATTTGAAGGAAATGGCCAATAGAAGAAAGACTCTCTCTATTTATATGCAGGTACCCATCACTGAGTCTGTCCTAAATGCTTAGGTAAAGGCCCTCTGGCCTTACCTCAGCCTTTACACCAAGGTGAAGGGTACTTTCCCATCTCCACATATAGGCGACTAGGCCCCTCCTGGGAAGAGAAGTCTTTCCTCACTCCCGCCACGTCATCCAGACCGTGGTGGTGACCTACCTGCCTGGGTTTTCCTCCTACAGCTGAAACCATACTCCAAACCTTGAGATCTGACACATCTCATTAACTACCCCAAGCCCTCTCCTAGCCAAAGGCCAATCCCCAGTCCTGCTTGAAGTTGGCATTTTAGTATCAACAGTCAAAATAGGAATGCTGTTCAGTGCAGGCCAAGTCAGGGGGCTCTGGACAGTATAATTTAAAAAGTGCCAAAATGGTCCCTGAATGCTTCCTACACACCTTACTCAAATGTCTCTCCAACTTGCTTGGTCATGGTGGTTGAAATCCTACAATTTAAGTAGCATTCTTTGGAAAGTTTGTAAACTGCTTTCTTGAGATACGTTTTTTTCCAAAACTACCTTGGGAAGGTAACACATTAAAACCAGTACCTGTTCATGACTTGTTTACTGACCTAAGTATCTAGGAAGAAGGAGCAGAGAGGACTGGTTAAAAGCAAGGGTGAGGGCTTCCTTGGTGGTCCAATGGGGAAGGACACTGCCTTGCAGTGCAAGGGGCGCCAGTTCGATCCCTGGCCTGGGAAGATCCCACATGCCGCGGAGTGGCTGGACCAATGTGTCCAATTACAGAGCTGGAGCTCTGGAGCGCATGCGCCCAGAGCCAGTGCCCTGCGACAACAGAGGCCACTGCTATGGGAGGCCCGCACAGGCCAAAGAACAAAGATAAATAAATGAAAGATCAATAGAAGTGGCCAAAAAAAAAAAAAAAGAGCAAGGGAGACAGGGAGTGGCTGCAGACAGCTTCGGTGGGAACCATTCCTGGTTTCAGGGCACAGATGCTAGGATTTGCAGACAGAGCTGAAAATAAGTTCAGAGGTAGAAGTAGAGGTCATTAGAGGTTGTGGAAGTCCCCTGTGCTCACTCACTTCAATCGTGTCCAACTCTTTGTGATCCTATGGACCGTAGCCCGCCAGGTTCCTCTGTCCATGGGATTCTCTAGGCAAGAATACTGGAGTGGATTGCCGTGCCCTCCTCCAGAGGATCTTCCTGACCCAGGGATCGGACTTGCGTCTCTTACATCATTGCAGGCAGATTCGTACTGCTGAGCCACCGGGAAGCCCTGAAACCTTGGGGCAGTGCAAAGACTGTAGTAGCCAAAGCAGGGTGCACGACTCTGCAGACTGACACCTTGGGCGTGGGCCACAGGGACCCCACCATTCTAAGATTTATATAGAGAAGCTCTCTAATCTTAACGCATCCCAAAAGTCCTTTCCCCCCCTTGAAGTTGGGGCATTTTAGTATCAACAGTCAAAATAGGAATGCTGTTCAGTGCAGGCCAAGTCAGGGGGCTCTGGACAGTATAATTTAAAAAGTGCCAAAATGGTCCCTGAATGCTTCCTACACACCTTACTCAAATGTCTCTCCAACTTGCTTGGTCATGGTGGTTGAAATCCTACAATTTAAGTAGCATTCTTTGGAAAGTTTGTAAACTGCTTTCTTGAGATACGTTTTTTTCCAAAACTACCTTGGGAAGGTAA
The DNA here is from genome assembly GCA_022376925.1 of Tragulus kanchil. Lineage (NCBI taxonomy): Eukaryota > Metazoa > Chordata > Mammalia > Artiodactyla > Tragulidae > Tragulus > Tragulus kanchil. The sequence continues at coordinate 39,191,464 of JAIOJX010000031.1, read as the reverse complement.
CACATTAAAACCAGTACCTGTTCATGACTTGTTTACTGACCTAAGTATCTAGGAAGAAGGAGCAGAGAGGACTGGTTAAAAGCAAGGGTGAGGGCTTCCTTGGTGGTCCAATGGGGAAGGACACTGCCTTGCAGTGCAAGGGGCGCCAGTTCGATCCCTGGCCTGGGAAGATCCCACATGCCGCGGAGTGGCTGGACCAATGTGTCCAATTACAGAGCTGGAGCTCTGGAGCGCATGCGCCCAGAGCCAGTGCCCTGCGACAACAGAGGCCACTGCTATGGGAGGCCCGCACAGGCCAAAGAACAAAGATAAATAAATGAAAGATCAATAGAAGTGGCCAAAAAAAAAAAAAAAGAGCAAGGGAGACAGGGAGTGGCTGCAGACAGCTTCGGTGGGAACCATTCCTGGTTTCAGGGCACAGATGCTAGGATTTGCAGACAGAGCTGAAAATAAGTTCAGAGGTAGAAGTAGAGGTCATTAGAGGTTGTGGAAGTCCCCTGTGCTCACTCACTTCAATCGTGTCCAACTCTTTGTGATCCTATGGACCGTAGCCCGCCAGGTTCCTCTGTCCATGGGATTCTCTAGGCAAGAATACTGGAGTGGATTGCCGTGCCCTCCTCCAGAGGATCTTCCTGACCCAGGGATCGGACTTGCGTCTCTTACATCATTGCAGGCAGATTCGTTACTGCTGAGCCACCGGGGAAGCCCCTGAAATCCCTTGGGGCAGTGCAAAGACTGTAGTAGCCAAAGCAGGGTGCACGACTCTGCAGACTGACACCTTGGGCGTGGGCCACAGGGACCCCACCATTCTAAGATTTATATAGAGAAGCTCATCTAATCTTCACAACATGAGGACATGTGTATCTATATAATTTTACTATTCATCCCAATTATACAAGTGAAAAAACTGAGGCATACAGAGCATAGAGTTAGTAAGAGACAGAACAGGATACAGGCCTAAGCTATCCTACATTACAGCAGTGCATACCTACCCACTGGGCACTCTGCCTCTCATGCCTTCCCCTCTACCAGGTTGGGCAGGGAAAGGCAAGAGGAACATTTAGCAGCCACCTGCTCTGGATCAGGCACTTGATAAAGATTTGATTGCTTCAGTCTCAGGAAAATCCAGTGGAGGAGGAGCCACGATCCTCACGGTCCACATGTGTAAGCAAAACCAGAGAAGTCTGATTCTCTGCCCAGGCCACACAGCTCAGGAAGAGGTAAAGCCAGAATCCAAACCTTGGCCTGAGCTCTGCCCTGCAGGTACTCCCTCTCCAATCCCCACAGGGAGCTGAAGAGAACAGAGACCAGGATGAGGAGGCTGGAGAGGGACTTCAGGTAGTCCTCAGGTCTAATATCTGCTCGGACTTCCTGGGGATCCATGAGAAATCTCTGGACTTCCTCCTCATCCTTGTGTGGCGGGGAGGGGAACCAGAGAGGCAGAGGACTAAGTCCTTAAAGAGAGGCCTCCCTGCTGCTCTGCAAGGGGCTACTGCCTTAGACCGGCCCACTGAGGGCTGGAGAGTGATGTCTCCTACCCCACCTGTTGGTTGCAGGGACCAGGCAGGATGGGGAATGTGTGGTCTCCACTGTGGTCTCCAGTGGCACCTCCTGATTCTTGTACTTGGGTAAAGAGGGATAAGGCCTAGACGAGGGTACCTCCTCCAGGGGATAAGGGCAACAACCAGATGGCCAAGTGGCTGAGGTCTGCGGCACCAGGAGCAGCCCAGGGCCCAGAAATCCAAGGATGGTGGGGAAGACATTAAAGGCATGAGCTGGGACAGAAATATTGCCTCCCAGGACTAGGCCTGTGGCACCCTCTGACCCGGCCTCTGCCAGCCCCAAGAAAGGGTCAAGGATGGTGAGACAGCTTGGCTGTGTGACTCAGGCAGATGCGCCATAGGAAAGAGTGAAGGCGAATGGTAAGGAGGCCCAGGAGCTTCACTGGAGCAGGCGCCGCCGGTACAGTGAGGCCAGGAGTGCTAGGAGCACCCCGGCCACAACCACACTGACCCATGGAGCCCAGGGCGGGGTCCTGCCCATTGCTGATTTCTCCAACTCTTCCTCTGCTCGGAATTCCGGTGCAGTGTGTGTCCCAGGGCTGTCCCCCAGGAGCGGGGTCCAGGGGTTCTCATGGATCCTAATGGTGTCCTCTGACACATACTCATTCTCCTCCGGGGCGTTGTCAGGATTCACGCCCAGGGAGTGACTGTAGCTGATGGCGAGGTCTGCGGAGCAGCCTGAGAACGGTTGGCTGTCCATTCTGGATACCAGCGGGCCAGGCTTGCTCAGCTCCAGCTCTGAGCCCCCGCAGTCAGAGCTGCTGCCTGGCAGAGGTGACGTGCCTCCAGGGGCAGTGCCTGTGGGCACTGGAGATGCTGGAGTCTCCTGGGAAAGAAAGGAGGAACTGGAGGGACTGAGGATGGTGGGGAACAAGCCAGGTTGGATAGCCCCACTTAGGACAGGCCGAAAACGAACACCCCCAACCCCTTGGTTCCAAGCCCATGGTGCCAAAAGGCGATCTTCTCTTGGGGACTCAACCCACCGATGGTGCAGGAAGGCAGTGGGGGAGGAGGGAACCAAGGCCGTGCAGGAGCATCAGTGGCAGGATTTCCTCCAGGGCTGAGAGCTCTACTCACTGGCCTGCCTGTGAGCTCACTCTCACCCCAGGGAGCCCTTGCTCATGTGTGGCCCCGTCTATTTTGAGTTGTGCCTGGGATGGATGGCCATAAAGCAGTCATGGGGTCAGAAGCTGAGCCACACACCCAAGGGGCCCCGTGGACCTGGCTCCAGGGGCCAGGTAGACAGCAGCAGGAGGGTTAGATATGAAGGCTCAGAGGGGGCAACAGTGGACGCTACCAGGTCAGAGCTCTGTCGGCTGGGACTACAGTGTATAACACCCTGGTCAGGGTGAGGCAGGCCAACAACCCAACGGTGAAAAGCAAGGTGTTAAGGCAAACAGGAATGTTTCTTCATCTCAAAATACCACTGCTAAGATTAAAGGGGAGCTGTGAGCTCTAAATGGGTTAATCCACATGACCAGTGAAGGGGGTAAAACAAGCCTGACCCTCCTGAAGCGTCCACACTTGAGAACTCTAATGATTATTATCCTTCTAAAGGATGTGGTGTTAGATCTGGATAAGACTGGGTCTCCGTGTTCCCTATTCCCACAAAAAAAGCCCTAGGACTGGTCTAGGCTAGAGTCAGAATGGAGACGGGAGAGGGGCTTGGGGGAGAGGCCTGGATCATGCTAGGAGGAGTAAGGACTCACCTTCACAAGCCTGTTGCTGCTCTTGACGGTGAGCTCTGTGTTGGCAGGCACCTTCCTGGGCACCGCGTCTGCGGGTATCCTGTGATCAGGCACCACAGTAGGAGGCACTTTGGGTGGCGCCATGCCAGAACGTGCTGAGTTGATGGGCAGTCTGGATGGTGGTAGACTGGGGAGCGCATTAGTGGGCATTGCACCAGGGGGCTTCAAGCTGGTGGGCAACTTGGAAGGCACTGAGCTGCCAAATGCTGAGTTGGTAGGCACCTTGGAGGGCACTGTGCTGGCAGTAATAGAGCTGTTGGGCACTCCTGCCCCACTGGAGCAGATGGCACTTCCAGCCTGGTCACCAGCACCTCCTGCAGAGGCCAAGCCAGTGGAGGAGGAGGAGGTGCCAATAGGTGGAGCTGACCCTGGGGGTCCAGGCAAGCGGCTCGCCCTGGGGGTAGAACGGGCCAGGGGCTGGAAGGAGGCAGTTGGAGACACAGGCCCGTGAGGTGATGTGGAATCGGGGACCGCACCTGCAGGTGGAGAAACAAAACAAGAAACACAAACCCACAGGAGTGTTATCCTAAAATCACAGTGGCCTTGGATCAGAGGGACAGAGAAGGGTCTCTCTGGCCCAGCACATACCATCCATACTGCATCCAAGCCTCCCAACCTCCCAGAGGGGCAACAGTGGACGCTACCAGGTCAGAGCTCTGTCGGCTGGGACTACAGTGTATAACACCCTGGTCAGGGTGAGGCAGGCCAACAACCCAACGGTGAAAAGCAAGGTGTTAAGGCAAACAGGAATGTTTCTTCATCTCAAAATACCACTGCTAAGATTAAAGGGGAGCTGTGAGCTCTAAATGGGTTAATCCACATGACCAGTGAAGGGGGTAAAACAAGCCTGACCCTCCTGAAGCGTCCACACTTGAGAACTCTAATGATTATTATCCTTCTAAAGGATGTGGTGTTAGATCTGGATAAGACTGGGTCTCCGTGTTCCCTATTCCCACAAAAAAAGCCCTAGGACTGGTCTAGGCTAGAGTCAGAATGGAGACGGGAGAGGGGCTTGGGGGAGAGGCCTGGATCATGCTAGGAGGAGTAAGGACTCACCTTCACAAGCCTGTTGCTGCTCTTGACGGTGAGCTCTGTGTTGGCAGGCACCTTCCTGGGCACCGCGTCTGCGGGTATCCTGTGATCAGGCACCACAGTAGGAGGCACTTTGGGTGGCGCCATGCCAGAACGTGCTGAGTTGATGGGCAGTCTGGATGGTGGTAGACTGGGGAGCGCATTAGTGGGCATTGCACCAGGGGGCTTCAAGCTGGTGGGCAACTTGGAAGGCACTGAGCTGCCAAATGCTGAGTTGGTAGGCACCTTGGAGGGCACTGTGCTGGCAGTAATAGAGCTGTTGGGCACTCCTGCCCCACTGGAGCAGATGGCACTTCCAGCCTGGTCACCAGCACCTCCTGCAGAGGCCAAGCCAGTGGAGGAGGAGGAGGTGCCAATAGGTGGAGCTGACCCTGGGGGTCCAGGCAAGCGGCTCGCCCTGGGGGTAGAACGGGCCAGGGGCTGGAAGGAGGCAGTTGGAGACACAGGCCCGTGAGGTGATGTGGAATCGGAGACCGCACCTGCAGGTGGAGAAACAAAACAAGAAACACAAACCCACAGGAGTGTTATCCTAAAATCACAGTGGCCTTGGATCAGAGGGACAGAGAAGGGTCTCTCTGGCCCAGCACATACCATCCATACTGCATCCAAGCCTCCCAACCTCCCAACCATGCAGAAGTCTCCAGTCCCTTTGGTGCCTGACGCCAGGGCTGAAGGGCCAGTGGCTGCAGGTAAACCCTTGGCGCTGTCCCTCCTCAGTCCCTGACCTGTTGTCTCACAAGAACAAAATGATCCCTCCCTCCAACAGGGTGTAGGAGTTTGAAAATCATTATTAATTTCCTCTCTCCTTTTTCTTCTCCTCCCTGGGGCCTGTCTCCCTTTTTTTCTCCTACTCCCTTTTTTCTGTGTCTGCCTCTTCCAACCTCTCTTTAAACTAGTAGAATCTTGGATGTTTCTCCCACTGCCATCTTTCTTCTCGGCAGGAACAATCCTTGGCCAGGGCCAAGGCCAGCAGGATGCTCAAGCAGAAGAGCTCACACCAGAGATGTGGCACCAGAGGTTCAGTGAGCTCCCAGGGTGTGGAAATCTCCTAGGAGGCCTCCTACCCTTGGAAGGAGGGCCTGAACTGGGGGCAGCAGGAGGGAGCAGGTGGTGATGGTCTATAGAGGCAGTTACAGAATGATTTACCACAGAACTCTTAAGTGCACACACGCCAAAGGTCAGAAGGGATTCTGATGTCCACCCTGCCCCAACCCCAAATCTAACACCACATGATCTCACAGAACCTGTGTCCATAGTTATACTGAAAACAAAGCACCCTCTGCCTCCCTGATCCACAGAAGCACGTCCTGAAAAGATGTCCCACGGCAAGCTGACACTGCAAAGTACAAAAGGATGCTTTGGATAGAGTAACGGGAGCATGAGATGCTAAGGTGGCTTCTCTGAACCTCTAATTGCTCAAGTGCCTTGTGGCTGTTCCACGGGCACTGGGGGCTGGCTGGGCTCCACTATCATGTGGAACTCAGTTTGGGAAATATGCCAGCCTGAGAGATCAGAGTAGATAGCATTATACTCCTGAGAGGTCTGATGGGAAGGTTCAGGCCCTTGGCTGACTAAGAACAGGAGACTGAAATGTTTGAGTGATTCGCTAGAAGCTGGAGACCTCTCTGGGGCAGGGCAGCTGCCAGCAGCTGGCATATAGTCCCTCTGGCATAGTGCAGACGCGGCCCTAGTTTACTTCTACCTGTACCCACGCTCTCTGCAATGTGACCCTGTCAGCCCTCTCGGCTATCTTTCTACTTCTTGATGAGGGACTGGGCTGGTAATTTGCTTTGTCCCATGGAAAGAGCAGAGAGGAAAACTCTACCAGTTTTGAACCTATGATCCAGGAGTCCTCTCTCCCCTTCTCAGAACAGAGTTCAGCTCAGGTATATGAAATGGGCTTGTTGGCTGGGAGAGGCTCATGGAAGAGAACTGAGGTGTCCCAGCCATCAGCCATGAACAATTTATGTGTAAACTCATGTGTATACAAGACAGAATTCAGTCCAGCTAAGTCAGCCCAAATTGCTGACCCATACAATCATGAGCTAAACAAATAGTCATATTTTAAGATACTAAATTCTGGGACTATCTGTTGCAAAGCAAATACTAACCCATATGTCCTCTGAGCAACTGGGTTGTTCCCTGGGATGAATGCATGACCCTGGGGAACACCATCTTTGCCTCCTGTCCAAGAAAGCCAGAGGGGGAACTCTAACTTGTACCCGCACTGGGAGGTCAGAAAGGCCCTATAATTTCAGAGTCCATGCATACCTGCTGTGTGGGTACTGCCCAGCTCTGTGTCTTGTCCACTGAAGGTCAGCGTGCTGAGAGCCTCTGTATCAGACAAGGGTTCCAGGGGGTCACCCAGCCTCTTCAGGACAGCCCCAGCGCTGGATGGCTGCGCAGCTTTCTCTGAGTTCTGCAAGAGAGAAAGTTTGAATAAAGCAGTTGCTTCTCCCAGGAGCTGACAAAGCACAACTTAAGCCTGAAGCAGCTTCTGCAAGCCACAGTTCACGCCAGGACCAGGAATCAATTACCTCAGCTTTGGCCATTGCCAGAACTTCTGTCTACAAGTGACTCTGAACCTACCTCATCGAAAATCATCCTATGGAGGAGTCCCTGTTCACCTGTCTAGCCTTAAGAAGTCTCTCTCCGGGGCCACTGCTCAGACCTTTTTGGCTACTTACTGTACCCGACGCACTCCTGGGCAATGGGCAGGGCAGCTGCCAGCAGCTGGCATATAGTCCCTCTGGCATAGTGCAGACGCGCCCTAGTTTACTTCTACCTGTACCCACGCTCTCTGCAATGTGACCCTGTCAGCCCTCTCGGCTATCTTTCTACTTCTTGATGAGGGACTGGGCTGGTAATTTGCTTTGTCCCATGGAAAGAGCAGAGAGGAAAACTCTACCAGTTTTGAACCTATGATCCAGGAGTCCTCTCTCCCCTTCTCAGAACAGAGTTCAGCTCAGGTATATGAAATGGGCTTGTTGGCTGGGAGAGGCTCATGGAAGAGAACTGAGGTGTCCCAGCCATCAGCCATGAACAATTTATGTGTAAACTCATGTGTATACAAGACAGAATTCAGTCCAGCTAAGTCAGCCCAAATTGCTGACCCATACAATCATGAGCTAAACAAATAGTCATATTTTAAGATACTAAATTCTGGGACTATCTGTTGCAAAGCAAATACTAACCCATATGTCCTCTGAGCAACTGGGTTGTTCCCTGGGATGAATGCATGACCCTGGGGAACACCATCTTTGCCTCCTGTCCAAGAAAGCCAGAGGGGCAACTCTAACTTGTACCCGCACTGGGAGGTCAGAAAGGCCCTATAATTTCAGAGTCCATGCATACCTGCTGTGTGGGTACTGCCCAGCTCTGTGTCTTGTCCACTGAAGGTCAGCGTGCTGAGAGCCTCTGTATCAGACAAGGGTTCCAGGGGGTCACCCAGCCTCTTCAGGACAGCCCCAGCGCTGGATGGCTGCGCAGCTTTCTCTGAGTTCTGCAAGAGAGAAAGTTTGAATAAAGCAGTTGCTTCTCCCAGGAGCTGACAAAGCACAACTTAAGCCTGAAGCAGCTTCTGCAAGCCACAGTTCACGCCAGGACCAGGAATCAATTACCTCAGCTTTGGCCATTGCCAGAACTTCTGTCTACAAGTGACTCTGAACCTACCTCATCGAAAATCATCCTATGGAGGAGTCCCTGTTCACCTGTCTAGCCTTAAAGAAAAGTCTCCCTCTCCGGGGCCACTGCTCAGACCTTTTTCTTAGGCTTCAAGTCCATGATTTGGTGTCTCCTGGACACCTCACGACCCATTCATCATGTCCCAATAGAATCAGTCATATTTCCCCCAAACCTCACTTTACTGGCAATGATTACAGCTCCAACCATCCATCCCTTACCCCATCACCTCCTGCTCCTTCAACTCGCCTTAGCTGGTCATACCCAGATCCCCTGACCCAACTCAACATCTCACACGACCACTACAAAAACCTCCAAAGGGTGGCCTCCCAGCTGACTGACGATAGAGGCCCGAGGCTGGCACATGGTGAAGACCTGGCTGGCGGTCGGCAAGCTAGTTTGGGGCAGATCCACACTGTGGGAGCTTGGGGTTCTGAGCAGAGATCAAGCACAATTTGTAGAGGGTTGTAGAAGGCCGCGTGGGTGGAAGTGGGAAGACAGGAACACAAAAGCAGGAGGTGTGTGGACTCACCTCTCCCAGGGAATCCTGCGGCTGAGTATCCTGGACTGGCATTGGGTAACTTGGCTCATCCTCTTCGCAGCTGTTGCTGGGGATGCTGAGAGCCACGGCAGGGGTGGCGGGCCCTGGAATCTCAGCAGGAACGGACTGTGTCTCCGGCGCGGCAGGGGGCTGGTGCGGATTCCCTGAAGGACCAAGATATAGTCATGTTAAGGAGGAACTGGAGACTCCCAGTGACAGGAAAGGCCTGAGTATTCCCAGGTGCCCCCACAGCATCAAAAGCTCCCCTGAGGTGGAAGGTATCCCTCAGAGGAGCCCAGTTTCACCAAGTGGGAGGCAGGCGCTGGACGGAGAGTGGAGATGGGAGTGGACACAGAGAGGGAGGGAGATGCGCGAGTACTTCCCAGGCCGCTCAGCACCCTGACTGTATCCACCACCACCACGTCTCTGTCCCCAGATGTTCTGGAACACGGTGACTCTCTTCTCCTTCTAGGTGGGCTTCACCACTAGCTGACCAGTGACCTAAAGCTGCCTCCTCAGCCCCTCTCCTCTGCCCCCACCATCCATGCCTGGTCCTGCTACAGCTGTCTGCATCTGGGGAAATCACAAAGTGTCAGTCTCCACAAATGCAGAGATGAGTTAGGAAGGGAGAAAGAAAACAAGGGAGGGAGGGCAGAGAGAAGGAAGGTGAGAGGGGGAGAAAAGGAAAGAAAGGCCAACATGGGGCTATTTTAAGGCTGTGAAATCTTAAGAGCAGGTCAGGAATTGTCTCTGAAATATAAACAGGGCTGGGGTGAGTTTTCTTCCGGCCTCAGTCCCTGAGACTCGGGGGTCCCCTCTGAGTGCTTGGCCCGGTGGGGAGCATGCAGAGGGCACTGAGGGATAATGAGGCAACTGCAGGGGAGGGCAGGGGTTAGGGGGTTCGAGGGAAACCAGGGGAAGGGGAAGAGATGAGGGGAAAGAAGGAAGAAGCCCTTGAGGAAGAACAGAGAGACAGTCTAGGGAGGGGGAGAGAAGAGATGAACAGAGAGAGGGAAGGTGAACTGAGGGAGAGGAGACGAGAGGAAGTGAGAAAAGCGTGGGAGGCAAACGTCACAGCCACAAAAATGAGAGGAGAGTCCATTTGCTGAGCATATGGAAGGCGCCAGTTCCGACTAAGTGCTCGACATCCGTCATCCCATGCTCTCCAAAGCAGTCTTACATGCTCAATGTGGCCAAGAGCCCAGAGAAGACTGAGACTTAGGGAATAAAGGGGCTTGGCCAAAGGGTTAACAAAGATTAGTCAATAGCTAAGCAGGGATCGACACTCAGGTCTGCCCACTGCCCAGGGGTGAAGGGAAGACAGCAGGTATAGGGTATGGGGAGAGGGCGAGTGGAGGCCAGGAGAATCAGACAGGAGTGCCAGAAGGGCCAGGGAAGGTGGCTCACGTAGCAGGTTGCTCTGGTAGACACGGGCCACTTCATCAGCGAGATTAGAGTGCTCACAGGTCCTCAGTGCCCGGATGAAGGAATGCACCCAGTTGTTCCTCCTTCGTAGGCTGTTGAAGAGGTCCCAGAGCGTGCCCTGGTTCCCCCAGCGCTCATAGGTGGCCCTCAGTCGGTCCTGAAAGACACAGCCCCGCCGCCCAGCTCAAGCCAGGTAGCCCTGACCCCTTCCCCACTCTGAAGGAGACAGCTGCAAGTGAGGGTCCCTAGAAAGTCACAAGATGGAGGCAGTCATCTGAAACTGAGTCAGGGCCCAGGAAACGGCCAGAGTGTGAGCCCCAGTTTAAATACCCAGGAAATAGGCCTTTACTGTGTCCCAGGCTCTCTGATCAGGGCTTTGTGTGAAATGTCTTATTTAATGCTATTACCCTACTGATGAGGAAACTCAGGCTTAGCACACAAAGAAGCAACCAGATAGCAGAAAGCCACAGAAAACATTTACAGCAGAACTAAATGAAAAAAAAGGTGAGACTCGGGGGTCCCCTCTGAGTGCTTGGCCCGGTGGGGAGCATGCAGAGGGCACTGAGGGATAATGAGGCAACTGCAGGGGAGGGCAGGGGTTAGGGGGTTCGAGGGAAACCAGGGGAAGGGGAAGAGATGAGGGGAAAGAAGGAAGAAGCCCTTGAGGAAGAACAGAGAGACAGTCTAGGGAGGGGGAGAGAAGAGATGAACAGAGAGAGGGAAGGTGAACTGAGGGAGAGGAGACGAGGAAGTGAGAAAAGCGTGGGAGGCAAACGTCACAGCCACAAAAATGAGAGGAGAGTCCATTTGCTGAGCATATGGAAGGCGCCAGTTCCGACTAAGTGCTCGACATCCGTCATCCCATGCTCTCCAAAGCAGTCTTACATGCTCAATGTGGCCAAGAGCCCAGAGAAGACTGAGACTTAGGGAATAAAGGGGCTTGGCCAAAGGGTTAACAAAGATTAGTCAATAGCTAAGCAGGGATCGACACTCAGGTCTGCCCACTGCCCAGGGGTGAAGGGAAGACAGCAGGTATAGGGTATGGGGAGAGGGCGAGTGGAGGCCAGGAGAATCAGACAGGAGTGCCAGAAGGGCCAGGGAAGGTGGCTCACGTAGCAGGTTGCTCTGGTAGACACGGGCCACTTCATCAGCGAGATTAGAGTGCTCACAGGTCCTCAGTGCCCGGATGAAGGAATGCACCCAGTTGTTCCTCCTTCGTAGGCTGTTGAAGAGGTCCCAGAGCGTGCCCTGGTTCCCCCAGCGCTCATAGGTGGCCCTCAGTCGGTCCTGAAAGACACAGCCCCGCCGCCCAGCTCAAGCCAGGTAGCCCTGACCCCTTCCCCACTCTGAAGGAGACAGCTGCAAGTGAGGGTCCCTAGAAAGTCACAAGATGGAGGCAGTCATCTGAAACTGAGTCAGGGCCCAGGAAACGGCCAGAGTGTGAGCCCCAGTTTAAATACCCAGGAAATAGGCCTTTACTGTGTCCCAGGCTCTCTGATCAGGGCTTTGTGTGAAATGTCTTATTTAATGCTATTACCCTACTGATGAGGAAACTCAGGCTTAGCACACACAAAGAAGCAACCAGATAGCAGAAAGCCACAGAAAACATTTACAGCAGAACTAAATGAAAAGGTATTCCCACAAACATCAAAAATACAAGGGGAGGGGGGAGCCAAACTCCACCAACCACAAACTCACATGCCATCAGTGCCTGCATGGAGGAAGCAGAGGGAGGCCTGGGGGTTCGATCTCGAGAGAATAAAACTGGGAGGGGCTGGGCTCCCTTCCCTAGGAGCCCCCAGCAAGTGCCCAAAGGGTTAGCACAGTCTGGCTCCCAAAGACTCTCAAAAATTGACCCCCAGGACGCTGTCAGGATGAGTGCCATGACTAGCAGAATGGAACTGAAACTAAGCAGAACAAGGACAAAAGAGATGAAGAAGAAGGTTGGTTCCAGTGAAAGTGCATGAGGGTCCCCAAGCCCAGAAGTCTCAGTGTCCTATTTTGGAGACCTAGACCAAATGACACAAGAAGGAGCTCACTAGGGTTGGAAAGGAATCCCTGAGTCAGACTTCATTCTGAAAGTTAGAAAACTGTCAGGCTTCCCTGGTGGTCCAGTGGGCAAAGAGTCTGCCTTGCAGTGCAAGGGGCACTGGTTCGATCCCTGGCCCGGGGAGATCCCACATGCCACAGAGCAGCTGGGCTGGTGTGTCCAAATACAAGCCAGTGCTCTGGAGCACACGTGCCCAGAGCCGGTGCTTTTCAAGGAGAGAGGCCACTGCAATGGGATGCCCACACAGGCCAGAGAACAAAGATGGATGAAAACAAATGATGACTTAGAGGCAAAAACAAAACAAAACAAAACAAAACAATTAATCCCTTAAAATTAGAAAACTGCCAACGATGGGAAGCAAGATATAGACAACAGAGAAGGAAGCAGTTAGTCCTGGCTTCAGAAAAGCTGTGAATTAATTACACAGCCCTACCCCCAGTCATTGCCTGGTTGTCCTGTCCTGGCTCACCTGGTCACTTGTCGTGAGGCAGGACAGGTGAGGCAGAATATCCAGAACATGAATATTACAAAAGTTGCTGTGATTGTGGCGGATATACTGGTAAGTCTTGTCCTCGGCATACGTCATCACGCTCCGGGTTCTGAAGTGGCAGAGGACTCTAGCCCATTAGAGGGTGGATGGACTGAGAGGAATAAAGACTGGAAGAAAACAGATCACACATGGCAACCAAGTTGGGAGTAGGGTTGGATAAAAGGTAGTTCTTTCCTTCCCACTTTTTTGGAATTTTTGCTTTTTTTCTTTAATCACTTTGTGATGTGTTTTTATTTGGCTGCATCGGGTCTTAGTTATAGCATGTGGGCTCGTTTTTAGTTGTGATGCGCAGGCTTAGTTGCCCCACGGCACGTAGGATCTTAGTTCCCTGGCCAGGAATAGAACCTGTGTCCCTTGCATTGGAAGGCAGATTCTTAACCACTGGACAACCAGGGAAGTCCTCATCTCATTTTATTATTGCCTTAGTCTCAGAGGCCCTCAATGGATTTGCTTAAAAACAAATTGATGGGGGGAAAAAAACAGGTCCAGAAGACCTAGGGCCCAATTCTGCCCTTTAGGTTGGTCACTGTTTGGGGAGAGCTCTGGCTCCTGCCTCATCATCCCCAGGTCTGAATATGCCCCTAACCTGCGATAGAAAGAGGGCGCCACCTAGATGTGTTGGGAGGAAAGGGGAAGACAGGGAGGAGGAGGAGGAACGTGGGGAGAAGGGGTAGAGGGAGAGGACGGAGAGGAGAATAAAGCACCCAACTAATAATCATAGGATCTATCCTACTCTTACCACAAAGAAAAGGCAGTACCAAGAAATTAAGCAAGCTCACTAGGCAGTGGAAGAGCAAATAACTGAGGTCTTTAGGACTGGGATCAGGTTCTTCCCAGAGCATGACTGCAGGCCCACCATTAGATTAAAACTTGCTACATACAACTTTTAAAGTTGGAGGCTAAGATCCATTCCTAGGTGTGGCCCCAGGCAAGTTATCAGCCTTTTCCAGGTTTATCCTCACCCTAAAATGGCTCAGAGAGGTTGTTCTGGCAATACAGTAGTTCAGTCTTATAAGTCTAAATTTAAAAGCGCCCCTGGGACTTCCCGGGCAGAACAGTGGTTAAGATTCTGTTCCTGTTGCAGCAGTCACTCTTCAGGGAATTAAGATTACACATGCTGTGATTGTGGCGGATATACTGGTAAGTCTTGTCCTCGGCATACGCATCACGCTCCGGGTTCTGAAGTGGCAGAGGACTCTAGCCCATTAGAGGGTGGATGGACTGAGAGGAATAAAGACTGGAAGAAAACAGATCACACATGGCAACCAAGTTGGGAGTAGGGTTGGATAAAAGGTAGTTCTTTCCTTCCCACTTTTTTGGAATTTTTGCTTTTTTTCTTTAATCACTTTGTGATGTGTTTTTATTTGGCTGCATCGGGTCTTAGTTATAGCATGTGGGCTCGTTTTTAGTTGTGATGCGCAGGCTTAGTTGCCCCACGGCACGTAGGATCTTAGTTCCCTGGCCAGGAATAGAACCTGTGTCCCTTGCATTGGAAGGCAGATTCTTAACCACTGGACAACCAGGGAAGTCCTCATCTCATTTTATTATTGCCTTAGTCTCAGAGGCCCTCAATGGATTTGCTTAAAAACAAATTGATGGGGGGAAAAAAACAGGTCCAGAAGACCTAGGGCCCAATTCTGCCCTTTAGGTTGGTCACTGTTTGGGGAGAGCTCTGGCTCCTGCCTCATCATCCCCAGGTCTGAATATGCCCCTAACCTGCGATAGAAAGAGGGCGCCACCTAGATGTGTTGGGAGGAAAGGGGAAGACAGGGAGGAGGAGGAGGAACGTGGGGAGAAGGGGTAGAGGAGGGGACGGAGAGGAGAATAAAGCACCCAACTAATAATCATAGGATCTATCCTACTCTTACCACAAAGAAAAGGCAGTACCAAGAAATTAAGCAAGCTCACTAGGCAGTGGAAGAGCAAATAACTGAGGTCTTTAGGACTGGGATCAGGTTCTTCCCAGAGCATGACTGCAGGCCCACCATTAGATTAAAACTTGCTACATACAACTTTTAAAGTTGGAGGCTAAGATCCATTCCTAGGTGTGGCCCCAGGCAAGTTATCAGCCTTTTCCAGGTTTATCCTCACCCTAAAATGGCTCAGAGAGGTTGTTCTGGCAATACAGTAGTTCAGTCTTATAAGTCTAAATTTAAAAGCGCCCCTGGGACTTCCCGGGCAGAACAGTGGTTAAGATTCTGTTCCTGTTGCAGCAGTCACTCTTCAGGGAATTAAGATTACACATGCCAGAACACCCCCACATATAAAAGTGCCCCAAATATGATCAATTGCTGCTGGTTGCTTATATAGCACTTACCACAATCTTCAATTAAAGATGTTTGCTTGTTTCCTTTTTAAAACATATTTTCTATTTTATTTTAGTTTATTTTTGCTGTGCCAAGTGGCATGTGGGGTCTTAGTTCCCCAAGTAGGACCGAAACCATGTCCACTACAGTGGTAGCAAGGAGTCTCAGCCACTGGACCACCAGGGAAGTCCCTGCTTGTCTCTCTCTTTTTTTTTTAAATTAAAGTTTATTTATTTATTTATTTATTTTTGGTGTGTGTGTGTGGCGGGGGCAGGTTGGGGAGGGTGGGGGGGAGGCGGGCGGGTCTTTTCATTTATCTATTTTCATCCATCTTTGTTCTTTGGCCTGTGTGGGCCTCCCATCGCAGTGGCCTCTGTTGCTGCAGAGCACCAGCTCTGGGTGCATGCGCTCCAGAGCTCCGGCTCGGTGATTGGACACATGGGTCCAGCCGCTCCGTGGCATGTGGGATCTTCCCAGGCCAGGGATTGAACCGGCATCCCTTGCACTGCAAGGCGGTGTCCTTACCCACTGGGCCACCAGGGAAGCCCCCTGCTTGTCTCTTATTTGCCTTTCTCAAGGGAGAGAGCTGCAGAGAATAAGACACAAGATTTCTGCCATCATCCAATTTACATTCTACTGGAATGAGACAGATAAATCAGTAAAAATATACCTAAATAAGGATTCCAGATAGTAATAAAGGTTATAGAGAAAATAAAGCAGATGATGAGACAGCGCCTGAAGATGGGGATGTTGCTGGAACTGGGATAAGGAAGGAAGCCTGTTTGAATTGACATTTGAACTGAATGATTCTTGGTTGTAAGACCAGTATTTTGGGGAGAGGGCACAGCAAGTTAGAAGTCCTAAGGTGGGAACATGTCTAAATTTAAAAGGCGCCTGAGGGAAAAGCAGAACAAGTAGTTCTGTCTTATAAGTCTAAATTTAAAAGCGCCCCTGGGACTTCCCGGGCAGAACAGTGGTTAAGATTCTGTTCCTGTTGCAGCAGTCACTCTTCAGGGAATTAAGATTACACATGCCAGAACACCCCCACATATAAAAGTGCCCCAAATATGATCAATTGCTGCTGGTTGCTTATATAGCACTTACCACAATCTTCAATTAAAGATGTTTGCTTGTTTCCTTTTTAAAACATATTTTCTATTTTATTTTAGTTTATTTTTGCTGTGCCAAGTGGCATGTGGGGTCTTAGTTCCCCAAGTAGGACCGAAACCATGTCCACTACAGTGGTAGCAAGGAGTCTCAGCCACTGGACCACCAGGGAAGTCCCTGCTTGTCTCTCTCTTTTTTTTTTAAATTAAAGTTTATTTATTTATTTATTTATTTTTGGTGTGTGTGTGTGGCGGGGGCAGGTTGGGGAGGGTGGGGGAGGCGGGCGGGTCTTTTCATTTATCTATTTTCATCCATCTTTGTTCTTTGGCCTGTGTGGGCCTCCCATCGCAGTGGCCTCTGTTGCTGCAGAGCACCAGCTCTGGGTGCATGCGCTCCAGAGCTCCGGCTCGGTGATTGGACACATGGGTCCAGCCGCTCCGTGGCATGTGGGATCTTCCCAGGCCAGGGATTGAACCGGCATCCCTTGCACTGCAAGGCGGTGTCCTTACCCACTGGGCCACCAGGGAAGCCCCCTGCTTGTCTCTTATTTGCCTTTCTCAAGGGAGAGAGCTGCAGAGAATAAGACACAAGATTTCTGCCATCATCCAATTTACATTCTACTGGAATGAGACAGATAAATCAGTAAAAATATACCTAAATAAGGATTCCAGATAGTAATAAAGGTTATAGAGAAAATAAAGCAGATGATGAGACAGCGCCTGAAGATGGGGATGTTGCTGGAACTGGGATAAGGAAGGAAGCCTGTTTGAATTGACATTTGAACTGAATGATTCTTGGTTGTAAGACCAGTATTTTGGGGAGAGGGCACAGCAAGTTAGAAGTCCTAAGGTGGGAACAGGCTTGGCATATTTAAAGAGCAGAAAGTGGATTGGAGCTGTCCACGTTTAGAAAGTTAGAGGGAGGGGCAGATATCAAGCTCAAGAAGGTTGGGAAGGGTTACTAACATAGGGCATTATAGGAAAGGACTTTGGGTCTTACTTGGAGTGAAATAGGGAGCCGTTGAAGGGTTCTAAGCTGGAAAGGGTGAGGATCTGATTTATGTTTAAGACCTCTGTGGTGGCTGTAAGGATCCTGGACCGTGCAGGGGTCATGAAGGAAGCAGGGAGACCAGTCAGGAGGTCACACCAGGGAATACATGACAGGTAGGGCCACGATGGCATCCATGGAGGTAGTGAGAGGCGACTCGATTCTGGTATTTCGTGGGTATGGGAGGCGAAGGAGAGGGCAGAATCAAGGATGACTCCTCAGGGAGGCACTGGGTGAATGGAAGGTGTCGCTGAGCCAGCCAGAGAACCAGGGGAAGAAGCAATGCAGAAGACTCCAGAGCTCCATTTTGAACAAATGAAGCCTGAGATGCCACTGGGTATCCAAAGGCGTTTTCAGGGAGGGGAGTGGGCAGAGGACAAGGGGAGACTGGAGGAGAAATGTGTGTCAGGCTTGGCTGGGACCTCTAGGAGAGAGCGCTAAAAAGCAGAGAGTGCCTCCAGTGCCCTGCCACATGGGAAACGGGGCAGCTGTCCAGCCTGCCTGCTCCTCACCAGCCTCACAGCCACAGGCTGCATGGCATGCTCCTCTGCCAGACACCGAGTGCTATACCCTGATGGGGCGCGCACCAACGACAGAAGTCAAGAGGATCAGGGCGGCGGGGCGGGGGTCCTCTGAGCCTTCCAGAGATGAGCCGAGAACTCTGTGGTTCCTTCCAGAGAGTCCCTCCTTCCCTCCCTGGGCCCCAGGGACTTACCAGGAGAGCGGCAGGTGATATGTTCTTCCGCATCCCCGCCTCATCCCTTGAGACAGAGTTTGGGGAGTATGGGGGTATGAAACAGTCCAACCAAAAGAAAGGAAGCCCATATTTGTTCACACTTACTCAGGGTCTACTATAGGTAGGCACAGCCTAAGTTTCTTTCATTTAATTCTCACCATAATCCCAAGAGAAGAAGTGATGCCAAGTTGTACAGTTGACCCATGGCCTAACAGAATTTGAACCCAGGACTCGCTGCCTCATCGCATCTCACCATATAGCTTGAAGCCATAGAGCCCCCTGCGGCAAGTGAGACTCCCACAGCCCCTTGCCTTCAAGCTACCAGAGGGCAAAGGACACTGCCTGAGTGACGGGGGTCGCTGAGGGAGAGTGTACCTGAGAAGACGCAATATGTAGTCCCTTCTCTTAGGAGAAATGGAAATCTTTCAGCCAGGTCTGAAGACGTTTTAGCCCTGCCCTCCACAAGAGCCTGGTTCTCAGGTCCTTTCCTGATGTCCTTCCGGTGTTTTGAGTCCTCAAAGGATGTTGGGGACTTCCTGGTAGTCCAGTGGCTAAGACTCCGTGTACCTGATGCAGGGGCCTGGTGTCTCAGGTTTTTTATGGGAGGCGAAGGAGGCAGAATCAAGGATGACTCCAGGGAGGACAATGGGGTTAGCCACCCCAAAAGAATGCAGAAGACTCCAGAGCTCCATTTTGAACAAATGAAGCCTGAGATGCCACTGGGTATCCAAAGGCGTTTTCAGGGAGGGGAGTGGGCAGAGGACAAGGGGAGACTGGAGGAGAAATGTGTGTCAGGCTTGGCTGGGACCTCTAGGAGAGAGCGCTAAAAAGCAGAGAGTGCCTCCAGTGCCCTGCCACATGGGAAACGGGGCAGCTGTCCAGCCTGCCTGCTCCTCACCAGCCTCACAGCCACAGGCTGCA
Source organism: Tragulus kanchil (assembly GCA_022376925.1). Classification (NCBI taxonomy): domain Eukaryota; kingdom Metazoa; phylum Chordata; class Mammalia; order Artiodactyla; family Tragulidae; genus Tragulus; species Tragulus kanchil. The sequence goes on along the minus strand of JAIOJX010000031.1, from coordinate 39,172,698 downwards.
TGGCATGCTCCTCTGCCAGACACCGAGTGCTATACCCTGATGGGGCGCGCACCAACGACAGAAGTCAAGAGGATCAGGGCGGCGGGGCGGGGGTCCTCTGAGCCTTCCAGAGATGAGCCGAGAACTCTGTGGTTCCTTCCAGAGAGTCCCTCCTTCCCTCCCCTGGGACCCAGGGACTTACCAGGAGAGCGTCAGGTGATATGTTCTTCCGCATCCCCGCCTCATCCCTTGAGACAGAGTTTGGGGAGTATGGGGGTATGAAACAGTCCAACCAAAAGAAAGGAAGCCCATATTTGTTCACACTTACTCAGGGTCTACTATAGGTAGGCACAGCCTAAGTTTCTTTCATTTAATTCTCACCATAATCCCAAGAGAAGAAGTGATGCCAAGTTGTACAGTTGACCCATGGCCTAACAGAATTTGAACCCAGGACTCGCTGCCTCATCGCATCTCACCATATAGCTTGAAGCCATAGAGCCCCCTGCGGCAAGTGAGACTCCCACAGCCCCTTGCCTTCAAGCTACCAGAGGGCAAAGGACACTGCCTGAGTGACGGGGGTCGCTGAGGGAGAGTGTACCTGAGAAGACGCAATATGTAGTCCCTTCTCTTAGGAGAAATGGAAATCTTTCAGCCAGGTCTGAAGACGTTTTAGCCCTGCCCTCCACAAGAGCCTGGTTCTCAGGTCCTTTCCTGATGTCCTTCCGGGTGTTTTTGAGTCCTCAAAAGGATGTTGGGGGGACTTCCCTGGTAGTCCAGTGGCTAAGACTCCGTGTACCTGATGCAGGGGGCCTGGGTTCGATCCCTGGTCAAGGAACTAGATCCCACATGCTGCAACTAAAGATTCCAAGTCCTGAAACTAAGACCGAGCGCAGCCAAATAAATAAATGTTAAAAAAAGAAAATAATAATAAAAAAGGATGTCGGTATTGTTTTTTTCCCACTGTCTTCCTAGCACCTCCTCCCGGAACTAGAGAAGACGTTCGTGGAACGTTCCTGAAGGTCGCCCCTGGAAGAGTTTTTCTGACCCAACTGCACTAGAGGCTCAGAGCGCTCCACCTTCCCGGAAGGGGCGAGGCCTCGCAACCTCCGCACGGATCCCAGAACTCAGGGCCAGGTTCAGGTTAGCTGTGGGCAGGGAGGCTGTTCTGAGCAGGTGTCACCACCAAGAACTGCCGGAACCCGGGGAGGGCAGCAGTCGCGACCTCTAAAATGCGCAACCGCCAGACTGACGCATCCGGACTAGGCCTCGCCTGAGGGTCACCCTGGGCCTGCAGGCGGCAGGAGGAGCTCAATAACCAGCGTCCGTCTCTTTACGGCCCAACCTCCCCTCCATCCCGAGCGGACGCTCGCACCACCCACCTCCAGAGCCCCCGATGCTGGATGAGGCGCGCGGACCTTTCGCTGCCGCGAACCCGGCCTTGTGCATTAGGACCCGCTGTTTCCAGTCCCTAGGCGCCCCAAGCCTCTGGCGCCCCAGCGGACCGAGCTCCACTAGGCTTCTGCGCCGCGGACCACCTCTCCGAATGGCGTCCGTGTGCCCTGAGCCCAGAAGACCGAGCTCCCGAGTGGGCGATCTTACCTTGGGCAGCCACGGCCTGGAGACCCGCTTTCAGTCGTGGATTGCGGCGAACCCACCCCAGCTGGGAGGGAGGGGCGAGGCCGGGGCCCCGCGGCCAATAGTCAGGCGCGGGGGCGGGGCTTCGCCGCCAGCGGGAGCCGCTGGTCTCCTGGGACTGCACTTGCCCTAGGTTAGCAGGCCTGGGGGGGCTTCTCTGGTGACTCAGGTGGTAAACAATCAGTCTGCCCTGCGGGAGACTCGGGTTCAATCCCTGAGTCGGGAAAATCTCCCTGGAGAAGGGAATGGCAACCCACTCCAGTATTCCTGCCTGGAGGAATTCCATGAACAGAGGAGTGTGACAGGCTACAATCCATGGGGGTCCCAAAGAGTGGGACACAACTGAGCGACTGCTCTAGTACTATGAGAGGCCTGGAGGTGCGGGACCCACCCTTGGCACTGAGCTGGGTTTCTGCTGCGTGAGCGGAGGAGCTGATGATCTTTCCTTCTTTGTCTCGAGCGACTTCCACCAAGTAGAAATGGTGGCAGGCTCAGTCCTGATGCTTCCCACGAAAACCTACCCCTCCTCCCGTCGAGTAATTTGAGAGTGTGGGTCTTTATGTCGTTTGCTCCTGGACTTGCAGGGCGTAACACACAAGTCAGTCCTCAATAAACGACGGGTGTCAGGCAAAATTAACAACGATATGAGTGCCTAGCTAAGTGACACTCTTTCTGGGCCTGAGAAGGCAGGATTGGGCATGTAGGTGTCTGCAGAGCAAGGGTGCCAAGGTTGGCTCGCCCTGCATGCACAGCATGGGCCTTGAGTGTTGCACATACCAAGGAAAAGCCTCTCCGCTCAAGGATTTAGACCTTGTGGCAATGCTCGTCCTTCCTCTGCTGAGCCATAGGCCAACAATTATCGAGTGTCCCACTGTGTGTTCTAGGTAAAGTCTTATATCTTAGGGTTCATTAAATAGTCTCAAAATAACCACACAGAGGTTTATGTGTTCCTGTTTTAAAGAGAGATTAAAAGATTTGAGAAAATGGGGCTTCCCTGGTGGTCCAGTGGGTAAGGACACCGCCTTGCAGTACAAGGGGCACCGGTTCGAGCCCTGGCCTGGGAAGATCCCATGTGCTGCAGAGCGGCTAGACCGCTGGTTCGTCCGGCGAACCCACCCCAGCTGGGACCCCCTAGTCAGGCGGGGCGGGGCTTCGCCGCCAGCGGGAGCCGCTGGTCTCCTGGGACTGCACTTGCCCTAGGTTAGCAGGCCTGGGGGGGCTTCTCTGGTGACTCAGGTGGTAAACAATCAGTCTGCCCTGCGGGAGACTCGGGTTCAATCCCTGAGTCGGGAAAATCTCCCTGGAGAAGGGAATGGCAACCCACTCCAGTATTCCTGCCTGGAGGAATTCCATGAACAGAGGAGTGTGACAGGCTACAATCCATGGGGGTCCCAAAGAGTGGGACACAACTGAGCGACTGCTCTAGTACTATGAGAGGCCTGGAGGTGCGGGACCCACCCTTGGCACTGAGCTGGGTTTCTGCTGCGTGAGCGGAGGAGCTGATGATCTTTCCTTCTTTGTCTCGAGCGACTTCCACCAAGTAGAAATGGTGGCAGGCTCAGTCCTGATGCTTCCCACGAAAACCTACCCCTCCTCCCGTCGAGTAATTTGAGAGTGTGGGTCTTTATGTCGTTTGCTCCTGGACTTGCAGGGCGTAACACAAAGTCAGTCCTCAATAAACGACGGGTGTCAGGCAAAATTAACAACGATATGAGTGCCTAGCTAAGTGACACTCTTTCTGGGCCTGAGAAGGCAGGATTGGGCATGTAGGTGTCTGCAGAGCAAGGGTGCCAAGGTTGGCTCGCCCTGCATGCACAGCATGGGCCTTGAGTGTTGCACATACCAAGGAAAAGCCTCTCCGCTCAAGGATTTAGACCTTGTGGCAATGCTCGTCCTTCCTCTGCTGAGCCATAGGCCAACAATTATCGAGTGTCCCACTGTGTGTTCTAGGTAAAGTCTTATATCTTAGGGTTCATTAAATAGTCTCAAAATAACCACACAGAGGTTTATGTGTTCCTGTTTTAAAGAGAGATTAAAAGATTTGAGAAAATGGGGCTTCCCTGGTGGTCCAGTGGGTAAGGACACCGCCTTGCAGTACAAGGGGCACCGGTTCGAGCCCTGGCCTGGGAAGATCCCATGTGCTGCAGAGCGGCTGGACCGATGTGTCCAACTACCCAGCTGGAGTTCTGGGGCGCGTGCGCCCAGAGCTGGTGCTCTGCAGCAACAGAGGCCACTGCGATGGGAGGCCCACACAAGCCAAAGAACAAAGATGGATGAAAATAAATAAATGAAAGACCAATAGAAGTGGCCAAGAAAAAAAAAAAAGAGAAAGAGTTAAAAAAAAAAAAGATTTGAGAAAATGTTTGGTAGTTCTTAAACATGCCAACTCTATCACCCAGCAAGCCCTCCTGGTTGACCTATGAGTCCATCTAGAAACACGCACGATTATGTTCATGATGACTTTATTCACAATAGGCAAACTCTGGAAACAACCCAAACGCCCATCAATAGAATGGAGAGACAAACTGTGGTGTATAGAGTAGTAAAAAGGAACAGAGGAGAAAAACTATTGATAAACACAACATAGGTGAATCAGCCAGGATGAATGGACACCAGGCTAACCAAACTAAGTACAAAAAGTATATGCCGTGTGTTCACAAGGTAAGATAAGGTTCAAAAACATGCAAAACTCATCTACATAAATAGAATTCGCATCACTGGCTGTCTCTGGGGAGCGCTGAGGGGTGGTATACAAGAGAGCATCTGGAGTAATGGAAATATTCAGTATCTTGATGTGAGTGGTGGATACCTGGGCTTACATATATGTAAAAATGCATCAGCTGTACACTAAAGATTATTACATGTTATACTGCAACTTTATTTATTTATTTTTAATTTATTTTTGGATGTGCTGGGTCTTCAGTGCCATGTGCAGGCTTTCTCTAGTTGCAGCTAGTGGGAGATACTCCTCATTGCAATGTGGTCTTTTCATTGCAGTGGCTTCTCTTGCTGCAGAGCATAGGCTCTAGGTGCCCAGGCTTCAGTAGTTCTGGCTCATAGGCTTAGTCGCTCCGCAGCTTGTGGGATCTTCCCAGACCAGGGATCGAATCCGTGTCCCCTGCATTGGCAGGAATATTCTTAACCACTGTGCCACCTGGGAAGACCCATAATGCAACTTTAAAAGGGCTAAGAGGTTGGGCTGAGATCACTTGCAAATGCCCGAGCACAGACCTGTCTCCAAAATCAGTGCTCCCAAACTGAATGGTAGAAAGATACCTGAGCACCTTTCAGATAAGATTTTATTACTTTCTGTAGTAACTCTGTGGATATTTCACAACATACAGCATTTACAAAATGTTAACATCACACCTCGACTGTGATAAAGTCAGCTTTGCCTTATTTAGCCAAGACAGGGTGAATGTTGATTCATTTTAGAATTTATTCCTATCTGCTACCCACCCCAAATTCAGTGATCTCATATCTAATTCTTGCAGAGAAATCATTGGGAGTATGGTGACTGACTTCCAAATGCAGTCGTAACCCCATCTGCTGGACCTTGCAGGGCATTAAAAAATTATGTGCATGCATGCAAAGTCGCTTCATGGTATCCAACTCTTTGTGACTCTATGGACTGAAGCCTTCCAGCTCCTCTGTCCATGGAATTTTTCAGGCAAGAATAGTGGAGTGGGTTGCCATGCCCACCTCCACGGGATTCTTCCAACCCAGAGAATCGAACCCAGTCTCCTACAGCTCCTGCATTGCAGGCAGATTCTTTACCGCTGAGCCACTGGAAAGGCCTCAATCCATTTGGATCTATCTAACAAAAATACTGGATGGCTTATACAAAAACATTTATTTCTGGAGGCTGGGAAGTCCAAGATCAAGGTGCCAACAGATTAGCTGTCTGGTAAGGGCTATCTTTTTGGATCACAGATGGCAGTCTTCTTACTGTGTCCTCAGACAGCAGAAGGAGCAAGGCAAGCAGTCTGGGGTCTCTTAAAAGAGCACTGATTCTATCCATGAGAGCTTCATCCTTATGACCTAATCACCTTCCAAAGACCCTACCTTCAAATATCATCAATCTTTGGGATTAGTCTTCAATATATGAGCAGTGGGTGGGGTAGACATAAGCATTCAGTCTATAGCAAATATCAACCATTAGCATGGCTATTACAGAACAATCAAAACAGCATATCAACAAGGATGTGGAAAAACTGGAACTCCTGTACATTGATGGTATGAATATGAAATGGTGCAGCTGCTATGGAAAGTACTATGAAAATTGCTAAAAAAAAAAAAAAAAAAAAGTAAAACAGAATTACAATATGATCCAGCAATTCCACTTCGAGATAAACACCCAAAGGAATAAAAGCAGAGACTGAAACAGTATATCTACATTCACAACAGCATTATTCACAACACCCAAAAGAAAAAAGCAACTCAAGTGTCTACTGATGGATGAATGGATAAAACAAAATAGAGTATATACATACAGTGAAGTATTATTCTGCCTTAAGAAGGAAAAAAGTCTAACACAGGGTATAAAAGGTTGAACTTTGAAGGCATTAGGCTAAGTGAAATAAGCCAGTCACACCAGACAACTGTATGACTCCACTTATGTGCGGTATCTTGAGTAGTTAGATCCACAGAACAGAAAGAAGAATGGTGGTTGCCAGGTGCTTGAAGCAACTGGAGAATGGAGTTAGTTTCTAATGGGTAGAGCTTCAGTTGAGGAAGAATAAAAAGTTCTGGAAGTGGATGATGAAATGCACAAAAAAAAAAAATTCCGAACAGATTACTGCCCCTTTGAGAATCGAACCCAGTCTCCTACAGCTCCTGCATTGCAGGCAGATTCTTTACCGCTGAGCCACTGGAAAGGCCTCAATCCATTTGGATCTATCTAACAAAAATACTGGATGGCTTATACAAAAACATTTATTTCTGGAGGCTGGGAAGTCCAAGATCAAGGTGCCAACAGATTAGCTGTCTGGTAAGGGCTATCTTTTTGGATCACAGATGGCAGTCTTCTTACTGTGTCCTCAGACAGCAGAAGGAGCAAGGCAAGCAGTCTGGGGTCTCTTAAAAGAGCACTGATTCTATCCATGAGAGCTTCATCCTTATGACCTAATCACCTTCCAAAGACCCTACCTTCAAATATCATCAATCTTTGGGATTAGTCTTCAATATATGAGCAGTGGGTGGGGTAGACATAAGCATTCAGTCTATAGCAAATATCAACCATTAGCATGGCTATTACAGAACAATCAAAACAGCATATCAACAAGGATGTGGAAAAACTGGAACTCCTGTACATTGATGGTATGAATATGAAATGGTGCAGCTGCTATGGAAAGTACTATGAAAATTGCTAAAAAAAAAAAAAAAGTAAAACAGAATTACAATATGATCCAGCAATTCCACTTCGAGATAAACACCCAAAGGAATAAAAGCAGAGACTGAAACAGTATATCTACATTCACAACAGCATTATTCACAACACCCAAAAGAAAAAAGCAACTCAAGTGTCTACTGATGGATGAATGGATAAAACAAAATAGAGTATATACATACAGTGAAGTATTATTCTGCCTTAAGAAGGAAAAAAGTCTAACACAGGGTATAAAAGGTTGAACTTTGAAGGCATTAGGCTAAGTGAAATAAGCCAGTCACACCAGACAACTGTATGACTCCACTTATGTGCGGTATCTTGAGTAGTTAGATCCACAGAACAGAAAGAAGAATGGTGGTTGCCAGGTGCTTGAAGCAACTGGAGAATGGAGTTAGTTTCTAATGGGTAGAGCTTCAGTTGAGGAAGAATAAAAAGTTCTGGAAGTGGATGATGAAATGCACAACAATGTAAATATACTTAATACCATAGAACTTTAAAATTAAAACTGGCTTAAATGGTAAAATTTACAGTATGTATATTTTGCCCCCCCCCCCGCCCCCCACCCACAATCCAGGTCTAGATGGTTTCCTGCCACCTATGTCAGGGAATCAAACAAGGGTATAACATCACATCTTTGGTATTTTTACTAAAACTTATAATCTGAAGTGAATGAGGAAACATTAAACAAACCCCAAAAAACATTCAACCACTGTCCAACACAATAGTCACTTGCCACATGTAGCTTTTTAAATTAATATTAAATTAAATGTAAAATTCAGTTCCTCAGCCCTAATTGTCACATTTCAAATGCTATTTTCACATGGCTAATGGTTATCATATTGGACAGCTTGGATACAGAGTATTCCTATCATCAGAAAGTTGCTTTTTTTTAAAGTTTGTATTGGACAGTAGTGATCTACAGAATAACTCTCCAAAAATGTGAAGGCCATGAAAGATACAGAGAGACTGAGGAACTGCTCCAGATTAAAGGAGAATGAAGAGACTTAACAACTAAAAGCCATGTGGGATTCTTGGTTGGACCCTGACTGACAAGGACATCTGTGGGACAAATGATGAACTCTTATGGAGGCCTTTGGATTCGTTAATATTCTATTATAGTTGATTTTCTGGTTTGGTCATTGTACTGTAGTTACATAAGATGTAAACATTTGTATTATTTTCGCAACTGTTTGTAAGTCTGAAATTACTTCAAAATGAAAACTTTTTTTTCTCATTTTATTTATTTTTGTCTGTTCTGGGTTTTCACTGCTGCTGCAGACTCTTCCCTAGTTGCAAGGAGTGGGGGCTACTCTCTAATTCGAGTGAGCAGGCTACTTGTTGCCTGACTTCTGTGGAATTCGAGCTCCAGGGCACACGGGCTTCAGTAGTTGCAGCACATGGGCTCAATAGTTGAGTTGCAGCTCCGAGGCTCCAGAGCACAGGCTCCATAATTGTGGTTCATGGGCTTAGATGCTCTGGGGAAATGGAGTTAGTTTCTAATGGGTAGAGCTTCAGTTGAGGAAGAATAAAAAGTTCTGGAAGTGGATGATGAAATGCACAACAATGTAAATATACTTAATACCATAGAACTTTAAAATTAAAACTGGCTTAAATGGTAAAATTTACAGTATGTATATTTTGCCCCCCCCCCCGCCCCCCACCCACAATCCAGGTCTAGATGGTTTCCTGCCACCTATGTCAGGGAATCAAACAAGGGTATAACATCACATCTTTGGTATTTTTACTAAAACTTATAATCTGAAGTGAATGAGGAAACATTAAACAAACCCCAAAAAACATTCAACCACTGTCCAACACAATAGTCACTTGCCACATGTAGCTTTTTAAATTAATATTAAATTAAATGTAAAATTCAGTTCCTCAGCCCTAATTGTCACATTTCAAATGCTATTTTCACATGGCTAATGGTTATCATATTGGACAGCTTGGATACAGAGTATTCCTATCATCAGAAAGTTGCTTTTTTTTAAAGTTTGTATTGGACAGTAGTGATCTACAGAATAACTCTCCAAAAATGTGAAGGCCATGAAAGATACAGAGAGACTGAGGAACTGCTCCAGATTAAAGGAGAATGAAGAGACTTAACAACTAAAAGCCATGTGGGATTCTTGGTTGGACCCTGACTGACAAGGACATCTGTGGGACAAATGATGAACTCTTATGGAGGCCTTTGGATTCGTTAATATTCTATTATAGTTGATTTTCTGGTTTGGTCATTGTACTGTAGTTACATAAGATGTAAACATTTGTATTATTTTCGCAACTGTTTGTAAGTCTGAAATTACTTCAAAATGAAAACTTTTTTTTCTCATTTTATTTATTTTTGTCTGTTCTGGGTTTTCACTGCTGCTGCAGACTCTTCCCTAGTTGCAAGGAGTGGGGGCTACTCTCTAATTCGAGTGAGCAGGCTACTTGTTGCCTGACTTCTGTGGAATTCGAGCTCCAGGGCACACGGGCTTCAGTAGTTGCAGCACATGGGCTCAATAGTTGAGTTGCAGCTCCGAGGCTCCAGAGCACAGGCTCCATAATTGTGGTTCATGGGCTTAGATGCTCTGCAGCATGTGGGATCTTTCCGGACTAGGGGTGAAACCCATGTCTCCTGCATTGGCAGGTGAACTCTTTACCACTGAGCTACAAGGGAAGCTCCCTTATTCTTTTTTTTTTTTTTGAAAGATTTATTTATCTATCTATTTTTGGGCAGGGGTCGGATTGGGGAGGGAGGGGAGCAGGCGGGCCACTTCTATTCTTCTTTCGTTTCTCTCTGTTCATCCGTCTTTGTTCTTTGGCTCCTGTGGGCCTCCCATCGCGGTGGCGTCTGTCGTTGCAGAGTGCTGGCTCTGGGCGCATGCGCTCCAGAGCTCCGGCTCGGTAATTGGACACATCGGTCCAGCCGCTCCGCGGCACATGGGATCTTCCCAGGCCAGGGATCGAACTGGCGCCCCTTGCACAGCAAGGCGGTGTCCTTACCCACTGGACCACCAGGGGAAGCCCTCCCTTATTCTTTTTTGTGCAAAGCAAACAAGAGTCCCTGTATCTCCCTTTTTCTGTTCCTGTATTTTAGCACATTCCTTAGGTTCCTTAACCTTATTTTCTAAATCTTCTAATTAATTTTGAATGTAAGGAATAACATTTTATTGAGAACTCATTCTTATTATCTGTTCTTCCTGGTGTTGCTTTATGGATGTGATCTTTCCCTGAATCTAATTACTGAGCAGAGCAATTAAAAAGTCTTCTTTAAAAAAATTTATTTTATGTTCCCTACATTGGTTTTCCTCTGAAACCATTTTCTTATTGTTTGCAAAAAATTAAATCAAGTTTCTCTTTCACATTGCAGGCTTTCCAAATGTCCGGTGAACTTTGCTCACATTAGGAATAAGTCAAAGGACTGCCCTCGTGGTCTGCCTTGCAGTGCAAGAAATGTGAGTTCAATTCCTGGGCAGGGAACTAAGATCCTACATGCCACAGGGCAAGGAAGCCCCAGTGCCACAACTAAGATGCAAAGCAGCCAAATAAAGAAATATTTTTAAAAAAAATGATTCAAAGTTCTGTGGACATCCACAGGTTGGCCTGTTTTTGAAGAAGCCAGACAGGGAATGGCCTGCAGCAGAGCCACACAGCCCAGAACACAAGGGTCTAACACATGGCGCTACTCTGTTTCTTCAGAACACGAGCACTAACTTGGTGTGGGCCAGTGATTCCTTGGGCTTTCTGGTAAAGTTCATAGGCCAGAAAAGTGTTTTTAAAGGCATCTAATGATACATAGGGTTATAAAACAAAATGAAACAAAACCTACTATTGAAATACATTAAAGTATTAAACAAATATTTCAGTAAATATATAATATGCAAGCAGTGTCATGTACAGATAATAATCTCAGGTATCTGATATTAAGAATTTCTTTTGGTGACCAAGTCTCAGATTCCACCAATAGCACTGTTGTTTGTAGCCAACACTTTAAAAGGAAGGAGATTATAAAAAGCACACTTTGGGAAAGGGGTGATAGATATGTTCAGTATCACGTTTGTGGTGATTGTTTCATGAGTCTAAACATATGTCAGATCTCATCAAATTGTACACTTTACATCTCTGTGGTGCCGGAGAAAGAAGGAATCCTACCAACAGAAAGGCTTTTATACACCAACACAGAGGAGAGAGAAAACACTGTAAATGTAGTCAGTTAAAAACATGCAGGTGGGGCAGCAGAGATGGGTCAAAAAAAAAAAAAACCACGCAGGTACTTTACAAGACACTACAAAGTCTGGCCAACATTTTATGTGTTTTATATAGTAACATAGGAGAAAGAACAATGAAAACTTAATTTCAGCTAGTAATTAGTGAAAAAAGATGCATTTTCTTCCCATCTAAATTGCAGAATCCCATGAATTCTATCCACGAATCCATTAAGAGTTCTGGGCTTACAGGTCCCATCATTGTCCCAGTAATGCCCTGACAGTAACAATTTTTTCCTGATTCAGGATTCAACTTGTGGTCACCCATTGCCTTGAGTTGTCACGTCTCTTTGTTCTCCTTTTAGATGAAGCAATTCCTCAGCCTTTAACTGCCTTGATGTATTTTAATACTGTATGTCAGAATTTTCCTCTGTTTGGGTTTGTCTGGTTTTATTCTCCTGATGAGATTCAGGTTGAACATTTGTAAAAGAAAGCCAAATAAAGAAATATTTTTAAAAAATGATTCCAAGTTCTGTGGACATCCACAGGTTGGCCTGTTTTTGAAGAAGCCAGACAGGGAATGGCCTGCAGCAGAGCCACACAGCCCAGAACACAAGGGTCTAACACATGGCGCTACTCTGTTTCTTCAGAACACGAGCACTAACTTGGTGTGGGCCAGTGATTCCTTGGGCTTTCTGGTAAAGTTCATAGGCCAGAAAAGTGTTTTTAAAGGCATCTAATGATACATAGGGTTATAAAACAAAATGAAACAAAACCTACTATTGAAATACATTAAAGTATTAAACAAATATTTCAGTAAATATATAATATGCAAGCAGTGTCATGTACAGATAATAATCTCAGGTATCTGATATTAAGAATTTCTTTTGGTGACCAAGTCTCAGATTCCACCAATAGCACTGTTGTTTGTAGCCAACACTTTAAAAGGAAGGAGATTATAAAAAGCACACTTTGGGAAAGGGGTGATAGATATGTTCAGTATCACGTTTGTGGTGATTGTTTCATGAGTCTAAACATATGTCAGATCTCATCAAATTGTACACTTTACATCTCTGTGGTGCCGGAGAAAGAAGGAATCCTACCAACAGAAAGGCTTTTATACACCAACACAGAGGAGAGAGAAAACACTGTAAATGTAGTCAGTTAAAAACATGCAGGTGGGGCAGCAGAGATGGGTCAAAAAAAAAAAAAACCACGCAGGTACTTTACAAGACACTACAAAGTCTGGCCAACATTTTATGTGTTTTATATAGTAACATAGGAGAAAGAACAATGAAAACTTAATTTCAGCTAGTAATTAGTGAAAAAAGATGCATTTTCTTCCCATCTAAATTGCAGAATCCCATGAATTCTATCCACGAATCCATTAAGAGTTCTGGGCTTACAGGTCCCATCATTGTCCCAGTAATGCCCTGACAGTAACAATTTTTTCCTGATTCAGGATTCAACTTGTGGTCACCCATTGCCTTGAGTTGTCACGTCTCTTTGTTCTCCTTTTAGATGAAGCAATTCCTCAGCCTTTAACTGCCTTGATGTATTTTAATACTGTATGTCAGAATTTTCCTCTGTTTGGGTTTGTCTGGTTTTATTCTCCTGATGAGATTCAGGTTGAACATTTGTAATACTGAGAAGTGACACTGTCTTTCCTCCATATCAGGAGATACAGGATGTCCCTTTGACCCATTACTGGGGATATTCACTTCAATCACTTGATAAAGGAGGTGCCCTCCAGTTCTCTACCACATATTTTCTATTTCCCCATTTGTAACTTGGAAAAGGAAATACAACCCACTCTGGTATTCTTGCCTGGAGAATCCCATGGACAGAGGACCCTGGCAGGCTACACACAGAGTCGGATATGACTGAGCAACTTTCACTTTCATTTGTAACTAATAAGCAATTCACAGAAAGGCTACATAAAAATCCTGTTACTCTTCAATCTTTCCTGATTTTATAAAATAGCATCTCAGCACAGTTCATAGATCTTCTTTGTATAGACACAAGGTATTTCTTTTATTTTTAATGTATTTCTAATTGTATCAGACGCTAGGCATTTTATAATTTTTGTCTTTATGCTGAGTGAGATCTTGTCTTTCATTGCATTTACTAAGTCACTATTCATGGACATAGGAAAGTTATTTTTACTGATCATCTTTGTTATCCATTACCTACCTTAGGACCTTTCTGAATCAGAGAAGGTTCCTCTTGCCCATGACATGCTTTTCTTTCACATGAGCCGGAGACCTATCAAAGGGTTGTAATGTCCTTTTGCTTCTGATTTAGTATCAACGGCAAATGGAATGCCTGCTCTGGACTCTAGTTGAAGGTGGAGGAGAGGAGGGGGTTTTCCTTTCTTGCCCATGACATTTCTTTTCTTTCACAGAAGCCGGAGGGAAAATCCATCTAAATTGCAGAATCCCATGAATTCTATCCACGAATCCATTAAGAGTTCTGGGCTTACAGGTCCCATCATTGTCCCAGTAATGCCCTGACAGTAACAATTTTTTCCTGATTCAGGATTCAACTTGTGGTCACCCATTGCCTTGAGTTGTCACGTCTCTTTGTTCTCCTTTTAGATGAAGCAATTCCTCAGCCTTTAACTGCCTTGATGTATTTTAATACTGTATGTCAGAATTTTCCTCTGTTTGGGTTTGTCTGGTTTTATTCTCCTGATGAGATTCAGGTTGAACATTTGTAATACTGAGAAGTGACACTGTCTTTCCTCCATATCAGGAGATACAGGATGTCCCTTTGACCCATTACTGGGGATATTCACTTCAATCACTTGATAAAGGAGGTGCCCTCCAGTTCTCTACCACATATTTTCTATTTCCCCATTTGTAACTTGGAAAAGGAAATACAACCCACTCTGGTATTCTTGCCTGGAGAATCCCATGGACAGAGGACCCTGGCAGGCTACACACAGAGTCGGATATGACTGAGCAACTTTCACTTTCATTTGTAACTAATAAGCAATTCACAGAAAGGCTACATAAAAATCCTGTTACTCTTCAATCTTTCCTGATTTTATAAAATAGCATCTCAGCACAGTTCATAGATCTTCTTTGTATAGACACAAGGTATTTCTTTTATTTTTAATGTATTTCTAATTGTATCAGACGCTAGGCATTTTATAATTTTTGTCTTTATGCTGAGTGAGATCTTGTCTTTCATTGCATTTACTAAGTCACTATTCATGGACATAGGAAAGTTATTTTTACTGATCATCTTTGTTATCCATTACCTACCTTAGGACCTTTCTGAATCAGAGAAGGTTCCTCTTGCCCATGACATGCTTTTCTTTCACATGAGCCGGAGACCTATCAAAGGGTTGTAATGTCCTTTTGCTTCTGATTTAGTATCAACGGCAAATAATGCCCAGAGTAAATGCTCTGCTCTGGACTCTAGTTGAAGGTGGAGGAGAGGAGTCTCTGTTGGTCCAAAGACTTTTGGGCCCTCAAGCTGATATGGCTTGTGTAACTAGGGTAGACAAAGCCCCCTCTAGGTGACTTCCAGAAAGAGGAGGATTTCTGACCACTTTTTCACTCGCTCTTCCTAGGGGCAGAAATCACAGGCCTGTATCAACAGCCAATCATCACTCTGACCTCTTTCAGAATGCTGAGGGGAAAAACTCCTATTCATTAAGAGAAATGAGAAAGCAAGCCAGTATAACTCTGAACACAGGAGGCTTTGTAGCAGGAAACTTGCAGATGCTGCATGATGTTTCCTTTGCTGTAACAAGCAGCTTATCATCTGGGAAAGGGACCTTTGTTCCTGGGCACTACCAACCTTGAGAGATATCAGACACAGTCTATTGCTTCTGTTTACCAGGAGAAAGAAAAAGTTGTTACATGGTGATGCTGCCAAATCTCTTGATTCCACTTGTTTAAGTCTGAACACAATGCTAGATTTCTAATTTATATTCACTCTAAACTTTGAGATAGTTCCAAATATTTTGGCATGTACTATTTCTGCTAGAAGTCTATAAAATTTATTATCTTAGGGATTTAAAAAAGATTTGAGTGAGGCTTGAAACATCTAATCAAATTCTAAGAATACAAAAAATACTATGTTGTGGAAAAAAAATAGGAAATTAACAAGGGATATAGTATTATTAACTAAAGTACAGATTTTGCTCAAATTTCACAAGATTGTATGCCAGTGTCCATTCTTTTCTTTTTTTTTCACAACTTATTCAAGACTCCACGTTGTTTTTGATGCTTTTTTTTTTTTAATTTTGGCCTCTTTTATTGGTCTTTCATTTCTTTATTTTCATCCATCTTTGTTCTGTGGCCTGTGTGGGCTTCCCACTGCAGTGGCCTCTCCCATTGCAAAGCTCCAGCTCTGGGCGCATGCACTCCAGAGTTCTTTGCCCATGACATGCTTTTCTTTCACATGAGCCGGAGACCTATCAAAGGGTTGTAATGTCCTTTTGCTTCTGATTTAGTATCAACGGCAAATAATGCCCAGAGTAAATGCTCTGCTCTGGACTCTAGTTGAAGGTGGAGGAGAGGAGTCTCTGTTGGTCCAAAGACTTTTGGGCCCTCAAGCTGATATGGCTTGTGTAACTAGGGTAGACAAAGCCCCCTCTAGGTGACTTCCAGAAAGAGGAGGATTTCTGACCACTTTTTCACTCGCTCTTCCTAGGGGCAGAAATCACAGGCCTGTATCAACAGCCAATCATCACTCTGACCTCTTTCAGAATGCTGAGGGGAAAAACTCCTATTCATTAAGAGAAATGAGAAAGCAAGCCAGTATAACTCTGAACACAGGAGGCTTTGTAGCAGGAAACTTGCAGATGCTGCATGATGTTTCCTTTGCTGTAACAAGCAGCTTATCATCTGGGAAAGGGACCTTTGTTCCTGGGCACTACCAACCTTGAGAGATATCAGACACAGTCTATTGCTTCTGTTTACCAGGAGAAAGAAAAAGTTGTTACATGGTGATGCTGCCAAATCTCTTGATTCCACTTGTTTAAGTCTGAACACAATGCTAGATTTCTAATTTATATTCACTCTAAACTTTGAGATAGTTCCAAATATTTTGGCATGTACTATTTCTGCTAGAAGTCTATAAAATTTATTATCTTAGGGATTTAAAAAAGATTTGAGTGAGGCTTGAAACATCTAATCAAATTCTAAGAATACAAAAAATACTATGTTGTGGAAAAAAAATAGGAAATTAACAAGGGATATAGTATTATTAACTAAAGTACAGATTTTGCTCAAATTTCACAAGATTGTATGCCAGTGTCCATTCTTTTCTTTTTTTTTCACAACTTATTCAAGACTCCACGTTGTTTTTGATGCTTTTTTTTTTTTAATTTTGGCCTCTTTTATTGGTCTTTCATTTCTTTATTTTCATCCATCTTTGTTCTGTGGCCTGTGTGGGCTTCCCACTGCAGTGGCCTCTCCCATTGCAAAGCTCCAGCTCTGGGCGCATGCACTCCAGAGTGCTGGCTCGTAATGGGACACACCAGTCCAGCCACTCTGCGGCAAGTGAGATCTTCCCAGGACAGGGATCGAACCAGCATCCCTTGCACTGCAAGGCAGACTCTTTACCCACTGGACCACCAGGGAAGTCCTCCACGTTGTGTTTAATTGCACTGAGCAGCTTCAGTTGCATGCAACAAATTCTGATCAATTCTCTTTCCATTTTTATTCTATTACAAATATTTTCTACTTTTCCTTGTTATGGCTTCTTAGCTACACCCATTACTTAAAAGTAGACATTTCATTTACAAATACATGGAGTTTTTAGAATACCTTTGCTATTAATTTCTTATTTAAAAGCCTTCTCCTCTGCAATCACCTTCTGTGGGTTTTTTTTCAGTCTTTTAACTTTATTGAGGCCTTCAGTGGCTAACTCAAAGATCTCTCTTGGTAAATATCACATTGTACTTGAAAATACATGGATTATTTTCAAATTTTTTTATACTGATTTCTAATATAATTCTACAGTGATAAGAGAACAGACTGTAGGATTTTAACACCTTTACAACATGAAATTTTTGTATCTTCTTTTATGTCCCTGGATACGTTCCAGTGTCTCCTAGCTTACAGTCTATGGGAACTTAAATAGAATCTGTGTCCTCTGTTGTATTAAAATTGTATAAATCTTAGCTGCTGGGCTTGCCCTCTGCAGTTGCCCACATTCTGTCTGTGGAGTATGTCTTTTAACTTTTCTTGGGCCTGACCAGGGGTCAGGGAGGCCCAAAGGCTTTTTGTGGGTACAAAAAGAACCAGGGAATTTTCCTTGGGACTATCTCACAGGAAGATGGAAGGGGGTTCCAGGCAAACACCCACAGTACTTCACCCCTCAGGTGAGGTTATTCAGAGGTGACTGTTGTGCGTGGGCCCCCAGAAGCACTTAGCGCACCAAGTTCCCTACCTACCCTTCTTAACACATAGTCTGCCTCCCTTCCAGTGCTTCTGTGATCACCTCCAACATAAACTGCTTGCACTTAATCCTTGTCTCAGGCTCTCTTTAGCCAGGGTCCACACCAACTCATCACACGGTAGTAGAGGAAACAAATGCTACCATCCAAAGAAGGCATACAGGAAGACAGAAGTGATAAGCACAAGAGGTGGAGACCTCCCAAGAAGCCTCCTGGGGACATACTTGACCATGAAGGCTCAGATATCCAACTCAGGGTAACCCAGGAGCAGATGTACATTGATCGAAATCACAGAAACAGAAGGTGAAATCACACACTTGGTGTTTTTAATTCAACATGAGAACATCAGACCTTCGGCATCCCTCGACATCACCTTCTCTCCCCATAGACAAAATGAGTCCATGATTATCTCATGACTGCTGGTGCGCGTCGGCTGGGCCCAAGAGGAGATACAGAGCCTCTCTGGTAAACAAGTCACATCTCTGTGAACTGTGGTGGAGCTGGACACTGAGGAGGCCCACACCAAAAAAATTCTTGATGATTTGTTGGTGCCTAGGTATGTGCAAAGGTAGAGGGCCAACTCCCCAACTCTCAAAGTCTCAGAAACTCCTTTGGACTGTGATGACTGAGTTTGGAAGAAGAAAGTGGGCTGAGTTCAAAGCAGCTGTTCCTTACTACCCCAGCACTAGGGACTGGTGGACTCTTTGGGGCTGGCTGGCAGCGATGGGGAAAAGTGGGGTCAAGGACAAGCAGGGCTGGCCTGATGCAGCAGTCTGAATAAGGTCACAAGGCAGCTCCAGGCACAGAATGCTCAGGTATGCCTCCTTGCCACTTTCTCCCCAGACCTCTCTTCTGCCAGCTTGTCCCATCCATGTGTCCTGGGTGTGGCAGCACATCAGAGCTGGGAGCAGGCTGGGAAGGAGGCTGATGCCAAAATTTACCTGATTGTGTGTCCATTTCACACCATCTCCTTGCCCTCTTGAGGAGTCCCATCCCAGTGTGGGTCAGTGGGACCAGGCAGCACTGAATTCTTTCTCTAGACTCTGGACAAACTGGTCATTGAGGAACAGCAGCTGACCATGGGGCAAGAAACGGGAGAGGATGCCCTCGATGCGGTCAGCCTGCAGCAGGAGGTTGGCACCAGGGGCCAGCAGTCGGAGGTGGTCAAGGAGAAGGCGAGCCAGCAACCGAAGCGTGTTCTCCGCCAGCAGCAGGTTCTCATGACCATCCAGCACCAGGGTGAAGCCTAACGAGAGCACGCCTAGCCACACCACCGTCCGAGGTTCCTGGAAAGGGTCCCCTGCGGCGAGGCGGAAGGCCCCACACGGGGCCTCATGCAGGGCCACCGGGTCATCTGAGGAGTGGGGCTGCAGGTCCATAGCATGCCGGCCACATGCCTGCTGCTGCAGCTGGTACATGGCCTCCACCTGTCTTTGGAGAAGAGGCGGGTCATGGACTTGTCATTATCAAGACCACCCCTGGAGCTAGGAGCTGCCATTGTCCCTACATCGAGATGTAGAAACCAAACCCCAGAAAGACAAGTGAAGTGACTCTGCCCAAGGCCACAGTGCGGAGAGCGTGAGCCCAGAGGGGAATTCAGGCTCCAGCCCCCAGGCCCCAAACCACTGTACTCTGTGTGGCCAAGAGACGACAGGTTCTGAATATAGCTCCTTGGGCTGGGAAAGGGCTCCAGGGGAAGAAGATCCTGCCCCTAACAGCTTCATGGAGGCTGCCTCTACATCTCAATAAGAGATGAGACGTGGAGTAAAAGCTACCTACAAACCAGGCTAACCAAACTTTCCACCCTCACCCCATCCTGAAGCCTTCTCCAAGTAAAAAAGAAAAACATTCCACTTGGATATCCAAGTTTTGGGGTCAAGGACAAGCAGGGCTGGCCTGATGCAGCAGTCTGATGTCACAACACCCCTTCTCCCCAGACCTCTCTTCTGCCAGCTTGTCCCATCCATGTGTCCTGGGTGTGGCAGCACATCAGAGCTGGGAGCAGGCTGGGAAGGAGGCTGATGCCAAAATTTACCTGATTGTGTGTCCATTTCACACCATCTCCTTGCCCTCTTGAGGAGTCCCATCCCAGTGTGGGTCAGTGGGACCAGGCAGCACTGAATTCTTTCTCTAGACTCTGGACAAACTGGTCATTGAGGAACAGCAGCTGACCATGGGGCAAGAAACGGGAGAGGATGCCCTCGATGCGGTCAGCCTGCAGCAGGAGGTTGGCACCAGGGGCCAGCAGTCGGAGGTGGTCAAGGAGAAGGCGAGCCAGCAACCGAAGCGTGTTCTCCGCCAGCAGCAGGTTCTCATGACCATCCAGCACCAGGGTGAAGCCTAACGAGAGCACGCCTAGCCACACCACCGTCCGAGGTTCCTGGAAAGGGTCCCCTGCGGCGAGGCGGAAGGCCCCACACGGGGCCTCATGCAGGGCCACCGGGTCATCTGAGGAGTGGGGCTGCAGGTCCATAGCATGCCGGCCACATGCCTGCTGCTGCAGCTGGTACATGGCCTCCACCTGTCTTTGGAGAAGAGGCGGGTCATGGACTTGTCATTATCAAGACCACCCCTGGAGCTAGGAGCTGCCATTGTCCCTACATCGAGATGTAGAAACCAAACCCCAGAAAGACAAGTGAAGTGACTCTGCCCAAGGCCACAGTGCGGAGAGCGTGAGCCCAGAGGGGAATTCAGGCTCCAGCCCCCAGGCCCCAAACCACTGTACTCTGTGTGGCCAAGAGACGACAGGTTCTGAATATAGCTCCTTGGGCTGGGAAAGGGCTCCAGGGGAAGAAGATCCTGCCCCTAACAGCTTCATGGAGGCTGCCTCTACATCTCAATAAGAGATGAGACGTGGAGTAAAAGCTACCTACAAACCAGGCTAACCAAACTTTCCACCCTCACCCCATCCTGAAGCCTTCTCCAAGTAAAAAAGAAAAACATTCCACTTGGATATCCAAGTTTTTGAAACCACTTTGATCTCTCATGAATCATCTTCCAATCTGGGTGAAATATATGCTCCTCCTAAAGACATCTGTTTTTTCTTTTTTCTTTCTTTTTTTGCCACAGGAGGAGTAGGAGACCCAGAGAAACAAAAGAGGTAACAAGAGGCTGGCCAAGGGTGGTCCCCAACTGTTAAATGCATTCAAAATGCAGCAGCCAGGAGACTCTGGCACCTGTTGGTTCAGGCTGGGTCTGGAAGGCAAAGGTACCAGGCCAGCTACTCCACTTGGAACAGTGTTTCCCAACTGCATACTCTGTGGATCCCAGGCTTTTGGAAGGCTCTTGGTACAGACTCCCATAAACTACATCCTCTCTCCTCTTTAGAGATTCATAAAGCTTAAAGGCACCCTAAGGGCCCTGAAAAGTCCTTTATTCAAAGCATGTTTCATCTGTACTGTTTACACTCAAATTCCAACTCTCTCACTTTCTTGGGCAGGTTAATTCAACTTTCTAGAGCTCATCTGTAATCTGTTAAATTCCTTTGGCTCTCTAAATACTCATCTCTAAAGTGGGGATACTAAATCTACCTCAAAAGATTGTTTCAAAGTTAAAAAGAGTTCACATACATGAGATACTCAGAACATAAAATGCTTACTACACACCAGCTAAATAACTGCTAACTAGGGGCTTCCCTAGTGGTCCAGTGGGTAAGGACACCACCTTGCAGTGCAACCGGCACCGGTTCGATCCCTGGCCTGGGAAGATCCTATGTGCTGTGGAGCGGCTGGACTGATGTGTCCAACTACCGAGCCAGAGCTCTGGGGCGCGTGTGCCCAGAGCCAGTGCTTTGCAGCGACAGAGGCCACTGCGATGGGAGGCCCACACAGGCCAAAAAACAAAGATAAATAAATGAAAGACCAATAGAATTGGTCAAAAAAATAAATACTAACTAAAAAAAATGATAATAAATGCTAACTATAATAAATAATGATGATAATAGCATTACTTCTTTAACTCTTTTTCACATAATATTTGTGAACAACCATGGAAGACTCTTCGAAAGCACAATTCTAAAACTTGATCTCTGCTTCTTAGCCCTCCTGTTTCTCTGTACCCTCCCAGAAAAAAACTATCATAATCAGTGTGTACTTTAATCAAGGCCCGAGGCCGGGCTGGACAGTGTGGTTACCTGGCCACAGCCAAAATCTGCTCCTTTCGGAGAAGTCTGTCCCTCTCAGCGCTGTGAGGCTGTGGCTCGTTTGGGTGAATTCTCAGCACCAAAGAAGCAGGAGTAGAGCACTCGGCAAAAGCCCTCTCAGCCTTAGTGGCCCGCAAGGTGTGGATGAGGAAGGCGAGACCATGCTCCTTTACTGGAGATCAGTAAAGGGGAATCACAAAAGGTACCAGGCCAGCTACTCCACTTGGAACAGTGTTTCCCAACTGCATACTCTGTGGATCCCAGGCTTTTGGAAGGCTCTTGGTACAGACTCCCATAAACTACATCCTCTCTCCTCTTTAGAGATTCATAAAGCTTAAAGGCACCCTAAGGGCCCTGAAAAGTCCTTTATTCAAAGCATGTTTCATCTGTACTGTTTACACTCAAATTCCAACTCTCTCACTTTCTTGGGCAGGTTAATTCAACTTTCTAGAGCTCATCTGTAATCTGTTAAATTCCTTTGGCTCTCTAAATACTCATCTCTAAAGTGGGGATACTAAATCTACCTCAAAAGATTGTTTCAAAGTTAAAAAGAGTTCACATACATGAGATACTCAGAACATAAAATGCTTACTACACACCAGCTAAATAACTGCTAACTAGGGGCTTCCCTAGTGGTCCAGTGGGTAAGGACACCACCTTGCAGTGCAACCGGCACCGGTTCGATCCCTGGCCTGGGAAGATCCTATGTGCTGTGGAGCGGCTGGACTGATGTGTCCAACTACCAAGCCAGAGCTCTGGGGCGCGTGTGCCCAGAGCCAGTGCTTTGCAGCGACAGAGGCCACTGCGATGGGAGGCCCACACAGGCCAAAAAACAAAGATAAATAAATGAAAGACCAATAGAATTGGTCAAAAAAATAAATACTAACTAAAAAAAATGATAATAAATGCTAACTATAATAAATAATGATGATAATAGCATTACTTCTTTAACTCTTTTTCACATAATATTTGTGAACAACCATGGAAGACTCTTCGAAAGCACAATTCTAAAACTTGATCTCTGCTTCTTAGCCCTCCTGTTTCTCTGTACCCTCCCAGAAAAAAACTATCATAATCAGTGTGTACTTTAATCAAGGCCCGAGGCCGGGCTGGACAGTGTGGTTACCTGGCCACAGCCAAAATCTGCTCCTTTCGGAGAAGTCTGTCCCTCTCAGCGCTGTGAGGCTGTGGCTCGTTGGCTGAATTCTCAGCACCAAAGAAGCAGGAGTAGAGCACTCGGCAAAAGCCCTCTTCAGCCTTAGTGGCCCGCAAGGTGTGGATGAGGAAGGCGTAGACCATGGCTCTGCGATGATGCTACAGAGAAGATGGAGACCTCAGTGTGAAACCCCAGGGGAGGCAATCACAGAAAGCATCTGGCCTAGCTAGGTCTGAGGCTGGTGTAGTCCTCCCTACTCAGCCAAGACACACCGCCCCAGCTCTAGCCAGCATCACCTCTGCCATAACAGAGTCTAGTGGCTAAGACATCTTGGACAATTCCAAAGCCTTATCTACAAACAGCGGGTCAGAAATCTTGAAAACTGTCAGTGATCAGAGTCAAGGGAGATGCTCCAGACTGACGGAGGCCAAAAAGGTAGGACCAATAAAACCCTGGAAGAGAAAAAGTAGCTTCTATTATAGGGCATTACTAAGATAACTGGAAGCATTTAAATATGGATTACAGGCTAGCTAATAGTCTTGATGAGTATTACCTGATTTTGCATATAGGGGAATGCCCTTGTTTTTAGAAAATACACACTGAATTACTTTTAAATATGCAGGTAAAGGGCATCATCTCTGCAACTAACTCAACTGGAATATTATCACGTACAGGAGTTCTTAATAAAAAGTTTGAAATCTCCTGTAAGCTCCAGATACCAAAGACCCTGAAATGGTAATAACAATGGTGTCTAACTTGCTGAGTGACCATACTGTGTCTCTTTGCGACCCACGGACAAGCACGGAATTCTCCAAACCAGAATACTGGAGCAGGTGGCCCTTTCCTTCGCCAAGGGCTCTTCCCAACCCAGGGGTGAAAACCTGGTCTCGCGCATGGCTGGTGGATTCTTTACCGACTGAGCCAGAAGGGAAGTCCTTGAAACGCAACAGGTAGGCGGTAAGCAGATATCTGTATCTTAGGGTAAGTAGATCATCAGTTTAAACTGGTTAAAAAGGAAGGTTCCAGACCGTGCTTTGAAAACCTGTAACCAAAGACCTAGTCTGACCTCCCATGACCCTCTAGTCACGAGAAGATTACGTCATCAACCTTCGCCAAGGGCCTTGCGCAAGCCCCAAGCGCAATGCATTTGGGGTGTTGTAGTTGTTTGCCCCTACTAACAAAGCGTTAAGTTGGGGGCGGAGGCGCAGGCGGAGTGTATCCTGCAACCCCCAGCCGATGTCCTCAAGGCGTGGTACTCACCTTTCCTTTTGCGCCTGCAAACTTCTAGTAACAGGGCCGCTCACTCGGGTATAGGGGCAAAATGGCGGCTGCGCGGCTTCCGGGCTCCTGCTCACGCCAGTAGCGGGCGCGCGCCCAAGCGTGACCCTCTCTGGGTGGGCGGGGTCTCACTTCCGGAGTTGCGCTCCCAGTGCGGGCCATGGGGGATTTTCTCTGTCTGACCAAATGCGCTTTACTCCGAGAACACGGTGCGGTCCACGCTGGTCACTCGCTGATTAGATACGCGGGGCTCCCACTGGAGGTCCTGCACCAGCCGAGTCCCAGGCCATTTCCCCTGGCGGCCGCGAGGGGGCGACGCGACCCGGCTTGTGGCGCTTCCGGAAGAGGCGGGATCTGGAGTAGCAGAGCGGCGAGCTCAAACTGGTCCTTAGGTGTGGGAATCTCGGGAGCACTTGTTAAAATTCAGGTTGCTGGGTCTTGCCCCAGAGAATGAAGGTTTGAGGGGAAATATGCATATTTAGGAAGTTGACGGGGCAGTGGCCAAGACTACGTGCTCCTAATGCGGGGGACCTGGGTTTGATTCCTGGTCACAGAGCTAGATCCTGTGTGCTGCAACTAAGAGTTGACATGCAGAAGCGGTGGAAGAGCCTATGTGCCAAAAGAGAGACGTGGTGCAGCCAAATCAATAAATGTAAAAAGATATGTAAATATATATATGGGGCCCTGCAAGATTTGTCTGGGCCTCAATGCCTACCCTGAGCTTCCCACACATAATCCTTTTACTTCTTAACAGGTAAACCGCCGCATCCTACCCAGATGTGTTCTCTGCTTCAGAACTAAAACTGTTGTCCCTAGCCTGGCTGCCCTTTCCTTTTTATCCCTTCAAAATGTGCTCCCAGAACTTAGGGGAAACCTTCTTGTAAGACTACCCATTTAGCAGTCACCTGTCCTGTTTACACGCACTCTGCAGGAGGCGCAGGCGGAGTGCATTTGGGGTGTTGTAGTTGTTTGCCCTACTAACAAAGCGTTAAGTTGGGGCGGAGGCGCAGGCAGTATCCTGCAACCCCCAGCCGATGTCCTCAAGGCGTGGTACTCACCTTTCCTTTTGCGCCTGCAAACTTCTAGTAACAGGGCCGCTCACTCGGGTATAGGGGCAAAATGGCGGCTGCGCGGCTTCCGGGCTCCTGCTCACGCCAGTAGCGGGCGCGCGCCCAAGCGTGACCCTCTCTGGGTGGGCGGGGTCTCACTTCCGGAGTTGCGCTCCCAGTGCGGGCCATGGGGGATTTTCTCTGTCTGACCAAATGCGCTTTACTCCGAGAACACGGTGCGGTCCACGCTGGTCACTCGCTGATTAGATACGCGGGGCTCCCACTGGAGGTCCTGCACCAGCCGAGTCCCAGGCCATTTCCCCTGGCGGCCGCGAGGGGCGACGCGACCCGGCTTGTGGCGCTTCCGGAAGAGGCGGGATCTGGAGTAGCAGAGCGGCGAGCTCAAACTGGTCCTTAGGTGTGGGAATCTCGGGAGCACTTGTTAAAATTCAGGTTGCTGGGTCTTGCCCCAGAGAATGAAGGTTTGAGGGGAAATATGCATATTTAGGAAGTTGACGGGGCAGTGGCCAAGACTACGTGCTCCTAATGCGGGGGACCTGGGTTTGATTCCTGGTCACAGAGCTAGATCCCTGTGTGCTGCAACTAAGAGTTGACATGCAGAAGCGGTGGAAGAGCCTATGTGCCAAAAGAGAGACGTGGTGCAGCCAAATCAATAAATGTAAAAAGATATGTAAATATATATATGGGGCCCTGCAAGATTTGTCTGGGCCTCAATGCCTACCCTGAGCTTCCCACACATAATCCTTTTACTTCTTAACAGGTAAACCGCCGCATCCTACCCAGATGTGTTCTCTGCTTCAGAACCCCATACTGGTTGTTCCCTCAGCCTGGCCTGCCCTTTCCTTTTTTATCCCTTCAAAATGTGCTCCCCAGAACTTAGGGGAAACCTTCTTGTAAGACTACCCATTTAGCAGTCACCTGTCCTGTTTACACGCACTCTGAGGGTCTGCCTATGATGCTGATGTCTCTTATGGGGTACACCCTGGCTCTGTTGCCCAGTTTCACTCACCACAGCCAAACACACTCCTTGGTGACTGAAGATAGAAGGGCAGGCCAACTGAGGCAGGAAACCTGGTGTGCAGACTGGGCCTCTCAGGCAGAGAAGCAGTGAAGGGAGACTAGAGGAGGTGGCCTGGGTACTGGCCAGATGGTGTGGGTACTCTGACCACAGGTGCTACGTGTAAATGTATTTGTATATGGACCTCAGTTAATAGAGTCATTTCCTGGCCCCTATCACGCTCAACCAGTACTCATGTCTGCCAGCTGATTACAGCAAAGAGCTGGCAGAGGGCCTGTTTGCTGGGGGCCAACTGACATCTGGAACACACTAATCTGACCTCAGTCCACTCCTCAGGCAGCGAGTCCACCTCAGATCTGGGCCGCTGTGGAGGCCAGCCTAGTGGGAGGTACAAAGAGGAGACAGCAGGGAGAAGCTGACCTAAGCTTCTGAAGGTCTGTGGGGGACCCAGACGGAGGTGGTGTCAAGGTAAGTGTGGCAGGCTCAGATGCCATTTTCAACTTTTGTCAGCCATGGGCCACCTTGTGGCCCCAAGGTCAAAGCAAAGTGCTGAGATAGTGAGACAGGAAAGAGCCTGGGTTCCCCAAGACACTGCAGCGCCTTCTTGTTGAATGAGGAGCACATATATTTATTTTGTTAAACTGCTGTGTAGGGTTTCCATTAGATGCTGCTGTTGTTCAGTCACAATAGTCATGAGAGACGTGGTGCAGCCAAATCAATAAATGTAAAAAGATATGTAAATATATATATGGGGCCCTGCAAGATTTGTCTGGGCCTCAATGCCTACCCTGAGCTTCCCACACATAATCCTTTTACTTCTTAACAGGTAAACCGCCGCATCCTACCCAGATGTGTTCTCTGCTTCAGAACCCCATACTGGTTGTTCCCTCAGCCTGGCCTGCCCTTTCCTTTTTTATCCCTTCAAAATGTGCTCCCCAGAACTTAGGGAAACCTTCTTGTAAGACTACCCATTTAGCAGTCACCTGTCCTGTTTACACGCACTCTGAGGGTCTGCCTATGATGCTGATGTCTCTTATGGGGTACACCCTGGCTCTGTTGCCCAGTTTCACTCACCACAGCCAAACACACTCCTTGGTGACTGAAGATAGAAGGGCAGGCCAACTGAGGCAGGAAACCTGGTGTGCAGACTGGGCCTCTCAGGCAGAGAAGCAGTGAAGGGAGACTAGAGGAGGTGGCCTGGGTACTGGCCAGATGGTGTGGGTACTCTGACCACAGGTGCTACGTGTAAATGTATTTGTATATGGACCTCAGTTAATAGAGTCATTTCCTGGCCCCTATCACGCTCAACCAGTACTCATGTCTGCCAGCTGATTACAGCAAAGAGCTGGCAGAGGGCCTGTTTGCTGGGGGCCAACTGACATCTGGAACACACTAATCTGACCTCAGTCCACTCCTCAGGCAGCGAGTCCACCTCAGATCTGGGCCGCTGTGGAGGCCAGCCTAGTGGGAGGTACAAAGAGGAGACAGCAGGGAGAAGCTGACCTAAGCTTCTGAAGGTCTGTGGGGGACCCAGACGGAGGTGGTGTCAAGGTAAGTGTGGCAGGCTCAGATGCCATTTTCAACTTTTGTCAGCCATGGGCCACCTTGTGGCCCCAAGGTCAAAGCAAAGTGCTGAGATAGTGAGACAGGAAAGAGCCTGGGTTCCCCAAGACACTGCAGCGCCTTCTTGTTGAATGAGGAGCACATATATTTATTTTGTTAAACTGCTGTGTAGGGTTTCCATTAGATGCTGCTGTTGTTCAGTCACAAAGTCATGTCCAACTCTTTGCAGCCCCATGGACTGCAGTGTGCCAGGGTCCCTGTCGTCCACTATCTTCCTGAGTTACTCAGACTCATGTCCACTGAGTCAGTGATGCTATCTAACCATCTCATCCTCTGCCATTGCCTTCTTTTGCCTTCAGTCTTTCCCAGCATCACAGTCTTTACCAGTGAGTCAGCTCTTCACATCTCATAGCCAGAGTATTGGAACTTCAGCATCAGTGACTATTCAGGGTTGAGTTCCTTTTAAGATTGACTGGTTTGATCTCCTTGCAGTCCACGGGATTCTCAAAAGGCTTGTGCAGCACCATAGTTCAATTCATAAGTGCTCAGCCCTCTTTATGGTCCAACTCTAACATCTGTACATGATTACTGGAAAACCATAGGTTTGACTTACCTTTGTCAACAAAGTGATGTCTCTGCTTTTTTAATATGCTGTCTAAGTTTGTCATAGCTTTCTTTCCAAGGATCAAGCATCTTTTAATTTCATGACTGCAGTCACCATCCACAGTGATTTTTGGAGCCCAAGAAAATAAATCTGTCACAGCTGTCACTTTTTTGCTTCTTATTTGCCATGAAGTAATGGGACAAGATGTCATTTGCCTAGTTTTGTAATTTTGAGTTTCAAATCAGCTTTTTCACTCTCCTCTTTCACTCTCATCAAGAGGCTCTTTAGTTCCTATTTACTGTCTGCCATTAGAGTGGTATTATCCACGTATCTGAGGTTGTTGATATTTCTCCTGGCAATCTTGATTACAGCTTAGATTCATCCAGCCTGACATTTCATATGATGTACTGTGCATATAAGTTAAATAAGCAGGCTGACAGTATAAAGCTTTGTCATAATCCTTTCCCAATTTTGAACCAGTTCATTATTCCATGTTCAGTTCTAACTGTTACTTCTTGACCTGCATACAGGTTCTTAGGAGACAGGTAAGGTTGTCTGGTACTCTCATCTTTGAGAATTCCAATCTGCTGTGATCCACACAAAGACTTTAGCAGAATCAGTGAAGCAGAAGTAAATGTTTTTCCGGAATTGCTTTGCTTTCTGCACGATTCAGCAAATGTTGGCTTTCTTAGCTCTGGTTCTTCTGCTTTTCTAAACCCTGCTTGTACATCTGCAAGTTCTCAGTCCACATACTGCTCAAGCCTAGCTTGAAGGATTTTGAACATAACCTTGGTAGCATGTGAAATGCACCCAATGGTACAGTAGTTTGACCATTCTTTGCCTTTGCTCTCCTTTGAGATTGGAATGAAAATTGACCTTTGCCAGTCCTGGGGCCACTGCTGAGTTTTCCAAATTTTCTGGCATATTGAGCACAGCACTTTAACAGCATCAGTGACTATTCAGGGTTGAGTTCCTTTTAAGATTGACTGGTTTGATCTCCTTGCAGTCCACGGGATTCTCAAAAGGCTTGTGCAGCACCATAGTTCAATTCATAAGTGCTCAGCCCTCTTTATGGTCCAACTCTAACATCTGTACATGATTACTGGAAAACCATAGGTTTGACTTACCTTTGTCAACAAAGTGATGTCTCTGCTTTTTTAATATGCTGTCTAAGTTTGTCATAGCTTTCTTTCCAAGGATCAAGCATCTTTTAATTTCATGACTGCAGTCACCATCCACAGTGATTTTTGGAGCCCAAGAAAATAAATCTGTCACAGCTGTCACTTTTTTGCTTCTTATTTGCCATGAAGTAATGGGACAAGATGTCATTTGCCTAGTTTTTTTAATTTTGAGTTTCAAATCAGCTTTTTCACTCTCCTCTTTCACTCTCATCAAGAGGCTCTTTAGTTCCTATTTACTGTCTGCCATTAGAGTGGTATTATCCACGTATCTGAGGTTGTTGATATTTCTCCTGGCAATCTTGATTACAGCTTAGATTCATCCAGCCTGACATTTCATATGATGTACTGTGCATATAAGTTAAATAAGCAGGCTGACAGTATAAAGCTTTGTCATAATCCTTTCCCAATTTTGAACCAGTTCATTATTCCATGTTCAGTTCTAACTGTTACTTCTTGACCTGCATACAGGTTCTTAGGAGACAGGTAAGGTTGTCTGGTACTCTCATCTTTGAGAATTCCAATCTGCTGTGATCCACACAAAGACTTTAGCAGAATCAGTGAAGCAGAAGTAAATGTTTTTCCGGAATTGCTTTGCTTTCTGCACGATTCAGCAAATGTTGGCTTTCTTAGCTCTGGTTCTTCTGCTTTTCTAAACCCTGCTTGTACATCTGCAAGTTCTCAGTCCACATACTGCTCAAGCCTAGCTTGAAGGATTTTGAACATAACCTTGGTAGCATGTGAAATGCACCCAATGGTACAGTAGTTTGACCATTCTTTGCCTTTGCTCTCCTTTGAGATTGGAATGAAAATTGACCTTTGCCAGTCCTGGGGCCACTGCTGAGTTTTCCAAATTTTCTGGCATATTGAGCACAGCACTTTAACAGCATCATCTTTTAGGATTTTAAATAACTCAACTGGAATTCTGTCACCTCTACTAGCTTTGTTTGCAGTAATTCTTCCTTAGGTCTGCTTGGCTTCACGCTAAAGGATACCTGGCTCTAGGTGAGTGACCACACCATCATGGTTATCCAGGTCATTAAAACCTTTTTTTTTTTTTTGGTATAGTTCTGTATATTATTGCCCCTCTTCTTAACCTCTTCTGCTTCCATTAGGTACTTACTGTTTCTGTCCTTTATCCTTGCATGAATTATCTCCTTAATTGGGGCTTCCCTGGTGGCTCAATGGTAAAGAATTTGTCTGCCAATGCAGGGGACACAGGTTCAGTCCTCGGGCTGGAAAATCCCACATGCCATGGAGCAACTAATAAGCTTGTGTGCCACAACTACTGAGCTGTGCTTAGAACCTGGGAACCGCTACTCAGTCCATGTGCCCTAGAGCCTGTGCTCAGCAACAGAAGAAGCTATTGCAATGAGAAGCCCACGCACCACAGCTAGAAGGTAGCCCCTGTTCACCACAACAAGAGGAAAACCTGAGCAGCAAGGAAGACCCAGTACAGCCAAATATAAATAAATAAATAAAAAGTTTTAAATCTCCAATTTTCTTAAAATAGATGTCTCGTCTTTCCCATTCTGTTATTTTCCTCCATTTCTTTGTATTGTTCATGTAAGGAGTCCTTCTTATCTCTCCTTGCTATTCTCTGGAACTCTGCCTTCAGCTCAGTTTGTCATTCCCTTTTTTCCTGCCTTTCGCTTCTCTTCTTTCCTCTGGTATTTTTAAAGCCTCCTCAGATAACTATTTTGCCTTCTGGTATTTCTTTTCCTTTGGGGTGGTTTTGGTCACTGCCTCCTGTACAATGTCAAGAACTTCCTATCCGTAACTCTTCAGGTACTTTGTCTACCGGATCTAATCCCTTGAATCTATTCATCCCCTCCACTGTATAATCATAAGGGATTCACTTTAGGTTGAACTTGAATAATCTAGTGGTTTTCCCTACTTTCTTCAATTTAAGCTTTCATTTTACAATAAGGAGCTCATGATCTCAG
Source organism: Tragulus kanchil (assembly GCA_022376925.1). Lineage (NCBI taxonomy): Eukaryota > Metazoa > Chordata > Mammalia > Artiodactyla > Tragulidae > Tragulus > Tragulus kanchil. The sequence goes on along the minus strand of JAIOJX010000031.1, from coordinate 39,141,133 downwards.
TGCCAGTCAGCTCCAGGTCTTTTTTTTTTTTTTTTTTTTGCTGACTGTATGGAACTTCTCCATATTCAGCTGCAGAGAACATAGTCAATTTATGATTTCAGCGTTGACCATTTAGTGATGTCCATGTGTAGAGCTCTCTTTGTTGTTGAAAAAGGGTGTTTGCGATCACCAGTGTGTTCTCTTGACAAAACTCTGTTAGCCTTTGTTATGCTTCATTTTATCCTGCAACACCAAACTTGCCTATTATTCCAGTATCTCTTCACTTCCTATTTTTGCATCCCAATTCCCTATGATGAAAAGGATGTCTTTTTAAAAAATAAATAGATTTATTTATTAAATTTATTTATTAATTTTAATTGGGATATATTTGTTTTACAATGTTGCATTAGCTTCAGGTATACAGCGAAGTTATTGATACACGTTTTTACAGTTTTCTTGTTTACAGGTATAGTTAATCCCCAAACAGTCATAGGTATATACCTGACCCCTCTCTCCTGAGCCCTTCCTCCCTTTTCCCCCTTCCCACCCTACCAGGTTGATGTTTAGTCCCCATGTAGGTTCCTTTAGTCTTACAGCTTAATTACAGTGGTTATCTCTATTACATATGATAGTGTGGGTTTCCTTGTTGCTCTTTCCATACCTCTCATCCGATATTCCCTCTCCCCAGTGTCCATAGGTCTGTGCTCTATGTCTGTTTCTCCATTGCTGCTCTGCGTGTGCATTTATTGGTACCATCTTACTAGATTCCGTATATATGCGTTAGTATACTGTATTTGCCCTTTTCTTTTTGACTTCCTTCACTTTGTATAATAGGTTCTAAAGGATGTCTTTTTTTAATGTTCTAGAAAGTGTTATAGGTCTTCATAGAAACGATCAACTTCAGCTTCTTCAGCATCAGTTGTTGGAGCATAGACTTGGATTATTGTGATGTTGAATGGTTTGCCTTGGAAATGAACTGAGATCATTCTGTCATTTTTTTAAAATTTTGGCCTCTTTTATTGATTCTTTATCCATTTATTTTCATCCATCTTTATTCTTTGGCCTGTGTGGGTCTCCCATCGCAGTGGCCTCTCTTGTTGCAGAGCTCCGACTCTGGGCCCACATGCTCCAGAGTGCTGGCTCGCAATTGGACACACCTGTCTAGCTGCTCCGTGGCATACAGGATCTTCCCGAGCCAGGGATCGAACCGGTGCCCTCTGCATTGCAAGGTGAACTCTTTACCCACTGGACCACCAGGGAAGCCCCATTCTGTCATTTTTGAGATTGGACCCAAGTACTGCATTTTGGGCTCTTTTATCGACTATGAGGAGGCCACTCCATTTCTTCTAAGGCATTCCTGCCCACAGTAGTAGATATAATGGTCATCAGAATTAGATTTGGCCATTCTCATCCACTTTATTAATAGTTCTGTAAGATGTCAGTGTTCAATCTTACACTGCCATCTCCTTCTCGACCACCTCCAGTTTACCTTGATCCATGCACCTAACATTCTAGACTCTTATGGAGCACTCTTCTTTACAGCATCAGACTTTACTTTCACCACTAGACACATCCACAACTGACCATTGTTTCCATTTTGGCCCAGCCGCTTCATTCTTTCTGGAGCTATTAGTAATTGCCCTCGGCTCTTCCCCAGTAGCATATTGGGCACCTTCCAATCTGGGGGACCCACCTTCTAGAGTCATATCTTTTTGCCTTTTCATATTATTTATGGGATTCTCGCTGCAAGAATACTGGAGTGAGCTGCCATTTCCTCCTCCAGTGGACCACGTTTTGTCAGAATTCTTCTCTATAACTCGTCTGTCTTGAGTGGTCCTGCGCAGCATGGCCCATAGCTTCATAAAGTTATCCAAGCCCCGTCACCACAACAAGGTTATGATCCATGAAGTGGTCTTCTCTCAGACAGCAGGACCAGGGATACCCAGGTTCTGCTTATGCACTTTCAGGTACAGAGGAAGCCCCCCCGCCCCACACCTCCCAAGACAGCTGGAAACCCTTATGGATGATCTTTACAAGAGATCATCAGACCAGATGAGGCCTGAGACCTCAGACCAGACCAGTTGAGCCATCACCTACTTCTGGAAGAGGGGAGGGCAATTAGATGGAATGTGCCAACCCCAGGCAGTGGATTTTTTTTAATGTCTGAGATGTTTTGAATGTCTGACAGGAGTATTCCTGATGGCTCAGACAGTAAAGAGAGTCTGCCTGCAATGTGGGAGACTTGGGTTCGATCCCTGGGTTGTGAAGATCCCCTGGAGAAGGGAATGGCAATCCACCCCAGTATTCTTGCCTAGAGAATTTCATGGATAGAGGAGCCGGGCAGGCTACAGTCCATGGGGTCATAAATAGTTGGATACAACTGAGCAACTACACTTTCACTTTCAAGAATGTTTAGCCATTTCTCAAACTGCAGAGGAGAAAACTTTTTGAGATTGGACCCAAGTACTGCATTTTGGGCTCTTTTATCGACTATGAGGAGGCCACTCCATTTCTTCTAAGGCATTCCTGCCCACAGTAGTAGATATAATGGTCATCAGAATTAGATTTGGCCATTCTCATCCACTTTATTAATAGTTCTGTAAGATGTCAGTGTTCAATCTTACACTGCCATCTCCTTCTCGACCACCTCCAGTTTACCTTGATCCATGCACCTAACATTCTAGACTCTTATGGAGCACTCTTCTTTACAGCATCAGACTTTACTTTCACCACTAGACACATCCACAACTGACCATTGTTTCCATTTTGGCCCAGCCGCTTCATTCTTTCTGGAGCTATTAGTAATTGCCCTCGGCTCTTCCCCAGTAGCATATTGGGCACCTTCCAATCTGGGGGACCCACCTTCTAGAGTCATATCTTTTTGCCTTTTCATATTATTTATGGGATTCTCGCTGCAAGAATACTGGAGTGAGCTGCCATTTCCTCCTCCAGTGGACCACGTTTTGTCAGAATTCTTCTCTATAACTCGTCTGTCTTGAGTGGTCCTGCAGCATGGCCCATAGCTTCATAAAGTTATCCAAGCCCCGTCACCACAACAAGGTTATGATCCATGAAGTGGTCTTCTCTCAGACAGCAGGACCAGGGATACCCAGGTTCTGCTTATGCACTTTCAGGTACAGAGGAAGCCCCCCCGCCCCACACCTCCCAAGACAGCTGGAAACCCTTATGGATGATCTTTACAAGAGATCATCAGACCAGATGAGGCCTGAGACCTCAGACCAGACCAGTTGAGCCATCACCTACTTCTGGAAGAGGGGAGGGCAATTAGATGGAATGTGCCAACCCCAGGCAGTGGATTTTTTTTAATGTCTGAGATGTTTTGAATGTCTGACAGGAGTATTCCTGATGGCTCAGACAGTAAAGAGAGTCTGCCTGCAATGTGGGAGACTTGGGTTCGATCCCTGGGTTGTGAAGATCCCCTGGAGAAGGGAATGGCAATCCACCCCAGTATTCTTGCCTAGAGAATTTCATGGATAGAGGAGCCGGGCAGGCTACAGTCCATGGGGTCATAAATAGTTGGATACAACTGAGCAACTACACTTTCACTTTCAAGAATGTTTAGCCATTTCTCAAACTGCAGAGGAGAAAACTAGGAGGAAGAAGTTTACTGAGGGTCTAGGCTGAAATTGAGTGGATATGGACAGAATATGTGTTAGTAGCTCAGTCATGTATGACTCTTTGTGATGCTATGACTGTAGCCTGCCAGGCTCCATTATCCATGGGATTCTCCAGGCAAGATTACTGGAGTGGGTTGCCATTCCCTTTTCCAGGGGATCTTCCTGACTCAGGAATTGAACCCAGGTCTCCTGTGCTACCAGAGAAGCCAGCCTTATACTTCCATCCCCTTTCACCTCCCTGGGCCATCTCAGAGATGGCTTGCCCTGTGTGGGTCACCAGGCAGCTTCTTCCTCCCCTGTACCAACCCCCATTCACAGCCCCTTAACTGCTGCTTTGGTGCGGTAGGACACCCGTCTCTACGCGGAGCAGCTGGCCTTCTCTGTGATCCATCACCAAGGGGCATGTCCACGTGCAGAAAAGGGCCACACCCTCAAGTTGCCTCCTTTCTTTTAATTAAGTGTTTTAGGCTTATCCTTTTTACCTATCTGGTCTTTAATACCCACGTTGGCTCTCATAACAGCCACAGCAAGCCCTTGTATGGCACTTGGTGTAGGCCGGCCCTGCTGTAAATGCTTTACCCACACCAACTCATTTGATCCAGTCCACAGGCCTTTGATTGCTTCCCTGGTGGCTCAGTTGGTAGAGAGTCTGCCTGCAACATGGAAGACCTGGGTTTGATCCCTGGGTCAGGAAGGTCCCCTGGAGAAGGGAATGGCTATCCACTCCAGTATTCTTGCCTAGAGAATCCCATGGACAGAGGAGACTGACAGGCTACGGTCCATGGGGTCTCAAAGAATTGGACATGACTGAGCAACTAACACTTTCACTTTCACAAGCCTTTGATGGATAGGCTAACTATCCCCATTTTGCAGATGAGGAAATTGAGGCACTAGATCAAGAAACTTCCCTGATACAACACAAGTACTGAGTGAGATGTGTATAGCCATGAGTTTCAGTGTGTTTCATCCCTTCCCTTCTGTGTCCCCTTCGCCCCCACCCCCCGCCCAGCATGTCCACAGAGACTGTCAGCCCCCACCTCCAACTGCTAGAGGCCATAATAATCTTACCCACAATAATCTAACCTTAGGAGTTTTCCTTCCACCCTGGTTGGATAACCTCCTTCCCTGGTATTTCCAGTCTCAACCTAGGAGGCCCGCTTCCTGAACCCTCCCTTCAGGGAGCCCCAGGCCCTATGTGTTGGCTGGGCTCCAGGGGGACTAGGCTGTGTGTGATTTGTCCTTTCAAACAGCTGCTTTTCCTGCAGGGCTGAGAGCCAGGAGGCCCCACGAGGCAGCTCAGACCCCGCCACGTGAGGCCCCTTCCCCTCCCGCTGCCCCAGGCCCAGATGACTCAGAGCCTGGCCGCTAGGTCACCATCCTTCCCAGGCGTGTGTGTGCTGGCATGGGCAGGGTGGGGAGGAGACAATCCCAGCAGCACTGCTTGGCATCCACACAAACTCCTGTGTGGGTTGGGTGGGAATGCTTCTTAGCTTCTGTCCCAGAACCAACTGTCTCTTTTGAACAATAGGCTGAACAACTTCACATCATCCAATTTTCTCTCCAGGCATGAATTGCAAGGCCGCAGAACAGCAACTTCTCCATCATTGCTCAACTTCCCTCTCCTGATTGTTTCCAGATTCCGCATGGCTATAGACCTCCTTGTCTAAACATCCTTCCTTTCTGTACCAACAGTTTTATTGCTTCTGGAATGCAGGGTGCTTGTGTGTTCAATTCTAGGGATAAAGACTTCTAAAAAAATCATTATGCTTTCTAGGTGACTGTGACCTGTGGTCACTGGACAGACCTAAGCCAGTGACCTACAGTCAACTAACTCCAAACAGTCACTTTAACTTTTTGACTTGAGGAAAAAAAAAAAAGGCTGGAACTCCTGCTACTGCCAGACCTCAGCATGTAGGTTCAACCCTGGACAGTCAGCAGAGCTCCTTGTTGTAAACAATCACATTTTCTGATTACGAGAGAAATGAAAACTTACCAGTCTTAATGTAAATATGGAGCAGCAAAACTCTCAGACACAGCTGATGAGAAGGTAAGTTGGTATAGCAACCCATGTGGAAAATGCACATGCTATGACCCAACAATTCCACTCCTGGTAGTGCCATCACATTCTGAAAGTCTCAAATCATCTAAGGGCAGAACAGAAGTTTCTATATCTTAAGTGTGGTGGCAATCACCAACTGTACATTCATCAAAACTCAAAGAAAAACATACATAAAGCGGTGAATTTTGCTTTAACTTTAAAAGATTTAAAGGCTAGGAGGGACTTCCTGGTGGTCCAGTGGCTGACTCCATGCTTCCAATGCATGGGGCCCAGGTTCCATCCCTGGTCAGGAAACCGGATCCCACAGGCCGCCATGAAGACCAGGCACAGCTTAAAAAAATACCATAGTTGGCTCTCCGGTTTTTCCTTTCCCTGTTTTGCCCCGGGGCCCAGATGCCCCCGTGAGGCCCCTTCCTCCTGCCCCAGGCCCAGATGACTCAGAGCCTGGCCGCTAGGTCACCATCCTTCCCAGGCGTGTGTGTGCTGGCATGGGCAGGGTGGGGAGGAGACAATCCCAGCAGCACTGCTTGGCATCCACACAAACTCCTGTGTGGGTTGGGTGGGAATGCTTCTTAGCTTCTGTCCCAGAACCAACTGTCTCTTTTGAACAATAGGCTGAACAACTTCACATCATCCAATTTTCTCTCCAGGCATGAATTGCAAGGCCGCAGAACAGCAACTTCTCCATCATTGCTCAACTTCCCTCTCCTGATTGTTTCCAGATTCCGCATGGCTATAGACCTCCTTGTCTAAACATCCTTCCTTTCTGTACCAACAGTTTTATTGCTTCTGGAATGCAGGGTGCTTGTGTGTTCAATTCTAGGGATAAAGACTTCTAAAAAAATCATTATGCTTTCTAGGTGACTGTGACCTGTGGTCACTGGACAGACCTAAGCCAGTGACCTACAGTCAACTAACTCCAAACAGTCACTTTAACTTTTTGACTTGAGGAAAAAAAAAAAAGGCTGGAACTCCTGCTACTGCCAGACCTCAGCATGTAGGTTCAACCCTGGACAGTCAGCAGAGCTCCTTGTTGTAAACAATCACATTTTCTGATTACGAGAGAAATGAAAACTTACCAGTCTTAATGTAAATATGGAGCAGCAAAACTCTCAGACACAGCTGATGAGAAGGTAAGTTGGTATAGCAACCCATGTGGAAAATGCACATGCTATGACCCAACAATTCCACTCCTGGTAGTGCCATCACATTCTGAAAGTCTCAAATCATCTAAGGGCAGAACAGAAGTTTCTATATCTTAAGTGTGGTGGCAATCACCAACTGTACATTCATCAAAACTCAAAGAAAAACATACATAAAGCGGTGAATTTTGCTTTAACTTTAAAAGATTTAAAGGCTAGGGAGGGACTTCCCTGGTGGTCCAGTGGCTGACTCCATGCTTCCAATGCATGGGGCCCAGGTTCCATCCCTGGTCAGGAAACCGGATCCCACAGGCCGCCATGAAGACCAGGCACAGCCAAATTAAAACAAATACCAGGGAATTCCCTGGCATCCAGTGGTGAGGACTCTGCTCTTTCAGTGCCATGGCTCAGGTTCGATTCCTGGTCAAGTAACTAAGATCCTAAAAGATGCATGGCATACCCCTCTACCCCAAAAATTTAAAGGCCAGAAGGAAAAAAGTAGAGTGAATAATTGAATTTAGGAATATATCCATATAATATAATATTACACAACAATGAGTGAGAATAAACTATTGGTAAAAGAAATAGGATGGACACCGAAATCATTATGCTGAGTGAAAACAGCCAGACACAAAAGTGTATGAAGCTCAAAAACAGTAAAACTAATCTAAAATGATTAAGGTCAGACTATCGGTGACTCCAGAGTGTGGGTAAGTGGGATGGAAGGGCTGGAACCTTGAGCTGTGGGGTGCCTTCTCACATCTGAGCCCTATGTTTAAGAGGAAATGTCAGTCTTTCCTCAATTTTAAAAGAAAACATGTTTTAAATTGTGATCTCAAATGACATACGGCAAGCAAATCCAGTGATGCCCAACCCCCAGCGAGGCCTGGACTCCATTAGGCCTGGCACAGGCCTCTGTGTAGCTCTTCAACCATGTGAGTCGGCTGCATGTGGCTGCTCCCAGGCTTCTAGCCAGAGGAGGGAATGCCTGCCCTGACTTGGCACAAGCAAAACAACCTTTAAAACTGGCTGGAAGCCCAGGAATTTAAACCACTTCCTTGCCTGATCCACTCCTCTTTCTGAGCACCCAAGAATAAAGCTGTAGCTTCCCCTTCTGGGACGGGGCAGGGGTTGCAGCACCTCTGCCCTATCCTCTGAAATTCCCAGGGACAGAGAGGTCTTGGCCTGACCTGAAGAGGTACTGAAGAGGTGAGCCCTAGCGCCCCCTCTACCGGGCCCAGGCCCGCACTTCCCTTAAGGTAGATCTCAGCATCAGGGCCTTGTCTCAGGGAAGACTTGTCCTCACTTGACCAAGGTCCTTTCCTCTTGTTTCCCCTGCAAAAAGAGCTGAGCACTGACCCGGTGTGCTTAGGAGACACTAGGTGAAAGCGTCTGGGGCAGCCTAAGTGATCACAACAAAACAACCTTTAAAACTGGCTGGACTTCCCTGGTGGTCCACTGGGTAAGGACACCGCCTTGCAGTGCAAGGGGCGCCGGTTTGATCCCTGGCCTGGGAGGATCCCACGCGCCAGGAGCAGCTGGACTGGTGTGTCCAACTATCAAGCTGGAGCTCTGGAGCGCATGAGCCCAGAGTTGGTGCTCTGCAATGAGAGAGGCCACTGTGATGGGAGGCCCACAAGGGCCAAAGAACAAAGATGGCTGAAAATAAATAAATGAAAGACCAACAGAAGTGGCCAAAAAATTTTTTTTTAAAAAAACAAAAACCGGCTGGCAGCCCAGAATTTTAAACCACTTCCTTACCTAGTTTGCTCCTCTTTCTGAGCATCCAGGAATAAAGTTACAGCTTCTCTCCCTGGGATGGGGCGGGGGCTGCGGCCCTGACTATGACTATGACGGGTTATGACTGGGGCAGAGGTGACCACGGCTCTCAGCATCTAGCACACAGTCTGGGTGGTGTTAGGCACTCAGCCCCCATGGCTCTCTCCTCCCTACGTGACCTGATCCCCATGGACAGGGTGACAAGAGTACTCTGAGAGAAGCCAGGCAGCCAGCCCCACTCCCCAGGCCAGAGATAAGGAGTGGGAGAGTCCTGGGCAGTTGGAATGCTTTCTCTGTTTGTATCTGCTGTATGACCTGGGGCAACTGAGTGCCCTCAGAGCACCCAGCTGCCTCCCTCCTCATAAAACCAGACCACCGGAGCACTCTTGGTGGTGCAGGCAAGTCTCAGCATACAGTGCCCAGAGCTCTCTCTCTATCCTTCCTCCACATCTTCCTCTTTCTCAGGGGTCTGCATAAGTATTTTCCCTTCTCTGGAGCAAATCCCCTCACTCAGAGAAGCCTGGTTTGGTGTCTACTGCCTGCTCCATCAAGGGGGCTTCTGGAGGTTTCAGGGCTACTATTTCTGAGTAGAAGCCCAGCGCCCCGGATATCACCCCCACCCACCTGTTGTGCCCTTGCAGGGGGCTCTAGACCAAGAGTGAAGACCGAGGAGCATAAGAAACTTGAGTGGGGGGACAAGCTGGAGATAGGGTAAGTGTGCATTAGACTCAGCCTGGGATTCTCAAGTTCCTTCTTATTGCTCTGGCAAGAAATAGCCTGTTTTCCCAGCTGCAAAATGGAGCAAATAATCACGGCAAGGTAGATGAACTTTTAACAGAGAGAGGTAATGACACTTCACATGGCATGTGAGCTCTCTGTATCAGGCAGTGTCTTAGCTGTACATTTGCAAAGGAGCCCCTATCATCCCAGCTCATATTTGGGCCCAGGTTGGGGGAGCAATTTGTTGCGGTATTCCAAGGGGATTTCCTGATACATCCAAGTTTCCAGTTCTCCTAGACTGGCCTATTCATACTTTTTTGATTGGGAAGTTGGCACCTCCTAAGTGGTGGGACCTCAGCTAAGTGCTGGGGATACTGAAAGTCATCTGCTTGATAGAGCAAGGAGGCTTCTGGGAGGAATTAACATTTGAAATTGAATCTTAAGAGAAATAACAGACTGGGAAGAGCATTCCTGAGCATAAGAAAGCAGATGCAAAGACAAGGAAATGTGAATGGCACCTATGGGGGACTTGGTTCAGCAAGAGGTGAGGAAGAGGCCGGGAGAGGGTCTGGGTCCTGGAAGGCCATGGTGAGCCACCGATCGTTCTAGAGAAGACTTGATGATATCACTCTGGCCTTCTTGGTGTAGAATTTAGGAAGGGTGAGCTACTTTAGGAAGGGGGCCCCAGAAATGCTTGAGAAGCCAGATGATGAAAATGAGGAGGCTGAATCCAAAATCTTGACAGGCCTGGGAAGGGGCTATGAGACCACCGCCCCAGGAATCTTCCAGCCCCAATCCACTGACTTGCCTCTGCTGTTCCACCATCAGGGTCTCTCGCAGTCTTGTCAAGGGCTCCACAGGACACAATGCTGCTCACTCGACTTGCTCAGTGCTTTATTGAAACAAGACCCTACCAGATGACTCGTCAGAGACTTCAAGAAGCCCTGTCCATTTCCCGAGATTCAGAATCCAGAGGTGGCTGGCCTTAGTTTAGCTGCTTCCATGAAATTTCCTATTGAATATCTCCAAATCTTAAAAGTGTAAATATTTTGCCCACACAGACAGGCACATGTACACTCCTAGCGTAGGCAGTCACGGTCACTGAAACACTTTCAATTCAGTGGTTTGTGGACAAGGCCTCGTGTATCCATGGCCATCCATCCACCCACCATTCATCCATGCTTCCATTCCTCCATCTGTTCGTCCATGACAAGACAGCAGCAAGTTCTGACATGGGTTCTGGCCCCAGGGCTCACAGCAGTGAGGGCTAGGTTTCCAGTGGGCTCAGGATGCAGGCCTTAACCCTCCCCCAAGGGCCTTCATGGATAACATCCCTTTCTGAGGCAACAGAAGCCAGGGCCAAGTGGGTTATGACTGTTTGCATCTTTAACAACTGGACAGGGAAAACCTAAACCTTAGCCTGTGACTATCCTGAGATGGAAAAAAAGAAAAACAGACAAATCAAGCATACAAATAACACTGAAACAGGAAAGAGGAGGAGCTCATGCTCCGCTGGAGATGGTCACATAGAGACAGGAAGAGCAAAAGAGAAAGGGGACCAACGCACACATTCTTAGGAGTGTGTTAGCACCTAACTCCTAGGGCAGGGAGAAGTGCAGACGTGGCCCGTCCTAGGAGGTTGGGCTTTCAGCCTCATACATGCATACAAACAAAAAAAAGAGGATTTTCTGGATACATGAAGACAAAGGGTTAACCCAAACAAGGAAGAAAAAAAACCAAAAAGGCTCCTGTTAGACACAAATACTTCCTTTGAGCTAGACTTAATCCAATTCCACTAAGTCAGCAAGCTGGGCTCCCCCGGGGTGAGGGTGGGGTGTCACGAGGACATAGAGCATGACTGGAGTGAGACAGAGGATCAGAGCTGGTGCAGACAGACAGGATACCCTCACCCTCTTTCCCCGGACAGCAGACCCTCAGCCCTGTAGGCCACTGAGCGGCTGATGCCTAGGCCACACAAAGCAAGGAATGTGGGTGGGACAATTGCTGGCCCTTCACTGGTCCTGCAGGCGGCTGCAAAGCTCTCGCCGGCTCCGCTCGCCAGCCCAGCTGCGTGTCTTGAGGCGGAAGGTCTTCAGCTCCTCCTTGAAGGCCTCGTGATTCATGGGTCGATAGTCCTGAGGCTCACAAAAGGTCTAGGGCAGGATGGGATGGGTCGATCAATATGGGGAAATGGGCACCCTCAGGGGGAACTGTTTTCCCTTCTCCTAGGGCTATTACCTGGCCGAGCCCTTTCCCTGGAGCCCCACCCTCTGTGGAGGCTATGACCACCCCTGCCCATTGATACCGGGTACTGGGGGAAGAACTCCTTGTAGCCGCCTCTGAGGATATACATCTCAGGATAGTAGAGGTTGGGGTAGTCGTTGGAGGCTCTGTCTCGTTCCCTGATGAAGCGGCACCTGGGACCAGTAGGGGTGTGGGAGTCAGAGCTGGGTATGCAATGGGAGGTACATCAGGGGACCTACTGCCTGCACCCACCCCTTTAACGGTCTTGGGGACCACAGAAGGCTCGAGTGCAGGAGTGTCAGCCACGAGAACACTTTCAGATTAGTTTGGCTAACTGGGTACACAAAAGGTTGGGGAGCCAATCAAGGAGGCTCTGTGTCCAGAAGACAGTTACACAATCTCTGTACGAGATGTTTCTCCGGGGTCAGGGAAGTGGAGGCAGAAGGGAGAGAAGTGAACCAAGTTCAAGAGACTGAGTCAGAAAGTCTGGATGAGGCTTGGTGAGGGGGTACATGGAAGAAAGAACAATCAAACTCTGGAAGGGTCAGTGTCACTGAGGAAGGGACAGGGCCCTTGGAATTGGAGGTGGTGGCAATGGACAAGGGAGATGAGAGGAAACAGGAGGATGGTGCCATGCACAGGGCAGCAGGGATGTCTGCTCCAAGGTACCAGGTGAGACAAGAGACCCAGGCCAAGGAGGGGCCAGGGCTGCGCTCATGCGTCTTGAGCAGTGGATGGTTCCAGCACCCAAAAGCCTGGGCGAGGACAGTCATGAGCAGCACTTGCTGGCTGAGCAGAGCTGGGACTCACATGCGGGGACCTCGCTCAGATGAAAATTCACAGTGGAAGATGAGGATGATTCTCTTATCCAGGCTGCAGGGCGTGATAGGGCTCTGTAGCAAGAAGGCCTCAGCATCCCGTTCCAGAGGCAGGTTCACAGCAGTCTGCCAGAGGAGCCAGAGGTCAGGCCGTAGCCCTGGGGGCCTGACCTTGCCCTACACGGTCCCTGTCTTTCAGATGAGTGACTTGAAGGGTAAAATCCTGCCCCATTAGAGGGTGCACCTGCCCCTACCGGTTCATCCTCCTGGCAGAGGAAGGACAGAACTATAGTCTTCAGGGCCTCTCCCATCACCCTGTCTTACCTGGATGTGCCCGCCTTCATACTCGTAGGGGTATCTGCAGTCCACAATCACAAACCTCTCCACGATGTTGCTGAACTTGCCTGTCAGCAGAGCCACCATCTGTAGGAGGCCATGGAGCGGGGTTCCAGCGGTTCAGGCTGGCAGACAGGGGCTGACCCAAGGCTTGTAGCCTGACTTCAGGGGAGGTTAACGGGCAAACAGAAGTCCCAAATGCACCAAAAAAAAAAAAAGTCATCCCTGCATACCGTTTCTGGTGAAATGTACTTGAGGTCTTGGTGCTTTCCATCCACGGTCTGTAGAAGGAAGGCCTGAAAGGGGAGAAAGAGAGAAGAGAGAAAGTGAAATTGGCAAGACCAGGAACTTGGGAAAGGAATCTTTCCCCAAGTCCAAAGGCCACACTTGTGTTGACTTTCTTTTTCTTTTTTTTTTTAACATATTTATTTTATTTGGCTGCTTCCAGTCTTAGTTGCAGCACATGGGATCTTTGATCTTCACTGCTGCATGTGGGATTTTTTAGTTGCAACCTGTGAACTCTTAGTTGCGGCATGGGGGATCTAGTTCCCTGACCAGGGATCTAACCTGGGCCCCCTGCATTGGGAGCCTGGAGTCTTAGCCACTGGACCACCAGGGAAGTATCTGCTTTGACTTTCAAATGAAACTCCCCATAGCAACCAAGAGGTGCCTCTAGAGTCTGACCCCCAGGAAACAACCTTCCAAAGGGAAATGAAGATGGGGAGCAGAGGTGATGAACCCTCCATGGCTCCTGTTGCCATGCTTTGCCAAGCATGAGGATGAGGCCCCAGTACGAGGCCCATGGAGGCTCTGAGCAAGATGGAAATGTTTTCCAGTGTTGAGTTAGCATTGACACCCTGGACAGATTTGAGATGGGAGATCAAGGAGAGCCAGGGAGAGGAGTCTGGATGACAATACCGGATAAGATGCAAAGGGTAAAATGAGGGGCCTTTGAGGAGAGAAGGAGTCACTGAAGCAGCTGCTGGGCTCTGGGGCCACAGTTAGTAACAGCTCGAGCTTCCTGACGGGTCCCACTTCTCATACCTTGGAGTAATCCCCGATCAGTTCGCGGTGGTCGCTGTCCAGGATATTCTCAATCTCGTCGTGACACAAAGACTTTGAGCGGAGAATGCGGGCTTTCTGTGAGGCAAGCAGTAGCCAGGGTCAGGAGGGAGGCTGTCCCTCAGTGCCCTGTCTCGTTAATACCACCCCCCAGCTTCCTGACACCCTGCCCTCCTCTACAAACCTGGCTGAGAAGGGCTTATAGGGTGGCCTTGGAGGGTGGCAGCCCAGCCCAATCCCAACCTGGTACTCACAGGTTCCTCAGCCTCCCGCTGCTCCTCCTCGGGAGGGGTCCCACTCCTTCTCCGCTTGCTCTGTATGGGCAGGTCCCGGTCCTGGGGGCGCTCCAGCCTCTTGAGGATGGGCCGAATCACACTGCAGGGCATGGACGGCGAGCGGAAGAGCCTCTGGCACTTGCTGTACATGATGAGGTCCTGGTGGAGGCAGCAGGTCCAGGGTCAGAGTTTCGGGCCCCTGCTTTCCATCCCAAATCCCACTTGGAGGGTAGGGCCCCGCCCTTCAAGTTTTGAGGGGTCTCTCCAGAGGCTCACCTGTTCTTCCTTTTCTGAGGTCTTGACCAGTGGGGCACTAATGAGGCTCTCCATGCCTGGGGGAACTACATCATTCTCCTGAGGTCAGATCAGCAAGATTATGGTCGCAGGCACAGGTCCAACCCCTAAAGGCCCCGAGTTCTCCAGGGAAGTCTTCCCAGTTCTCCCAGTAAAACTCCAGGCCAGCAGTCCTCTGTGGCCCTGCTCACAGCTCCACACAGGGCAGTTCCCAGAACCAGGAAGCTGCAGGGAGCGGGTGGATGGACCAATAAACCCCAGACGAGGCCCATGGAGGCTCTAGCAAGATGGAAATGTTTTCCAGTGTTGAGTTAGCATTGACACCCTGGACAGATTTGAGATGGGAGATCAAGGAGAGCCAGGGAGAGGAGTCTGGATGACAATACCGGATAAGATGCAAAGGGTAAAATGAGGGGCCTTTGAGGAGAGAAGGAGTCACTGAAGCAGCTGCTGGGCTCTGGGGCCACAGTTAGTAACAGCTCGAGCTTCCTGACGGGTCCCACTTCTCATACCTTGGAGTAATCCCCGATCAGTTCGCGGTGGTCGCTGTCCAGGATATTCTCAATCTCGTCGTGACACAAAGACTTTGAGCGGAGAATGCGGGCTTTCTGTGAGGCAAGCAGTAGCCAGGGTCAGGAGGGAGGCTGTCCCTCAGTGCCCTGTCTCGTTAATACCACCCCCCAGCTTCCTGACACCCTGCCCTCCTCTACAAACCTGGCTGAGAAGGGCTTATAGGGTGGCCTTGGAGGGTGGCAGCCCAGCCCAATCCCAACCTGGTACTCACAGGTTCCTCAGCCTCCCGCTGCTCCTCCTCGGGAGGGGTCCCACTCCTTCTCCGCTTGCTCTGTATGGGCAGGTCCCGGTCCTGGGGGCGCTCCAGCCTCTTGAGGATGGGCCGAATCACACTGCAGGGCATGGACGGCGAGCGGAAGAGCCTCTGGCACTTGCTGTACATGATGAGGTCCTGGTGGAGGCAGCAGGTCCAGGGTCAGAGTTTCGGGCCCCTGCTTTCCATCCCAAATCCCACTTGGAGGGTAGGGCCCCGCCCTTCAAGTTTTGAGGGGTCTCTCCAGAGGCTCACCTGTTCTTCCTTTTCTGAGGTCTTGACCAGTGGGGCACTAATGAGGCTCTCCATGCCTGGGGGAACTACATCATTCTCCTGAGGTCAGATCAGCAAGATTATGGTCGCAGGCACAGGTCCAACCCCTAAAGGCCCCGAGTTCTCCAGGGAAGTCTTCCCAGTTCTCCCAGTAAAACTCCAGGCCAGCAGTCCTCTGTGGCCCTGCTCACAGCTCCACACAGGGCAGTTCCCAGAACCAGGAAGCTGCAGGGCCCCACTCACTGTAGGGACTTGCACAGAACTGTGAGAAGCATGGTGATGCAGGAGGACCAGGCTTACCTCTGCCCTGCCCATCCACCCTTCACTGCAGCACTAGCCACTTCCTCTTCTCTGATTGGCCAGAGGTCAGGCTGTGACTCAGTTACCTCCAGTTCTTCTTCTGACATTGAAATGAGGTTACCATCTTGCTGTAGGAGCTCAGAGCTCTCCTCTTTGGGGAAGATCTCAGGAAGAGAGCTAGGGGGCCTGACAGAGCAAGGCTGTTTACCTTTAAATCAGTCTCCAGGATATCCACAAACCCATCATCTTCCTCAGCACCCGTCATGGTGGCGGTTAGGGAGAAGTGGCCTTGGCCTAGCGGGGTCTGTTCCTCTATTTCCATCTTCCTTTCAGGAGTGAGACACTGTGTGGGTGACGAACAGACAGAGGAGACTCAAAGGTAGGGACCTGAGACGCTCTCCAGCCCAACCTTCTGAGAAATAAATTCCCACTGCTTCAGGGCTCAGGATTACCCTCAAGTGCCCCAGGTTGCCTTCACAGGCAGTTGCCCTGCGTGCATGCCTGCCCTGCACGGGTCAGCTCCCCTGGTAGCATACCATCAGGTCTGGAGCCGAGCTTGGCCTCTGGGCAAAGGCTTCTCTGCGGCTGGACCATTCTGCAAGAGCACGGGAGTGGCTGGGATGTGTAGGTTTCCCCGGCATCTTGAAGACAAATCCATCCTGTGGGCAATATGGGGGCAGGGAGGTACACGATCAAAGGCTAGAAAACCACTACAGCAATCCCCCTTTTCCTGGAGTGCTCCCACTCTGGCCTTCTGGAAACGCACATTCTCTTTGTCTTCCTCAGAGCTGTGACCAGTGGGGCACTATGAGGCTCTCCATGCCTGGGGAAACGAGTCAGATCAGCAAGATTATGGTCGCAGGCACAGGTCCAACCCCTAAAGGCCCCGAGTTCATCCAGGAATCTTCCAGGCACAGCAGTCCTCTGTGGCCCGCTAAGGCCCCGAGTTCCCAGAACCCAGGAAATCCCCCCTTTGGCCCCACAGCTCCACACAGGGCAGTTCCCAGAACCAGGAAGCTGCAGGGCCCCACTCACTGTAGGGACTTGCACAGAACTGTGAGAAGCATGGTGATGCAGGAGGACCAGGCTTACCTCTGCCCTGCCCATCCACCCTTCACTGCAGCACTAGCCACTTCCTCTTCTCTGATTGGCCAGAGGTCAGGCTGTGACTCAGTTACCTCCAGTTCTTCTTCTGACATTGAAATGAGGTTACCATCTTGCTGTAGGAGCTCAGAGCTCTCCTCTTTGGGGAAGATCTCAGGAAGAGAGCTAGGGGGCCTGACAGAGCAAGGCTGTTTACCTTTAAATCAGTCTCCAGGATATCCACAAACCCATCATCTTCCTCAGCACCCGTCATGGTGGCGGTTAGGGAGAAGTGGCCTTGGCCTAGCGGGGTCTGTTCCTCTATTTCCATCTTCCTTTCAGGAGTGAGACACTGTGTGGGTGACGAACAGACAGAGGAGACTCAAAGGTAGGGACCTGAGACGCTCTCCAGCCCAACCTTCTGAGAAATAAATTCCCACTGCTTCAGGGCTCAGGATTACCCTCAAGTGCCCCAGGTTGCCTTCACAGGCAGTTGCCCTGCGTGCATGCCTGCCCTGCACGGGTCAGCTCCCCTGGTAGCATACCATCAGGTCTGGAGCCGAGCTTGGCCTCTGGGCAAAGGCTTCTCTGCGGCTGGACCATTCTGCAAGAGCACGGGAGTGGCTGGGATGTGTAGGTTTCCCCGGCATCTTGAAGACAAATCCATCCTGTGGGCAATATGGGGGCAGGGAGGTACACGATCAAAGGCTAGAAAACCACTACAGCAATCCCCCCTTTTTCCCTGGAGTGCTCCCACTCTGGCCTTCTGGAAACGCACATTCTCTTTGTCTTCCTCAGAGCTGTGGGCAGCTAGGTGACACATCTCACTCTTCCTCCAGGTGCCAGGCGCTTGAGAGTTGGTGATGTTCCGTAGCACAGGGCTGTGGCCCAGAAGCCTCCCCTAGAGTGCCAGGAGGGCAGCAGGTATGGAAGGCTGCTGGGGCCAGCCCTGGTCATGCCTTCTCCCATCCCTCCTCCAACTCCCCCAGCTCCCCGGTCCATCTCCAAAGCCCCAGCTCCCACAGTCAGAGTCGAGACACCCAACTGCTTCAAGTTTACCCTCTGGGAACCAACCCCGGGCCCCTCCTGCCCCTCCACAATGCTGGCCAGCAGGCCCACGCCTCCCGCTGGGCCTCAGAGGACACTCACCGGCAAGGACTGGAAACGTCGGATGGTAAACTGCTCACTGCAGAAGGAAACAAGCACACTTCAGGGCTGGAGGGTCAGGTTGTGATGGAGAATATGCAGGAGGCCCTCCACCACAGAGCCCTGTGCACGGCTGTGGGAGGACCCCTCCCGGGCCTACTCCACCCACACAGGGCAGGGGAGCCTGTGCAAGGAAGGCCAGAGCACTTACTTTCGAATAACTTGGCTGGCTGCCTGGATGGCCTGTTCGAACCTAGGGTGGATAAGGGTCCCATTCAACCCAGGTCTCCCCACAGCCCATTGCCCATCCCCAGCATTAGGTCCTCAGTTCACAAGGCCTGGGGAAGCCGGGATTCGGGCCAGGGGAAAGAGGAGATAGGGAGGATGCAAACTATCGGGGAAGAAGGAGATGAGAGGCAGCCTCGGATTTGAAAAGCTACCCTGAATGGAAGAGGCCTGAAGAATGGCAGTGACAGAGACAGCTGGAGTAGGTCCGGGGTAGCTGAGGAGTTACCAAGGCAACGGTCTCACCAGCCTGCCCACAGGCCTTCCACCTGTATGCAAATCACCTCAGCGGGGCCATATGGCGGCCAGGAAAGGCATCCATCCATCCCATGATAACAGGCCTTGTCCTGATAATACAGGTCTCTTCAGCGCCTGGACTCCAGCAAGGCTGGGCTTCCCTCCCCTTGTGTGGGATAGTCCTGGCTCCTCCAAGACAGGGGCCTAGTTTAGGGTGCCCCTGGATCAGCCCCAGCCTGCCCTGCCAGACCCCCTAGTGACAAATGTTCAGGGTCACAACCTCTCCTCCCTCCTGTGGAATTTTCCAGGACCCAGCTTCTGTCCCACCCCCTCCTCCTGTCTTTAGAAGAGGCCAGCAGGCAAAGAATTCCAACAGATGTTCCTTCTGAGGCTAGCTATATTACCAGGGACCACCTGCCAGGCGGGGCTTTTGTGTGTCTATATACACACACGCACACACACGCACACGCGCGTGCACGCCCGCACTTCTTTCTGTGTAACCATCAAAGCAGGTGCAGCGTTGGTGGTGGGAAACTGAGGGCTAAAGTTTCAGGAGGATGCGCCCCTGCCCCCGGTGGGGTGGGGTGGCTGTCCTGAGCCAACTTGGCATCAGGATGACCCGTTGAAGTGGCTTCGTTTTCAATCTGCATCTGGGCTCCAGGGGTAAAGCAGGAATAGCCCTGTGTTACCATCAAAACTCAACGTGCAGTCCCCACACCACCACCCAACGCTCTCCCCGTTTCCTGTTTATGTACAAACCTGCAGCCCAGCCCAGTCTGATCAAAGGCAATGGGAGGAAAGACAGCCCCACCCTAAACCCGAAGCCACAGTCCTTCAGCCCAGGTCGGGGATGCCCAGCTGTTCCCAGTAAGGCCTGATAGCTGCTCTCCCTGCTTGGGCCTGAACAGCTGGATGGGAACAGCTGTGCTCTGGAAGGGACTGCTCACGCCCCACAACCAAGAAGCAAGGAAGTGTGTTGAGCAGAGCCCATCCAGTTCTCCACTCTCCTTCACAAAGGGCCTGGTCCAAGGCTTGACCAGGGGGTCAAATATCACTGAAACCAGTGGTTACGGATAGGATGGCCGAGGGCCAAACCAGCTTCCAGCAACTGTTTTGTTGGCCTATAACAAATTAAAAACTCTGAATTAGTTAGATCATGTTTTAAAGCTGTGATAATTCACAGAAAAAAAATGTGTATAGGATAATACAGGGTCCTCTTCCCCAGCGCCTGGAAACTCCAGCAAGGCTGGGCTTCCCCCCTTGTGTGGGATAGTCCTGGCTCCTCCAAGACAGGGGCCTAGTTTAGGGTGCCCTGGATCAGCCCCAGCCTGCCCTGCCAGACCCCCTAGTGACAAATGTTCAGGGTCACAACCTCTCCTCCCTCCTGTGGAATTTTCCAGGACCCAGCTTCTGTCCCACCCCCTCCTCCTGTCTTTAGAAGAGGCCAGCAGGCAAAGAATTCCAACAGATGTTCCTTCTGAGGCTAGCTATATTACCAGGGACCACCTGCCAGGCGGGCTTTTGTGTGTCTATATACACACACGCACACACACGCACACGCGCGTGCACGCCCGCACTTCTTTCTGTGTAACCATCAAAGCAGGTGCAGCGTTGGTGGTGGGAAACTGAGGGCTAAAGTTTCAGGAGGATGCGCCCCTGCCCCCGGTGGGGTGGGGTGGCTGTCCTGAGCCAACTTGGCATCAGGATGACCCGTTGAAGTGGCTTCGTTTTCAATCTGCATCTGGGCTCCAGGGGTAAAGCAGGAATAGCCCTGTGTTACCATCAAAACTCAACGTGCAGTCCCCACACCACCACCCAACGCTCTCCCCGTTTCCTGTTTATGTACAAACCTGCAGCCCAGCCCAGTCTGATCAAAGGCAATGGGAGGAAAGACAGCCCCACCCTAAACCCGAAGCCACAGTCCTTCAGCCCAGGTCGGGGATGCCCAGCTGTTCCCAGTAAGGCCTGATAGCTGCTCTCCCTGCTTGGGCCTGAACAGCTGGATGGGAACAGCTGTGCTCTGGAAGGGACTGCTCACGCCCCACAACCAAGAAGCAAGGAAGTGTGTTGAGCAGAGCCCATCCAGTTCTCCACTCTCCTTCACAAAGGGCCTGGTCCAAGGCTTGACCAGGGGGTCAAATATCACTGAAACCAGTGGTTACGGATAGGATGGCCGAGGGCCAAACCAGCTTCCAGCAACTGTTTTGTTGGCCTATAACAAATTAAAAACTCTGAATTAGTTAGATCATGTTTTAAAGCTGTGATAATTCACAGAAAAAAAATGTGTATGGCAGAAAAGACACATACAGTTCTATATTCCCACAAGTGGTTCCCTGTGGTTACTGTTCCTAACACGCTGGTTCTGAATCCACTCTAAGCTGTTCCCATGAACGCAGACCCTTTCCTGAGACAAGCAGAATTCCAGGATGTGGGAAGTGTCCCTATAGGGGGGTCCAGAGAGGTCTGTCTGCTCTTCCAAGCTTCGCAGTGAGTTCAGGGTAGAACTAATGATTTCCAGGGGTAAGTTCCCCTCCTTGGTAGTATGGCCCCTCTTCTCTACTCACGTCTGCTCTGCCATGTTGGGGTCCATAGGGCTGGGAGAGTCCATGCACAGACCTGGGAGACAGAGTGCCTTGGTTTGAAAGTGGTGGCATTTCCTGAACACTTTCCCCTACCATGTCCCAACCCTATTCAGAGATGGGGAGAAAACCCATTTTTATTGTAGGTGTTGATACATTAAAAAATGAAACAAATCCACCCAAGACCCCAAGGGCTGACACACTGCCCAATTAGACAGGGCTCTAGTCCCTATTTACTGAAGAATCGCCTTCCTATAGGCTTTATTTAGACCCAAATTCTACTAAGCACTTTTCCTTGAACTGGTTTAAAATCATTTGTTCTTAAAGCCGAAGGCAAGTGAATGTTATAAAATGACGGATATTTCAGCCCTAATGCCTCCCAGGTGAAGCTTTGGTTTAGGACCCAGGCGCCTGGTTTTAAATGTACGATCTCACCTCCCACAGAGGACCCTGCCCAGCACCCGCCTTGCTCAGTCAGTCTATGCTGGGTGTGGTACACCCCACTAGAAGTGAGCAGGGGGAGGCTGCTGGGGACCCATCATACCCCACCAGATGTGAGCAGGGGGAGGCTGCTGGGGGCCAATCACGTGTAGCAAGGATGTTAGTCTGATCAGCAGGAAGTGGGGAGGCTCAGGTAGCCCCCAAACTCCCCCGGCACCCCTGGGCCTCACCTGCATCAGAAGGTTCAGAGGATTCAGACGACAGGGAGGATTCAGACGCCCGACGGGACAGGGATAAGCATGTGAGCCGGCTGCCTACCTGACTCTTTGGGGTCTCGCTGGGAAGGGAGCAGGGACCCAGGGAAGGAGAGAGGTAAATGTGGGGCTCAAGGGCTGACTGGCCCATGTTCCCACCAACCACCCACTTCTGAATGGCCCATCCAGCCTCTGCACTGTCCCAGGGAGGAGATGTCATCAAGAGCCTACCCTCAAGCCACCTATAGAGGCTCTAAGTGTCTTCTCTCTGTTGACTGATTAAAGGTTCTGCTGGGTGCAGGGGAAGATGAACCCAGGGCAAGAGCTAGGAGGGGGCCTGGGACCATGGGGGTGGGGGAAACAGCCCTGGAGGGTCTTCCCTAAACACTTCAGGTCTCTATCCACCCATAAGCCTTTCTGGAGGAATGACCAAAACTTTGGTCTTTATTGCTCCAAGGTCAACCCAGCCTGGAGCTGCAGACTTGCTCAGGGAACAGGACCAGACTTTAACCCCTTAACCCCAGGAAAGAACTGAGTGTGGAGGGAACCGGACCACCCTCAAATTCCACCTCCAGGCTCAGGATCCCCTGCCTAGGGCAAAATGGTGGAGATCTGGGCCGAGAATAGGGAGGCAGCATGCTGGAGGTGGGGAAGTGGGTCTCTAGAGGCTTGCTGCGGCCAAGTACAAGTCACCTGGAGGGTGTGAGCAGCACAGCCCTATCTCGAGCCCTGAAGCAGGCTGCGGCCGGGATGCCTCCCCGTTTGGCACCCGTGCTGGATTCCCAAGAGGCCTGGGACCAAATCCTAGTGCGGACCTCCCACCCCACGCTGAACATCCTTGGGGCGCCCTACCTGCCGAGCCCAGCGAGGTTATGCATAGTCTGAGTGAGGGTGGTGACAGGCGAGGAAGCGGCCGCGCTCTCCGGAGATCCCAGGAGGCCAGGAGCCCCCAGCCGGAGGCCCGGGAGGGGACCAGGACGCTGGGCGCCACCACGCGTCCTGGCCGGACTGAGAGCCGAGTCTGCCGCGGGCTCCGGCTGGGGGAGCTCCATCGCGGTGGGGCGGGTGGGTCTGGCGTCGGGCGACCAACAGACGCCGGGCACTGCTGGCCGGGACGAGGTAGGGACCCGGTCCGGGGAGGAGGGGAAGGGAGGGAGGAAGCGCAACGGGGCTGGAGCGAGAGAGGAGAGGGAAGTGGGGAAGGTGGGGAGGGGAGGAGGGACGCGGGGACAAGCCACCAGCCCAGGAAGCCTCTAGCAAAGGCTGCCACCTCCACCTCCTTATATATTCGAAAAATAACAGCGGCCGCGCCGCCGGACGCCACCAATGGAGGCGCGGGTTAGAAGAGAGGCGGGACAGAGGGCGGGGCCGCGCGGTGGAAGGCGCGGAGGCTGAACCAGCCCTGCCTCGCCCAGTTCCCGGCTTTGGGTGGGGTAGAGGAATTCACCCTCGCACTCCTTCCCAGCCAGGGTACAAGAGTTGGGCTCCCCAAATGCCGCTTCTCAGTGTGTAGTTTGGAACTACACACCCTCTAGCGAGGAGGGCCTCAGACTAGGCAACAACCCCTAGGATAGCCTCGGAGGCACCCTCGCTGTTTAACATCGCTTACAAGTACCGGCTGGCATCCGGAGAGCCTCCACATTCCAGGAATCTGTCGGATACAGCTGTGCTATGCGGTCTGTGTTCGCCATTCCACTTTACCGACAGGCACGTTAAGGCGTAGAGAAGTTCATTAACTCGTTCAAGGTCACAGGGTTGTGCAGATAATGGAGTTGAGATTCATTCCAGGCACATCTACTCTCGACAATTCCCTGACCCCGCAGCTTCCCTGATCCTTCGACTGGCTGCTCCTGGAGCGGACCCAAGTGTAATTCTCACCGGGAACCCCCAGTGCCAGAGGTGGACCCTCGGTGGGGGTCCACATGTAATTGACCAGTGTTCCCGGGGGCCCTGATTAGATGTGATCCCAAGACGTCGAGCTTTCTCCAGCAGCCCCAGAAGAGGCTCTTTATGGTTTATCTAGCCATGAGTTTTGTCAGTAAGGACCAAGGAGGGTGTCAGCAATCTCAGAACCCAGTTATGGAATGCCCATTGATGGTTTGGCTAACTTGGTGCCAATATTTAATTCGTGTTTCTTTGATCAGGGAGCCTGACTTTGTTTTCACTGAGCATCTTCACCTCCTAGTGAGCTTACTGTCCTTGACTGTGGTGGGAAGGCTGCACCCAAAAGCTAGTGGGGGTGAGCTGTTTTTGTACCCCATCTTCCTAAAGAAGAGCTGGCCTCCAGCTTATCAGGTCACAGCTCAAGAATGCTGATGCTGCAGCTTTGAGCCCTTCCCTGAATAGCTCCAGTTCTTCAGGCCAAAGAGCCGTGGTGGGGGCGACAGAAGGGAAGGCCTGACACTGGGGGTTTGAGCAGGCCAGGAGACAAGAGGAAGAAAGGAACTGGAAACACCCAGTCCCACCTGAGAGGGGTGAGGAAGGTGGAGATGTGACACAAACCTTCAGGACCCCTCCCCACTCACTACAGTGAATGTGTTGCATATTCTTTCAGGGTTGGTCTAAACAGTCCCAGCCAGTAGAAACAAAATGGGAGACACATAGGTTAAAAAATGCCCTAGTAGTCACAAAGAAACAGGTGAAACTTTAATATTTTATTTACTCTAATACACTGTTTTTAATTTAAGCTTGAGAACTTTTTAATATTTGTCTACGCTAGCTCTCAGTTGGAACACATGGGATCGTGGATCTTTGTTGTGGCATGCTGGATCTTTAGCCACAGCATGTGGGATCCACTTCCCCAACCAGAGATCAAACCTAGCTTCACCTACACATTGAGAACCTGGAGGTCCAGCCACTGGACCACCACGGAAGTCCCTAATCTAATGTATTTTTTTTTAAAGATTTATTTATTTATTTATTTATTTTGGGTGGGGGTCGGGTTGGGGAGGGAGGGGAGCAGGCGGGCCACTTCTATTGGTCTTCCATTTCTCTATTTTCATCCGTCTTTGTTCTTTGGCTCCTGCGGGCCTCCCATCGTGGTGGCGTCTGTTGTCACAGAGTGCCAGCTCTGGGCGCATGCGCTCCAGAGCTCTGTCTTGGTGATTGGACACATCAGTCCAGCCGCTCCGCGGCACGTGGGATCTTCCCAGGCCAGGGATTGAACTGGTGCCCCTTGCACTGAAAGGCGGTGTCCTTATCCACTGGACAACCAGGGGAAGCCCCTCTAATGTATTTTTAAAGTTATCATTTCTACATGTTATCAATATAAAAATTGTTAATGAAATGTTTTACATACTATTTTTTGGTACCAAGCCTTCAAAGTGCAATGTGCATTTTACACACACACCATGTGTCAATATGGAATTGCCACATTTCAAGTGCTCAATGGCCTCATGGACTACCATAATGGACTGTGTGTGTCTATATATTTAATTGAATGACCATATTTTTATAAACCTACAAACAATATATAAAACAATGTTTCATACCTTGCCTTCCTTTATTTGAAGATATATTTATTCAATTCCCTAATGTTGCAGGTTTGTGTATTAGTTCTTAAATGATGCTACAGATATGCCTAGAATTAATTCCTAAAGAGAAACTGCTGGATGGAATGGGCTTCATTGAAATCTCCTTTTCCTTTTCCTAAATCTCATTTTCTCAAGTGAGAGTACTGGAAAACAGATACCAAATCATTTACCTCGCCCCCTGTCTCGCAGCAACTCAAATAGGCATGAGCCCAAGGTTGGTTTCTAACCCTATTGTCCTACCTCTAGAAATATCTCTTAAGAAGATGACAAAAGTTCATACAGATGTACTTTCATAATATGGAATAACCATGGAAAATGGAGAGCAAACCGAGTGTCCTTCAGTGGGGAGCTAGCCAGTGAGCGTGGTTCCTCAATATTGTGCAATGCCTGAAGCATTTAAAGAGAGCAGGTGTTGGGAGGGTAGGGATGCTTGGCACCTGGCAGGCCCAATAATAATTACTGATTACTGAATGATTATTGTGCTTTTGAAAAATGGTCTTTTGCAGAAAGGGTTCCTAGAGTTAAAAAAAAATTGAGGGCTTTCCTAGTGGTTCAGTGGTAAAGAATTCACCTGTCAATGCAGGAGACACGGGTTCGATCCCTGATCTGGGAGGATCCTACATGTTGCAGAGCAGCTAAGCCCATGAGTCACAACTATGGAGCCTGTGCTCTAGAGCCTCAGAGCTGCAACTATCAAGCCCATGTGCTGCAACTACTGAAGCCCGTGTGCCCTAGAACCCAAGTTTCACAACAAGAGAAGTCACTGCAATAAGAAGCCTGCTCACCTCAGCTAGAGAGTAGCCCCCACTCCCTGCAGCTAGAGAAGAGCCTGCAGCAGCAGTGAAAACCCAGAATATCCAAAAAAAAAAAAACCCAAAATTGAAACTCGTTGATGTAAATATTTATTGACATGAGAAGATATTTATAATATGGGCTAAAAATATTATGTCAAGCGTGGTCCCATTGAAAACAATATGCACAGGTAAATACCCTACCAGGGCATCCTCTGAGTGGTGAGATGAATGGTGATTAAATGGTTTATCCTAAATTTTTTTTTGTATTTTAAAGTATCTTCCAAAGAACAGCTATAATTTTGAGATTAATTAAAAGAACATGATCTCTGGACTTCCCTGGTATAACAGTGGATTAGAATCCTCCTGCCAATGCCAGGAACACAGGTTCTATCCCTGGTCCTGGAAGATTCCACATGCCATGGAGCAACTAAGCCCACGTGACACAAGTACTAAGAGACCCTGTGCCCTAGAGCTGACACTCAGTAACTACTGAATCTCACGCTGTGCAACAAGAGAAGCCACCACAATGAGATGCCTGTACACTGCAATGAAGAGCAGAACTCCCATGCCGCAACTAGGGAAAGGCTGTGGGCAGCAACTGAGAATAAACAAATAAATTTTTAAAAATCAAGAACTACTTTAAAAAGAAGTCTTAAGACTTCCCTGGTGGTCCAGTGGTTAAGAATCTGCCTTCCAATATAGCATACTGAGGCTCAAACCCTGCTCAGGGAACTAAGATTCCACATGCAACAACACAACTACTGAGCCCACGGTCCTCAACTGGAGAAATGCACGCACCTCAATGAAGAGCCCAGCCTACACATCACAATGATGACCCAGCACAGCCAAAAGAAAGAACATGATCACCATCTGGTCATACCTAAAATGATTAAACATAAAGCTACCAGAGATAAGAATACCAGACCTCCTAAGAAACCTGTATGCAGGACAAAAAGCAACAGTTAAAACTGGACATGGAACAACAGACTGGTCCCAGATTGGGAAAGGAGTATGTCAAAGTTGTATACTTGTCACCCTGCTTATTTAATTTACATACAGAGTACATCATGTGAAATGCTGGTTAGGATGAAGCACAAGCTGGAATCAACATGGCCCAGAGAAATATCAATAACATCAGGTATGCAGATGACACCACCATTATGACAGAAAGTGAAGAGGAACTAAAGAGCTTCTTGATGAAGGTGAAAGAGGAGAGTGAAAAAACTTGCTTAAAAATCAGCATTCAAAAAACGAAGATCATGGCATCTGGTCCCATCACTTCATGGTAAATAGATAGGCAAACAATGGAAACAGTGACAGACTTTCTTTTCTTGGGCTCCAAAGTCACTGCAGATGATGACTGAAGGCATGAAATTAAAGACACTTGCTCCTTGGAAGGAAAGCTATGACAAACCTAGACAGCATATTAAAAAGCAGAGACATCACTCTGCTGACAAAAATCTGTATAGTCAAAGATTTGGTTTTCCCAGTAGTCATATATGGATGTGAGAGTTGAACCATTAAGAAACTGAGTGTTGAAGAACTGATGCCTTCAAACTGTGTTGCCAGGGAAGACTCCTGAGAGTCCCTTGGACTGCAAGGAGATCAAACAAGTCAATCCTAAAGGAAATCAACCCTGAATATTCACTGGAAGGACTGATGTTGAGGAGGAAGTTCCAATACTTTGGCCATCTGATGCAAAGAACTGACATATTGGAGAAGACCCTGATGCTGGGGAAAATAGAAGGCAGAAGAAGGGGATGACAGAGGATGAGATGATTGCATACCATCACTGAATCAATGGACATGAATTTGAGCAAGGTCCAAGAGATCGTGTAGGACAGGGAAGCTTGGTGTGCTGCAGTCCATGGGGTTGCAAAATCTGATATGACTGAGTAACTGAACTGAATTGATGATTACCAAAAGACAGAAACAAATCAAATGTTCATCAACTGACAAACTGATAAGCAAAATGTCATATATCTGTATAACAGAATATGATCCATTCATAAAAAAAGAATGAAGTATTGATAGATGCTACATCACGGATGGATCTTGACACATAAAGTTACGTCAAAGAGGCCAGTCATTAAAGACACATGATTCTATTCATATGAAATGTTCAGAACAGGGAAATCTATAGATGGAAAGTAAATGAATGGTTGTTTGAGGCTGGGAAACGGGAGGGGGGACCACCTGCTTATTTAATTTACATACAGAGTACATCATGTGAAATGCTGGTTAGGATGAAGCACAAGCTGGAATCAACATGGCCCAGAGAAATATCAATAACATCAGGTATGCAGATGACACCACCATTATGACAGAAAGTGAAGAGGAACTAAAGAGCTTCTTGATGAAGGTGAAAGAGGAGAGTGAAAAAACTTGCTTAAAAATCAGCATTCAAAAAACGAAGATCATGGCATCTGGTCCCATCACTTCATGGTAAATAGATAGGCAAACAATGGAAACAGTGACAGACTTTCTTTTCTTGGGCTCCAAAGTCACTGCAGATGATGACTGAAGGCATGAAATTAAAGACACTTGCTCCTTGGAAGGAAAGCTATGACAAACCTAGACAGCATATTAAAAAGCAGAGACATCACTCTGCTGACAAAAATCTGTATAGTCAAAGATTTGGTTTTCCCAGTAGTCATATATGGATGTGAGAGTTGAACCATTAAGAAACTGAGTGTTGAAGAACTGATGCCTTCAAACTGTGTTGCCAGGGAAGACTCCTGAGAGTCCCTTGGACTGCAAGGAGATCAAACGAGTCAATCCTAAAGGAAATCAACCCTGAATATTCACTGGAAGGACTGATGTTGAGGAGGAAGCTCCAATACTTTGGCCATCTGATGCAAAGAACTGACATATTGGAGAAGACCCTGATGCTGGGGAAAATAGAAGGCAGAAGAAGGGGATGACAGAGGATGAGATGATTGCATACCATCACTGAATCAATGGACATGAATTTGAGCAAGGTCCAAGAGATCGTGTAGGACAGGGAAGCTTGGTGTGCTGCAGTCCATGGGGTTGCAAAATCTGATATGACTGAGTAACTGAACTGAATTGATGATTACCAAAAGACAGAAACAAATCAAATGTTCATCAACTGACAAACTGATAAGCAAAATGTCATATATCTGTATAACAGAATATGATCCATTCATAAAAAAAGAATGAAGTATTGATAGATGCTACATCACGGATGGATCTTGACACATAAAGTTACGTCAAAGAGGCCAGTCATTAAAGACACATGATTCTATTCATATGAAATGTTCAGAACAGGGAAATCTATAGATGGAAAGTAAATGAATGGTTGTTTGAGGCTGGGAAAGGGACAGGGAGTGGATAGGGAGAGGATAGCTAAAGGGTGGAGAAGGAAATGGCAACCCACTCCAATATTCCTGCTTGGAAAATCCCATGAATGGAAAAATCCGGCAGGCTACAGTTCATGGGGTCACAAATATATATATATATACACATATATACATATATATATGTATATATAGATATAGGCTTCCCTGTGTGGCTCAGTGGTAGGGAATCTGCCTGCAAGGCAGGAGATCTGGGTTCGATCCCTGGGTTAGGGAGATCCCCTGGAGAAGGGTATAGCAATCCACCCCACTATCCTTGCCTAAAGAATTCTGAGGACAGAGGAGCCTGACAGACTGCAGTTCATGGGTCACACACAGTCAGACATGACTGACGTGACTAAGCACCAGCAACTAAATGGTATGAGATTCCTTTATAAAGTGGTGAAAATATACCATCTGTCCAATATTTCACCTTAGGAAAGTCAACCGCCTACCTTCCTTTCTTTTGGCACACGCTGTTCAAAGCTGCCACCAGGCCTATACCCATTCCTCTTACCTCCTCACTATTCTCTGTGCCTCTCAGTAAACTTTTCATTTTCATTTCAAAAAGATGGTAGTACTTGCTATTGAAGAAAACTTAGAAAATTCAGCAAAGTAGGAAAGAAAAAAAAAAACTCATCTACAGTGGTTTCATCCAAACACCAAACAACCATTGATTATAAGCCTGGATGGATTAGGGGCAGGAGGACCTAAGTGCACATGGATGAACCTCCAAAACATTGACTTGGCTTCCTGAGGGTTTGTGGGAAGGGGTCCTCAGCTAGGTGGCCCAACATTTACTTTTGCCCAGGAACCACATACCCATTACAGGCCAAACACTGATCTGATTCCTATGGGGAAAAGTCTCCCAAGTTTTCTTCTGGACCTTGTGATTGGAAGGGTATTTTTTTTTATGTCTTGGGGGGACAGGAGGCAGGGCGCAGGGGGAGAAACCCTCTCTAAGAAAGACACAAAATCCAGAAGAATCAAGGAAAAAACTGACAGACCTGCCTACTCAAAAAGATTAAAATTCTTCTCACATCTGAGAGTCTTTAGGCTAAGTTAAAGAACAGTGGCAGACTGGGAGAAAATATTTTCAATATACTTACAGATTTTTATGTTCAGAGTGTATGAAGAGTTCCTAAAAGACAAATACAAGAGAAACAAGGGCTAATGATATGACTAGAAAATTCTCAGGCTTCAGATGGCCAATGTACACATGAAAAGAGAAATGCACACAAAAATAGCAGTGAGTTATACTGTTCTTCTTTCGACTTCAGTTCAGTTCAGTGGTTCAGTTGTGTCCAACTCTTTGTAACCCCATGGGCTGCAGCACGCCAGGCTTCCCTGTCCTTCACCATCTCCCGCAGCTTGCTCAAACTCACGTTCATTGACTCAGTGATGCCATCCAACCATCTGTTCCTCTATCCGTCCCCTTCTCCTTCTGCCTTCTATTTTTCCCACCATCAGGGTCTTTTTCAGTGAGTCATCTCATCGCACCAGGTGGTCAAAGTATTGGAGCTTCAGCTTCAGCATCAGTCCTTCCAGTGAATACTCAGGATTAATTTCCTTTAGGATTGACTCATTTGATCTCCTTAGCAGTCCAAGGGACTCTTGGGAATCCTCTCCAGCAATGCAGTTCAAAGCCATCAATTCTTCATGGTTCATTCAGCCTTCTTTATGGTTCAACTCTCACAACCATACGTGACTACTAGGAAAACCATAGTTTTGACTATACAGACTTCTGTGGGCAAAGTGATGTCTCTGCTTTTTAATATGCTGTCTAGGTTTGTCATAGCTTTCCTTCCAAGGAGCAAGTGTCTTTTAATTTCATGGCTTCAGTCACCAACTGCAGTGATTTTGGAGCCCAAGAATATAAAGTCTGTCACTGTTTCCATTGTTATATACCTTTACTCCATTTTCTCTTGACTTACAGAACAGCATACGAGCTTGAATTTCCTCCTACTGCTTAGGTGTTCCTCTCAATTTCCTTATTAGCTCTTCTTGAGCCCTTAATCTTGAAGAACCCAGGGCACTGTCTTTAGTCCTCTTTTCTTCTTTATCCACCCATTTCCTTGAAGCCTCATCCAGCCTGTCCTCTTGGGTCACAGCCATCCTCTCTGCCTACTCCTAATACTACTTTGGTGTTTTTTTTAAACACTACAATTCACAGTCCATTCATTATTTTAAGAACTTGTCATTTTTATGCATTTGGTAGAAGAAGAGGTTTCAGGGACTTGTATGTATGTATATATGTATGTACACACATGACATTATTTCTGTAGGTGCAAGCACATACATTTATGGCTAAATGCATGGAACAGCACAGAAAGTGACACACTGAGATGTTGTCAATGTTTATCCATAGATTGTTGGATTATCATCAGATTTGAAACTATACTGTTGCTTATAAAAAAATAACCTAAATGTGTAGCAAATAGGCTTCCCTGATTAGTATTCAACCATAGTTGGGACAATATACAACCATTAAAAAGTTGGTAGTACTTTATCAGTAAGGCAAAAGTCTCATCACTTGATGCCAGGTAAAGCAGCAGGAGATGCCAATATACAGCCTATATACCGTCTGATGCGTTTTATGCAATAAAATTTTTAAAAGAAAACTGCATGCACCTAGAGCAAAGACTGGAAGAAAATCTATCAAACCGTGAGCTGCGTCTCCAGGTGTTGGGAAGGTGTTCTTTTCTTTTTTTTAGTTTCCTGTATTTGTTTCCGCAAATAAATAAATAAGGTGACTTTTACCTAAATAAAAGAGACAAGACACAGTTGTCATTCTTTATGAGGCGCATATCGCTGCCCACCCGGCGCAGAGGCCCGGCACACGGCCATCGTCTGCACAGTTGCCAGCGGGTCACCAGACGCCACCGCGCTGGCCGTTCCAGCAGGCCGAAGCGCCCCCGCGCGGTCTGTCCAGGGCTGTTGGGAGAGGGGTGGGCGCAGGGCTGGAGGCGGCGCCGGGCGTCCCCGCGCTTCCCGCGAGATCCCGCTCCGCCCGCTCCGCCCTGCTCGCCGCGCGCCGCGCTCCGCGCTCCCCGCTCCCCGCGCCGCGGCACTTCCTGTCTCCAGCTCCCGCGCCGCCCGCCTGCGCCCGCGCCCGCCGCCTGCCGCCCACCGTCCGGCGCCGCGTCCGCAGGCGCCCCCGAAGGTGCCCCCGGCCCGGCCGGGTCGCCGCCCCACCCGCCGCCCCGCGAGCCGCTTTGTCTCGGGCGGGGCGCGCGGGAGAGGCCGCCAGGTGCCCCCCGCCGCGGGCCCGGGCCCCCCGCCCCGGGGCGGCGGCGGTGGCGCCGGGCCCCGGGGCGGGGGGCGCGCCGGGATGGGCCCCAAGCGGCGGCAGCTGACGTTCCGGGAGAAGTCGCGGATCATCCAGGAGGTGGAGGAAAACCCGGACCTGCGTAAGGGCGAGATCGCGCGGCGCTTCAACATCCCGCCGTCCACGTTGAGCACCATCCTGAAGAACAAGCGCGCCATCCTGGCGTCGGAGCGCAAGTACGGTGTAGCCTCCACCTGCCGCAAGACCAACAAGCTGTCCCCTTACGACAAGCTCGAGGGGCTGCTCATCGCCTGGTTCCAGCAAATCCGCGCTGCTGGCCTGCCGGTCAAGGGCATCATCCTCAAGGAGAAGGCGCTGCGTATAGCCGAGGAGTTGGGCATGGACGATTTCACTGCGTCCAATGGCTGGCTGGACCGCTTCCGCCGACGCCACGGTGTAGTGTCCTGCAGCGGCGTGGCCCGTGCCAGGTCGCGCAGCGCTGCCCCTCGGCCCGCAGCGGCTCCCGCCAGCCCTCCCGCAGTGCCTTCGGAGGGCAGTGGTGGGGGAACCACAGGCTGGCGGGCTCGAGAGGAGCAGCCACCTTCGGTAGCCGAAGGCTACGCTTCCCAGGATGTGTTCAGCGCCACAGAGACTAGTCTCTGGTATGACTTCCTGCCTGACCAAGCGGCGTGTTTTTGGCCCCACCCGGCGCAGAGGCCCGGCACACGGCCATCGTCTGCACAGTTGCCAGCGGTCACCAGACGCCACCGCGCTGGCCGTTCCAGCAGGCCGAAGCGCCCCGCGCGGTCTGTCCAGGGCTGTTGGGAGAGGGTGGGCGCAGGGCTGGAGGCGGCGCCGGGCGTCCCCGCGCTTCCCGCGAGATCCCGCTCCGCCCGCTCCGCCCTGCTCGCCGCGCGCCGCGCTCCGCGCTCCCCGCTCCCCGCGCCGCGGCACTTCCTGTCTCCAGCTCCCGCGCCGCCCGCCTGCGCCCGCGCCCGCCGCCTGCCGCCCACCGTCCGGCGCCGCGTCCGCAGGCGCCCCCGAAGGTGCCCCCGGCCCGGCCGGGTCGCCGCCCCACCCGCCGCCCCGCGAGCCGCTTTGTCTCGGGCGGGGCGCGCGGGAGAGGCCGCCAGGTGCCCCCCGCCGCGGGCCCGGGCCCCGCCCCGGGGCGGCGGCGGTGGCGCCGGGCCCCGGGGCGGGGGGCGCGCCGGGATGGGCCCCAAGCGGCGGCAGCTGACGTTCCGGGAGAAGTCGCGGATCATCCAGGAGGTGGAGGAAAACCCGGACCTGCGTAAGGGCGAGATCGCGCGGCGCTTCAACATCCCGCCGTCCACGTTGAGCACCATCCTGAAGAACAAGCGCGCCATCCTGGCGTCGGAGCGCAAGTACGGTGTAGCCTCCACCTGCCGCAAGACCAACAAGCTGTCCCCTTACGACAAGCTCGAGGGGCTGCTCATCGCCTGGTTCCAGCAAATCCGCGCTGCTGGCCTGCCGGTCAAGGGCATCATCCTCAAGGAGAAGGCGCTGCGTATAGCCGAGGAGTTGGGCATGGACGATTTCACTGCGTCCAATGGCTGGCTGGACCGCTTCCGCCGACGCCACGGTGTAGTGTCCTGCAGCGGCGTGGCCCGTGCCAGGTCGCGCAGCGCTGCCCCTCGGCCCGCAGCGGCTCCCGCCAGCCCTCCCGCAGTGCCTTCGGAGGGCAGTGGTGGGGGAACCACAGGCTGGCGGGCTCGAGAGGAGCAGCCACCTTCGGTAGCCGAAGGCTACGCTTCCCAGGATGTGTTCAGCGCCACAGAGACTAGTCTCTGGTATGACTTCCTGCCTGACCAAGCGGCGGGGCTCTGTGGAAGTGATGGACGGGCACGCAGGGCCACCCAGCGCCTGAGTGTCCTGCTGTGTGCCAACGCCGATGGCAGTGAGAAGCTGCCCCCACTTGTGGCTGGCAAGTCGGCCAAACCCCGTGCAGGCCAAGCTGGCCTGCCCTGCGACTACACCGCCAACTCTAAGGGTGGTGTCACCACCCAAGCTCTGGCCAAGTACCTGAAGGCTCTGGACACCCGCATGGCTGCAGAATCTCGCCGAGTCCTGCTGCTGGCTGGCCGCCTGGCAGCCCAGTCCCTGGATACATCGGGCTTGCGGCATGTGCAGCTGGCCTTCTTTCCACCAGGCACGGTGCAGCCGCTGGAGCGTGGAGTGGTCCAACAGGTGAAGGGCCACTACCGCCAGGCAATGCTGCTCAAGGCCATGGCCGCACTAGAGGGCCAGGATCGCTCAGGCCTGCAGCTGGGCCTCATGGAGGCCCTGCACTTCGTTGCTGCCGCTTGGCAGGCCGTGGAACCTTCGGACATAGCTGCCTGCTTTCGTGAGGCTGGCTTTGGGGGTGGCCCTAATGCTACCATCACTACTGCCCTCAAGAGTGAGGGAGAGGAAGAGGAGGAGGAGGAGGAGGAAGAAGAGGAAGAGGAGGGGGAAGGGGAGGAGGAGGAGGAGGAAGATGGTGAGGAAGAGGAGGAGGAGGAAGCCGGGGAAGGAGAGGAGCTGGGGGAGGAAGAGGAGGTAGAAGAGGAGGGTGATGTTGATGACAGTGATGAAGAGGAAGAAGAGGAGGAGGAAGAGAGCTCCTCCGAGGGCTTGGAGGCTGAGGACTGGGCACAGGGCGTAGTGGAGGCTGGCGGCAGCTTCGCAGGTTACAGTGCCCAGGAGGAGGCCCAGTGCCCTACCCTCCATTTCCTGGAAGGGGAGGAGGACTCTGAGTCAGACAGTGAGGAAGAAGAGGAAGATGAGGAGGACGACGAAGATGATGAAGATGAGGAGGAGGATGGTGATGAGGTGCCTGTACCCAGCTTCGGGGAAGCCATGGCTTACTTTGCTATGGTCAAGAGGTACCTCACCTCCTTTCCCATCGATGACCGTGTGCAAAGTCACATCCTCCACTTGGAACATGACCTGGTCCACGTGACCCGGAAGAACCATGCCAGGCAGGCAGGAGTTAGGGGTCTTGGACATCAAAGCTGAGCCACTGAGCTTAGCCATGCCCCCAGCCTGGATGTGGCAGCACCAGGGCAGAGGACTCTCTGGACAGCTGCTGTGGATGGAGCCAGCGTGGGGAGCCCCACGTCCTTGAGTGATCCTCTCCTGGCCCAGTGACAGGCCCAGTCACCTCTGGAGGGCCCGGGGCTGGCATCAGCCTCACTGCCTGCTCATTGCCTCTTTTTCAGAGTCCCCTTTCCTCCCCATTTGCCCCTGGGCTGGGGGACTGGGTGGGGAGGGTGGGGAGCTGTCCGGTGCTACCACACCGTGCCACCAGTGGACTAGGCCACAGGAGCAGCCAGGGACGGACCCTGGAAGCTCCTGGCCAGAGAGTGCCTCTCCCCTCTGCCATCCACACCAGGTCTTTGGTGGGGGGGACCCCAAAGCCATTCTGGGAAGGGCTCCAGAGAAAAGTCCAGCCTAGGACCCCACAAGGCTGGCAGCCCCACATCCCTGCCCCCAGGCCGCCTTGAGAAGCACAGTCTAAGCACAGGCTCCTAGACCTGCGCAGCCTGCTTCCCCACTTCCCAACCCCTTCCTCGGGCCCAGTCCATGTTATTTTGGCCCTTGGTTTTCTTTCCAGATTGGAGGTTCTCCAGAGGAGTGATAACGGGCACTTCCCTTGTGGGTAGCTGCAGGCCCCATGCCTCCTCCCTCTCTGGCAGGGCCCTATCCTGGGCAGGGGGCCTGGGGCTGGGCCCAGAGTCCAGCCATCCAGCTGCTCCTTTCCCAGTCTGAATTCAATAAATCTGTTCACCCCCCTTTTGTGGGAGTGGACGTTTTAACAGCCAAGGGTGCATCCTTCATGGTCTGGGCTTGCGTCTGCTTGGGGACACTTCCTTTCCTGGTTCCTTTTGGTCCTTGCTCTGGTGGGACAAATGTTGAGAGAGTGTGGCTACAGCCCAGGCCCTGACCAAGGTGAGGGGCAACATCCGTATTTAAATGTTGCTTAGTCTGCCAGCCAGTGGTAAAAAATCTGCCTGCCAATGCAGGAGATTTATGAGACATGGGTTCGATCCCTAGATCAGGATGATCCCCTGGAGGAAGAAATGGCAACCCACTCCAGTATTCTTGCCAGGAGAATTCCCTGGACAGAGGAGCCTGTCACAGTATAGTCCATGGGGTCTCGAAGAGGTGGACGTGACTGAGTGCCTGAGCACAGGTTTAAGGGCAGGCGAAATCAATGCCCCTGCCTAGGAGTGGGTTTGAGGAAGCTGGGCTTTGCACTACTTCGGGGTTAGCAGCTTTGGGTCCGTTGGCTGGTACAGGAGGGAGGGAGCCAACAGTTCCTGGAGGGCCAGATTAAACTAGGCACCTGGGAACTAGGCTTATCAGGACCTATTAAAGATCCTTACAGGAGAGGGACAGAAAGGCAGAGAAAAAAGTGTGCTGGGGGAAGCTCCTGTGGTCCAGGTTGGAGTTTGTAGGGGTATACACGGCATTCCTTGTATGGTGCCTTAAGGGGCATCCTCTAGGCCTTTCAGTGATTGGCATCTCCAGTCCTGGTGGCTATTCTTGGAAACAGTGGCTGGGTAGCAGTGAAATTGCTTGGGCACATTGCACCCTGAAAAGCTGAGGACATTAGCCACTCCCTGTGTGGTGCCCTCTAGAGGGGCCCCCATCCGAAGGTGAGCCAGGCCCCTTCCTCTGCTGGTCCTGCCAGCCTTTTCAGGGCCAGCTCACCCCTCCCAGGCCCTTCCTCATTGAGGCCCTCAGGCCCCAGTGGTTCCAGTGAGGGGAGGGCCTGAACTTGAGCAGGCTGGCAGCTCTGGGCCCCAAACCGGTTTTCCCACCTTGATGGAGGCTGGCACATCACCCTCTGGTTCCCTGCCCCCGCCTCTTGGCAGTTCCTCTCCACCCTGGAATGGGTGGCGGGGCGGGGCAGTTATCCACCTCGTCGTTTTGAACAGGAAGGTGGAGTGACTGTTCCACGCTTGCCCTTCCATAGCTCTGGCACTCAGGGCTTTCTTTCAGGCCTTGACGGCTTCTGAAGTGATAGCAAAAGCACCCGGGATTCTCAGCTCCACCCTGGCCCGTGTCCGGTCCCCATCTGAGCTCTGGAGGATGAGACAAACCCAGCCTGCCCCCTCGCGCCTGCTCTGGAGTAGGTAGGGGGGAGCAGTGGCCTTCTCCCCGGGTGCCACTGGCCTGTCCAAGCTCCAGGATGATCCCTGGAGGAAGAAATGGCAACCCACTCCAGTATTCTTGCCAGGAGAATTCCCTGGACAGAGGAGCCTGTCACAGTATAGTCCATGGGGTCTCAAGAGGTGGACGTGACTGAGTGCCTGAGCACAGGTTTAAGGGCAGGCGAAATCAATGCCCCTGCCTAGGAGTGGGTTTGAGGAAGCTGGGCTTTGCACTACTTCGGGGTTAGCAGCTTTGGGTCCGTTGGCTGGTACAGGAGGGAGGGAGCCAACAGTTCCTGGAGGGCCAGATTAAACTAGGCACCTGGGAACTAGGCTTATCAGGACCTATTAAAGATCCTTACAGGAGAGGGACAGAAAGGCAGAGAAAAAAGTGTGCTGGGGGAAGCTCCTGTGGTCCAGGTTGGAGTTTGTAGGGGTATACACGGCATTCCTTGTATGGTGCCTTAAGGGGCATCCTCTAGGCCTTTCAGTGATTGGCATCTCCAGTCCTGGTGGCTATTCTTGGAAACAGTGGCTGGGTAGCAGTGAAATTGCTTGGGCACATTGCACCCTGAAAAGCTGAGGACATTAGCCACTCCCTGTGTGGTGCCCTCTAGAGGGGCCCCCATCCGAAGGTGAGCCAGGCCCCTTCCTCTGCTGGTCCTGCCAGCCTTTTCAGGGCCAGCTCACCCCTCCCAGGCCCTTCCTCATTGAGGCCCTCAGGCCCCAGTGGTTCCAGTGCGGGGAGGGCCTGAACTTGAGCAGGCTGGCAGCTCTGGGCCCCAAACCGGTTTTCCCACCTTGATGGAGGCTGGCACATCACCCTCTGGTTCCCTGCCCCCGCCTCTTGGCAGTTCCTCTCCACCCTGGAATGGGTGGCGGGGCGGGGCAGTTATCCACCTCGTCGTTTTGAACAGGAAGGTGGAGTGACTGTTCCACGCTTGCCCTTCCATAGCTCTGGCACTCAGGGCTTTCTTTCAGGCCTTGACGGCTTCTGAAGTGATAGCAAAAAAGCACCCGGGATTCTCAGCTCCACCCTGGCCCGTGTCCGGTCCCCATCTGAGCTCTGGAGGATGAGACAAACCCAGCCTGCCCCCTCGCGCCTGCTCTGGAGTAGGTAGGGGGGAGCAGTGGCCTTCTCCCCGGGTGCCACTGGCCTGTCCAAGCTCCGCCTCCAATACAACAAGGCAAATAGTTCCATTTGTCTCCTGTCAACTAGAGTACCTCTTGCTGGAACTGAGATCAGCTCATTAATGATAACACCAGTTGACATGAATAGGGCTGTGTGCCAGGCTGTGTGCTAAGCACTTCAGATGCTCACAAAACTAAAAAAAAAGTATAAGGGGACTGACTTTCTGGTGGTCCAAGTGGCTAAGACTGTCTCCAAGCCTGGGTTTGATCTCTATTCAGGGAACTAGATCCTACATCCTGCAACTAAGAATTTCATGCTGCGACTAAAGAGCCTGCATGCCGCAAGGAAGATCGAAAATCCTGTGTATTGGAACCAAGACCCAATGCCGCCAAATAAATAAATAAAGTACTCTTAAATTAAAAGAAACCTCTATGAGGTAGGTAAAACCATGAGAAACATGTACAGAAAAGTTTAGTAACGTGCCCAAAGCCAAACCACTAGTCTGGCGGAAGCAAGCTCTCTTCCCCAGGTGACTTCTGGGGAAAGTGTAGTGAAGTGTCTCTTTACTAAGGGATTCTTTTTTTAATGAAGTTTTTTTTTTTTTTTTTTTAATTTTTTGCCACTTTTATTGGTCTTTCATTTGTTTATTTTCATCCATCTTTGCTCTTTGGCCTGTGTGGGCCACCCATTGCAGTGGCCTCTGCTGTAGCAGAGCACTGGCTCGTAATCAGACACACCGGTTCAGTCACTTTTGGCATGTGGGATCTTCCCATGCCAGGAATTGAACCAGCACCCCTTGCAGTGCCAGGCAGACTCTACCCACTGGACCACCAGGGAAGCCCCGCTAAGGAATTCTTAACCCTGTTTTCCTAAAGGAACTGGTTACTGATCAGCTTCTCA
The DNA here is from genome assembly GCA_022376925.1 of Tragulus kanchil. Lineage (NCBI taxonomy): Eukaryota > Metazoa > Chordata > Mammalia > Artiodactyla > Tragulidae > Tragulus > Tragulus kanchil. Next base: position 39,101,218 of record JAIOJX010000031.1, on the reverse strand, counting down.
CCCGTAGAAGAGCTGTTGCAGGTGAGTGTGTAGATGTGTCTACAAGGAGCTCCCGAAACTCCTAACTCCTGTTTCCCCAGGCCCGGAATAGAGGTTTGTGACTGTTCCGCTTGCCCTTCCATAGCTCTGGCACTCAGGGCTTTCTTTCAGGCCTTGACGGCTTCTGAAGTGATAGCAAAGCACCGGGATTCTCAGCTCCACCCTGGCCCGTGTCCGGTCCCCATCTGAGCTCTGGAGGATGAGACAAACCCAGCCTGCCCCCTCGCGCCTGCTCTGGAGTAGGTAGGGGGGAGCAGTGGCCTTCTCCCCGGGTGCCACTGGCCTGTCCAAGCTCCGCCTCCAATACAACAAGGCAAATAGTTCCATTTGTCTCCTGTCAACTAGAGTACCTCTTGCTGGAACTGAGATCAGCTCATTAATGATAACACCAGTTGACATGAATAGGGCTGTGTGCCAGGCTGTGTGCTAAGCACTTCAGATGCTCACAAAACTAAAAAAAAAGTATAAGGGGACTGACTTTCTGGTGGTCCAAGTGGCTAAGACTGTCTCCAAGCCTGGGTTTGATCTCTATTCAGGGAACTAGATCCTACATCCTGCAACTAAGAATTTCATGCTGCGACTAAAGAGCCTGCATGCCGCAAGGAAGATCGAAAATCCTGTGTATTGGAACCAAGACCCAATGCCGCCAAATAAATAAATAAAGTACTCTTAAATTAAAAGAAACCTCTATGAGGTAGGTAAAACCATGAGAAACATGTACAGAAAAGTTTAGTAACGTGCCCAAAGCCAAACCACTAGTCTGGCGGAAGCAAGCTCTCTTCCCCAGGTGACTTCTGGGGAAAGTGTAGTGAAGTGTCTCTTTACTAAGGGATTCTTTTTTTAATGAAGTTTTTTTTTTTTTTTTTTTTTAATTTTTGGCCACTTTTATTGGTCTTTCATTTGTTTATTTTCATCCATCTTTGCTCTTTGGCCTGTGTGGGCCACCCATTGCAGTGGCCTCTGCTGTAGCAGAGCACTGGCTCGTAATCAGACACACCGGTTCAGTCACTTTTGGCATGTGGGATCTTCCCATGCCAGGAATTGAACCAGCACCCCTTGCAGTGCCAGGCAGACTCTACCCACTGGACCACCAGGGAAGCCCCGCTAAGGAATTCTTAACCCTGTTTTCCTAAAGGAACTGGTTACTGATCAGCTTCTCACCCGTAGAAGAGCTGTTGCAGGTGAGTGTGTAGATGTGTCTACAAGGAGCTCCCGAAACTCCTAACTCCTGTTTCCCCAGGCCCGGAATAGAGGTTTGTGAATATCCTTCCCAGTGTCTGTCACTCCTTTGGGACAAATAGATGAGAACCATCCCCATTTCATCAAGGAGGAAAATAGGTTAAGGACTTAAATGACAGGCTAAGACACGCCTTGAGCTCTGGAGTTCGCCCTGGGAGTCTGGGTTACATATTCTTTGCCTCACCAGGACACTGCTTGGGGTGGAGCTCGGGGTGGGGGCAGTGGTGTGGGAATGCCCCTGTGAGCACAGAGCTTCGAGGGGCCTGACAAGGACTGTCACACAGCCTACCATGCAGTCCAGATGTGAACCATCTGGTGACTAACGAAAGCTGACAGGCACCGATAAAGCTGACAAACATTGGTCTGCTGCCTTCACATGGGACTGATTGCTAAAGGGCCCTGGAGGGGAAGCCTTGCCCCGAAGACTCTGATGCAGGGGTTCTGGAGGCCTGGTTGTCTTCGGCAGTTCCCAGAGTGGGCCAGTGTCTGGTCAGCAGTTGGCAGGGGTGGCTTCTTGGGAGGCCTGGGAAAGAAACCGCCTTTTCAAAGTAGGGCCTAAAAGGAGGCAGCGGGAGGGGGAAACTACAACTCCCAGAAGCCCCTGCTCCCCAGCGAGTCGAGTATGGTTGCCATGGTTTCAGAAAACAATAAGGTCGCTCCCAGTTGGGACGGGAGTCTTCGGGTTAGAGACACAGAGGTGGATCTGGGCGGCAGCCGTGGCGAGAGAGGAGGCTCTTGAGGAGTCGTGAGGTTGGGCCTGAACGCTGCACAGCTGGAACGGCCTGACTTTCTGAAGGCGCCCATGGCGGGCAGCGTGGATGAGGAAGCACTGCAGCAACTGTATCTGTGGGTAGACAACATCCCTCTGTCCCGGCCCAAGCGAAATCTCTCCCGGGACTTCAGTGACGGAGGTGTGTGCTTCAGCGTGTGTGTGTGTGTGTGTGTGTGTGTGTGTGTCGCCTGGGTGTATCCTGTATGTCCTTGAGTGTCTACTTCTGCAGGCCTGTATGACGGGGGTGTGACGGGGTCTGTGTGAATATATCTCTCTTGGTGCTTGTGGCAGCGAGGGAAGGGGTGTGGTGGGAGGAGGGGTGTCCTACTATCTCCCAAGACTCCAATTTACAGAAGTGGGAATGTGAGTATGCATGTGTCCATATTTACGTTTACTTGTTCTATCCTTTATGCATGTGGAGTGTGTGTGTGGTGTATAACTCCTTTCCAGAACTTCAGTGACTAAGATGTGTGTCTCTGTGTATTTGTACATCTGTGTGTGCGTGTGTGTGTGTGTGTGTGCATGCTTATTTCTGTATTCTGTAAGTCTGTCTCCTGGGAGTCTGAGCATGTGCTTGTTCATAAGTGTGTTGATATGTTCTGTATGAGCTCGGATGTTATGTTCACGTTTCTTTCTGATTGTTTAGCTCTCTCTGTGTTGAAGACTCTCTCTGGGGATTTTAATGGCAGAAGTATGCATCTCTCTGTGTGTATGTTGGTGTATATGTGACACTTTGTGTTTATGTGTATATATGTGTTGGTAACTGTCTCTTGGAACTCCAGTAATGGAACTGCAGTGTCTGTATCTGCATCTCCCTGTGTCATTGTGTGTGTGTGTGTGTTTCTGTCAGTTCTTAGGATGAGGCCCCAGGCTCCTGAAGGCTTCTCATGGAGACTCGTTCTCTAATAGGGGGCTAGAGACTTTAGTTTACAGGTGCCCAGCGTTAAAATGGCAAAGGGATGAAGCTCCTCTGGGGAGTTTTAGTCTCTAGCCGATCAGTATTCTTGCTCTTACGTCCCCTCCATCTCATCCTTCCTCCTTTCCACATCTCTGCCTCTTCTCTTGTGTCCACCACTCTCCACCCCACCCATTCCTTCTCCCTCTTCCTTCCCCATCTCTACACCTGCCATGTCTGCTCCCACCTCCTCTCCCTCAGTCCTGGTAGCAGAGGTCGTCAAGTTTTACTTCCCCAAGATGGTGGAGATGCACAATTATGTTCCTGCCAACTCTCTCCAGCAGAAACTGAGCAACTGGGGTCACCTGAACAGGTAACAGAGCACTTGGGCACACTAGTGGGCTCTCCAGCTCCTGCTCTGAAGGGAGTCCCTCCACCTCCTATGGCCTCCACAGTCCAGGCTGGTGGCTGGGGTTGGGGAGGAAAATCCAGACAGAATCTGCCTGGTAACAAAATCAAGGACAAAAAAATCAAGGGCCTCTTTCTTTGGGGAAGTGACAATGATCCTCAAGACGTACACGCACTGGGCTCATGTGGGGTGCCCTTCCATTCCCCCAGCACTGTGCACAGAAGGGCTGCAAACGCTGCACCTCCTTCCTTCTCCCATCCTCACTTCATCCCTCAGGACCCAGTCCACCACCCCTATGTCTGCCCCCAGGAAGGTGCTGAACAAGTTGAACTTCTCTGTATCAGAGGACGTGATGCACAAGATAGCACAGTGTGCCCCAGGTGTGGTGGAGCTGGTGCTCATTCCACTGAGGCAGCGCCTGGAGGAGCGGCAGAGACGCAGGAAGCAGGGCATTGGCTCCTTACAGGTGCCTCCTCCCTCTGCTTCTTGCACTGTCCTAGGGGAGTTTCCCAGGCAGAGAAAGCTCTGGCTCAGCAATAAGTGTGGGAGGAGGGTGCCTGGCTAAAGGGAACCCACAGCGGGAGGAGTGTCCTCGGGGCTGAGCAGCCTGAGCTTACTGCAGATTCCTGGGGGTTCTTTCAGGAGCTGGCTCCGCAGGATGGCAGTGACTACATGGATGTGGGTAAAGTGGCCTTTACTTGCCTTCCCTTCCAGGAAGAGCTTTTCTCCTGTCCTTCCTTCCTGTGTGAAAAGGGGTGGGATGTGGGGAGGGGGAAGACAGGAAACTAGGACTCCCATCAGGGTCATTGGTATGCTTGCCTTGGCTCAGGTTTGTCCCAGAAGGCCAGAGGAGAAGGTGCCCCAGACGCCCAAGGAGGGGGGCAGCTCAGGTAAGGGGTTGGGAGCTCCTGATCTTACCAAGCCTGGTATTTCCTCCACCAGGGAGGTGAGGGTGAGGGTTGCATCTGGAAAGCTAGAAGTCAGGGATGGAGGGAAGTCAGGGACTGGCTGGGGGGATGGGAAGCCTGGTCGAGGGACACTGGGTGCCTGTGGGGTCTGAGGTCCAAGCCTCAGCTAAGCTGCTTCTCACCCAAGGGACGGCCGGCTGCCTGTTCCCTGGCCTTCGGGGTATAACCAAGCACTGCGGGGCAACCCAAGCTTCATCCTCCAGATCGCTGAAAAGGAGCAGGAGCTGTTGGCCTCACAGGAAACCGTGCAGGTGAGGGCGCACTGGGAAGGTGCCCGCGGATTGAGGCCTGGAAAGTTGGGCAGGGGGCCGCCGGTACCAGCCTTGACCTCTGTGTGGCTTGGCCTAGGTCCTGCAGATGAAGGTGAAACGCTTGGAACACCTGTTGCAGCTCAAGAACTTGCGCATCGAAGACCTCTCCCGCAAGCTCCAGCAGGCTGAGCGTAAGCAGCAGCGGTGAACGCAGGGGATGCCCCAGTATCCGCCAGAGCCCAGACGCCACCACTGACACACCCGAAGGGCAGAGGAATGGGCGGGCAGAACCAACTGCTCCAATGAGCCTTCTGGGACACAAGCGCCCCTCCCCTTGGGGTGTGAATGAGCATGGGGGGCAGTGGGACAGGAACGCTCCAGGCAGAGCCCAGGGACTGAGCCACTCCTTCCACTCCATCTGGGTCAGGAGAATGGACCGCTTTCCAGAACCCAGAAGCCACATGCAGAGACCTGGCATGCACCCCAAATCAGTGTCTGACACCGGGGGCTCTGCCTTGGTGCTCCCTGTGCTGGGCCTTAAGGGGTGGTCCCCCAGCTATGTCCACACCCCTAGAACTGGGTCCCCAGCCGTCTCTGATGACAGTGACGTCTCCACCCGGGTTAATCCTCTGTACCATGGCCCATAGGGGAAGCTGCCCCAGACAGCTGAGGAGCTTCCTCGTCCCTCTTGGGCACTCACCTGGGACCCAAGTGAAGGCTGGAAAGTGCAGCAGCTGAAGAGGAAGCGGTGAGGTGTGAGCTCAGCCACAAATGGGAAAGGTACAGAAGGTGCCTTCCGACTGCCCTCCCCTCCCACAGGGTATGTGGAAAATGTTTGGGGCATGTGGAGCTGGGTTGCTCCCATTAAAGGTATGCTCTTCTTCCTGTGCCTGCCTTCTCTGAGGGAAGTGAGTTTCTCTCCTCCCTGCCCTCTGTGTTACTCCCACCCCTTAAGGGAGTCTTGTGGGCCAAGAGTGGGTCTCATCTCTTGAGTAGCTGGGCCCTGAAGTGGCCACTTCTTGGTACGTTGGTCTTGTGAGCTAGGACAGCCCTGACTTCTAACTCTGGCCTTAGACTCATGCCCAAACTTACTCTCACAGGGTCCTCCAACACTGTCCAAACCCAACCACAAATCCAGGCTTCAGGTTCTCCCCAAATGTAGCCCCACAGTCACCGTCAACCCTGCTTATGGACTCACCCCTAAAGCTGTATGACTCTCAACCCTGTCCACAGACTGACCCCAAGTTCTATGGGCCAAGGCCAAGCTTGACTCCCAACCCTGACCAAGATACCACAGCCTTGGCGTGACCTTAACTCTGATCATGTATAGACTCCCAGTAACATTGAACATTTGAATATCCTGAAACCTCAGAATTATATTCCTAGGCATATATTCAGCATATCCAGGGAAAACTTAAGTCCCTGTGACACATGTACTGCAATGCTCATAGCAACACTCCTTGTAAAAGCAAAACTGAAAAGAGTTCCTATGAATTCTGTATTGCAAACTTAGTGGCTTAAAACAGCACACACTTATTAACTCATATTTTCTGTAGGTCAAAAGTCTGGACATGGCTTAGCTGGATCCTCTGGTTCAGGGTTTCTCACAAGACTTCAGTCAAAGTGTTGGCCAAAGCTGTGGTCTCATTTAAAAACTGGGCAAGACTGACTTGAGTTCACCTGTTGACAGTTAAGTTCTTTGTGGGCTGATGGACTGAGGGTTTGGCTTTTTGTTTTTTCTTTGCTGGCTATTGGCTGGTGGCTGCCCTCTTTCCTTGCCATGTGGTTATCTCCAGTATGGTAGCTTCCTTCATCAAAGCCAGCAAGTGAGTCAACGCAGTCTGATGGCAGGATGGAAGTTATAATCTTATCTAATGCGAAGGGCCCTCCCCCCCCCCACAGGGTATGTGGAAAATGTTTGGGGCATGTGGAGCTGGGTTGCTCCCATTAAAGGTATGCTCTTCTTCCTGTGCCTGCCTTCTCTGAGGGAAGTGAGTTTCTCTCCTCCCTGCCCTCTGTGTTACTCCCACCCCTTAAGGGAGTCTTGTGGGCCAAGAGTGGGTCTCATCTCTTGAGTAGCTGGGCCCTGAAGTGGCCACTTCTTGGTACGTTGGTCTTGTGAGCTAGGACAGCCCTGACTTCTAACTCTGGCCTTAGACTCATGCCCAAACTTACTCTCACAGGGTCCTCCAACACTGTCCAAACCCAACCACAAATCCAGGCTTCAGGTTCTCCCCAAATGTAGCCCCACAGTCACCGTCAACCCTGCTTATGGACTCACCCCTAAAGCTGTATGACTCTCAACCCTGTCCACAGACTGACCCCAAGTTCTATGGGCCAAGGCCAAGCTTGACTCCCAACCCTGACCAAGATACCACAGCCTTGGCGTGACCTTAACTCTGATCATGTATAGACTCCCAGTAACATTGAACATTTGAATATCCTGAAACCTCAGAATTATATTCCTAGGCATATATTCAGCATATCCAGGGAAAACTTAAGTCCCTGTGACACATGTACTGCAATGCTCATAGCAACACTCCTTGTAAAAGCAAAACTGAAAAGAGTTCCTATGAATTCTGTATTGCAAACTTAGTGGCTTAAAACAGCACACACTTATTAACTCATATTTTCTGTAGGTCAAAAGTCTGGACATGGCTTAGCTGGATCCTCTGGTTCAGGGTTTCTCACAAGACTTCAGTCAAAGTGTTGGCCAAAGCTGTGGTCTCATTTAAAAACTGGGCAAGACTGACTTGAGTTCACCTGTTGACAGTTAAGTTCTTTGTGGGCTGATGGACTGAGGGTTTGGCTTTTTGTTTTTTCTTTGCTGGCTATTGGCTGGTGGCTGCCCTCTTTCCTTGCCATGTGGTTATCTCCAGTATGGTAGCTTCCTTCATCAAAGCCAGCAAGTGAGTCAACGCAGTCTGATGGCAGGATGGAAGTTATAATCTTATCTAATGCAATCACAGAAATTACATCCACCACATTTGTGGTATTCCATTTATTGAAAGTCATTAGACAGGGACTTCCCTGGTGGTCCAGAGGTCAAGACTCTACCTTGCAATGCAGGGGCCTCAGGGTCAATCCCTGGTCACAGAACTAAGATCCCACGTGCTACAGAGCCACCAAGCCTGTGTGCCACAGCTAGAGAGCCCGCATTCGGCAATAGCACAAGATTCTATGTGCCATGCTGCAGCTAAGACCCAAGGAAGCCACATAATTCATTAGGCCCAGCCCACGTTCAAGGGGAGAAATATACATAGGTGTGAAAACCATGACGCAGGGATAACTGGGAACTATTTTAGAAGCCAGTGACCATGAGATTGAAGAAAACAAGGAAAGGATAAAATCTACGAGTGTTAATTCTGAAAGAAGCAGACATATTCTGTTGTTGATGGACACTTGAATTGTTTCCAGTCTGGGGCTGTTACAAATGATGCTGCCATGAACATGTAGATACTTATCTTCTGATGTGTAACTAAGTGGAATTGCTGGTCACAGGGTTGGCATTTATCAGCTATATTAGACAATGAGCCAAGCAGTTTTCCAATGAAGTTATAGTTAATTTTTATTAAAAAGAATGGAGTCCAGGGAATTCCCTGGCAGTCCAGTGGTTAAGACTCCAGGCTTTCACTGCCAAGGGTGCAGGTTTGATCCCTGCTTGGGGAACTAAGATTCCACAAGCTGGGTGCTGCAGCCAAAAAATAGGAAAAAACAAAACAAAAAATAATGGAGTCTAGAGAACCACGCGGAGTGAATGTTTTACATGTGCTCAATCTGTTCTAACTTGGAGTTGCTCATAAATCCTCCCTTGTTAGCCCACCCTATCCCTGGTACACAAGCCGTTGGACTTTGATGGGAGGCAATCAGGGACCCTCTACCCTGACCTTCTTCTAGCATGAAGAGTCTCACTTCCGGGGCTTCCCTTGCGGCTCAGTGGATAAAAACCCGTCTTCCCATCCAGGAGACACAGTTTCGATCCCTGATCCGGGAAGATCCCATATACCACAGAGCAGCTAAACCCACACATCAACAAAAACCTAGCACAGGGCTTCCCCTGGTGGTCCAGTGGGTAAGGACACCGCCTTGCAGTGCAAGGGGCGCCAGTTTGATCCCTGGCCTGGGAAGATCCCACGTGCCGTGGAGCGGCTGGACCGACGTGTCCAATTACCGAGCCGGAGCTCTGGGGCGCATGCGCCCAGAGCCGGTGCTCTGCAGCGACAGACGCCACCGTGATGGGAGGCCCACAGGAGCCAAGGAACAAAGACGGATGAAAAATAGAGAAATGAAAGGCCAACGGAAGTGGCCCACGCGCTCCCCTCCCTCCCCAACCCGACCCCCACCCAAAATAAATAATAAATAAATAAATCTAAAAAAAAAAAAAAAACAAACCTAGCACAGTCAAAAATAAATAAAGCTTAAAAAAAAAAAAGTCTCACTTCCTCTTGGAGGCTTCTGGAACCATCCGCACTTACACTGTGGCTTTGGGGCCTTCCCTGGGAGCCTGTAGTATCCTCAGGCATGGAAAGCTCTGTATTGCCGATCTTCCCAAGGGGTCAGTTAGCCAGAATACCCAGTGCCTGGGAATTTGAGGAGTGTTTGGCAGGGACAGATCACAGTTCTTTTTGTCTTTACCTCCCACCCTAAACTGTGAGTGCCTTTAACTCCAGAGCCTTACACAGTAACTGGCTCATCACATACCCTTAGTAAATAGTTGTTGGGAAAAAAAAAACAACAAAAAAAACGCAATTAGTTGTTAAGTCTGTGTATCTGAAAGAGTCCATACCAGGGATGGTTTTGAAAAATTAACTAGAAAAATACTAAAAAGGAAGGTCTTAACCTCATCTTGAAGGGAGGATAGTTTTGCCTATGAGGGAGAGTGGGAAGGTAGCATAAGGGGGATCATACACTCAGATGTCTACATAGACTTGGACTAAGGTAAACTTATGTCTCAGCGTTTGGTGCCAGGCTGGAATTAAGTCCATGTTGTTAGGTCTTCTGATATTTCACAAGAGGAAGAAGAGGAAGCAGAAGCAGAAGCAGAGGAGAAAACCCTCCAAGAATTAGAATGTTTTTTAAAAGTTTTGGGTTTTTTAAAAAAATTAATTAATGTATGGCTGCATTGGGTCTTCCTTGCTGCGGGTAGGCTTTCTCGAGCTGCCTTGAGCAGGGACTACTCCTGGTGCAGGGAGTTCTCCCTGCAGAGCAGCAAGGGCTCTAGGCTTCCCTGGTTGCAGCACATCCCCTGCCCCCCAGCAGTTGTGGCCCAGGCTCAGTTCCCCTGAGGGATGTAGGATCTTCCCAGACCAGGAATGGAAGACCTGTGTGCCCTGTCTTGGCAGGTGGGTTTCTTAACCACTGGACCACCAGGGAAGTCTGAATTAGAATTTTTAAAGCCCATGTGCAACAAAACACATCTGCAGCTCACTCTGGGCACATTGTCTGCCACCTTGAAGAATAAACATGGCACTGCGACGGTGGGGGAGGCACAGTGGGGCATATGGAATGGTGGGGTTGGGTAAAGAGAAAGCATCTGACAAGAGTGGACGGGCTGGGATCAGAACGTGGACATCTCCCAGTGATTGTGCTGGAGGGGAGCATCTAAAACGCCAAAGCGTGTACGCTTCACCCAAAATGTTGCTAAAACGTCTGAGGCTTTTCTGGACAGTTCCAGAGCACAGAGTGCTTTGGAGCAGGGAAGGATTCAATGGAAACGATAGCTCAGAAAGATTAATTTGCCAACAGTGTGTTGACCAGAGACTAGAAAATACGTTAAGGGCCACAGGGTCTGGCAGAGGGCAGGAGTCTTGGAGGCTCCCCAGAGGCTGTGACCGCGGTCTTTCTGGAAAGAAGCTGGCCTTTAGACGCCCATATCAACTTTTTCCTAGTTATGCTGTTACAAGGGACCATTCCCGCAGGTACTTCAGGGATCCTGTTCCAGTAAGTGAAATTTCCCCGCAGGTAAACCTTGGGAAAAAGGGTCTTAAGCTCATCTTGAAGGGAGGATAGTTTTGCCTATGAGGGAGAGTGGGAAGGTAGCATAAGGGGGATCATACACTCAGATGTCTACATAGACTTGGACTAAGGTAAACTTATGTCTCAGCGTTTGGTGCCAGGCTGGAATTAAGTCCATGTTGTTAGGTCTTCTGATATTTCACAAGAGGAAGAAGAGGAAGCAGAAGCAGAAGCAGAGGAGAAAACCCTCCAAGAATTAGAATGTTTTTTAAAAGTTTTGGGTTTTTTAAAAAAATTAATTAATGTATGGCTGCATTGGGTCTTCCTTGCTGCGGGTAGGCTTTCTCGAGCTGCCTTGAGCAGGGACTACTCCTGGTGCAGGGAGTTCTCCCTGCAGAGCAGCAAGGGCTCTAGGCTTCCCTGGTTGCAGCACATCCCCTGCCCCCCAGCAGTTGTGGCCCAGGCTCAGTTCCCCTGAGGGATGTAGGATCTTCCCAGACCAGGAATGGAAGACCTGTGTGCCCTGTCTTGGCAGGTGGGTTTCTTAACCACTGGACCACCAGGGAAGTCTGAATTAGAATTTTTAAAGCCCATGTGCAACAAAACACATCTGCAGCTCACTCTGGGCACATTGTCTGCCACCTTGAAGAATAAACATGGCACTGCGACGGTGGGGGAGGCACAGTGGGGCATATGGAATGGTGGGGTTGGGTAAAGAGAAAGCATCTGACAAGAGTGGACGGGCTGGGATCAGAACGTGGACATCTCCCAGTGATTGTGCTGGAGGGGAGCATCTAAAACGCCAAAGCGTGTACGCTTCACCCAAAATGTTGCTAAAACGTCTGAGGCTTTTCTGGACAGTTCCAGAGCACAGAGTGCTTTGGAGCAGGGAAGGATTCAATGGAAACGATAGCTCAGAAAGATTAATTTGCCAACAGTGTGTTGACCAGAGACTAGAAAATACGTTAAGGGCCACAGGGTCTGGCAGAGGGCAGGAGTCTTGGAGGCTCCCCAGAGGCTGTGACCGCGGTCTTTCTGGAAAGAAGCTGGCCTTTAGACGCCCATATCAACTTTTTCCTAGTTATGCTGTTACAAGGGACCATTCCCCGCAGGTACTTCAGGGATCCTGTTCCAGTAAGTGAAATGGGGAGGGGGATGTTGTTCAAGGACACGTACGCGGAGCAGTGACTAAAAGCCTTAAAGATCCGAGGGCTACGTTTTTGCCTCCAGGCTCTGTGCAGGTGCGCACCACGGGACGCAGAACTAAGCGCGTCCTTCTGCCATTGCGACTGCCTGCATAAGAGACCAACAGCAGAGGCTGCGGTCCCCGGAGGCGCCTGAAGAGGTTCTCCCAACCTACACCCCGTGGGGGCTTCTTTGTTCTGATGCTTATCCAGGCCAGCCGGGCGCCCAGGATGGCGTCTCAGGTCCTCACGGGAGCGCTTTTTCTGAGGCCGTGGGATGAAACAGAAGGGGAAGATGCCGAAACTCGGACATCGCAGAGCAAGAATGGGGAGGTTCACCGCTCCAGGGCAGGACCTAGCGATGCTCCTATCGACTGCCAGGGAGGGCTTGGAAGCCTAGGAAAAAAGGCGACCTTCAGGTGTCCCACCTCACCCTGATCCCCGCCTGACGGCCGCTCCAGCGGGCAGAACCCAGGGGACAACCCCTTCCTAATTGGGCAGAGACGGGAAGTGCAAACCCCAACGCTGACGGTGGACGCGGGTTGACCGATTCAAGGTGCTTCTTCCTTCTCCGGCTTCTGCAATTCCGGTATCTGGCTACAACAAGCGCAGGAGTTGACTTCCTCGCGAGATCTTGCCGGCGCCTAGGGCGTTGGGCTCTTACTGCGCAGCCGCAGGGCCTCGACGCAGCGGCGCATCGCCCGTCGGCGGTCCTCTGGCGCCTTCTTATTGGTCCGAAGCGCCCTCGCCCCACCCCCCGATCGACCAATGGGCGCTGGGGGGCGTGCCCTTGCAGCGGGAGGCGGCGGCGCGGGGCTCTTTCCTCGTGTTCGGTGTTGAGAACCGGCTGTCGCCGCTGTCTTTACAGCTGCCGCCGCCGTCGCGGTCGCGGTCCCGTCCCGGCCTCGGGTTGCTTCCCGCACGGTGAGACTGCTCATCCTCCGCCACCTCCCGGTTCCATCCGCTCACAGAGATCCCCTCCCAACCGAGTCACTCTTCTAGGAAGTCGGTGCCTGGGACCCCATCCTGCTGGGGCTGGAGGGCTCCGCTGTCGGGGCCGGGCCGTGGAGCGCGCCTTGACACCTGAGCTAGGGGAATGTTAGGCCCTAGGACCGCAGGTGACCGTTAGGTGGTAGAGCTGAAGTGTTTTGCGCGGGGCGCTGTCGGGGGCACGTGTGACACAGTGAGGGCGGGGGCCAGTGGGGTCAGCGCCGTCAGCAACTCCCAGCACCCGTTTAACCCCGTTGTCATAGCCTCGCTGGTGACCTTGGACGAGTAGGCGCTGAACCTCGCGTGGCTCGGCACCTTCAGGGAGCAGGGTGGTGATGTCGGGGAGTAAGGACTCGCCGTGCTACTGCGTCAGCAGAGGTGATGGTGGGACATAACAGTATTATCTCTAACGGACAGAGCCGCCGCCTCGCATCGCGGGAAGGATGTGATGGCGGGGTGGGGGGCGCTGCGTCCAGACGCATCTGACCCCTTAGAAGATAAGGATAGGATGGAGGTGGAGTCTGGAAAGGATATAGACTCTATACCCAGGGCCTGCTGTCTCTGGGAGCTTGGCCGTTACCACCGTGTTGTCACAGAGCAGGAGGGGTTTCTTTAGGTTCTGGACCAGTGTGCCTTGTAGTAAGCAGCGACCCTGGTGGACGCATAAGGGAGACTTTCGGTTGCCTTTCATCTTGAATCTTGGCTTTGGGAGGTGTGGGTAAGGCATTTCTCTGCCCAGGGAGCTGCAGAAGGTCAGAAGCAGCTGGTACCTCCTGGACCTGGCCTGGCCTGGGTGGGGCAGGCTCTCTGGAGGCTAGAGGGATCTAAGCACCTTCAGGCTGGGGGCTTGGTAGGTTTGGGGGAGGAGATGCTGGGGAGAAGAGGGCAAGCACTTCTTGGAGGAGACAAGAGGCTGTGAAATGATTGGGGTCCTTTCCTCAGTTCAGCCCTGCCCCACCCGTTTTTGAGAAGAGAGGACACCCGTATGTATCTTTGCAACTTTGGCCTGCTGGAAGGAGGAGGAGATGGAGTCATATCCAGACTGAGTTGATGTAAAACTGCCGCAACCACTCCTGGGCACCAGCCTAGGTGCCTTTCCAGGCCTTGTTCTAGGTATGTGGGCCCAGTTGTGTGTCAGGTCCCAGAGTCAGCAGCTTAGCATGGCCTCAGGAGCTTATTTACTTATTACCTTTGACTGTGCAGGTCTTTGTTGCTGTATGGGCTTTTCTCTAGTTGCAGCAAGCAGGGGCTACTCTGTAGTTGTGGTATTCGGGTTTCTCACCGCAGTGGATTTCTTATTGCAGAGCACAGGCTCTAGGCACGGGAGTTTCAGTAGTTACAGCACACAGGCTCAGTAGTTGCTGCTCTGAGGCTCTATAAAGTGTGGGCTCAGTAGTTGTGGAGCATGGGCTTAGTTGCTTCTCAACAAGTGGTATCTTCCCAGACCAGGAATTGAACCAGTGTCTCCTGCATTGGCAGGTGGATTCTTTACCACTGAGCCACCAGGGAAGCCCCGTGTTTGAACTTTGATGAGAGGCTTCTGTGGGACTGAGTGCTTAAGCCAGGACTAAGCCCAGGATTGGGGTGAGGAGAGTAGGAGATTGTAACGTTCCTGTTCAGAACATATTGAACAAGTTGAGAGAATTGGAATTCGTCACTGGGAATTGACAAATGAATGAGAAACAAGGTCCCAAGAAGCATGTACCTAACCACAGAGCAGAGGACAAGCTGGAGCTGGTCCTATGATACCTGGGGCTTGGGAACTGCAGAGAGGCGCTGTGGGCATGCAGGTATAGGGCAAGAGGGTGGCAGGTTCTGGAGCTCCGCTTGCCATGGACAGACTCATCTTGGCCCTGTCTCCAGCCTTGGGCCCCAGTGTTGGACAGCCTGAAGTAGCATCTAGTGCCCTGTGTGCACAGCAGGAGTCTAGGGGCTGACAACTCTGAGCTCCTGTGTAACTCTCCATCTCCCAGCTTCCATTCCCTGTTCCTGCTCCTTGTACCAGAGGTCCCAGCGGGCCTGGCTGAGCCCTGCCCCAGGTAGGATAACCTTGAAGCCGCTTTTCTTTCTAAAACTGAGAGGGACCTGAACTGGGAGCTCTCTCTTTCCCAGAGAGAAGGTTCTGCCAATTTCCTTGAGAGTAACTGGGAGCCGAAGAAGTTCCCCAAGGCCGGTGTTCCAGCTTCCCAACACCCCCCATCCCATGACTCTCAGGGGTACCACCCCTGATCTTCTGCCTGCTCATTTGAAGAGAGGGTGTCTCTTTTTTATTGCTGGAATGGGGGGATTTCCCAAGATATATATTCTTCATGTTTTCTTTATGAGTCCTGGTTGAGGGAGGCAGACACTGAGCTCCCAACAGTCTGCTCTCTGACAATCCCTGGAGACCTGGCCAGCTTGGGAGTGGGGTTAGAAGGGAGGCAGGATGGTAGAAGGGAGAGAGAGGCCCCTCAACCCTTGGGCTGTTTTCTGATGAGTCCCTGGAGCCCATCCTTAGGGCCATTCCTGCCTTTTCAGGATTGGTTTGAAGTGCGTCTTGGATGGTGAAATTGCTGTTGCTTCAGAAACCAGTCCTTTGGGGGATTTGTTCTGCAAAGGTGGGGGTGGAGTGGGGAGCGTTGTCACAGAGCTTCAGGCACTTCCTTCCCACTGAGGAAGAGGCCATTGCTTATTCCTATGCTCCAGATAAGGAAACCGAGGCACAGAGACACAAAGTAACCTGGCCATGCAGCCTGAATTTAAACCAGGACTTGGGGCTCTGGAGCCCAGGCTCTTGACCATATCCCTGCTGCTTTTGGGGGGCTGTGCTGCTTGGGCTACAATCAAGATTTGGCTGGCACAGGAGGCTGGGAGTTCCAGGGGGCCCGGTGGTTCTCTGTGGACACAGCTGCTGCAGGAGGAGGCCGGCTGCCCTCTTCTCCTGATTCAGATGAAGAATTGTGTGGGGCTGAGAGTCTGGCTGAAGGAGACAGCGACCATTGAGGCTTTCTGCTGGGAAAGGAGCTTTTTCCAGCTGTCTCTGAAGTCACTTGCCTCCTCGCTCTCTGTTCTCAGTGCCAAAGGTTACATGGCAGTGCCTCAGTGCTTGTTTGCTACTGAGTTCTGGGCAGTGCAAGAGACATGGGTCCTGCCCTCAGTGACTTTCCACTTCAGGGTTGGTGGTGATAGCAGGAAGTAACAGCTGATTGTGGCCAGGCTAGAAGATGCCCAGCTGGAGGGCCTGCTCTGAGATGCAGGGAGGGGAATGCCCCCCAGGGCAGGGGTCTGCTAAGGCAGCAGGGTGGGAGCTCTTCTTCTGAGAGCCTCTGGGTCATGATGTGTCACATCTGCCTAGGCGCCCAGCAGAGGCCCACTCCTGGGCTTCCCTTAGTTTAAGGTCATTCATTCATTTAACAAATATAAACCTAACACAGCTGTCTGGGCCATGACACAGGGTTATGAGTCCTGGTTGAGGGAGGCAGACACTGAGCTCCCAACAGTCTGCTCTCTGACAATCCCTGGAGACCTGGCCAGCTTGGGAGTGGGGTTAGAAGGGAGGCAGGATGGTAGAAGGGAGAGAGAGGCCCCTCAACCCTTGGGCTGTTTTCTGATGAGTCCCTGGAGCCCATCCTTAGGGCCATTCCTGCCTTTTCAGGATTGGTTTGAAGTGCGTCTTGGATGGTGAAATTGCTGTTGCTTCAGAAACCAGTCCTTTGGGGAATTTGTTCTGCAAAGGTGGGGGTGGAGTGGGGAGCGTTGTCACAGAGCTTCAGGCACTTCCTTCCCACTGAGGAAGAGGCCATTGCTTATTCCTATGCTCCAGATAAGGAAACCGAGGCACAGAGACACAAAGTAACCTGGCCATGCAGCCTGAATTTAAACCAGGACTTGGGGCTCTGGAGCCCAGGCTCTTGACCATATCCCTGCTGCTTTTGGGGGGCTGTGCTGCTTGGGCTACAATCAAGATTTGGCTGGCACAGGAGGCTGGGAGTTCCAGGGGCCTGGTGGTTCTCTGTGGACACAGCTGCTGCAGGAGGAGGCCGGCTGCCCTCTTCTCCTGATTCAGATGAAGAATTGTGTGGGGCTGAGAGTCTGGCTGAAGGAGACAGCGACCATTGAGGCTTTCTGCTGGGAAAGGAGCTTTTTCCAGCTGTCTCTGAAGTCACTTGCCTCCTCGCTCTCTGTTCTCAGTGCCAAAGGTTACATGGCAGTGCCTCAGTGCTTGTTTGCTACTGAGTTCTGGGCAGTGCAAGAGACATGGGTCCTGCCCTCAGTGACTTTCCACTTCAGGGTTGGTGGTGATAGCAGGGAAGTAACAGCTGATTGTGGCCAGGCTAGAAGATGCCCAGCTGGAGGGCCTGCTCTGAGATGCAGGGAGGGGAATGCCCCCCAGGGCAGGGGTCTGCTAAGGCAGCAGGGTGGGAGCTCTTCTTCTGAGAGCCTCTGGGCCATGATGTGTCACATCTGCCTAGAGCGCCCAGCAGAGGCCCACTCCTGGGCTTCCCTTAGTTTAAGGTCATTCATTCATTTAACAAATATAAACCTAACACAGCTGTTCCTGCCAGGCGCTGGGCTAGGTGCTAGGGACATAGGGTTTAACAAAAACACAGTCACTGCCCTTATAAAGTGGGAGAAATATCAAATGATCCTGGAAATGAGAAAGGGGATCCTTTTTTTTTTTTTTAAACATTTATTTATTTATTTTTGCGGAGGGGGGGAAGAGGGACGGGCAGGCCACTTGCACTGGTCTTCCATTTGTCCAATTTCATCCATCCTTGTTCTTTGGCCCGTGTGGGCCTCCCATCGCGGTGGCCTCTGATGTTGCAGAGCATTGGCTCTGGGCGCATGCGCCCCAGAGCTCCGGCTCAGTGATTGGACACATTGGTGCAGCCGCTCCGTGGCACGTGGGATCGTCCCAGGCCAGGGATCGAACCGGCGCCCCTTGCACTGCAAGGCGGTGTCCTTACCCACTGGACCACCAGGGAAGCCCAGGGGATCCTTTTTGAAAATTTTCCTGGAATGGTCTGGGTTGGGATGCGGTTACATTGCCTTGACAAGGGTCCCCAGGCTGAGGTGTGGATGGGGGACAGAATTGTCCCAAGCAGATGGCCTGGGGAATGCAGATAGGCAACAGGCAGTAGACTGGGGAGGAAGACAAAGATGGGACCCTTCATACACTGGGGTTTTATGACGTGGAGAGTGTTTTATGAAGAGCCCCAGGAGCCTGTGCTCACCAGCCACCATTTCATCCAGGCCTCCCAGGCAGGGTCCTGGGAAGGATTGCCATTTCCTACTCCAGGGGGTCCTCCCAACCCAGGGATCGAAACTGGGTCTCCTGAGTCTCCCACAGTAGCAGGCGGGTTCTTTACCACTGTGCCACCCGAGAGCCCCCAAATTATGATTGTTGTTGTGTCGTCACTAAGTCATGTCCGACTCTTTTGTGGCCCTATGGACTATAGCCCACCAGGCTCCTCCGTCCATGGAATTTCCCAGGTGAGAATACTGAAGTGGGATGCCTTTTCCTCTTCCTGGGTTATTAAGGACATATTTACATAATCCAATTCCATTATCTTACCTATCTGATCGGCTCTTATTTCTTAATGTCATCAATTGTCCCCCAAATTCTCTTTCTCTTTTTTTAAAAAAAATTTATTTTATTTATTTATCTTTTGGGGGATGGGGTGGGGAGGGAGGGGGATGGGTGGGCCACTTCTATTAGTCTTTCATTTCTCTATTTTCATCCATCTTTGTTCTTTGGCTCCTGCGGGCCTCCCATTGCGGTGGTGTCTGTTCTCGCAGAGCGCCAGCTCTGGGCGCATGCGCTCCAGAGCTCTGGCTCGTCGATTGGACACATCGGTCCAGCCGCTCCGCAGCATGTGGGATCTTCCCAGGCCAGGGATCGAACCGGCGCCCCTTGCACTGCAAGGCGGTGTCCTTACCCACTGGACCACCAGGGGACGCCCTCTCTTTTTATAGGTAGTTAGAAATCCCCTACTACATTTATTTTTCTTCTTGAAACTGATGTGGTGGGAAAAAGCAGGTCAGTTGTCCCATAGAGTATCCTGCTTTCTTAGTTTAGAACAGCAGTTGGCAAACTTTTACTGTGAAGGGCCGGATTGTAAATATTTTAGACTTTGCCGGCTATGTGGCCTCTGTGGCAGCTACTCAAAGTAGTTTTTTTTTTTTTTTAAACCTTTATTTTACTTTTAACTTTTACAGAGTTTTGTTGTTTACAGATATGCATGTTCCCAGATTAGTCATATGTATATCAAAGTAGTTTTAATGTATGTGTGCTCAGTTATGTCCAACTCTTTGCGACCCGATGGACTGTAGCCTGCCAAGATCCTCTGTCCATGGGAGTTTTCTTCAGGTAAGAATACTGGAGTGGGTTGCCATTTCCTCCTCCAGGAGATCATCCTGAACCAGGGATTGCTTTAGTGTAGAAGCAGTTTTAGGTGGCAGTCCAGTGGTTAGGACTTTGACTGCCAGGTTTTAATCCCTGGTCAGGGAATAAGAACCAGTAAGCCGTGAGGGCGTGGCAAAACAAACGGAGAAACAAAAGCAATTTTAGACAACATGTAAGCAGATGAGCCCTTCGTTGTGTGCCAGTAAAACCTTACAGAAAAACAGGAAACAGTGGCAGCCCCACCAGCTGTGGCGAGCCCATCCCCTATCTAGAGCACTCTCCCTCTTTTATTAAAATTAGGTCACTTGTCTTGCAGAATAGCCTGCCTTCTGGGTTTGTCTGCTTGCTTTCTTGTGGAGTCATTTAATTAGTTCTGTTGCAGGTTAGACATTTGGGACAGAACTGCCCAGTCAGCGGTGCTGTGACTTGGTGCTGCTTCGCATCAGTAGGTCTAAGTGTGCCCAGGTGCCTCACTGAGTGAGAGGAGATGGACTGGTAGAAGACTGGCTGACGTCACTTCCCTCCATGGCAAACTTGTTCGAGCGCCAGCTCTGGGCGCATGCGCTCCAGAGCTCCGGCTCGTCGATTGGACACATCGGTCCAGCCGCTCCGCAGCATGTGGGATCTTCCCAGGCCAGGGATCGAACCGGCGCCCCTTGCACTGCAAGGCGGTGTCCTTACCCACTGGACCACCAGGGGACGCCCTCTCTTTTTATAGGTAGTTAGAAATCCCCTACTACATTTATTTTTCTTCTTGAAACTGATGTGGTGGGAAAAAGCAGGTCAGTTGTCCCATAGAGTATCCTGCTTTCTTAGTTTAGAACAGCAGTTGGCAAACTTTTACTGTGAAGGGCCGGATTGTAAATATTTTAGACTTTGCCGGCTATGTGGCCTCTGTGGCAGCTACTCAAAGTAGTTTTTTTTTTTTTTTAAACCTTTATTTTACTTTTAACTTTTACAGAGTTTTGTTGTTTACAGATATGCATGTTCCCAGATTAGTCATATGTATATCAAAGTAGTTTTAATGTATGTGTGCTCAGTTATGTCCAACTCTTTGCGACCCGATGGACTGTAGCCTGCCAAGATCCTCTGTCCATGGGAGTTTTCTTCAGGTAAGAATACTGGAGTGGGTTGCCATTTCCTCCTCCAGGAGATCATCCTGAACCAGGGATTGCTTTAGTGTAGAAGCAGTTTTAGGTGGCAGTCCAGTGGTTAGGACTTTGACTGCCAGGTTTTAATCCCTGGTCAGGGAATAAGAACCAGTAAGCCGTGAGGGCGTGGCAAAACAAACGGAGAAACAAAAGCAATTTTAGACAACATGTAAGCAGATGAGCCCTTCGTTGTGTGCCAGTAAAACCTTACAGAAAAACAGGAAACAGTGGCAGCCCCACCAGCTGTGGCGAGCCCATCCCCTATCTAGAGCACTCTCCCTCTTTTATTAAAATTAGGTCACTTGTCTTGCAGAATAGCCTGCCTTCTGGGTTTGTCTGCTTGCTTTCTTGTGGAGTCATTTAATTAGTTCTGTTGCAGGTTAGACATTTGGGACAGAACTGCCCAGTCAGCGGTGCTGTGACTTGGTGCTGCTTCGCATCAGTAGGTCTAAGTGTGCCCAGGTGCCTCACTGAGTGAGAGGAGATGGACTGGTAGAAGACTGGCTGACGTCACTTCCCTCCATGGCAAACTTGTTCCCTCTAGCCTGAGGTCATCTGTCAGTGGTACTCGTACCTCTGAGTATTCACTTCAACCTTTGCCTGCCTGGTTTAGCACCCATTCATTAGTGTTGCTTCCAGCTTGTTTTGTTTTTTTTGGAGGGGTTGCAGAATTATTTGTATTTGGTCATTCCTTTGTTAAGGAAGAACAGTCATTTAACCACCAGGGCAGTTTGACTATAAGAAAGGCTGAGAGACAGGCTGAATTAGTTCTCTTTATTGCCAGTTTTCAAAGCAGAGAGGGCACTGCTGCTGTCAGTAGTGACAAATGAGGATTTGGGTTTGTTTGTTTTGCTTTCTCCTTTTTTACATAATCTCTGAATGCTCTGATTTTATATAGTTCCATTTGTTAACACCAGTTGCATAATTTCTTATTTAAAAATTTTTTTAAAATTTGTTTTTGGCTGTTCTGGGTTTTCACTGCTGCTACAGGCTCTTCTCTAGTTGCAGGGAGTGGGGGCTACTCTCTGGTTGAGGTGAGCAAACTTCTTGTTGCAGTGACTTCTCTTGTTGTGGAACTCGGGCTCTAGGGCTCATGGGCTTCAGTAGTTGCGGCCCATGGGCTCAACAGTTGCGGCTCTGAGGCTCTAGAGCACAGGCTCCATAGTTGTGGCTCACGGGCTTAGTTGCTCTGCAATTCTTCCAGATGAAGGATCAAACTTGTGTCTCCTGCATTAGCAGGTGAACTCTTCACCACTGAGCTACCAGGGAAGCCCCCAAAGTATTCTTATTGATGCTGAGATGGTCCCACTGCCTCCGCCCTGAGGCTGCCCTTGGGGAGCTGAACTGGGAGGCCACCTGGAGAGTAGTCAAGCCTGAGTCTGAATCACAAGGTCTGAGGGGTGGCAGCCCGTCACGGGTGCCTGTTCTGTAGATGGCCCTGTTCAGTCATCAGGAGGGTAAGCTCGAACATGCTTTATTATGTAGGCCTGCTTCGCATCAGTAGGTCTAAGTGTGCCCAGGTGCCTCACTGAGTGAGAGGAGATGGACTGGTAGAAGACTGGCTGACGTCACTTCCCTCCATGGCAAACTTGTTCCCTCTAGCCTGAGGTCATCTGTCAGTGGTACTCGTACCTCTGAGTATTCACTTCAACCTTTGCCTGCCTGGTTTAGCACCCATTCATTAGTGTTGCTTCCAGCTTGTTTTGTTTTTTTTGGAGGGGTTGCAGAATTATTTGTATTTGGTCATTCCTTTGTTAAGGAAGAACAGTCATTTAACCACCAGGGCAGTTTGACTATAAGAAAGGCTGAGAGACAGGCTGAATTAGTTCTCTTTATTGCCAGTTTTCAAAGCAGAGAGGGCACTGCTGCTGTCAGTAGTGACAAATGAGGATTTGGGTTTGTTTGTTTTGCTTTCTCCTTTTTTACATAATCTCTGAATGCTCTGATTTTATATAGTTCCATTTGTTAACACCAGTTGCATAATTTCTTATTTAAAAATTTTTTTAAAATTTGTTTTTGGCTGTTCTGGGTTTTCACTGCTGCTACAGGCTCTTCTCTAGTTGCAGGGAGTGGGGGCTACTCTCTGGTTGAGGTGAGCAAACTTCTTGTTGCAGTGACTTCTCTTGTTGTGGAACTCGGGCTCTAGGGCTCCCGGGCTTCAGTCGTTGCGGCCCATGGGCTCAACAGTTCTGACTCTGAGGCTCTAGAGCACAGGCTCCATAGTTGTGGCTCACGGGCTTAGTTGCTCTGCAATTCTTCCAGATGAAGGATCAAACTTGTGTCTCCTGCATTAGCAGGTGAACTCTTCACCACTGAGCTACCGGGGAAGCCCCAAAGTATTCTTATTGATGCTGAGATGGTCCCACTGCCTCCGCCCTGAGGCTGCCCTTGGGGAGCTGAACTGGGAGGCCACCTGGAGAGTAGTCAAGCCTGAGTCTGAATCACAAGGTCTGAGGGGTGGCAGCCCGTCACGGGTGCCTGTTCTGTAGATGGCCCTGTTCAGTCATCAGGAGGGTAAGCTCTACGAACATGCTTTATTATGTAGGCCTGCGTTATTTCCCTCCTCTAAGCATACTGTTAACTCTGACCTGTATCAACTTGTGCAACCGTGAATACTGTGGCCTCTGGCTGTATGATGGTACAACCTGTGTGTCTGGGCTGAGCCAACCCTTGGGTCACTAGCACCAGAATTGGTCCCTAGAAAGTTCCAGTGAAGTTCCTGTGCTTTGCTGGCTGGCTCTTCCCAGCAGTCTCAGGTGTGCTGGACACTAGAGTCCTGTGCTGGTGTTTTGACACCCAGAAACTGCAGCTCAGTACATGCTGGCCAGGCTGTGGGTCCAAAGTGTGTCAGACAAGAGTAAGGGCTCTTGGCAAATGCGAGAAGCGGGTGGAGGAGTAGGGGCCAGAAGCCCCCTCTGTTTAGGGATGCAGGTACCAAGTGGGCTACTGAGAGCAACACGGGGTTGGGTCCTTCCTAAAGGGAAATCTCTGCTCTCCCCCCAGCCACAGGTGGCCCTGCCCCCCTGCCCACCCCACCCCCCACCCATCAGGCACCTGCTGGTGTCCCTGGAGCATGGGAGGCTGCTGCTAAGCTTGACCGGTGGTGTCTGGCAGGAGCTGCGTGTCTCATCCTGTGGCAGGGAGGGCGTCCATGGCTGCAGCCAACAAGGGTGAGTGACTGCCTGGTCTGCTGCTGTTCGTAGAGTCTTCCAGTGCGCCCTGGTGGGAAGGGGCATCATTGCATGCGGGGCCTGCATTGGCTGTGTGTGTGTGTGTCTGTCTGAATGTGAGGCACAAATTATATCACATCAGTAGTTACACCAGTGTTTGTGCTGGGGACACCCAAGCCCTACCAGGCAATCTGGGGCCCCTGCTAGCTCCTTGCTGTGCTGGCCTGTGGAGGTGTGGGCCCTGAAGGCCCATCAGAGTCCAGAAAGACTCACAGAAGGTTTTAGGCTAGGGAGGCCTGGTAGGATATGAGAGTCAAGTCTAGGGGACGAGCAGGGAAATGTGGAAATGCCAGGCTGACCCCTTGGGCCTCCACTGAGTGTCCAAAACCACTGGCGAGGCCCTCCCACCAAAGGACTCTGGGCATCTAGCTTGAACATGCTTTATTATGTAGGCCTCGTTATTTCCCTCCTCTAAGCATACTGTTAACTCTGACCTGTATCAACTTGTGCAACCGTGAATACTGTGGCCTCTGGCTGTATGATGGTACAACCTGTGTGTCTGGGCTGAGCCAACCCTTGGGTCACTAGCACCAGAATTGGTCCCTAGAAAGTTCCAGTGAAGTTCCTGTGCTTTGCTGGCTGGCTCTTCCCAGCAGTCTCAGGTGTGCTGGACACTAGAGTCCTGTGCTGGTGTTTTGACACCCAGAAACTGCAGCTCAGTACATGCTGGCCAGGCTGTGGGTCCAAAGTGTGTCAGACAAGAGTAAGGGCTCTTGGCAAATGCGAGAAGCGGGTGGAGGAGTAGGGGCCAGAAGCCCCCTCTGTTTAGGGATGCAGGTACCAAGTGGGCTACTGAGAGCAACACGGGGTTGGGTCCTTCCTAAAGGGAAATCTCTGCTCTCCCCCCAGCCACAGGTGGCCCTGCCCCCCTGCCCACCCCACCCCCCACCCATCAGGCACCTGCTGGTGTCCCTGGAGCATGGGAGGCTGCTGCTAAGCTTGACCGGTGGTGTCTGGCAGGAGCTGCGTGTCTCATCCTGTGGCAGGGAGGGCGTCCATGGCTGCAGCCAACAAGGGTGAGTGACTGCCTGGTCTGCTGCTGTTCGTAGAGTCTTCCAGTGCGCCCTGGTGGGAAGGGGCATCATTGCATGCGGGGCCTGCATTGGCTGTGTGTGTGTGTGTCTGTCTGAATGTGAGGCACAAATTATATCACATCAGTAGTTACACCAGTGTTTGTGCTGGGGACACCCAAGCCCTACCAGGCAATCTGGGGCCCCTGCTAGCTCCTTGCTGTGCTGGCCTGTGGAGGTGTGGGCCCTGAAGGCCCATCAGAGTCCAGAAAGACTCACAGAAGGTTTTAGGCTAGGGAGGCCTGGTAGGATATGAGAGTCAAGTCTAGGGGACGAGCAGGGAAATGTGGAAATGCCAGGCTGACCCCTTGGGCCTCCACTGAGTGTCCAAAACCCTAGGCATGGGCTGGCGTAGGCCCTCCCACCAAAAGGACTCTGGGCAGGGCTTTTGGGAGCCCTAGGGGGTGGAGGGTCAGAGAGAACTGGGATCATGTTCTTGACAAGGTAGGTCTCTTTCATTCCTAGCCTCCCCTGGCCCAGGCCCTCAGCCCAGCTTCCACCGCTCTGCCTGCCTTAACTCCCTGACTTCCTGGCTTTGGAAAACCTGACCAATGGGGGACAGACGAGGGCCATGTGAGGGGTTAAGCAGAGGAGGGAAAGGCCTCTGGGAGGGGTCCTGGAGACTCCCCTGGATTGTTCTTCCCTGCCAGTGATCAGTGGTGAGGTTTAGAGGCAGCTGTGGCACCTCCTAGGAGGGCTGAGTGTGGGTTTTTGACCCTCTTTGTTTCTCCCACCCCCAGGCAGGTCCCATAGAGCCCATTCCTGTCTCTACCCTTCTCCCTTCTCAAGTGGGTCAGTGGGAGGGGCAGGCAGGGGCCTCAGGCACTGGCAGACCTGGAAGAGAAGGCCCCAGAGATGGGGAGCTTGGCACTGTGAAGGAGAGCACAGGGAAGGCTATCCCAAGGACTGGGGCTGAGCCCACACTGCCTGGTGTTTGGTTAGAGTCAGGAGGACTGTCTCTTCTCTGTCAGTCCCATTCCCTCTAAGTGACGGGTCATATTATCCAGTCCCTAAATTCCCCTATACCCTCTTTCAGGGTGAATATTTTCCCTAAGAAGACTAAGCAGGTAGGGGCAAGCCTTATGATCTCCATTGTCCAGTAGGATGTGGCCTAGCTCAGCAGTGAATGCTGGCTGGGGGAAGGGCAGTCACAGGGACAGGGCAGCGATGTGGTGAAGAAGTTTCCTGGAACTAGGCAAAGGCCACAGCCGCTGGGGCCCTCTCCCACTGGTCTTTGTAGGCAGCAAGACCAGAGTCCGGAGTATCCGCTTTGCAGCAGGCCATGATGCAGAAGGCTCCCAGGGTCATGTCCACTTTGATGAGAAGCTGCATGACTCTGTGGTCATGGTCACCCAGGAGAGCGACAGCAGCTTTCTGGTCAAGGTATGTGCACACCTTACCCTCGTTGTCAGCTTTATTCCCGCTACCTTCTCCCTGGCCCTGCCCGGCTGCCTGGGCCTGTTCCATTTCCTCTAAGCTGGCTCTATCTTTGTCCTTCCCTAGGCCTTGGTTTCCCCATCCGTAAAATGGGAAGGGTGAGACTGTGATGAGATGAGCACACTTGGAGGGATGTTACTTGAACGGGAATGAGCTGTTGTTTTCATTGGCATCGCCCCAGTCACTGGACCTGGAAGGCAGGTGTCCAGGCTGTGGTGTCACAGGCCTGCTCTTTTGGCTCTGCGATCTTGAGCAGGTCCCTTTGGTTTCCCTTCTCTGAAGTAGAGACAATATACACCTCAAAGAGTTGGAAATGGAAGGGTGTGTGTATGTCACTCAGGTGTGAGGTTGATTATTACTGATAACAAGGTGTGACTTTATTTACTCTGCTTTGCTATACCTTTGGCTGGTGGAAGCACTTTGCAGTAGTATTTATCAGCCCTACGATTTCCCTCTTTCCTTCGCCTTGTGGCCACACCTAATACACCCTTGGCTTCTTCAACTGCTGAGACACTGTTGGATCCCACTTCTACTTGGGAGGGGTGGGAGGAAGTCTTTGGAGGGGATGGATTGGAGGGAACAGGGAGTTCCCTGGAGGCCCTCAGGTTAGGCAATATACCAGGGCTCCCGTGTTGAGCCCTAGAAGGCATGGGGGTGAACACTGGGGGTGCTGTCTGATTTGTTGAGACCGCCCTGCAGAGGGCCCAGAGTCACACTTCTGTCCAAGTCTGAAACCCTTGCTCTTTTCTGAAAGAGCTGACAACTTCCCTAAGGGAGCAAACAGAATGAACTCAAACTTTGAAAGATCATTCCCTGCCTCCCATTGCAAAATCAATCCATTTATGTACATTGGAGAAAATCTGAAAGACAGAGAAAGCTATTTAAAAGTACCTGCAGTCATACTATCCAAAAATAACTGTGGTTAATATTTTAATGTGTGTTATTCCAGTTTCCTTTTTAGCTTTTGTTTCCAAAAATGAAAAGCTGGTATCCCAGTGTACACACTGTGTTTTGCTTGCTTCTGTTGTGACAGCAGCTTTCTGGTCAAGGTATGTGCACACCTTACCCTCGTTGTCAGCTTTATTCCGCTACCTTCTCCTGGCCCTGCCCGCTGCCTGGGCCTGTTCCATTTCCTCTAAGCTGGCTCTATCTTTGTCCTTCCCTAGGCCTTGGTTTCCCCATCCGTAAAATGGGAAGGGTGAGACTGTGATGAGATGAGCACACTTGGAGGGATGTTACTTGAACGGGAATGAGCTGTTGTTTTCATTGGCATCGCCCCAGTCACTGGACCTGGAAGGCAGGTGTCCAGGCTGTGGTGTCACAGGCCTGCTCTTTTGGCTCTGCGATCTTGAGCAGGTCCCTTTGGTTTCCCTTCTCTGAAGTAGAGACAATATACACCTCAAAGAGTTGGAAATGGAAGGGTGTGTGTATGTCACTCAGGTGTGAGGTTGATTATTACTGATAACAAGGTGTGACTTTATTTACTCTGCTTTGCTATACCTTTGGCTGGTGGAAGCACTTTGCAGTAGTATTTATCAGCCCTACGATTTCCCTCTTTCCTTCGCCTTGTGGCCATACCTAATACACCCTTGGCTTCTTCAACTGCTGAGACACTGTTGGATCCCACTTCTACTTGGGAGGGGTGGGAGGAAGTCTTTGGAGGGGATGGATTGGAGGGAACAGGGAGTTCCCTGGAGGCCCTCAGGTTAGGCAATATACCAGGGCTCCCGTGTTGAGCCCTAGAAGGCATGGGGGTGAACACTGGGGGTGCTGTCTGATTTGTTGAGACCGCCCTGCAGAGGGCCCAGAGTCACACTTCTGTCCAAGTCTGAAACCCTTGCTCTTTTCTGAAAGAGCTGACAACTTCCCTAAGGGAGCAAACAGAATGAACTCAAACTTTGAAAGATCATTCCCTGCCTCCCATTGCAAAATCAATCCATTTATGTACATTGGAGAAAATCTGAAAGACAGAGAAAGCTATTTAAAAGTACCTGCAGTCATACTATCCAAAAATAACTGTGGTTAATATTTTAATGTGTGTTATTCCAGTTTCCTTTTTAGCTTTTGTTTCCAAAAATGAAAAGCTGGTATCCCAGTGTACACACTGTGTTTTGCTTGCTTCTGTTGTGAACCATTTCCTGCTTGTGTCAGTAAATCATTTTCCATGAGATTTTACAACTGCCTGATATTCCACTATATCTGTCACCACTGATTTAGCTGGTTCCCTGTTCCTGGTGTTACAGTTGCTTCTATTTTGTACTGTTATAAATAGGAAAGTGATGAGGTATTTTGGTTTGTTTTGTTTTTTTACATCTCTTGAGTATTTACCTGGGAAAATTCTACAAGTGGTAGAGTTGAATCATAGGATTACTGTTGGCAGGTACAACCAGAAAGCCCTCTTGAGAGCTGTGCCCTCTTCTCGGAGAGTGTGGGGGCCACAGGACTGAGCTTCATCCTGCAGTGACATCGTCCTGATCCCACTGAAAGGCTAAATACTCCCCCAAAGGACAGGGCCATTCATTTCCTGAAACTAAGCAGGAAAGTGTGTGTCCCCTGTGAGCTGTGGATGCAGCATGCACACTGCACCTCCTGGACTGGGACTCCGGTTGGCCTACCTCCCAACAGCCACCCTGGCCTGTGACCCATCACATGACTGGGAGTGTCCGAGGATGGCGGAGCTCTGTGTGAGAACAACAGAAATTGCTTGGGCTGTGAATCAGGGCTGTTAGGCACAATAAGCCATCGAGTAGGTAGGCACCACGTTCATGTGCCAGCAGGGCAGGCTGGATTTCAGGTTCCGTGACTGGTGCCATCTTGTGGGCCAACTCTGGACTGACACAGCTGGTCTAGTATCTATTTTCTTGACTCTATCCCATCCTCCCATCCTGTGCTGTGTTGTCTGGTGGCCCCACCATGTGACTAGCGGACTAGTGTCCCTGGGCACATGCTGGTCGTGTTGGGGCAAGTGGATACCCTGTGTCATGGGTTTTGAGCCATCCCTGTGGGCAGTGGCTGGTGCCCTGCTGTGTGCCACGGGTGGCAGGTGTAGCTAAGAGGTCCCGGGAGGACTGTGGTTTGACCACACTGTGGCCTTCAGCCAGTCATTTCCTGGCTTCCATTTTATCATTTATAAAATGAACCACCAAGGAGCTTCAGGGTCCATGAGACAGAGGTGGGCCAAGGGTAGGGGTGGGGTCCTTGGAGGAATGGCCTGGAGCTACCAGGCCAGGGGTGTGGACCAGCGAGAATGATGGAGGGAGCCAGGACCCCGGGCTTGTTGAGTAGCAAGTGGAGAGCCCCACAGGATCCTCAGGGCACAACCCGAGCAGACCCTGGGAGACTGTAGTGAAGGTGCCTCCTTCCCTACCCCTCCTGCTGCAGGTTGGCTTCCTGAAGATCCTGCACAGGTATGAGATTATCCTCTGGCCCCCCCGTGCCCCCCAGGTACAACCAGAAAGCCCTCTTGAGAGCTGTGCCCTCTTCTCGGAGAGTGTGGGGGCCACAGGACTGAGCTTCATCCTGCAGTGACATCGTCCTGATCCCACTGAAAGGCTAAATACTCCCCCAAAGGACAGGGCCATTCATTTCCTGAAACTAAGCAGGAAAGTGTGTGTCCCCTGTGAGCTGTGGATGCAGCATGCACACTGCACCTCCTGGACTGGGACTCCGGTTGGCCTACCTCCCAACAGCCACCCTGGCCTGTGACCCATCACATGACTGGGAGTGTCCGAGGATGGCGGAGCTCTGTGTGAGAACAACAGAAATTGCTTGGGCTGTGAATCAGGGCTGTTAGGCACAATAAGCCATCGAGTAGGTAGGCACCCACGTTCATGTGCCAGCAGGGCAGGCTGGATTTCAGGTTCCGTGACTGGTGCCATCTTGTGGGCCAACTCTGGACTGACACAGCTGGTCTAGTATCTATTTTCTTGACTCTATCCCATCCTCCCATCCTGTGCTGTGTTGTCTGGTGGCCCCACCATGTGACTAGCGGACTAGTGTCCCTGGGCACATGCTGGTCGTGTTGGGGGCAAGTGGATACCCTGTGTCATGGGTTTTGAGCCATCCCTGTGGGCAGTGGCTGGTGCCCTGCTGTGTGCCACGGGTGGCAGGTGTAGCTAAGAGGTCCCGGGAGGACTGTGGTTTGACCACACTGTGGCCTTCAGCCAGTCATTTCCTGGCTTCCATTTTATCATTTATAAAATGAACCACCAAGGAGCTTCAGGGTCCATGAGACAGAGGTGGGCCAAGGGTAGGGGTGGGGTCCTTGGAGGAATGGCCTGGAGCTACCAGGCCAGGGGTGTGGACCAGCGAGAATGATGGAGGGAGCCAGGACCCCGGGCTTGTTGAGTAGCAAGTGGAGAGCCCCACAGGATCCTCAGGGCACAACCCGAGCAGACCCTGGGGAGACTGTAGTGAAGGTGCCTCCTTCCCCTACCCCTCCTGCTGCAGGTTGGCTTCCTGAAGATCCTGCACAGGTATGAGATTACCTTCACTCTGCCCCCCGTGCACAGGCTGAGCAAGGACATCCAAGAGGCACCTGTCCCCAGCCTGCACCTCAAGCTCCTCAGTATCATGCCCATCCCAGAAGGTACGTCCCCTGCTTGGGGTGCTGGAAGCTTGCCTCCTCCAGCAGAGCCTGGTTGTGAGTGGGAGTGGCAGTGTGGGGTACTTCCTCTCCATTTGGGCTGATGGGCAGCTCAGCAGTCAGGGGACCTGATGCCTCTTTATGGGCCTGCACTGTGGCAGCGTGGTAAGTCCCATGCCCTGGGCCTCACTCCCTGGACAGAAGTCCATGGGCTCACACAGTTGACCCGTCTGCTCACTGCCTGATGGTTACTCAGAAGGATGATGGGAGCCACTGAGCACTACTCTGGGGCTCTAGCCCTCCCTCAGCCGGGAGAATCCTACTGGAGCCTCAGGCACTCTGGGCAGCTGCCTCCCGGCACCCGCCAGGCCTGGGGCTGCTTCGCCATTCCCTGCCAGCTTCAGCAACCTTCTCACAAGGGCTAGAGTGTCAGGTTCACTGTGTACAGAAACCTCAGCTTCAGCTTTATGACCCCCTACCTCCACATCATGACTGTCCCCTTAAGTGGGTTGAGCAGGCCACCTCAGGCCTTTGTCTCTTGCCCCTTGATCTGTTCAGTCCCTGCCCTGCTCATCTCCCCGGCGCCCCATCACCCTCTGAGTTTGACTCCTGGCGTGTAGGAGGAGGCAGGTCGAGCTCATGGAAGAATGGCAAGTTCCAGAGGCCTGTGTACCCCACCCTGGGGGTGGGGGTGGGGGTCCTGGGCTATCCTTGCTCCTCTGGAGGTCTTGGTGGTGGGTGGGGAGGGGGCAGGAGGCCACAGAGGTGCTGCTCTCCTCGGCAGGTTATAGCGTCAAGTGTGAGTACTCAGCGCACAAGGAGGGCGTCCTGAAGGAGGAGATGCTGCTCGCCTGCGAAGGTGGCACCGGGACCTGCGTGCGCGTGGTAGTGCAGGCACGCGTCATGGGTGAGAGCTTGAGGCCCAGATCTGGCTAGAGGTGGGAGGCCCCAACTTGGCTACCACCCTCTTTGAATCTGAAAAAGTGATCCTTGTCTCAGCCCATTCCAAACCTCCCCTCCTTGCTGGGCCCTTCTCCCCACCCTCTAGCAGAGCCGGGAGGGAAGGTGGAGGGGTCCCCGTGGAGTTGGTGGGGGCAGGGTCTGCCCGGGACACTGACTTGTCACCTGTCTTGCAGACCGACACCATGGCACCCCGATGCTGCTAGATGGTGTCAAGTGCGTGGGTGCTGAGCTAGAGTACGACTCAGAGCACAGTGACTGGCCCGGCTTCGACTGAGGCCCTCGCCCCACCTGCCTTGGGGCCCCCAGCCTTAAACTCACCTCATCTCCCCAAATGCTGTGTGATGGTGTGGCCTCCTCACCCTTCCCCTGGGTGGGTGTGGAGGTGGAGGGTCAAGTGCCTCCAAGCTCAGAGCTGTGCTCACGCCTCTCACCTTATCTGTGCCACCTTCCTGCCTCTCCAGCACCCTCCTCTCTGTGTGCCTCAGTCTCCTGCTGGAAGAAATGGATTGAGCCCCAAGGAGGCTATCTGAGGAGGGCTGGGGGTGGGGGGTGGCCTGGGTTGGGTTGTGCCCACCCCACCCCAAGCCATAGGGGCTCTAGCCAGAGCCTGGCGGGGGAGGGAGCTGGCTCGAGGGGAGCCGCCCTCAGTGCTGCTGCTGCCTGGCTTCAGCCGCCTCGCCTGCCCATTCCCTTTTCTGCTGCTGTACTGTGGAGGAGGGACCTGCCATTCCCAGCCCCTGCCCCCAGGTCTGTGTTACTTTGTTTTTAAATGACTGGTTGGGATAAAACCCTAAAGAAATAAAACTTCCAGTGAATACAAGAGGGTTTTGTTCTCCAGGGCCCTGAGAATGCCCAGAACTTTGCAGATGGGCCAAGGAATAATCTGGGCTACTTACTCTTTATGGAAGAAGGCTCACTTTGTGGCATTATAGCACCTAGCCCCCAAAGAGGCTTGGGAATAACTGCCAAGACCGTAGAGTATGGATGGGGAGGGGCCTTCTACCTGGGTCACAGAGAGGTCTTGTGGAGCTGGGGTGTTCCGTTTGGGAGGCTTGACCTGAGACAGCAACACCCCTCTCTAGTCAGGTCCCAGCCCCATGCACAGCTGAAAAGCTCCCTTTGGGGAACCCACGACTCCACTGTTGGAGTCCCCTCTTGTGAGGTATCAGGAGGCGATGGCTTCATCTTGAGCTTTATTATCACCTTAGGTTCTCAGGCAGGTGGGGCTGTGGCGTGTCATAGGAGGGCGGGTACACTGAACTGACGGGTTCTGTCCCCCCCACCCCTCTCCCGCTCCAGGGACAGAATGCATGGGGGTTAGTCACAGGTTTCCCCTGGGGTCTTCTCAGAGAGAAAGGAAAGCCCCCTCAGCATGTGACCCCACATCCCCCTTGGCTGTGCCTGTACCCTCCTCACAGCCTGCTGCTGCCCTTTCTACAGTTAACATTCATACTTGGTGGTCTGCACCATACCCAGGAAGGTCCTACGACCTCTGTCCCTCTCTTGCAGCTTCCAGTCTTTGTCTTGCCTGGCTCCCTATGCAGGCTGAGCCAGTAAGTTAGCGCACTCTGCCCGTTAGGCCCAGGCCCTGCACCACCTCCTCTTGCTGATCCACCTGCACCCCACCCCCACCCTGGCCCCTAGTTCAGACCAGGGCTCAGGCCTTCTGATGCATTCTGCTTTCGGGACTACATGCTCCCTGTGGGGATGCCCTCTTACAAACCTCTTGTATGGCTCCGTGACCTCAATCCTTGGAAGGGCGCTTCCGCCTTCCAATCAGGGGACTGGGAGAGGCCCAGTCCCAAAGCCTGAGTTTCTTATGTGTCCCCACCCATCCCTACTGCCGGCCTCATCTCCCAGGCCGGGATGGCAGGGAACCGGACGGGTTCATCTTGCCCCAGTCGGCTCCCCAGGCCCTGAGCCAAAATAGAGATCTGTTGGGCCCAGGAAGCTGGCACTGCGCCCTTAATTGGAAAGAAAGTCGATGGCGGCGCGCACGGAACGATTGGTGCTGACATCGATGGCGGTGACCTTAATCTCGGTGTCACCAAACTGCATGGCAGCGCGGATCTCGCGGCGGCCAGGGGGCGCTACGGCGGCATCGGGGCCGCCCTCGGCTGGCTCTAGCTCAAGGCTGAGCGCGCCACATTTGCGCACGCCGGGGTCGGTGATGAAGCGGGCATCCTCTGCGGCGCAGCAGTACAGGTTGATGAGCACCCGCCGCTGTCCCGGGCGCGCTGGGCAGTAGCTGCGCCGCACCTCCTCACCCAGGGCCACCGACTGCTCAGCGGCCACGAAGCGCTCAAACACATCGGTGCACCAGCGGCGCCCGTCGCGAACCAGCAGCTTGTCCGGCGGGTGGAGACCAGGAACGAAGCGGTTGAGCACGCCCACGCCGTATGTGAGTGGCGATCTGCGCACCCGAACCACCCCCGGCGCCTGCCCGAAAAGCACTGCGCCCTTGAGGATGGTGAGGCCTACGTCATGCGGAACCACTACACGCAGGCCACGGGCGCCCAGAGCTGCCTGCACGGCGTGCTGCAGTACAGCCGACTCGGCAAAGCCGCCCACCAGGAACAGCAGTTTCACGCCCTGCACCTCGGGGCGCTCCAGCAGCGCTTCTGCGGGACACGGGTGGAGGATGAGGGTGAGGAGGTTGGACAGGGAATGGGCCAATGAGGCCTCTGTTGCACAGCCGCTGGCGCCTCCCCTCTGCCCTCCTGTGTCCTTGGGGTGACCAGAAACTAGCCAGTTCACTGTAAAACGTTAGCCTGGTTGAAGGAACACAGCACTTTCATGAGGGGCCCTGGCAGTCCTCATGGCCTCTGCGTCCCCAGCACTATCCCGCTTCCCCATGACGCCCTGGAAGGCTAGAGGAAGAGTGAATGTACACATACTAAATGCACGCTGTGTGCAACACATGGCACTCCCTCTCTAGATACTTGAACTCATTTAAGTCCCCATGACAACAATTTGAGGGACCTGATACTGCCACCCCACCTGGGGAGCCAGCCACTAGAGTTTCTTTAACTTGGCAAAAAGACACCTCCTCCTATCCCTTCATCCCCACCACACTGCCTCCTCCAGGTAGCCCCGATGATTCTGGTCTCATCCCAGTGTATGGATGGGGGCAGTATCCAGGCACTAATAGGGGAAAATATTCCTGCTTCTGGTGTGTATGCTAAGCTGAATGAAAGACCCAAGCTCAGGCGCTCACCTATGTGCTGGATGATCCCGCTGACGGTGGGCTGAAAGAGCTCATTCAGGGCCTCACAAGACATCCTGAGCATCCCCTGTGAGGACCAGTTCAAGTTCACACTGCAGGTATTGAAGGAGACATAGGTCTATCGGCTGCGCCGCACCTCCTCACCCAGGGCCACCGACTGCTCAGCGGCCACGAAGCGCTCAAACACATCGGTGCACCAGCGGCGCCAGTCGCGAACCAGCAGCTTGTCCGGCGGGTGGAGACCAGGAACGAAGCGGTTGAGCACGCCCACGCCGTATGTGAGTGGCGATCTGCGCACCCGAACCACCCCCGGCGCCTGCCCGAAAAGCACTGCGCCCTTGAGGATGGTGAGGCCTACGTCATGCGGAACCACTACACGCAGGCCACGGGCGCCCAGAGCTGCCTGCACGGCGTGCTGCAGTACAGCCGACTCGGCAAAGCCGCCCACCAGGAACAGCAGTTTCACGCCCTGCACCTCGGGGCGCTCCAGCAGCGCTTCTGCGGGACACGGGTGGAGGATGAGGGTGAGGAGGTTGGACAGGGAATGGGCCAATGAGGCCTCTGTTGCACAGCCGCTGGCGCCTCCCCTCTGCCCTCCTGTGTCCTTGGGGTGACCAGAAACTAGCCAGTTCACTGTAAAACGTTAGCCTGGTTGAAGGAACACAGCACTTTCATGAGGGGCCCTGGCAGTCCTCATGGCCTCTGCGTCCCCAGCACTATCCCGCTTCCCCATGACGCCCTGGAAGGCTAGAGGAAGAGTGAATGTACACATACTAAATGCACGCTGTGTGCAACACATGGCACTCCCTCTCTAGATACTTGAACTCATTTAAGTCCCCATGACAACAATTT
The DNA here is from genome assembly GCA_022376925.1 of Tragulus kanchil. Lineage (NCBI taxonomy): Eukaryota > Metazoa > Chordata > Mammalia > Artiodactyla > Tragulidae > Tragulus > Tragulus kanchil. The sequence continues at coordinate 39,065,617 of JAIOJX010000031.1, read as the reverse complement.
GAGGGACCTGATACTGCCACCCCACCTGGGGAGCCAGCCACTAGAGTTTCTTTAACTTGGCAAAAAGACACCTCCTCCTATCCCTTCATCCCCACCACACTGCCTCCTCCAGGTAGCCCCGATGATTCTGGTCTCATCCCAGTGTATGGATGGGGGCAGTATCCAGGCACTAATAGGGGAAAATATTCCTGCTTCTGGTGTGTATGCTAAGCTGAATGAAAGACCCAAGCTCAGGCGCTCACCTATGTGCTGGATGATCCCGCTGACGGTGGGCTGAAAGAGCTCATTCAGGGCCTCACAAGACATCCTGAGCATCCCCTGTGAGGACCAGTTCACGAAGTTCACACTGCAGGTATTGAAGGAGACATAGGTCTATCGGTCTGGGCAACCACACTTCCAAGATCTTTATATTCATCTGCTCCAATTCCAAGTTCAGGCATGAGGCCCCAATGAGAAGCCTCCTTTTGCCTCCAAGCAGAGGAACACAGACCTGTTGGCTGACGGGGGTAGGTGGGGTGGGGTGGGAGGCAGGTGTAGGTGTGTGTGTGGCAGGTGTAAGGGCGTGTGTGTGTGTGTGTGTGTGATAGGATGCTGGCCTTTCCCTGGGGCTCAAGATTCTCTTGCCCCAGTTGGGTTGCAGATTCCAACTGGGGTACTCCACCTGGGCTGGCACGATTTGTGCCTAAGGCAGATCAAGTGGATCCTCTACTGTCCCCTGGGGCCCAGACCTTCCCCTGTAGGGGTGGTTCCCACACTCACCTGCTCCTGCGCAGGGCTGTCTCCACCTTGTGGCCTCGCTGCTTACGGTATAAGTCAATGAAGGAGAAAGGCAGGGAAATGTTGAGTGCCCCCGTACGGTGGGGGCCTGCAGTGCGTTTACGGGCTTCAAAGGCTATAGTCAGATCCACCCAGGCTGCTGGGCGTTGCCTTTTGAAGGTGGCGATGAAGTCCTCACCGAAGATGCGACCCAGCAACTGCTCAAAAGCCAGGTCCACGCCCACTGCGCCACAGGGGCCGCCTGGTGTCCGGGAGGGAGGAAGGAGGCGTCAGTGCTGACTCCACCGCTAGGGGGCGTTGGCGGCGGCGAGGGCACTCTGGGTAGCAAGGGCGCTGCCTGGCTACTCACCAGATGCCTTGTAGAGCTCCTTGAGGGTGCCATGGGGCTGCTCCAGCTGGTGCACAGTCAGGTCCACAGTGCCTCCCCCGCAGTCGGCCACCATGTAGCGATCTCCTGTGGGGGCGAGCATGAGCACACACTCCGTGGCTCTTTCCGCTCTGTGCCCTCTGTAGACTCTCACCCAGCCTTCAGCCCTGCCCCAGGTCTGGGGGTAACGGTTGAAAGAAGCTTCAGATCACTAGGTAGTAGGGGCACAAGGTGTGAGGGAAAATGGTTCCAAGGTTCTGTAACTCCATTGCAGAGAGCCCCCGGAGGAATGGGGGCATGGCTATAAGTGGGGGTGGGCGTGCGTGCAGGTGACGGTGAGGGGGACTAGCAGGTTAGGTACAGGAAGGGGCAGGGTTCCTAGGGGCTAGGACTGACCTCAGGAATGTTTCCCCCACCTCCAGTGTATAGTGTCCCCCAGGGCCCAAGGAATATCCCTCCATCTCCCTTCGCTCCCCCTACCTGCTTGCAGCTCAGCCCATAGCTCTCCAACACCTGACTCCACCAGGAATGTCCGGCTGTGGCGGGATCTTCGTAGCTGCTCTCGGGCTGTGGTAAGGAAGAGCAGTACAGTGAGGTCAGGAGGCTGCAAGACCTAATGCAGAGGCCTCAGGCCATGGCAACATCAAAATTAGTAAACTCTGGGGGAACTGGGGATGGGGTGCAGGGGAGGTCCTGGGACCTCGCCCTATCCTAGGAGATGGCATCTGGGAGGGGGACCAGTAGCCTCAGGGCTAAGCCTGGTAGCAAGAGCTTGGGGCTAGTAGGGGTAGGGAGGAGAGCTGAAGTCCCAGGAGGGGAGGGAAAACTGATCCAGTGGCTGCGAAAGCTCCACCGTCAGCTCAGAGCACCTTTTGTCTGTACCCGAGCACCTCTCCCCAGGACAGGTTGCCACTCCCACCCCACCTCCACTCAGGTTCAGGGTTGGGTTGAGTCCTACTGTCCCCCGTGCTACTCTAGGGTAAGGTGTGGTCTTCAGGGTCTGTCTCCAAGGCCATTTCCAGGCAGCACCCCTGGGGTGGCTCACCCTGACGGAAGCTGGAGTCAATGGAGCGGCGCTCGCCCAGGCGCCCTGTGCCCGGCGCTCGGCTGCTCAGGTCCACGAGCTGGTGCAGACGCAGCTTGCGGCAGTAGACGGAGGCAGCCTCAGGCTCCAAGGCAATGAGTAATCGCTCCGCCTCCTCTCTCGACACCAATCCGGCCTAGAGGATGGGGGGTGGGCAGGGTTGGGGAACACCATGGGCCCAGCACCACACTGAAATGGCACCTCAGGGCAGGCCGCTGGGACCTGTGGGGCTCCTGCCTCCTCCCCATTATGCTGCACCCACTCTTGGCCTCTCAGGCCCTTCCACACTGCACAAATTTGGAGCTGCCTCAGAGCCGCCCTGTGACCAGGTGTGGGTCGGGATGGGATGGGGGCATGGCCGTGGCCGAGGATGCCATGAGTTGCCCAGCAGGAGGAGATCTTAGACTGAGCAAAAACCAAGAGCAACCGGGTTCTGCCCCCAGGCTGCTCAAGGTGGCCCTGGGCTGCAGCAAGGTTCTCTTCACAGTGCTGGCTTCGTAGCTGAGCACTGGCTCAAGGGATAGTGGAGACTCCAGAACAATGCACTGGAGGCGGGGGGTCTAATGGCCAGAGCATCCATCTGAGGGGATGGGGGGAGTCCCCTTTAGCTTACTGAACCCTCTTTCTCCATTGGTGATAGGCCATGGCTATGGGCCTCCCCACCAGGTGGGGAATGGGGATGGGAGGGTATTGGGACTTCCTGCCCAGGGCCAACCCTTCCTGAACAGACAGCCCGGAACCGTGTGGGAGGAAGCAGGGCGGGTAAACCAGCAAGGGGCCACTGGGGTGGGGGTGTTTGTTCTGGCTGGGCAAGGCCATGCTTTCATTCTGGTCTCTGCAAGGGGGATGGATGCCCACTGGCCTTGGGGTTACCTCCTCCCAGAGACAAGTATAGGCACGTGTGGGTTTGACACTTAGGGAAAGGTATGTTTGTGGCACGCTGGGGGTTCTGGTGTCCTCCAAGAGAGGGTACACTGGAATTCTCAAGATTGCTTTTGGAGATCCTAGGGTGTGCCCCGAGGCCCCAGTTTCAGGGGCAGGAGAGAATGATGAGCCTCCCTTCACCCTCCCCGTGTCCACTGGAGAGGGGGTACCTGAGCTGCGGTCCCCCTTTCTCCAGGACTCAGCTTGTTACGGTAGAAGATCAGCAAACACTGGCTAAGATTACCTCCCTTCATAGTTTCATAGTCCTATTTCCTCTGCTCAAGAACTTGCAGTGGCTGGGGCTATGCTGAAAACACTGATGCTGGTGGAAGTGGATGTTCTTGCTGTTCTGCCCAGCTACTGTGCCTACTGTTGGCTGCCCACTGCTCCTTCTCTGGAGAACTGGCTTCAGCTGAATGGCATCCGCTTCACTTGGGGGCTTCCCCTTCAACCAGTAACCAATGACAGACTGCTAAGGATGGACAAAAAGCCACCCCAGGCTTTCCTGGTGGTCCAGTGAGTAAGGACACCGCCCTGCAGTGCAAGGGGCGCCAGTTCCATCCCTGGCCTGGGAAGATCCCACGTGCCATGGAGCAGCTGGACCGATGTGTCCAATTACCGAGCCGGAGCTCTGGAGCGCATGCACCCAGAGCCAATGCTCTGCAACGAGTGAGGCCACTGCGATGGGAGGCCCACATGGGCCAAAGAACAAAGATGGATGAAAACAGATAAATGAAAGGCCAATAGAAGTGGCCCACTCGCCCCCTCCCTTTCCAGCCCCCCCCCCAAAAAAGCCACCCCTTCTTGCCTCTCCTCAGCCAACACCAGGTACATTATCCCTTCAGAGCTCCCCATGGGATCAGCTGAGGCTAGACTCCAGATGAGACCCACTCTCACTCAGCTCTTTCTCCTATCCTGCTTTCCCTACTTCCCTTTCCCCTGAGAGTCCTTCTTCAATAGGCTGCACACACAAGAATTCCCGTCTGGGACTCTGCCTCTAGGAAACCTGCATTAAGACACTGGTTAAGCCAGCCTGGGTTGTCTCTTGTCCCTCAGTTCTCTGCTCCTGCAGGCCCGCCCCCTCTCCTGGTGGCAACCACCCTCCAAAATGCCCAGCAGGGTGGGGCGGGCAGTCTTTATACAATGGCTCTGTGGTCCCAAGGGTGCTGGGTGAATGAAGGTGTGGGGGCATGCTGGGGCCCTTCCAAGCAACCCACAGCTCTGCCAGCATGTTCTCACCAGGTAGGCAGCCTCCCGCATGAACTGTTTGGCTGGCTGTTTCCAGATGGCAGGTACAGTCAACACCCAGCGCACAGTGTCCTTCTCTGGCAGGGACGGGCACTGCTCCCTCAGCTCCTGGAGCAGGACGGGGCAATGAGGGGAAGGGCAGGCTTGTGAGAGGAGTGTCTTTACGGGAGCTGGAGGAACTCATGAGGCCTGAGGAAGAACTTCCAGCAGATGTGGAAGCCTCTTACCACCCTCTTTCCCACCCCCACCAACACCTGCTGGGCTGATGCAGGCTCTACTGGATAGGAAGGCGGAGGACTGGGGAAGATGACCTCAGCCCTTCCTTTATCCACCCACAGTGGCTACCCAGTGGGTGGAGAAGGGATGGGCTGAGTGGGAAGGATGGACCTGGGGGTTGTCCACCCCAGAAGGCAGAGAGAGGGTCCCGGCGCACCTGAATGGCATGCTCCTTGAAGAAGCGCAAGGCATGGGCGAACACCTCCAGGGCAGGCATTTTCTTTCCATTGACTGCTTCTAGCTGGGTCTTCAAGGTGAGATCCTGCCAGGGGATATAGGGCAATTCTATTGGTGGCCATAGCTCTGCCAGGGGACATAGGGCAATTCTATTGGTGGCCATAGCTCTGTCTCCCTTTCCTGACAGCCTCTTACACTTAACCCCGTTTCCTGGCGCTCCCCCTCTGGCACAGTCCCACTCTGGCTCTGCTCTCACATTAGTTCTCGCTCCAGCCCCTCTCTTCACCCTATCTTACCCCTTGGTTCAAACTCTGCCTCCTTGGCTACCCACCGGCCCCTCCCCCCCCCTTACCTTTTAGCTTTGCCCACCCTCCACAAGGCTTCCCTCCCTGCGGTCCCTCCTAGCCCTGCCTCCCTGGCTGGAGCTGGGCCCTGAGCCGGAATGGGACACACGGTGGCACTGTGGATCTTCATCTTGAACTTCTCAAAGTAGAGCCAGTCCCGAGCCTCCTCCGGGTCCAGATCGTGGTAGTAATCACGGGCCATATAGCCAAAGCTGTGAAAGGCTCCCTCTGGGGTCAGCAGCAGGCTGGTAGGGGTCTTCTGGTGGGCCACACCTGGGTCCCCGCCTTCCCACTTCCTGCGGAGGCAGAAGGCGGTCACTGCAGCCAGCGGTCATCCTCCCTTCCTGGGGTTGGGTGCTGGCTCGGGGACCAGCTGTGTGACTCTGGGCAGCTCACTTGGCTTCCCCAAGCTCCATATATAAAATGGGACTAATAATGGTAGCTAGCTTTCAGGGTTCTTGTGAATACAGTGCCTGGCATCCACTTAAATCTCCATAATGTAGCTCATGGGATCATCTCTCCTCTTGGAGCCATGCATCCCGTCTGATAGCCTCAGCTTCTGCTCCCTCCCATGAAGTACGCCATTTGACTTCACTCCCTGCCCTTTGAACAAGCAGCAGCAAGCCATCCTCCCTCTGTCTTGTCTGGCCTTCTGATGTGTCTCTCCAGGACCCTGGCAGAGGCCTTCTCCTGGCCAGCTGGTGGCCTTCCTCTGAGCCATCTTCCGTAGCTAAGCTCCTTCAAGGAGTTCATGATCATTCCTATCTGGCCCAGCTCAGCAGCTACACCCCAGCTGACTTGCAGCTTCAATAGGCCCTCCAAACCTGAGATTCCAAACTTCCCTATAAGCAGGCATCACCTGGACCTCTACCCACAACGTCATGGCCCAGGTCACTGGCTGGCACATCCTTCCTCCCCTTCCTCTGCCTTCTCTGACGCCCTGACTGCTCTCGGCCAAGCTCACCACCGCAGCCACTGGGGAAGGACCTGGGAATCCAGGCAGAAGGAAGAGCACATACAAAAGCTCAAAGGTGTGAAGAGCAGGGAGAACCAACTAGCTCAAAGCACGAATGTTAAGATCAACTGGAGAGTAGCAAATGCCCTCATCAGAATCCTGTCTTGGTGGGCTTTAAGTAAGGGAGTGAAGAAGCACAGCCACATTTGCTGTTAGAAATGTCGCTGGTCCCCGTGTAGCAAGAGTGGAGGAGAGGGAGGATGGAGGAGGAAAACCAGGCAGGATATAGCAGCCATTCAAGAGAGAGGGTGGGGCTGAACTCAGGGGCGGTGGTGGTGGAGAGAAGGACCTGGGAACCACAGAGATACTAGGGAGATAGAAATGATGGGGCTGGGTGGCTGGTGGGGGTGGGAAGGGCTTGGGAGGAGGCCATGATGTCCCCCAGGTACTTCCTGTGACTATTATCTCCACATTTGTTTCAGCCCCAGCAAGGGCCCAGCATGGCCTCCGCTGTGTGTGCTGACACGCTGGGATGCCCTGCAGCTCCTAGGGAGCTCTAAGGCCCTAGAGCCTTGGTGGCCTCATGCGGATGCAGAGGGAGCAGAGGAAGAGGACGGACAGTCCACACGCATGCAGGTCAAGTCCCCTGGCGCTTTGGGGCAGTGACCCTTTGCCCGTCTTTCCATCGAGTCTCCCAGGCCTTGGTGAAGCCTGCCGATCGTCCATCCCTGTCTGAGTTGGGAGCTTTGGAGTCTTCCACCTACAGGCTATCGCCTCACTAAGCTACATTCAAAGGATCTGGGTCTTGAGGCTGAAAGCAAGGTATCAGACAAATATTTCGTTCAAACAAAACTCAACAAAATCCAACAGAATGGATTTTTTTCAAATAGTTCTTTCATGACAACTGTGTGACATGTCAACTCAGTTAACAACTCAGTTAACTCCTCTGGTCCTTCACTTCCTTAAATTTCATTTGAGATACTGAACTTAGGAATCTGCCTCTAGGAATCTACCACATAGAAATTCCAGCGCAAGATTCCAAGGAAGAATATTCATTGCAATACTTTTATTAATAGTGAAAAATCAGAAGGAAAAATCCCCTCAGAACTATCAGCAGAATGGATAAATCATGATGCATCCATACTGTGGAATACGATGCAGCCATTAAAAGAAAATGGTGCCTCTCTCCATATTCACATGAAACATCTACAAAATACTGCTGAAAGCTTAAAATAAAACAAGTTGTGTGATAAACCACTTTTACTTTAAAACCACGTTTGTGTATACCTGTGTGTATGACTAGCCCAGACAAAGAAATCCGTGTATTTTATTGTGTGTTTGTTATATCTCCATAAAAAATTTGAAAAACAAAGCCCAACAATTCCTTGCAGAGGTCAGAGAGCTGACCCAATTGGGGCTCAGGGCCCAACTCTGGGGCCCTTCCTCCAAATTTTGCTCCAGTGGGGAGCCCAGAGTAGGGCTGAAAAGACCACCTACCTCCTTAGTGACAGTCTCTTGCAGGACTCAGTCTGGGAGAGCTGATGCCCCAGGTACTTCCTGTGACTATTATCTCCACATTTGTTTCAGCCCCAGCAAGGGCCCAGCATGGCCTCCGCTGTGTGTGCTGACACGCTGGGATGCCCTGCAGCTCCTAGGGAGCTCTAAGGCCCTAGAGCCTTGGTGGCCTCATGCGGATGCAGAGGGAGCAGAGGAAGAGGACGGACAGTCCACACGCATGCAGGTCAAGTCCCCTGGCGCTTTGGGGCAGTGACCCTTTGCCCGTCTTTCCATCGAGTCTCCCAGGCCTTGGTGAAGCCTGCCGATCGTCCATCCCTGTCTGAGTTGGGAGCTTTGGAGTCTTCCACCTACAGGCTATCGCCTCACTAAGCTACATTCAAAGGATCTGGGTCTTGAGGCTGAAAGCAAGGTATCAGACAAATATTTCGTTCAAACAAAACTCAACAAAATCCAACAGAATGGATTTTTTTCAAATAGTTCTTTCATGACAACTGTGTGACATGTCAACTCAGTTAACAACTCAGTTAACTCCTCTGGTCCTTCACTTCCTTAAATTTCATTTGAGATACTGAACTTAGGAATCTGCCTCTAGGAATCTACCACATAGAAATTCCAGCGCAAGATTCCAAGGAAGAATATTCATTGCAATACTTTTATTAATAGTGAAAAATCAGAAGGAAAAATCCCCTCAGAACTATCAGCAGAATGGATAAATCATGATGCATCCATACTGTGGAATACGATGCAGCCATTAAAAGAAAATGGTGCCTCTCTCCATATTCACATGAAACATCTACAAAATACTGCTGAAAGCTTAAAATAAAACAAGTTGTGTGATAAACCACTTTTACTTTAAAACCACGTTTGTGTATACCTGTGTGTATGACTAGCCCAGACAAAGAAATCCGTGTATTTTATTGTGTGTTTGTTATATCTCCATAAAAAATTTGAAAAACAAAGCCCAACAATTCCTTGCAGAGGTCAGAGAGCTGACCCAATTGGGGCTCAGGGCCCAACTCTGGGGCCCTTCCTCCAAATTTTTGCTCCAGTGGGGAGCCCAGAGTAGGGCTGAAAAGACCACCTACCTCCTTAGTGACAGTCTCTTGCAGGACTCAGTCTCTCCCAGGGTTTCAGGCCCGCACCCCCTTCCTGCCCCTGCCTCACCACCCAGCCACCCTCACCTCATCATGTGGATGGCCTCAGGGTCACTGGCAAAGCTGAAGGCATAGCCACTGGAGGTGGTGCCGAAGTCGATGGCCACAACCACGGAGAAAGCGGCCTGTTGAGGGGCTCGGGTTTCAGGCTTCTGCAAGTGCAATACTGGGTCAGGGAGCAGCCAGGCAGCTGGGCTGACTGCACGTGGGATCCTCTGCACCCCTGGCTGTGGTCCAGACCAGTCCTGGCCCACCCCTGCCTGCCTCCTCCCTAATTTCTCTTCTCTCCTAAGCTCCAGGCTGAGCCCTTGAGATGCTCACTGCTCAGAAAGCCCAGGGCCTCTCAGCCCCATCAAGTTTTGAGCTCAAGCTCCTGCTTTCCTGCCCTTCTGCCTGGGCCGCCTTAGCCCCACCCCCATCTCACACCATTTCCGGCCTGGGCCCAGCTGGGAGCAATTCTGCTGCTCTGAGCAGCTTCATAGCACATGGACCTGGGTATATTGACCCTCTTGCTCTTTGTGGCCACAGTGAAATAGCCCGGGTCTGTCCAGTTTAGTGGCAGAGAAGAGAGGCCCCATGCATGGGGCCCAGTGTGGTCCTTACCTCCTCCCAGGCCAGGCCTAGGCTCTCAGAGAACAAAGGGGTCCCTAGGTTGGATCACTAGGGTGAGATCATCCCAGGTGGGGTGACTTAGGGAACCTGGGAGGTAGTTATGTCCTAGATATTCAAGCTAGCAATTACCAAACTGTTTGTTTTGAAAGCTTAAAATAAAACAAGTTGTGTGATAAACCACTTTTACTTTAAAACCACGTTTGTGTATACCTGTGTGTATGACTAGCCCAGACAAAGAAATCCGTGTATTTTATTGTGTGTTTGTTATATCTCCATAAAAAATTTGAAAAACAAAGCCCAACAATTCCTTGCAGAGGTCAGAGAGCTGACCCAATTGGGGCTCAGGGCCCAACTCTGGGGCCCTTCCTCCAAATTTTTGCTCCAGTGGGGAGCCCAGAGTAGGGCTGAAAAGACCACCTACCTCCTTAGTGACAGTCTCTTGCAGGACTCAGTCTCTCCCAGGGTTTCAGGCCCGCACCCCCTTCCTGCCCCTGCCTCACCACCCAGCCACCCTCACCTCATCATGTGGATGGCCTCAGGGTCACTGGCAAAGCTGAAGGCATAGCCACTGGAGGTGGTGCCGAAGTCGATGGCCACAACCACGGAGAAAGCGGCCTGTTGAGGGGCTCGGGTTTCAGGCTTCTGCAAGTGCAATACTGGGTCAGGGAGCAGCCAGGCAGCTGGGCTGACTGCACGTGGGATCCTCTGCACCCCTGGCTGTGGTCCAGACCAGTCCTGGCCCACCCCTGCCTGCCTCCTCCCTAATTTCTCTTCTCTCCTAAGCTCCAGGCTGAGCCCTTGAGATGCTCACTGCTCAGAAAGCCCAGGGCCTCTCAGCCCCATCAAGTTTTGAGCTCAAGCTCCTGCTTTCCTGCCCTTCTGCCTGGGCCGCCTTAGCCCCACCCCCATCTCACACCATTTCCGGCCTGGGCCCAGCTGGGAGCAATTCTGCTGCTCTGAGCAGCTTCATAGCACATGGACCTGGGTATATTGACCCTCTTGCTCTTTGTGGCCACAGTGAAATAGCCCGGGTCTGTCCAGTTTAGTGGCAGAGAAGAGAGGCCCCATGCATGGGGCCCAGTGTGGTCCTTACCTCCTCCCAGGCCAGGCCTAGGCTCTCAGAGAACAAAGGGGTCCCTAGGTTGGATCACTAGGGTGAGATCATCCCAGGTGGGGTGACTTAGGGAACCTGGGAGGTAGTTATGTCCTAGATATTCAAGCTAGCAATTACCAAACTGTTTTTTTAGCCAGGTGTCTCCTCTTCCCTAGATACACCTTGTATTAAGGTGGGGCTATAGTGGACAGGAGGGGAAGCAAGTCTGGGAGCCCTGGTCCTCTGAGGACTTACAAAACTACTTGCTCAGAAGTACACCTGCCCAGGCAGGCTAGTTGCGATGGTGCCTGGATGTCAACCCGGAGGGGACGCATCTCAGCAGAACTGTCTCTCCTACATCCAAGGTCACCGAAGGCTAGTCTAACCGGGGGGCAACACAAGTGGAGTGCAAAGGGGCAGGAGGCACCCCAGCCCAGGCCTGCCAGGGCTCTTCTGGACGCCAGTGCGACCCTCCCCACCGCTCAGCCCCGCCCACCCCAGCCCCTGCTCTGGGCTTACTGGAGACTGTGAGGGTGTGAGCGGGGCGATGCCACAGCTTTCCTGGGTCCTCGGGGAGCCAGGTGGGCTGGGCACTGGAGAGCGCTCTGGGCTGGAGCCTGCAAAGAGAGGGCAAATCACTCAGGTACAGTCAGGGTAAGGGGCTGATGGCTAGGTCCCAGGTGTGGGGGTTCTCCATTAGTCACTGCTGGGCCAAGGTATGGGCCACTGCTGGGGAAGGGGGACTTGGGAGGGAAGGAAGGAAGGATAGGACTGGGATCAGGGCCTGTTATCAGTTAGAGGTGACCTATTCCTGAAGGGTGACTCACATGTCACCTAGACACTTGCTGTCTTCTTTAGCACCCTCAGACATGGTGGGGAAGGGGAGGGATGAGAAGCCGTGGGGTGGGGAAGACCGAGTCCAGAGCCAGAAGGGCAGGTGATCTCCTGGGGTGAGGACAGAGAGCCCAGGAAAGGTGGGGGAGCTACAGACCTGACTGAGAGCAAGGGGGAGTGGCTCCTCTCCCCAGATATTCAGTCTCCTGTTCGAACCAGGACCTGAGGGATCTGCCCCTCCTACAAACCCTCTGCCCCCAAGGGTCATGGACAGGCCCAGCTAGCTGACTGGGACAATGCCTCCCCCAGTGCAGCCCTGAGCTGAGGTGTGTCTACCACATGAGGAAAGCAGATTCCAAGCTCCCCTCCCCCACCAGACACACAGCCCTGGAGCCAGCATTTGGGGGCAGAAGGCCCCCTGGAGACCCTCTCCCAGGCCCAGGACTGAGCTGGACCTTTGGTGGGAGGAAGCGGTGCAACCCTCTGAAGGCAGCTGGTTCTGAGTCTCAGGCAGTTCAAGTGGGCACAGGGGACCGGCCAGGGAGACTGGCGGGGTCTGGCATTAAAACACATTGGTCCGTCAGACAGGCCTGTGTGGCTTTAGGCTTAGCCAAGGCTGGGTCTGGAAACATGTGGCCCTGAAGAGTCCCCGTCCACCCTGGCCTCGGGGTACCCTGGGAACCTAAGTGAGGAACTGCGCATGACGGGGACTCTAGTGGATAAGGAAGTGACTGCACGGGGCTGGCATCTGTCTTGCAGCACTGGAGGGGCAAGGACATGGCGGTCACACTTCCAGATCCCCTTTCCCTCAGGCAGCCAGTGCAGGCCTGGGCCCTGCTTCCAGTGCCTGTTTGAGGGGCCAAGTGGCTGTTATCTGAGCTTGGGAAGGGAGGCAGGAAGGAAGGCCCAGCCCACCAGGTCATTGTGAGTGGACTTCCTGAGGTGTGTCCGTCCTGCCTCCTGGCCTCCAATCCCTGCATAAAACCAGAGCCTGCTTTCAGACCAGGCCAGACGTGCATCTCCAGAGTTCTGTACAGACACACACCCTCTGACACAAGACCCTGTGCCCAGAGATCTGCTCGTAGGCAGGGACACGCACTCATACACACTACACACAGACCCTGCACAAAACCCATGCACCCCCATATGGTCCTGCCTCGCACACACATACTTGGAGACACTTGGGGTCCCGTAAACAGGCTTACAGAGTGCACACATGCACACACACACGCACACAAGTACACAGTCCTGCTGCACTAACCCTCCTCATGCACACATACAGAATCGTCTCAGGAGCCTCTGCTGGGAGAGATGCGTGGATGTCTCTCCACGCGGGGTGTCAGTGCTGGGGTGAGACAGGACAGTGGGCCTGGCCAGAGGCGAGGGGGCGGGTCTTACCGACGTACAGCCCCTGTAGGTCCACCTCCGGGACAGACAGCATCGCTGCAGGCCCTGTGGCTGTGAATAGGAACAGACAGCAGAATGGCATTTATTTGCTCCTTTGTTCCCTTACTGTGTAATTGTTTATTTACTTACTTACTTTTGGCTGGAGTTCTTTGAGGCAAATCCCAGACAGTTTGCCTGACCTATAAATTCTTTAATAGGTCTCTCCAACAGAAAGCTCTTTAAAAAGACATCGCCACAACACCCCTATCACGTCTAATAAAATCAACAGTAACTCCTTAATCTCATCCAATGCTCAGTCCCACAGTCCTAGCTTGTCTCACCCTGGAAACTTTCCAACCCTCCCGGCCTCGGGTACCCTGGGAACCTAAGTGAGGAACTGCGCATGACGGGGACTCTAGTGGATAAGGAAGTGACTGCACGGGGCTGGCATCTGTCTTGCAGCACTGGAGGGGCAAGGACATGGCGGTCACACTTCCAGATCCCCTTTCCCTCAGGCAGCCAGTGCAGGCCTGGGCCCTGCTTCCAGTGCCTGTTTGAGGGGCCAAGTGGCTGTTATCTGAGCTTGGGAAGGGAGGCAGGAAGGAAGGCCCAGCCCACCAGGTCATTGTGAGTGGACTTCCTGAGGTGTGTCCGTCCTGCCTCCTGGCCTCCAATCCCTGCATAAAACCAGAGCCTGCTTTCAGACCAGGCCAGACGTGCATCTCCAGAGTTCTGTACAGACACACACCCTCTGACACAAGACCCTGTGCCCAGAGATCTGCTCGTAGGCAGGGACACGCACTCATACACACTACACACAGACCCTGCACAAAACCCATGCACCCCCATATGGTCCTGCCTCGCACACACATACTTGGAGACACTTGGGGTCCCGTAAACAGGCTTACAGAGTGCACACATGCACACACACACACGCACACAAGTACACAGTCCTGCTGCACTAACCCTCCTCATGCACACATACAGAATCGTCTCAGGAGCCTCTGCTGGGAGAGATGCGTGGATGTCTCTCCACGCGGGGTGTCAGTGCTGGGGTGAGACAGGACAGTGGGCCTGGCCAGAGGCGAGGGGGCGGGTCTTACCGACGTACAGCCCCTGTAGGTCCACCTCCGGGACAGACAGCATCGCTGCAGGCCCTGTGGCTGTGAATAGGAACAGACAGCAGAATGGCATTTATTTGCTCCTTTGTTCCCTTACTGTGTAATTGTTTATTTACTTACTTACTTTTGGCTGGAGTTCTTTGAGGCAAATCCCAGACAGTTTGCCTGACCTATAAATTCTTTAATAGGTCTCTCCAACAGAAAGCTCTTTAAAAAGACATCGCCACAACACCCCTATCACGTCTAATAAAATCAACAGTAACTCCTTAATCTCATCCAATGCTCAGTCCCACAGTCCTAGCTTGTCTCACAAATGTCGTTTTCTTTTTTTTGTTTTGGCGGCAGCCCCCCCACCCATCTTGCAGAATTCTAGTTCTTGAAGCAGGGACTGAACCAGGACCCACTGCAGCGGAAGCACGGAGTCCTAACCCCACTGGACTGCAGGGAAGTCCCTCGAAAATGTCTTTTTAACAGTTGCTTTGTTGGAACCAAGATGCCCCTAAGTAGTTTTCGGTGCCCACTCTCTGCCAGCTGCTGTGGGACATCAGTGGCCCAGAGAGACACTGTTCCTGTCCTGGGGGCCCATGGCCTGGTGAGGAAGTCGTTCATACTCAGATCATCATGTTACTGAACTGGAGATTACAAATGATGCTGTGAAGGATACGAGCAGGGCAGAAAGAGTAGCGTGGCAAGGCTGGAGAGAGCAGTTGGGCTAGGCTTACTACGCAGGCAGATCCCGGAGGACTCAATTTTACAAAAAGGACAAGAGCAAGTCTTGAAGGGTCTGAAGTGGCCAATTGGAGGCAGGGGCATGACTAAATCTGTGTGTTTGTGTTTTTTTTTAAAGATTTATTTATTTATTTATTTTGGGCGGGGGTCGGGTTGGGGAGGGAGGGGAGTGGGCACATGCGCTCCAGAGCTCCGGCTCGGTAGTTGGACACATCAGTCCAGCCGCTCCGCGGCATGTGGGATCTTCCCAGGCCAGGGCTCGAACCAGCGCCCCTTGCACTGCAAGGCGGTGTCCTTACCCACTGGACCACCAGGGGAAGCCCTAAATCTATGTTTTAAAAAGCCCACCTGACTGCACAGAAGTGTGGACTGCAGCAAAACAGCCTGAAAACAGGAGCCAATCAGTGCTCCAGACAACAGATGACGACTTGTGTCTGGAGACAGAAGTGCCCACATTTCAGTTAGAAGTTAAAATCAATAAGCCTGACAGAGTTGGCTGGACTGGACATGGGATGTTAGGAAGAAGAAGGTGTTAAGGGTAATGTTGTTGGGTCCAAGCAAGGACATGGGTGGTGAGATGGAGAAGACTGGAGCAGGGCCAGCTGCAGAGGAAAAGGCCGTGTTCTGGGTGCGCAGAGAACATACCAGGGAGTCAAGTGACATTCGACCTAGAGGTCAGGGAGAGGTCCGAGCTGGAGATGCGAGCTGGGAGTCATGTCACGGGAGGCTGGGCAGAGACTACAGTGGAGGAAGGGAAGGGAGAAGCTTGGAATTAAGGTTGACTGCAGCGTTGGCTGACCATGGAGATAGAGATGCCTGCTACAGTTTCACGATGATCTTTTTTTTTTTTTTTAAATAAAGTTTATTTATTTATGGCTGGTTTGGGTCTTCATTGCTGCATGAGGACTTTTTTTTCTAGTTGCAGGGAGTGTGGGGTATTCTCTTGTTGTGGGGAGCAGGCTTCTCATTGCTGTGGCTCCTCCTGTCGCGGATCAAGGGCTCTCGGACGCACGAGGCTTCAGTCGTTGCAGCACGTGGGCTCAACAGTTGTGGCTCCCGGGCTCTGAAGCACAGGCTCAATAGTTGTGGCCACGGGCTTAGCTGCTCGGCAGTATGTGGGATCTTCCCAGATCAAGACCTGTGTCTCCTGCATTGGCAGGCAGATTCTTTACCGCTGGGCTATCAGGGAAGCCCTCATGATGCTCTTGACAAGGGAAGGCTGTGAAGCTGGATTCTCCAGAGATTCTTTTTTTCTTAATTTTGGCCTCTTTTTATTTATTTATTTTTATTTGTTTATTTTCAACCATCTTTATTCTTTGGCCTGTGTCGCCCTCCCATTGCAGTGGCCTCCCTCGTCGCAGAGCACCAGATCTGGGCGCATGCGCTCCAGAGTGCTGGCTCGTAATTGGACACACCAGTCCAGCCTCTGTGTGGCATGTGGGATCTTCCCAGGCCAGCGATCAAACCCGCGTCCCTTGCACTGCAAGGCGGACTCTCTACCCACTGGACCACCAGGGGAGCCCTCTCCAGAGATTTTTAGATGAGATTGGAAACACCTGTATCAATGGCTCAGGGCATACTGGTGGAATGAAGGAGATGACGGGGGAGTCTGGCAGGCGAGGAGCAGAGGAGGAGAGAACAGAGCTAGCACTTCCCACTAGCCTGGCTGAGCTCACGAGGTGATATATTACCTGGAGAAAAACAGAGTTTGAGGAGAGGAGGACAGGTTTTTGTTTTCTTTTCTAAGATGAGAGGAACTTGAGCTTGTGTTCGTGAAGTTCTGAGGGCCAAGCCAGAGGCGTCCTTCTCCGGGTCATCAGCAACTTTGTTGTTCAGAGCATATCAGGACAGCAGCACTGGGTCCCCTGAGAGTTTGTAAAGACGCTGAGGCCCTCAGGTTCTGCCCAAGACCTGGCGAGTTAGCACTTGCTTTCTAACAAGATCCCAGGTGGCTGGGGGCATCCTAAGGTTTGAGAAGTGCTGCTCGGCGTGTTCTGGCCCAGTGTTCGGTCTCCCTACACAAGAGTGGGGGCAGCCCAGAACCCACTCCTTCTCTGCAGCCAGTGCCCAGATGAAGAAGTTTTGCTAACAGAACACAGGCAGACCCAGAGCTGGGCACTGTGTTTGGCCACCGGGCACGAGGCTTCAGTCGTTGCAGCACGTGGGCTCAACAGTTGTGGCTCCCGGCTCTGAAGCACAGGCTCAATAGTTGTGGCCACGGGCTTAGCTGCTCGGCAGTATGTGGGATCTTCCCAGATCAAGACCTGTGTCTCCTGCATTGGCAGGCAGATTCTTTACCGCTGGGCTATCAGGGAAGCCCTCATGATGCTCTTGACAAGGGAAGGCTGTGAAGCTGGATTCTCCAGAGATTCTTTTTTTCTTAATTTTGGCCTCTTTTTATTTATTTATTTTTATTTGTTTATTTTCAACCATCTTTATTCTTTGGCCTGTGTCGCCCTCCCATTGCAGTGGCCTCCCTCGCAGAGCACCAGATCTGGGCGCATGCGCTCCAGAGTGCTGGCTCGTAATTGGACACACCAGTCCAGCCTCTGTGTGGCATGTGGGATCTTCCCAGGCCAGCGATCAAACCCGCGTCCCTTGCACTGCAAGGCGGACTCTCTACCCACTGGACCACCAGGGGAGCCCTCTCCAGAGATTTTTAGATGAGATTGGAAACACCTGTATCAATGGCTCAGGGCATACTGGTGGAATGAAGGAGATGACGGGGGAGTCTGGCAGGCGAGGAGCAGAGGAGGAGAGAACAGAGCTAGCACTTCCCACTAGCCTGGCTGAGCTCACGAGGTGATATATTACCTGGAGAAAAACAGAGTTTGAGGAGAGGAGGACAGGTTTTTGTTTTCTTTTCTAAGATGAGAGGAACTTGAGCTTGTGTTCGTGAAGTTCTGAGGGCCAAGCCAGAGGCGTCCTTCTCCGGGTCATCAGCAACTTTGTTGTTCAGAGCATATCAGGACAGCAGCACTGGGTCCCCTGAGAGTTTGTAAAGACGCTGAGGCCCTCAGGTTCTGCCCAAGACCTGGCGAGTTAGCACTTGCTTTCTAACAAGATCCCAGGTGGCTGGGGGCATCCTAAGGTTTGAGAAGTGCTGCTCGGCGTGTTCTGGCCCAGTGTTCGGTCTCCCTACACAAGAGTGGGGGCAGCCCAGAACCCACTCCTTCTCTGCAGCCAGTGCCCAGATGAAGAAGTTTTGCTAACAGAACACAGGCAGACCCAGAGCTGGGCACTGTCATATCCACATACACACACACCCTTGCTCACACAGAGTTCACACAACCCAGCTGCCTCATGGACAGACAGTCAGATGCACCCAGGATCCTCCCCTGTGGCTGGAACCATGGTGATCTCTGCTGTCATGGGAGGGGCCCAGGCGGATGTCGAGGAATCAGAATTAGGGGATATACAGGGCCTGATTATGGGCCCATGTATAGCACTCAGAGGATGCTGAGAAAAACAAAGTGAATGGTGGGGTGTGTATGGGCCTTGAGAGCATGGGATAGGAGCCTAGCTCAGGGTGATGGAGCGTTGTGCTAGACGTGGGTTCCACCAGCTCCCAAGAGCTGATTCTGTGCATCTCTTCTTAATTCTGCTTTTGCTGATGTCACAGTGATAGCTTGAAATTGGCTATGGTGACCGTACCATTGCAAACCAGGATTTTCTCTCTCTTGGGGAGCTGACTAAAAACATTCATCAACAAAGGGCTGCATCAAGACCCCAGGAGAGATGATGGCAGCCCTATTTATACACTGTTTTGATTCATCAGCAAAAACATGGAACATTTCTTCCTGCCAGGTTGTACAGCTAACTGCTAGGGAAACAGGGCTGTAGAAGAGTCAAGAAAAAAAGACTCGGGGTCATCAGTCTAAGCTGACTCTATGTCCAAACCACGCGTCTATAATTTTCCCAGCTCTATGAAGCCGGTCCAGTTATCGCCCATCTCGGCGCCTGTGACACAGTGTGCCCTGACCCTCAGGGCTGACAAGGGCCTAGGAGACACCTTAAGGACACCCGGCTGGAGTGCATTCTGAGCCTCGGTGTCCTTTCCTGTAAAACACATCATTTGGAGGGTTCGTGAGGCTCAAGTCCAAGTATGGAAAGTGGTTGATAAAAAGATAGGTATAAGTAGTCTTCTTTCCCTTCATGATATGGATTCTGAAATTTCTCTTGTCAGAAGTTTGGTCTCACTGAGACTTTCATTCTAGTCATTCTGAGTTCTTTAGGGAGGGAGAGAGGTCCTGAATCAATTTGTGTTAAAGAAGGAGGATCCTGCTGATTCTGAGACGGGGGAGAAGGGGGTGGGAGCCACACAAGCACGCACACATGGCCCATAGTTCTTTGGGGCATCTCTCACCATGCATACACACCCATTTATCAGAAACACTGAGGGAGCATGCTGATCATGGGACTTGGGACAACCTCAGCTCCCAAGAGCTACATCTGGGCAGGGTCTGCAGCTGGAAATGAATGGGGGTTAGGGGAAAGATCGATTCCTTCCCCAGAGGTCCACTCATTTCAGACTGGTGATGCTTAGAGGTTTGAGAATAATTGGGTGGTTCAGCTTGCTTTTATACAGCCAGATACTTCATTTCCTGGCTACAAGAACAGGCTAAACCCTGGCCCCAGCCTGACCCCTGCCCTACCCACAGACAGACACTTTACCCCAACTATGGTTTGTCCCTTAACCTTGTTCATGAGCTGACCCGTAGCCCTTGCCCTCTCATTGACCTCAAATCTTCAGCTTCTCTCTGACCCAACAGGCCAGACTGGGGCCTGGGCCAGGGTGTGGCTGAGCAGGCACTTGAAACTGGAGACTCCCATCCCCCAGTGTTCCCCAACAACAAAAGCCTAGGCCTTTTTGTCTGCTGGAGAGAATCTCCGGGGATCTTTCCTGGTTGGGCGTGATGGGGCTGGGGATTGATGTCCCCTCCTACCCCTCATGCTTGGAGCATGTTGTGCTGCTGAATTTCAAGGCCCCCCACACCCACCTTCTGCCCATGAGGACAAAGAGCCCACCCAATTTCACAACTCACCTCCACACCCCTGCATGCCTGCCTTTACCTGGACCCTGCCTCTCTTAGCCACTGCTCTCAGCGTCCTACCAGTCAGCAAGCAAAGAGAAGCCCCAGGCACTTTTCCCATCCCGGATACTGAGCCCACCTGGGCCCAAGGGACAGAGCAAGGGACTCCCTTGCTGGCTGCCCCAGTCTGTCTCTGGAGAGGCTCTCTCAAGGAGAGGAACTGGAGGGAGGCTGTGGGGTGAGGAAGCTGCCTTCTCCAGGGCTGGGCAGGGAGCTGGGACAGAAATGCCTCCTGAGCCCCCTCCCTGTCCTCAGCTTTTCTTTCCAGACGTCCTGCCCCACCCCCGCGGGTCCCCATCCAGGGAACAGTCAGTTCACAAACACCTCTGGTCCACCCTGCCTAGGGCCCGAAGCCTTTCCCACCCTCTGCTAAGTGCCCCCCATTACCTCTCTTACCTTCTGGGGATCCAGGGCTGCCTTCACTCTCACAGAGAGCCCGTATTTTAGAACTTCCTTTCTCCCAGTCTCTCTCCCCCAGATAAGCTAACTTTACCTCCTGGCTCCCCTGCCCCCACCACACCTGGATCCCCAAGCCGGCCTCACAGAGACAGACCAGCGGTCCCTGTTCAGGAGGCCAGCCCACCGTCTGGCACAGTGGGACCCAGCCACTCTTGAAGTTTTGGGACCAGAAGCCCTAGGAACTCCCCCTGCAGGCGCCCCCAAAATACATACATATTCAACCCCAGGAGGGCTCCACTGTCTGGCCTAAGCACAAACTTGCTCCCCTGGAGCAGCCCCCAGCCCCACAGCAGACGCCTGGACACAGAATTCTCTTAAGCTTCCCTCTCTCGTCCAGATCCCCACCCTCAGAGTGTGGGGGTCCCAAAGCCCGGATGGGAGCCCTCGGTCGCTGCCCCAGTTGCCTTCCGGAAGCCCAAAGACCTGCTCAGGGAGGCAGGGACTTGCAGATCGGTCACAGTCTTTTTCTCCAGGGTCAGGAAGTTTGTGCTGGGGTCTCAGTCGCCAGTCCTGGTGCCCTTTTCCTCTGGGAGCCCAGCAGCTCCCTGCCCAGGACTCACCTCTGCCCTCCCGACAGCTCCACCTCAGTCCAGACGCCGGATCCTGGGCCCGCAGGCGGTGAGGTGGCCGTGCCCTGCCGCGGCGGCCACAGCCCTCGACGTGCGGCCAGCCCCAGCCCTGCTCTCCGCCCTGCAACGCCCCGGACCCCTCCTCTCTACTCCCCTCCCCTCCCCTCCCCCAGGCCGGATGGCCCCGCCGCTGCGCCGCCGGGTGGGCCCGCGCTGCAGCCCAGATGTGCGAGGCCGGGGCGGGGCCAGCAGCACGGGGGCTCAGCCGAGGGCCCCGCCCGGCTCGAGTCCACAGGCCCTCCCTGCGCCCCTCCTGCGCCTCCCCACGTCCCAGCTACCTGGGGCCGTGAGGGAAGGAAGGTGAAGAGGCGATGTAGAGGGAGGAGGAGAGGAATTTCAGACTCTCATAGGCCTCCTGCAGCCGGCTGCAGAGGGCTCCTCTGCCTGCCCCAAGGCCACCACCTGCTAGGAAGCCCAGCTGCCTGACCTGCAGCCACGTCTTTTTGGGGATCCAGGGCTGCCTTCACTCTCACAGAGAGCCCGTATTTTAGAACTTCCTTTCTCCCAGTCTCTCCCCCAGATAAGCTAACTTTACCTCCTGGCTCCCTGCCCCACCACACCTGGATCCCCAAGCCGGCCTCACAGAGACAGACCAGCGGTCCCTGTTCAGGAGGCCAGCCCACCGTCTGGCACAGTGGGACCCAGCCACTCTTGAAGTTTTGGGACCAGAAGCCCTAGGAACTCCCCCTGCAGGCGCCCCCAAAATACATACATATTCAACCCCAGGAGGGCTCCACTGTCTGGCCTAAGCACAAACTTGCTCCCCTGGAGCAGCCCCCAGCCCCACAGCAGACGCCTGGACACAGAATTCTCTTAAGCTTCCCTCTCTCGTCCAGATCCCCACCCTCAGAGTGTGGGGGTCCCAAAGCCCGGATGGGAGCCCTCGGTCGCTGCCCCAGTTGCCTTCCGGAAGCCCAAAGACCTGCTCAGGGAGGCAGGGACTTGCAGATCGGTCACAGTCTTTTTCTCCAGGGTCAGGAAGTTTGTGCTGGGGTCTCAGTCGCCAGTCCTGGTGCCCTTTTCCTCTGGGAGCCCAGCAGCTCCCTGCCCAGGACTCACCTCTGCCCTCCCGACAGCTCCACCTCAGTCCAGACGCCGGATCCTGGGCCCGCAGGCGGTGAGGTGGCCGTGCCCTGCCGCGGCGGCCACAGCCCTCGACGTGCGGCCAGCCCCAGCCCTGCTCTCCGCCCTGCAACGCCCCGGACCCCTCCTCTCTACTCCCCTCCCCTCCCCTCCCCCAGGCCGGATGGCCCCGCCGCTGCGCCGCCGGGTGGGCCCGCGCTGCAGCCCAGATGTGCGAGGCCGGGGCGGGGCCAGCAGCACGGGGGCTCAGCCGAGGGGCCCCGCCCGGCTCGAGTCCACAGGCCCTCCCTGCGCCCCTCCTGCGCCTCCCCCACGTCCCAGCTACCCGGGGGCCGTGAGGGAAGGAAGGTGAAGAGGCGATGTAGAGGGAGGAGGAGAGGAATTTCAGACTCTCATAGGCCTCCTGCAGCCGGCTGCAGAGGGCTCCTCTGCCTGCCCCAAGGCCACCACCTGCTAGGAAGCCCAGCTGCTGAGAGGGAGGGTCCTGTCCCGACCCCTCCAGTCCCTGCCCTAGACTCCCCTCCTCACCCCCAAGATCCCTAGCTTGGTCTCCAAGGATCAGAGGAAAGAAGCAACCGACCTGAGGGTGAGGACAGGCCTTCCGGCCCCAGGTGGGGCCTAGTCTGTCCTTGCTGAAGTCTGGGGCAGGGAGGGTAGGGTTCTCACAGGCTGAGTCCGCACTCCTAGCAAAGAGATCACTCAGAACTCATTGCACTTCAGCAAGGAGTACATAGCCCCTTTCCTGTGAGAGCTAGTGGCCTTCTTCCTGTCCTGACCCTTGCTTTCCTTTGCTTTTGGGGACCTGCCCTCTAAACAGGAGATTTACAGAGTGGAGATTGGTTGCTAGGCCCCAGTGAGGCAGCTGTCTTTCCATGCCTGTTCCCCACGCCTGGTACTGGCAGGACCTGGCCTGACCCCTTGCCTTCTGCCCCCATTTGTCTCCACAGAGGCCTAGGCTGGGCATGGGTGGACCGGGGCCAAGGGTGATGTCTTAGCTTGTCTCTGTGCTGGGGGCTGGCCTCCTGTCTGCTCCCCCAGCTCCCTCCCCAAATAAGGCTGCCCAGTTCTTTAGGTATCAGTCCCCGCCCCCACTCCAACCCAAACTTTGACATGGCCTATTTTTCCTCCCGGGAATACTTTCTCTCTTCCTCTCTGCCCATCTAAAAGGCTCCTCAGCTAACATGTCATCCTTTCTAGGCTTTTGGCCCTTAAGGTCTGGGCCACTGCTCCAGAGGGCTCCCTGCAGTGAGGGTGGGGGTGAGGGGTGCACAACACCAAACAATTTTGACTATGCACACCAGGCCAGTAAACCAGCAAGGTATCCAGTCAACAGCCTCCATTGGCTGCTCCAAGTGTGTGTCTGCAAGAGTGTGTGTATCCCTTGCATGTGGTGTGTCTATGTGTGTGTCTTTGTGCGTCCGTGACTGTGTGTATATGTCTGTCTGTGTCCATATGTGAGTATGTCTCTTGGGAGATCTGTGTGACTGTGTGTGTCTAGGCCTGTGTGTATGTCTGTATGTATTATACATGGGTATGTCTGCGCGGAGAAGAGCCGGGGCAATGGGTCTGGCCCCTAAAACACAACCTGCTTCCCAGCTTTCTTTTTTCGCCATCCATACCCCCAACTTCACAGGCTGGCTTGTTTCTGAGGGCCATGGTGGCAGGCCCCGAGCAGGAGTGAAGACTCGTGGGTTGCGGGGAGGTCCCTAGCTCCTGGTGCCCTTCCGCTTAGGAGCCTTCTGTTTCCCCCTATTTTAGGCCCCCTCAGGTGTTACAGTCCCCTCCCTTGGGCAGCTTCTAGTCAAACACAAGAAAAGTACAACCCCAGTGCATCCTTGCCCTCTGGGAGATTCAGTTCCATTGCTTCCAGAAGATTCGGGCCAAGATAGGCCTGGAAACAGGTCCTGCAGGGCCCCTCCTGTGCCGTGGAGACGCACCCACTGACCTCACCGGCTTCCTGCTTCTCCCTGGTGGGGGAGGAGCGGTAGGCTCTGAGTCTGTCCTCTCAGGAGCTGCCTCTCTCCAGGCCACGCTTCCCTCCTCTGGCCTGTGCTCAGGACCTCCCCCTCCCCATCCTGTTCCAGCCCTGCCCCTCCACGTCATTTCTTTCCTGCAACTGGAGGAGACTTTCAATAGTGCAAATCTGGTTCCACTGCTTCAGGGCTCCTCCACTCTCCATGACTCCCCCT
Organism: Tragulus kanchil; assembly: GCA_022376925.1. Taxonomy (NCBI): domain Eukaryota; kingdom Metazoa; phylum Chordata; class Mammalia; order Artiodactyla; family Tragulidae; genus Tragulus; species Tragulus kanchil. The sequence continues at coordinate 39,041,565 of JAIOJX010000031.1, read as the reverse complement.
CACCTCCAGGAGAGGAGCCTACGATGCCAGGCTGGGACTGCCCTTGGCTGACCTCTCGAGCTCCCTTTCCAGCCCTAAACTCCAACCCCACCTGCTGCCCTTTAAGTCCAGCTAACATGTCATCCTTTCTAGGCTTTTGGCCCTTAAGGCCCCATGCCAATCCCAGTGAGGGTGGGGTGAGGTGCACAACACCAAACAATTTGACTATGCACACCAGGCCAGTAAACCAGCAAGGTATCCAGTCAACAGCCTCCATTGGCTGCTCCAAGTGTGTGTCTGCAAGAGTGTGTGTATCCCTTGCATGTGGTGTGTCTATGTGTGTGTCTTTGTGCGTCCGTGACTGTGTGTATATGTCTGTCTGTGTCCATATGTGAGTATGTCTCTTGGGAGATCTGTGTGACTGTGTGTGTCTAGGCCTGTGTGTATGTCTGTATGTATTATACATGGGTATGTCTGCGCGGAGAAGAGCCGGGGCAATGGGTCTGGCCCCTAAAACACAACCTGCTTCCCAGCTTTCATCTTTCGCCATCCATACCCCCAACTTCACAGGCTGGCTTGTTTCTGAGGGCCATGGTGGCAGGCCCCGAGCAGGAGTGAAGACTCGTGGGTTGCGGGGAGGTCCCTAGCTCCTGGTGCCCTTCCGCTTAGGAGCCTTCTGTTTCCCCCTATTTTAGGCCCCCTCAGGTGTTACAGTCCCCTCCCTTGGGCAGCTTCTAGTCAAACACAAGAAAAGTACAACCCCAGTGCATCCTTGCCCTCTGGGAGATTCAGTTCCATTGCTTCCAGAAGATTCGGGCCAAGATAGGCCTGGAAACAGGTCCTGCAGGGCCCCTCCTGTGCCGTGGAGACGCACCCACTGACCTCACCGGCTTCCTGCTTCTCCCTGGTGGGGGAGGAGCGGTAGGCTCTGAGTCTGTCCTCTCAGGAGCTGCCTCTCTCCAGGCCACGCTTCCCTCCTCTGGCCTGTGCTCAGGACCTCCCCCTCCCCATCCTGTTCCAGCCCTGCCCCTCCACGTCATTTCTTTCCTGCAACTGGAGGAGACTTTCAATAGTGCAAATCTGGTTCCACTGCTTCAGGGCTCCTCCACTCTCCATGACTCCCCCTCACCTCCAGGAGAGGAGCCTACGATGCCAGGCTGGGACTGCCCTTGGCTGACCTCTCGAGCTCCCCTTTCCAGCCCTAAACTCCAACCCCACCTGCTGCCCTTTAAGTCCAGCTGGCCTTCTCTGCTTCCAAACCCGGGCCAGCCCCTAGTCCTGCCCTGCTCAGCAGGAAGCACCCTTCCTCCCTTGGGCACTTTGGGAGAAACTGGTCCCTAGGAGTCTGTTGTGGGTGCTGTGTCTGCTCAAAGAGCCCCCAGCCCTGGTTACACTGATCTCCGGTGACCTCAGCCTGCCATGGCTTTGAGCAGGGCTTGGGTTCGCCACCAGAGACTGAGCTGGCTCGCAGTGTTGAAAGCTCCGGATCCTAGCCACTACACCAGTGCTCAGTGACAAAAGCCCTGGCCCCTCAGCTTTGCAGTATTCCCACAAAGATGAAAAGTGGTGAAGCAAATGAAGTATTTATTAGGAGGTAAAAGAGTGCAGCTCGTGTGGATAGACCCATGGGCAGACTCAGAGGGGAGTCCCAGAGTTGCGCCCTCATGACAGTTTGAATTACTTTTATGGGGCATTTCTTCTGGGTTCTCTTTGGTCAAATGTTTTGATTTGCCCAGCTCACAGTCTATATTTGGGATATCTCAGGATCCTCCCATGTGTGCCCACTCATCTCTCAGCCTATATGGCTTTTACTGAAAAGACATACGGGGAGCCCGGCATTAGTTAGCAGCACTCCCCTTTGACCTCCAAGGCGCTTCTTTGGTTACTTGTGGATGGGGAGATCTCCTGACTGTGAGAACGAGAAATATGTGGTCTGGACAGGGTCCAGTGAAGGGAAACTTATTCTGTTGTGTCTGACTCTTTGCCACTCCGTGGACTGTAGCCTGCCAGGCTCCTCTGTCCATGGAATTCTCTAGGCAAGAATACTGGAGTGGGTAGCCATTCCCTTCTCCAGGGGATCTTCCCTACCCAGGGATTGAGCTCAGGTCTCCAGCACTGCAGGCAGATCTTTACCATCTGAGCCACCAAGGAGGGCCCAGGCTAGGGCCAGTCTCCTCCCAGACTTGTCCTTTGGAGTTTCGGTCGATAGGAAATGAGTCTTCAATTGCTTTACCCTGGTGGGGGCCCCTCGTCTACCTCCTGCCTCAATACCTGGTGGATCTTTTAGGAATTCTCTTTGGGTTTGGAAAGCAAGAGCAAAGCTCCTCTTGCCCGGTGCCTGACACACACCCCAGGGGGCGGTTTTAGGGCAGAGGATGATGTCTGTCTTCAGGACGTGTCATTTCACACCTAAGCTTATGTGCCCTGAGGCGCTGTGGAGAGAACTCCTGTCTCCCCCTCCTTTTGCCCATGTCTGGCTACTCTGCCCCAGAGGCTGGGGCAGGAACGTGGAGATGGTGAAGGACAGGGAATCCTGGTGTGCTGCAGTCCATGAAGTTGCAAAGAGTTGGACATGACTGAGTGACTAAACTGAAATGAACTGCAAATTGTACATGTTCCTTATCTGGCTTTTCTCCGTCTTGCCTGGAATGCTAGTGGAATGATGGAGCTCTAACCATCATGTTGGACTATAAGGTTGAGTGATAGCAGAGAAAGACTGGCAAGGAGACTGACCGTCAATGACAGCCCTTGCCCACCCAGGGCTGTGTACTTGCAGGCCTTTAAATGTGAACGAAGGCAACTCTTTTGTTTAGGACCCTGTATTTTCAGCCTCTGTTACTCAGCAGCATGTAATCCTATCTGATAGGACCCCAGGGAAAAATGTTGACTAGGCAGTGGGTAATGGATCTGGAACATAGAGCAGAGTTTGGAGCTGAGGGTAGAAATTTGGCAGTCTTTCTCATGGAGATGGGAATTGAAACCACCAGAGTGATGAGCTCACGCAGGCAGGAGTGTGCTGTGTGGAAGAGCCAATGGAGGCGATTGCTCAGTTGTGTCTGACTCTTTGCCACTCCGTGGACTGTAGCCTGCCAGGCTCCTCTGTCCATGGAATTCTCTAGGCAAGAATACTGGAGTGGGTAGCCATTCCCTTCTCCAGGGGATCTTCCCTACCCAGGGATTGAGCTCAGGTCTCCAGCACTGCAGGCAGATCTTTACCATCTGAGCCACCAAGGAGGGCCCAGGCTAGGGCCAGTCTCCTCCCAGACTTGTCCTTTGGAGTTTCGGTCGATAGGAAATGAGTCTTCAATTGCTTTACCCTGGTGGGGGCCCCTCGTCTACCTCCTGCCTCAATACCTGGTGGATCTTTTAGGAATTCTCTTTGGGTTTGGAAAGCAAGAGCAAAGCTCCTCTTGCCCGGTGCCTGACACACACCCCAGGGGGCGGTTTTAGGGCAGAGGATGATGTCTGTCTTCAGGACGTGTCATTTCACACCTAAGCTTATGTGCCCTGAGGCGCTGTGGAGAGAACTCCTGTCTCCCCCTCCTTTTGCCCATGTCTGGCTACTCTGCCCCAGAGGCTGGGGCAGGAACGTGGAGATGGTGAAGGACAGGGAATCCTGGTGTGCTGCAGTCCATGAAGTTGCAAAGAGTTGGACATGACTGAGTGACTAAACTGAAATGAACTGCAAATTGTACATGTTCCTTATCTGGCTTTTCTCCGTCTTGCCTGGAATGCTAGTGGAATGATGGAGCTCTAACCATCATGTTGGACTATAAGGTTGAGTGATAGCAGAGAAAGACTGGCAAGGAGACTGACCGTCAATGACAGCCCTTGCCCACCCAGGGCTGTGTACTTGCAGGCCTTTAAATGTGAACGAAGGCAACTCTTTTGTTTAGGACCCTGTATTTTCAGCCTCTGTTACTCAGCAGCATGTAATCCTATCTGATAGGACCCCAGGGAAAAATGTTGACTAGGCAGTGGGTAATGGATCTGGAACATAGAGCAGAGTTTGGAGCTGAGGGTAGAAATTTGGCAGTCTTTCTCATGGAGATGGGAATTGAAACCACCAGAGTGATGAGCTCACGCAGGCAGGAGTGTGCTGTGTGGAAGAGCCAAGGAGGCCTGCCGAGGAGGCAGCCCATCCCCATCGTGCCCAGAAAAACCGGCTTCATTCTGCTGCTCAGTTTCACCCATCCGCTTCCCACACAGACGTTGTATGAGGAGCGTTTTTGCCTCCTCAGCAGAACTCTTGGGCTTTTATGATGCAGAATCTGGCTGGCAGGAGGCTGGGGGAAGACAGAAAGTGTATGAACTAGGATTAGGGGAAATTGTTCTGAAGAGTTTTTAGAGAGATCATTTTAAGAGCAGTTATGGTGTGTGTGGCAAAATGGATTATAGAAGAGGAAAAAAAGGAGGTTTTATAATGTGTTATTGTAGTGTTAAACCCCCTTTTGTAGTGTTCAAGAAAACACACCACTTGAAATGTGTTGAAAGTACTTTTTGGCTGCTTGATGGGGCCTCATCTGTCATAGACTGGTCCACTTGGATGATGGCTTGAGAGGTGCCCCACAAGTAAGACCTTCTAGAGCAGTGGTAAGTAAAGAAGTTCACATCACAGGCACAGAGGCTGGTGTGCTATAGCCTCTGGGGGCAGAGGAGTGCATCTGGGCCCCACGAGGACCTGGAACAAGGAGCCGGAAACATGGCGGCTGCAGGCCCTGTTCCTCATTCTTCCTCTCTCTGTGCATCTGCTAAACTCTTCTCTTGCTGCAGATGACCTTTTGAAACAACCTAGTAGACTTTAGTTTCAAAACCAGTTTTGGATTTATAAAGATACTGAGCAGAAAGTGAGCAGTTTTCATCTATTCCCTCTGTCACAGTTTCCCCTGTTATTAAACTCTTGGCAGAGTGTGATCTATTTGCTATAGTTAATGAACTCGAGTTCATAGTTTGGAGTAGATTTCACTCTGTATGGTATGCATCTGTGACCTTGGCCAAATACATATCACATATTCACCGTTACAGTGTCATACAGAGCAGTTTCACTGCCTAAAAAATTCCCTGTGCTTTCGCTGGTCTTCTCCTGGACACCTAGTGACCACTGATCTTTTGACCATCTATATAGTTTTGCCTTTTTCCGAATGTCAAATAGTAGGACCCATACAATAGGTAGCCTTTTCAGACTGGCTCTTTCACTTAGTAACATGTATTTCAGAAGTCTTTGTGTGGATTGACCACTCGTTTCTTTGTTATACTGAAGAATAATATTCCATTTTACGTACATAACACAGTTTATTTATCCATTCACCCACTGAAGGACAGCTTGGTTGCTTTCAGGGTTTGGCAATTATGAATAAAGCTTCTAGAAACATTTGTGTACTGGGGTTTGCGTGGAGGTAAGCTTTCAATTTAATTGGGGACATACCAAGAAGTGTGACTGCTGGATCATATGGTAAGACTATGTTTAACTTTGTGAGAAACCACGGGATGACCTTCCAGAGTGGCTGTGCCGTTTTTGCATCCCCCTAGCACCACGTGTGGAAGTCTTTGTTGTTCCACATCTTTCTCAGCATTTTGTGTTCTCAGTGTTCTGAATTTTCACCCTCCTCATACTTCTGTGGTGGTATTGCATTGTTGTTTTAATTTGCAATACCACATTGGCTCATGATGTTCAGCCTCTTTTTATTCTTTTTTTTTTTGGGAGGGGGGCTATGCACCACAGCATGTGGGGTCTTAGTTCCCTGGCCAGGGATCAAACCCAGGCCCCCAACAGTGGGAGCTTGAAGCCTTAACCACTGGGCCCCAGAGAATTCCCCCCATTTTTTTTTTATTAAAGCTTTTTTTTTTTTGACCACTTCTATTGATCCTTCATTTATTTATCTTTCTTCTTTGGCCTGTGTGGGCCCTCCATTACAGAGGTCTCAGTCACCACAGAGCACCGGCTCTGGGAGCATGCACTCCACGGCTCCAGCTTGGCAGCTGGACACATCAGTCCAGCCGCTCTGCAGCACATGGGATCCTCCCAGGCCAGGGATGGAACCAGAGCCCCCTGCACAGCAAGGCGGTGTCTTTACCCACTGGACCACCTGGGAAGCCCTCCCTCCCATTTTTGTTTTAGCTTTTTTATTTATTTTTGGCTGTTCTGGGTTTCCACTGCCGCTGTAGTGTTTTCGCTAGTTGCAGGGACTGGGGGCTACTCTTTAGTTGAGATGAACAGGCTTCTTGTTGTGGTGACTTCTCTTGTTGTGGAACTCAGGCTCTAGGGCACACGAGCTTCAGTAGTTGTGGCACATGGGCTCCATAATTGCGGCTCCAAAGTACTAGAGCACAGGCTCCATAGTTGTGGCTCACGGGCATAGTTGCTCTTTGGTGGGGTTCTTTGGTTTCTTTCTCTTTCTTTAACAATTTATTTTTTTTTTGCTTGCTTTGCTGTCGGGGTTCTTTTGGCTTCTAGAAACATTTGTGTACTGGGGTTTGGAGGTAAGCTTTCAATTTAATTGGGGACATACCAAGAAGTGTGACTGCTGGATCATATGGTAAGACTATGTTTAACTTTGTGAGAAACCACGGGATGACCTTCCAGAGTGGCTGTGCCGTTTTTGCATCCCCCTAGCACCACGTGTGGAAGTCTTTGTTGTTCCACATCTTTCTCAGCATTTTGTGTTCTCAGTGTTCTGAATTTTCACCCTCCTCATACTTCTGTGGTGGTATTGCATTGTTGTTTTAATTTGCAATACCACATTGGCTCATGATGTTCAGCCTCTTTTTATTCTTTTTTTTTTTGGGAGGGGGGCTATGCACCACAGCATGTGGGGTCTTAGTTCCCTGGCCAGGGATCAAACCCAGGCCCCCAACAGTGGGAGCTTGAAGCCTTAACCACTGGGCCCCAGAGAATTCCCCCCATTTTTTTTTTATTAAAGCTTTTTTTTTTTTTGACCACTTCTATTGATCCTTCATTTATTTATCTTTCTTCTTTGGCCTGTGTGGGCCCTCCATTACAGAGGTCTCAGTCACCACAGAGCACCGGCTCTGGGAGCATGCACTCCACGGCTCCAGCTTGGCAGCTGGACACATCAGTCCAGCCGCTCTGCAGCACATGGGATCCTCCCAGGCCAGGGATGGAACCAGAGCCCCCTGCACAGCAAGGCGGTGTCTTTACCCACTGGACCACCTGGGAAGCCCTCCCTCCCATTTTTGTTTTAGCTTTTTTATTTATTTTTGGCTGTTCTGGGTTTCCACTGCCGCTGTAGTGTTTTCGCTAGTTGCAGGGACTGGGGGCTACTCTTTAGTTGAGATGAACAGGCTTCTTGTGGCGGTGACTTCTCTTGTTGTGGAACTCAGGCTCTAGGGCACACGAGCTTCAGTAGTTGTGGCACATGGGCTCCATAATTGCGGCTCCAAAGTACTAGAGCACAGGCTCCATAGTTGTGGCTCACGGGCATAGTTGCTCTTTGGTGGGGTTCTTTGGTTTCTTTCTCTTTCTCTCTCTCTTTTAACAATTTATTTGTTGTTTGGCTGTCGTGGGTCTTTCTTGCTGAGTGTGGACTTTCTCTAGCTGTGGAGAGCAGGGGAAACTCTCTAGTTGCTGTATGTGGGCTTCTCACGGTGGTGGCTTCTCTTGTTGCAGAGCACAGGCTCTAGGCACATGGGTTACCATAGTTTTGCAGCACGTGAGCTCAGTAGTTGTAGCTTACAGGCTCTAGAGCCCTAGCTCAGCAGATGTGAGCAGGGGCATAGCTGCTCCCAGGCATGTGGGATGGCCCCGGACCAGGGCTCTAACCTGTGTTTCCTGTACCGAGAGGCTGATTCTCAACCATTGGACCACCAGGGAAGAGGTCTGACTTCTTTTTTTTTAATTATTGATTTATTTAATTTTGGGTTGCATTGAGTCTTCATTTGCTGTCTGCTGGCTTTCTCTAGTTGCATTGAGGAATGGTTACACTTCATTGGGACCCGAAGTCTTTTTTTTTTTTTTTTTTTACTTATTTTTTTTAAGTCTTTTTTTTTTAATTCTTTATTTTAAAAGTTTTACATATCCCTGGTCCCCACCCCCCCAGTTCCCCCCATCCCACCCCTCCGGACCATCGCCCCATGCCACTGTGAGCACTGTGGTCTGACTTCTTATTGTCTAGTTTTAATTCTTTTAGTTAACTATGATTTAGTTCTTCTTACATTTTAAATATAATCTTTTATCAGATATATTTTGCAATATCTGAGAAAACATACCCATGCTTTCTTTTCATGCTCTCAAGGGACTAGCTTTTTTTTTTTTTTTTTAAAAGATTTATTTATTTATTTTATGTATTTTGGGCGGGGGTCGGGTTGGGGAGGGAGGGGAGCGGGCGGGCCACTTCTATTGGTCTTTCATTTCTCTGTTTTCATCCGTCTTTGTTCTTTGGCTCCTGCGGGCCTCCCAATCGCGGTGGCGTCTGTTGCTGCAGAGCGCCGGCTCTGGGCGCATGCGCTCCAGAGCTCCAGCTCTGTGATTGAACACATCGGTCCAGCCGCTCCGCGGCACGTGGGATCTTCCCAGGCCAGGGATCGAACCGGCACCCCTTGCACTGCAAGGCGGTGTCCTTATCCACTGGACCACCAGGGGAAGCCCAAGGGGCTAGCTTTTGCTTATGTTTTTTTTTTTCCTCCATGTATATGATCATTCCACAGCTCCTGAATTTGTTTGCCCTTCATTTCAGCTACAAGCAGATGCCAAATAGTGTCTCTTAGTCCCAGTTCCAAATTTTTTAAAAAAATTTATTTCCGGGGCTTCCCTGGTGGTCCAGTGGGTAAGGACACCGCCTTGCAGTGCAAGGGGCGCCGGTTCGATCCCTGGCCTGGGAAGATCCCACGTGCTGCGGAGCGGCTCGACCGATGTGTCCAGTTACCGAGCCAGAGCTCTGGAGCGCATGCGCTCAGAGCCAGTGCCCTGCGACAACAGAGGCCACCACTATGGGAGGCCCGCATGGGCCAAAGAACAAAGATGGATGAAAATGGACAAATGAAAGACCAGTGGAAATGGCCCGCCCGCCTTCCTCCCTCCCCAACTTGCCTCCTCCCCCTCCCCCCCTACATTAAATAATATGCTTTATCTCTGTTTCTTAATTAGTAACTCAGGGAACATCTAACAGTGCTTTGTCATAAAGCAAGAATTTAAATCACACTATCTCTCACCTCTCCATGTCTACTTTCTCAATTGGGCTAGCTATGTTATTACTGCGTATTAATATAGTCTAACTTTGGTGTTGGTGTTATTCATAGTTCTAAACACTCTGTGTTTAAAACTTCGCTCCTCTTTCATCAGCTTCGGACAGACTTTCTTGAGCCCTGGCCTCTACACCATCTGCCATGTTCCTTCCCCACCTCCTTCTCATTTCTGTTGGTTTGGTCTTTGCATTTCCTTGGTCAAAAAGTTTACAATTCTTACATTCTGTCTTGTAATTATAATGGAATCCTCCATTCTTTATCTTTAAATTGAAAACCAATTTTATGATTATATAAGCATGAGTTACTACAGAATCAAGTAACAAGATAGCTCTACTGAGAAGGAAATGGAAAGCCATTTCCTCCAACGTCTGCTGCTGGAGGCAGAGTATTTGCTGTCTCAGATGTTAAGGTTAAGCAGATTTTCTTTTGTGACACTCCACTAATTGCTCAAAAACATGCCTCAGATGGGTTTGCTCCATATTTTATTCCTGGAATAGATTTTGTTGTTTCTGGTTTTCTAATTGCCGTTTTTTTCCCTCTCTGTCTCTCGCTCTCTCTTTCTGAGAGAAGCAGCAGATGTTGTCTCCATTACTTTACCACAAAATCTACTTGCCCTTATCATGGTCCCACACTGGGTCCTTGGCATGGGGAGTGAGGCATGGTAGCTGTTGTTGAGTTTATCCAACCTTCCATTCACTTCCCCTTTCTTTTGGTGAACTGCTGTTCCCCAGTACAACTGTGTGATTTGTTTTTTTTTCTTTTTTCCCCAGTTGCAGTACCTTCAAGGGCAGGCTCTACCAAGTGCCTGCCAGTCGACCCTGATGGTGACTGATGAGAGCTGAACATACAACTGGTGCAAGAATAACTGGGGCTTCCCTGGTGGTCCAGTGGGTAAGGACACCGCCTTGCAGTGCAAGGGGTGCCGGTTCGATCCCTGGCCTGGGAAGATCCCATGTGCCACGGAGTGGCTGGACCGATGTGTCCAACTACTGAGCCGGAGCTCTGGAGCGCATGCGCCCAGAGCCGGTGCTCTGCAGCAACAGAGGCCACTGCGATGGGAGGCCCACATGGGCCAAAGGACAAATGATGGATGAAAATAGATAAATGAAGTGGCCAATAGAAGTGGCCAAAAAAAAAAAAAGAATAACTGGACTCCAATGGGATTGGATCCATGGCGATTGAGAGTGAGAGGCACTCACCCTATTAGCTTCAGGTAAGGCTTGACCCAGGAAATCCAACGATGTCATCACGGTCCCAGAGTCACCACCTCTCTCTCCTCTGGCTTGTGGTCATGTCCTGGCTCCTTATAGTGGTCTAACGGGAGCAACGTGTTTCTCTCACGTAGCAAATGTGGAAGTTGTGGGGGTCAGTCCCATCCAGTCCACAGAACTTGAGAATACAGGTGGGGAATCTGTAATTTTCACTAAGCAGAGAATGAATTCATTTTGGACACTCACACCACAGATGTTTACATTCTTTTGATTCAATTTCTTTTTATTTCAGTGATTCTAACTTAAAATTCCAAGAATTATTTCTTACTTTATTTTCATAGCTTCCCTTTTCTGGTTTATAAATGTAGTACCATAAGAATCTTTTTATACATTCTCTTCTGTTCCTTATCTATTTCCTCTGGGATCAATTTTTCACCTTTTACTTATTTAATTAATTAATATTTATTTATTTGACTGTTCTGGGTCTTAGTTGCAGCCTGCAGGATCTTTAGTTGTGGGATGCAAACTCTTAGTTGCAGCCTATGGGACCTAGTTCCCTGACCAGGGATTGAACCAAGGCCTCTTGCCCTGGGAACATGGAGTCTTAGCCATTGGACTACCAGGGAAGTCCCTTATTTAATTTATGAAAGAGTCTAATGTCCCTTTTTCAATATATTAAAGAGTATTAAACTGAACGGTTCAGAGTATAATACAAGAAACCAGCTGCCTGGATCCAGATTCCATCTCTCTGCCCTTTGCTAGTTATGTGAGCCTCAGCTGAGTATGTTGCCTTCTTGTGACTCAGTTTCCCAGGAGTGGATAACAATAACACCCAACTAAGAGTGTTGTTACATGAGCTGCATGCATGCATGCTAAGTCACTTCAGTTGTGTCCGACTCTTGGGGACCCTATGGACTATAGCTCACTAGGCTCCTCTGTCCATGGGATTCTCCAGGCAAGAGAAGTGGGTTGCCATGCCCTCCTCTAGGGAACCTCTCCGAGCCAGGCCAGGAATCGTACCCACGTCTCTTACATCTTCATTGGCAGGTGGGTTCGTTACCACTAGTGTTACCTGGGAAGCCCTGTTAAACGAGTTACTGAATGTAAAATGTGTAGACTGTGGATGGGTCCACAGTAAGCCCTGAACAAGTATTTACTATTCTCTTTCTCTCTCTTCTCTCCCACCCCTCAATCATCTCTTTTCATTAAGAATAATGACAAAGAAATAAGAATTATTCTCCCAGTCAAATGCATGTCTGTCTCTTATTTGTGTTTTTATGACAACTGCCAGGCAGTACAGGATACATGCAGCCGATCCATCCAGATGTGTGTCCATTTTACAACCATTCTGATGATCCAGTGGCAAGTTCATTAAGACGAGTATATGTGTAAATACATATATCGGATACGTATATTAATATACAGTCCACATCTGGATAAGGGTTTGGGACAGTGCAAGACCTTAAAGTTAGACATGCTCAAAATGGGCTCTTTGTCCAGGGCTGTTCTCTTCTTAGTCCTTCCCCTTCTGTGGGCTTTTCTCAGTTGTCTGGTAATACTTGGTGACTAGTTCAGCTTTATGACTGAAGGGCAGAGCTGACTGGTACTGGCATTGATATAGGGTATTTCCTCTGCCCTGGTGTGCAAGCAGTGAGCAGGGCAGTGGGAAGTGATCCATCTGCCACTCACCATCCCTTTAAGGGTGAGGTCTCCCATGCCCGGTCCACCCCTGCTTCCGTGCCTGCTTGGTCCTTTGCGGCAGCTTTCTCTCAGGCAGACTTTGGCTGTGGTTTCCTCTGGCCCATCTGCGCCTCCTTACCCTCTGCCCTGCTATCTACCAGAAACTAATACAAATCCCTGGACAGTTGGTGCTCCACCTCCCGCTGCCCTGTCCTCAGGCCTTTGATGCACTTGCTTCCTTTTCCTTTTCCTCACTGTGCTTTTGATGGTGTTTGAGGGACGAAGCATGGTCGGGCCATGTTCTCAGCCCATCATCTTGAACTGAAAGTTGGTGTAGTCGTTTCAATGTTTCTAACTCCATCCAGCTCCGCACAGATAGTGATGGGGCTGGCAAGTGTTCACGCCGGACATCCAGATCCTACACAGGAAGGGAAAAGGGAGCCATAACGCAGATCTTCTCATTTCCTTGTGAAGCCTCCTTGGGCCTGTTGACCTTCAAGCCAGTCTCTTGGACCTGTGGCTGTCTGAGGGAGGAAGGCAGCCCTTCAGTTTCCCTAAGAACTACAGAGCCTTCAAACACTTGGGGATCAGAAGTGAGTGAGTACAGGGGAAGAGAGACGAAAGACTTGGAGCGCTGCTTGAAAGTGAAAGTTCAGGGTGTATGTATTAGAGTGGAAGTCATCTTGGGAGAGTGGAGCACAGCCTTCAGTTGCTGCCACTCTGCACTCACAGAGCTCTTCCAACTGTCCAGGCCCCTTCGGAAGCTTTTTGCACAAGTTCTCAGGAGGCTCCTGGTTCAGATAGTTGAGTGACTTTTCCATGATGGCACAGCTGGTGAAAGATATGTTCTGGATTTGAACTCAGATCTGTACAGGGCATGGGCTGCTAACCACTGAGTTACATAACTGCCACCTGCCCCAAAGCTGACCAGAGCAGGGTCTCGAAGATCTCTCTGGGGTTATGTGGGCCTTAGCTGTCCACAGCCGGGATGTTGCCATCCAGTCTCAAAGAGAAAAGCAAGGAAGAAGAAAGCTCTGGCGCCCTCTGGTGTAAATAGGAGGCTCTGCAGCGTTGCGGTGGTGGAACGTGGTCAAGGGCCTGGGCCTGGGATCCAAGTAGGTTCAAAAAATAAATCATGAAATTGGGACACAGGTTGTTCTATATGAAAACAGGACTTCACTTCCACCACTCCTTGGTAAAGAGTCTTCAATATTTACCTGGGCACATCATCCATAGAATTAGACACAAGGCTATGTGTCTAACTTCTGCCGAGTACAACACAAGCAGAAATGAATTGTGCAATGTAAGGAGTTAGCTTTAAAAGATCGGGGCGTGAACTGTTTTCTTCCTTCCTCCATCCTACTTTCTGGAATGCAGATATAATGACTGGAGCTCAAGCAGGCTTTCTCTCTCTCTCTTTTTTTTTTTTGGCCACTTCTATTGGTCTTTAATTTATTTCCGTCTTTGTTCTTTGGCCTGTGTGGACTTCCCATCGCAGCAGCCTCTCTCGCTGCAGAGCACCGGCTCTGGGCGCATGTGCTCCAGAGCTTCAGCTCAGCAGTTGGACACATGGGTCCAGTCGCTCTGCAGCACGTGGGATCCTCTTAGGCCAGGGATGGAACCAGAGCCCCTTGCACTGCAAGGCGGTGTCTTTACCCACTGGACCACCAGGGAAGCTTCCCTCAAGCAGCCATTTTGAATCAGAGTGAACACAACGCATTGAAGAGGGCAGAGTGAAAATATAAGAAGGGGTCTAATTTCAGAATGATCATGCACCTGCCCTATCAGCCTTGGATGTCAACACTTTACTTGAAGGAGAGGGAAACACACTTCGGTTTTATTTAAACCACAGTTACTTGCAGCTTTCTGTACTTTAGCCTAACTTTTTTTCTTTTCACTTAAAAGATTATGCTGGTTCATGCCAGAACAAAAGTAAAACGCATTATCAAATTTGTACTGAGTGCACCATAAGCCATGAAATAAATTCACTTATTAACCATTTGTTTATGAATAATAAATTTTTGAATTGAATTTCATATTCAAGATTTTATATCTCAAGTATTGCCACTAAAAAAATATTGTTTGGCATCTTGACTTATGTTCTTTCCCAGTTCTGATGGGTTCTATTGTTTTAGAATCTGCCATTCTTAGGACAGTGTTTGACGTGATATGTTTAATTATGATGAAGTGGAATTTTTTTTTTTTTAAGATTTACTTATTTATTTATTATTGGTGGGGGGTGGGGTGGGGAGGGAGGGGAGCAGGCGGGCCACTTCTATTGGTTCTTTATTTATCTGTTTTCATCCATCTTTGTTCTTTGGCTCATGTAGGCCTCCCATCTCGGTGGCGTCTGTTGTCACAGAGCACCGGCTCTGGGTGCATGTGCCCCAGAGCTCCGGCTCGGTAATTGGACACATCGGTCCAGCCGCTCCGCGACACGTGGGATCTTCCCAGGCCAGGGATCGAACCAGCGCCCCTGCACTGCAAGGCGGTGTCCTTACCCACTGGACCACCAGGGAAGCCCTGAAGTGGAATTTTTAAGGTTCATTTATGTCTTTTCATGACTTGATAGATAGTTCATTCCTCTGAAGAAAATTCCGTGGTCTGAATGTACTACAGTTTATTTATTCATTCACCTACTAAAGGGTATTCTGGTTGCTTCTAACTTGGGGCAGTTATAAACAGCACTACTACATACATCTGTGTGCAGGCTTTTGTGTGAATGTAAGTTTTTAATTCAGTTCTATAAATACCAAGGGGCACAATTGTTGGATTGGATGGTAAGAGTATGCTTTGTTTTATAAGAAACTGCCAAAATGTCTTCCAAAATGGCTGTACCATTTTGCATTCCCACCAGTAATAAGTGAGTTCCCAATGCTCCATATCTTTGCCAGTACCTGGCAGTGTCAGTGTCCTGGATTTTGACCATTTTAATAGGCGCGTAGTAGTATCTCTTTTTGCCTTTTCATACTGTTCATGCAGTTTTCGAGACAAGAATACTGGAGTGGTTGGTCATTCCCTCTTCTAGTAGAACATGTTTTGTCAGAACTCTCCCCTATGGCCTGTCTGTCTTGGGTGGCCCTCACGGCATGGCTCATAGCTTCTTGAGTTATGCAAACCCCTTTGCCACAGCAAGGCAGTGGTTCATAAAGGGGTGCTGTAGTCTGGCATGCTGCAGTCCATGGGGTTGCAAAGAGTCAGACACGACTTAGCTACTGAAAACAAAAACAAAGCCTTTGACTGTGTGGATCACAACAAAATGTGGAAAATTCTTAAAGATATGGAAATACCAGACCATCTTAACTCTCTGCTGAGAAACCTGTATGAGGGTCAAGAAGCAACAAGTAGAACCAGACATGGAATAACGGACTGGTTCAGAATTGGGAACTTGAAGTACAACAAGAATTGGAGTACAACAAGGCTGTATATTGTCACCCTGTTTATTTAATGTCTATGCAGAGCACATCATGCAAAATGCCAGGCTGGGTGAATCACAAGCAGGAATCAAGATTGCTGGAAGAAATATCAATAACCTCAGATATGCAGATGATACCGCTCTAATGGCAGAAAGTGAAGAGGAACTAAAAAGCTTCTTGATGAGGGTAAAAGAGGAGAGTGAAAAAGCTAGCTTAAAACTCAGCATTCAAAAAATGAAGATCTTTACATCCAGTCCCATCACTTCATGGCAAATAGAAGGGGAAAAAGAGCAAATCGTGACAGATTTTATTTTCTTGGACTCCAAAATCAAGTGGATGGTGACTTCAGCCATGAAATTAAAAGGCGCTTGCTCCTTGGAAGAAAAGCTATGACAAACCTAGATAGCATATTAAAAAGCAGAAACATCACTCTGCCAACAAAGTTCTTTATAGTCAAAGCTATGGTTTCCCCAGTAGTCATGTATGGACATGAGAGATGGACCATAAAAAAAGGCTGAGTGCTGAAGAATCGATGCTTTCAAATCGTGGGTTGGAGAAGAGACTTGAGAGGCCCTTGGACTGCAAAGAGATCAAACCAGTCAGTCCTAAAGAAATCAGCCTTAAGTATTCATTGGAAAGACTAATGCTGAAGCTGAAGCCCCAGTATTTTGGCCACCTGATGCCATGAGCTGACTCATAGGAAAACACCCTGATGCTGGGAAAGATTGAGGGCAGGAGGAAAAGGGGATGACAGAAGATGAGATCATCACCAACTCAATGGACATGAGTTTGAGCAAACTCTGGGAGACAGTGGAGGACAGGGAAGCCTGGCGTGCCACAGTCCATGGGGTCACGGAGTCAGACACAACTTAGCAACAGAACAGTGGTATCTCATTTGGGGAATTTTTGTTTGTTGGGGCCAGAGACACATAGTTTTATGGGATCTTAGTTTCCTGACTAGCGATTGAACTCTGGCCCTTGGCAGTGAAAGTGTTGGCCACTGGACCACCAGGGAAGTCCCATCATTGCTGCTTTAATTTGCATTTCTCTGATGACACTGATGTGGAGCACATCTTCTCCTCTGCTTATTTTCCATCTCTATGTCTCTTTATTAGTGGCCCAGTTGTGTCTGACTCTTTGAGACTCCATGGACTGTAGTCTGCCAGATTCTCCAGGCAAGAATCCTGGAGTCTGTGGTCATTCACTTCTCCAGGGGATCTTCCCAACCCAGGGATCGAACCCAGGACTCCTGCATGGCAGACAGATTCTTTACCACTAGCACCCCCTGGGAAGCCCATATATCTCTTTGTTGAAGTCTTATTTTTTTTTGGTAGCCAAAACATTTTGTCTTGGGCAAATATCCTACATTCAGTCTCACATCTGGAATGAGAATATTAGTGGCTACCTCACAAAGTGTCTGGGAAAGTTAAAAGTATGTGTAACAGTGAGACTTACTGGGAAATTACCTAAGATTTTTTTATTTTAAAATTTATTTTGCCAACTCTCGACTTGGAAAACACTGAAAGGTCATGTTTCCTGACACCAGGCAAAGCAGACAAATTGTTGTTCTCCTTACCCCAAGGAAAGGTAAGCAAGTTCTATCTGTGCTGAAGAGACTTAGGCCTTGTATCAGTTTATTACTGTAACTAACAGGCAGCCACAGAATTCTCAGTGGATTCCAGCCCAAAATACACAGACCTGAGCAGGTTGACTCAGGTCTGGCTGACTGGCTGGGAGGCCTGTAGGTTTGGTTCAGGTCTCTTCCACATGTCTCTCCTCCTCGTTGGACCTGCAGGTTAGCTGGAGTGTATCTTGCTTGGCAATGGCAGAAATGTAAGAGAGAAAGGCCAACTGTGCAAGTCCACTTCATGACTATGACAAGTGTATGTTTACGTTGTGTTCACTCACATCCATTGACTAGAGTAAGCTACACGGTTAAATACAAAATCAAGAGGTGAAGGAGTTTGCTTTACCCCCCATGGAGATGCGGGGTAGAAATGTGTAGTCTGTCTTTCAGTAGAGGTCAGTCCTTCAGTCTGTGTGGACTGAAGGATTGGAGCTGATAAATCACACCCCCACTGGCCAAGAGTTCGAGGGTCTCTGGGTCCACAATCTTATGCTGCCATTGGAGAAGGAAGCAATGAGATTGTTTCAAAAAATGTCAAAAAAGGAAACGACCAGGACTTGTCACAGTGTGCAGAAAGCACCCTTTTCCTTCTCTCTCAGACTCCCTAAAAAGACCAAAGTGAAAGTTGCTTAGTCTGTATGTGACCCCATGGATTGGGGTTGGACCCTCTGTCCATGGGATTCTCCAGGCAAGAATACTGGAGTAGGTAGCTGTTCCCTTCTTCAGGGGATCTTCCCAGCTCAGGGATCAAACCCAGGCCTCCCATATTGCAGGCAGACTCTTTACCACTAGCACCACCTGGGAAGTCATAAGGGAAGCCCCTAAAAAGTGGTCCCCAAAGAGAGGAGCATGTCCAGGGCTGGTGAACAGGCCCCCTAAGTTTTGACTTTGCCTGAGAGGAGGCCCCCATATGGCCCAAGATCCCACAAGATCTGCTTGCTCAAGTCCCGGCATCACAGTCCTTGCCAGGGCTTTTCCTCGCCTATGAGATCTTTCCGGTCTTGGTGTTATGCAAGACTGGCCTTCCTCCCTGTCTAGCCTCCAGGGCAGGCAGTAGAGCTGAGGCTTTGAAAAAAGAGGAAGCAACCCTGGGCTGGTTCTCCTCTCCTGGAGAGACAGCAGCACCTCAAGCGCCTGGCCCTCCCCGGCATTCTCCCTGCCTGCGGTTTGTCAGCCCTGCAGCCCAGTCCCAGGTGGAGCAGGTACTCCCACCCCTGGGCCTAGACGGTGAGCGGAGGCTTGGGAGCAGGGCTGGATGGGGATCTTCTGGGGGTCGCCTGGGTGTCCAAGCCCGTGATGAAGCTGTGCTTATAACCCAAACCCTTGCTCAACACCAAACGTTTTTCAGCTTACATCCTAATGCCCACCCTCACCCTGACTCCTGCCTTGCCCAGCCCTGGTACTTATTCTACCCCTGCCTCCCCCTCCCTTGCATCCCATCTCCAACCACTGAGCAACCATTGTCTCCATCCTGACCCAGGCCGAATCCGCACCCTCACCTAACACCATCATTCTCACCTCCATGTCGACCCTAGTTCCATTCCCAGACACAGCCTAACCATCGCTTTCACCCCAAACCAGCTGCAGCCCGACCCTCACCTTCCCCTCATTTCACTTCGTTCATCACCACTGCATTCATCTGAGCAAAGGCCTCCTGCACTGTCCGGCAGAGCCTGGGGGAATGGGCGTTCAGGCTAAAAGCAGTTATAGCTAGATGAACGAAAGAAATGTGAAACGTCTACGGCCATACCACCCTGAGCACCCCTGATCTCGTCTGATCTCGGAAGCTAAGCAGGGTCGGGCCTGGTTAGTACTTGGATGGGAGACTGTGAAACTTGTCCTACCCATTTCAAAGCCAATAGACCTTGTTTATGGATAATGTGGCTTTCTGAGTTGAATAGCCTATGTTTTGGGCTTTCCATTATTATGAAGATAGCATCAGGAGAGAGCATGTCCAGGGGGGGAACAGGCCCCCTAAGTTTTGACTTTGCCTGAGAGGAGGCCCCCATATGGCCCAAGATCCCACAAGATCTGCTTGCTCAAGTCCCGGCATCACAGTCCTTGCCAGGGCTTTTCCTCGCCTATGAGATCTTTCCGGTCTTGGTGTTATGCAAGACTGGCCTTCCTCCCTGTCTAGCCTCCAGGGCAGGCAGTAGAGCTGAGGCTTTGAAAAAAGAGGAAGCAACCCTGGGCTGGTTCTCCTCTCCTGGAGAGACAGCAGCACCTCAAGCGCCTGGCCCTCCCCGGCATTCTCCCTGCCTGCGGTTTGTCAGCCCTGCAGCCCAGTCCCAGGTGGAGCAGGTACTCCCACCCCTGGGCCTAGACGGTGAGCGGAGGCTTGGGAGCAGGGCTGGATGGGGATCTTCTGGGGGTCGCCTGGGTGTCCAAGCCCGTGATGAAGCTGTGCTTATAACCCAAACCCTTGCTCAACACCAAACGTTTTTCAGCTTACATCCTAATGCCCACCCTCACCCTGACTCCTGCCTTGCCCAGCCCTGGTACTTATTCTACCCCTGCCTCCCCCTCCCTTGCATCCCATCTCCAACCACTGAGCAACCATTGTCTCCATCCTGACCCAGGCCGAATCCGCACCCTCACCTAACACCATCATTCTCACCTCCATGTCGACCCTAGTTCCATTCCCAGACACAGCCTAACCATCGCTTTCACCCCAAACCAGCTGCAGCCCGACCCTCACCTTCCCCTCATTTCACTTCGTTCATCACCACTGCATTCATCTGAGCAAAGGCCTCCTGCACTGTCCGGCAGAGCCTGGGGGAATGGGCGTTCAGGCTAAAAGCAGTTATAGCTAGATGAACGAAAGAAATGTGAAACGTCTACGGCCATACCACCCTGAGCACCCCTGATCTCGTCTGATCTCGGAAGCTAAGCAGGGTCGGGCCTGGTTAGTACTTGGATGGGAGACTGTGAAACTTGTCCTACCCATTTCAAAGCCAATAGACCTTGTTTATGGATAATGTGGCTTTCTGAGTTGAATAGCCTATGTTTTGGGCTTTCCATTATTATGAAGATAGTGTGCTCCTGGAATTGCCCACCTGTACCTGCTTTCCAACCTGTTGAGCAGAGCATTGCAGCTGGCTGGGTCACCCCATTTCCCTCCTTCTCCAGCCTGAATGCGGAAGTTGGGAGAAACTCTGATAGCGGGAAATAGAAACTGAATCCTGCACCCAAGAACAGCTGCCCACAGCGAAACTGCCTGTACCCTTTCTTCCATGGGCCACACGTGGTATCTGGCATCAGAAATCAGGGACCTGGGGCTCTAGTTGCCCTCTCAGGTGTCCTGGGACACTTGGTCTCATATAGAGTTTACCCACCCCCTTGATCTAACACAGGTAGCAAATATGGGTGTCCCCTATGTGCCCTACACCCCAACCCAGTGCTGAGGCAGCATGTTCAGAGGAGGGGAACTTTAAACTGTCCAAGGCTTGGAGATCCCAGAATGAACCTGGGAACCACGCTCTCCCAAACGGTCATAGCCTGAGGGGTGTAGTGCTTCCTGTCCGCAATACAGGCACCCCTTCCTCAAGACCTGTGGCCATCCCTCCTCCATCCCCCTGCTAGGTGCCCAGCAGGACACCCCACTAAACCCAAGCCCTAGGGGCGCCTCCCCCTCCACACCGGGCCTGAAACTGGGATAAGGAGCTCCCTTCCAGGAGTTCTTCTTACCCTTGCGTTTTTCCAGGAAAAGTTCTCTGGGCTGAGGTTGGTCTTGAGGGTAGAACAGGCTGAGCCAATCAGCTAGACGCTGGTGGGACTGAGCCTCAAGTACTTGGACAGAGTTAAGTAGAGGTGCCATCTACAGGATGTGATTTTGGATGGTTCTAGAAAAGGTCCTTTTGAAATTCCCTGCTCCGTTCTGGGGTCAATATGTCTAAAATCCCACCATTTCTCCTGTAGCTTCAGCACTGCCCTTTCCAGAGCCTCAGATGGGAGCAGTAGGGGAGCTGGGGGGCCATATGAACGAGGAGCTGGCCCTGATGCTCAGTGTGGCTCTGGGTCCCAGGGCCACATCTGCCCCCAAACATGGCCAGCAGGCTGCTGCTCAGTCAACTTCCGGGCCATTGCACCCAGGTCATGGGGCCCAGCCTGGGCTAGCATGAACTACGCCTGTGGCCAAGGACCAGGTGTGGAGGGTGTGGGTGCATCTTCTAGGGGGAGGAGCAGGACTAGGACTGCCTAAAGAACTGAGGAGGAGCCACTGGGCCTCAGCGAATGACCAAACCTGTCCACAGGAGCCCCCTCCCGCCAGGGGTCCAAGTCTCCTGAGGAACAGGGCTCTGCCTGTTCTTCCCACAGTTTTGTCCTTGCTGTGCCCCCTACAAGGCCCTCAGTCCTCTCTGCACACGCGGCTAGTCATCCTACCAGCCAGTTCAGGACCTAGCCAGGCTCTGTTCAGCCTCTCCCCAGGAGTGGCCCCTGATAGCCACCACGTTCAGCTGGGCCCCGCCCCCAAGACAGATGGACTTGGGACTGGGAGATGTCATGAGTTTCCTGTCCCCACTTCCAGGTTCCCCAGCCCCTTCCCCTCACTTGGCAGAGTCAGCATTTAGGGTCAGGGAAGATTGCAAATTTGGCAATATGGAAAGCTTACTGTTTCCGTGTGTATGTGGGAAAGCTTACTGTTTTCACCATTTTTAAAGTATATGATTCAGTGGTATTAAGTACATTCATACTACCGTGTAACCATCATTACTGTCTCCGGAAGTTTCTCATCATCCAAAAAAGAGACTCTGTACCTATTAAATGTTAATTCCCCAGTCCTTCATCTCTCCAGCCCCTCAGTTCAGTTCAGTTCAGTTCAGTCTCCCGGTCATGTCCGACTCTTTGCAGTCCTGTGGACGGCGACACGCCAGGATTGCCTGTCCCTCATCATCTCCCAGAGCCTGCTCAAACTCATGTCCATTGACTCAGTGATGCCATCCAACCATCTCATCCTCTGTTGCCCCCTTATCCTCTGCCTTCTATTTTTTCCCCGCATCCGAGTCTTGGTAACCTTTATTCTACGTTCTACGAATTTACCTATTCCAGGTACCTCATACAGTGGACTCATACAATATTTGCCCTTTTGTACTTGGCTTATTTCACTTAGCATGTTTTCAAGGTTCACTCCTGTGTAAGATATGTGTCAGAATTTCATTCCTTCCTATGACTGAATAATATTCTGTTGTATGGATGTATCACATGCATCTGTGGATGGACCCTGGGGTTGTTTCTCTTTATCCTATTATTTCTACTTTATTCTATTATGAATAGCCCATGCTGGGAACATGTGTGCAAGTACCTATTTAAGGCCCTATTTTCAATTCTTTGGGATATATACCCAGGGGTGAAGTTGCTGGATCATAGAGTAATCTATGTCTGACTTCTTGAGGAAACACAAAACTGTTTCCAAAGTGGCTGCACCATTCACATTTCTACCCACAGTACACGAGTCTTTCGATTGTTCCACAGCTTTGTCAACATTTGTTATTTTATGGTTTTGTTTGCTCATTTATAGCATGAAGAGGTAGCTCACTGTGGTCTTGATTTTCACTTCCCTAATGACTACTGCTGTTGAATATCTTTTCATGGGCTTGTTAGCCATTCGTATATCGTCTTCGGAGAAATGTCTATACAAGCTTTTTGCTCATTTTTTTGAATTTATATTGTTTGGATGTTTTTTGTTGTCGTTGTTAAATTATAGGAGTTCTTGGTATATTCCAGATGTCAATCCCTTATCAGCTCTATGATTTGCATGTATCTTTCTCCCATTCTGTGGTTTGAGTTTTCACTCTCTTGACAGTGTCCTTTGATGCAAAAAAGCTTTTCACTTTGATCAAGTTCAGTTGATTTTTTTTGTTGTTGGTTGTGCTTTTGGTGTCATGCTTAAGAAATCATTTCTTGATATGAGGTCATGAAGATGTTCACCCATTTTCTTCTAACAATTTTACAGTTTCAGTTCTGTTTGTTTCTGCCATCTCTGCCCTTTCGATTCATACGTGTTGCACCTCAGAGCCCCGCCCCACCAGAGACACTCTATGGCGGAGGGCCTGCCTGCTCGTGCATGGTATACAGTAGGCATTTATCTCTTGTTTGGGGGATATATGTCAGGCAGAGTTCTTGTGTCCCCTGCCACACCAGACTTGCCCTGCCATGAACTCTAAACCCCCAAAGACCACACTCTTCCCTTGCCCACTGCTGTGGGGAGCCCTGCATTGCTGCAGGTCACATATCTTCAGTCCCAAGTCCTACGAGATGGGTGCTCACAGCTACTAAAGACAGCTATACACAGAGATGGCTCTTGGGACTAGAGACCCCAAAAGAGAACTTTCAGCCAGAAACCACCTTGAAAACTGAATAAGACTTCCGCAGGCAAAGATCATTTGTGGTGAGGCCAGAGCTGGTTAGTTGGAGAGCTCATGGGCAGACAGGACTGGCCCCAGGACGGGAACGGGTCCCAGAGGGAGCAGTAAATAGGGGCAGAGCTGGGAGTAGGAAAGGAGAACCTTTCAGAAGAGTAGGGGACACACATCTCATGGGCAATGGGGAGGCACAGTAGAGTTTTGAGCGGGACTCCAGAAGGCTGCAGTGCTCAGTCAAGCCTCATTATGGTCTAGAGCTGGTAAGGCTGGTGGTAGGGAGACGAGTCTCAAGTAAGAAACCATTATTTAAAAAAATAAAAAGAAACCATTACTTTTGTGGGATGCCTTGGAGTAAGTCACTGCGCCTTTCCAGGTTCCAGTTTCTGGTGACTTGGGCAGCAGGGAGGGGGCAAGGAAGTGGGGGAAAGGGAGAAACAGCTGTTCATCTTCCAAGAGGCTGGGAAAGCAGAACTTAGGGTGGGGCCAAGCAACAGATAGAGGACTTTCTGGGGCATGCCACCAAGTGAAGGCATTCTTGGACACAGCTTGAGCTGGGAGCATGAGCTCCTGGATCCCAGCTGGCAGCTCCCCGACCCTCTCCCTGGGTTGGCCAGCATAGCGTGTGGGCAACAGGACTGGGATCCCAGCGGGCTCTAAGACTGCGGTTCCCTAGCAGACCCCTGTGTGCCCAGCACAGGGCTCACCACCCTCGAAAGCACCAGAACCAGTGGGAGAACCTGCTATGGACTTCCTGCTCCAGCTTCTCCTCCTGGCTTCATCCATCCCCGCAGGTAAGCTTTGCTGGCCTTTTCCTTCTCACAGGGTCTGGCATCACTGAATCCAACCTCTGTTGGCCTGAGCAGACTGGACTGTGTCTGGTCCCAGGTTTAGCTGCTGAGATTGAAGGAGGGGCATGAGGAGGCAGTGACAGGCAGCAGGGACCCTCTTCGCAGAGCCCAGGGGGGTTGCATTGCTGGGGGCAGGGCAGGGTTTGAGGGTGCATCTGGGACAGCTTCAGTGGGGCAGAGGCGGACCCCAGGCCGGCACCACGATCTCTCATGTCGTGCCCCTTGCTCAGCCCTGACCTCGTGGGGCGTCTCCAGTCCCAGTGCCGTGCAGGGCGTGAAGGAATCCTGCCTCGTCATCCCCTGCACCTTCAGCTTTCCTGAAAGCACGGATGTTTCTAAAGGCATCACCACCATCTGGTACCATGACTACTCAGGCAACCGGCGGGTAGTCACACACTCTCAGAACCCCCAGCTGGTGGATGCCCACTTCCAAGGCCGCGCGCTCATGGTGGGGAATCCTGAGCACGGGGTGTGCAGCCTTCTGCTGAGGGACCTGCAGCTCGAGGACTCGGGCTCCTACAACTTCCGCTTCGAGATCACTGAGGTCGACCGCTGGCTCGATGTCAAAGGCACAGCAGTCACCGTGGCGGGTGAGAGCTGGATCACGGACTGGAAGGGACTCCAGGCTGCTCCAAGCCCCACTGGCTCACAACCCCAACCCTGGCCTAAACCCAAACCCAAACCCAGCCCCAGTCTCGGCTACAGTTCCAGCCCAGCCCTGTCCCCCTGGCTTTCACCTTCAATGAACCCCTCTCATCCTCCCTCCCCCTTGAAGCCCTCTGCCCCAGGCTGGGGTCTCCTGGGGCAGGAGGTCTCAGATGCAGTAAAGGCGAGCTCCCAGCCTCCTGTGTTTGTCCTCAGAGGAGCCCACTGTGCCCACCATTTCCTCGCCGGCTGAGCTGCATGAGGGCATGGAGGTGAACTTCAACTGCTCTACTCCCTACGCGTGCCCGCAGGGGCCAGGCAGTCTGCAGTGGCAAGGCCAGGACCCTGCCCGCTCCACCACCTCCAGCCTCCAAAAGCTGGAGCCCACGGGCATCATCCACCAGGAGACCCTCCACATGGCCCTATCCTGGCAGGACCATGGCCGGATCCTGCGCTGCCAGCTCTCAGTGGCCAACCACAAGACTCAGAGCAACATTCACCTCCAAGTGCAGTGTGAGTGCACTGGGGGCCGTGTCCTCGTTACTGAGCACACACACATGTGTGACTCCCCAGGGGAAACCATCCGTTTCCAGCCTGGTGAAACAGCTGGGCTGTGCTTGGACCTCAAGGATGGGGGAGGTGGAGACAGAGTGCTCAGCCCTAAGAGCAGTAGTGAAGGCTCCCTCTACCTCCAGTCCCCAAGGCTAGGCTGGGCAGAGAAGGGGAGACTCAGCCAGAGAATTGCGGGTTGGGCAGCAGGGGCCCTGGGATTTAGGCCAGCCCTGGAGGATGCAGAGGAGGCAAGGGTTCACCCCTTTCCTGCCTAAGGCCACTCATACTCATGACAGGGTAACACATGGATGTGGCAAAGAGGCAGGGGAAAAAGTCCGAGTTTTCCCTTGATTATATGTCCTCCCATCACAGCCAAGTGGGGCAGCCTGTTCTAGAACAACTGCTGTACACAGGCATCAGGCTGCTGGCTCCACCACTGTCTAGATGAGCCAGCTTTGGGCAAGTTACTTGCCTCCTAAAGCCTCTGTTTTCTCATCTGTGTAGTGGGGGTAAGGATAAATACGTTCTATCTCACAGGATGGTTATGAAAATTACAAGTGTGCTTGGCTCCTATTAGGCATACAAAAATATTAGCTTCTATTATGTTGATATATACACAGATTAAACACTTGAAAATATTAGTTTTTTCAAGGGAGGGGGGCACACGGCACAGCTTGCGGGATTCCAGTTCCCTGACTAGGAACTGAACTCAGGCCCCAGCCGTGAAAGCCCAGAGCCCCAACCATTAGGCCATCAGGGAACTCCTGAAAATACTAGCTTTTATTAGCATAGTGACATACAGAGAGGCTTTAGAACAAGATTTAAAGAAAGGCAGTTTGTTTGTATCGTTGGCACCCCCCAACCAATGAGTTAACCATTCTCAGAGTGAATCTGACTGCCTTTAGTCCCTGCGTTAGGTGGTTTGTCCCATGCCAACAGTGGCCACGAGCCACTGGAGCCAGCGGTGGGTCCATGAACCTCACATGGAAGAGACAGCAACAGACATGTCACCAGGCAGGAAACCATAGAAGGCAGCGTAGGCTGAATGCTGAGCTGAGCACCACGGTATCAGGCTGTGAGTGGAGAAGGCCAGGAGCAGGATCCCTCACAAGGTGAGGGCAGTGCCTGCCTGGTCAGGGACTAATGGAAGCTACGGTTTATCTGGGTGGGCTTCCTTAGGGCACAGTGTTGAAAGGGGAGCGGAAAAATGTTCCCTGCCTTTCCCAGGCACCATACTTGACACTTCCCATCATGCCTTGCAGACGCCCCCAAGGGTGTGGAGATCCTCCTCAGCCCCTCCGGGCGGAACATCCTTCCAGGTAATCGGGTCACACTCACCTGCCAGGTGAACAGCAGCTACCCTCAGGTCAGTTCCGTGCAGTGGGCCAAGGATGGGGCCCCCCTCGGAAATCAGAGTCCTGTACTACAGCTGCGCCGGGCAGCCTGGGATGATGCTGGCGTCTACACCTGCGAAGCTGGGAATGGCGTGGGCTCTTCCGTCTCAGCCCCTGTCAGCCTCCACGTCCTCAGTGAGTCCTGGGTGGGCCTGAGTCATGACCAGAGGGCAGGGAGGCATGCAGGCCACGGAGGCTGAGGGAAACCAGGCCCAGGTGCCTCCTGGGATGGCGTTCCCAGCCGGGTGCAAGCCTCCCTGGCAGTGAACAGGGCAATGAGATGCCTGGCCAGTCCAGGAGGCTCCTCCTCGGAGGGGCGTGACGGAGTGCCAGCAGAGGTTTACGCTGATTGGCGGCAACCCTGAGGGTGGGGCCAGGAAGTCGGTCGAGGAGCCCTCTGTGTGCCCTATGCTGCCGCCTGAGGTCCAGGTAGCAGCCCCAACCATTAGGCCATCAGGGAACTCCTGAAAATACTAGCTTTTATTAGCATAGTGACATACAGAGAGGCTTTAGAACAAGATTTAAAGAAAGGCAGTTTGTTTGTATCGTTGGCACCCCCCAACCAATGAGTTAACCATTCTCAGAGTGAATCTGACTGCCTTTAGTCCCTGCGTTAGGTGGTTTGTCCCATGCCAACAGTGGCCACGAGCCACTGGAGCCAGCGGTGGGTCCATGAACCTCACATGGAAGAGACAGCAACAGACATGTCACCAGGCAGGAAACCATAGAAGGCAGCGTAGGCTGAATGCTGAGCTGAGCACCACGGTATCAGGCTGTGAGTGGAGAAGGCCAGGAGCAGGATCCCTCACAAGGTGAGGGCAGTGCCTGCCTGGTCAGGGACTAATGGAAGCTACGGTTTATCTGGGTGGGCTTCCTTAGGGCACAGTGTTGAAAGGGGAGCGGAAAAATGTTCCCTGCCTTTCCCAGGCACCATACTTGACACTTCCCATCATGCCTTGCAGACGCCCCCAAGGGTGTGGAGATCCTCCTCAGCCCCTCCGGGCGGAACATCCTTCCAGGTAATCGGGTCACACTCACCTGCCAGGTGAACAGCAGCTACCCTCAGGTCAGTTCCGTGCAGTGGGCCAAGGATGGGGCCCCCCTCGGAAATCAGAGTCCTGTACTACAGCTGCGCCGGGCAGCCTGGGATGATGCTGGCGTCTACACCTGCGAAGCTGGGAATGGCGTGGGCTCTTCCGTCTCAGCCCCTGTCAGCCTCCACGTCCTCAGTGAGTCCTGGGTGGGCCTGAGTCATGACCAGAGGGCAGGGAGGCATGCAGGCCACGGAGGCTGAGGGAAACCAGGCCCAGGTGCCTCCTGGGATGGCGTTCCCAGCCGGGTGCAAGCCTCCCTGGCAGTGAACAGGGCAATGAGATGCCTGGCCAGTCCAGGAGGCTCCTCCTCGGAGGGGCGTGACGGAGTGCCAGCAGAGGTTTACGCTGATTGGCGGCACCCCTGAGGGGTGGGGCCAGGAAGTCGGTCGAGGAGCCCTCTGTGTGCCCTATGCTGCCCCGCAGTGGCTGAGGTCCAGGTGAGCCCCGCAGGCTCGATCGTGGAGAACCAGACGGTGACGCTGGCCTGCACCACACCCAAAGAAGCGCCGCAGGAGCTGCAGTACGCGTGGTACAAGAACCACGGCCGGATGGAGGAGGCCCACAGCCGCGTCCTCCGTCTGCCCTCCATCACCAGGGCCGATACGGGCTTCTACTTCTGTGAGGTGGAGAACGCCCACGGCAGAGAGCGCTCTAGCCCTGTCAGCGTGGTGGTCAGCCGTAAGTGACGGGGACAAGAACACGGGACCCGGGAGCCAGGCCAGAGGGTAGAGCCCCTGCAGGACGGTTGAGGTCTTGGGCCTGGGTGCCCTTGGGCTCACATCTGAGCAAGGCTCCCCGGGCCTCCGTTTCCTCCTATTTTTAACAACTTTTTAAGTTGTAAGAAGAACACAAAGAATCATCATATACCTTTAACCTAGATTCCCACTGATAAACATTTGATTTTCTCTCTCTCAACTATATATTATATGCATACTCACACACACATACATATGTATGTATACATGCACACATTTTCTCTATGTATGTCCTCTGTATGTATACATACACACATATTCTACCTATCTTTTCGTCTGTCATCTATCTATCCATTTATAGTCCTCAGGCATAATGGCCCTTTGCCTCTTAATTTCTCAGCATGTATTTCCTAGGGTAGTCTCATGTATAACCATTATAGAACAATTGTATGTCGTCAGGAGACTTAACACTGCTACAGGATCATTATCTAGTTGACAATCCATGTTTAAATTTTACCAGTTGGCCCAGCAATGTCCGTTAGGGCAATTTTTTTCTGGTCTAGGATTCAATCCAAGATCCTGCCTTGCACTAAGCTGTCAAATCTCTTTATTGTCCTTTCTTCAGTCTTCCCTTGTCTTCCCTGACATTGAACCCCGACGAGCGCAGGCCAGTTGTTCTGTGATGTTCTCACCTTGCGTTGGTCTGAATGGAGTAGACCAAGCCCATGCACCCGGGCAGGGACACCATGGATATGATTCTATGTCGGTCCCCCTGCCTCACATCAAGAGGCATGTGGGGTCAGTTTGCCCCACTGCTTGGAGTGTTAACTTGGACCATTTGGTGCAATACTGTCCCCTGACAGGTTTCTCTACCAGTTTTCCCCACCATTAAAGTGGGGCCCCTGGATCCCCACCCTCAGGTGGCCACAGGGATTGGCTGGGATGACAAAGTGATTTGCCCCGGCTGGGGACAAACAGGAGCTGTCGGGGTCACCCCCTTTTCCCAGGGCATCCTGGGACCAAGTGGGTGCAGGGGTCAGAGGCTGGAGAGGAGATCCCAGAGCTTTCTTGCTGAGGATAACAGCCCTGCCCCTCGTCTCCATACAGACCCACCCCTCACCCCAGATGTAACTGCCTTCCTGGAAACACAGGAGGGGCTGGTGGGCATCCTCCAATGCTCCGTGGTCAGCGAGCCCCTGGCTACTCTGGTATTGTCGCATGAGGGCGTCATCCTCACCTCGACTTCCAGCGAGGGGGACCACCGCCCCCGCTTCAGTGTCTACTCTGCCCCCAACTCTCTGCGCCTGGAGATTCGAGACCTGGGGCCTGCTGACAGTGGGGAGTACACGTGCTCCGCCACCAACTCCCTTGGCAATTCATCCTCCACCCTGGACTTCCGTGGCAATGGTAAGAAGGGGTTGGTAGAAGGAGCCTGAGGAGGAGACCTGCTCTGGCCACTTTCTCCTGGGAGCCCAGCGGGCTCAGCTGAGGGCCTGACCCAACTGGCTAGAAGAAAAATCACATCAAAGATCTGAGCTATATAGTCATCCCAGCCTCAGAGGTTCCTATTAGTCAAAGCAAAAAAGAAAACATGGTGGAGTGAGTTATTCCTTTTGTATCCACTCAGACTCTGAACTTATAGGTTTTTTGTTGTTGTTGTTGTTTTAAAAAAACCTTTAAAAATTTTTATTTATTTAATTTTTTTTTTTTTGGCTATTCTGGGTTTTCACTGCAGCTGCAGGCTCTCCTCTAGTTGCAGGGAGTGGGGGCTACTCCCTAGTGGAGGTGAGCAGGCTTCTTGTGGCGGTGACTTCTCTTGTTGTGGGACTCGGGCGCTAGGGCACACGGGCTTCAGTAGTTGTGGCACATGGGCTCAATAGCTGCAGCTCCGAGGCTCTAGAGCACAGGCTCCATAGTTGTGGCTCAGGGGCTTAGTTGCTCCGCAGCATGTGGGATCTTCCCAGATCAGGGATTGAACCCATGTCTCCTGCCTTGGACAGGTTTCTCTACCAGTTTTCCCCACCATTAAAGTGGGGCCCCTGGATCCCCACCCTCAGGTGGCCACAGGGATTGGCTGGGATGACAAAGTGATTTGCCCCGGCTGGGGACAAACAGGAGCTGTCGGGGTCACCCCCTTTTCCCAGGGCATCCTGGGACCAAGTGGGTGCAGGGGTCAGAGGCTGGAGAGGAGATCCCAGAGCTTTCTTGCTGAGGATAACAGCCCTGCCCCTCGTCTCCATACAGACCCACCCCTCACCCCAGATGTAACTGCCTTCCTGGAAACACAGGAGGGGCTGGTGGGCATCCTCCAATGCTCCGTGGTCAGCGAGCCCCTGGCTACTCTGGTATTGTCGCATGAGGGCGTCATCCTCACCTCGACTTCCAGCGAGGGGGACCACCGCCCCCGCTTCAGTGTCTACTCTGCCCCCAACTCTCTGCGCCTGGAGATTCGAGACCTGGGGCCTGCTGACAGTGGGGAGTACACGTGCTCCGCCACCAACTCCCTTGGCAATTCATCCTCCACCCTGGACTTCCGTGGCAATGGTAAGAAGGGGTTGGTAGAAGGAGCCTGAGGAGGAGACCTGCTCTGGCCACTTTCTCCTGGGAGCCCAGCGGGCTCAGCTGAGGGCCTGACCCAACTGGCTAGAAGAAAAATCACATCAAAGATCTGAGCTATATAGTCATCCCAGCCTCAGAGGTTCCTATTAGTCAAAGCAAAAAAGAAAACATGGTGGAGTGAGTTATTCCTTTTGTATCCACTCAGACTCTGAACTTATAGGTTTTTTGTTGTTGTTGTTGTTTTAAAAAAACCTTTAAAAATTTTTATTTATTTAATTTTTTTTTTTTTGGCTATTCTGGGTTTTCACTGCAGCTGCAGGCTCTCCTCTAGTTGCAGGGAGTGGGGGCTACTCCCTAGTGGAGGTGAGCAGGCTTCTTGTGGCGGTGACTTCTCTTGTTGTGGGACTCGGGCGCTAGGGCACACGGGCTTCAGTAGTTGTGGCACATGGGCTCAATAGTTGCAGCTCCGAGGCTCTAGAGCACAGGCTCCATAGTTGTGGCTCAGGGGCTTAGTTGCTCCGCAGCATGTGGGATCTTCCCAGATCAGGGATTGAACCCATGTCTCCTGCCTTGGCAGGCAAACTCTTTACTGCTGAGCTACCAGGGAAGCCTATAGGGTTTTTCAATGTGCATTTATTTGCTTTTGTTTATGAAATATTTGGGGCAGACTCTGTGCTAGGAGGCAGATGTAGAAGGCCAAACAGAGAGGCTGGGTCTTGTGCACGTGCTGTCCTTTCGTCCTGAGACAGACACAGCTAATCGATTGAGGCAGGTTTTTGACACAAGCCTGGGATCTGGCCCAGCACCCTCCTCAGCCTTGCTGCAGCCAGCTACTACCAATAGATCTGAGTTGGTATTCAAGGTCAGACTCTTCTGATCATCAAGCTGATGCCACAATACGCAGACTTCCTGACAACTGAGTTGGGAGATGACAACCCAGGAGGGCTTCCTGCACTGGGTGGCAAGGGAGTCACGGGTGTGTACGGTCACTGAGCCTTCCTGTTCCTCGCCTGCTAGTGGCCCGCCTCCTCATCAGCCCGGCTGCAGAAGTGGCCGAAGGGCAGGCGGTGACACTTAGCTGTAGGAGCAGCCTGAGCCCGACGCCTGACACCCGCTTCTCCTGGTACCGGAATGGGGCCCTGCTTCTTGAGGCGCCCAGCAGCAGCCTCCTGCTCCCTGCGGCCTCCAGCACGGACGCTGGCTCCTACCACTGTCGGGTCCAGGATGGCCACGGCTCCAGCGGGTCCTCCTCACCGGCTGTCCTCACTGTCCTCTGTGAGTAGCCTTCCCGCTGGCCCCTTGCCTGCTGTGGGAGGATCAGCCCATCAGCTGCCTCCTCCAGGCCCTCCTGACCTCATCGGGCCCAGAGTCTAGATGGAAGGCAACCACGAGCCTGGGCACTGTGGATGTCACCACCCACGCTGAAATACGGAGACCGAGTCTGGGGCATCCCATTGCCCAATTCCAGTCCCATTAGAGCTCTGCCTCTAGCCTCAAGCCCGTCATGGACACCATGTCCAAGCTTCGTCCTCCGGAGCTGGGTCCCGGGACTCCCTACTCCTATGTATGTAAAGATGCCCCCCAGCGCCCCACAGGCCATGTCCTCACAGGTGAAGACACAAAGGCAGAGCCTCCCCACGTAGGGACTGCATCTTGTCAGGGGTGGATGCTTCTGAGGGACTGACCAATGTTCTGGACACACTTAGCTTCCAGAACGCATTCCCTAATGTGTGCGGGACTCCTGTCCAGGGACTGTCAGGGGGAACAGGCACCTCTTGGGGAATTTCTAGAGCTCGGGGTGAGATCACTTGGGGGCCTGGGCCCCAGTCTTCAGAAACTTCTAGGAAGACAGCCATTTGGGCATCGCCTGTTCTCACGGGAGCTGGCTCGGAGATCAGAGATAAGAGGCAGGAAGGGTCCTGGGGGAGGGGAGCGGACGCAGAGAGGAAGCAGACAGCGAGACCCCTGGGGACTGCTCAGGAGCACATGGCGGTTAAGCAAGGCGGCGGGTGGCCCACGCAGGGCCTCTGCTAAGCTAGAAAAAGGCACTCCTTCCTCTGGGAAGACAGAGTCCAGCTCTAGGGCATAGCTCAGCCCAAGGGGCCTGGGCTGTGGTCCTGCACAGCTGTGTGCGTCAGCTCTGGGAACGTGCCTTTTGCTCAGTGTGTCCCGGGAGCCTAGCCAGCCTTGAGAGGCCCTGTGGGAGCTGGGTAGAGGCTGCGGGATAGTGACCATGCTCTTCTCCCTCCAGATGCCCCACGCCGGCCCACATTCACTGCCCAGCTGGACCCTGATTTTGCAGGGGCCGGCCGGCGAGGCCTCCTCTTGTGCCGTGTGGAGAGCGACCCCCCCGCCCAGCTGCGGCTGCTCCACAGGAACCGCGTGGTGGCCTCTTCCCTGCCATCCGAGGGCGGCTGTAGGGTCTGCGGGGGCTGTTCCCCACGCACAAAGATCACCAGAGCCCCCAACCTGCTGCGCGTAGAGATCCAAGAGCCGGTGCTGGAGGACGAGGGTGTGTACCTCTGCGAGGCCAGCAACGCCCTGGGCAACGCCTCTGCCTCGGCGAACTTCGATGCGCAGGGTGAGACAGGGCAGGGAATGGGTTGCTCGGGGTCAGGGGCTGGTACTCGGGACCCTTTTCCTTTGCAACTCCCAGCTCTGAGGAGGCTCTACTGGGCGAAACCACCTCTGGTCAGCAGGCGAAGTTTGCTTTCCTCCCTGTGGGCGTCCGAGAGGGATTCCTTCCCACTCGCTCCGGGAAGGGAGGTTGGACCACTTACCCCGGGGTCTAGGGGGGCAGCCATCAAAGTGAAGCTGGTCTCAGGAGGCCTGTGCTGTCTGCTCTCCAGCCACTGTCCTGGTTATCACACCGTCGCCCACGCTCCAGGAGGGCAGCAAAGCCAACCTGACTTGCACAGTGAGCCGGGAAGCCAGCGACCCTGCCAACTTCACCTGGCACCGGGATGGGGCGCCCTGGGACGAAGGCCCCCTGGAGACCCGGATGCTGCTGCCTGTGGTCAGAACGGATGCCGCCCTGTACGCCTGCCGCATCCTCACCGAGCCCGGTGCCCAGCCCTCCGCCCCTGTGGCCCTGCGTGTGCTCTGTGGGTGATGGACAAGGGGATGCGGGCCCTTGGAGGGTGGTCTGGGGGGAACAGGGTTGAGGCTGGGCTGGAGGAGACAGGAACGTGGCTTGGGCACAGACGAGTGCAGGCCTAGACTGCGTGTCTGGAGGGAGACAGTGTGGCAGCGGAAGGGTGGTATGCTGGGCCGAGGCTGGCCTGAGCTCCCCACTGTCCCTCCAGACCCCCCGGATCCCCCAAAGCTGGCTGCTCTCCTGGATGTGGACCAGGGCCACAAGGCTGTGTTTGTCTGCACTGTGGATAGTCACCCTCCCGCCCAGCTGGCTCTGTTCCGTGACGAGCACCTCCTGGCCACCAGCCTGAGGCCCCAGCTCCCATTCCGTGGCCGCCTCCAGGCCAAAACCACAGCCAACTTCCTGCAGCTAGAGGTCCAAGACTTGAGCCTTGGGGACTCTGGCAGCTACCGCTGTGAGGCCACCAATGTCCTGGGATCAGCTAACACTTCTCTCTTCTTCCAGGTCCGAGGTGAGCGTCCTCTGTAGCTGTGGTACTCACCAGTGTCCTGGGGGCCACTCTGCATATTTATGTAGAGATGTGTAATATATGGGCTTCCCAGGTGGTGCTAGTGGTAAAGAATCTGCCTGCCAATGTTGGAGGCGCAAGAGACACAGGTTTGATCCCTGGGTTGGAAAGATCCTCTGGAGGAGGAAATGGCAATCCACTCCAGAGCTTGGGAAATCCCATGGACAGAGGAGCCTGGTGGCCTACAGTCCATGGACTGGCAGAGAGTCAGACACAACTGAAGCAGCTTAGCATGCTTGTGTGATGTGTAATGTATGTGTTAAGTCACTTCAGTCATGTCAAACGCTTTGTGACCCCATGGACTGTAGCCACCAGGCTCCTCTGTCCATGAGATTCTCCAGGCAAGATTACAGGAGTGGGTTGTTATTTCCTCCTCCAGAGGGTTTTCCCAACCCGGGGATCAAACCAGCATCTCTTGTGTCTCCTACATTGGTAGGCAGGTTCTTTACAACTGAGCCGCCGGGGATTCATTTATTTATCTGTATATATTCTTCTGTAATAATCCTGCCAAAGTGAGTAAGTCAGAAAACACAAAGTTAATACCAATAATGCTCAAAAAAAAAAAGTAAACACTTTTTTTTCCCTCCCACAATGATAAACATCAATTTTTGGACATTTTCCCTGGGCCTTGATTCTGTATGTCTATTTATCATACCTTTTTTATAGGCAGAGAAATTGAAGGTCAGAGATGTCGGGGCTTTCTCAGGGCCACATGACTAGGAAGTGCCCTGCCAGCTCTGGGTGAATTCCATGCTGGGCTCTGGCACAGTCTGGGCTCTCAGTCATCACTCCAGCTGTCCTTCCTTCTTATTCCCCCCAATCTGGTCCCCTCCTGCCTCAAACCTAGGGGGAGCCATGGACAGCCCTTTTCCTGGTCCTTGGTTCCTGGCTCCCATGACTTGGAAGTTGGGTGCAGAGTTGGACTGGAAAGAGCTGCTAACTTCTTCTCCCAAACTCTTGATCACCATGCAGAGGCCAATTCAGGATTAGGACAGTGGTCCTTGGCCTAAATCCCTACCATTTCAGCCCTTTATGGGGTCAAAACAAGATGTGTCAAGAGTGAACACATTAAAAAAAAAAAAAGAGTGAACACGTGCAGGTGCTGTGCACGGCACTGGTGTTACAGGTCACACACGCTGGGTGAGGCTCACCCTGTGGTAGGTGAGATATGATTGACAAAGCAAAACCATAGCTCACGGTGGTGGACAGTGAATGCCCAGTCATACCAGGGCAAGCGAGGGAGAGGCATGAAGCTGCCGTGGGGCCTCAGCCGTGGGTCTGGTGGGGAGCAGTGGCTCTGGGACATGGGGTGGGGGTCCTGCTGTCCTCATGTGGACGCGCACTCAGTCCCAGACATGGAAGGGTATGCCGGCGGGCCCTCACCTGCTCTTGGTTTCTTCCTGCAGGAGCCTGGGTCCGAGTGTCACCATCGCCTGAGCTCCGGGAGGGCCAGGCTGTGGTCCTGAGCTGCCACGTGCCCACAGGGTTCCTGGAGGGGACCTCATACCGCTGGTACCGGGATGGGCAGCCCCTCCAGCAGGCTACCTCGGCCACAATCCATTTTGCAGCCATAAGTGGGAACCAAGCTGGGGCCTACCACTGCCAAGCCCAGGCTCCAGGCTCAAACACCACGAACCTGGCGGATTCTGTATAGTAACCTGCCAAAGTGAGTAAGTCAGAAAACACAAAGTTAATACCAATAATGCTCAAAAAAAAAGTAAACACTTTTTTTCCCTCCCACAATGATAAACATCAATTTTTGGACATTTTCCCTGGGCCTTGATTCTGTATGTCTATTTATCATACCTTTTTTATAGGCAGAGAAATTGAAGGTCAGAGATGTCGGGGCTTTCTCAGGGCCACATGACTAGGAAGTGCCCTGCCAGCTCTGGGTGAATTCCATGCTGGGCTCTGGCACAGTCTGGGCTCTCAGTCATCACTCCAGCTGTCCTTCCTTCTTATTCCCCCCAATCTGGTCCCCTCCTGCCTCAAACCTAGGGGGAGCCATGGACAGCCCTTTTCCTGGTCCTTGGTTCCTGGCTCCCATGACTTGGAAGTTGGGTGCAGAGTTGGACTGGAAAGAGCTGCTAACTTCTTCTCCCAAACTCTTGATCACCATGCAGAGGCCAATTCAGGATTAGGACAGTGGTCCTTGGCCTAAATCCCTACCATTTCAGCCCTTTATGGGGTCAAAACAAGATGTGTCAAGAGTGAACACATTAAAAAAAAAAAAAGAGTGAACACGTGCAGGTGCTGTGCACGGCACTGGTGTTACAGGTCACACACGCTGGGTGAGGCTCACCCTGTGGTAGGTGAGATATGATTGACAAAGCAAAACCATAGCTCACGGTGGTGGACAGTGAATGCCCAGTCATACCAGGGCAAGCGAGGGAGAGGCATGAAGCTGCCGTGGGGCCTCAGCCGTGGGTCTGGTGGGGAGCAGTGGCTCTGGGACATGGGGTGGGGGTCCTGCTGTCCTCATGTGGACGCGCACTCAGTCCCAGACATGGAAGGGTATGCCGGCGGGCCCTCACCTGCTCTTGGTTTCTTCCTGCAGGAGCCTGGGTCCGAGTGTCACCATCGCCTGAGCTCCGGGAGGGCCAGGCTGTGGTCCTGAGCTGCCACGTGCCCACAGGGTTCCTGGAGGGGACCTCATACCGCTGGTACCGGGATGGGCAGCCCCTCCAGCAGGCTACCTCGGCCACAATCCATTTTGCAGCCATAAGTGGGAACCAAGCTGGGGCCTACCACTGCCAAGCCCAGGCTCCAGGCTCAAACACCACGAACCTGGCGGCCCCGGTCAGCCTCCACGTGTCCTGTAAGCACCTTCATCCTGTTCATGTTTCTCGGGGAAGGAGGGAGCCGAGGACACGACTGGGGAAGGGGAAGCCGAGCCCCTGGTCCTGGACCCTGCCTCCGAGAGAATCCTAGATGAGGGACCACCTGGTCGGGCCCTGACCATTGCCTGCCTTGTGTAGACGCTCCTCGTCAGGCCACACTCACCACCCTGATGGACACGGGCCCTGGGCGGCTGGGCCTCCTCCTGTGCCGTGTGAACAGTGACCCTCCAGCCCAGCTTCGACTGCTCCACAGGGACCGCCTCGTGACCTCTACCCTACAAGGAGTTGGGGAGCTTGCAGGCAGCTCTCCCCGGCTACAGGTTGCTGTGGGCCCCAACACGCTGCGACTGGAAATCCACAATGCAGTGCTGGAGGATGAAGGCGCCTACACCTGCGAGGCCACCAACGCCCTGGGCCAGACCTCGGCCTCAGCCACCTTTGATGCCCAGGGTCAGTACGGGTGGCCCGAGTGGGTGGCTGTTTTTAAGAGAAGAGGAGGTTGGAGAGGGTTCTTGAGGCACAGGCAGGAGGGCTGGGCAGAGGACAATTTACATCCCCATTTTTCTTAAGGGCGTCAGTCTCCAGTTCAACGGTCCACTGAAGCACCGTTTTAAAAACAAAATTTGGGCTTCCCTGGTGTCCAGTGGGTAAAGAGTCTGCCGTGCAGTGCAAGAGGCCCAGGAGGATCCCACATGCCGCAGAGTGGCTGGACTGGTGTGCGTCCAATTACGAGCCAGCGCTCTGAAGCGCATGTGCCCAGAGCCGGTGCTCTGCAACAAGAGGGGCCGCTGCAATGGAAGGCTCACACAGGCCAAATAATAAAGATGCATGAAAATAAATAAATAAATAAACCATACAAGAGGCCAAAATTTAAAAACAAAAACAAGAAAGACCAGAATTTTTCATGGATGACCGGTGGATAAAACTAATCAGAAAGGGGGCACTTGAGGATAAACCACAACAGGGCAGGAGAGGCCTGTGTTCTCCCAGGTGCCCTCCAACAGGGCAACAACAGGGAGGGCTCCGGGCACTCCAGAGAGAACTTGATAGATGATGGGGACCACCTGACAGATGATGAACCATTTCCCAAACTCCATCTCTGAGCCCCATTTGCAGGTGTATCATCTGTGCCTCCCAGAGGCTGAGGGGCTTCCACTTTACAGACGGCTTGCTTTACACAGCCTTCAGTACGCCCTGATGTCCCTGTGCCCTCTGTGTCTCTCCAGCTGTGAGTGTGCAGGTGTGGCCCAAAGCCACTGTGCAGGAGGGGCAGCTGGTCAACCTGACCTGCCTTGTATGGAGCGCTCACATGGACCAGCTCTCCTATACATGGTACCAAGACGGGCACCAGCACCCAGATGTTACCCGCTCCATCATCCTCCCCAATGTCACAGTCACGGATGCCACCTCCTACCGCTGTGGCGTGTCGACCCCCGGGAAGGCACCTCACCTCTCCAGGCCTGTCACCCTGGACATCCTCTGTGAGTGTGGCTGGATGCAGGGTGGAGCTGGGAGGAATGACAAAAGCTGGCGACGATCAGGGCATGGCCAGAGCCCCGCAGGCATCTGTCCCAGAAACTCAGCACCCAGCTGGCTAGTACGGGACAAGGAGCATTAGAGCTGGGGGCCACTGGGGCAGAGGAGCAGTGACCCGGGTTGGGCAAATGGAGGCCACTGGGAGCGGGGAGCCAAGGCCTTCCTGTTTTGCACGCCACCTACAAACTGGCTTCCTCACCGCTGTCGTCTCTAAACTCCTTCTCCGCCTTTCCTGGACTTGCAGATGCACCCCGCAGGCTGCGCCTGACCTATCTCCTGGAGAGCCGTGGCGGGCGGCTGGCCCTGGTGCGGTGCACTGTGGACAGCCGCCCACCTGCCCAGTTGGTGCTCAGCCACGCTGGCCACCTCCTGGCCTCCTCGACCGCAGCCTCTGTCCCCAACACCCTGCAGCTGGAGCTGCGGGAGCCCAGGCCCAGTGATGAGGGTCTCTATAGCTGTTCGGCCCACAGTCCCCTGGGTCAGGCCAACACATCCTTAGAGCTGCGGCTAGAGGGTGAGGCAGGGCCTCGCCAGGCTCATGAAGGGTGGGATCAGCTATGTTGTCTGGCTGGACCCAGCTGACTCTGTCTTCTTGGGACAGGTGTGCAGGTGACTCTGGCTCCATCAGCCACTGTGCCCGAAGGATCCCCCGTCACAGTGAGCTGTGAAGACCCAGCTGCCCACCCCCCCACCTTCTACGCCTGGTACCACAACAGCCGCTGGCTGCAGGAGGGACCGGCAGCCTCGCTCTCCTTCCCAGTGGTCACGCGGGCCCACGCGGGAGCCTATACCTGTCAAGTCCAGGATGCCCAGGGTACACGCAGCTCCCGGCCCACAGCGCTGCGTGTCCTCTGTAAGCAAGGGTCCTTGGCTGGGGGTGCCCAGGGTGGGTGGAGGGCACTTCTGGGGCCCCATCTAGGTGGGCACAAGACTGCAGTGAACTTGGGAATGGACACTTGGGGGAAGACACAGGGGCTGAGGGAAGGGTCCTCAGGGTCCTCTGAAGCCTGCCTGGAGGAATTTGCGCACAGGACCCCCAAGAAGCTTCAACCTTCCCAAAGCGACCATTTTCCCAGAGGCTTCGGTCTCACCAATGCCAGGCAGGTGGGCAATGGGTAGCACAGGGTTTCCAAGCAAGATCCTCAACCCTGCCCTGCCCCACCACCCAGATGCCCCTCGGGACGCCGTTGTGTCCTCCTTCTGGGACTCAAGGGCCAGTCCCATGACTGTGGTACAGTGCACTGTGGACAGTGAGCCTCCTGCCGAGCTGACGCTGTCCTGCAATGGCAAAGTGCTGGCCACCAGCCACAGTATCCACGGCTCAGCAGCGGAGGCGGGCCAGCTCCAGGTGGCCCGCAACGCCCTGAGGCTGCGAGTGGGAGCTGTGCGCTCGGGGGATGAGGACACCTGCGTCTGCACAGCCCGTAACTTGCTGGGCTCGGTCAACTCCACAGGGCAGCTGCAGGCAGAAGTTGGTGCTCAGCCCCCCACCTCCTTAGCAGCTCCCCCGGCTAGAGCCCAGGTGATGAGGGTCTCAAAGCTGTTCGGCCCACAGTCCCCTGGGTCAGGCCAACACATCCTTAGAGCTGCGGCTAGAGGGTGAGGCAGGGCCTCGCCAGGCTCATGAAGGGTGGGATCAGCTATGTTGTCTGGCTGGACCCAGCTGACTCTGTCTTCTTGGGACAGGTGTGCAGGTGACTCTGGCTCCATCAGCCACTGTGCCCGAAGGATCCCCCGTCACAGTGAGCTGTGAAGACCCAGCTGCCCACCCCCCCACCTTCTACGCCTGGTACCACAACAGCCGCTGGCTGCAGGAGGGACCGGCAGCCTCGCTCTCCTTCCCAGTGGTCACGCGGGCCCACGCGGGAGCCTATACCTGTCAAGTCCAGGATGCCCAGGGTACACGCAGCTCCCGGCCCACAGCGCTGCGTGTCCTCTGTAAGCAAGGGTCCTTGGCTGGGGGTGCCCAGGGTGGGTGGAGGGCACTTCTGGGGCCCCATCTAGGTGGGCACAAGACTGCAGTGAACTTGGGAATGGACACTTGGGGGAAGACACAGGGGCTGAGGGAAGGGTCCTCAGGGTCCTCTGAAGCCTGCCTGGAGGAATTTGCGCACAGGACCCCCAAGAAGCTTCAACCTTCCCAAAGCGACCATTTTCCCAGAGGCTTCGGTCTCACCAATGCCAGGCAGGTGGGCAATGGGTAGCACAGGGTTTCCAAGCAAGATCCTCAACCCTGCCCTGCCCCACCACCCAGATGCCCCTCGGGACGCCGTTGTGTCCTCCTTCTGGGACTCAAGGGCCAGTCCCATGACTGTGGTACAGTGCACTGTGGACAGTGAGCCTCCTGCCGAGCTGACGCTGTCCTGCAATGGCAAAGTGCTGGCCACCAGCCACAGTATCCACGGCTCAGCAGCGGAGGCGGGCCAGCTCCAGGTGGCCCGCAACGCCCTGAGGCTGCGAGTGGGAGCTGTGCGCTCGGGGGATGAGGACACCTGCGTCTGCACAGCCCGTAACTTGCTGGGCTCGGTCAACTCCACAGGGCAGCTGCAGGCAGAAGGTGAGCCAGCCAAGGGGCAGGTGGGGGCCAGAGCTGTGGGGTCCGGGTCCGTGGGGTGAGGCTCGCACAAGAGGAAAGCTGGCTGGCCTAACCTGCTGGGGAGGAACAGTGCCCACTGGAGTGGGGCTGCTCAGTCTGAGGGGGAGAAACAACCTGGCCCTGGAGAGCTCCCAGTAAGAGGGGCGAGTGGAGGTATGGCAATGCTCAAGGAGAGCGGGGTGCAAGGGAGACCTAACCTCGCCTTCACAGAGCCCAGGCTGTGGTGAAGCACAGACTTGCCCTGAGAAAACTGGGGATGGGAAGGCAGAGCCAACCCTACCTTCAGCGACCCCCACCCTTGGCAAGTCCAATCTGAAGGCAAGACACAGCCTGATTCATCAAAAAGCCTGGATTGTTCAGAAAGGGAGGCACTGTTTTGCCCCAGAAGTCCCCAGAGCAAGGAGAGATAGCCCTGATCTCAGTCTGCTGTTCCACTTTGGGGATCCAGATCCCAAGTCAGGGCAATCTCCCATGATGCACAGAGGCCAAACCAGAGGCTCCAGCTCCCACAGGCCTGCAGACCCTGAAGCATCTCTGGTCCCGCAGGTGTGCATGTGGTGGCCGAGCCAGGGCTGGATGTGCCTGAGGGCACCACACTGAATCTGAGTTGTCAGCTCCCTGGTGGCCCTGTGTCCATGGGCAACTCCACCTTCACTTGGTTCTGGAATGGCCAGCAACTACGCACAGAGCCTGTACCCACCCTCGCCTTCACCCATGTGGCCCGCGACCAAGCTGGGATGTACCACTGCCAGGCTGAGCTCCCTGCTGGGGCCACCAGCCACAGTATCCACGGCTCAGCAGCGGAGGCGGGCCAGCTCCAGGTGGCCCGCAACGCCCTGAGGCTGCGAGTGGGAGCTGTGCGCTCGGGGGATGAGGACACCTGCGTCTGCACAGCCCGTAACTTGCTGGGCTCGGTCAACTCCACAGGGCAGCTGCAGGCAGAAGGTGAGCCAGCCAAGGGGCAGGTGGGGGCCAGAGCTGTGGGGTCCGGGTCCGTGGGGTGAGGCTCGCACAAGAGGAAAGCTGGCTGGCCTAACCTGCTGGGGAGGAACAGTGCCCACTGGAGTGGGGCTGCTCAGTCTGAGGGGGAGAAACAACCTGGCCCTGGAGAGCTCCCAGTAAGAGGGGCGAGTGGAGGTATGGCAATGCTCAAGGAGGCGGGGTGCAAGGGAGACCTAACCTCGCCTTCACAGAGCCCAGGCTGTGGTGAAGCACAGACTTGCCCTGAGAAAACTGGGGATGGGAAGGCAGAGCCAACCCTACCTTCAGCGACCCCACCCTTGGCAAGTCCAATCTGAAGGCAAGACACAGCCTGATTCATCAAAAAGCCTGGATTGTTCAGAAAGGGAGGCACTGTTTTGCCCCAGAAGTCCCCAGAGCAAGGAGAGATAGCCCTGATCTCAGTCTGCTGTTCCACTTTGGGGATCCAGATCCCAAGTCAGGGCAATCTCCCATGATGCACAGAGGCCAAACCAGAGGCTCCAGCTCCCACAGGCCTGCAGACCCTGAAGCATCTCTGGTCCCGCAGGTGTGCATGTGGTGGCCGAGCCAGGGCTGGATGTGCCTGAGGGCACCACACTGAATCTGAGTTGTCAGCTCCCTGGTGGCCCTGTGTCCATGGGCAACTCCACCTTCACTTGGTTCTGGAATGGCCAGCAACTACGCACAGAGCCTGTACCCACCCTCGCCTTCACCCATGTGGCCCGCGACCAAGCTGGGATGTACCACTGCCAGGCTGAGCTCCCTGCTGGGGCCACCACCTCTGCTCCCGTCACCCTCCGGGTGCTCTGTGAGTGTGACCTCCTTGACAGCCTCCTCTTACCTCAGTCTCCCCACATTTCATGTGCCCACTTCTGGTCTTCCTCCTATTCTGTCTGCAAAGAGCAAGGACTTCACAGCAAGGGAGTCCTGGGCCAGAGGG
Organism: Tragulus kanchil; assembly: GCA_022376925.1. Classification (NCBI taxonomy): domain Eukaryota; kingdom Metazoa; phylum Chordata; class Mammalia; order Artiodactyla; family Tragulidae; genus Tragulus; species Tragulus kanchil. The sequence continues at coordinate 38,997,744 of JAIOJX010000031.1, read as the reverse complement.
CTTCCTCTGACTGGTGTGTGAGCGTGTGCATCCCTGTCTTGGCTTCCTTTTCTGTAATACGTCTGTCCCTCCCCTTGTGAGGAGTACAAGAGATAGAGCCTGTAGAATGCCTGGCACCCAATAAGCCCTCATCAACCTTGACCCCTTACTATATTAGTCAGCTATTGCTGGGTAACAAGCCATCCCAAAACCTAGTGCTTAAAAAGACAGCCATTTTTTTTTTGCCCACAAGTCTGTGGGTCAGAAATTTGAGCAGGGCTAGCAGTTCTGCTAGTCTACATCATGTGGCTGCAGCTGCCCTGTGGCTGAACAGAGGCTAGATGACCTCGGATGGCTTTGCCTTCACAGCTGGCGAATGGGGCTTGCTGTCGGTTGGACCACATGTGTCCAGCAGGCTGGCCAGATTTAGAGTGAGGAAACAGGCTCCCCCGCTTAATGGAAGGAGCAACCGTCACCTGGCCGGGGGTACCAGGAGGGGAGGGGTTTGTAGCTGTTGCTGGAGTCACCTTACTCTCTGTCTTCCCACAGACCCTCCCAAGACGCCCACCATGACAGTTTTGTAGAGCCCGAGAGTGGCATCCAGGGCAATCTCCCATGATGCACAGAGGCCAAACCAGAGGCTCCAGCTCCCACAGGCCTGCAGACCCTGAAGCATCTCTGGTCCCGCAGGTGTGCATGTGGTGGCCGAGCCAGGGCTGGATGTGCCTGAGGGCACCACACTGAATCTGAGTTGTCAGCTCCCTGGTGGCCCTGTGTCCATGGGCAACTCCACCTTCACTTGGTTCTGGAATGGCCAGCAACCACGCACAGAGCCTGTACCCACCCTCGCCTTCACCCATGTGGCCCGCGACCAAGCTGGGATGTACCACTGCCAGGCTGAGCTCCCTGCTGGGGCCACCACCTCTGCTCCCGTCACCCTCCGGGTGCTCTGTGAGTGTGACCTCCTTGACAGCCTCCTCTTACCTCAGTCTCCCCACATTTCATGTGCCCACTTCTGGTCTTCCTCCTATTCTGTCTGCAAAGAGCAAGGACTTCACAGCAAGGGAGTCCTGGGCCAGAGGGCTTCCTCTGACTGGTGTGTGAGCGTGTGCATCCCTGTCTTGGCTTCCTTTTCTGTAATACGTCTGTCCCTCCCCTTGTGAGGAGTACAAGAGATAGAGCCTGTAGAATGCCTGGCACCCAATAAGCCCTCATCAACCTTGACCCCTTACTATATTAGTCAGCTATTGCTGGGTAACAAGCCATCCCAAAACCTAGTGCTTAAAAAGACAGCCATTTTTTATTTGCCCACAAGTCTGTGGGTCAGAAATTTGAGCAGGGCTAGCAGTTCTGCTAGTCTACATCATGTGGCTGCAGCTGCCCTGTGGCTGAACAGAGGCTAGATGACCTCGGATGGCTTTGCCTTCACAGCTGGCGAATGGGGCTTGCTGTCGGTTGGACCACATGTGTCCAGCAGGCTGGCCAGATTTAGAGTGAGGAAACAGGCTCCCCCGCTTAATGGAAGGAGCAACCGTCACCTGGCCGGGGGTACCAGGAGGGGAGGGGTTTGTAGCTGTTGCTGGAGTCACCTTACTCTCTGTCTTCCCACAGACCCTCCCAAGACGCCCACCATGACAGTTTTTGTAGAGCCCGAGAGTGGCATCCAGGGCATTCTGGACTGCCGAGTGGACAGCGAGCCCCTCGCCAGTCTGACTCTCCATCTTGGCAGTCGGCTGGTGGCCTCCAGCCAGCTCCGGGTTGCTCCTGCCAAGCCACGCATCCACGTCTCAGTCAGCCCCAATGCCTTGAGAGTGAGCATCGAGGAGCTGAGGCCCAGTGACCAGGGGGAATATGTGTGCTCTGCCTCTAATTCCCTGGGCTCTGCCTCGGCTGCCACCTACTTTGGGACCAGAGGTGAGGAGGGTGCTCTATCTCCCAGGCTACTCTGCACAAAGGCCAAAGGCTTGGTCCAAAGGCTTTCTGTTGGGGTCCTTCCTGATCCCTTCTGCTGTAATCAGCTTGTCTAGTCTAGACTGATGGCTTGAGGTCCCTTTGCCTGGGGAAGTTTCTGAGAGACAGTAGAACTTCAAACAGGTTTCATCTTGGCAGTCAGCTTGGGAGGGAATATCAGAGGCCTGGAGCCACAGCCGCCCCTCAGCCTCACCTCTGTATTCCAGCCCTGCACCGCCTGCACCTGTTCCAGCAGCTCCTCTGGGTCCTAGGACTGCTGGCCGCCTTCCTCTTCCTCCTGTTGGGCCTGGGAGCCTACTACACCTGGAGGTGGGTCTGGAGCTCCAAGGTGGACAGAGTAACCTCGTTCCTTCCCCCATGTCCCTCCCCCCAAGCCACAAGCTCCATACTTTCTAGCCTATCCTCTCCTTCCCTTGCTCCAAAATTGGGAAGCCTGTCTAGAATCATGTGTAAATCTGTCTTCCTGTAGTTTTCTTCTTTCCTAATCTCTGCCTCTTATTGCTGAAGAAAGGACTGGGGAGGAAGAAAGCTGACGTAGCTGAGTCTCCACAAATCTCCCCGGAAGCCTGTCTAAAAGCTGGGACGGGACACATGTGTCCAGCAGGCTGGCCAGATTTAGAGTGAGGAAACAGGCTCCCCCGCTTAATGGAAGGAGCAACCGTCACCTGGCCGGGGGTACCAGGAGGGGAGGGGTTTGTAGCTGTTGCTGGAGTCACCTTACTCTCTGTCTTCCCACAGACCCTCCCAAGACGCCCACCATGACAGTTTTTGTAGAGCCCGAGAGTGGCATCCAGGGCATTCTGGACTGCCGAGTGGACAGCGAGCCCCTCGCCAGTCTGACTCTCCATCTTGGCAGTCGGCTGGTGGCCTCCAGCCAGCTCCGGGTTGCTCCTGCCAAGCCACGCATCCACGTCTCAGTCAGCCCCAATGCCTTGAGAGTGAGCATCGAGGAGCTGAGGCCCAGTGACCAGGGGGAATATGTGTGCTCTGCCTCTAATTCCCTGGGCTCTGCCTCGGCTGCCACCTACTTTGGGACCAGAGGTGAGGAGGGTGCTCTATCTCCCAGGCTACTCTGCACAAAGGCCAAAGGCTTGGTCCAAAGGCTTTCTGTTGGGGTCCTTCCTGATCCCTTCTGCTGTAATCAGCTTGTCTAGTCTAGACTGATGGCTTGAGGTCCCTTTGCCTGGGGAAGTTTCTGAGAGACAGTAGAACTTCAAACAGGTTTCATCTTGGCAGTCAGCTTGGGAGGGAATATCAGAGGCCTGGAGCCACAGCCGCCCCTCAGCCTCACCTCTGTATTCCAGCCCTGCACCGCCTGCACCTGTTCCAGCAGCTCCTCTGGGTCCTAGGACTGCTGGCCGCCTTCCTCTTCCTCCTGTTGGGCCTGGGAGCCTACTACACCTGGAGGTGGGTCTGGAGCTCCAAGGTGGACAGAGTAACCTCGTTCCTTCCCCCATGTCCCTCCCCCCAAGCCACAAGCTCCATACTTTCTAGCCTATCCCTCTCCTTCCCCTTGCTCCAAAATTGGGAAGCCTGTCTAGAATCATGTGTAAATCTGTCTTCCTGTAGTTTTCTTCTTTCCTAATCTCTGCCTCTTATTGCTGAAGAAAGGACTGGGGAGGAAGAAAGCTGACGTAGCTGAGTCTCCACAAATCTCCCCCACTGCTCTGCATAGTGAGCCGTCTGGGGCTAAGCTTACAAGGTCAGGGAAGGGAATGGGGGCATCAGGAGCGAAGGCAGACAGCAGAGAGGCTCTCTGAGTCCACTCTTGCCCTTGCAGAAGACAGAATTTTCATAAGCTGAGAGAGGGTGAAAATTCAGTGGAGCTGACTTCTCAGAAGGAAACCACACAGGTATGCATTCACTCTGTGGGCACATGCAGACACGGTACTTGGCTAACCTGCACGGCGGGCCTGGCACCGAGACAACCCTCACTTATAGGATGGTGCTTGGGGCTGGGGGGAGACTGGGGAGACAGCACAGAGACCCAGCGCCCCTAGGAAGACTTTGGGAGCCATGTTCTGACTGGGGCAGAGCAGTCATGGGCCTGCGGCCTGGCTGCCTGAATGACTGGAGCAGACATTCTGAGCTTCCAGGACACATCTTGCCATACAGGACCCTGCTGGGTTTTGGGACCCCCCTTCCTCACTCCTGATTCTGCCCATCACCTGAGCAGGAGTGAAAGTCCGTTTCCCTCCCCATGGTCTGTCCCTTTCTGTAGATAATCCATTTAGTAGGCCAGGACTCCCAGCCACGTTTTCAGCCATGGACACTCTCTCCAATCCCCTGGGGACCCATGCCCAGAGCTGGGGACTTGGGAGAGGGCTCTCCAGAGCTAGAGGTCAGGACTGCTCCCTGAGGCCTCCAGTGACCAGAGTTTTCTCTGTGGGAAGCTCATTGATCCTCATGCAGCCACATTTGGGACCTCATCCTCTGCCTCTGAGCTGACCTGTGGTGTTTCCTGCCTTCAGGAGGAGGATGTTACCAGAATCAGTGATGACTTGGGCTTTGTGAACAATGCAGCGTTGGGTCCTGCCTCCCTCTGTGAAAATAGCTCTGGGGCACCCGACTTTCTCTGACTTGGCTCCAAACCCAGAGAAAAATGGCTGGTGAGAGGTGGCAGTGAAGCTCAATCTACCCACAAGACTGTTGACCCGAGGCCACTCTGAAGAGAAATGAATTGATCACGTGTCTATTTCTCTGGATCTCATCCCTCCATTTATCTTCCAGTGCACTACCTTTTCACATCTTCCTCCTCCAAGCTCACCCTGGACTCTTGGGATGGATTAGATTGGAAGAATAGCATTCAGTATCATCACAGGCTGGTCAAGGCACCCTGTATTGGCTAGATATATAAGCTAGGCTGCTTTAAAAATGATCAAATACAGCAGCTTCAACATGAAAGAGTTTGCTTTTTCTCTCTCATACTAGTCTGGGTATGTTATGGTGGTTTAAGATGGAGGAGCTCCGGATCCTTCTGTTTTTTTCCATCCTTAAAATGTTGCTTTTGATTGTGAAGTTCACAATGATCCCATTGTGCTCATACCCCTTCCAGCAAGAAGAGGGAAGGGTGGAAGTTAAAGGCATACTCATTCCCATTGTGGATAGAACCCAAAAGTAGAACAGGTCATTTTCACTCACTTCCTATTGACTGGCATATAGTCATATAGATTCACCAAGTTGCAAGAGATTCTGGGAAATGTAGTTTTTTGTTTTTTTTTAAAAATAGATTCTACCATGTTCTTTTTTTTTTTTTTTAATCTTTTTGGTGGGTGGGGTGGGGAGGGAGGGGGATGGGCGGGACACTTCTATTGGTCTTTCATTTCTCTATTTTCATTCGTCTTTGTTCTTTGGCTCCTGTGGGCCTCCCATCACGGTGGCCTCTGTTGTCACAGAGCACCGGCTCTGGGCGCATGCGCTCCAGAGCTCCGGCTCGGTAATTGGACACATCGGTCCAGCCGCTCCGTGGCACGTGGGATCTTCCCAGGCCAGGGATCGAACCGGAGCCCCTTGCACTGCAAGGCAGTGTCCTCACCCACTGGACCACCAGGGGAAGCCCCTGTAGTTTTTATTATATTTCCAAAGGACTCCCAACTATGGACTCATCCCTGAGACTTAGACAACGCTGATGAGAGTGCTGCCAGCAGGTCATATTCTGTCTCAGTGCCCATCTATTGAAGGCTGAATATGTCCCTGTCCTTTCTGGTCATGAGTCCTGGAGGAGGTACTGCCTCTAACATATTAAGATTGAGGAAATCAAGGTGGTTTTGTGGTCCCCAGGGAGAGGGAATACCAGGCAGTCGAGTTGCCTAAGCAGGCTTCTTGTGCCAGATCTGGCCTCTGAAAGAAGAGGTGCCCCACTCTTCAACCCTCAGAAAGAGTGGGCAGCATACATGGTATCAGCATCCTTGTTTCTGCTACAAATGTGTTCCTGTTCATGATCAAGTGTTAGCTCATGTCCTCTTCCTGGAAGTGGGTGCAGCTGGGGATGTTAAGACAAACAAGTAAGTGAGTGAAAGTCACTCAGTTATGTCCAACTCTTTGCAACCTCATGGACTATAGCCTGCCAGACTCCTCTGTCCACGGAATTATCCAGGCAAGAATATTGGAGTCTTCTTGCCATTTCCTTCTCCAAAGACAAACAAGGGTCACTAAGAAAGAATAACGTGCCCCTAGGGAAGTCAGTGCCTGAGAGGAACCATTTCTCAGGCAGGCTAGTGATTCCCCTGCTATCCTGGTGGCAGATGGTGGGAAGAGCAAAGAGCTCATCACTCTGGGATGTGAGCTGAGAAATGCCGAGAGAGGTGGGGAGTTGGCATAGGAGCTAACAGGTTGGGAAGAAATTGGAGGCCTGGTGAGCTTCATGTAGCCGTGGCTGGACCCTTCCGGTTCCAGGTCCTATTCTTATTTCAGCTTTCTTTTGATTTCCATTTGCATGGAATATCGTTTTCCAGCCTCTCACTTTCAGTCTATGAGTGTCTCTAGGCCTGAAGTGAGTTTCCTGGAGGCAGCATATGTATGGGTCGTGTTTTTGAATCCATTCAGCCACTCTGTGTCTTTTGGTTGGGGCATTTAGTCCATTTACATTCAAAGTAATTATTGATACAAATGATCCTATTGTCATCTTCTTAGATGATATGATGGGTTTGTTTTGTGGATCTTCTCCTTCTTTTATACCTGTTGTCTATATAAGTCCCTTTAACACTTGTTGTAAGGCTGGTTTGGTGTTACTAAATTCTTTTAATTTTTGCTTATCTGTAAAGCTTTTGATTTCTCCATCAATTTTGAAGGAGATCCTTGCAGGGTAGAGGATTCTTGGTTGCAGATTATTCTCTTTTAGCCGTTTAAATGTGTCCTGCCATTCCCTTCTGGCCTGCAGAGTTTCTGTTGAAAGATCAGCTGTTAAACGAATGGGCTTTCCCTTGTATGTCACTAGTTGCTTTTCCCTTGCTGCTTTAAGAACTCTGTCTTTGTGTTTAATTTGTGTTAGCTTCATTAATATGTGTCTTGGTGTGTTTCTTCTCGGGTTGATTCTGTATGGTACTCTTTGCGCTTCTTGGACTTGATTGACTATTTCTTTTCCCATGCTGGGGAAATTTTCAACTAGAATCCCTTCAAAAATTTTCTCATAGCCTTTCTTTTTTCCTTCTTCTTCTGGAACCCCTATAATTCGAATATTGGTGAGTTTGATATTATCCCAGAGGTCTCTGAGGCTATCCTTTGCTCTTTTCATTCTTTGAGCTAGATTCTATTTTTCAGCAGTTACTTCCTCCATTCTATCTTCCAGCTCACTTATCCAGTCTTCTGTCTCAGATACTCTGCTCTTGATTCCTTCTACAGTGTTTTTAAGTTCAGCAATTGACTTGTTTGTCTCTGTTACTTTTTCTGTAAGTTCTTGTATTTCTTTATTCAGTGTGTTAGTTGTGTCTTCCAAACTTTTGTTTGTTTTTTTCTCATGAGCGTGGCTGGACCCTTCCGGTTCCAGGTCCTATTCTTATTTCAGCTTTCTTTTGATTTCCATTTGCATGGAATATCGTTTTCCAGCCTCTCACTTTCAGTCTATGAGTGTCTCTAGGCCTGAAGTGAGTTTCCTGGAGGCAGCATATGTATGGGTCGTGTTTTTGAATCCATTCAGCCACTCTGTGTCTTTTGGTTGGGGCATTTAGTCCATTTACATTCAAAGTAATTATTGATACAAATGATCCTATTGTCATCTTCTTAGATGATATGATGGGTTTGTTTTGTGGATCTTCTCCTTCTTTTATACCTGTTGTCTATATAAGTCCCTTTAACACTTGTTGTAAGGCTGGTTTGGTGTTACTAAATTCTTTTAATTTTTGCTTATCTGTAAAGCTTTTGATTTCTCCATCAATTTTGAAGGAGATCCTTGCAGGGTAGAGGATTCTTGGTTGCAGATTATTCTCTTTTAGCCGTTTAAATGTGTCCTGCCATTCCCTTCTGGCCTGCAGAGTTTCTGTTGAAAGATCAGCTGTTAAACGAATGGGCTTTCCCTTGTATGTCACTAGTTGCTTTTCCCTTGCTGCTTTAAGAACTCTGTCTTTGTGTTTAATTTGTGTTAGCTTCATTAATATGTGTCTTGGTGTGTTTCTTCTCGGGTTGATTCTGTATGGTACTCTTTGCGCTTCTTGGACTTGATTGACTATTTCTTTTCCCATGCTGGGGAAATTTTCAACTAGAATCCCTTCAAAAATTTTCTCATAGCCTTTCTTTTTTCCTTCTTCTTCTGGAACCCCTATAATTCGAATATTGGTGAGTTTGATATTATCCCAGAGGTCTCTGAGGCTATCCTTTGCTCTTTTCATTCTTTGAGCTAGATTCTATTTTTCAGCAGTTACTTCCTCCATTCTATCTTCCAGCTCACTTATCCAGTCTTCTGTCTCAGATACTCTGCTCTTGATTCCTTCTACAGTGTTTTTAAGTTCAGCAATTGACTTGTTTGTCTCTGTTACTTTTTCTGTAAGTTCTTGTATTTCTTTATTCAGTGTGTTAGTTGTGTCTTGCAATTTCTCTAACATTCTGTTTTCAGTGTCTTTGATCATCTTTACTATCATTCTTCTGAAATCACTTTCAGAAAGTTTGTCCAAATTCTCTTCATTGATTTGATCTTGTGTGTTTGTAGATTGTTCTTTCACTTGTGTGGTATTTCTCAGCTGTTTCATTGTTATTATTAATTTTTTAACTGACTCTATTTGGGATTTCCTTTTCCCAGACTTTGAGTTATGTCTGTTGGTGTTTGTTGTTTGGATGGGGCTTCTTATTCTGGGTGATGCTGGTGGTTGGGTGATGTCAGGGCTTGCATACAAGTGATTACCCTTGTTGGCATTCTCACTTGTATACTGCTCTCTAGTGTTAGGCGGTCTCTAGTATTGTAGAGTTTTGGAGTCAGTGCTTCCTCCCTAAAGCCCCGGGGCTTGTTGCCTGACCAGGGAATGAGTATTTCACGGCTGGTTTGTTATGGCATTAAATGATATTAAAACATATATACGTGAATGAGAAACAGAAGGTATACCTTTGACAAATGGCAATTAAAATATTATGCAAATACTATCTAGTGTATTGAATTATACACACAAACATATACAGCTGTAACATAACCCAAGCAGTCCAACCAAAAATACAGTACAATACGTTAGCACGGCGAATAGAGAAAACCAAGAATGATATTCACCAGTTAATAACCAAACTAAGTAGAGCACCAATTGGAGAATAATGCTAGAGCAGGGTCCCCACTGGGGATAAGGCAATGAGGACAGAACAGACTACTGGGGATAAGGCAATGAGGACAGAACAGACTAAGAAATACGGTGGGAAAAGGGGAAAAGAGAAAGGAGGCTAGAAGAGAAATACAGAATAATACTGCAAAATGAAATATAGGGAGATAAAGATTTGTATGTATTAGAGTTTAGTGCTATAGGAAAGAAGCATCAGAGAAAGCAAAGAATTATAGAGGAAGTAGTAGTACAAATGAAAAATTTTAAAAATTAAAACAGAGATAAGTATATAGAAAAATATAGAAAAACAAAGCAAAACCAATAAAAACAAACAAAACCCCCATAGAACCTTAAAAGGACAATGGGGAACCAGAAGTTTATACCAAAATAAAATGTGTGGTTTTAAAGGAAAAGATGAAAAAAAATTATATAAACTTGAATATATTCAGTCTTACTGACAAGATTAGTAGCTTCCATAGAATTCAATGGAGGAAATAAACACAGCCACTCTCACACACCCAAAAAAAACCAAAACAAAACAAAAAACAATGAAGAAAAACAGGGTGTGCACTGAGAGGGTTTGGAAAAAGGAAAACAATTGTAAAAAGTGGTTGGGGGGATGGGGCTTCTTATTCTGGGTGATGCTGGTGGTTGGGTGATGTCAGGGCTTGCATACAAGTGATTACCCTTGTTGGCATTCTCACTTGTATACTGCTCTCTAGTGTTAGGCGGTCTCTAGTATTGTAGAGTTTTGGAGTCAGTGCTTCCTCCCTAAAGCCCCGGGGCTTGTTGCCTGACCAGGGAATGAGTATTTCACGGCTGGTTTGTTATGGCATTAAATGATATTAAAACATATATACGTGAATGAGAAACAGAAGGTATACCTTTGACAAATGGCAATTAAAATATTATGCAAATACTATCTAGTGTATTGAATTATACACACAAACATATACAGCTGTAACATAACCCAAGCAGTCCAACCAAAAATACAGTACAATACGTTAGCACGGCGAATAGAGAAAACCAAGAATGATATTCACCAGTTAATAACCAAACTAAGTAGAGCACCAATTGGAGAATAATGCTAGAGCAGGGTCCCCACTGGGGATAAGGCAATGAGGACAGAACAGACTACTGGGGATAAGGCAATGAGGACAGAACAGACTAAGAAATACGGTGGGAAAAGGGGAAAAGAGAAAGGGAGGCTAGAAGAGAAATACAGAATAATACTGCAAAATGAAATATAGGGAGATAAAGATTTGTATGTATTAGAGTTTAGTGCTATAGGAAAGAAGCATCAGAGAAAGCAAAGAATTATAGAGGAAGTAGTAGTACAAATGAAAAATTTTAAAAATTAAAACAGAGATAAGTATATAGAAAAATATAGAAAAACAAAGCAAAACCAATAAAAACAAACAAAACCCCCATAGAACCTTAAAAGGACAATGGGGAACCAGAAGTTTATACCAAAATAAAATGTGTGGTTTTAAAGGAAAAAGATGAAAAAAAATTATATAAACTTGAATATATTCAGTCTTACTGACAAGATTAGTAGCTTCCATAGAATTCAATGGAGGAAATAAACACAGCCACTCTCACACACCCAAAAAAAACCAAAACAAAACAAAAAACAATGAAGAAAAACAGGGTGTGCACTGAGTGGGTTTGGAAAAAAGGGAAAAAAACAATTGAAACAAAACAATACCAAAAAAAAGCAATAAAAAAGAATAAGGAATAAAATGAAATTTTAAAAATCCAGCAGTAACTCCAGCTTCAGACAAAACGTGAAAATAGTGTTTATGTTCTTCTGTCTCTCACTGACTATTCAGGAATTATTAGTCTTTTTCTTGCCTCTGGCAGTGGTTGGATCTGGAGACCTCTTTGACTGCTTGTTTATTTCGGCCTATTTCAGAACTAAAAGGCCCACCCAGGCTGGCCCTTGGAGTTTCTTAATCCAAATCCCTTTTCTTGCTGGGTGGAGCTGAATTCCCTCCCTGTAGCTTGACCAGCAGCCCTGCAGTTTGACCAGCAGCCAAAGTACAGTAGGGAAAATGGCATCTCTCTCACAAAGAATTTATTCCCACACTATGGGAAGCACTTCCGCAGTGACCCCGACCCTGCTGCAGGCCACTGTCGACCCCCACCACCGTGGGAGACGTCAGATTACTCAGAGGTGAGTCTGGCTCAGTCTCATGCAGGATCGCTATTCCCCTCTCCAGGATCACAGTGCAAACAGAGGTTCCAGTCCTCCTCGGAGGCTCTGTGATCAGGTTAATGGTAACCTCCTCCAAAGGGAACTGAGTGCCATCCTTCTGAGGACTGCTCAAGGGCACTTCTAGCTCAAGGGGGCACTTGGACCCTCCAAAGCAGGTCTGGCTCAGTCCCTTGGCTTCACCGCTGCTTTCCCAGGTCTTGATCTGCAACAGGCTTTGGGTCTTTGGCCTGCCCAGCCTCTCTGGCGGGTATGAGGTTTGACGTTTAAAAGTGAGATTGTGCCCTTCCTACCGTCTTGATGCGGCTTCTCCTTTGTTCTTCGATGTGGGGTATCCTGTCCATGATCAGATCCAACCTCCTCCTGTCGATGGTTTTTCAGGAACTCGTTGCAATTCAGGCGATTTTGCAGGAGAGATGAGTGCACGTCCTTCTACGCCACCCACCAGGTCCCATTCTTATTAGTGCCCGATTGCTAGACTCTTCCTGGAGTCTATCAACCACGTCCTCCCAATAAATGTCCATCCTGTGACATAACTGGAATGAGCCTCTTTCTTGCAAGCCAAACTGCTGAACTGGAGCACAGAGGATTCGAATGTGAGTGGAGTTTACGCTGGGAGACTATCTGCTGGAGGTGGCAGTGGATACAAAGTACATGACATTTACCACAAACTACCTTATGCTCAGGCAATTCATGCCCCTTCCTGCTCCTTGAGGCTCTGGGCACTGCTCAGCTCTGCTGCCCACATTACCAGCACTGTGCTTGGCACGCAGTGGGTCAGCACTTGGTAAGGGCTGGTTTTTCTACATTGCTGTCAAGTGGGAGGGTGGAAACTGTGGGTTAAAATCAGAGACGAGACAGGGAGAGAGCTATCCAAATACAGCCAGACATTCCCTGGTGGCTCAGAAGGTAAAGAATCTGCCTGCGATGCAGGAGACGTCAGTTGGATCCCAGGGTCGGGAAGATCCCCTGGAAAAGAAAATGGCAACCCACTCTAGTATTCTTGCCTGGAGAATTCCATGGACAGGGGAGCCTGGCAGGAGTCCATGGGGTCACACAGAGTCTGACACAACTGAGCATGCACTCACGTAGCAAGCAAGGGGAGGACCACAAGTAGCCACAGAAGGGACAGCTACTGGGGGATTTGGGAACATTTGACTTGGAGTCTTTATCTGCTTCTGTGCACCTCCAAGAGTGCATAGGTCCACCTAGGACTGGAAGATTCTCAGAGGTTTTAGATGTATCCACCCCCAGTTGTCTGTGCTTCCTCAAGACTTTTAAAAAATGTTTAATTCAAGTGTAGCACACATACAGAAAAGTGCACACATTTTAAGTGCACAGCTCAATGACTTTTCACAAAGTGAATATACCCATACTGCCAGCACCCAGATCAAGACACAGACTGTCACCAGCCTCCAGTCTCCTCTGTGCCCCTCTTCCAGTCACAAGCCCCTGAAGGTAATTAGGAAAAGACCTGCCACAGCACATCCGTCGGGTGCATAGAGAATAGCAGGTGCTGAGAGACATTAAGAAATACACACTTGGGCTTCCCTGGTGGTCCAGTGGGTAAGGACACTGCCTTGCAGTGCAAGGGGCGCCGGTTCGATCCCTGGTCTGGGAAGATCCAACGTGCCATGGAGCGGCTGGACCGATGTGTCCAATTACCGAGCCGGAGCTCTGGAGCGCATGAGCCCAGAGCCAGTGCTCTGCGACAACAGAGGCCACCGTGATGGGAGGCCCACAGGAGCCAAAGAACAAAGATGGATGAAAATAGAGAAATGAAAGACCAATAGAAGTGGCCCGCCCGTCCCCCTCCCTCCCCACCCCACCCCACCCCTCAAAAGATAAATAAATGTTTAAAAAAAAATACACACTCACAGAGACAGAGAGAAAGGATGGGCATGGGGGAGCTCAAGGCCTCTTGGGCCAAGAGCCTGAACACATTCACCAGTTTGCTTTTATTGAGCACTTAAGCATCCAGGTATTTGCAGGGAATGATTACAATTAGCATGGGCTGGAACTCAGTCACAGCCTTGGTCAATAATTACCCTTGTGACTCTAAATTGTTTACGTTATCTCCTTCATGGAAAGGGCATACTACAGCTGGGGGGCAACTAGACCGGCAAGAAGATATTCTGTACTTTCTTAGTTCTTTCTGTTACGTTTCCCATAGTTGTTATTTTCTCATTCCCAAGATGTTTTTCTCCTGGCTCGGCCAAAGCAAAAACCTCCACCAGCCTGTTTCCCTACAAAGACCCCCGTTTTTCTCCTCCTCAGGGAGGATTTGGGGAAGAGGTTTCACAGGAGAATGTGGATCCGGAGAGAGGGCAAATTAGGAAGTTAGAAGTCCTCGTCCACAGGGGGTGGGGCTGGTGCCTCTCTGGCCTGTCTACCCTGGGGCACCCAGCCTGACCAAAGTCATCTATGTCTGTCCTGGGTCTAGTTCCTCAAGACAAGGCTTCATGTGCAAGTGACCTATTAAAGATGTGTTCCCAGGGGAGACCAGGAAAGTGGGGGAGGAAGCAGGACAGGCAAAGAGAGAAAGCTAAGGACACATGCAGTATTTTTTATAACATCTCAAAACTAAGAACCACCCAGCAACATAGTGTCAATGGAAAAAAGATGTGATTATAGTCAATTGACTGCTACCCAGCGATGAGTATAACTGAGCTGAAGTCACACACCACAGGCTGGGTACATCTCACAAACTGGGGGAAATGTTTGCGACTCATACTCCAGATCAAGGGTTAATCTCTCTTATATACAGATATCTTGCGAGTTGTTAAGAGAAAGACCTAAATAGAAAAATGAGCTGGAGATATGAAAAGGCAATTTCAGGGAAAAAGAAATACAAAACTGCTCTTACATGTTTGAATAAATATTCAACCTCGTTCATAAGACAAAAATGCAAATGAAGACTCCTCTTTCACTTTCAGACTAACAAATACCATGTCTTGATAATGTGTGTTGGGAAGGCTGTAGGAAAATGGGCCCCAGAAATCACTGATGCAATTGTCAGCTGGTACACATCAGAGGGCAGCTGAACTCTATCTACCCAAATCACAAACACACATATCCTTTGACCCAGAAATCCTGCTTGTATATAGGAAATCATCTCACAAATGAATTTGTGTATAAGATTATTCATTACAGCATTGTTTGTAATAGCAAAGTGATTGGAAACCATTTATGTGCCTGAGAAGAGACTATGAATAAATGACATAGTTTAACTATTAAAAACGATGGAGATGAAAGGGTTTTACCTCAATTTGAGACTTAAACCCAGGGCCCAGACCTGATCGAACACTGCTTGGGACTTGAACCCACATGAGTGGGGCTTGAACCTAGCCAAAACCGGTTTGGGACTCGAACCTATGTGGCTAAGGCTTAACCCCAGTCAAAACCCTGCTTGGGACTTGAATCCACATAATCAGGACTCAATCCTGGCCAAAACCCTGTCTGGGACTTGAACCCACGTGGCCGGGACTTAATCCAGCACTCACCCAACGTCTGGACCCACCGAGGTTCAGCTTCTTCATGCCTCAACGCAGAAGGAATTCAGCAAGAAGCAAAGGTGATAGATAAGAGGATTTATTAGGATAGGATACTTGTAAGAGGTGCAGGCGGGCAGGCAGGCAGGAATGCTCTGCTCTCCCTCCTCAACTGAGTGGGCAGCAATACATATAGGATGGTAGAAGACCGCCCCCCTCAAGTAGACGCAGATGCAGAACATACATCATTGCTTCTTCGCCAGCTGCTCCTTCATCAGCTGTTTATACCTAGTCAAGCCTGCTTTACTGAACAAGGAGCAGCTCTCCTGAGTTATGGTCAACTCACTGGCCTCCCAACCTTTCTCAGGTGTCTCCCTTCTACTTACCATCCCCTACTGAGGCTCTACAACCACCTACCTATTCTACTCTGTCCCTATCAGAGATGCTGCATAGCCATTTGAATGGCTAAAGTTTAAAAGGCTGACGATGCTAAAATAACGGTGAGGACGTGAGAACTCTGACACATCGCTGGTGGGAATGTGAAATGGTACAGACACTTTGGAAAACAGATTCTTTAAAAATGAAACACGGCCTTCACTATATGACCTTGCAGTTTTACTTCTAGGTACTTACAGATGAGGATTGAAACCATGTTCATACAAAGACTTAACACTGCAATTTGTGGCAGCCGTATTTAGAAGAACCCAAACTGGAAGAGACCCCAAATACCAAGCTGGAGAATAGGAAAACCATGCTTCCCTCCTGCCACAACACACTCCGCACCACAAAAGAGCAAATCACTGCTCAATGAAGCAATGGAGATGAATCTCAAATGCAAAGACGGAAGGCAACCAGACATAAAAGAGTGCATGCTTTGTGATTCTACTTGTATAAAGTTCTAGAATAGGTAAATCTTATCCATAGTCAGGAAGTGTATCAGGGGTTGCCTGGGGTTAGTAGAGATTTTTAAAAATTTTTTAACACAAAGCACATTTTGTATTGGGGTATAGCCAATTCACAATTTGTGATAGTTTCAGGTGAACAGTGAGGGGGCTTGGCCATACATCTACATGTATCCATTCTTCCCCAAACAGGAGTGGGCGAGATTAACTGGGAAGAGGCCCAGTGAAATTATTTGGGGGTGATGGAAATGTTCTATCTAGACTGTAGCGGTGATTACACAGGTGTATAAATTGATCAAAACTCATCTAACTGTACACTTCCATTAAGTGCATTTTATTGTGTGTAATAACATTAATTTTGAAACCCAAAGTAATAGTAATAGAATAGTAGTAATAATCACAAGGATAGTGTTAATGTGGACTTCCCTGGCAGTTCAGTTGCTAAGACTCCCCTGATTCAAGGCAGGGGGCACGCGGTTCCTTCCTTGGTTGAGGGAACTAAGATCCCACAGGCTGCCACAGTATGGCCTAAAAAAAAAAAGAATCGTGTTAATGAGACCTCTGATAAAAAGGATCTTCAAGGCATATTAGCTGGGAAAAAAATACAAAGTGAAGAAAAATGTTAAAAAGAAAGAAAAGATGTTTGTATTGTCTTGAACAGGCAATAAAATAATCTAAAGCCCTATACAAGAAGCTAATAATAGCTTCCTGTTGGAGGGATGAGGTCTGAGAAGTGGGGCTGGTTCCTATACTTCTACCCACACTTTCTGATTATTTTTCTGTTTGAGTCAAACCAGTATAGGTTATCCTCCACACTGCAACTCTTACTAACTAGACTGCCTTTTTGAATTCTCATAAACAATATCTGCTTAAAAGTTAACAACATTCCTCGCTATTGGAACATTTGCTTCTCACTATACACATGTACAACTCAGTAAACAAACTTTCTAAAACAAGAAACAGATGCTACGGAGGCCAAAAGGATCCCCCACGTGTGGGAGTCTCTGGCTTTGTGCCTTTCTTTGCACCCCCTCCCCCATCTGCCATCACCAGCGACAAAGGGCTGCCCCGCTCTCGGCCCTCCCCCTGCCTCGGGAGCCTGTCCCGCCCACCGCCTTGTCTTTGCGGGACAGGGAACCGCAAGACCGCGGCCTCCATGAGTGCGTCCGACCGACCCGCGCGTCTCGGGGGGCAGAAGCTGACGGTCCCTGCGGCGCGGAGACGAACTTGGGGCCGCGGCCGCACCTGCCTGTCGCAGTCGCCCTGGCCTCCCTTCTCTTAGAAGCCGCCCCTGGCGACTCTGGGCTGGACTGGTGACAAGATGAGGACAAAGGTCCGCCCCAAGAGACCATGGAGGAGGACGCTTTTCGGGGTGACTGGAACAGCCACAGGTGGCCCCCCAGCACTGTCGCCTCCTCCCTGCTGAGGTTCTCCAAAGCCCTCCTTGGGGGGTCCCTGCCCCATCTCACTTCCCATCCCCACTGGCAGGGCGCCCTCTGAGATCTACGTGGGTCGGCTCGGGAGGGTCTCCCCAGGGGGCACTGCACAGATTCCCACCCCCGCCCCTCCGAGCTCTTAGGGGGAGCCTGACCTGGGTCCCAGGGAGCACGCGCCGCCCGGGGGTCAGGACGGATGGGCTGTGAGGATGGTATGGGCAGGCGGGGGCTCAGCGTGGCCTCCCACGAGGAGGAGGTGCGAGCCAGGATGGGGGCGCGGGAGGGTCAGGAGGCGGCGGGCCGGCCGTATTGGGCGTGGGTCGGCCGCCATCCAGCCGGGGTGGAGCCGGGAGCCTCAGCGAAGCCGCTGGGCACTCACAGCTATGCGAGGGTCGCCCACGATGGGGCTGCTGCTGCTTCTGCGACTCCCATGGCCGGTGTGGGGGACCGGGGTGTTTCAAGGTGAGTGGGAGGGCACCCCCAGGGTCAGGTGAGGCACTGTCGGGAATGGAGCTGGATCCCTGGGATCCAGCTGGCCAGGAGGACAGGCCCTGAGGGAGGGTTTTGGAGAGTGTCTGTGGGAATTGCCCAGGGACTTTCAACGGTAGTTGGGCTGATGTCCTGCTCAGACTTCCACACTCTGCCCAGAGGCCCTGTGCCAATGGGAAAGCAGAGTGGGAGCACACCTTCCCCTCTGGGCAGCGGCTCAGCACCCCCAAACCCCTCCGAATTCTCTGCTCGGGCCCCATCTGCCAGTGTGAAGGTCCCTGCACCTCCATTTCCTAGGGTTCAGTGGACCCTGTCCCCCAGAAAGCCCCAGACCCTTGGTGTCCTGGAATCCCGGCTGTGCTCTCATATTCAGGGACTGACTGTGGCCTGCACACTCCGGCACCATCCCATCTTCGCCCCTCACCCAGGACCTTGGAGCAGTGTGTGTACTGTTTATACCGTTGCCTTGTTTGGTTAGATAGCAGGGCTCTGGGGGAAGCCTGCAGCGCTGTCTCTTCTCAGTGTGACCTCTGCTAACTCTCTGTGAGATGGGGTGGATGCAAGCCGCCCTCCAAGGGTGGGAGGACTGGCTGAGTCTTGAACCTCCAGAGACTGACGATGGGGGCCGGAAGGGCTGGGCAGCCTGGGTTCCAGAGCACCATGCAGGGGTGGAAGGTCATGGGCGAGGGGCCCGGGGATAGACTCCTGCTGTGTTCTGAGGCGTGCATGGGGAGGGCCGACAGCCCTCAGGCCTTGGGAGATGGTGGGCAGGCATGCCAGTGCTCCCTCTTCTTCAGCCTGGGGCCTGGGGAAGATGGAAGAGCCCCTGGGAGGAATGGAGAGGGACTTGATACGCCCATTACCTTGACTTCTCCGTTTCCACTCCCATCCACTTAGTCACCACAGCTCCATCTCTGTGTCCTGGCCTCCAGCAAGGTGCGCGTGCCTGGTGTGTGTGTGCACAGGGCAGGAGAACCCCCAGCCCACACTCACACACACACACACCTTCCCCTCTCTACCTGGGGAAGCCCAGAGCCAATTGGACCTGGTGCCTAGTTAAATCCTCCCTGGTCTGAGACCCCCCATCCCACTCCACCCCTCCCCTTACAGGCACTCATACCCCCTTCTCCCCGCCTGCACTAGCCCTCCGGACTCTGTTCCAGGGCTCTGCATCTGCCTAGCCCCACCCCCATCTACCTGACGGCAATGGCTGGTCCAGTCAAGGTGGGCTTCTTGGCAGAGGGAGACTTCCTGGACCTGCTGCTTTTCCAGGTCTTTGATGAGGGGTCTAGAGGAGGCGGTAGAGAAGGAGAAAGGAGTTGGGGTGGCTTGGCAGGAGCTGAGTCACTTCCAGCAGCCTTCTCAGCCTGGCAGGACTAGGGCCAGGGCTGGGTGGGGGTTGGGGAGCTGTCAGTTTTGGGAGCTGGGCTTCCCCAGGGCCAGAGGGCCAGAGGGGCAGGAAGGTTGCCTGGAAACTCTGGGAAGCCTAAGGTCTGATTCCTGCAGGGTGGGTGTGGGTGTGGTGAGAGTTTCTGGGGCGCTTTAGGCGGACTGGGAACATTCCAGGGGAACATTCCAGGCGCCTTCTGAGTCATGCTTGGCTCCTGGAGCCCCCTTAAGCATCCCCAGGCCTGGGAGCACTCAGGCTGTTTCCCAAACAACCTCTCCTCCCCACCCCCGCCACCACCTCCGTGCTTGAAGACAGAGGGAGAGAGCTTCTGGGCCAGGGTCCCTGGAAGCCCTGCCCCCAGTATAAAACCTCAGGGGCAGCTCTGGGCAACATCTGGTTGTTGTTTTTTTCAGATGGTGCCAGAGAAACAGCCGTCCTTTCTTCACAGATCTCTCACCCTAAAAGCATTTGCTGCCCGGTCTAAAAATACCCGAAGCTGCCTCCAGTTTCCTTTACCCTCTGTATTAGGGGCCTTGGTCTCGTCCTTGTGGTCTTTGACCCTCATTGCCCCCGCCCAAGATCACTGGAGGTCCCAAATTCCCAGCCGAGCGGCTCTTCCCAGACTCCTCTGTCTCTCTGCTGCCTCTCTGGTGGCTCCTCAATTCCAAGGATGCCCCATGGGTACCTTTGAAATATTCAAGATTCAGCCTTCTCCAGGCTGAACCCTTGAGTACTGAAGAGGGAGTCTGCTGTTCCTGACCCTAACCCTAACTCTGCTCCTGTTGTCTCCAGCTCCCTCTGTTGCTCGGGTCCCTCTCACCTTGTGTTCTGACCTCACTCTAGGAAACACCCTCGGAAAGCCAGTCATTCTGCACTGGGTCCTGGATGGACAACCCCAACGCATGGTCACCCTGGAGGAGACGGTCAGTGCCAGGTCATCCCTTCCTCTGTAGAGGCCCAGAGTCTCTCGGCCCCTTTGCCCCTCCCCGGATTTCAGTGTGGCAGTTTTGCTGGAGTCCCTAGATTCCCAGAGTCCTTTAGGCCCCTCCTCAAAGGCTTGGCAGGTGGGGGTGGGAGACATCTAGATGGAGAGAGGCTGCACACATGGAAGTCATTTTCCAGTTTCCTCTCCCCCACCTCCTCCTTAACCTTCTCAGACCACCCCTACCCCACGGGCAGAGATGGAGCCAGAGTTTGTGGGGCCTGAAGCTTTTCAGGGACCTCTTTAAGAAAACACCAAAATATCTTCCTTTTGCAAAGTGACACTGTGGATGTATTGCTGTCCTCTCCAGGACCCTGCCATCTAGGGCCCTGAAACTTCGGCTTCACTGGCTCATGAAGGATCCACTTCTGCCCATTAGTCACTTTCCTAGTGCCCTCAGATGCAAGCCCACCCTGTTTTGCTTCTCGTGGATGCTCTACTTGAAGACAGAGGGAGAGCTTCTGGGCCAGGGTCCCTGGAAGCCCTGCCCCCAGTATAAAACCTCAGGGGCAGCTCTGGGCAACATCTGGTTGTTGTTTTTTTCAGATGGTGCCAGAGAAACAGCCGTCCTTTCTTCACAGATCTCTCACCCTAAAAGCATTTGCTGCCCGGTCTAAAAATACCCGAAGCTGCCTCCAGTTTCCTTTACCCTCTGTATTAGGGGCCTTGGTCTCGTCCTTGTGGTCTTTGACCCTCATTGCCCCCGCCCAAGATCACTGGAGGTCCCAAATTCCCAGCCGAGCGGCTCTTCCCAGACTCCTCTGTCTCTCTGCTGCCTCTCTGGTGGCTCCTCAATTCCAAGGATGCCCCATGGGTACCTTTGAAATATTCAAGATTCAGCCTTCTCCAGGCTGAACCCTTGAGTACTGAAGAGGGAGTCTGCTGTTCCTGACCCTAACCCTAACTCTGCTCCTGTTGTCTCCAGCTCCCTCTGTTGCTCGGGTCCCTCTCACCTTGTGTTCTGACCTCACTCTAGGAAACACCCTCGGAAAGCCAGTCATTCTGCACTGGGTCCTGGATGGACAACCCCAACGCATGGTCACCCTGGAGGAGACGGTCAGTGCCAGGTCATCCCTTCCTCTGTAGAGGCCCAGAGTCTCTCGGCCCCTTTGCCCCTCCCCGGATTTCAGTGTGGCAGTTTTGCTGGAGTCCCTAGATTCCCAGAGTCCTTTAGGCCCCTCCTCAAAGGCTTGGCAGGTGGGGGTGGGAGACATCTAGATGGAGAGAGGCTGCACACATGGAAGTCATTTTCCAGTTTCCTCTCCCCCACCTCCTCCTTAACCTTCTCAGACCACCCCTACCCCACGGGCAGAGATGGAGCCAGAGTTTGTGGGGCCTGAAGCTTTTCAGGGACCTCTTTAAGAAAACACCAAAATATCTTCCTTTTGCAAAGTGACACTGTGGATGTATTGCTGTCCTCTCCAGGACCCTGCCATCTAGGGCCCTGAAACTTCGGCTTCACTGGCTCATGAAGGATCCACTTCTGCCCATTAGTCACTTTCCTAGTGCCCTCAGATGCAAGCCCACCCTGTTTTGCTTCTCGTGGATGCTCTACTCCAGCCTCCTCCCGACAGCCACCCATCACACACTTCCAGAACAACCTTGCCCCCATGTGGATGTGCCACACAGCTGTGCTGCACGGAGCCCAACAGCCTTTGTATGCCCGTTTCACAGAGGGGCAGACTGAGCCCAGAGAGTTTGGAGAAACTGCTCAAGGGCACACAGCTCTTTAAACCAGAAGCCTGAGACCCGCTAAAGTCTGAAAGGCTACAAACCATTGGCCCATGTCTCCCAGGCCTTGAGAGGCCTCTTTATCCTGAATTTTCAGGAAAGAGAGGACAACCCACTGTCCAAGCCTGCCAGGAGGATGGCAGGAGAGCACTGCCGTGAAGGCCAGCGGGCCCCTAGGCCCAGCAGCTCTCCCCTAGGGCCCTCACTGGGTCCCCCAGACCCTTAAGGCAACCATGCAAGTGATCAGCATGGTGCTGGCCTGAACTTTGAAACTGTTCATCGCTGGCAGAGAAGGGACATCACATATGGAGGCCACCCTGCCTGTGGGCCTCCCTCTGGGCCTGGGCTGTGACTCAACAGGAGGGGAATACCAGAGGGGCTTTGCTTTCTGCCCTGTCTCTGTCCCCGGGAAGGCCGCCAGGAGGAGGACCAGAGAGCACAGCAGGCAGCCGGGTTCCTGGGGCAGAAAACCCCTACAGTTCAAGCTGATGATGGATGGTGAGGGGCAGGGTCACCAGGAGGGGATCAAGTGAGGACAGCAGGGGTTGCAGAGAGCAAAGAGAGGGAGGGAGGTGGAGCAAAAGAAGCTTTCCATCTGGACTGCCTCCTTTCCTCAGTGCAAACCTTTCTCAAATAAAACAAGTGGCATTCCGGCCACATGAGCTCATGCTTGGGCATGGGGAGTGTGGGGGCGGGGGGCTTTTTGGCGGGGGGGAAGGGACTATTTGCTCCCCACCTGCAGAGGAGAGCCCCCTCCCCACCAGC
Source organism: Tragulus kanchil (assembly GCA_022376925.1). Classification (NCBI taxonomy): domain Eukaryota; kingdom Metazoa; phylum Chordata; class Mammalia; order Artiodactyla; family Tragulidae; genus Tragulus; species Tragulus kanchil. Next base: position 38,975,161 of record JAIOJX010000031.1, on the reverse strand, counting down.
TGAGCCTCTTGGCCTGAGGCCCAGGCCAGGCATTGTGGGATAGTAGGGAAGGGCCAGCAAGGGTGGGGGCCAGCATTCCAAAGACACAGCCACTCTTCAGGAGGCTCTCAGCTCGCTCCAGCTCTGGGTCCCCAGCCAGGATGAGCGGACACGGGGGCAAATGGGGTATTTCCGTAGGGTGGAAGCAACAAAGGTAGGGGGAAGGAGAGATGGGCAGGCTGGCCGGAGTCCAACCTCCTGACCTTTAGCTAAGAAAGCCAGTGTTTTTCTCTTGGCCTGGGTTGCAGGCCAGGGTTCACTTCAAGGACTCAGTGAAGCAGATGTGAGGTGAGCCTGTTAGGATGTAGGAAAATTTGGGGGAGCTGGGAGTTTGTCAGCATTGAAGGTATAGGTACTAAGTCTGAATCCTACAGGGAGTGGGGAGCAGCAAGATCCAGAAAAGTTGTGAGGAGGCCCAAGCTGCGGCTACCCCACTCTCCAGCATCGTCTTCAGGACCCCACTGTCCTCCCTGTGTGGAGGGCGCCTTCTGGGCATGAAGGAGGAGGAAAGGCCAGAAGGAGAACCCAGGGTCCTTAGGCGAGGAATGGCAACTTTCTGAGATCACTCGTCTCTCCAGAGAGGTTGTGGAGTGAACCTAGCAGGCTCTGTCTAATGGCTGCTGTCAGAACAGACATTCTGTGTTTGTGAACATCTCTGCATGTTCTCAGCCCACACCCATCCACATCCACCATGGCAAGTGCAGGTGTTCTGCCCGGTGCCTCTGTGCTCTCCCCATGAACTCCCTCACCAGCCCCCTCTACATTCCTTCTGCTCCCTGGTAGGCAGAGGGCCTGATTGCTCACCCTCTCAACCCCACACTCCTTCTTGCCCAGGTCTCAAAGCTAGATGTGGGGCTGGTGGCCTTGGAGGCTGAAGGTCAGGAACTCCTGCTAGAGCTGGAGAAGAATCAGTGAGTACCAGGCTGGGGAAAGCGCCGGGAGCCAAGTGGGGAGGGATCAGTGCTGGGGGCCGGGAACTGATGGGAACCCCAGAGGGAGGCTGGATGGGGTGAAAGCCCCAGAGGAAGGGATGCAGGTGACAGGGAGAGTCAGTGCTAGTCCATGGCTAGCTCCCTCAAGACGGAAATGGGCTAGTGCAGCTGGATTCGCTGTCGGGGCATATCTCTCACCCCAGCCCCAGAAACCTCTTGTCAGCTTCCTGGCAAGAATGAGTGAGTGTCACCTGCTGGGTGCTCACAGGGTGTGCTGAGTCAAAAGAGAATCTAAATTAATATGGGATTATACATACCTGTAAACAACAAAACACTGTAAAAGTAAAAAAATAATAATAATAATTAAGAAAAAAAGAGAATTCAAGATGGAGTCCAAGGATGGGCAGGTGAATGAACAAGCAGCACTGTGTTGGGTGAGGCGAGTGCTGAGGATGGAAGCGTGGGTTCCTGAAACCATCGAGGCTGCATTATTAACAGCTCTCATTTACCAAGTGCTTCTTTCATTATAGGCACTGTTCTAAAGCTATGTTATTCTCCCCCATGCCCCGAGAACAAACATAGTTTCTACCATGCATAACCACAGTTTATCTGGGGTTCAGTATCCCCATGTGATCATATCCCCTCCCTCCTAGGGTTGAGTGTGTGGGTGGAAAAGCAAAGCTGGAAGAGGAGGACAGACTGGGAAGTGGAGAAGCGGGCATCACAAGACATTGGGGGCAGTCTTGGGGTAAAGAGGTCAAGCTGGGTTGGGATGAAGGGTTTTCTTTAAAGAGAAATTTTCTTATGGTTGACCCATCTTGGTGGGAAGGATCCTAGTCAGATGGAGCCCGAAGAGGAAATCCTCACTTGAGTGGGTCTGGAGAAGGAGGGGAGGAGAATTCCTGCTCACAGGGGCGGGACAGGGGCAGGTGGATTCTTTTTTTTTCTGGAAGCAGGGGGAGAGCATCCGTGAAGGACAGCTGGGGAGATATTGGGATCTGGGGGCCTGAGGAGAGGATTTGAAGGAACTTTGCGTGGGAAGAGGTGCACGAGAACACGGGTCTCCAGCCTCTGGGATCTAATGCTTGATGATCTGAGGTGGAGCTGATATATCAATAATAGAAATAAAGTACACAATAAACGTAATGTGCTGAATCATCCCCAAACCATCCCCCATCCATGGAAAAACTGTCCCCCATGAAACCGGTCCTTGGTGCCAAAGACGGTGGGAACCACCGGGCTAGTGGTTTGTCTAGATATCCAACAAGGGCAGGCGGCAGCCAAAGCCTCCTAGGGAGTTCACACTTCCTGGGCGGTGTTCCCTGACGCCCCTCCTCCTGCCCAGCCTCTCTCTAATACCCCTGACCTGCGGATCCAGCTGCCTGTCCCAGGTCCTGTAAGAACCACAAACTTTCCCCTGTTCCCGCGCTGCCCACCCATTTCCACATCTAAGCCATGGCCAAGGCTCCTTCCTGACCTTCACCTTGCTCCCTCTAGCCCAAGGTTTTTCTGAGCTAAGCAACGCAAAGTCACTCCTATCCCTTTTTGAAGACACACCTCGGCTGCTTCTAAAGTGTTAGCCCTGTGTCTCATGGAGCTGCTCCATTAGCATTCGGGAAGGAAGACCAGAGGGCATCCTGGAGGAGGCTGAGCAGGATTAGATAATTTCTGCAACACCTGTTCCCTGCAGGCTGCTGGCCCCAGGATACACAGAAACCCACTACAGCCCAGACGGGCAGCCAGTGGTGCTGTTCCCCAACCACAAGGTGAGATGCTTCCAAGGACCCCGAGGACAGGGTGAGGCGTGCTGGGGAATGCACCCCCTGAGGGACGCCCGCAGCTGCCCCCCATTCTCCTCCTGTTCCTAAAGAGAAGCTGGAGCTAGTCCCCTGCCATGCTTTCTTTCTTGCCCCTCCGCTTCAGCTCTGGCTGAGATTTGGGGCTGGGTCCTTTGCTCTCCAGGATCACTGTCACTACCACGGGCGTGTGAGGGGCTTCCCGGACTCCTGGGTGGTCCTCAGCACCTGCTCTGGGATGAGGTGAGGCATTCTGGGCGAGGGGGCTGGGCCTGGGGCTGGGGAAAGATGGTCCCTTACTTCCCTCCCCTGCCCGCCTTTGCACCCTAGGGGCCTGATCACGCTCAGCAGCAATGCCAGCTATTATGTGCATCCCTGGCCGGATGAGGACTCTGAGGACTTCTTGACCCACAGGATCTTCCGGGCGGAGCAGCTGCTCAGCTGGAAAGGAGCCTGTGCCCACAGGGACCCAGGGGACAAAAGGGACATGACCAGCCTTTCATGTACCACCCAGATGAGGGTCAGGGGCATGGGCAGGGGTGGGGGGTGGGAATGCAGTATCCAAAGCCCTGTAAAATCAGAAGAGACAGAAATGGCGCATTCCAAATTTAGGGACTCCTGTCCTGACTTTTCTTTTTTTTTTAATATTTATGCATTTATTTATTTTGGTCTTGGGTCGGGTTGGGGAGGGAGGGGATCGGGCGGGCCACTTCTATTGGTCTTTCATTTATCTAGTTTCATCCGTCTTTGTTCTTTGGCTCCTGTGGGCCTCCCATCGCGGTGGCCTCTGTTGTTGCAGAGCGCCGGCTCTGGGCGCATGCGCGCCAGAGCTCCGGTTCGGTAATTGGACACATCGGTCCAGCAGCTCTGCAGCACGTGGGATCTTCCCAGGCCAGGGATCGAACTGGCGCCCCTTGCACTGCAAGGCAGTGTCCTTACCCACTGAGCAGGATTAGATAATTTCTGCAACACCTGTTCCCTGCAGGCTGCTGGCCCCAGGATACACAGAAACCCACTACAGCCCAGACGGGCAGCCAGTGGTGCTGTTCCCCAACCACAAGGTGAGATGCTTCCAAGGACCCCGAGGACAGGGTGAGGCGTGCTGGGGAATGCACCCCCTGAGGGACGCCCGCAGCTGCCCCCCATTCTCCTCCTGTTCCTAAAGAGAAGCTGGAGCTAGTCCCCTGCCATGCTTTCTTTCTTGCCCCTCCGCTTCAGCTCTGGCTGAGATTTGGGGCTGGGTCCTTTGCTCTCCAGGATCACTGTCACTACCACGGGCGTGTGAGGGGCTTCCCGGACTCCTGGGTGGTCCTCAGCACCTGCTCTGGGATGAGGTGAGGCATTCTGGGCGAGGGGGCTGGGCCTGGGGCTGGGGAAAGATGGTCCCTTACTTCCCTCCCCTGCCCGCCTTTGCACCCTAGGGGCCTGATCACGCTCAGCAGCAATGCCAGCTATTATGTGCATCCCTGGCCGGATGAGGACTCTGAGGACTTCTTGACCCACAGGATCTTCCGGGCGGAGCAGCTGCTCAGCTGGAAAGGAGCCTGTGCCCACAGGGACCCAGGGGACAAAAGGGACATGACCAGCCTTTCATGTACCACCCAGATGAGGGTCAGGGGCATGGGCAGGGGTGGGGGGTGGGAATGCAGTATCCAAAGCCCTGTAAAATCAGAAGAGACAGAAATGGCGCATTCCAAATTTAGGGACTCCTGTCCTGACTTTTCTTTTTTTTTTAAGATTTATGCATTTATTTATTTTGGGCTGGGGTCAGGTTGGGGAGGGAGGGGAGCGGGCGGGCCACTTCTATTGGTCTTTCATTTATCTAGTTTCATCCGTCTTTGTTCTTTGGCTCCTGTGGGCCTCCCATCGCGGTGGCCTCTGTTGTTGCAGAGCGCCGGCTCTGGGCGCATGCGCGCCAGAGCTCCGGTTCGGTAATTGGACACATCGGTCCAGCAGCTCTGCAGCACGTGGGATCTTCCCAGGCCAGGGATCGAACTGGCGCCCCTTGCACTGCAAGGCAGTGTCCTTACCCACTGGACCACCAGGGGAAGCCCTGTCCTGACATTTTTATTTGGAGGCTGAAGAACCAAATTCTATCAAAATTTTTAGAATTAACTTTGTGCTTTTGGGGGATTGGCGTTGGTGGTCAGGGTTCAAAAGCCCAGCAACCTGCCACTCAGGGTCACTATTACCCACCCCCACCCTCAGGAGAGGCGGGAGTCCCTCGGTGGCCGGAGGTACTTGGAGCTGTATATAGTGGCAGACCACAGCCTGGTGAGAGCAGCCCCAAGGGGGTTGACGGACCTGGTTGGGGTCAGCTCAGCCCATGGCCATGTTGCTGTACTGCTGCCTCTCTAGTTCTTGACCCAGAAACGGAACCTGAACCACACCAAACAGCGTCTTCTGGAGGTCGCCAACTACGTGGACCAGGTTGGGTCCCGGAGACAGCCCTTATGGGAGAGAGCCCTTGTGGGGGTGACTAGGATAGGCAGACTTGGAGACAGGGAGAGGGAACTGGAGAGGGGAAAGAGGGGCTTCCAGGCACCAAGGCTGTCCTCTGCCTCAGCCCTGCACCCCCGCGCCCGCAGATACTCAGGACTTTGGACATTCAGGTGGCACTGACCGGCTTGGAAGTGTGGACTGAGCAGGACCAGAGCGCAGTTACGCCAGACGCCAACGCCACGCTCTGGGCCTTCCTGCAGTGGCGCCGGGGCCTGTGGGCGCGGCAGCCACACGACTCTGCTCAGCTGCTCACGTGGGTGCCACCTGCCCGCACGCGGTCCCGGCTGGGCGGCTCGGACTCCCTGCCCGATCGTCATGCCGCATTCCCCCATCAGGAGTCAAGCTTTCCGGGCGGCCACCGTGGGCCTGGCACCCGTCGAGGGCATGTGCCTCGCGGAGAGCTCTGGAGGCGTGACCACCGTGAGCATCGCCGGGTACTAAAAGGAGAGGAGAGGTGCTGGGGGTGGTCCCCGCAGCCCGCAGTGAGCGTATCCATGCCCTCCAGGACCACTCGGAGTTCCCCATTGGTGCTGCGGCCACCATGGCCCACGAGATAGGCCACAGCCTTGGCCTTAGCCACGACGCCCGCGGCTGCTGCGTGGAGGCAGCGGCGGAGCAGGGCGGCTGCGTGATGGCAGCGGCTACCGGGTATCCGCGCAGGGCGGGCTCCGTGGGACCTGGGCCTTCCGCATCTGCATTTCTTTGGGAGAAATGGTTATCCCTCAGTTTCTTCTGTGAAATCGGGATGATGGTAACAGTGCCCGCCCTAACGCAGGCAAAATGGATTCCCATGATGGGATACATTATTTTCGGAACAACCTTGGGAGGTGACTCCAACCCTGGGATGAGTGGCGCTGGGTCCGAATCTGACCTCGGGTCCTGGGCTGCCCGCTCTGGGCGTCACACCCTCCTGCCTCGCGCTCGCTGTGTGACCTTGCACGAGTTACTTACCCTCCCTGGGTTCTGCCTCTAGAGAATTCGAGCCGTCCGTCGCTCAGGCGGTGTCTGCGCCTTTGCCGGCTGCGTGGCCAAGCACCAGTGTGCTGGGGAGGCGGGTGGAGACTGGAAGAGATACGCAGGGGTTGGCGGGGGTGGTCCCCGCACACCCGACCCCCTCCCCCGCCCGTAGGCACCCGTTCCCGCGCGTGTTTAGCGCTTGCAGCCGCCGCCAGCTGCGCGCCTTCTTCCGGAAGGGAGGGGGCGCTTGCCTCGCCAACGCGCCGGACTCGGGGCTCCTGGTGCCGCAGGCGCGCTGCGGGAACGGCTTCGTAGACGAGGGCGAGGAGTGCGATTGCGGCGCCGGCCAGGTGGGGTCCGCCAGACCAGTCCCGGGGACCCAGCTGGCTCCCGCCCGCCCTCTCTCCGGAGGCCTGGCCGCGGCAGCCTCACCTGGTCCCTCCTGGCCTTTCCGGCTCCAGGAGTGCCCGGACTCTTGCTGTCTCGCCCACAACTGCTCGCTGCGTGCGGGGGCCCAGTGCACCCACGGGGACTGCTGCGCGCACTGCCTGGTGAGCGTGTGGGAGGCTCGGGGTGAGGTTGGGGGCGCTTGGGAGCCGGCCTGTGGGTCTCGGGTCATTGGCGCCCTCGGGTTCCCTTGCGGGTTCTGGTTCTGCGCTGTGCGTGGGTTCTCCTGAACTTCCTCATCGGGCTTTCCCGTGGCCGATTGGCGCTCGCCAAGTCGATCTCTGTGCGTTGTCTCTCTATGCCTCGCCCCCTTCCCTTCACCCGGGGCACCTACGTAGTTGAAGCCGGCGGGCGCGTCTTGCCGCCAGGCTGCTGGCGAGTGCGACCTCCCAGAATTCTGCACCGGCGCCTCCCCTTATTGCCCGCCGGACATTTACCTCCTGGACGGCTCGCCCTGCGCGGGAGGCCGCGGCTACTGCCTGGACGGCGCGTGTCCCACGCTGGAGGAGCAGTGCCAGGAGCTCTGGGGGCCTGGTGAGGCGCGCGCTCCGCCCCTATCTAGAGTTCTGAGCCGCCGTGTGCTCCAGGGGAGGTGGGCGGGGGGAAACTGAGGCACAAAGGGCGTGGCTCCGGTCTGGGCTGGCCCCAGTCCGGCTCCTGCTTCCTCAGGCTCGCGCCCAGCCCCGGAGGCTTGTTTCCAGATCGTGAACTCTGCAGGAGACTCCCAGGGCAACTGCGGCCAGCAAGGCGACGGCCACTTCGTGCCCTGTGCGCAGAGGTGGGGAGTGGAGGGCGGGGAAGCTGGGGAGGAGGGGGCGGAGCAACCACGTTGTCTGACTACCTCCACTCCTACCTAGGGATGCGCAGTGTGGGAAGCTGCAGTGCCAGGGCGGGGAACAGAGTGCACGGGTGCCCCACACGGTGCCAGTGGACTCCACCGTCCACCTAGGTGGCCGCGAGGTGACTTGCAGGGGAGCTTTCGTATTGCCCGGTGCCCGGCTGGACCTGCCTGACTTGGGCTTGGTAGAGTCAGGCACCCAGTGTGGACCTAGAATGGTGAGCCCTGCCCACCCAACCGCTGGCTGCCGCTTGAGTCCCGCAGGTCCAGACCTCAATCCCCCTCACTGCCCAATGCACACACTGCCCATAGGTGTGCCGGGAAAGGCACTGCCAGAACACTACCTTCCACGAGCTGGACCTCTGCCTGATGGCCTGCCATGGCCGCGGGGTGAGTGGCCTGAAAGGTGTGTGTGGGGGGTGACCCTGGGAGTCTCTGATCTCATGGGACCCTCCTTTTCTCTTTTCCTCTGCAGGTTTGCAATAGTAACCGTAATTGCCACTGCGCTCCCGGCTGGGCTCCGCCTTCCTGTGACAAGCCAGGGTTGGGTGGTAGTGTGGACAGTGGTCCTGTGCAGCCTGAAAGTACGCCCATAGGGGCAGGCGGGAGGGGCCGTGCAGAGCGCCTCAGGACTCAGCCATCCCCTGTTTCTGCAGACCAGGGTGCCTTCACGCTGGCAGTGATCCTTAGCTTTGTGCTGCCTCTGCTCCCCGGGGCCGGCCTGGCCTGGTGCTGCTGCCGTCTCCAGCAAGGCTTCTGGGGCTCAAGGAGGGACCGCCTGTGCACTGGGTAGGCACTGGGGGCTCTGCTGGGCAGCTGGGCTGGGCGCAGAGAGGCAGGCAGAGGCAATGGAAAGAAGCCTTGAGCAGAGGGCCCTCGTGGCCTTCCGGGGAGGCCAAAGGGAGGATCTGTGCAGGGGCCCCCAGCCCCCATTACTGTGGTTCAATACCTCTTTTCCACATCTCCTTTTTCTCCCACCAAGAGGCTGCCTTCTGCTTGACTTTTTCCCTGTTCCTCCACCAGCATCTAGTGTAATTTCTGCTCCATTGTGCCCTTCAAGGCCTCCCCAGTTTCTCTTGTGAACTTGCAGCCCTCTGGCATTTCCTCTACCTAAATTTCTACTATGACTGTCTTCAAGTTCCCAAATGCTGGAGCCAGCACATCTTTCCTTGCCTTGCCACTGGCAGCTAGGGTGCTGGCTGCCCTTGTGCCAAGGGTCTGCCCCTAACACAGTGCTCCATGCCTGGGATGAGGGTCCCATGATACCAACCATGGTCAACCACTGCCCTCCTGACTGGGTGCTGGGCAAGGCAGGCCCCCTGGGACCGCATCTCACATAGCCTGGCCTCAGAAGCGTTCTGGAAGAGGGCAAGGTTTAGACTGAAGATGGGGGTAGAGGGCAGCCCAAACAGGAGCAGGGCACCAGCGGAAAGGGTCTTGACACAATGAGGGTGGATTGCGGGTCTGTGAGCAGGGATCAAGGTGGTCAGAGCTTGGTGTGTCCTCACTGGACGCTGACGGGGGCCAGCACCTGCGTGTCCTCAGCCAGTAAAGTAGTGAGACTGTTTCAAAGAGAAATAAAAGGAAGTGGCAAGGCCTGGGAAGATGAGTGTGAGCCTCTGAGCACAGCTGGGCTTCATTGGGAGGGCAGCAGGGCCACCCAATGGCAAGGAGCACAGACATGGGTACCGCTGGCCCGGGGAATCCATGTCGTCCCTTTGGGGCCTGAGTGATATCAACATCTGGAAGAAGTTGGGGTATGCCAGAGCTTGGAAGAACTGTCAGGGTTGGAGAGAGGAGGTGTCAGAGGCCCTGGGAAGCTCGAGTCTCAAGGGCTCCTCTCAGGAAGGAGCAGGAAGTGAGCTGGAGAATGACCCAGCTACAAGGCTCTGGTGCAGGGAAGCAGCCCTGGGTGCCATGCTAATGGTCACTGTCTCAATCTCCTGGTTTCTCATCCACCGCCCAGATCCAAAGATGGCCCTCACAGAGGCCACCCTCTGGGCAGCCTTCACCCAATGGAGCTGGGCCCGACAACCACTGGAGAGCCCCAGCCCCTGGGTGAGTGAGCCGCAGTGGAGACGGGGAGGGAAGGAAAGGGGTGGGTTGCTGTCTTGTGTCTCTTTCCAGCTGGGCCCGCCTCACCACCTCGCACAGTCACCCTGAGCCCCTGTGCACCACCCTGCACCAGGGCCTCTCGCTGCCTCTGTCCACTCTTCCCCCACCTATTGCTCTCCAGACCTGAGAACTCTGCCAGAACCCAACAGCCACCTTGAGAAGCCCGTGCGCCCCATGGCCCTGTCCGTCCCCCTAAGGTAGGTGGGGTCCTCCTCCTCCCATAGGTCATTTATCCCTCATCTCACAGTCCCTCACTCTGAGCTTTTGAGCTTGTATTAATATGGAAATGGGGCAGACTTCATGGAGAAGCCGCTGTCTGAAACCAGTTGCTGGAGGCTCCGGGACGGGGGAAGAAGTTTTGTAATTTTCCCTGAGGGAGGAGAGAGGGTCCCAGCCCACAGGAGCTGACCCTCCGCCACGTCATTCTCAGCAGGTAGAGTCCAAGATCTCTGGTGAAGTGACTCCTGACATAAGAAGACTTAAGGACAGATGGCTACTGACAGGCACTCCAGGAACTTGGACCCCCAAGGGCAGACCCAGCAACTCAGCTGACCTCTGGCACTTTCAGGCAGCTTCGAAATTTCTTCCTGAGTTACCACCATACCACCTACTCCACGACCCTGGAACCTCATCAAAATGCGTCCCCATTCCTTAGGACTGTAGGATCCTGTTGGGGTACACCCGCCAGCACAAGCAAGAATCCATCAGACCAGGGTGTGAAGGGCATGTAGTCACGGATATCCTGTCACTAGGGGGCACTGCGTGGTGCTGGGCACCTAGAGAGGCCTCTGTCCAACGAGTCTGGTACTTGCACTTATTTAGACCTAACTCTTGGGAGGGCAGTAAGCGCTGGGCCAGAAGCCTGGCTTCCAGGGGCTCTACATTTCAGACTGAATCTGCTTCCCCGGAGCCTGACCCCTGCCAGACAAACAAAATCCTCGGGACCTCCCTTCTTGCATCCTCCTGTTCTATCTTGTCCCTCAGATGCTTCCTCCAGCCCACCCGGTTCCTAGTCCACAGGTGACTTTTAGAGGACTGGCTTTTAGAGAAGCATGTGCCTGCTGCCGTCCCCTCATTGTGGAGGTGGATCAACTTCTCTGTTCCACGGGAGGGAACATTTTGGAAGGAACTCCAAAGTAGAAGTCCGAAGACAGGCACGTTGCCCTGGGCCCTCTGTGAGTCTTCTCTGTCTGTAAATTCAACACCGCGGGGCTCCCTAAGGGTGACAAAGGGTGGTTTTGGGGCCTCGGATGATGCCCAGGTCCCAGAGGTTCTAGGCCTAGGAAGGTGCTGCCTTGCTTAAATGAGCTTTTGGCTCCACCTCTCCTGCGTCCCCTGTACACTCTCAGCAGCCATTTACTCTCTTCCCTGGCTGCATGCAAGGGTTAGCGAGTGACCTTCTTTATCAGTTAGCTGTGGCTATAGAACAAAACCAACCCAAAACTTAGTAGCTTAAGACAAGACCCAATTCTGTGAGTTGGCAAATTAGGTTCAACCCAGCTCGTGGTTTGACTGGTCTCAAGTCAGCTCACTTACGCATTTGCAGTCAACAGCTGGCCACTGCTTCTGGCGTTGGCTGGCTTTGGGGTAGGGTGATAGGTAGAGCGGGCTCTGTGTCTCTCATTTTCCAGGAGGCTAGCTCAGGCCTGCTCACAGACAGCTGGGGAGGGTTCTTGGAGGCAGGGCCAGGATTCGAGGGACACAAGGGAGACACTTGCCTTGGGCACAAAATGTAATCAAGATAAATAATATTTTGATGTAATAGTTTTTAAAGATTAAAACTAATACAAAAGTGCACGATGAAGTAAATAGCAAAATTTAAAGACAGGATCCATTTCCCCTAGCAAGGTTTTTAGGAACCTGAAGCACAAAGAAAAATCTGTAGTTGTGATCTTGGGGCACATACCTCATCCAGCTCCTCCTGAAGAGGACTTGGAAGCTTCCAGGCTTCTTGAGAGACTATAACCGGCACATTTTAATTCCATAACATTCTGTTGGCCCTGGGTCAGCCCAGGTTCTGGGAGCTGGGAGGTAAACTCTACCTCCCCTCCAGGGAGGAGAAGCACAATCCTATTTCAGAGGATGTGAAGAATCTTTGCAATCACCCTCTGGCAGCAGAGAAGCAAGATTCAGGCCTTGCTTTCACTCTACCAGCTAGAAGCGCTGAATGAAATTGTTTGCTGATGTCCCTTCCTGTGTTTGCATGAGATTCTGATTTATAGAGATGACCAAACAATGATACACAGAGGTTAGACAGAGGTTAATGCCCTTGAAAGAAGGAAGGGGGCCGCCTACCATTCAGAGCCAGTTAGGGAAGCACCCAGTTTGTAAGGAAAGCCTGAGAAACTACCACAGATTGGAAGAAATGAAGGCGGCCTGACCACGAAACATGGGATTCTGGATGCGCTCTTAAAACAGACAAAAGGCATGAGTGGAAAGCCTGGGGCAATGCAAGGGTTAGCGTGACCTTCTTTATCAGTTAGCTGTGGCTATAGAACAAAACCAACCCAAAACTTAGTAGCTTAAGACAAGACCCAATTCTGTGAGTTGGCAAATTAGGTTCAACCCAGCTCGTGGTTTGACTGGTCTCAAGTCAGCTCACTTACGCATTTGCAGTCAACAGCTGGCCACTGCTTCTGGCGTTGGCTGGCTTTGGGGTAGGGTGATAGGTAGAGCGGGCTCTGTGTCTCTCATTTTCCAGGAGGCTAGCTCAGGCCTGCTCACAGACAGCTGGGGAGGGTTCTTGGAGGCAGGGCCAGGATTCGAGGGACACAAGGGAGACACTTGCCTTGGGCACAAAATGTAATCAAGATAAATAATATTTTGATGTAATAGTTTTTAAAGATTAAAACTAATACAAAAGTGCACGATGAAGTAAATAGCAAAATTTAAAGACAGGATCCATTTCCCCTAGCAAGGTTTTTAGGAACCTGAAGCACAAAGAAAAATCTGTAGTTGTGATCTTGGGGCACATACCTCATCCAGCTCCTCCGCGGAAGAGGACTTGGAAGCTTCCAGGCTTCTTGAGAGACTATAACCGGCACATTTTAATTCCATAACATTCTGTTGGCCCTGGGTCAGCCCAGGTTCTGGGAGCTGGGAGGTAAACTCTACCTCCCCTCCAGGGAGGAGAAGCACAATCCTATTTCAGAGGATGTGAAGAATCTTTTGCAATCACCCTCTGGCAGCAGAGAAGCAAGATTCAGGCCTTGCTTTCACTCTACCAGCTAGAAGCGCTGAATGAAATTGTTTGCTGATGTCCCTTCCTGTGTTTGCATGAGATTCTGATTTATAGAGATGACCAAACAATGATACACAGAGGTTAGACAGAGGTTAATGCCCTTGAAAGAAGGAAGGGGGCCGCCTACCATTCAGAGCCAGTTAGGGAAGCACCCAGTTTGTAAGGAAAGCCTGAGAAACTACCACAGATTGGAAGAAATGAAGGCGGCCTGACCACGAAACATGGGATTCTGGATGCGCTCTTAAAACAGACAAAAGGCATGAGTGGAAAGCCTGGGGCAATGCAAAGGGGTCCACAGTTAAGTGTCTTGTGCCAAGGTTAATCTCCTTGTTTTAATAATTGTACTATGGTCAGAGAAGATGTTGATGTCAGGGGAAACTGGGTGAAGGCTATAAAGGGAACACTAGCATTTTTGCAAGGTTGTAACTTTTGTAGAAATCAAAAAATTAGCTAATAAAAATTAAAAATTGGATGTCCCTGGTGGTCCAGTGGGTAAAGAGTCTGCCTTGTAGTGCAAGGGGCACTGGTTCAATCCTTGGCCTGGGAAGATCTCACGTGCTGTGGAGCGGCTGGATCCATGTGTCCAGTTATGAGCCAATGCTCTGGAGCACATGTGCCCAGAGCTGGTGCTCTGCAGTGAGAGAGGCCACTGTAATGGGAGGCCCATACATGCCAAAGAATAAAAAGATCAATGAAAATAAATATAAATAAAAGAGGCACAATAGGGAAAAAGAAAAAATAAAAATAATTTTAAAAAAAGTTAAACATAAAATTATAAAAGCAGAAGAACAATGCTGTTTCATAAAGTTAAGAGCTCAGCATGGGAGAGCCGAGGTCTCAGTGACTCCCAGATCTACCTGACAGCGCAGCCTGGCTGGGGATTCAGCGAGGGGAGGAGTCATCCAGATGCAAAGGCTTCTCCCGCCAGGAGAGCAGGTCATCACAGACACCTGGGTTTCCAGCTCGCTGTGGCCCAGGGGTGCTGGGAAGGAGGCACCTGTCCGACGGGGCCTGCCTCCACTCCTCCTCTCCTGTTTGCTTCCCAGCATGGCCAGCTGCTTGGCACCCACCTTGCTGCTGCTACTGCTTCTAGGTGAGTGGCTGCCTCCCCCTGCTCCCCCAGACCTCTGAAGCTCAGCTTCTCTGTCCCTGATCTTCCTTGATCCTTGAGAACAAGATGAGAGGACAAGAAGGTGATTCTAGGAAGAGCCAGAATGCAGGACGGGGCACCAGTGAGACATCTGGGCTCGAGGCTTGGGGACACACACAGCACCCTCCCTCCAGCTTTGGGGCCCCACGGAGCCATGGCCTCCCAAGTCTGTGGCCTTGGTAGCTCTGCCCCAGGAACTCTCTTTTTCCTATTGCCTGCCCTCCTGCCGCTATGACCCTTCTCCCAGTCCCAGCCCCCCACCTTCAGTTTTGCAGCTTCACGCTGAGTCCTTGCCCTGCATCCTCAATGCCTCTGAGCCATGAATCTGCTCTTCCAACCACTGGGATGACCCCCTCCCCAACCTGGGGCATTGTGGAAGGAGGGGTCACCTTATCAGGCGGTGTAGGGTGGACAGAATGGACAAGGTGAAGGACCCAGTGAAGTGCCCGGTGGTTAAGGACTGAGCCCCATGACCTGCCATCTGGGACTTCTCCTGAATCCACACCCCACAGCCAGGACTAAATGGCTCCAGCGCTCAGAGCCCCTGGGGGAATTTTACCTGGCCGGTGGGGAGGCCAGGAGGAAGGCAGCGTCCATCCAGAAGGGCAGCACTGGTTAGGCTAGTGAGAAGGGAACAGAACAGGAGAAGGAACAGGTAGGAGGATGTGCAAGAGACAGTCAAGAAGGAAGCGGAACCGGAAAACTACAGGTGACTCAAAGGGTCTCCAAGGGAGAAGGAGAAGGAGGGGAAAAGAAGAAAAGTCAGGCGTCCCAGCATGCCAAGGAGAGGAAGAGCAACAGCCACTGTGCTTAGCTCCATTTCTTTGTTTTTATTATGTATTTTTGGATGTGCTAGGTCTCCCTCGCTGCGCGGGGGCTTTTAAGTTGCCTCCAGCAGGTGCTACTCTAGCTGCGGTGGGCGGGCCTCTCTTACTGCTGAGCACAGGCTCTAAGGCGCTCATGGGCTCAGCAGCTGCGGCTCCTCCAGGGCTCTAGAGCAGTCTTAGTTGCTCTGGGGCATGTGAGATCCTCTTAACCTCTCTGGACCACCAGGGAAGTGTTCAGCACGAATTTTGGTAAGTCTCCATTAGCCAGGTCCCCAGAAGCCTTGCTGTTTCCCGGGTCAAGTGTGGCCTAGGAGAATGGGAAGAATCTCATGGACCCCTCTTTTGATGAGTGAAGGGTGGTGCCTGGGGAGGGTGGGCCTGAGCTTTTGCGAGGAGTCCAGCCAGGCCCAGCCTCGACGCACCCCACCCCTGACTGTGCCCCAGGAATGCCAAGAGCCCGTCGCTGCCATTCCCCGCAACGGTAGGCCAGTCAGTGCCAGTCGCTCATGCCTTTGGGTCACATTCTGCCCACCTCGAGTTCTGAGCACCCCGCATATTCTGAGGCGCTGACTCGGAGGCAGGGGTGAAGTGCATGTGTAGGGCAATCAACAACTGCAGCCTGCCTGCCTCTGCACCAGGATCGCTGAGCTCTGCAGGACCGAATCCATGCGTGGACGCGGCCCACGCGTGCACCGAGGATGCGCGGTGCCATCGGTTGCGCACCGCGTACGTGGCGCAGTGCCTGGGTCGAGCCGCGCGGGGGGATTGCCCCCGCGCCCGCTGCCGCCGCGCTCTGCGCCACTTCTTCGCCCGCGGGCCGCCCGCGCTGACCCACGCACTGCTCTTCTGCCCTTGCGGCGGCCCGGCGTGCGCGGAGCGCCGGCGCCAGACTTTCGTGCCCTCCTGCGCCTTCTCAGGACCTGGCCCCGCGCCACCCTCCTGCCTGGGGCCCTTGGACGCCTGCGAGCGCAGCGGGATCTGCAGGTGCTGGAGGAGGTGGAGTGGAGAGAGGGGGCGGGGCGCCCGGGCGGGGGGCGGAGCCCACTCTTCGCCCACCCACCGCCCTCGCGCCGCGCGGGGCAGGCCCCGCCTCCTGGCTTTCCAGGCCTCGTGCGCGACCACCGCCAGCAACCCTGACGGCTGCCAGCGGGACCAGGCCTCCAGCTGCCTGCGCGCCTACGCCGGCCTCGTGGGTATGCATCGCCTAGAGGGGATCTCCGGGGACATCTCCTCCTGGGTGGGCCGATTACCCTGCTTTCGGGGTCTCGCCAGGCACAGCCATCACCCCCAACTACGTGGACAACTCAAGCGCGCGCGTGGCGCCCTGGTGCGACTGCAGAGCCAGCGGAAATCGGCGTGAGGAGTGCGAAGTCTTCCGGGGGCTCTTTACAAGGAACCGCTGCTTGGGTGAGGGGCCTGGGGAGGGTGGGCCTGAGCTTTTGCGAGGAGTCCAGCCAGGCCCAGCCTCGACGCACCCCACCCCTGACTGTGCCCCAGGAATGCCAAGAGCCCGTCGCTGCCATTCCCCGCAACGGTAGGCCAGTCAGTGCCAGTCGCTCATGCCTTTGGGTCACATTCTGCCCACCTCGAGTTCTGAGCACCCCGCATATTCTGAGGCGCTGACTCGGAGGCAGGGGTGAAGTGCATGTGTAGGGCAATCAACAACTGCAGCCTGCCTGCCTCTGCACCAGGATCGCTGAGCTCTGCAGGACCGAATCCATGCGTGGACGCGGCCCACGCGTGCACCGAGGATGCGCGGTGCCATCGGTTGCGCACCGCGTACGTGGCGCAGTGCCTGGGTCGAGCCGCGCGGGGGGATTGCCCCCGCGCCCGCTGCCGCCGCGCTCTGCGCCACTTCTTCGCCCGCGGGCCGCCCGCGCTGACCCACGCACTGCTCTTCTGCCCTTGCGGCGGCCCGGCGTGCGCGGAGCGCCGGCGCCAGACTTTCGTGCCCTCCTGCGCCTTCTCAGGACCTGGCCCCGCGCCACCCTCCTGCCTGGGGCCCTTGGACGCCTGCGAGCGCAGCGGGATCTGCAGGTGCTGGAGGAGGTGGAGTGGAGAGAGGGGGCGGGGCGCCCGGGCGGGGGGCGGAGCCCACTCTTCGCCCACCCACCGCCCTCGCGCCGCGCGGGGCAGGCCCCGCCTCCTGGCTTTCCAGGCCTCGTGCGCGACCACCGCCAGCAACCCTGACGGCTGCCAGCGGGACCAGGCCTCCAGCTGCCTGCGCGCCTACGCCGGCCTCGTGGGTATGCATCGCCTAGAGGGGATCTCCGGGGACATCTCCTCCTGGGTGGGCCGATTACCCTGCTTTCGGGGTCTCGCCAGGCACAGCCATCACCCCCAACTACGTGGACAACTCAAGCGCGCGCGTGGCGCCCTGGTGCGACTGCAGAGCCAGCGGAAATCGGCGTGAGGAGTGCGAAGTCTTCCGGGGGCTCTTTACAAGGAACCGCTGCTTGGGTGAGGGGCCCGGGAGCGGGTGGGCAGGAGTCTTAATCGGCGCTTACACGCTTACGGCCCGCTCCCAAGCTCCCTGACTGGCGGCGAGGAAACTGACATCCTTAGTGGAAGTCAAGCAGACCCACTTCCCTGCTTCCGCCACTTCTGAGGCGGTTTCATCCTCCAGGCACAGCCAACTTCCTCCATTAATGATCTTGCCTTTCGGGTCTGAATAGCTGGGTGGTTCGCTGACCAGTCTGGAAGTTAGGGAGTCCTAAGTTTGAAGTCTGACTCCGCAGCTGAGAGTTAGCTAATGCCTCTAAGCCTTTTTGTGTTTATCTGTAAAATGGGGATGATAACTGTCATGCTTCTGTAAGGATAGAAGTCTGACGCTCCTGTAAGGCACTCTTAACACAGTTGTTTGGCACCTTCCAACCCCAAAGCCTTGCAGGTGACCTATCTTCCCATTTCTGCCTGGGGAGGGTCAATGCAGGATGCCGAGGGCCTCAGTTTGTCCTTGAGGAGCTGGGCCCTGGGCGAGGGTTTCTCAGCCAAGCCCACCCCGCACCTCTCCCTCCACAGAGAGTGCCATAGAGGCCTTTGATGGTGGGTGGCCCTCAATCATACAGGACCAACAGCACTTCCACCAGGACCTCCTGCAGGTAGGTGCGGAGAGGGCATTGGTGGGCTGGCAGCCCCTGCCCTGCCTCCTTCCATAGCAAGTGGGCCAAGATGGAGGCATGAATGCTCCGGGAGGGCAGGGGTGGCAGAGAGCAGAAGAACTTGGCTTCGGTCTCAAGTCCACACTGTGCTCCCGCCTGCCAAGGTGTCTACTGCAGATGCGCCCCGGGAGAGGAGCTCCCTGCTCTCCCTGCTGCTGCTTCTAGCTCTCCAATCCCTGCTCTGACTTGGACAGCAGACCTTGGACAACATTCAATTGTCCCACCCTGCCTGGAATACTGGGCCTCATCACTGGCCTACTGCCCCACCAGAAAGGGACTGGCTTATCTCCCAAGCTGGTTCCAGTGCCCTTGCCCTACTGCCCTTTGGAGGTCTGGACCCTTTTGTCATGCTCTAAGGAGCACATCTGAACAGACCTGTGGGCAAAACTCCCTCGCGTACTCCAGCATTTTATGGCCTCTGCCTAGTTAGGTGCCACCCATCATGACAGCCACCTGCACCCCGTAACGAACACTGGCAGAGTGCTTCCTGTCCACGATGTGCTGCTGGTTGGACACCACCTAGAGTGGATAATCCAAGCCCCTGCACTGTGCTGGCCATGTAGCCATCTTCCCCGAGGTTCAGCCTAGCACTAAAGACTCATAACTCAATAAATCCACATGCACTGAGACTGGCCTTGCTGTCACGTGATCTGTGTCCTGGGAGCCTGGAGACCAAGGTCAGTTACAGGGTGTGCCTCTACTGGCGTTTGTGACCTTGGGTGGCCTCGGAACCTCTCCAGGCATCGTCTTCTCGGAACCTGTGGATGATGGACTGAATCAACTATTGGGTTCTTGTTGCCGCAGCACGCCAGCCGGGTGCAGGGAGAATAGCAGGTGCAGCAAGATATTAAGAAATACACACACATATACAGAGGGAAAGGATGGGAACCGGGCCGGGGAGTGGGGGGTAGGCTCAAGACCTCCTGGGTCAAGGCCCTGAACACATTCACAGTCTGCTTTTATTGAGCTCTTAAGCCTCCAGGTGTTTGCAGGGAATGATAGTAACACGGGCTGGGACCCTCTTACAGCCCTGCTCAATAATTACCCTTGTGACTAAGACTGGAAAGAGTGCACTGCAGCTGCTGGGCAGCTAGACCAGCAAGAAGTCAAGGAGCCTGTCCTGCGTGCACACGCACACATAGCACGTCAGTCCACAGATCTCTCATCTGTTGCTGATCAATGTGACCCCAGCTAATAAGCTCATGTGAATTGAATCACTTGTTTTTGTGTTAGTCCTTTCTAGTATGTTTCTCATCCCCAATTTGCTTTTCTCTTGGCTCAGCCAGAGCTGCAAAAAGCCTCCGCCAGCTTGTTTCCCCACACTCTTGGCGGGGATTTTGGTTACTTTTGTTTGTTCTTTCATTCTCTGCGAGTAACCAGAAAAAGAAACTATATGGTCCTTGGTCATGTGACAGTTCTAGCCCGTGAGTGAAATTCACAGATAAAGCTTCCAGGAGAGCTCTTTAAAAAGGAACAGACTTGCTGACTGGGGCCCTTCAGCCTTGACCGCAACCTCCCCTCCTCTAGCCCAGACCTTGGAGGCGATGCCTGCGAACATGGGCACCATCTTGAAGTGGACCCACGTGACACTGTACCCCTTGCTCCAGACTGTCTGCCTTCCTCTGGACTATGTGAGAAAAACGATACCTCTAATTTGTTTAAGCCAGTTTCTCCCCAGCTTTCTGTTTATTTGCAGCCAAACATAGGCCCTGATGGACCCGCTTCCCCCTCTGGGGTGCCTGGGAGTCTTGGAATCGCCCACTGTGCTCACTTAGGGGAGCCCTGCCCTGACGGACATGTGAAAAAAGGGGCGGTGGTGGTTTGCTTTTTTTTGAATTCTGCATAATCTGTTTCTGTCCACGTGAAGAGTCACGTTCTTTCCTGTAGTGGAAGGAAATTTATCACAAAGGCTTTTATAAACACTGTGAGGCCAGCGTGGACCCAGGGAATGTCAAGGGCATTGAGTTATAGTTCTGTGGAGGAGTTCAGAGAGGGGAAGAGAGGAGAGAACTATGGGGACAAGGTACTAAGCCTTTCCTCAAAAACTTGGGAACTCCTGATGAGTTACTGTCTCTCTGGGCTGCTCCATATCAATGCTGGTTGATGTTCGGCAGGGGCTAGAAGACAGTTTGAACTGGAGACTTCTGCTGCCTTGCTCAGACCACCCCCAGGATAGTTCAACCCATCCACAAGCTACCGGGGATGTTAGCTGCCAACCCAGCTCCCAGCTGCCCCCTTCTCTGGAAGAGATCCCTATAAAGTTACCCTCTGTTCCCAGAGATGGACAGTGGCCAATGGCTGGCTGAGGCCAGAAGTTCAGAGGCCCGGCCTGCGTGCCTCGGGGGACAACTCTGTGCCAGCCGCGCTTGGGAGCTCCCTGTGTGTTATAGCATGTCAGCTGGGTGCACAGAGAACAGTGGGTGCAGTGAGACGTTAAGAAATACAGAGAAAGGAAGAATGGATGGGAATGGGATGAAGGGAGTGCTCAAGACTTCTTGCATCAAGAGTTCTCAACACATACACGCAGTCTGCTTTTATGGAGAGCTTAAGCATCCAGGTGTTTGCAGGGAATATTTAATCAGCAGGGGCTGGAACTCCCTCACAGCCCTGGTCAATAATTACCCTCGTGACTCTAGGTCGTTTATGTTATTTCATTAATGGAAAGGGCGTACTTCAGCTGGGGCAAGGAGACTGGCAAGAAGTCAAGGAGTCTCTTCTGTGTGTGCACGCAGCGTTCTAACATGCACTGACCCGGTGTTTCTAAGTCCACAAGCAGATCTCCCACCTGTTGCAAATTAGCATGAACCCAGCTAACGAGCCCATGTGAATCGAATCAACTTGTTTTTATTTTAGTTCTCAGTTACCCGCACCTGTGTGGGAAGGGACATCCGGAGCGGGGTAGGGGAGTGGGCGGCGGGCTGGGTAAGTATAAGCATCGCCTCAGCTGTCCGCCATCACTGTATGGTAGCCCACGTGCAGGTTTAATAGCTACCAAGTGATTTGCTCTATGTGAGACAGTGCTAAACTCTACTAAGAGTGTTAGTCGCTCAGTTGTGTCTGACTCTTTGCAACCCCAGGGACTGTAGCCCACCAGGCTCCTCAGTCCATGGAATTCTTGACTGAACCCGGGTCTCCTGCATTGCAGGCAGATTATTTACTGTCTGAGCCATCAGGGAAGCCCTAAACTCTACTACTTCCATTTTTTCACTCCAATAATTAGAGTGACATATAGGCAATACAGGCTTCCCAAGTGGAGCTAGTGGTAAAGAACCCGCCTGCAAATGCAGAAGGCACGAGACACGGGTTTGATCCCTGAATTCGGAAGATCCCCTAGAGGAGGGCATGGCAACCTCCTCCAGTATTCTTGTCGGCAGAATCCTATGGACAGAGGAGCCTTCTGGGCTAGTCCATAGGGTCACAGAGAGTTGGACGACTTCAGCGACTTAGCATGCACACATAGGAATCAGAGAAAGGAAGAAAACCCCTGGTCACTGGCGGTGGATTTTATAGCATGTCAGCTGGGTGCACAGAGAACAGTGGGTGCAGTGAGACGTTAAGAAATACAGAGAAAGGAAGAATGGATGGGAATGGGATGAAGGAGTGCTCAAGACTTCTTGCATCAAGAGTTCTCAACACATACACGCAGTCTGCTTTTATGGAGAGCTTAAGCATCCAGGTGTTTGCAGGGAATATTTAATCAGCAGGGGCTGGAACTCCCTCACAGCCCTGGTCAATAATTACCCTCGTGACTCTAGGTCGTTTATGTTATTTCATTAATGGAAAGGGCGTACTTCAGCTGGGGCAAGGAGACTGGCAAGAAGTCAAGGAGTCTCTTCTGTGTGTGCACGCAGCGTTCTAACATGCACTGACCCGGTGTTTCTAAGTCCACAAGCAGATCTCCCACCTGTTGCAAATTAGCATGAACCCAGCTAACGAGCCCATGTGAATCGAATCAACTTGTTTTTATTTTAGTTCTCAGTTACCCGCACCTGTGTGGGAAGGGACATCCGGAGCGGGGTAGGGGAGTGGGCGGCGGGCTGGGTAAGTATAAGCATCGCCTCAGCTGTCCGCCATCACTGTATGGTAGCCCACGTGCAGGTTTAATAGCTACCAAGTGATTTGCTCTATGTGAGACAGTGCTAAACTCTACTAAGAGTGTTAGTCGCTCAGTTGTGTCTGACTCTTTGCAACCCCAGGGACTGTAGCCCACCAGGCTCCTCAGTCCATGGAATTCTTGACTGAACCCGGGTCTCCTGCATTGCAGGCAGATTATTTACTGTCTGAGCCATCAGGGAAGCCCTAAACTCTACTACTTCCATTTTTTCACTCCAATAATTAGAGTGACATATAGGCAATACAGGCTTCCCAAGTGGAGCTAGTGGTAAAGAACCCGCCTGCAAATGCAGAAGGCACGAGACACGGGTTTGATCCCTGAATTCGGAAGATCCCCTAGAGGAGGGCATGGCAACCTCCTCCAGTATTCTTGTCGGCAGAATCCTATGGACAGAGGAGCCTTCTGGGCTAGTCCATAGGGTCACAGAGAGTTGGACGACTTCAGCGACTTAGCATGCACACATAGGCATATACCTTTCAAAAGACTGGGAAGAGAAAAGTGAATGGAACTCAGTGGAAAATAGCAAAATTGTCCCATGGCAGCTGGCTGTCTTCTTTCAGTACTTTCTCTCCAGGTCAGGCACAGAGCTTAATGAAACGGAGCCTCTTTAACATCAGGCAGTGTGCAAGGTAAAGAAGCTTCCTTATTGAGTGCAAGAAGACAATGAAAGGTCATCCGGGCTCCATGACGGCCTCTTTTTTTTTTTCCCCAGAGTAAATGTTCCCTATGGGAAGCTAGGGCTGTCTGGGGCATGGACCTAGCCACTCTGGAGACAGAAGCCAAAAGGAGGGTCTAGGCCCTATGACATGCAGAGGCCACTGTCTTGCCACCTCTGGGACTATAGACTTTCCTATGGTTTTGCTGCTGTAATGGGTAGAATAGTGGTTCTATGCCGGGCCAGCCGGCAGTCGAACAGGTCCTGAAGAGAGTGGCAGATAGGCTAAGAAAAGAAAGAAGGACAGAAAAGATGGGGTTGAGAGGGACAGCAAGAAGGCAGACAACTCTACAGGTTGCTGACAAGTTTATTGAATTCGCTCATCCCTTTTATACTTCACACAACAAGCAATTGTGTACACATGCTTTAGGCCAGGTGTCGATCATAAAGTAGGTGTTACCTCCTGGTGTGTTATTACAATGGTTCTGGGTCATAATGCCCCTCAAGCCCTGTAAAGAGGCTCCAGGTGTTCTTTATGATAGCTCAGGAACGTCTTCACAACACCTGGGGTGGCAGGACAGAGAGCTATGCTGTTATCAGCTCCTGTTGCCAGGGCAGCTCCCAGGGCTATGTTTCCTTAAAGGAAACCCCTTGAAACAGGGCAGCTCCCCGCAGTTCTATAGATAACGTCCTCATCCTCATCCCTGGAACCTACGACCGTTACCTTCTATGTAGGCAGAAAGAGTGATTAGCTTCTGTGGCAAAAGATGTGCTTGAGTTAAGGATATTGAGAGGAGGCACTTACCCTGGATTATCAAAGGGAGCCATAAATGCAGTTTCATGCATCTTTGTTAAAGGCAGAGCGAGATTAGATGTACACAGAAGAGAGGGCGCTGTGAAGACACAGGCAGAGATAGGAGTGATGTGGACGTAAGTAAGGAATGTGGGCAGCCACCTGGAAGGGGCAGGAACGGGTTCTCCCCTAGAGCTTCTGCTCTGGGGCTGGGGACTGCACAGCTCTGCTCACATGGTGATTTTGGCCTTCAGAACTGTGAGAATAAATTTCTATCATTTAAAGCCACCAAGATTGGCCCTTGTGTTATCGCAGCCTTGGGAAACTAGGGATGTTGTCTAAGGTGGTCAGAGTTTGGTTTCTGTCACTTCCACGTAAAAAGGTCCTGGCTCAGAACATGGTGTTATTAAGTCTGGCCAAACACCTGAGTCCAGCTGCAGCCCCTACAAGGCAAGGGTCCTGCCTTGCTCCACATCGGTGTACTGGCCTCTGTGTCCTCCCAGGTAGCCCGCTTGCTGTCACTCTCACCTGCGTTCTTGGAAACTGCGGTCCTGGCCCGGCCTCATCCCTGTGACTGGGACTCTATCACCTGTTGTCAGCACTGAGTTTCAGGCTGGCAGGTGGCTGGGGGGATGGGAGCAGGCAGAAAGGCAGATGCTGCAAGCACCCATGGATTTATGGGTGGAAACTTCACGGTTCATGAGTGTTCACTCTGGCTTGGCTTGTCTTACTATGAAGCTGTTCACTGCCCGCCTCCTCCCTCCACTCACCCTAGTTTAGTCAGGTGCAACCAGACTCAGAACTAGCTTATCTTTACAGGAAGTGTGGGCACTGGTGGGTGAAATTTCAAGAGCCAGGAGGGAAGGGGCTATGCAGGGATTCAGGAAGAGGTTCCCCCAGCTGGACAGCAACTCGCCAGCGGGCCTGGCACACATGTGAAAGAAGGCAGAGACATGGCCTTGCCTTGCTGGGTTGCAGACCTGGGAAGGCCTGAGTGGAAGGCTGCCTTAGGAGGTTATTCTGCCAAGGTCATGTCCCCTCACATTTCTGTCCGACTTTTTTTCCACCCTATGGACTGCAGCCTGCCAGGTTCCTCTGTCCATGGGATTCTCCAGGCAATACTGGGGTGGGTTGCCATTTCCTCCTCCAAGAGATCTTCCTGACCCAGTGATTGAACCCATATCTCTTGTATCTCCTGGCAGGTGGATTCTTTACCTCTAGTGCTACCTGGGAAGCCCTGCCACACACCTTAGGCTTTGGTTATAGTTGCTTTGTACTTCAAGGCACCAGTCTGTGTATTAATAAGAGTAAGAAAAGCTATCTGTGGTAATAAAACTCCAGATCTCAGTGGGTTAGTACAGCCTGCTTTTCAGGGACACACAGTCCAGCACACAGCTCTGGCTGGTCTGGTGGCTTGCCTTTAAGTGGTCACTTGAACCTTTATTATTGCCGATGTTTTTAATAGGTAACCGTGGTTTGGTGCCAGGTTTAAACCTTTCTAAAATTTCTTGGCTAAAGCCCAGTGTATGGCCCTGAGCCAACTGCAAGATGGCAGAGATGCTGTGGCAAACTACCACATTATTACTAGATCACAGGTTTCTAGCCAGTTGGAAACAGCCAGTGGCTCCCCCAACCCTCCCAGGACAGTTTCAAGGTCCTCCCTAACCTGTCAGTGGCCTGTAGTTCAGTTGTTTCGCAGCCTGGCTCAGGCCTAAGCTCTGGTAGGCAGGCCTCTTCCAGGCTCCTGGGCTGGACCTGGTGCCTCACCCACCCTCCCCTGTATGGACCATAGCATTTCCTTGTGCTTCTTCTGGACTCTCAACTTACTTTACACTGTCTGGACTTTCTCAACTTGCTTTATGCTGATTTTATCCTTCTAGACCTCTTTTATTAATATGCAGAAGTGATTTATTTGCACTTAAGTATGAAAAATATTCATTTTCAATTCTTCCAGTTAAAAAACAAAACAGGGAGGAGAGAGAGGAAAAAAAAAAAAGAACAAGAAGAAAAACAAAACAATGGGGAGAACACAAGATGGCTGGCACAGATTTGACCACTCAAAATTTCAAATTCTCAGAAATCCTGCACAAATAATTGTATACATACTGACATATTTAAGGGCAAACAGCAATCTTGATGAAAAAAAATCCAATTCCTAGTTTGGTTTTTTCATTTTTTTCTTAACTGGAGGATAATTGCTTTACCATATTGATGTATGGTTTCTGCCATATATCACCACAAATCAGTCATAGGTACTTCTAGATCTTTTTGTGGGGAAACCAAGCTGGTGGAGGTTTTCACAGCCTTGGCTGAGCCAGGAGAAAAACATCTCGAAATGAGAAAAAACAACTATGAGAAACATAATAGAAAGAGCTAAGGCAAAAACCAGTTGATTCAGTTCACATGGGCTCATTAGCTGGCGTCATACTGATCTACAGCAGGTGGGAGATCCTCTTGTGGACTTAGAAACACTGGGTCGGCACACATTAGATCTGCGTGTGCACACAGAACAGACTCCTTAACTTCTTGCCGGCCTAGGTGCCCCTCAGTTGCAGTGAGAGAGTCACGAGGGTAATTATTGACCAGGGCTGTGACTGAGTCCCAGCCTGTGCTCGTTGTATCATTCCCAGCAAACACCTGGATGCTTAACCTCTCAATAAAAGCGGTCTGTGTAAGCACGTCTGGGGCCTTGACCCCCGAAGAGGTCTTGAGCCCCTCCCTGTCCCCAACCTTTCTATGTACGTGTGTGCATTCCTTAACGTCTCGCTACACCCACTATTCTGGCTGATGTGCTGTGGCACCTTTTGAACTCAGTATTAGGGCACTGAAATGCACTATTCTGACGGCAGGCAACGTGTCAAGTGGGACTGGGTGCGCAGAAGGCCCACAGACAAGCTTGTGAGTGGACATATACCTTCATCAAAATTCAAGACCAAGGACATCGCTGTGGCTGTGGAGGACTACATCTGTCTGCCTGAGGTTTACCAGGAGCCCATGCAGGATGAGAAGCTGATGACCAAAGGTAGCTGGGGAGGCACTGACGTGGGTGTGATGGTGCTCGGGCCCAGCTCTCCTGCACACCAGCCTCCTTCCCAGCACGGGGGCGTTAAGGGCAATGAGGGCCATAACGGGCACACAGGAAGTCTGCTCACAAGCTGCTCAGGGCTCCTCCCACGCCCCACGGCTCGGTCTTGCCCAGAGGCGTCAGAGGTGTCCACCGGCTGATTTACATCAAGTCACAGACTGAAAACTGGTAAACCTTTTAAAACCTTTTTTCTCCCTAACTGACCAAATTATAAAAATAAGTGAAATGAAACACACTCAGAATAAAACCCACATTTTTATCAGATCTACTTTTATTTGAGAAGGAAGTCTGTATTATAGTATTTACTTCTGTTTATATACAGGTTCTTCACATTCGTGTTTAAAATGCACGGACCTCCCTTCATCCTCTTGTTCCTGCTTAAATTAGCTGTTATTTTACAATACAAAAAATACCAAAAAATTGCAGTCCTAAATGTATGTATAACACCCACAACCCCCAGCAATGAAATAGTTTACAATACTTACTCCATATTTACATGAGTGCAATAGATGCTAAATTACACATATTAACAGACTAAGCTTGAATCCGAATCCAAAACTCCCCAAACAAAACAAAACCGCAAATAACTAGAAAACATTTCCAGAGCCAGGATTAGTTCAACAAAACAGGCTTCACTAGTGTTTAGAATGTTTTGTGCACAAGTTCAGTTACTGAGTCGATTCCATTATTGCCTTTAAAAGAGAAGGCGCCAGCTTTCCTCTCCACTCCAAATTATCTCCCTGTAGGGGAAGGTGCTGATGAATTTGGACAGCTCAGGGGAAACTTCTGGGGGTGGGGCGTGGCTATCTACAAACCATCACGGTCAATTTTATGGTTTGAGCCATTTGGTGAACCGAGTAGACATTTCAGGCTGCGAGTCGGTGCCTGGCCCGAGGCTAGACGCTCTGCCTTCCTGGGTCTGGCCTCAGGTGGCCAGTTTTCACTGAAAACCACCACAAGGAAAGGTGTCCTGGGATGACAGGTTTGAGGAGCTGGATTCTGCTGTAATTCTCAAGAGCTGCTTTTCCGCCTGTCACTGCCCTCGCGTTAGCTTCCTTAGTCAGTACTGAGTGGGTATTGGTGGAATCACTGTCACCCCCACCCCTAAATACACTCTACTGAGAGTTGAAGGAGCAAGATTTGCAGTGAAAGGTGAAGTGTCTTTCAACACAGATAGTGCTCTGGTCTTTCCATTTGCCCCAGATCTCCCGCTGTATCTCCGCTCTTGCACCGCAGGCCTTACCCACTGATTTTCCAGTATTTTCCTTTTGCTGACAGTCTCTGTTCAGGGCTGCTTTTCTTCCAGGTTAGCTCAGGCAGTATATTGTTGCTTTCTCTCCACACTTCCTCTCCCATTTAGAGATGATCCTCATAGGAAACAGACTTCTCCCCGAACGGTGTGGAAAGGAGGCAGGAGATGGGCAGGAGCCAAGGGTGAGGCTCTCCATGGGGAAAAGGAGCTATTTATCAACAAAGCAGCATCCCACTCCCACCCCTAGTTTTCAGTATAGTTAACTATGGTCCTGGGAAATGGTCATCAAACATTTAGACAAAATCACAACAAAATGCAGCCTGAAAAACCCCTTTTTGGAAAATCTGACGAGATCTACAGTACAGTCTTTGTATCTAAAGCCTAAGAGGAACATTTCAAAAAAAAAAGGGTCCAAAACTCCCCAAACAAAACAAAACCGCAAATAACTAGAAAACATTTCCGGGGATTTCAACAAAACAGGCTTCACTAGTGTTTAGAATGTTTTGTGCACAAGTTCAGTTACTGAGTCGATTCCATTATTGCCTTTAAAGAGAAGGCGCCAGCTTTCCTCTCCACTCCAAATTATCTCCCTGTAGGGGAAGGTGCTGATGAATTTGGACAGCTCAGGGGAAACTTCTGGGGGTGGGGCGTGGCTATCTACAAACCATCACGGTCAATTTTATGGTTTGAGCCATTTGGTGAACCGAGTAGACATTTCAGGCTGCGAGTCGGTGCCTGGCCCGAGGCTAGACGCTCTGCCTTCCTGGGTCTGGCCTCAGGTGGCCAGTTTTCACTGAAAACCACCACAAGGAAAGGTGTCCTGGGATGACAGGTTTGAGGAGCTGGATTCTGCTGTAATTCTCAAGAGCTGCTTTTCCGCCTGTCACTGCCCTCGCGTTAGCTTCCTTAGTCAGTACTGAGTGGGTATTGGTGGAATCACTGTCACCCCCACCCCTAAATACACTCTACTGAGAGTTGAAGGAGCAAGATTTGCAGTGAAAGGTGAAGTGTCTTTCAACACAGATAGTGCTCTGGTCTTTCCATTTGCCCCAGATCTCCCGCTGTATCTCCGCTCTTGCACCGCAGGCCTTACCCACTGATTTTCCAGTATTTTCCTTTTGCTGACAGTCTCTGTTCAGGGCTGCTTTTCTTCCAGGTTAGCTCAGGCAGTATATTGTTGCTTTCTCTCCACACTTCCTCTCCCATTTAGAGATGATCCTCATAGGAAACAGACTTCTCCCCGAACGGTGTGGAAAGGAGGCAGGAGATGGGCAGGAGCCAAGGGTGAGGCTCTCCATGGGGAAAAGGAGCTATTTATCAACAAAGCAGCATCCCACTCCCACCCCTAGTTTTCAGTATAGTTAACTATGGTCCTGGGAAATGGTCATCAAACATTTAGACAAAATCACAACAAAATGCAGCCTGAAAAACCCCTTTTTGGAAAATCTGACGAGATCTACAGTACAGTCTTTGTATCTAAAGCCTAAGAGGAACATTTCTCAGGACGAGACTGGTCTTTCCTGGCCACCCACAGCACCAAGAGGCTGACAGGAAGATTTACACGCACTTGCAGAGCCAATGACAGCCACAGGCATATCAGTTGCCAGCGAGCCTCTTCACACACTGCCTGCATTTTCCTATGTGCACTGACAGATGAGTCCTGCTTTAAAAGTGATCCAATTGGTCCCAGATGCATGTGAACACACGGGCACAACGGGGATGCCTTTCTTGGTTTTGTTATCACTGTACCAGGGCATAACGAGAGGACTTCTTTGAACCTGGATATCCAGTATATGGCACAAAAAAACATTAGCTCAAACTTAGACACCATTATGTTTAATAAAAATACATTAAGATATTCTTGTTTTATGTACACTCTGAATGTCCGAACATTCGGACACTACTGTATAGTTATGTACAAGTGCAATGTCAATGTTTTTCATAACTATTTTAATTTATATACAGGCTCTGAAGTTCCAGATGACTTCCGGTCAGTAACTGGCTCTAAGCTGAGTGCCTCTTTATCCTGCCACCCCCTTTCTCTGGCCTGAGGAAGCTGGAGGAAGCTGTTTGCTACTGGCTGCAAAGGAGAAGCAGGTGGATTCTGTTATTTCTCCACGGTTGGAGCAGAATTAAACTTTGCCTGCTCCTTCCTTTCTTTTAAAAAACAAACATTATCTTGTTAAAAAAAAAAAAAAGAAAGAAAACCAGGTGGCTACTGGACACGGTGCTTATTATTTCAAGGCGTGGGGCTACCATGGGGAGGAGGCCTCTTTGCCAAGGAAACACGAGTCCTCTGAACCAACAAGGGCTTCCTTTGTGGGAGGGGCTTCCCCAGCGGGCTCGTGGTAATTACAGGGGCAAAGGGCCAGTCCACGGCAGGCTCTTGGTGGGTACTGTGATTGAAGCAGAGATGTGGGGAGCTCGTAAGAGGAGGGATCTTCTCTAGAACCGTCTGCTCTTTAGCCATGATGTGAAAAAGCAGCATTTTGAGAGGCAAGTCTCAGAATAGAGGTGTTTTGTGCATCAGACAGTGTTTTATGTTCGACATCCTTGAAAAACCTCTTTCCAGGCAATTCTTCATGGGAGTGGCGTTAGTGTTGGGGAAGAGATAATACTCCTTCTCTCCAGGCACTGCATATAAAGGCGAAATGCCGCAGTTTTTGCTCTTTTGAGTAATAATTTCTCCAAATTCACAAGCTTAAGCATTGCTGTCTTAAAGGTCTACCCTTCCCGCCCTGTCCCCCGACCCCCCAACCCCAGGGTAATACTAGCGAACTCCCCCTCTGAAGAGAGGTCCTGGGAGGTTGCTGCATAATGTCAGAATACAGAGCACCATGGCTGGGGACAACATGACATCCAAGCAGTGCCCTGGGGAGACGAGCAGGAGCTGCCCTACCCCACTTCAGTTTGGTCACAACTTCAATTTGGTCACTTCGTCTGGCATAGTTTTCTCTCCTTGTCTGTTTTTCTCATGTGCTTTTCATCCTTATCAGCGTTCACTGCCCTCCCCACAGTCACCCCTTGGGTCTCGGAGGGAGCATGGGAGGCCTGAGTCCCTCCTGGGGGAAAGAGGGCACACAGCTCCAGGTCCTTCTCTAGGCTTTGGGCACGTTCTGCCCAACAACTTGAGACCGACCCTCCTGACACATGTAGCCTAAGAAGGAAGAATGACCCACCACTCCAAGCAGTCTACAGGAACAAAGAGCTGCTCTTGGATCCAGGGGTCCCCAAGTGTTGTCATGCTCTTTTCGGCTCAAGGGAGACAGGTAACACGAATAAGACCCTCCCTCTGTGGTGCCTAGGCAGGAGCAGCCGGCCAGAGGGGCTGAAGCAAACATTAGGCCAAGCCTGGGGCAAGGAGGCATGTGAGAACATGCCTCAGATAGTGTCCTTTTGACAACAAAAACAGGAGCTTTCACAGTTAGGTCCTTTCTGCTTTCCTCTCAATCCCTGTTGTTACATTAAATGTTTCTTGGGGTGAGAAAACTCTTTCCTGGCTGCAAATTAGATTTTAGAAAAAGAGCAGATTGCCAATGATAGCTATTTAAGTCTTATAAGAATGTAGGAATGCAATTATGTAAAAACGTATGCTTACTAACTTTCCAATTGCTAGATCTATTTAAAGTCTAGGCACTTAGTGTGTGTGTGTGAGAGAGAGCAGGTGACAGAGACAAAGAGACAGAGAGAGGTAAAGAGGAAAGAGAAGGATAAGGAAGGAGAGAGAAAGAGGAGAGAGAGAGAAAACTTCAAATGGGTTAAGACTAAATTAATCAAGTTGCTACAGAAAACTATGCATTACATCAATTTACATTCCAAGTAACACTGCTGACCTTGACATTTAAAATAGCCCCCTTCTATCTTGTGATTCAAAGAGATGGACCATTATTAATTCTCAACTAGAAAAAAAGCTACTCCTTGAAGAGAGATATTTGCCTAAATCGTGCAAGAATAAATAGCACATCTTTTAAAAAGATAGCAGGCTTCAGACGAAAAGTTAATTCATCTGACTAGGAACATGACATCCAAGCAGTGCCCTGGAGCGAGCAGGAGCTGCCCTACCCCACTTCAGTTTGGTCACAACTTCAATTTGGTCACTTCGTCTGGCATAGTTTTCTCTCCTTGTCTGTTTTTCTCATGTGCTTTTCATCCTTATCAGCGTTCACTGCCCTCCCCACAGTCACCCCTTGGGTCTCGGAGGGAGCATGGGAGGCCTGAGTCCCTCCTGGGGGAAAGAGGGCACACAGCTCCAGGTCCTTCTCTAGGCTTTGGGCACGTTCTGCCCAACAACTTGAGACCGACCCTCCTGACACATGTAGCCTAAGAAGGAAGAATGACCCACCACTCCAAGCAGTCTACAGGAACAAAGAGCTGCTCTTGGATCCAGGGGTCCCCAAGTGTTGTCATGCTCTTTTCGGCTCAAGGGAGACAGGTAACACGAATAAGACCCTCCCTCTGTGGTGCCTAGGCAGGAGCAGCCGGCCAGAGGGGCTGAAGCAAACATTAGGCCAAGCCTGGGGCAAGGAGGCATGTGAGAACATGCCTCAGATAGTGTCCTTTTGACAACAAAAACAGGAGCTTTCACAGTTAGGTCCTTTCTGCTTTCCTCTCAATCCCTGTTGTTACATTAAATGTTTCTTGGGGTGAGAAAACTCTTTCCTGGCTGCAAATTAGATTTTAGAAAAAGAGCAGATTGCCAATGATAGCTATTTAAGTCTTATAAGAATGTAGGAATGCAATTATGTAAAAACGTATGCTTACTAACTTTCCAATTGCTAGATCTATTTAAAGTCTAGGCACTTAGTGTGTGTGTGTGAGAGAGAGCAGGTGACAGAGACAAAGAGACAGAGAGAGGTAAAGAGGAAAGAGAAGGATAAGGAAGGAGAGAGAAAGAGGAGAGAGAGAGAAAACTTCAAATGGGTTAAGACTAAATTAATCAAGTTGCTACAGAAAACTATGCATTACATCAATTTACATTCCAAGTAACACTGCTGACCTTGACATTTAAAATAGCCCCCTTCTATCTTGTGATTCAAAGAGATGGACCATTATTAATTCTCAACTAGAAAAAAAGCTACTCCCTTGAAGAGAGATATTTGCCTAAATCGTGCAAGAATAAATAGCACATCTTTTAAAAAAGATAGCAGGCTTCAGACGAAAAGTTAATTCATCTGACTAGGTTTAAAAGACCACATTCAAAAGTGACTGATGACAAAGGTCTACTTGTAAACACTACATCTTTGTGGGTTTTTTGCACAGTTGAGACCGTCCCAGAACCTTTTTCCACAAGTGAACCTGAGTGGCACTCCTAGCTCTCTCACTCGTTCTGCACCGGCCTCCTCCAGCAGCAACTGGACCACCCCTGGGCCTGTGATTAAATCAACTGTTTCCTATCTGAAAGTAAAAGGTTAGATGCTGGAGTACAGATGGGAGAAACGGTCAAAGAAAGCTTGGGAACATGCAGATGAGGTGGATGTTTCGAGGGTTTCCAGTCTTCGGCCGCACCGCGTCTCCCTGCCTGCTTCCCCTCGGCAGACCGGCTGGGGCGCGCCACTCCTGGCTTGCGGGGAGTCCCGGCCCCAGTGTCAGATGCAGGTCCCAGGCTGCGCAGGGGGCTGCTGCTTCCGGTTTCTCACTGCTCCTGACTTCTCTTTGTACACTACTGGCATCTGCTGAGAAATGTCCACCAGGGCGCTGGCCACTGCGAGCCCTTAGGAGAACCCACAGAAGGCATACAGGTTAAGGAGCAGCTTGCTTTTTATTTGAAAAATAACTTAAAATATTTCTTATTACACAGTGCAATAAATAAAGAAATAAAGCATACAGATGGGAAAAATCTGACTTCTGTGTCTCCCTCCATATTCCCCCCTTCCATCAGAGTAACTGCTTTCATTAGTTTGTATATATTCTTTCAGGGTTTATGTGTACACATACATATCCTCCTCCTTGAAAGATATCCCGTGTTCTCGAACTGAAAAAATCCTATTAATGTCTATACCACCCAAAGCAATCTAGAGTCAAGGCAGCCCCTATCAAAGTAATCATGACATTTCCCACAGAACTAAAACATATATTCTCAAACTGCTGACCTTGACATTTAAAATAGCCCCTTCTATCTTGTGATTCAAAGAGATGGACCATTATTAATTCTCAACTAGAAAAAGCTACTCCTTGAAGAGAGATATTTGCCTAAATCGTGCAAGAATAAATAGCACATCTTTTAAAAAAGATAGCAGGCTTCAGACGAAAAGTTAATTCATCTGACTAGGTTTAAAAGACCACATTCAAAAGTGACTGATGACAAAGGTCTACTTGTAAACACTACATCTTTGTGGGTTTTTTGCACAGTTGAGACCGTCCCAGAACCTTTTTCCACAAGTGAACCTGAGTGGCACTCCTAGCTCTCTCACTCGTTCTGCACCGGCCTCCTCCAGCAGCAACTGGACCACCCCTGGGCCTGTGATTAAATCAACTGTTTCCTATCTGAAAGTAAAAGGTTAGATGCTGGAGTACAGATGGGAGAAACGGTCAAAGAAAGCTTGGGAACATGCAGATGAGGTGGATGTTTCGAGGGTTTCCAGTCTTCGGCCGCACCGCGTCTCCCTGCCTGCTTCCCCTCGGCAGACCGGCTGGGGCGCGCCACTCCTGGCTTGCGGGGAGTCCCGGCCCCAGTGTCAGATGCAGGTCCCAGGCTGCGCAGGGGGCTGCTGCTTCCGGTTTCTCACTGCTCCTGACTTCTCTTTGTACACTACTGGCATCTGCTGAGAAATGTCCACCAGGGCGCTGGCCACTGCGAGCCCTTAGGAGAACCCACAGAAGGCATACAGGTTAAGGAGCAGCTTGCTTTTTATTTGAAAAATAACTTAAAATATTTCTTATTACACAGTGCAATAAATAAAGAAATAAAGCATACAGATGGGAAAAATCTGACTTCTGTGTCTCCCTCCATATTCCCCCCTTCCATCAGAGTAACTGCTTTCATTAGTTTGTATATATTCTTTCAGGGTTTATGTGTACACATACATATCCTCCTCCTTGAAAGATATCCCGTGTTCTCGAACTGAAAAAATCCTATTAATGTCTATACCACCCAAAGCAATCTAGAGTCAAGGCAGCCCCTATCAAAGTAATCATGACATTTCCCACAGAACTAAAACAGATAATCCCACAATTTTTATGGAACCACAAGACCCTGAAGTGCTAACGCAATCTCAAAAAAAAAAAAAAGAAGAAGCTGGAAATACCATGCTCCCTGACTTCAGACCACGCGAAAAAAAGCTATAGTAATCAAAACAGCATGGCTTCCCCAGAAAAACAGACGCACAGATCAGTGGAAAAAAACAGAGAGCTCAGAAATAAACTCAAGCACTCATGATCAATTAATCTATGACAAAGGAGGCAAGAAAATACAGAGGAGAAAAATCTCTTCTGTAAGCGGTTCTGGGAAAACTGGACAGCTACATGTAAAAGAGTGAGATCAGAGCGCTACCTTAGACCACATACACAAAGACCTAAGTGTAAGACCTGAAACCACAAAAATCCCAGATGAGAACATAGGCTGAAGACTCTTCGACAGAAATTGTAGCAATATTTTTTGGAATCTGTCTCCTAAGGCAAAAGAAATACAAGCAAATATAAAAGTAAATGTAGGGCTTCCCTGGTGGTCCAGTGGGTAAAGACACCGCCTTGCAGTGCAGGGGGTGCCGGTTCAATCCCTGGTCTGGGAAGATCCCACGTGCCGCTGAACGGCTGGACTGAAGTGTCCAACTACCGAGCCGGAGCTCTGGAGCGCATGCGCCTAGGGCCGGTGTTCTGCAGAGAGAGAGAGGCCGCTGTGATGGGAGGCCCGCAGGGCCAAAAAATGAAAAATGGATGAAAACAGATAAATGAAAGACCAATGGATGTGGCCCCCCCTGCCAAAAAAAAGTAAATGTATTATGAGTTAGAAAATATAGATGTGAAACTTGGATTCATCGCTGATTATTACGTTTTTTTTTCTTTTTTTTTTGTTTTTTCTTTTCTTTTTTCTTTTTCTCATCTCTGATTATTATTATTATTATCTTTTTAATATGGAACGCTTCACGAATTTGTGTGTCATCCTTGTGCAGGGGCCATGCTAATCTTCTCTGTATCGTTCCAATTTTAGTATATGTGTTGCCGAAGCGAGCACCATCTCCGGTTATTAAATGTGGATGTTGAAAGGTTAAAAAAAAAAATAAATGTGACCTAATCATATTTGAAAGTTTTTTTTTTAACTTTTCTTGAAACCCCAACAAAATGAAAACACAATGTACTGAATGGGAGAAAATACTTGGAAATGATATGACCAGTAACGAGTTAATATCTAAAATATATAAATAGCTCATAAATTCAACATCAAAAAATCAAACAATCCAATTAAAAAAATTCAAGACCCAAACAGACATTTTCCAAAAAAGATACATAAGCAGCACAGAGATGCCAACAGGCACACGAGAAGTTGCTCATCATGACTAATCACAGGGAAAACGCAAATCAAACCACAATGAGGTATCATCTCACATCTGTCAGAAAGGCTATCATCAAAAGACCACAAATAACAACTGCAGTGAGGATGTGGAGAAAAGGGAACCCTTGTACACTGCTGATGGGAATGTAAACTGGTGAAGCCATTGTGAAAACAGTATAGAATTTCCTCAAAAAACAAAGCAGAACTACTATATGACCTAGCAATTCCATTCCTGAGTACACATCCTAAGAAAACAAAGATACTAATCTGAAAAGATACACGAACCCCAATGTTGACAGCAATGTCCACAGCATTATTTATAATAGCCTAGATATGGGAGCAACCTAAGTAAGTATTAGTTAACAGACGCATGGATATGAAGATGTGGTGTACGAATGGTGAGTCAATTTTCAAAAACTTCCTTTAGTATGTCACAATTGTTGCTTGTGCCTTAGGGTAGAGTGGCACAGTAGCGCTAGGAAAGCCAATCGGAGAACCACTAGAGTGAAGGAGCTGGCTGGAAACCGTGAGAACAAGATGACTGACGAAGAGGACATGCAGTGCAGGGGGAGAAAGCCTACATTTAAGGGCAGAGGAAAGAAAGAGACAGTAAGGGAGCCATGCAGCCCGTGGGGAGATGCATCGGTGGCCAATACAGGTCTGGCTGGAAGCATTAACACCACTGGCAGGCTGAGGAGGCGGGTGCTGTGAGGAAAGTCAGGCATTTTGCAGGAAGGAATGATGACCTCAGGAAAGAGGGGTTAAGAAATACAGGGGATCCTCTTTCCAAATCCAAATCCTCCCAATGACAGGAGGCAGGCATTCCAGGTACACCTCCATTTTTTGTTTTCTTTCTTTTTTTAAAAAATTTGGCTTCTTTTATTGTTTATTTATTTATTTATTTTTATCCATCTTTATTCTTTGGCTGTGTGGGCCTCCCACTGCAGTGCACGCGCTCCAGAGCGCTGGTTCACAATTGGACACACCAGTCCAGCTGCTCCACGGCATGTGGGATCTTCCTGGGCCATGGATCGAACCAGTGTCCCTTGCACTTCAAGGTGGACTTCTAACCCACTGGACCACCAGGGAAGCCCTACACCTCCTTTTACTGTGCTCATGGATACTGTGGTAGTGTTGTTTTTTAACAAATTGAAGGTTTATGGCAACCTTGCATGGTCAGATAATAGTATTTTTTTAATAATAAAGCATTTTAAAATTAAATGACTGATAAACTGTGTCTTTTTAGATATACTGCTGTTGCATCTCAACAGACTACAGTGCAATACAGACATATGTGCACTGGGCAACCAAAAAATTCCTGTGACTTGCTTTCTTGTGATACTAGCTTCACTGCAGTTTTCTGGAATTGACCCTGCAATAGCTCTAAGGTCTGCATGAACACACCATCGCTTTTATAACCAAGCTCCCTATGAAAAAGCAGCACCCTTCACACATCTAACATGTGAACCTCATTTGTCAATGCCCCACATCTACTCACCAGACTGCCCAGGAGGAGGGATTCCACCGAGGCCTCGCGGGAGCCTCACAAACACAGAGAGGACAGCAGCTTTGTTGCCAAAACACGGCTCCAGGGCAATGGGCTTGGGAACAGTCTGGTGGAAGAAAACAATTACCTAAAGTGGTGTTCCCTAAGAAGCACCTTCATAGCCTTTGCATGTGATTTTTAAAGATGCTCCTATGTTAGTATGAAACAAATCACAAACTTCCATGCTTAAAACAGCACCTGTTTATTCTCAATTTGGTAGGTCACACATCCTGGTGGGAGCTCTGCATGGGTCTCGCTTAGGGACATAGGTCCTATTTATGTCATCTATCTGTTGTATAAAAACTGCCTTTCCTCTGCTTTCTCTCCTGTCTTTCCTCTGCTTTCTTTCCTGACTTGTGCTTACAAAATATTTTGTTTTCGAATCTGAACAATTATGTCTCCCATCAGTGCTGGAAAATCCTCAGTTCTTTGAAAACTGCCTCTCCTCCATTCATTTGTTCTGGGGCTATAATAACAGATGTTAGGTCTTCTCATTCTATCCTCCATATTCTAATTATCTGTCATATTTTCCATCTTCTTGTCTCTCTGCTCTATACTCTATGTAATTTCTTCAGAGTCATCTTCCAGTTCAAAGGCTCTCTCCTCACTTGTCTCTGATGTGCTGTTTAACACATAAACTGAGGTTTTAAAAATTTCAACTACTGTATTTTCCATTTCTCTAATGGTTCCATGTGGCTCTTTTTCAGGTCTGCTTGGCTGGTCTTGACTCTTACGGCTTCCTCGTCTTTATGATTCCATCTTTCATTTCTTTCAACATTTCATACAGAGCTATATAATCATTAGATGTCAATTCTGTTGTTTCTGGTGACTCTTACTCATGGCTCTTCTTTTTTGTTCTTGGTGGTCACTAATTCCATGGTCTCTGTCTGTGGGACTCCTATATTCCTGGACTAGGTATGTTTTCCCTCAGTTGGAATCCACATCTACTTCAGCTGTGAGATGCAGTATGTTATCAATCTAGAACCCCTTAGACCATGCACGATTGTGGTTTTGGTTCATGGTTTGCTCTTTTTTGGAGGAAAAGGAGAATGATCTTTGGAAATCTCACTCCCTGTAAGGTGAGTAATTAGCAAGTATGTTAGGGGACACACACACACACACATACGTGTGTGTGCACATATGTCTCCATAGATATATAACTGTCTCCCAACAGTATCTGAACTATTTCATCATTTTGTTTAGACAGAAAGTCTTATTTTCTTCATTATGGCAGGGGTGTTAGAATTACTCATTTTCCACAGAATTCATAGTCAATTACACTTTTCCCCTTTTAAAAAATCCCCTCAATACTTATAAAGGACAATGGTTCAGTTTAGCTCTTTTCAAATTTTCCAGTGTTATGCCACATAAAACGTAAAAGAATACCAGACAGGTTATTTGTATTTTAAAAGTCCCTGACTACGAGACTGTTTAACAACATGAATCAAACACTGGAAAATGAAAGTGACAGAGTAGCTGACACCTTCAGTGTTGACTTCTTGTTAGTAAGAGACAGGACAATGTCAGAGGTCACAGAGTGCGGCTCTTGCCCTCTGGTTCCTCAGACAGAGAAGCAGATGTTAGGTCTTCTCATTCTATCCTCCATATTCTAATTATCTGTCATATTTTCCATCTTCTTGTCTCTCTGCTCTATACTCTATGTAATTTCTTCAGAGTCATCTTCCAGTTCAAAGGCTCTCTCCTCACTTGTCTCTGATGTGCTGTTTAACACATAAACTGAGGTTTTAAAAATTTCAACTACTGTATTTTCCATTTCTCTAATGGTTCCATGTGGCTCTTTTTCAGGTCTGCTTGGCTGGTCTTGACTCTTACGGCTTCCTCGTCTTTATGATTCCATCTTTCATTTCTTTCAACATTTCATACAGAGCTATATAATCATTAGATGTCAATTCTGTTGTTTCTGGTGACTCTTACTCATGGCTCTTCTTTTTTGTTCTTGGTGGTCACTAATTCCATGGTCTCTGTCTGTGGGACTCCTATATTCCTGGACTAGGTATGTTTTCCCTCAGTTGGAATCCACATCTACTTCAGCTGTGAGATGCAGTATGTTATCAATCTAGACCCCCTTAGACCATGCACGATTGTGGTTTTGGTTCATGGTTTGCTCTTTTTTGGAGGAAAAGGAGAATGATCTTTGGAAATCTCACTCCCTGTAAGGTGAGTAATTAGCAAGTATGTTAGGGGACACACACACACACACATACGTGTGTGTGCACATATGTCTCCATAGATATATAACTGTCTCCCAACAGTATCTGAACTATTTCATCATTTTGTTTAGACAGAAAGTCTTATTTTCTTCATTATGGCAGGGGTGTTAGAATTACTCATTTTCCACAGAATTCATAGTCAATTACACTTTTCCCCTTTTAAAAAATCCCCTCAATACTTATAAAGGACAATGGTTCAGTTTAGCTCTTTTCAAATTTTCCAGTGTTATGCCACATAAAACGTAAAAGAATACCAGACAGGTTATTTGTATTTTAAAAGTCCCTGACTACGAGACTGTTTAACAACATGAATCAAACACTGGAAAATGAAAGTGACAGAGTAGCTGACACCTTCAGTGTTGACTTCTTGTTAGTAAGAGACAGGACAATGTCAGAGGTCACAGAGTGCGGCTCTTGCCCTCTCTGGTTCCTCAGACAGAGAAGCGGGAGTTTTGATAAGTTACAGGGAGTTATGAAATACAATCTCACCTTTATACTCCCCCCAATAAGATCCGGAGGTTCTTCATCTGTTTCCAAGGCAACATTTACAGAGGCAAAGGGACGACTGGCCATCTGCTGCATCTCTCGAAGAAGTTGCTGTTGAGTAAAACAGTAACAACCATTAATACAGAGTCCTGAGAGGATTTTATTAGAGAATACTACATATTAAAAATGCCTCATCTTTCCTGATTCAAACAAATCAATTCTGAAACGGCATTTCTGAGACAGCTGGGGAAAACTGGATGTGGACCAAGTACTGGCTTTTTAATTTTGTTGACTAGAATGACAATATTTTTGTTATATTAAAGAAAAAGCCCTTATCTGTTAAGTGATACATACTGATGTACTGATGGATATAATACTATGATACCTATTTATTAAGTACATAAATTATCCTATTTTCTCATATTTTTATTACTAGATTAAAGCTAGGCTGTTTTTTTCTTCCTGCTGAAACCTGAACCAAATGCTCACCTGGCAACAAAAACTGTCCTTTGTTACCAGTAGATAGGAACTGAAGGAGTGCTTTATTCAGAGGTGGCATAAACTAAACACAAAACCATGAAGCTGTGCAGAGCAGAGGGACAAGAGGGGCTCTGGATTCAGAAGGCCTGTCCAGGAATACCTGCTTCAACACTCTCCAGCTGTGTGGTTTTAAAAAGTTAGTTAAAGTCTCTGGACCTCCGTTCCCTGCTCTCTGAAATGGGTTTTAATCCCATATAAGTCTCAGTTGGAGTAAATGAGCTGCTTTAACTAGCACAGTGCCTAGCACATGGTGCGCAGTTCATCATGTATCCTTCGGGATATCAGCGATCTGGGCATGTCCCTGAAGCCTGGGGGTCACGGCACGGAAGACAGTGAGGCCGTTCTTAACCACCTCCTTGGAACTGTTGTAAGAAACAGAATCTTGGGCCAAAGACACCATGGCTCTGTTTTAGAAGGGCATTTTTATATTAAACATTCTGTTAAAATATCAATAATCATATTCCCATGTCTCGCAAAGCGATCGGTTCATTTACTCAATACATACATATAACAATAATCCTCCTGTGGGTTCTGGGCTATTCTAAGTATTCTAAGTATGGAGTCACAGTGAGACAGAGGGCCCACCCTCCTCCAGTTCCCAGTCTAGTTCCTTTATGACGAGTAGAAGAGACAATGTGAGTAAAGGCCCTCTAAAACATGGTATGGTATATAGCAATGACTTAAGCAGTTATTAGATATTATTAGGTAATGGTAGTATATTCCTCCTTGGGTGTTTATGAGAATGAATTATTTCCAAAATATAAAACAAATAAGCTCATCTCAAATTGAAACTCCCTGGGTCTAATAGCTTTTGTGGAGAGAGTAATATTTTGTCAATTTTTTTAAAAAAAATTTTGGCCTCTTTCATTGGTTTTTCATTTATTTATTTTCATCCATCTTTATTCTTTGGCCTGTGTGGGCCTCCCACTGCAGTGGCCTCTCTCGCTGCAGAGCACTGGCTCTGGATGCATGCACTCCAGAGCGCTGGCTTGTAATTGGACACACTGGTCCAGCTGCTCCGCGGCACATGGCATCCTCCTAGGCCAGGGATCAAGCCAGCGCCCCTTGCACTGCAAGGCAGACTCTTTACCCACTGGATCACCAGGGAAGTCCTTGACAAGTTTTTGATTCCTTTCTTGGTACTAGTTTATGTGGCTTCTTACTTCTTTATTACACATTTGGAGAACTTGTATTTTTTCAGACTATTGCATAATTTGTTGAGATTTTAAAATGTCTTAGTAACAGAACTATTTAAAAAAACCTCTGAATATG
Organism: Tragulus kanchil; assembly: GCA_022376925.1. NCBI lineage: Eukaryota > Metazoa > Chordata > Mammalia > Artiodactyla > Tragulidae > Tragulus > Tragulus kanchil. Next base: position 38,932,694 of record JAIOJX010000031.1, on the reverse strand, counting down.
TCATCCACTGAATTTTTTAAATGATCATCAAGAGGAGGCAACATTAACTCTATGAAAAAAAAATCACCTTTACATGGATGAGGAAAGGTGTCATGGCCCCAGGAAGATGCCCACATCCTGAAGCCTGTCGTAACCACAAGTACGGACGCTAATGTTCTATGAACAGTGCTGAGTGCTTGGGGATTTTGAGTTTAGATATTTCCGTTCTTCTCTAAATCTTGTCTATAGATCAATTTTTATGTAGAAAAAAGCCTGAGTAGATATAGAAAATCAAAGAGCACAAAGTCTAGATCTTAGTACACTTCTATTTAGCAACAATGCGACAGGATGACTAAAAGGCAGAGTAAACAGATGTGAAAGTTATAATAAACAGCTTTTGTTTTGTAATTTTTAATCAAGTTTATTTATTTGACTTACCAATTATAAATATTTGTTTGATTTATGAGTATTATTTTTGGAATGGAGCTCTGGAAAACATGGTATGGTATATAGCAATGACTTAAGCAGTTATTAGATATTATTAGGTAATGGTAGTATATTCCTCCTTGGGTGTTTATGAGAATGAATTATTTCCAAAATATAAAACAAATAAGCTCATCTCAAATTGAAACTCCTGGGTCTAATAGCTTTTGTGGAGAGAGTAATATTTTGTCAATTTTTTTAAAAAAAATTTTGGCCTCTTTCATTGGTTTTTCATTTATTTATTTTCATCCATCTTTATTCTTTGGCCTGTGTGGGCCTCCCACTGCAGTGGCCTCTCTCGCTGCAGAGCACTGGCTCTGGATGCATGCACTCCAGAGCGCTGGCTTGTAATTGGACACACTGGTCCAGCTGCTCCGCGGCACATGGCATCCTCCTAGGCCAGGGATCAAGCCAGCGCCCCTTGCACTGCAAGGCAGACTCTTTACCCACTGGATCACCAGGGAAGTCCTTGACAAGTTTTTGATTCCTTTCTTGGTACTAGTTTATGTGGCTTCTTACTTCTTTATTACACATTTGGAGAACTTGTATTTTTTCAGACTATTGCATAATTTGTTGAGATTTTAAAATGTCTTAGTAACAGAACTATTTAAAAAAACCTCTGAATATGTCATCCACTGAATTTTTTAAATGATCATCAAGAGGAGGCAACATTAACTCTATGAAAAAAAAATCACCTTTACATGGATGAGGAAAGGTGTCATGGCCCCAGGAAGATGCCCACATCCTGAAGCCTGTCGTAACCACAAGTACGGACGCTAATGTTCTATGAACAGTGCTGAGTGCTTGGGGATTTTGAGTTTAGATATTTCCGTTCTTCTCTAAATCTTGTCTATAGATCAATTTTTATGTAGAAAAAAGCCTGAGTAGATATAGAAAATCAAAGAGCACAAAGTCTAGATCTTAGTACACTTCTATTTAGCAACAATGCGACAGGATGACTAAAAGGCAGAGTAAACAGATGTGAAAGTTATAATAAACAGCTTTTGTTTTGTAATTTTTAATCAAGTTTATTTATTTGACTTACCAATTATAAATATTTGTTTGATTTATGAGTATTATTTTTGGAATGGAGCTCTGGAAATAAACCAACACTAAAAAATAAAACTCAAGCCAAGTCCTTAATCAGACACACATTTATCTTTCTTTGAATCATGAGAAAATTTTAAGACACTCAAATGGCTGATTTTACTCTCATTCTCACGATAAGTTCCTATAAAGGCTGTGTTACGAAGTCTTGAGATTTTCAGCCTGAGCAAAGGAACCAGGTTCTGGTAGAAAGGGTAAAGCTGAGTCAATACAATACTGAAAGTGTCCTTTTAGAAAGTTAAACCATGCGGTGCAGAATTAACATAGCTTACATAGCACTAACTGAAGTCTACTGACTGTGCATTACTCTCTCTGTAGATATGTACATCAATCATCACTAAACAGCTAAAACTGACTTGCTTAAAGGAAATATGAAGGAAAAAGCTCCAATAGGGATGCACTCATCTTTACCCATTGAGGCTTACCTCTCGACGTCTGGAAGCCCAACAACTCTGTTTGATCTTCCAAACCACAGCAGCCACCAGGAGCAAAGAGAGGAAACAACTGTGAGAAAGGAAAGTAATGAGTTATTATCCCAGCCCCCAGAATCAGTACACTGCCATCCACAGCTCAGGTCAGTCAGGGACACCGTCCCCCAAGTATCAACTCCAAGCTTCTTTCTGTTGAGTCATCAGAACCATGTCCTGGTTCAAAGCAAACAAAGTATGAGGGGACGGGTAAGCTGGGCTTCTGACCCAGCCAGCAGACAGTGCTGTCTCCACAGGGCACTCCCAGCAGACAGCCCTGACCTGCTAGGCCTTGGTCAGAATCACTCATCATGGCTTGCCCCAAACAATCAAAAGAACTCGATGATAATTATAACCAGTAACAACCATGCTATTTAATTACATTAGCAAAAAGTTACTGATAAAGTCTAAAACCATGAGAAAAGTTAATTATCAAAGAAAAAATCAGCTTTTCATAAGGAAGATCTAAACACAGAATAAATTTATAGGTAATAATAGGTACTCAAAGTAAATACATCTTTTACAAGTAAAATAAAACAACTGAATTCAAGCCAACGACTTTCTTAAAAATTAGAAGAGACTAAGTCTGAGTGGTCTTATAACTGCAAATGATTTCCATATTCCCCCACCTGTAAACCAGGCGTAGAACTGATGAAAAGCTACCGTGACAGCGAAGAGCATGACTGACCTCTGACTTAAACGACTAATGCACCTCACAAAGAAACCTCTTAGGTAGATGTGTAAATCATTTTACAACTGGCATTTTCACTTATTAACTGGTACAGCGTACTGTTCCAGAGTGTTACAAGCAGACCAAGGCTCTCCGTCCCTGCAGGTGGGTACTCTAGTCGAGCTCTGTGTTTGCAGGATGGTTTAGCTTTGTGAGAGGCAGCTTCCATGCACACATTGCTGAAGACAGGCCACCCCAGATGGCTGATGACATGCCCTCTGAGGTGCCAGGAGGACTGAGCTCCTGCTCTTTGAGAAACAGACATAAGCCTTTCTCAGCCCACCACTTTCTCAAGAGGCATACTGAGAACCCTCCAGTGGCCAGGAGCAAGGAAACAACTGTTTGATCTTCCAAACCACAGCAGCCACCAGGAGCAAAGAGAGGAAACAACTGTGAGAAAGGAAAGTAATGAGTTATTATCCCAGCCCCCAGAATCAGTACACTGCCATCCACAGCTCAGGTCAGTCAGGGACACCGTCCCCCAAGTATCAACTCCAAGCTTCTTTCTGTTGAGTCATCAGAACCATGTCCTGGTTCAAAGCAAACAAAGTATGAGGGGACGGGTAAGCTGGGCTTCTGACCCAGCCAGCAGACAGTGCTGTCTCCACAGGGCACTCCCAGCAGACAGCCCTGACCTGCTAGGCCTTGGTCAGAATCACTCATCATGGCTTGCCCCAAACAATCAAAAGAACTCGATGATAATTATAACCAGTAACAACCATGCTATTTAATTACATTAGCAAAAAGTTACTGATAAAGTCTAAAACCATGAGAAAAGTTAATTATCAAAGAAAAAATCAGCTTTTCATAAGGAAGATCTAAACACAGAATAAATTTATAGGTAATAATAGGTACTCAAAGTAAATACATCTTTTACAAGTAAAATAAAACAACTGAATTCAAGCCAACGACTTTCTTAAAAATTAGAAGAGACTAAGTCTGAGTGGTCTTATAACTGCAAATGATTTCCATATTCCCCCACCTGTAAACCAGGCGTAGAACTGATGAAAAGCTACCGTGACAGCGAAGAGCATGACTGACCTCTGACTTAAACGACTAATGCACCTCACAAAGAAACCTCTTAGGTAGATGTGTAAATCATTTTACAACTGGCATTTTCACTTATTAACTGGTACAGCGTACTGTTCCAGAGTGTTACAAGCAGACCAAGGCTCTCCGTCCCTGCAGGTGGGTACTCTAGTCGAGCTCTGTGTTTGCAGGATGGTTTAGCTTTGTGAGAGGCAGCTTCCATGCACACATTGCTGAAGACAGGCCACCCCAGATGGCTGATGACATGCCCTCTGAGGTGCCAGGAGGACTGAGCTCCTGCTCTTTGAGAAACAGACATAAGCCTTTCTCAGCCCACCACTTTCTCAAGAGGCATACAGTGCAGAACCCTCCAGTGGGTACCCTGGCAAAGGAGAAACACTCCCTTATCCGTCGCCCCGATTGCCACTCAGTGGAGAGTCTTCAGTTCCTATCTTGCTGGGCCTCTCGGCTGTGCTGACACCGAAGGCGCTTCTCCTCTCGGACGGTTTCTAGTGTTCTTTTTATCAGTACGTGAGGCAGATCCTGTTCTAAATTCATGGAATACATCAATGAACAAAGGACCATTTTGCCCATGGAGGCAAACAGTAAACAAAATAAGTGAACCAATTATAGAGCATGTCAAAGGGAGCAAATACTACACAAAAAAATAGATGGTAAGGGTAAGGAGGTTGAGGAGTGACATTGGTACCTGAAGCAGAATGGTTGAGGGGGGAACCTTAACTTTTGAGGTGACAGGCAAGCTAAGGTGACAGGTGGAAAGTGTGTGGGAGGGGGCTTGTGGAGGCCTAGAGAAACGCACCTGGGCACCATGCTCAGCCAGTGCAAAGCCTGAGGCAAGGATGTGCCTGGGATTTTGAGGAACTTCCGGAGGCTGAAGTGGGGTGGGGCGGGATGGAGTTAGGCCAGGGATAAAGACATAGAGGGACGAGGAGGGCGGATCATGAGGACCCTAGAGACATCATCATGGGGTTGCCTTTTGCTGAGTGAGATGAGCCACTGGAGGTTTTTGAGCAGAGAAGTGTCATGATTTAATTTATGCTGAGGAGACACAAAGGTAGCAATGAAGAAAAGGAACAGGAGTCTAGGTAAGAAATGAAGAGGCGGGTGAAACCTAGGTAGATGTGTAAATCATTTTACAACTGGCATTTTCACTTATTAACTGGTACAGCGTACTGTTCCAGAGTGTTACAAGCAGACCAAGGCTCTCCGTCCCTGCAGGTGGGTACTCTAGTCGAGCTCTGTGTTTGCAGGATGGTTTAGCTTTGTGAGAGGCAGCTTCCATGCACACATTGCTGAAGACAGGCCACCCCAGATGGCTGATGACATGCCCTCTGAGGTGCCAGGAGGACTGAGCTCCTGCTCTTTGAGAAACAGACATAAGCCTTTCTCAGCCCACCACTTTCTCAAGAGGCATACAGTGCAGAACCCTCCAGTGGGTACCCTGGCAAAGGAGAAACACTCCCTTATCCGTCGCCCCGATTGCCACTCAGTGGAGAGTCTTCAGTTCCTATCTTGCTGGGCCTCTCGGCTGTGCTGACACCGAAGGCGCTTCTCCTCTCGGACGGTTTCTAGTGTTCTTTTTATCAGTACGTGAGGCAGATCCTGTTCTAAATTCATGGAATACATCAATGAACAAAGGACCATTTTGCCCATGGAGGCAAACAGTAAACAAAATAAGTGAACCAATTATAGAGCATGTCAAAGGGAGCAAATACTACACAAAAAAATAGATGGTAAGGGTAAGGAGGTTGAGGAGTGACATTGGTACCTGAAGCAGAATGGTTGAGGGGGGAACCTTAACTTTTGAGGTGACAGGCAAGCTAAGGTGACAGGTGGAAAGTGTGTGGGAGGGGGCTTGTGGAGGCCTAGAGAAACGCACCTGGGCACCATGCTCAGCCAGTGCAAAGCCTGAGGCAAGGATGTGCCTGGGATTTTTGAGGAACTTCCGGAGGCTGAAGTGGGGTGGGGCGGGATGGAGTTAGGCCAGGGATAAAGACATAGAGGGACGAGGAGGGCGGATCATGAGGACCCTAGAGACATCATCATGGGGTTGCCTTTTGCTGAGTGAGATGAGCCACTGGAGGTTTTTGAGCAGAGAAGTGTCATGATTTAATTTATGCTGAGGAGACACAAAGGTAGCAATGAAGAAAAGGAACAGGAGTCTAGGTAAGAAATGAGAGCGGGTGAAACCAGGATGGTGGTACAGGGGTGTGAAGGGTACTCTAGAATCTGGACATGACTCGAAGGTCAAGACAACGGGATTTCCTGATGGGCTGGATGTAGGGTACAGGAGAGAGAAGTCACGGTGTGGAACTGGAAGAACTTCTCATCAACCTATACAGGGAAGGTTCTCGGGGGAGCAGGTACGAGACAGCAGCGAGTATTCTTCAACATGCTGAGTTCTGAGACTCCACCTGAAAGCTACGGGGAGATGTCCCAAGTATACACCTAAGGGCTGGGTGTCAGGTCCAGGCTGCAGATAGCAGAAGAGTCATTAGCATACACGTAGTATCTGATGTAATGAACCCAGATGAGGTCATCAAGGGAACAAACACAAACAGAGAAGAGTGTCCTGAGGGCACCCCAACATTGAGGAGTTAGGAGGACAGGAAGAAGCAGTAAAGAAATCTCAGAAGAGTAACCTTCCTAGTCTTTCATTGTTTCCATGCTTAATTCTGCACCCTCTCCACCCTGCAATAATCCTGCTTTTTGTTATTTATTTATTTTTCCATTGGTCTTTCATTTATTTATTTCCATCCATTTTTGTTCTTTGGCCTGTGTGGGCCTCCCATCACAGCGGCCTCTCTTGTCACTGAGCACTGGCTCTGGGCACAGGCGCTCCAGAGCCCCGGCTTGGTAGCTGGACACATCAGTCCAGCTGCTCCACCACATGCGGGATCCTCCCAGGCCAGGGATGGAACCAGCGCTCCTTGCACTGCAAGGCGGTGTCCTTACCCACTGGACCACCAGGGAAGCCTGAATAAGTTTTTAAAAAGTCAAGGAGGGCTTCCCTGGTGGTCCAATGGGTAAAGAATCCACCTTGCAGTACAATGGGCATCGGCTCAATCCCTGGCCTGGTTCGATCCCACACGCTGCAGAGTGGCTGGGCCAGTGTGTCCAATTACGAGCCAGCGCTCTGAAGCACATGTGCCCAGAGTCAGTGCTCTGCAACGATAGAGGCCACTGCAATGGGAGGCCCCCACACATAAAAGAATAAAGATGGATAAAAATAAATAAATAAATAATAAAAACAAATGTTTTTTTTTAAAAAAAGTCAAGGGAATTTTCAAATGTACAAAAGTAGAGACACCAATTTAGTGAATGTCTATATGTTCATTTCTCAGTCTTGGCAATTATTAACATTCTCCTATGGCACTCAAAGATCACTCTTAAAAAAGTGTATTGCTCTTTCAATGCAAGGAAACTGGCCCTAGAGTAGGGCTCTCTCACTTATTTCCATCTCTGTACACAGGAAAAAACAAGAGTCCTTAGACCCTTTTTGTCCTAAACCTATCCCTGCTTGTCAGCTGTTTACACTTTCCTGAGGCCATCCCCAGAAATTTGTCTTGATTCCAGGTCATTTTTTCCATCTTTTATACATGTATTTGAAAACTCACAATCTGTCTGAGAATTCTGTGTTTGAAGATGTTTTTCACTAGCTAACTAATGTGTACAGAATGATACTTTTTAGAGTGTACTAAAATTTCCTTTATCTGCTCTTACAAGTCTAGCCTTTGTAAAACTACATTTGTTCGCCTGGCCTGACCTCCCAACCCAGCTCAACAGAGAGATTTGCTGCTTCTTCCTATCTTCCTATGATTTGACTACCATTCTTGTCTGAATTAGATCAGACAGGATATCTATCCAGTGGAAGGACCCTGTATCACTTTCATCTTTTGGAAAATAAAATGATCAACAAGACATGGGTTTGTCAAAATGTCTGCTGTCAATCTGGCAAGAGCCTTAGCAGAAGTTCAGATAATTAGAAGTTTTACAAGAACATACTTTACCTACATTAGGAATTCCCATTACTGTCTCTTCTATTGGTCAGTCTCTCCTATTGGACATTCTTTGCTTCTCCTTTTTATTTTTATTTAAATGCTATCATCTAAGGCACCTCTACCCTCAGTCACACAGATTTTCATAGAACGTTAGTCCGTCTCTCCCTCTTCTACTAAAAACAGTCATTATCCTGACCACACTCCTACATCACTCCCAGATACAAAGCTCTTTCACATACATCACCTGATTTTCAGAGCAAGCAAGCAAATGGGTCTTATTATTTCCCTCTTTATACACAGGGCTCCTACTGGAGTCTGGGGAAGCATCTAATTAAGACACAAAGAGGGCTTAATGGATTATCGGCACCTAGAATTCACTCTTCACTGTGCCCAAGTCTAGGAATCCTTTCCTAACTTATCTCAGTATTTTCTCACTTTAATCTCTTCTACTCCCATCCCCAACTCTAATTCCCTTTTCTGTATACTATGAGCTCTTCTTCAGAGTGTTTGGTTTGATCTAGATACCTTTCCTTCTCCCTTTATGTTTCACGATATACTCTCTCACTTATTTCCATCTCTGTACACAGGAAAAAACAAGAGTCCTTAGACCCTTTTTGTCCTAAACCTATCCCTGCTTGTCAGCTGTTTACACTTTCCTGAGGCCATCCCCAGAAATTTGTCTTGATTCCAGGTCATTTTTTCCATCTTTTATACATGTATTTGAAAACTCACAATCTGTCTGAGAATTCTGTGTTTGAAGATGTTTTTCACTAGCTAACTAATGTGTACAGAATGATACTTTTTAGAGTGTACTAAAATTTCCTTTATCTGCTCTTACAAGTCTAGCCTTTGTAAAACTACATTTGTTCGCCTGGCCTGACCTCCCAACCCAGCTCAACAGAGAGATTTGCTGCTTCTTCCTATCTTCCTATGATTTGACTACCATTCTTGTCTGAATTAGATCAGACAGGATATCTATCCAGTGGAAGGACCCTGTATCACTTTCATCTTTTGGAAAATAAAATGATCAACAAGACATGGGTTTGTCAAAATGTCTGCTGTCAATCTGGCAAGAGCCTTAGCAGAAGTTCAGATAATTAGAAGTTTTACAAGAACATACTTTACCTACATTAGGAATTCCCATTACTGTCTCTTCTATTGGTCAGTCTCTCCTATTGGACATTCTTTGCTTCTCCTTTTTATTTTTATTTAAATGCTATCATCTAAGGCACCTCTACCCTCAGTCACACAGATTTTCATAGAACGTTAGTCCGTCTCTCCCTCTTCTACTAAAAACAGTCATTATCCTGACCACACTCCTACATCACTCCCAGATACAAAGCTCTTTCACATACATCACCTGATTTTCAGAGCAAGCAAGCAAATGGGTCTTATTATTTCCCTCTTTATACACAGGGCTCCTACTGGAGTCTGGGGAAGCATCTAATTAAGACACAAAGAGGGCTTAATGGATTATCGGCACCTAGAATTCACTCTTCACTGTGCCCAAGTCTAGGAATCCTTTCCTAACTTATCTCAGTATTTTCTCACTTTAATCTCTTCTACTCCCATCCCCAACTCTAATTCCCTTTTCTGTATACTATGAGCTCTTCTTCAGAGTGTTTGGTTTGATCTAGATACCTTTCCTTCTCCCTTTATGTTTCACGTATATGAACCTAATTTAACTTACTCTGGGAAAGTATCTGCCTCCTCATTCATGTTCATGAAAAGGACTCTTCATTCAGTTAAAAGCTCATCTTTCCTAGTTCTTAAAACAAAATCCAGAGAAATCAAAGTTCTGCATTCTTTTCCAAAGGTTCCCACATTCCAAAAAAGGGGAGAAGTGATAAGAACACCATCTGTAGTGAATCCTATTTACTCGGCAGGATTCTGAGGTCCCCAAAGATGCTCCTCTTAACAATTCGAGTGGTGCCCTTCAGTCTTCCACCTGTCAGCTGAGATGACCAAGCCCATCACCGGGCTGGTACCTGGCAGCAGAGTCACTTCATTACACATGGTCCGAGAACAGAACACACCTGATAAATGGGAGTTACGGAGTTAGCACATGGTCTCTGTATTCCCATTAGGCAGGACCATGAGCTTTCTGCCCATAAGCTTCTTTTTTTTTTCAAAGGAAATCAACTCTGAAATTTATTTTAAAGACTGGTGTCTATGGTTCCTCATGGCTCTGCACTTCTGAAGGTTTACTTTACTTTCCATATATATCTGAGCATGACTCTGTGTTAGATGCTGAAGGTGTGCATGTATACTGGGTGAACACAAGAGACACTGAACTTACTCTCTTGAAGTTTAGAATCTAATTTGTGGACACAGACAGTACTCAAGTACAAAACAGTGAGAGGACCATGATGAGAAGTAACACAGTTCCATGGGAGAGCAGAACAAAGGGAGAGGATTTAGTCTGGGAGTTTTTGATGGAATCTTGGAGAAGTGACACTGTGTCAAAAGTTGAAGATTAGTGTGCTATAGTAAGAAATATACATACAGTCTTTGTTCAAGTTTCTGGCACAGAGCTCCAAAAACCCTTGAAGCCTCCTCTGTGACAGGAGCACCCCTTCCCCTATTTTTCATACAAGTGTTCATAATGGCTTTATCTGTAACAGTCAAAAACTAGAAACAACCCAGGTATCTATCAGGAGGTGAAGAGGTAAACAAACTGTGGTTTATCTTTTCAGAGACTATCACTCAGCTTTAAAAAGGAAAAAGCTATCTTTTAATTTTGATTTATAACATCTTTAAAATGTATTTTTACCAGCTTTTTATGCAAAGCAATTTATATAATATGGAAGGGTATTAAAAAATGACAGTGTCTCCGAGTCTGAATTAACTATTTTTTGTAATATATTTATGGAGTTGTAATTCGGCAGTGTCTTTTTTCCCCTCATGGGAGGGAAGGACCTAAATAGCTTCAGGACTAGGGCTGGCCACCAGAAAAACTAATCATGTGATTAGGGGGCTATAGCGTTTAGCCCCTATCACATTCTCCCTGAGGAGGGGAGGGAGGCTGGAGGCTGAGTTCAATCACCAATGACCAAAGATTTCACCAATCACGCCAACTCAATGAAACTTGAAAAAACGTGGAATGATGAGGCTTGGGGGTTAGTGGACACACTGATGTGAGGGGAGCGTGTGGTGCCCAGAAAGAGCACGGAAGCTCGGCGCTTTCCCTCTTTCCCTCATACTATGCCCAGTGCATCTCTTCCATTGGGTTGTTCCTGAGTTCTATTCTAATAAACTTGTTATTTTAAATTTAGTGTTTTCCTGAGTTCTCTGAGGCAACAGCAAACTGTTGAATCTGAGGAGGGTCATGGGAATCCCAAACTTGTAGTTGGCTAGGCACAAAGGTGGGTAGCCTGGGGACTCATTTGTGGTTGACATCTGAAGTGGGAGCAGTCTTGCTGAACTGACCCCTTAACCTGTGGGTGCCTGATTCCAGGTGGTTGGGGTCACCAGAACTTTAAGTGTGGAGCATAGAGGACCATGATGAGAAGTAACACAGTTCCATGGGAGAGCAGAACAAAGGAGAGATTTAGTCTGGGAGTTTTTGATGGAATCTTGGAGAAGTGACACTGTGTCAAAAGTTGAAGATTAGTGTGCTATAGTAAGAAATATACATACAGTCTTTGTTCAAGTTTCTGGCACAGAGCTCCAAAAACCCTTGAAGCCTCCTCTGTGACAGGAGCACCCCTTCCCCTATTTTTCATACAAGTGTTCATAATGGCTTTATCTGTAACAGTCAAAAACTAGAAACAACCCAGGTATCTATCAGGAGGTGAAGAGGTAAACAAACTGTGGTTTATCTTTTCAGAGACTATCACTCAGCTTTAAAAAGGAAAAAGCTATCTTTTAATTTTGATTTATAACATCTTTAAAATGTATTTTTACCAGCTTTTTATGCAAAGCAATTTATATAATATGGAAGGGTATTAAAAAATGACAGTGTCTCCGAGTCTGAATTAACTATTTTTTGTAATATATTTATGGAGTTGTAATTCGGCAGTGTCTTTTTTCCCCTCATGGGAGGGAAGGACCTAAATAGCTTCAGGACTAGGGCTGGCCACCAGAAAAACTAATCATGTGATTAGGGGGCTATAGCGTTTAGCCCCTATCACATTCTCCCTGAGGAGGGGAGGGAGGCTGGAGGCTGAGTTCAATCACCAATGACCAAAGATTTCACCAATCACGCCAACTCAATGAAACTTGAAAAAACGTGGAATGATGAGGCTTGGGGGTTAGTGGACACACTGATGTGAGGGGAGCGTGTGGTGCCCAGAAAGAGCACGGAAGCTCGGCGCTTTCCCTCTTTCCCTCATACTATGCCCAGTGCATCTCTTCCATTGGGTTGTTCCTGAGTTCTATTCTAATAAACTTGTTATTTTAAATTTAGTGTTTTCCTGAGTTCTCTGAGGCAACAGCAAACTGTTGAATCTGAGGAGGGTCATGGGAATCCCCAAACTTGTAGTTGGCTAGGCACAAAGGTGGGTAGCCTGGGGACTCATTTGTGGTTGACATCTGAAGTGGGAGCAGTCTTGCTGAACTGACCCCTTAACCTGTGGGGTGTGCCTGATTCCAGGTGGTTGGGGTCACAACTGAATTGTAGGACAGTCAGTTGATGTCAGAGAACTGGTTTTTGTCTGGAAAAACCAAGCAATGGATAAAAGTACATAGGTGAGGGATAGGGAGAAGAACATTCCAGAAAGAAGGAAAAGTATGGCTTCTTCCCCTGTCCCTGCTTGTGCTGGGCAATGGAAGGCAGCAACTAAGGCAGTGAGCTCTGGTCCCTGGCTGGAGAGGAGAGGCAGGATGGAAGCTCTCTCATTCAGAAGACAACCTAACAATATACCTAACCCAGCAGCACACGCTCCTCTATACTCCATACTCACTGGAGGCTGTGTCAGACAGATATGGCATCCATACACAGGTATACGTGGAATCTTCAACACGATAAAAAATCAGACATTTTGAGGAAAATCAGCATTATGAAATAGAGGTACCAAACAACAATAACAACCTCCTTCAAGGAGACAGTTATTAAGAGCACAAAATAAGACTTAAAAATAATGCAAAATAATTTATTGATCTTAGAAAAGAGTACGGAAGCAAACTGCATTCATAAAACTAAAACATGCTACAAGGAACAATACATTAGAAATAAAATGCATATGTTAAAAAAAAACCCTCACCAGATGACTCAACAAAAGAAATGGACCTAACACTGGACTCAATTAATGAGCTGAGGAGCTCACCTAGAATGTAGTACAAAAGGAAAATGAGAGTTCAGTTAGGAAATACAGAGGACAAATCCAGAGTCTCCCCCTTCTTCATCCAGTTAAGGCTGAGAGTCATGGATAACTACTTCAGGTTCTCAGAACTCATTTTAAAAGAGACCTCTAATTGGCCCTGATCATCCGTGCATGGGAAATTACACATTCATTAATGGATGGGCTGCCCTTGAGTGTTAAAGATGATTAAGCAGCATAATAATAAAAACATGAATAGAGTGGAATCCAAGAAGAGGTGGTCTTTGGGGTGGACGTGTCAGAAGAAACTTTGTAGAGAGTTATCAGATAGTTTGGGTTTCCCCTTGTGGGGTGGATTCTATGAATATTGTAAGTGGGAGCAGTCTTGCTGAACTGACCCCTTAACCTGGGGTGCCTGATTCCAGGTGGTTGGGGTCACAACTGAATTGTAGGACAGTCAGTTGATGTCAGAGAACTGGTTTTTGTCTGGAAAAACCAAGCAATGGATAAAAGTACATAGGTGAGGGATAGGGAGAAGAACATTCCAGAAAGAAGGAAAAGTATGGCTTCTTCCCCTGTCCCTGCTTGTGCTGGGCAATGGAAGGCAGCAACTAAGGCAGTGAGCTCTGGTCCCTGGCTGGAGAGGAGAGGCAGGATGGAAGCTCTCTCATTCAGAAGACAACCTAACAATATACCTAACCCAGCAGCACACGCTCCTCTATACTCCATACTCACTGGAGGCTGTGTCAGACAGATATGGCATCCATACACAGGTATACGTGGAATCTTCAACACGATAAAAAATCAGACATTTTGAGGAAAATCAGCATTATGAAATAGAGGTACCAAACAACAATAACAACCTCCTTCAAGGAGACAGTTATTAAGAGCACAAAATAAGACTTAAAAATAATGCAAAATAATTTATTGATCTTAGAAAAGAGTACGGAAGCAAACTGCATTCATAAAACTAAAACATGCTACAAGGAACAATACATTAGAAATAAAATGCATATGTTAAAAAAAAAACCCTCACCAGATGACTCAACAAAAGAAATGGACCTAACACTGGACTCAATTAATGAGCTGAGGAGCTCACCTAGAATGTAGTACAAAAGGAAAATGAGAGTTCAGTTAGGAAATACAGAGGACAAATCCAGAGTCTCCCCCTTCTTCATCCAGTTAAGGCTGAGAGTCATGGATAACTACTTCAGGTTCTCAGAACTCATTTTAAAAGAGACCTCTAATTGGCCCTGATCATCCGTGCATGGGAAATTACACATTCATTAATGGATGGGCTGCCCTTGAGTGTTAAAGATGATTAAGCAGCATAATAATAAAAACATGAATAGAGTGGAATCCAAGAAGAGGTGGTCTTTGGGGTGGACGTGTCAGAAGAAACTTTGTAGAGAGTTATCAGATAGTTTGGGTTCTTAATTCCGCCTTTGTGTCCAGTAACTTTGCTGAACTCATGTATTAATTCTAATACTTAATAGAATTTAAATTCTATGAATATTGTAAGTAATGATTTTTTTCTAATTCTTATATATTTATTTTTCTTGTCTTACTGTATTGGCTAGAACCTCCACCAACAATGATAAATGAACTAAGTGATAGTTTTTGTCTTTCTCTTGCTTTCAAACCCAAAGAGAACGCTTCTAACATTTTATCATTAAGAATGTGGTTTGGGGGCTTCCCTGGTGGTCCAGTGGGTAAAGAGTATGCCTTGCAGTGCAAGGGGCACCAGTTCGATCCCTGGCCCGGGAAGATCCCACGTACTGTGGAGCGGCTAGACCGGTGTGTCCAATTGTGAGCCAGCACTCTGGAGTGCATGTGCCCGAAGCCAGTGGTCTGAGACAAGAGAGGCCACTGCAATGGGAGGCCCACACAGGCTGAAGAATAAACAAGGATGAAAAAAACAAATACATAAAAAAGCAATAAAAGAGGCCAAAATTAAAAAAAAAAAAAGAATGTGGTCTGCTGTTGGCTTACATATTATTCCTTTATCAAAATTTAAAAATTTATTCATTTACTGTTGCACTGGGTCTTTGTTGCTGCATATGGGCTTTCTTTAGCTGTGCTGAGTGGGGGCTGCTCTCTAGTTGCAGTGTGTGGGCTTTTTATTGTAGTGGCTTTTCTTGTTGCACAGCACAGGCTCTAGGCGTTTAGGCTTCAGCAGTTGCAGCACGCGGGCTTAGCGGCTGTGGCTCACAGGCTCTAGAGTTTCAGGCTCAGTAGTTGCGATGCACAGGCTTAGTTTCTTGGTAGCATTGCTTTATTGAATATTAAGAAGCTTCTTTATATTCATAGTTTCCTAAGAGTTTTAAAAATGAACGATATTAAATTTTATCAAATGCTTTTCTGCGGGGAGCTGCCCTGTTTCAAGGGGTTTCCTTTAAGGAAACATAGCCCTGGGAGCTGCCCTGGCAACAGGGGCTGATAACAGCATAGCTCTCTGTTCCGCCACCCCAGGTGTTGTGAAGAAGTTCCTTAGCTATCATAAAGAACACCTGGAGCCTCTTTACAGGGCTTGAGGGGCATTATGACCCAGAACCATTGTAATAACACACCAGGAGGTAACACCTACTTTATGATCGACACCTGGCCTAAAGCACGTGTTATGATCGACACCTGGCTTAAAGCACGTGTACACAATTGCTTGTTGTGTGAAGTATAAAAGGGATGAGCGAATTCAATAAACTTGTCAGCAACTTGTCAGCAACCTGTAGAGTTGTCTGCCTTCTTGCTGTCCCTCTCAACCCCATCTTTTCTGTCCTTCTTTCTTTTCTTAGCCTATCTGCCACTCTCTTCAGGACCTGTTCGACTGCCAGCTGGCCAGGCACTTTTCCCCATTGATTAAGATGATTGTATTATTCTCCTTTATGCAATTAATGTGAATTATACTGATTTTCTGATGCTAAACCAACCATGCAATTTCTGAAATACACCCAATTAGGTTATGATTTATAAATATTTTTACATTATTTGTGGATTTTTGTTTCCTTTTTCACGAGTGACACTGGTTTGTAAATTCCATTCTTACATTATTTTTTTCAGGTTGTGCTAAGTTCATAAAATGAATTGGGGGGTATTTATTCTTTTCTATTTTCTAAAAGGTTTAGTTAATATTGATATTATTTGTTTCTTAAAAGGTTGAAAGTTACCAACAAAGCCACCTGGGCCTAGAATTATCTTTGTGAGAAATTTTAAAATTATGTACTGTTTTAGAAGTCACTGGCATTCCTATACACAAACAATGAAAAATCAGAAAACGAAATCAAAGAGGCAATCCCCTTCACCATTGCAACCAAAAGGATCAAATATCTAGGAATAAACCTGCCCAAAGAAACAAAAGAATTGTACACAGAAAATTACAAGACACTCATGAGAGACATTAAAGAAGACTTAAACAGATGGAAAGATATTCCATGTTCCTGGATCGGAAGAATCAATATTGTGAAAATGACCATACTACCAAATATCATCTACAGATTCAATGCAATACCTATCCAACTACCATTGACATTTTTCACAGAACTAGACCAAATAATAACACAGTTCATATGGAAACACAGAAGACCTCGAATAGCCAAAGCAATCCTGAGGAAGAAGAATGGAGTTGGAGGGATCAGCCTCCCTAACTTCAGACTCTACTACAAAGCAACAGTTATCAAGACAGTATGGTACTGGCACAAAAACAGAACTATAGACCAATGGAACAAGATTGAGAACCCAGAGATCAACCCACGCACCTATGGGTACCTTATTTTTGACAAAGGAGGAGAAACTATAAAATGGGAGAAAGACAGCCTCTTCAACAAATGGTGCTGGGAAAATTGGACAGCTACATGCAAAAAAATGAAATTGAAACATTCCCTGACCCCATACACAAAGATCAACTCAAAATGGATTAAAGACCTAAATGTAAGACCAGAAACCATCAAACTCTTAGAGGAGAATATAGGCAAAACACTCAAGGACATAAATGAAAGCAAGATCTTCTCTGACCCACCACTAAAATAGTGGAACTGAAAAGAAAAGTCAACACGTGGGACCTCATGAAACTTAAAAGCTTTTGTACAGCAAAAGAAATCACCAAAAAGTTGAATAGACACCCCACAGAGTGGGAAAAAATCATAGCAAATGAAACAACAGACAAAGAATTAATCTCCAAAATCTACAAGCAACTCAGACAACTCAGCACAGGGAAAATGAGCAGCCCAATCAAAAAATGGGAAAAAGATCTAAAGAGACGCCTCTCCAAAGAGGACATACAGATGGCCCAAAAATACATGAAACGATACTCAACCTCACTTATTATCAGAGAAATGCAAATTAAAACCACAATGAGATACCACCTCACACCTGTCAGAATGGCCATCATCAATAAATCGACAGACAACAAATGCTGGAGAGGGTGCGGAGAAAAGGGAACCCTCTTGCATTGCTGGTGGGAATGTAAATTGATACAACCTCTATGGAAGACAATATGGAGATTCCTTAAAAAACTAAAAATAGAAGCACCCTATGACCCAGCAATCCCACTATTAGGCCTATATCCTGATGAAATAAAAAATGAAAGAGGCACCTGTACCCCAATGTTCATTGCAGCTCTCTATACAATAGCCAGAACATGGAAGCAACCTAGATGTCCATCGACAAATGAATGGATACAGAAGCTCTGGTACATATATACAATGGAATACTACTCGGCTGTTAAAAGAAATGCAGAAGACTCAGTCCTAATGAGGTGGCTGGCTCTAGAACCTATCATAAAAAGTGAAGTAAGTCAAAAAGAGAAAGACAAGTATAGTATACTAACTCATATATATGGGGTCTAGTAAGATGGTCATGATAACACACGCAGTGAACTCATGAAAAAACAGAGACTAGACATAAAGACATTGTGGAGACCGAACAGTGGGAGGGAGGCATGGAGGGAATAACATGGAAACCTATACTGTCATGTGTGGAAAAGATAGCTATTGTCATTGTGCTAGGGGAATAGGAGTACCTACAACCACCTGGGGCGATGGTCTGGAGGGATGGGAGGGGGGGAACTGGGTGGGGGGAGGGTCCAGGGATATACATATGAATGATCTGGGAACATACATGTAAAAAATAAAAATTAAAAAAAAAATTATGTACTGTTTTAATAGATGTAGGGCTATTCAGGTTTCTATTTCTTCTGTGTCAATGTTGGTGAACTGTATATAATTTTGTTCTGTTTTTTAGTTATTTCATTCCATCTGTCCTATTTGCAAGTTTATTTGCATAAAGTTGTTCATAAAATATTTTTCTAAAGGAAAATATGTGTCAGGATTTGGAGTAATGCCCCTCCACCTTTTTTTTTTTGGCCACTTCTATTGGTCTTTCATTTATTTATTTTCATCCATCCTTGTTCTTTGGCCTGTGTGGGCCTCCCATTGCAGTGGCCTCTCTCACTGCTGAGTACCGGCTCTGGGCGCATGTACTAGTTGGGCACATTGGTCCAGCCACTCCGCGGCACATGGGATCTTCCCAGGCCAGGGATCGTACCGGCGTCCCTTGCACTGCAAGGCGGTGTCCTTATCCACTGAACCACCAGGGAAGCCCCCCTCCATCTTTTTGATTTCTAACACCAATTATTTATATCTTCCTTCTTTTTCTCTTGGTCAGTCTTGCTAAGGGTTTATCAGTATTATTTTTTTCAAAGATCCAATTTGTGGTTCTTTCAATGCTCTCTACCGTACCTTCCCTATATCATTAGTTTTTGCTCTATTTATATTCCTCGCTTCTTTTCTTTAAGTTTTATTAGCAGTTCTTTTTCTCATTGAGAAGCTTGTTCTTTTTTTTTTTCCAACATATGCTTCTAAAAAGCAATGATCTCATCTTTAGCTGCAAGTTGAAATCATTCAAATATTTAAATGCTTGAGTTCTATCCCCAGAGATTCTGATGTAACGGGTCTTGGATAGGCTTGGGCATCAAAAACTCCTCAAATGACTCTACTGTGCAGCTAAGGTTGTGAACCACAGATTTAAAGCTGTTTCCTCTAAATTCAACTTTTTTTTCTTTTTAAATTTTTCTTTATTATTTTTAACTGAAGTATAGCTAATTTATAACGTTGTGTTAATTACTGCTATTCAGCAAAATGGTTCAGTTATACACATGGATGCATTCTTTTTAAAAATATTCTTTTCCATTATGGCTTAATATAGGATACTGACTATAGTTCTTTGTGCTATTCAGTAGGACCTTGTTGCTTATCCAATCTCTATATAAAAGCTTATATGTGCAAATGCAAAAACCCAACCTCCCACTCCACTCCACACCTCTCTCAACACCCTCTCCCTTGGCCACCACTAGTCTGTTCTCTAGGTAAATGATTCTGTTTCATAGGTAAATACAATTTTGATTTCATCCCACAAGCTTTGAATATTTTTTGTCATTCAGTTCAAATCTTTTCAAGACTTCTGCTGTGATTTACTTTAAATATAAAATTTTAAATGGATAAACATGATATACTGTTTTAAAGGTTAGGTAAATGGTCACATTTGGGAATGAAGGTAGGGGCTGTCATTAAGGGAAATAAAAAGGGAACTTTTCAAGTAGTGGTAATACCTTGGGAAACAAAACTCTTTTCCTGGATAGTAGTTATATGAGTGTGCTCTATTTGTGATAATTCATTGAGTTCATGATTTCTAAGTGTATACTATAAAAATAATATACTTCAATACATATTTGTGAAAGAGAGAAGACAGATCTCATACAAAGAGTGGGAATTACAATGACACAAATCTCAACACTAGAAGCTAAAAGAAACAGCATAATGCCTTCTGAATTTTTTTTTTTTTTTTTGGCCATAGCATGCAGTATTTACCTAACTAGGTATCAAACCCATGCCCCATGCATTGGAAGTACAGAGTCTTAATTACTGGACCATCATGGAAGTCCAGGCTTTCTAAATTCTAACGGAATGTGTTTCTAACCTAGAATTCTGTATTCAAACTTTCAATCAAATGTGAGGGCAAATTCAGATATTTCTGGATAGGAAAGGTCATAGAAAAGTTCTTCTACATGCTCCTTTCCTCAGAAACTTTCTGGAAAACGTGCCCCAGTAAGGTGGGAATAAACAGGCAGACAAAGACATGGGATCGAGGAGACAGAGACTTCCATAAAAAGATAAAGGCAAAGGAAATTCCCAAGATGACAGCTGTGCTTCAGGCCTCAGAAGCAACCAGTGCACTCGGGAGCAGCAGGCTCAGGTTCTAGGGCAGAAATCTCCAAAAGAAACTGAAACTAGGAGAGAACCTGCTTGTGCTCGACCACACTGAGAGTGTCCAGTTCTGTCAGAGTATAGCAGGAAAATCGAAGGTCACTACATAGAAAACCAAACAATTAAAAATCCTAAGTATGGCAAATGCAAAACCCAACCTCCCACTCCACTCCACACCTCTCTCAACACCCTCTCCCTTGGCCACCACTAGTCTGTTCTCTAGGTAAATGATTCTGTTTCATAGGTAAATACAATTTTGATTTCATCCCACAAGCTTTGAATATTTTTTGTCATTCAGTTCAAATCTTTTCAAGACTTCTGCTGTGATTTACTTTAAATATAAAATTTTAAATGGATAAACATGATATACTGTTTTAAAGGTTAGGTAAATGGTCACATTTGGGAATGAAGGTAGGGGCTGTCATTAAGGGAAATAAAAGGTAACTTTTCAAGTAGTGGTAATACCTTGGGGAAACAAAAACTCTTTTCCTGGATAGTAGTTATATGAGTGTGCTCTATTTGTGATAATTCATTGAGTTCATGATTTCTAAGTGTATACTATAAAAATAATATACTTCAATACATATTTGTGAAAGAGAGAAGACAGATCTCATACAAAGAGTGGGAATTACAATGACACAAATCTCAACACTAGAAGCTAAAAGAAACAGCATAATGCCTTCTGAATTTTTTTTTTTTTTTTTGGCCATAGCATGCAGTATTTACCTAACTAGGTATCAAACCCATGCCCCATGCATTGGAAGTACAGAGTCTTAATTACTGGACCATCATGGAAGTCCAGGCTTTCTAAATTCTAACGGAATGTGTTTCTAACCTAGAATTCTGTATTCAAACTTTCAATCAAATGTGAGGGCAAATTCAGATATTTCTGGATAGGAAAGGTCATAGAAAAGTTCTTCTACATGCTCCTTTCCTCAGAAACTTTCTGGAAAACGTGCCCCAGTAAGGTGGGAATAAACAGGCAGACAAAGACATGGGATCGAGGAGACAGAGACTTCCATAAAAAGATAAAGGCAAAGGAAATTCCCAAGATGACAGCTGTGCTTCAGGCCTCAGAAGCAACCAGTGCACTCGGGAGCAGCAGGCTCAGGTTCTAGGGCAGAAATCTCCAAAAGAAACTGAAACTAGGAGAGAACCTGCTTGTGCTCGACCACACTGAGAGTGTCCAGTTCTGTCAGAGTATAGCAGGAAAATCGAAGGTCACTACATAGAAAACCAAACAATTAAAAATCCTAAGTATGGCAAATATTACAGCTGGCACAAGCAAAAAGTGATTCCCCCATCCAAAAAGTGGAGAAGTATAATTCCAGTCAACTCAGTGGCAAATAGCAGTTTTTATGGTTATAACAACATAAATAGGAACTCCTGATTTAGCCAAACCTCATGATGTAACTATATTACATGAGTTGTATGAAGGGGAATTTATATGTGTTTATAGTGTGTGGGGAGTTACTGGGAGGGGTAACATAAGATAATAAATCCTTATATTCTACAGTAGTACCTCAAAAGATAACTGAATTTAAAAATCAAGAAAGAGTATAAGAGTGGAGAAGTAAAAAACAGCTAAAATAATTTAAATAATTTAAAGGTATAGGGCAGGATGTCGTTGATTTCTCACTGTAGCACTTTTTCAATTATGTGTAATAGTATTTTCTTAAAAATAAAATTAAGCTGAAAAAGAAACTATAAAAACAAAAGAACCTCAAGCCCTAACAAATCACTTTTCGCTTTAAAACTAGATAATCACCTAAGACATTTCTCTCTTTTTTTGGTCACTTCTATTGGTCTTTCATTTATTTCCATCTTCGTCTTTGGCCTGTGTGGGCTTCCCATCGCAGTGGCCTCTCTGCAGAGCACCAACTCTGGGCGCATGCGCTCCAGAGCTCCGGCTCAGTAGCTGGACACATCGGTCCAGCCGCTCCACAGCACGTGGGATCTGGTCTTGCACTGGTGGGTTCCCTGTGCCCATCTGATATTTCTGGATAGGAAAGGTCATAGAAAAGTTCTTCTACATGCTCCTTTCCTCAGAAACTTTCTGGAAAACGTGCCCCAGTAAGGTGGGAATAAACAGGCAGACAAAGACATGGGATCGAGGAGACAGAGACTTCCATAAAAAGATAAAGGCAAAGGAAATTCCCAAGATGACAGCTGTGCTTCAGGCCTCAGAAGCAACCAGTGCACTCGGGAGCAGCAGGCTCAGGTTCTAGGGCAGAAATCTCCAAAAGAAACTGAAACTAGGAGAGAACCTGCTTGTGCTCGACCACACTGAGAGTGTCCAGTTCTGTCAGAGTATAGCAGGAAAATCGAAGGTCACTACATAGAAAACCAAACAATTAAAAATCCTAAGTATGGCAAATATTACAGCTGGCACAAGCAAAAAGTGATTCCCCCATCCAAAAAGTGGAGAAGTATAATTCCAGTCAACTCAGTGGCAAATAGCAGTTTTTATGGTTATAACAACATAAATAGGAACTCCTGATTTAGCCAAACCTCATGATGTAACTATATTACATGAGTTGTATGAAGGGGAATTTATATGTGTTTATAGTGTGTGGGGAGTTACTGGGAGGGGTAACATAAGATAATAAATCCTTATATTCTACAGTAGTACCTCAAAAGATAACTGAATTTAAAAATCAAGAAAGAGTATAAGAGTGGAGAAGTAAAAAACAGCTAAAATAATTTAAATAATTTAAAGGTATAGGGCAGGATGTCGTTGATTTCTCACTGTAGCACTTTTTCAATTATGTGTAATAGTATTTTCTTAAAAATAAAATTAAGCTGAAAAAGAAACTATAAAAACAAAAGAACCTCAAGCCCTAACAAATCACTTTTCGCTTTAAAACTAGATAATCACCTAAGACATTTCTCTCTTTTTTTGGTCACTTCTATTGGTCTTTCATTTATTTCCATCTTCGTTCTTTGGCCTGTGTGGGCTTCCCATCGCAGTGGCCTCTCTCGTTGCAGAGCACCAACTCTGGGCGCATGCGCTCCAGAGCTCCGGCTCAGTAGCTGGACACATCGGTCCAGCCGCTCCACAGCACGTGGGATCTTCCCAGGCCACGGATCAAACCGGCGCCCCTTGCACTGCAAGGCGGTGTCTGTACCCACTGGACCACCAGGGAAGCCCCTGAGACATTTCTTGACGAGCAGCAGCATATATGTAGCTCACAGCAGTAATCATTATTCTCTGTTATTTCAACTACAAATTTTCCCCGTGTGAAAAGCCAAATTACCTACATTTTAGTACAGAGTCCATGAGAAGCTGCCTCAAAAAGTCAGAACATACACACCAAAAGCATTCATCTTATCATATTAGATCGAATTTACAGGACTGTAACTGACATGCAACTTTTCAGGAATACATATAAAGCTAGTTTAATTTGTGCAAACACAGGATTATTCATTTACCTTTTATGGGCTGATAATTAATGAGATTAAGTACCTGAATTAACAGAACAGATACAGTTTATGTAAGTGAAATTACCTGAAGAAGGTCACGAAGAACTGTACTAGGTCCATAAAATTGCTGTGCTGGGAGAAGGCAATCTGTGATAGAAAACAAGACAGCACCATCAACCCAACTTTCTTGCTGAAGCAGAAGGATAGCTAACATTTCAGAAAGAGATTAACGGAGTTTTTCACTTGAGGAAAAGCACCCCCATCCCTTTAGTTTTTCTTGCTTAACTGCCAAGACAAAAGTGATATTCTGAGACTTAACACAAATCCATACAGCCCCCCAGCTTGATCCCAGATCTCAGTTTTTGGTCTGACCTGGATGACCTCTTAGACTCCTACATTGAAACCCCAATGCCAAGCAAGTCAGTTTATCTGGTACCTCCTTGTGCCCTTATCAAGACAAAAACGCTCTCCTCTTTTGCTTCAAATGCCAATTCTTGGATCTACCATGAGATGTGCAGTTTCCTGTAGTACCCTTCATCCCTTTGACACTTAACATACTCAGTGTGTACTCATTTCAAGATAATGCCCCTTAAAAAAAAAATGCCTCATCCCAAGTGTCACTACACTGAATATCGGACAATCAATGTAACACCAACTGGAACCTAATTAATTTTATATCAAGATTATAAAATCCTTAATACTCATTAAAAATAAGACACCACAAAGACAGGTATTGTTTTATGTACTTTTAAGAAAAACACTGCCAATTATACTATGATACAATGCTTTTATTTTTTGACACAATGCTTTTAAAATCATTGTAAGATGTATCATGATATCAGAGATATGACCACATGTACAAATGTGCACCTTAGGATTTACTATTAAGCATGATAACTGTCCTTACTACCCTATGGCGCCTGGCTGTGTTTAGTAGCGGGGACTGTGCCCGGTGATTGCAGAGGCCACCTCCTTCCACTCCCCATGGGACGACCTGCACAGTGACCTGAAGCTCCAGCTGCCTCCCCCTTTTTCTTTTTTTTAATTTTTTTTTGGGGGGGCGGGTCCGGGAGGGAGGGGGGTGGTGGGCTACTTCTATTAGTCTTTCATTTATTCATTTTCATCCATCTTTGTTCTTTGGCCCATGTGGGCCTCCCATTGCAGTGGCCTCTCTCACTGCAGAGCACTGCATGTGCTCCAGAGCTCCAGAGCTCCAGATCGGTAGTTAGGACACATTGGTTCAGCTGCTCTGCAGCACGCGGGATCCTCCCAGGTCAGGGATTGAACCGGCGCCCCTTTTACTGCAAGGCGGTGTCCTTACCCACTGGACCACCAGGGAAGCCCCCGTCTCCTGGTTTTTTTTTATATATAAATTTTATTTATTTATCTTTTCGTGAGTGGGGTGGGGAGGGAGGGGGATGGGCGGGCCACTTCTATTGGTCTTTCATTTCTCTATTTTCATCTGTCTTTGTTCCTTGGCTCCTGTGGGCCTCCCATCACCGTGGCCTCTGTTGTCACAGAGCGCCGGCTCTGGGTGCACGCGCACCAGAGCTCCGGCTTGGTAATTGGACACATTGGTCCAGTCGCTCTGTGGCACGTGGGATCTTCCCAGACCAGGGATCAAACTGGCACCCCGTGCACTGCAAGGCGGTGTCCTTACCCACTGGACCACCAGGGAAGCCCCGTCTCCTGGTTTTTTTTATATATAAATTTTATTTATTTATCTTTTCGTGAGTGGGGTGGGAGGGAGCGGGATGGGCGGGCCACTTCTATTGATCTTTTCATTTCTCCATTTTCATCTGTCTTTGTTCCTTGGCTCCTGTGGGCCTCCATTACGGTGGCCTTTGTTGTCACAGAGCACGGCTCTGGGTGCACGCGCACCAGAGCTCCGGCTTGGTAATTGGACACATTGGTCCAGTCGCTCTGTGGCACGTGGGATCTTCCCAGACCAGGGATCAAACTGGCACCCCGTGCACTGCAAGGTGGTGTCCTTATCCACTGGACCACCAGGGGAAGCCCCTGTCTACTGTTTTTAAATCAAGTTGGAAAGTCAAATCTGAAGTGTAGGACTCCATTCCTGTTGTCTTGCCTCTAAGCACAATCTGTACAATGGAGGCCATACTTCTTAGCTTGCTCAATTTTTCTTCACAGCCCTTCAATGTCTATTTATTTATGGGTTTGTCTTCCACTAGAAAATTAACATCCATGAGGGACTTTTCCATTGTGTACTATATCTCTAGTGCCTAAAAGAGTGACTGGCATGTAAGAGGTTAAAAAAAAAACCTGCTAAATAAATGAATATGATAATTGGAAAAATAATGACACCATTCTTTCTTCAAATTCAGTAAGACCTTAGGTCTTACTGAGTTTTCTTCTAAGAATGGCCCACATTTGCAACCATAATTTAAGAGTTTGTTACCTATAAAATTAAACATTTTTCATACTCTATGAGTTTCATTTTCAAAATAATATCCTAATCAGACCTTTCTTTCATGATTTATTATTAAAAACAATGAAATGTATTTGTCGGTTTTTCTGATACTAAGGGTAATGAGGACCTTCTATAATAAAATCTACTTAATACAAATAAGAAAATTCTATGATAATTTATAAATAAAAGTCACAATGACTTTCTTCTCCCTTTCCAAAACAGTTAAGTATTGCTCGCCACACTCCAGGAAATCTAGAATTTATGTCCCCTTACATTTTCACACTGGCTACAGACTCAACTTCCAGCAGTATGTTTGATCAAAGTGTGCTTGCTCAGGGGGCTTTTTGAGTATACCATATAAAATGAAACACAGAAGCCCTTCCAGTCCAGGATTTGGGGTAGGATATTGTAAACCTGCACTTCCCAAGCACTAATTCTGTGTATCAGTCAAACAAAAGATTTCTAGTCACAATATCACTATTGCCCTTCAACCTCTGTAACCAGGACACCTTCCCTGCCCACCTGCAATGGGGGTCCTTCCAAGTCCTTTATGGCCCAGCACAAACACTTCCTTTCTCATTCGATTATCCCATACTGCATTGGAAACTGGCTTTTTTCTACACTCTTAGCACTTTATCCACTTCCCTTTTAGGGTATGGAATAATCATATTCTACTTACACTATGGCTATGTACAGAGAGATCTTAGAAAAGAGGGTGGGTGTATTCTTTTGTCTATGAAGTATCAATTACTGATTTTCAAATTGTTGTTACAGGAAAATGAATGAAAAGATAATTTCCTACCTTCCACACAAAAGCAGGTACACTTTCATAGTCCAAGAACTAGACCACCTATGGTTCTCAAACTCTGGAGGGCTTACAACAAAGTCAGAATCCTGGTCCCCTTTCCTACACCAATAGCTGTAAGCTCCCCAGGGGATTCATACTGGTGTCCAGGGGCCACACCTTAGGGAACTCTGAAATCAGAAATTATTAAAACAAAACAAAAAAGACCCCCCAAATTGGACTTCCCTGGTGGTCCAGTGGTTAGGATTCCGAACTCCCAAGGCAGGGGGCACACGTTTAACCCTCAGTCAGAAAATCAGGATATTAGAATGCTGGGTGCGCAACGAAGAGTTTGTGCACCACAGCTAAGAGATCCCAGATGCTACAATTAAGACCCAGCATAGTCAAAAAAAAAAAAGAAAAGAAAACCAAAAACCAACCAACCAAACAAAAACCAAAAGCAATTAATGTGGATCCTCCCTGGGGGTGGGTGTGAGGGCAAAAAGTGGAGGGAAATGAAGGGAATGGAGATGTTTTAGAGTTCTGAAAGTACAGAGAACTGAGGGGTGACTGCATGGTAGTCCTTGGGGAGGTTCTGAAACACCAGCGATTACTTTGCTCCCAAGCCTGTCACCCATGGGACTGTGGAGAGCTGCCTTCGGACAAATTTAATGGCCATCGGCAGGGCACCCAGAGCAACAGTCAGTGAATGAGGAACTCTGGACTCGGTAAAGCCCTGAGGATTCTGCACGTCCCTGAAGGAAAGGGACAGGGCTCTGTGGGTACAGATTGAGCCCAAATTTACTGTAAAAATAAGAAAACATGACACAGTATATTCAAATGCCACAAGACAGTTTTCTTCTTTTGTAACATGGGTATTTTGCATCTACTACATATAATCCAAAATACCAATGCTAAAAAAATTATTTTGTGGAAGTTGAATATAATACACAGAAGAACTGTACAAAGAAAGATCGTAATGACCCAGATAACCATGATGGTGTGGTCACTCACCCCGAGACAGACATTCTGGAGTGTGAAGTAAAAATGGGCCTTAGGAAGCTGCTAATAAAGCTACTAGAGGTAATGGAATTCCAGCAGAGCTATTTAAAACCTATTATGTTATTATGTCAGGAAATTTGGAAAAGATAATTTCCTACCTTCCACACAAAAGCAGGTACACTTTCATAGTCCAAGAACTAGACCACCTATGGTTCTCAAACTCTGGAGGGCTTACAACAAAGTCAGAATCCTGGTCCCCTTTCCTACACCAATAGCTGTAAGCTCCCCAGGGGATTCATACTGGTGTCCAGGGGCCACACCTTAGGGAACTCTGAAATCAGAAATTATTAAAACAAAACAAAAAAGACCCCCCAAATTGGACTTCCCTGGTGGTCCAGTGGTTAGGATTCCGAACTCCCAAGGCAGGGGGCACACGTTTAACCCTCAGTCAGAAAATCAGGATATTAGAATGCTGGGTGCGCAACGAAGAGTTTGTGCACCACAGCTAAGAGATCCCAGATGCTACAATTAAGACCCAGCATAGTCAAAAAAAAAAAAGAAAAGAAAACCAAAAACCAACCAACCAAACAAAAACCAAAAGCAATTAATGTGGATCCTCCCTGGGGGTGGGTGTGAGGGCAAAAAGTGGAGGGAAATGAAGGGAATGGAGATGTTTTAGAGTTCTGAAAGTACAGAGAACTGAGGGGTGACTGCATGGTAGTCCTTGGGGAGGTTCTGAAACACCAGCGATTACTTTGCTCCCAAGCCTGTCACCCATGGGACTGTGGAGAGCTGCCTTCGGACAAATTTAATGGCCATCGGCAGGGCACCCAGAGCAACAGTCAGTGAATGAGGAACTCTGGACTCGGTAAAGCCCTGAGGATTCTGCACGTCCCTGAAGGAAAGGGACAGGGCTCTGTGGGTACAGATTGAGCCCAAATTTACTGTAAAAATAAGAAAACATGACACAGTATATTCAAATGCCACAAGACAGTTTTCTTCTTTTGTAACATGGGTATTTTGCATCTACTACATATAATCCAAAATACCAATGCTAAAAAAATTATTTTGTGGAAGTTGAATATAATACACAGAAGAACTGTACAAAGAAAGATCGTAATGACCCAGATAACCATGATGGTGTGGTCACTCACCCCGAGACAGACATTCTGGAGTGTGAAGTAAAAATGGGCCTTAGGAAGCTGCTAATAAAGCTACTAGAGGTAATGGAATTCCAGCAGAGCTATTTAAAATCCTATTATGTTATTATGTCAGGAAATTTGGAAAACTCAGCAGTGACCTTTTCCTGCCAATCTTCACCCCAATTTCCATGAAGGGCATACTAAAGAATGTTCAAACTACCAGACAATTGCGTTCATCTCCCATGCTAGTAAGGTTATGCTCAAAATCCTTCAAGCTAGGCTTTAGCATTATGTGAACAGAGATCTTCCAGATGTTCATCTTGGGTTTAGAAAAGGCAGAGGAACCAGAGATCAAATTGCCAACATTTGCTAGATCATATAGAAAGCAAAGGAATTTCCAGAAAAACAGCTACTTCTGTTTTATTGAGTATGCCAAAGTCTTTGTGTGGATCATAAGAAACTGTGGGAAACTCTTAAAGAGATGGGAATACCAAACCATCTTACCTGTCTCCTGAGAAACCTGTAGGTGGGTCAAGAAGCAACAGATGGAACCTTATATGAAACAAATGAATGGTTCAAAATTGAGAAAGGAGTACAACAGGCTGTTTACTGTCACCCCCCTACTTATTTAACTTCTACGCAGAGCGCACTGTGAAATGCTGGGCTGGATGGGTTACAAAGTAGAATCAAGATTGCTGGGAGAAATCAATGACCTCAGATATGCAGATAATACCACTTTAATGGCAGAAAGCAAAGAGGAACTGAAGAGCCTGTTTATGAGGCTGGAAGAGGAGAATGAAAAAGTGACTTAAAACTCAGTATTAAAAAAAATAAGATCATGGTATCTGATCCCATCACTTCATGGCAAGTAGAAGGGGAAAAAATGGAAGCAGTGATAGATTTTTCTTCTTGGTCTCTAAAATCACTGTGGATGGCGACTGAAGCCATGAAATTAGAAGACAATTACTTTTCGGGAGAAAAGCTATGAAAACCTAGACAATGTATGAAAAGCAAAGACATCACTTTGTTGACAAAGCTATGGTTTTCCCAGTAGTCACCGAAGGGCATTAAATTTTTTTTCACAGAAGAACTGAAAGGGCCCATACTATTCATGAGAGTGAAGTAAAAATGGGCCTTAGGAAGCTGCTAATAAAGCTACTAGAGGTAATGGAATTCCAGCAGAGCTATTTAAAATCCTATTATGTTATTATGTCAGGAAATTTGGAAAACTCAGCAGTGACCTTTTCCTGCCAATCTTCACCCCAATTTCCATGAAGGGCATACTAAAGAATGTTCAAACTACCAGACAATTGCGTTCATCTCCCATGCTAGTAAGGTTATGCTCAAAATCCTTCAAGCTAGGCTTTAGCATTATGTGAACAGAGATCTTCCAGATGTTCATCTTGGGTTTAGAAAAGGCAGAGGAACCAGAGATCAAATTGCCAACATTTGCTAGATCATATAGAAAGCAAAGGAATTTCCAGAAAAACAGCTACTTCTGTTTTATTGAGTATGCCAAAGTCTTTGTGTGGATCATAAGAAACTGTGGGAAACTCTTAAAGAGATGGGAATACCAAACCATCTTACCTGTCTCCTGAGAAACCTGTAGGTGGGTCAAGAAGCAACAGATGGAACCTTATATGAAACAAATGAATGGTTCAAAATTGAGAAAGGAGTACAACAGGCTGTTTACTGTCACCCCCCTACTTATTTAACTTCTACGCAGAGCGTACCGTGTGAAATGCTGGGCTGGATGGGTTACAAAGTAGAATCAAGATTGCTGGGAGAAATCAATGACCTCAGATATGCAGATAATACCACTTTAATGGCAGAAAGCAAAGAGGAACTGAAGAGCCTGTTTATGAGGCTGGAAGAGGAGAATGAAAAAGTGACTTAAAACTCAGTATTAAAAAAAATAAGATCATGGTATCTGATCCCATCACTTCATGGCAAGTAGAAGGGGAAAAAATGGAAGCAGTGATAGATTTTCTCTTCTTGGTCTCTAAAATCACTGTGGATGGCGACTGAAGCCATGAAATTAGAAGACAATTACTTTTCGGGAGAAAAGCTATGAAAACCTAGACAATGTATGAAAAGCAAAGACATCACTTTGTTGACAAAGCTATGGTTTTCCCAGTAGTCATGTATGGATGTGAGAGCTGGACCATAAAGACGGCTGAGCACCAAAGAACTGATGGCCTCAAACTTGGTATTGGAAAAAACTTTTGAAAGTCCCTTACACAGCAAGGAGATCAAAACAATCAATCCTAAAGGAACTCGATCCTGCATATTCATTGGAAGGAATGATGCTGAGACTAAAGCTCCAATACTTTAGCCACCTGATGTGAAGAGACGACACACTGGAAAAGACCCTGATGCTGGGAAAAATAGAAGGCAGAAGGAGAAGGGAACAATAGAAAATGAGATGGTAGGATGGCATCACTGAGTCAATGGACATGAGTATGAGCAAGCTCCAGGAGATGGTGAAGGACTGGGAAGCCTGGCTGTAGTCCACGGGGTCACAAAGAGTTGGCCATGACTGAGCAACTGAACTGAACTGAACAAACACAGTAAGTATGAACTTTAAAAGTATATCTGAGTATTTGTTAAGAGCTAAAGAGTGGAAACAGCCCAAGTATCCATCAACAGAGGAATGGATAAACAAAATGCTATTTATCCATACAAGAGAATATTATTCAGTCTAAAAAAGGATTGAAGTACTAAAACACTAAATATGGTTGCACCCTGAAAACACTATGCTAAGTCAAAGAGGCCAGTCACAAAGGACCACCTATTACATGATTCAATTTATATGAGATGTCCAGAAGAGGCAAATCTGCAGAGAAAGAAAGTAGACTGGTTGTTGCCAGGGGCTAGAGAGAGGACAAAATGGAAAGGGACTGCATCTGGTTATGGGGTTTGTTTTTTGGGTGATGAAAAGATTCTAAAATATTTTGTGAATATACCAAAAACCACTAAGTTGTGCACTTTAAATGGGTGAACTGTAAAGTATGTGACTTACATCTCAATAAATCTGTTGTTAAAAAAAAGTATATCTGAGTCAACAAAAGCCTCATACATCCTTTGCTTAGTACTGCAATCCTGTTAGCACCCATAAAACATAACTCTAACATCTAAATGAATGCCCAGTTCTCTATATAAACTGTGTTGCCTTCACTTGTGAACACTAGCCTCTTACATAAACTAGCAAATGAAACACCCAGCATGGACAGGACTTTAATATTAGTTCCACTTTCAATAACAACCTCTGTGGCAGAGCCAGTAACAAGCCAGAATCTCAGCACCACCACCCACCTTCCACCTCACACACTGTCTGCCTGTCACACATTCTGTCTTGAATACCTACCCTCCCAAACTACGGCCGTGGCTGAAGATAGGTGAATCCTGCTGACTTAGGGGAACACCTAGAATCACTTTCAGAAAGCAGGGGCTGAGGGCAGGCCACTCACCTACAAGAGCAACCAACCAGAAACCAGACACAACTAACTCAGCACACCCAGTGCTCTCTGACACACAGGCCTTTTCAGTTTGGGTGGTTTTTCAAAAAAAACCCTGAATCTACAAAGACTTTTATAGTTTATAGTTAAAGTCAGTCAGCAGTTGTAGGTTTTGATCTGTTCCTAATTATGGAAAGGAATCCTGGGATCAGTTCAAAGTGAAAGAATTTGAGTTTTAGCATGACCATTTTAAAACACTAATATTTACACAAATTGCTGAATAGAGAAATAAACTGCCTCAGTTACTTTGCTTTAAAAAATGAAAATCAAAGACAAAAAAGGGCTTTTGTCTGTATTAAGGCCACACTGAAATTTAACTGAATGGCTTACACTGTATCATTTAGACATTTCCTATTCTCTTAAGTCTCTACATTTTAACTAAATTTGTACAGTTTCTAAGTGTGTATTTAAAAGCGAACTACACCTAGAGAAAGGCTAATCCTATGAGGAAAATAAAACAATAAGGAATGGTATAGCCCGCTCTGTTGAGAACATGCCCACATCTGCCCATGAAGATACAAGCTCAGCCTTCTACACAGCACATGCTAGGTAGAGTCCCACGTGTAGACTGAACCAGCACTGAGCAGGCTCCTGTGTGAAGACACCAAAGGTCCAGTCACGCTGTTTGTGAAAACTGCAGCTATTTGTACCAAAGAGTAAAAAGCCGTATTTTCAAAAGAACTTACCTGTTTTTCAAGGAAAGTCTGGTAAACTAAGTTTGTGCCTTCACTTGTGAACACTAGCCTCTTTACATAAACAAAAAGCCAAATGGAAACACCCAAAAGAAATGGACAGGACTTTAATATTAGTTCCACTTTCAATAACAACCTCTGTGGCAGAGCCAGTAACAAGCCAGAATCTCAGCACCACCACCCACCTTCCACCTCACACACTGTCTGCCTGTCACACATTCTGTCTTGAATACCTACCCTCCCAAACTACGGCCGTGGCTGAAGATAGGTGAATCCTGCTGACTTAGGGGAACACCTAGAATCACTTTCAGAAAGCAGGGGCTGAGGGCAGGCCACTCACCTACAAGAGCAACCAACCAGAAACCAGACACAACTAACTCAGCACACCCAGTGCTCTCTGACACACAGGCCTTTTCAGTTTGGGTGGTTTTTCAAAAAAAACCCTGAATCTACAAAGACTTTTATAGTTTATAGTTAAAGTCAGTCAGCAGTTGTAGGTTTTGATCTGTTCCTAATTATGGAAAGGAATCCTGGGATCAGTTCAAAGTGAAAGAATTTGAGTTTTAGCATGACCATTTTAAAACACTAATATTTACACAAATTGCTGAATAGAGAAATAAACTGCCTCAGTTACTTTGCTTTAAAAAATGAAAATCAAAGACAAAAAAGGGCTTTTGTCTGTATTAAGGCCACACTGAAATTTAACTGAATGGCTTACACTGTATCATTTAGACATTTCCTATTCTCTTAAGTCTCTACATTTTAACTAAATTTGTACAGTTTCTAAGTGTGTATTTAAAAGCGAACTACACCTAGAGAAAGGCTAATCCTATGAGGAAAATAAAACAATAAGGAATGGTATAGCCCGCTCTGTTGAGAACATGCCCACATCTGCCCATGAAGATACAAGCTCAGCCTTCTACACAGCACATGCTAGGTAGAGTCCCACGTGTAGACTGAACCAGCACTGAGCAGGCTCCTGTGTGAAGACACCAAAGGTCCAGTCACGCTGTTTGTGAAAACTGCAGCTATTTGTACCAAAGAGTAAAAAGACGTATTTTCAAAAGAACTTACCTGTTTTTCAAGGAAAGTCTGGTAAACTAAGTGGTGAACATGCCATCATTTATTTTCCAAAGTGCTCCTAAATGCAGCTTTCATATGTGGATCTTATTCAAGTGAATGATCCAGTTCAGGTGAAGAGGACCAAAAAAATAAGGCAGAAAATCTACATCTCCTTGAGTCTTAAACTCGAAATGAATATTTTTTTAAAAAAGTGAGAGTGGGGAAGCTATCCCTCTAGAAGGAAATGACCATTTCAGTGACTTTCAGAGGGTGGAGCAACTGGGCACTGGGAGGGAAAAAAAACTAGCACTGGGCACTGGCAACAGCACAGCTATCTTCAGCACAAAAGCCTGTTTATAAGCACAGGGCCCTCTTTCCAAACAGGAGAAAGTATCAGCAGTGTAAGTCAAAATTGTCACTAAGAATCTTAATAATATAAATCATTTTTCAACTATAAGAAACAAAGCTTGAAGTTCGATCAGATTTGGAATATAACAAGATAATGGCAGCATGAGAACAACCTCAACTTAAGACTAGTCAATAAATTATGCTTAAAAATAAAATACTTGTCCACCTAGACAAATATATTTCCAATCTTTTTCCTAAAAAAAGAAAAATTTAAAAGAATACTTTACAGTTGTATGTGCTCTATTAACTTGGCAGTGTTAGCAGATGTTATCAAAATAGAAACTGTACTGACTACAGCCTAGCGCTTGTATTCCCTAGAGTTGGAGAAACACTCTAACTCTACTTCAAATATAGCCAGCCTCACTAAACAGCCAATGGCAGAGAAAATTCTAATACAGCCAATCTCTAAATGCATCCTCTGACCTACCTTTAGTTAAAAGCGAACTACACCTAGAGAAAGGCTAATCCTATGAGGAAAATAAAACAATAAGGAATGGTATAGCCCGCTCTGTTGAGAACATGCCCACATCTGCCCATGAAGATACAAGCTCAGCCTTCTACACAGCACATGCTAGGTAGAGTCCCACGTGTAGACTGAACCAGCACTGAGCAGGCTCCTGTGTGAAGACACCAAAGGTCCAGTCACGCTGTTTGTGAAAACTGCAGCTATTTGTACCAAAGAGTAAAAAGACGTATTTTCAAAAGAACTTACCTGTTTTTCAAGGAAAGTCTGGTAAACTAAGTGGTGAACATGCCATCATTTATTTTCCAAAGTGCTCCTAAATGCAGCTTTCATATGTGGATCTTATTCAAGTGAATGATCCAGTTCAGGTGAAGAGGACCAAAAAAATAAGGCAGAAAATCTACATCTCCTTGAGTCTTAAACTCGAAATGAATATTTTTTTAAAAAAGTGAGAGTGGGGAAGCTATCCCTCTAGAAGGAAATGACCATTTCAGTGACTTTCAGAGGGTGGAGCAACTGGGCACTGGGAGGGAAAAAAAACTAGCACTGGGCACTGGCAACAGCACAGCTATCTTCAGCACAAAAGCCTGTTTATAAGCACAGGGCCCTCTTTCCAAACAGGAGAAAGTATCAGCAGTGTAAGTCAAAATTGTCACTAAGAATCTTAATAATATAAATCATTTTTCAACTATAAGAAACAAAGCTTGAAGTTCGATCAGATTTGGAATATAACAAGATAATGGCAGCATGAGAACAACCTCAACTTAAGACTAGTCAATAAATTATGCTTAAAAATAAAATACTTGTCCACCTAGACAAATATATTTCCAATCTTTTTCCTAAAAAAAGAAAAATTTAAAAGAATACTTTACAGTTGTATGTGCTCTATTAACTTGGCAGTGTTAGCAGATGTTATCAAAATAGAAACTGTACTGACTACAGCCTAGCGCTTGTATTCCCTAGAGTTGGAGAAACACTCTAACTCTACTTCAAATATAGCCAGCCTCACTTCAAATGCAGCCAATGGCAGAGAAAATTCTAATACAGCTCCTAAGATTCCTACTACATTGATGTGCATCCTCTGTATAATCTCATCCTCTTGCGTGTGAGTGGGTCTGACCTCATCTGATGAGCCCTTTGAAAAGAAGGTCTAGAAGAAGTCAAAGAAAGATGAAGCTTCAGTAGGTCTACATCTAGTTTGGGTCTCTAAAATTTTTATGTTCAAATGTTATATAAATGGAATCACGTGGCATGTAAATTTCTAAGATTCATCCAAGTTACTGTATTAATCAAATTCATCCAAGTTGTTGTATTAATAGTTTGTTTTTTTAATTGGTGAGTATTATTCCATGAAATGTATGTTTAACAGTCTGTTTAGCCATTCACCTGTTCAAGAATACTTGGGGTGTTTCTAGTTTGGGGCTATTATGAATAAATGCTCTGTAGGCATTAGTATGAACATTAGATTTTTCTCTGGGATAAAGGCCCAGGGATGCAATTGCTGGGTTAAGTATAGTAAGTGCAAATTTAGTTTTATAAGAAAATGCCTAACTATGGATATTTTCCAGAGTGGCTATACCATCTTACCAACAATGTATGCACCATCTAACTTCTCTAAATTCTCTCCATTTGGTGTTATTACTATTCTAAATTTTAGCCATCTGATAGGTGTGCAGTGGTATCTCATTCTAACTGTGCAGTGTTTTTATTTTTGACCACTCCATGCAACTTGTGGGGTCTCTGTTCTCTGACTAGGGACAGAACCTGGGCCCTCATCAGTTGAAGTGTGGACTCCTACCCACTGGACCACCAGAGAATTCCCTTCTAGTGGCTTTAGTCTGCATTTTTTTTTACAGCTTTTAATGTTGAACACCCTTCATGTGGTTATCTGCCATATTTATATATTCTCTTTAGTAAAATGTCTCCATGTATTTTGCCCATTTTCTAACTGGATTGCTTCTTTTTTTTTTTTTTAAACATTTATTTATTTATTTTGGGGGGGTGGGGAGGGAGGGGGGTGGGCGGGCCACTTCTATTGGTCTTTGTCTATTTTCATCCATCTTTGTTCTTTGGCCCGTGTGGGCCTCCCATCGCGGTGGCCTCTGCTGTCGCAGAGTACTGGCTCTGGGAGCACGCGCTCCAGAGCTCCGGCTCGGTATTGGACACATCGGTCCAGCTGCTCCGCAGCACGTGGGATCTTCCCAGGCCAGGGATCTAACCGGCGCCCCTTGCACTGCAAGGCAGTGTCCTTACCCACTGGACCACCAAGGAAGCCCTGGATTGCTTCTTGATGTTGCATATTGAGAATTCCTCTTACGAATATAAGAGGAAATACTTTTTGCAAATATTTTTCCCAGTATACAGCTTATTTTTCATCCTCTTACCAGGGTCTTTCATAAAGCAAGGCTTTTGATTTTGACGTGAGCAATTTTTTTTCCCATAGATCACGTTTCTGTAGTCAAATATGAAAATCTTTTGCCTTGCTTTAGGATATGAAGATTTTCTCATTTTTTTCCCTAAAAGTTTTATAGTTTTACATTTTACATTTAAATCTATAATCCATATTGAATTAATTTTTGTGTAAGATGCAAGCTTAGGTCAAAGTTCATTTACTTGTCAATGACTGTTCAACTGTTGTAGTAGCTTTTTGTTAAAAGGCTATCCTTTGGCTTCTCTGGTGGTCCAGTGGGTTAAGGGTTCACCTTGCAGTGCAAGGGGCACTGGTTCGATCCCTGGCCCGGGAAGATCCCACATGTCATGGAGTGGCTGGACCGGTGTGTCCAATTATGAGCCAGTGCTCTGGAGTTCATGCGCCCAGAGCCAGTGCTCTGCAATGAGAGAGGTCACTGCAACAAGAGGCCACGCAGGCCGAAGAATAAAGATGGATAAAAATAAGTAAACCAAAAAACAATAAAAAAGGCCAAAATTAAAAAAAAAAAAAAAGGATATTCTTCCTCCACCTGTGAAAAATCAGTTGGATGTATTCTGGCAGTCCTATTTCTGGCTTCTTTATTCTGTTTCACTGATCTATATGTCTATTCATCCAATAATAACCACAATGTCTTGATGACTATAACTAAATAGTAAGCCTTATTAATATTTCATATAGTGATTCATTCCTCCCACTTCATTCCTCTTTTCAAAACTGTAATAGGTATTCTAGAATCTTTGCTTTTCATATAAATATTAGATAGAATAAGTTTGTTAATGTCTACAGAAAAAATTGTGCTTTTTTTTAAACTTAAAAAAACTGGGGTAAATAAAATTTATTAACATCATCTCAACCATTTTTAAACATATGATTCAGTAAGCACAGATTAGAAAAGAGGACAGTATGAACAACTTTGTGTCAGTACATTTGAAAACATATGAAATAAATTAATACCTAGAAAAAAATCATCTTAAAGGATGCAAATAGAGAGAGAATATCCAAAATAGCCTGTAACTATCAGAATCAGCAGTTAAAAAAGAAAATAAAATCCCACAAATAAAACATCAGAATCAAATGATTTCACAAGAGAGATCTATTAAGTATGCAAGGTTCATATAATTCTTTTTTTTAAGGTTTATATAATTCTAATGTTACATAATCTTTTCCACAGATGAGAAAGAGAGAGAACTCCTCAATTTATACTTAAAGGTTAGTATAATAACCATAACAAAGACAGAAAAGGAAAATTACTGGACTTTCTCACTCATGAGATAAAGACAAAATTTGAATCAAAATATTAGCCAACTGAGTCAAACAATGCATAAAGTAAAAAAATTAATACATCATTACAGGTCAGGTTTATTTCAGAGATGCAAATAACTTCCAGGGTCATGGCTTATGCAACAGGACAAATGGTAGTGCCATTCGCTAGAACTAAGCACAGGATCTGGGGCTAAGATCACAGGAATGACTCCTTGAGTACAGGAAGCTGTGAATGGACAGGCAGAGATGTCTAGGCAGCACCCAAGAGCACCGGTCTGGAGTTCATGTATAAGCAGGGCTCAAGACAGAGTACTGAGATTCACAAGCACAGAAGTAGGACAGTAAGTCTTACGAGTGAGACAGAGACAGAGGAGAACCATGACCTGAATTCCAGACACCCCAATTCTTCAGAAAAAACCTCCTTAAAAAGACAGGCTAGAGAATGAGGGAAAGAAAGGGCGAAGAAGACAAGGATAGTGACTCAAATCATGCAATGAGAAGGCCAAGGGGACTAAAGAATCCAGTCCCTGGAGTCCACCGTGACAGGCAACTTCAGGATGTGGTGGAGGAAGAAGTGGACTGATGGGTGAATGGGTAAGAAGAAACAGAGACAGGGAGAGTGGTCAACGTTTACAAGAAGGCTAGCTGAGAAGGGAAGCAGACAATGCAAGAACAAAGAAGAAGTAGACTGGGGATAAAAAATTTCGTAAGCACAGATTAGAAAAGAGGACAGTATGAACAACTTTGTGTCAGTACATTTGAAAACATATGAAATAAATTAATACCTAGAAAAAAATCATCTTAAAGGATGCAAATAGAGAGAGAATATCCAAAATAGCCTGTAACTATCAGAATCAGCAGTTAAAAAAGAAAATAAAATCCCACAAATAAAACATCAGAATCAAATGATTTCACAAGAGAGATCTATTAAGTATGCAAGGTTCATATAATTCTTTTTTTTAAGGTTTATATAATTCTAATGTTACATAATCTTTTCCACAGATGAGAAAGAGAGAGAACTCCTCAATTTATACTTAAAGGTTAGTATAATAACCATAACAAAGACAGAAAAGGAAAATTACTGGACTTTCTCACTCATGAGATAAAGACAAAATTTGAATCAAAATATTAGCCAACTGAGTCAAACAATGCATAAAGTAAAAAAATTAATACATCATTACAGGTCAGGTTTATTTCAGAGATGCAAATAACTTCCAGGGTCATGGCTTATGCAACAGGACAAATGGTAGTGCCATTCGCTAGAACTAAGCACAGGATCTGGGGCTAAGATCACAGGAATGACTCCTTGAGTACAGGAAGCTGTGAATGGACAGGCAGAGATGTCTAGGCAGCACCCAAGAGCACCGGTCTGGAGTTCATGTATAAGCAGGGCTCAAGACAGAGTACTGAGATTCACAAGCACAGAAGTAGGACAGTAAGTCTTACGAGTGAGACAGAGACAGAGGAGAACCATGACCTGAATTCCAGACACCCCAATTCTTCAGAAAAAACCTCCTTAAAAAGACAGGCTAGAGAATGAGGGAAAGAAAGGGCGAAGAAGACAAGGATAGTGACTCAAATCATGCAATGAGAAGGCCAAGGGGACTAAAGAATCCAGTCCCTGGAGTCCACCGTGACAGGCAACTTCAGGATGTGGTGGAGGAAGAAGTGGACTGATGGGTGAATGGGTAAGAAGAAACAGAGACAGGGAGAGTGGTCAACGTTTACAAGAAGGCTAGCTGAGAAGGGAAGCAGACAATGCAAGAACAAAGAAGAAGTAGACTGGGGATAAACAAACCTGTAGACCACCTACCTAGGAAGAGGCAAGAGGGTGGTGAGTGGAAGTACAACGCAGAGCCTGTCCCCACACTCCAGAAAGGAGTCACACTTTATAGTTACAGTCTTAAGGCATGAGCCAGATTTCAAGCCCATCCCAAAGGATCAGTGAAGACTTGCTTCATTAGACAGTGATACTTAAAATTGACAAGTATCCACAGCCCCCAGTCCCGTGACCACGCTTCCAGAGCTAAAGCTGAACCAGCTGTTCAAAGGTCACCCTTCCCAAATTGCACCTTCACCAAAAAGGAGGGGGTTAAAGCAGAAAGGACTGACTCAGGGCCCCAAAGACACATGGCAGATGGTTAGAAAGAGTATAAATGGGTACACTGCTTCCCTGGAAACAGAGCAAAGGAGCAGGCTGGTAGCATGAGGCAACAAGAACCCATAGATGACCCTTTTAGGTCACAATACAAAGAATCTGAGACATGGAGACGCTACAGGAGCAAGCCAGGCCTCAAACCTGCACCTAAAGCCTAAACTCTCAAGGTGACCTTACACTGTCCCACACTGTGGCCCCATTACCCTCTATCCCATCCTCCTCCTTTAAGCTCTTAAGAGCATTTGGGGATCTTTCCAGATGGCATTTTCCATACTCCAGTGTTTACTGGTTCTATATGCTTGCTTCATTTATAGCCACCTTACTCATTCCAGAATTGAAGCTCTCTGTGCAGCTCTACTCGCTTTCAAGTGGCAAGTTCTCAATGAAGAAATGAATATAGTTATAATGACCAAATCTAATATATATCAACTTGCTTTCAAAAGTGCTTATAAATTTCCGTCATAAGCGACTTAAGCTAGCCCCACCACAATCTTCTTTAGGGCCTGTGCTCAGCACTCCTTTATCACAGATAGCACAAAGGCAAAGCACTATCATTGCTGTACATCTCATTGGTAACAAGTTACAGACGAGTGACCTTAGTCTCCACTACAGAGACTTCACCACCTTTGCAAGGGTGAGACTGAAAAGCCCTTCTTACCTGAATTTTGATGGGCCAGGTGAAATTACTGACATAAACAAAGAAAGTGATATTTGGGTGGTTGCGAAAATCAAACTTCTCATTAGAGAAACTATCTTTGTACTCCTTAATGTTGGTTTTTGAAACAACAGGCATCTCTTCTCCAGCCTGGGTTCCAGCTGTTAGGAAGATAAGAATGAAATAGAGAGACCATTTTTTTATTTTTATTTTTTTGAGCAGAATCTGCCCTCACTAATAACAATGATAATAGTTAGAATTTATTAAACATTGTGTTCCAGAAATAGCATTTAACAGCTCAATCTCATTTAATTCTAACCATTAATAATTATCTTCCTCATTTACACTTCAGAAAACTTAAGTTCAGGAAAATTAAAGTAACTGGCTTCAGGTCACATAGGAAGAAGTGGAGTTTGAACCTGAAACTGGGCAGGCTGATATACACAAGCCAGTGCCCTCAACCCAAATGGTCTTACCAGAAATCCCTATAGCTCCTCCCACGGAAACAGACTGCATATGGCTTTGATGCAATGACATTCACTCTGCCCAGAACACTTGACTTGCTTTGAATTTACCTCCTTAAACCTGTTGGGCTGTGTTCCAGATCCGCCATACAAGGGATGTGGATTCAGCCATCACTTCCTAACTAGCAGGACTTTAAGTCTCAACGCTAGCAGGGAGGAAAGAGTTTTAGGGGTCACTCAGTCCCCTTCTGCTACCTACAACAACTGACTTTAAATGCCCCTGATCCGATCTAAACTCATCCTATTCCCAAGCAATCTTTCAACATTCCATACTGTCCCTCAGCCAGGAATTCTAGTGTCTAGAGATTCATGAAATAGGCTCTTCCCATGTTTGCATTAAACCCTCTAACTGGAGTCAGACTGTCACATGCTCAGGGATGCCACCTTTCTCCAAACAAAGGCTCCAATAATGCAGACTTTTTCTTAAAGGTCTTTTCTCATGGCAAGTTTCTGAACCTCTTCTGAATTCCACAAAATCTTTTTCTTTTTTTATAGGGATAACTTCCTATGGTAGTACATATCATAGTCTTTTTTTTTTTTTTAATTTATTTTTCGATATTCTGGGTTTTCACTGCTGCCACAGGCTCTTCTCTCGTTGTAGGGAGTGGAGGGGAGGCCTCCTCTCTAGTTGAGGTGAGCAGGCTTCTTGTTGTGGTGACTTCTTTTGTGTAACTCAGGCTCTAGGGCACACAGGCTTCAGTAGTTGCAGCACACAGTTGCAGCTCTGAGGCTCTAGAGCACAGGTTCCATAATTGTGGCTCACAGGCT
This sequence comes from Tragulus kanchil, assembly GCA_022376925.1. Classification (NCBI taxonomy): domain Eukaryota; kingdom Metazoa; phylum Chordata; class Mammalia; order Artiodactyla; family Tragulidae; genus Tragulus; species Tragulus kanchil. Next base: position 38,889,636 of record JAIOJX010000031.1, on the reverse strand, counting down.
CAGTCGCTCCACAGCTTGTGGGCCAAAAAGGTTCCATAATAGTTAGAATTTATTAAACATTGTGTTCCAGAAATAGCATTTAACAGCTCAATCTCATTTAATTCTAACCATTAATAATTATCTTCCTCATTTACACTTCAGAAAACTTAAGTTCAGGAAAATTAAAGTAACTGGCTTCAGGTCACATAGGAAGAAGTGGAGTTTGAACCTGAAACTGGGCAGGCTGATATACACAAGCCAGTGCCCTCAACCCAAATGGTCTTACCAGAAATCCCTATAGCTCCTCCCACGGAAACAGACTGCATATGGCTTTGATGCAATGACATTCACTCTGCCCAGAACACTTGACTTGCTTTGAATTTACCTCCTTAAACCTGTTGGGCTGTGTTCCAGATCCGCCATACAAGGGATGTGGATTCAGCCATCACTTCCTAACTAGCAGGACTTTAAGTCTCAACGCTAGCAGGGAGGAAAGAGTTTTAGGGGTCACTCAGTCCCCTTCTGCTACCTACAACAACTGACTTTAAATGCCCCTGATCCGATCTAAACTCATCCTATTCCCAAGCAATCTTTCAACATTCCATACTGTCCCTCAGCCAGGAATTCTAGTGTCTAGAGATTCATGAAATAGGCTCTTCCCATGTTTGCATTAAACCCTCTAACTGGAGTCAGACTGTCACATGCTCAGGGATGCCACCTTTCTCCAAACAAAGGCTCCAATAATGCAGACTTTTTCTTAAAGGTCTTTTCTCATGGCAAGTTTCTGAACCTCTTCTGAATTCCACAAAATCTTTTTCTTTTTTTATAGGGATAACTTCCTATGGTAGTACATATCATAGTCTTTTTTTTTTTTTTAATTTATTTTTCGATATTCTGGGTTTTCACTGCTGCCACAGGCTCTTCTCTCGTTGTAGGGAGTGGAGGGGAGGCCTCCTCTCTAGTTGAGGTGAGCAGGCTTCTTGTTGTGGTGACTTCTTTTGTGTAACTCAGGCTCTAGGGCACACAGGCTTCAGTAGTTGCAGCACACAGTTGCAGCTCTGAGGCTCTAGAGCACAGGTTCCATAATTGTGGCTCACAGGCTCAGTCGCTCCACAGCTTGTGGGATCCTACTGAATTAGAGATCGAGCTTGTGTCTCCTGCATTGGCAGGCAAACTCTTTACCACTGAGCTACCAGGGGAGTCCTGAATTCCACAAAATCTTTTAAGATATGATAAACACAAAGAGATGTGCAAAGTAATGTTTTTATTTTGTTTCAGTCTAACTGGTTATGTTTTGATCAAAACACGGTATTATGATAGCAACAATGATGATGAAACATAATTTGTATTTGACGAGGATTTATCATGTTTCTAGCACTACATTGAGTGCTTCATTTATTATCTCATTTAATTCTCAGAAAAGGGTTTTCCTGGTGGTCCAGTGTGTAAAGAGTCCACCTTGCAGTGCAAGGGGCACCAGTATGATCCCTGACCTGGGAAGATTCCACGTGCTGTGGAGCAGCTGGACTGGTATGTCCAATTACGAGCCAGTTCTCTGGAGCGAGAGAGGCCACTGCAATGGGAGGCCCACACGGGCCAAAGAATAAAGATGGATGAAAAATAAATAAATAAATAAATAAATAAATAAAAAGAGGCCAAAAACACAAACATAAAATCCTCAGAATATTCTACATGGCCAGTTGTTTTTATTATCCCATTTCATACCTGAGGAAATTGGCTCAGAGAGCATGGTTCAAGTAAGTGACAGGCAGAATTCAAATCCAGGTCCACTGAGCTACCTCTTAACTACTACATCAGGGTCATCCTTTTTCCCTTTAGTAGATTTTCTGCCAGGGAGATCTTCTTTAGTAAATCATAGTAAGGTAAACAAGACAGCAAATGCCGCGCTCTTAAAGCTTTATTTAATTCCCAAAGTATATTTTCCCCTGTACTCACTAAAACCTTGTTCTATTAAAAATGCTGTATTTTCCACTTCTGAAGCACGGGTGATGGTTATGACGGTAGTGGCAGAGCAGGGCTGCAGTAATGCTACTTAGTGGTGCTGCCACGGCGGGGCAGTGAGCACATACTGATCTGGATACCATGGCAGGCGCTGACAGGTACAGCAGAATTTAATCTACACAATTACAGGCGATACGTATAACTTTCTCTTTAAGATGAATAACCCTATGAGCAAGTGTTGCTCAAGGTCTTCCAGCTGATAAGTAGCAAAGGTGGGTTTCAAACCCATCTGTCTGTCTCCAGAGTCCCTTTTCTCAACTCTTTCTCAATCAATTACCTCCCCTTAGAAGGGCTTCTCTAGGTGTGTCTTTACCTGAGAAGCTGGCAGCCCAGGTAATGTTGAGGTTGAAGTTCTTGGAGGCATTGATGAACATGTCCAAATCCCTGTTTTGCTGGGAGATGTACAAATAATTAGAAAATTAATTACTGTAACAGTTTCTTGATTTTAAAATAAAGCAGCAATTAATTTTTACTACTCTCAACTTTCTTAATTATAAAAAAAATATTTTAATGTCTTGAGAGAAACTCATGCTTACAGGACAGTTAGCAAAATTTCTAACCTTAACATAAGCAATATACCCTAAACAAATTTCATTTTCATCCCACAGAAGTATACGGGATTTGGTGCTTTATCAAATGCCTAACACCATGGAAGAGTTATCTTTTAAAAAGACCCTCACCAGATCACAATGACCTACATCCTGTGACCTATATTAGGGGAACCACCACTTAAGGATCCTTTGTGCAGTCTTTTCCAAATGCCTGAAGAATAAAACACTTGATCAAGTATCTCAATTTACATTTATTTATAAGTCAAATATATGTACTTCTGAACTCAAAGATTAAATGCAGTGTAAAGCTCTCCAAAATGGAAGTGATTTTAAGAAATAGCACCTAAAGCTGAAATAAATTTTAAAACTTTTGATAGTCTTCACCCATGATTAAGCACACATTCTCCTCTCACTAAAAATATTATCCTTTCCCCCCCAAGACTCTTAGTAAATCATAGTAAGGTAAACAAGACAGCAAATGCCGCGCTCTTAAAGCTTTATTTAATTCCCAAAGTATATTTTCCCCTGTACTCACTAAAACCTTGTTCTATTAAAAATGCTGTATTTTCCACTTCTGAAGCACGGGTGATGGTTATGACGGTAGTGGCAGAGCAGGGCTGCAGTAATGCTACTTAGTGGTGCTGCCACGGCGGGGCAGTGAGCACATACTGATCTGGATACCATGGCAGGCGCTGACAGGTACAGCAGAATTTAATCTACACAATTACAGGCGATACGTATAACTTTCTCTTTAAGATGAATAACCCTATGAGCAAGTGTTGCTCAAGGTCTTCCAGCTGATAAGTAGCAAAGGTGGGTTTCAAACCCATCTGTCTGTCTCCAGAGTCCCTTTTCTCAACTCTTTCTCAATCAATTACCTCCCCTTAGAAGGGCTTCTCTAGGTGTGTCTTTACCTGAGAAGCTGGCAGCCCAGGTAATGTTGAGGTTGAAGTTCTTGGAGGCATTGATGAACATGTCCAAATCCCTGTTTTGCTGGGAGATGTACAAATAATTAGAAAATTAATTACTGTAACAGTTTCTTGATTTTAAAATAAAGCAGCAATTAATTTTTACTACTCTCAACTTTCTTAATTATAAAAAAAATATTTTAATGTCTTGAGAGAAACTCATGCTTACAGGACAGTTAGCAAAATTTCTAACCTTAACATAAGCAATATACCCTAAACAAATTTCATTTTCATCCCACAGAAGTATACGGGATTTGGTGCTTTATCAAATGCCTAACACCATGGAAGAGTTATCTTTTAAAAAGACCCTCACCAGATCACAATGACCTACATCCTGTGACCTATATTAGGGGAACCACCACTTAAGGATCCTTTGTGCAGTCTTTTCCAAATGCCTGAAGAATAAAACACTTGATCAAGTATCTCAATTTACATTTATTTATAAGTCAAATATATGTACTTCTGAACTCAAAGATTAAATGCAGTGTAAAGCTCTCCAAAATGGAAGTGATTTTTAAGAAATAGCACCTAAAGCTGAAATAAATTTTAAAACTTTTGATAGTCTTCACCCATGATTAAGCACACATTCTCCTCTCACTAAAAATATTATTTCAAGAGAAATATGACAGAATATGCTTTATTATCTTGGAAAACTTTGTATACCACTTAGAGATACACCAGTTTGAGGATCCAATTTAATTTATTTTGACTCTTGGTTTTAATGACTGAGAAGGTATCTCTGAGGGATGTTCCGGGCCAGCTGAAGGAAGAGCACTGTTAGCTGTGCTAGGTAAATCCTGATATGAATTTTTAGTTTTCCCTAAAATGTGGCTAATAAATCTTTTTCTTGGGGTCAAAAATTTGCTTTTCCAAATGAGTCAGTCAGATGTTGTGTTTTATGTTTTTAAATCCAATCCTGCTAAAACTGTTCACATTGAAAACTTTTAAAACAGGTTATAAAATTAAGATTTTAAATAGCATTCTTTTGAGAGTTTTTTCAGCATAAAAATTACAGCAATGGAAGTATTTCCAAAATATGATCTCCAAACCAGAAGCTCCTCTCATAAAGCAGTCACCTTCTCACTTATTGATAAAGCCTCACTGTCCTCCGGAAGGAAGAGCTCAAGTGTTTATCTACCTATCTGGCCATGCTGCAGCACACAGGATCTCAGTTCCTGACCAGGTAAGCACTAGCAATTAACTTCTTTCCTCGGAGAGGATCTGTAAACTTGAAATCCCGCTGCTTTTGTGAGAAATGAGACACATACACTATATAACTCTGGAACATAAAAACAAACCTTACTTTAATTTAATTCAGTAAGCAACCCATAATGGACTTCATTTCACTTCTGATTTCTTTCTTTCTTAAACTTAGCTGTGCTTGCTGATAACATCTCCTATTAAAGGAATATACTTTGGCTTATTATCATATTGTTTTCCACATTTGTTATATTTGTCATATTTTTATAATGGTAAATGACTTTATGTATGTCGGTAACAAGTAAGAAAACTCCAAGGAAGCTCCTAAATAATTTATCCATTAATGGTGTAAAGCTCCAAAGAAGTGATTTTTAAGAAATAGCACCTAAAGCTGAAATAAATTTTAAAACTTTTGATAGTCTTCACCCATGATTAAGCACACATTCTCCTCTCACTAAAAATATTATTTCAAGAGAAATATGACAGAATATGCTTTATTATCTTGGAAAACTTTGTATACCACTTAGAGATACACCAGTTTGAGGATCCAATTTAATTTATTTTGACTCTTGGTTTTAATGACTGAGAAGGTATCTCTGAGGGATGTTCCGGGCCAGCTGAAGGAAGAGCACTGTTAGCTGTGCTAGGTAAATCCTGATATGAATTTTTAGTTTTCCCTAAAATGTGGCTAATAAATCTTTTTCTTGGGGTCAAAAATTTGCTTTTCCAAATGAGTCAGTCAGATGTTGTGTTTTATGTTTTTAAATCCAATCCTGCTAAAACTGTTCACATTGAAAACTTTTAAAACAGGTTATAAAATTAAGATTTTAAATAGCATTCTTTTGAGAGTTTTTTCAGCATAAAAATTACAGCAATGGAAGTATTTCCAAAATATGATCTCCAAACCAGAAGCTCCTCTCATAAAGCAGTCACCTTCTCACTTATTGATAAAGCCTCACTGTCCTCCGGAAGGAAGAGCTCAAGTGTTTATCTACCTATCTGGCCATGCTGCAGCACACAGGATCTCAGTTCCTGACCAGGTAAGCACTAGCAATTAACTTCTTTCCTCGGAGAGGATCTGTAAACTTGAAATCCCGCTGCTTTTGTGAGAAATGAGACACATACACTATATAACTCTGGAACATAAAAACAAACCTTACTTTAATTTAATTCAGTAAGCAACCCATAATGGACTTCATTTCACTTCTGATTTCTTTCTTTCTTAAACTTAGCTGTGCTTGCTGATAACATCTCCTATTAAAGGAATATACTTTGGCTTATTATCATATTGTTTTCCACATTTGTTATATTTGTCATATTTTTATAATGGTAAATGACTTTATGTATGTCGGTAACAAGTAAGAAAACTCCAAGGAAGCTCCTAAATAATTTATCAAGTTTAATAAAATTTCATTATGTACCAGAGTAGGTATTACATGACTTTACATTATATTGAAGAAATCATTTAGGTGTGTTCATGTTCTAGATGTTTCACTTCTAAATGTCATGCTTGCTGGTTCCCATTTAAGTATAAGTAATATTTATGGCAGCCTGGGGTTCACCTTTAACAATAGACATAAAGATACATTTCAAACAGTTACTTAGTAATTTCAATTATTTCTGGCTGACTTCTTATTGGACAACTAAGCCTTCGCTGTTTTTACCTATTAATGAGGCTAAGCACTCATTCTAGGCCATTAAGTGCTACCTCTGCCTTGCATAACTGGTATTAATTTCCATTTTAGGCAGTAAAACGGGGCTCTGCCACTGCCCCCTCGACAAGGCCCCTTGCAGTCTACTCTTCTTTTCTGTATGAGGCTGTGATGGGCTGATGGGCAATCCAAGTAGGTGTGGAGTCAATTTCACTGTGTATCAGCTCATGGTAAACCTTAACAACACTATTCTTACCTTTTCAATAGAAAAGAGATAAAATGTAGAGTCTAATGTTTCTTTCCTGTACCTCTAAACATCATAGTGTAGACTCCACCCTGAAGACCACTGCTGAGGCGGTGCTTCTATTCATAGTGACCAAGGAAAAGACCCACACAAATTCAAAAAAAAAGCAAGAAGATGTTTATGTCTTACTTCATCAGGTGTAGCCACAAAATTGATGGCTGTGTAATAGCGGTCATCTTCCTGGGATAGGCTAAAGGTGAACTGATAGTCAATAAGAAGAGTGTCTATGGAAAAAAAGAAACATGTATTTAAAAACTGAAACCAAACAACATACACCTCTAGAGATACAGATTGATTTTCTCATAAGTATTCAATAGCCAGGAAAGTACTTTTAGCGCAGTCTGTGGGCAATAATATTTTGTTTGCATTAACCCACCAAAACCTCCTTGTGACTCTGGCTGAGATTTTGGCTCCAACTAAACCTTCCTACAAAGCATCTATTCATGCTTAAAGATACAAAGCTATAGATTAATGGTATAAAAGAAACCAAGAGTCCAAGGAAAAATGGTTGATTCCAGGTCTGGGAAAAGGAATATGTGTCTCAATTATCTTATTCTAGAAAGCAAGAAAGCATTCAAAGACTAATGTAGCAAAAGAACAGAGTTTGAAAGAGTCTACTGGCTAAACATGGTTTAATTTAATTCTAAGAAGTATTATTGTACAATTCAACACCTTGATTTGAAAATGGGCAAAAGCCTTGAATAGATATTTCTCCAAAGACATACAAATGGCTATTAAACACGAGAGGGTGCTCAACATCACTGATCATTAAGGAAATAAGAATCAAAACCACAATAAAATACCATGTCATCTATAGTAGGATGGCGACTATCAAAAAAATGTTGGTGGGCTTCCCTGGTGGTCCAGTGGGTAAAGAGTCAGTCTTGCAGTGCAAGGGGCACCGGTTCGATCCCTGGCCCAGGAAGATCCCACATGCCAGGGAATGGGAATGGTGCACCCAGTATGAAAATCAGTACAATAGTTCCTCAAAAAATTAAAAATTACCAAATGATTCAGCAGTTCCACTTCTGAGCATATGCCAAAAGAACTAAAAGGAGAATCCTAAAGGGCTATTTGTGCAACCATGTTCATAGCAATCAAATAGATTACAGTCCTGTGGTGAAGGTAGCCCAAGTGTCCATCAACAGATAAATGGATAAAGTATATACATACAATGGAGTATCACTCTCAGTCTCAAAGAGAAAGGACACTCTGCCACATGTTGTAATACGAATGAACCTAAGTCTGTAGCTTGTTTTCTACTTTTAAATGGTACTTTTCACAAATCAGGTTTTAAATTTTTTTTGCAGCGAGGTGGGGGGTGAGGGTTGGGGAGGGAGGGGGGCGGGCGGGCCACTTCTATTGGTCTTTCATTTATCTATTTTTCATCCATCTTTGTTCTTTGGCCCGTGTGGGCCTCCCATCGCAGTGGTCTCTATTGTCGCAGAGCACTGGCTCTGGGCGCGTGTGCTCCAGAGCTCCGGCTCGTTAATTGGATACATCGGTCCAGCCTCTCTGTGGCACGTGGGTTCCTCCCAGGCCAGGGATCGAACCGGCACCCCCTGCACTGCAAGGTGGTGACCCTACCCACTGGACCACCAGGGAAGCCTGGTTTTAAATTTTTATAAGCCCCAAATAAACAATTTTTTTTTTAAAAATGAATTGTGCTTATGGAATCATACTGAAGAATTCTTTCCATATACAAGGACAGGAGGCTTTTCTTTTGTTATTGTTTTTTTCTAGAAAAAAACATACTTAATGATTTAAGGTTCTAGGTGGACATGAGTTTTGAGGGGATGCTATTGAACTCAGAAAAGCTGATATATAATTAGAGTAGAATATGAAAACATTAGCTTATTTTTCTTTGTTTCTATAATCTGTCTCAGTATATGGATTCTCCTACAGGAAGAAAATACATTTAACCACAAGGACCTGGTTACCTTGCTAGATTTACCATTAGTCATTACTCATTAGATATTATATTTTACATATCAATTCCTAAAGAGGTGATTAACACAAATCAGTTTCAGAGAGAATGATAAATTCAACTATATTTTTAGAATTCTGCTTTTGATCAATCCTAAAATATGAAATAGGATGACCTTTAGCAGATAATGGCAAATAAAATAAGGTGCCAAGAGAATACAAATAAGGAAGGTCCGAGATGTTTACCTCTGTACTATCCCCTGATATCTGCTATGAACATATTAATATAAATCACAACGAGAATTAAAGAAGCTTAAAATAGTGTTCACATATGAATTAAATTTAGTAGAATGTAACATCAAATTAAGGGCCACTTTCATGGCTAATTACTATATTCCTATAGCACTTATTCTCAAACCATATTAAAGAAAACAATGAAGTTTTATTGAACTACTTTCCTTCCAAGCAAAGAAGAAATGCAAAAACACTTACAATAACATGTTCCTTTGAGAGGGTTTCCTTGGTATCGATTTTCCACCTCACATCTAGCGGGAAAAAATGCAGGTTATTTTCTATCGTTACCTACATTCAATAGTGAGTCTACATTCACTTTAAAATCAAGCAGGTCCTTTTATAAACTATAATTTTTGGGTCAGCGTAATCACATTTTTCACTGTTGCTCACATCAGATGCACGAACAAAGAGTCTGCATTCATTTTCAACACCTGCAGTTCACACCACCAACAAACTAATAAACATTTGCCAAAGCACATGAGATAAATCCAAATAAAATAAAATTTAGATCCTATTTTTTATCATGAAAACACACTTTCATTTTCGTATGGACAAATAGTCTTCTAAAAGTGCAGTTAGAACATTTTTCAAATTGATTTGCCTGTAGTTAGTAGCTAATAAAGTAGCAAACTTTCATCCATCTTGGAATGTATAGGTGTGGATAAGACTGTACAAAGGCAAACTGTTTAGATGAGACTATACCAGAAGATGAAAATGGTGGCTGAGTGAAAGAACAGCTATCTCACATGTGTTTCTCTCCTAGGGCCAGCTAGCTCTCAGCTTTTTAGTGCAATATAATCAGAGCTGTTAACTGAAAAATAAAAAATGTTCATACATTCATTTCTTACATTTCCTACTCTCCTTAGAAAAATTGAACCTGTTCTTTAAACACAAGTGAGAGAAGACTAAACACCAAGGATCACTAAAAAAACAGAACAAAACAAAACTAAAAACTCCTAGATATGGTTAATGAGTCTGGAGAAAAAAGAATTATTAATTTCCTCATAAACATCATCTATGAACATCAATAAAGCCCAAGCTCCCACTTAACAGAGTGATTCAGGAAGGCACAATACCTAGGAACCATGAGTCAAGAAAGGGAAAGCTCGAGTCAAGTATTTTTCCCATATAAATAATACAAAAATGGTATGTCTTTTTATCTAGACTGATTATCAGCACTTGTTTATATCTAAAATACCCTAAAGAGAAAGTCTTTCACTGGACCTACACCTCATTTTTTTATTGTATATCATTAACAGAAGGCAGGGGTGATTAATTTTGCTCTATTCCATTTTTCTGTTTAAAGGAACCTAGATTTAAAACTCAATCTCTGATTAGACTTTTCTTTATGTACCGGCTTCAGGGCAGCACAAAAACAGGAAACATATATATTAATGCAAACTCTAAAATATAGACAGAGCATCCTGAAGGCCACTATCACAGTCTTAATCACTGGTGACACTACTAGCATTTTTTTAAGAAAAATAAAATTTACCAGTGACTATCTGCTTACAGCAGGTCAATGTTTTGGGTTTTTTTTTTTTTTTTTTTTCAAGTTTTAAGGCTTTTTTCCCCTTTGTTTTCCAAGTTTGTCTGTCATTAGTTCATTCCTCTGGTCTGGTCTCTCCATCTCTCCCGAATGTTCATGCTTGCTCTCTTTTCTTTGGTTGTGTCTGTGTTTCAGTTTTTTTAAAAGCAGATCATTGTTTGATACTACTAAACATTTCTCTCTTAAGTCTCCTCTTGAGAGAATGAGTAAAACTAGAACCTGTCTTACAAGGTTTTCTGGTGAGGCAGAGAGAAAACTGGGGAACAATCCCTCATGTTTCAACTCACCAGGACACTAAAGGCAATGATCACTAGCCTCACTATTGATAGATGAGGGGAATCAGGCTTGGCACAGTTAGGTGATTTGCTTCTTCAGCACCCTACTTCATTGGAAGCACAGCCAGGGCTAAGTCCCCACATCTTCCCGATGCTGTTTGTGTCTTCATGGATAGGGACTCCAAACTCCTCCCCTGAAGATGTTTGATATACTTCACAAGGAAAATACTACGACAGGGAGGGATGGGTTAAAAGTAAGACGGCCTCTCTACTATTAGACAACCAGAATGCTAAATAAAATCCTGTCCCGGGATACCAGTTCTTCCAACTCGATCTTTTAAGAAAATCTCTTGGCATGACAAAAATTGAGCTGTGACTGAAGTTTAAAGACGAATCCAAGTCAGCAGCCCTGGACCCGTCAGTGTCACTCAAACATAAAAAATGTGACTTAAAGAGCCATGAAGGAATGACTGCTAAACTGACAGCCTCCTCAGTCGGGAGGGTGACTAAATTAGACCTTTCTGAAGGAGAGAAGGCAAAAATTTCAAATCAATCGACCTGAGGATCCCTCAGAGCCCCTGGCAACAAGGCCCAGGGAAGACGGCGGCTCCTGGGGTTCAGGCAGTCTCACAGCCCCAGGCCCTCCCCAGTGCGGTGTGCCCGGTGCCAGGAGTCCCAGGAGGGGGTACTCACAGCTGGCATTCATCCCCCTTGACGCCCTTGGTGGTGCAGAAGCACTTGCCCGTGTTGGCATTGCACAGCGATGCGTGTCCATTGCACCTGCATGCTGGGGAGAAGGAGAGGGAAAGGAGGTGGTCAAAACTGGCTTCAAAGATTACCACTATCAGACTTTCCCCCCAAAAAGTAATTTTGTCTGGAGTGGACTCGCCAAGAACGACAGGAAAGATAAGAACCAATTTACCCATTTCATTTAATGGGTAAAATTCTTAAGCTAGTGATTTATCTCAAAAAATTTCAAGGAAATTAAGAGTATACTAAACACTTCTCTCTTAAGTCTCCTCTTGAGAGAATGAGTAAAACTAGAACCTGTCTTACAAGGTTTTCTGGTGAGGCAGAGAGAAAACTGGGGAACAATCCCTCATGTTTCAACTCACCAGGACACTAAAGGCAATGATCACTAGCCTCACTATTGATAGATGAGGGGAATCAGGCTTGGCACAGTTAGGTGATTTGCTTCTTCAGCACCCTACTTCATTGGAAGCACAGCCAGGGCTAAGTCCCCACATCTTCCCGATGCTGTTTGTGTCTTCATGGATAGGGACTCCAAACTCCTCCCCTGAAGATGTTTGATATACTTCACAAGGAAAATACTACGACAGGGAGGGATGGGTTAAAAGTAAGACGGCCTCTCTACTATTAGACAACCAGAATGCTAAATAAAATCCTGTCCCGGGATACCAGTTCTTCCAACTCGATCTTTTAAGAAAATCTCTTGGCATGACAAAAATTGAGCTGTGACTGAAGTTTAAAGACGAATCCAAGTCAGCAGCCCTGGACCCGTCAGTGTCACTCAAACATAAAAAATGTGACTTAAAGAGCCATGAAGGAATGACTGCTAAACTGACAGCCTCCTCAGTCGGGAGGGTGACTAAATTAGACCTTTCTGAAGGAGAGAAGGCAAAAATTTCAAATCAATCGACCTGAGGATCCCTCAGAGCCCCTGGCAACAAGGCCCAGGGAAGACGGCGGCTCCTGGGGTTCAGGCAGTCTCACAGCCCCAGGCCCTCCCCAGTGCGGTGTGCCCGGTGCCAGGAGTCCCAGGAGGGGGTACTCACAGCTGGCATTCATCCCCCTTGACGCCCTTGGTGGTGCAGAAGCACTTGCCCGTGTTGGCATTGCACAGCGATGCGTGTCCATTGCACCTGCATGCTGGGGAGAAGGAGAGGGAAAGGAGGTGGTCAAAACTGGCTTCAAAGATTACCACTATCAGACTTTCCCCCCAAAAAGTAATTTTGTCTGAATTGGACTCAACAAGAAAGACAGGCAAAATAAAAACCAATTTACCCATTTCATTTAATGGGTAAAATTCTTTTTTTTAAGCTAGTGATTTATCTCAAATAATGTCAAGGCAACATTAAAGGAGTCAGTCACCATCCAGGATGAAAGAGAACCTTGGTGTCCGCTGCCATTTGAGCTCATCCCTCTTTTGATCTCTGCAACAGACCTTATCATGATTCTTTCATCTACCCAATAAACATTTCTGAAGCATCTTCAGTGTGGGCACACAGACACAATCGATGTCCCCATGGAGACCTCTGAGCAATGCCTACCCTCTGCAGGGAGGGCTAAGCTCCACCAATAGCCCCATTTAAATCACAGCAGCACTCAGAGCTGAGGTAGGCCAGTGGCAGGTGAGTATTTCAGAAGCCCTCCATGATTCAGCACTCTGCCTGCCTTCTTCTCAGCCTTCAGAGCAAACGACTCTTGTCATCTCCCTCCCTCTAGCCACCGATACATCTCCACCTTTCATCCAACACCTAAGTGTGAGCTATGACAAAATGTTATACTCCAGCTGAAATAAATGAAATCTTCCTCATATCTTTTCACACACTCTCAGCTGAGCTCCTGACAAGCATAACTTAAGAAATGCAGTATCTGAAACCAAGTGGCTTTTTTCCTCCAAGATATTCAAGTCAAACAGACACATTAAGTGCCACCTGGTTTGCAGTCAGGTACCCTGAAAAATCTAACTTACGTTGACATTTTCCTCCGTTGGTTGGATCACCATAGAAGCCAGATATGCAGATCTCGCAGTGTTTGCCCGTGGTGAGGTTCTCACAGTTCTCACAGATACTCTGGTTAACGCATTTGCTGTGGCCATTGCATTGGCAAGCTAAAAAAAAGAATTTTAAAGGGTTGGTCATATGGTAGAGCTGGGTGGAATACACCCCAAAGGATTTACCTGCAACCATCTATGTTCCTTATTACTTCTAAATGATCATCTAAACTACTAAAAATGAGTTTGGGAAATAAGATCAAAACATCAAAAAGAGCAATTTCAGGAAAATCAGAAATACACCACAGCAAAAAGGGTTTTTTTATCGTTATTCACCTTAAAAATAAATTTGAAAAATACAAGGAAGGAGAAAAAAAAATCATACACAATTCCGCCATCCAGAAATCACTGTCCACTTTTGGAATCTTTCCTTCCAGTATTTTTTTCTATACAATTTTATACAGTTGTGTTCATATTAATATTCAATTGTGATTTTTTTTAAGTGGATCACAGTTATTTTACATTATTTCCTCCATTACAAATTAAATGGTAGAATGATTTCTATGAAGTCAAATAGTTACTTTACCCATCTCCTGACATTCTGACAGTTTGCTTTCAATTTTTCATTTTAGGAAAACCTATATGTAAACATTTTTATAAGTGGAATTACTGATTCCTGATGCAAATAGGACTTCACAGCTAGAAAGGAATATGAGGCCGGGACTCTGGGTTGCTCAGGACAACTGGGTTCTGCAGAGCTTAGGTGGGGCCTCTCCCGTGGTGCACAACCTATACACAGACCTGTTATTTTTCTCCTTAGCTCTACTGAGATATAATTGACATATAACATTGTATATATCTCAAGGGAACATTTAAAGTATACAGTGTGTTGATTTGATTAAAAGATTGAACATATGCTTTTCTCTCTCTCTTTCCCTTCAAATTTCACTGAAAGTATAGAAGATATGTAAAAGCGAGGGTTTGTGATGAGAGGAAAAGGTGCTCTGAGGAGTAGTGAGAGGTACTTCTGAAGGCCTGACTTTCTGGAATTATCCAGAACATAAGCCTAGACATTCAAGGAACTTAATCACCCCATAAAAAGGTTTTTTTACCTGCAATCGACCAGTGTTTGCCCGTGGTGAGGTTCTCACAGTTCTCACAGATACTCTGGTTAACGCATTTGCTGTGGCCATTGCATTGGCAAGCTAAAAAAAAGAATTTTAAAGGGTTGGTCATATGGTAGAGCTGGGTGGAATACACCCCAAAGGATTTACCTGCAACCATCTATGTTCCTTATTACTTCTAAATGATCATCTAAACTACTAAAAATGAGTTTGGGAAATAAGATCAAAACATCAAAAAGAGCAATTTCAGGAAAATCAGAAATACACCACAGCAAAAAGGGTTTTTTTTATCGTTATTCACCTTAAAAATAAATTTGAAAAATACAAGGAAGGAGAAAAAAAAATCATACACAATTCCGCCATCCAGAAATCACTGTCCACTTTTGGAATCTTTCCTTCCAGTATTTTTTTCTATACAATTTTATACAGTTGTGTTCATATTAATATTCAATTGTGATTTTTTTTAAGTGGATCACAGTTATTTTACATTATTTCCTCCATTACAAATTAAATGGTAGAATGATTTCTATGAAGTCAAATAGTTACTTTACCCATCTCCTGACATTCTGACAGTTTGCTTTCAATTTTTCATTTTAGGAAAACCTATATGTAAACATTTTTATAAGTGGAATTACTGATTCCTGATGCAAATAGGACTTCACAGCTAGAAAGGAATATGAGGCCGGGACTCTGGGTTGCTCAGGACAACTGGGTTCTGCAGAGCTTAGGTGGGGCCTCTCCCGTGGTGCACAACCTATACACAGACCTGTTATTTTTCTCCTTAGCTCTACTGAGATATAATTGACATATAACATTGTATATATCTCAAGGGAACATTTAAAGTATACAGTGTGTTGATTTGATTAAAAGATTGAACATATGCTTTTCTCTCTCTCTTTCCCTTCAAATTTCACTGAAAGTATAGAAGATATGTAAAAGCGAGGGTTTGTGATGAGAGGAAAAGGTGCTCTGAGGAGTAGTGAGAGGTACTTCTGAAGGCCTGACTTTCTGGAATTATCCAGAACATAAGCCTAGACATTCACTTAAAAATACAAATCAGTCTCAAGGAAGTTTGTGCACCCCAATGAAGGGTAGACCCAGCTCATTACAACTAGAAGCCCACGCGCAGCAACAAAGACCCGGCACAGCCAAAAAAAAAAAAAGGCAAAACAAAACCCACAGTGAGCTACCATTTCTCATATTCTCATACAGAAGAACATCTACAATCAAACAAGAGGATGTGGGGAAATCTGAACCTTTCTATTCTGCAAGTGAGAATGAAAACCGATGCAGCTACTTTGGAAAACTCTGTATCCATTATTCCCCATTTTTGTCCCTGGTCTTAGGCAACCACTGATCTATTTATTGTCTCTATAGATTTGCCCTTTTTTGGACATTCCATATTCACATATGGGCCTCCCTGGTGGCTCAGATGGTAAAGAATCTGCCTGCAATACAGGAGACCAGAGTTAGATCCTTCGGTTGTTGGGAAGATTCCATGGAGAAGGGAATGGCAACTCATTCCAGTATTCTTGCCTAGAAAACTCCCATGGACAGAGGAGTCTGGTGGGCTACAGTCCATGGGGTTGCAAAGAACTGGACAAGACTGAGCGACTAACATTTTCACTAAGTAACTTCCCTTATAAGAAGTCTTCACAAACAGTCCAGTTGTCAGGCAGGCTTTCAAAGAAATTTTTTTTTTTTTTTTTGGCTATTCTGGGTTTTCACTGCTTCCACAGGTTCTTCTCTAGTTGCACGGAGTGGGGGCTACTCTCTAGTTGAGGTGAGCAGGCTTCTTGTTGCAGTGACTTCTCTTGTTGTGGAACTTGGGCTTGAGGGCACACGGGCTTCAACAGTTGGTGGCTCAGAGGCTCTAGAGCACAGGATCCATAATTGTGGCTCAGGGGCTTAGTTGCTCTGCAGCATGTGGGATCTTCCCGGATCAGGTATCGAACTTGTGTCCTTTGCATTGGCAGGCGGACTCTTTACCACTGAGCTACGAGGGAAGCCCCTCAAAGAAATTTTTATGTAATAATCTCTTGGAAGTCTTTGCACCTGCCTACCCTCTCCCAATTGTTCTGGAGGCTTGCCAGTAATTCCTATTTACTGGAAGTTTGAATCAAAGGCCACTTCTCTGGGTTGGTTTCCCAGAGCAGCTACCCAGCAGGTCAAGGCTCAAGTTTAGGTCATCTCAAGGTCTATTCTTTCTTGCACTGACCACTGGGAGTGATAGAAAGGAAGGACAGCGTGAAGGGAAGAGATGGAAAGAGTGGGGAGAGGGGAGAGAAGGGCAAAGGGAGGGGAAGAAGGAGAGAGGGAGGTAGATAGGCAGGCTGAATTTTTCCTTTTTTCTTCTTGTCAAAGGGTTTTCCTACTCCCTATTCTTAGAGCATTTCAGTAAGAAAATTTGTATTTAAAAAATGGTTCCTTTCAAACATCTGTAAATCTCTAAAACCTAAATAAGCCTCAAGTCAGCATTACAAAGCAGGTACTGTTTTTCTTAAGAGCTTAAAAACCCTCTCTTTGAAATGTAAACATCAAGGGAGCCAGCCCCGCCTATTCCCTCTCCCTGGGAATGGTTCCAAACTAGAACCATCTGATAGTCTTAAAGACTTAAGTTTTCATTTTTGTTTTTTTCCTCTGGGTAAAGGCAATTAACTAACAAAAGTGGCCACACCAATTACTGGGTAAATTCACAATGAACTATGAAAGAATGTAGAGCCAACAGTGCTGTCAAATCCTCTCACACAAAGACAAGTTACCTTCATTCTGAGGACAAGTAAATAAATGACTCAATGGACATCATGACTCAATGCACACGAGTTTGAGCAAACTCTGGGAGACGGTGAAGGACAGGGAAGCCTGGTGTGCTGCAGTCCATGGGGTCACAAAGAGTCGGACACGACTAAACTGAACTGAACTGATGTAACAGACTGGGATATTTAAAAGGGTAGAATTTCTGTCTTTGCTATCTCACTAGTGGACAATCTGGTTTAATGCTTACTCAATAATAAAACTCTTTCTTTTCTACTTCTGTGGAGAAGAATTTCTGGCTTGGCAGGAGATTTTATCTTCCCTAATAATTTCTCCCCTAATAACTGTCATAAGGTTGTTTTTTGTTTTTGTTTTTTTTTTTTTGCTCATAAAGTTTTTTTTTTTTTTTTGAGGGGGCGGGTTGGGGAGGTAGGAGGGCGGGCAGGCCACTTCTAATGGTCTTTCATTTATCTATTTTCATCCATCTTTGTTCTTTGGCCCGTGTGGGCCTCCCATCACAGTGGCCTCTGTTGTCGCACAGCATCGGCTCTGGGCGCATGCGCGCCAGAGCTCCGGCTCGGTAATTGGACACATCGGTCTAGCCGCTACGTGGCACGTGGGATCTTCCCAGGCCAGGGATCAAACCGGTGCCCCTTGCACTGCAAGGCAGTGTCCTTACCCACTGGACCACCAGGGAAGCCCTCATAAAGTATTTTTAAGCAAAAAGAAAACTATAGAACAATATATCATATGTGTAATATATTTCATAGTCTTTTTTATTTTAAAACTATACATCTACAGAGATATCTATATTATAAAAGTTTTTCCTTCTGTGAAGAACTAGAGATGAGGAACTGTAGTTTTTAATTTTACTACATCTAATAGCTAATTTCTCTGATAAATACATTTCATTACTTTTGTTACAAAAGGTAGAAAACGGAAACTTCTTCATATTTTCATTAATTGACATGACAAACATTTTTCATATGAGACAGTTTCCTGAATAATCTGTCTTTTTTTCCTTAAAGAAATCCATATTAATGTAGTTTTCAAGGGTTTTATTCTTTGTAAATAGGTAGCGAAACACCAGATTGTGGATACTGAAGACATCTTACCTGGACAATGAATGAAAGACCAGTTGTATCTGCTGTCCTCCAGACACATGCTGGAGTTGAGAAGAGGCTGTGGATAGGAACTTCCTGTAGGGGCCTGAGACGGCATCTTCACTGGTCCTTTATAGGAGCCCTCCATGCATTTGCCTTTGCCAGTATTGCTGGGATCAGTGCACCATCCGCAGCCTGGCTGCTCCAGGCAGTGACTACACGTACAGTAGCCTGAACAATTCTCAGCTGTGAAAAAAACACACGTTACAATTCACTATCACGGGTAGACTTAAAGTTATCCTTTTGTTTAACAGACTATTCAACTTCTGTTAGTCAAAATTCCTAATCTATTATGACTGTTCAAACGATACAATAAAATTTTAAAGAGCCCAGCATTTTGTCCAACCTATAAGAGACTCCCCTTCTCCTTTCTAAATCCTAGAACGCTGGAGGCAGAAGAGACTTTAGCGATCATCTCCGGGCAAGCACTTACTTTAGGAATCAGGAGATTGAGACATGGAGACATTCCATCGATTGGACAATAGTGTACTGAGATTGGGCGAGTTATTTCTGTACTCTGTGATCTATCCTGCAATTGTTTACTGGGTCACTGTATTTGACTCTATGTGCAGGTTCATATCAGGCAGTCTCTGGACAGACCTGAGCAGATGGTCAAGTCTGGTCTCATCCCTAGAAAGCTCAGAGGCGACAGCACTGTCTGCACCCAGGAGCTGTCACCCCCATGGCTTAGAGCTCACGTGTCACTCACGGGGGCAGGTGCTCATGGTATACCACTCCATACACTGGCCGAAAGGGAAGGAGGCCACGTAGGCGTTGGAGTCCACGCACTGCTTCATGTTGCTGCACCACATGCACTCCGAGCTGCCGCTGGTACACTCCCCACAAGCTGTCCGCAAGGCGCAGGGCGTCCGGCACTGCTTGGCACTGTGGTTCGCTGGAAAGTAAACCCAAGACAGACACTTAAAGCTCCCACCATGTCAGGCAAACTCGAAGGTTTTTCAGTGTGGGTTGTGACCCCACTAAAATGTCATTACATAAATTCAGTGGGTTACACTAACTGAAGAAAACTCATAATCTTAGGTCATCGTGTACTTTTTTTTTTTTTAAAGATTTATTTATTTATTTATTTAGGGTGGGGGTCGGGTTAAGGAGGGAGGGGAGCGGGCGGGCCACTTCTATTGGTCTTTCATTTCTCTATTTTCATTCGTCTTTGTTCCTTGGCTCCTGTGGGCCTCCCATCGCGGTGGCATCTGTCGCTGCAGAGCGCCGGCTCTGGGCGCATGCGCTACAGAGCTCTGGCTCGGTAATTGGACACATCGGTCCAGCCGCTCCGCGGCACATGGGATCTTCCCAGGCCAGGGATCGAACCGGCGGCTCTTGCACTGCAAAGCGGTGTCCTTACCCACTGGACCACCAGGGGAAGCCCCATCGTGTACCTTTTCTTCCCCAAATATAAAGGGTTTATTGTCTTTCATCATCAGGAGCACACAATGAAAAACAGGAAAGCCGCCCCCTGTTCCGCAGTGTTCTTGCCAGGCGGTCCTCCGGGCAGGGCTGCCGTCCACTCCCGGCCTCAGGCCTCGAACATGGCGCAGCCGGAGCACAGCACTTTATCGTGAAAGTCACCGTAGTCCACGAGGATGCACAGCGCGCAGGCTGCCACCCGGCAGCGCATGCACAGGGCCCGCTCACACTGGCCGCACGCCGCCTTCCCGTCCACGGCCCACACGCAGGATGCAGGACGTGCAAGCTCCCGCCACCCCCACTGCGTCGATCAGCATCTGCCCGCGCACGGCCCGAGGGGCTTCCGTGGGGCCCGGCTTTGGGGACTCCGGTGTGTCGGTGTGTCGACGATGGCGCAGCTCTCCTCCCAGGCGGGGTCCGTGCAGGCCTGCGCCCCGCGGAAGAGCAGCTGCGTGGTCTTCTCGAAGATCTCCCACGTGAGGCGCTCTGTGCACACGCCGCGACTGAGCTGCCTCTGGCCCACACGCACCTTGAGCTGCAGTGGGGCCGCGTCCCCGAAGGGGCAGCCCCGCTTCCCATCGTGTACTCTTTAGTCAAGTATATTTATATACTTGGTGGGAAAAACTTTTTCTTTTCAAAGGGCCATTAAGGACAGATATGAGGGAACAAGCTGATCTTTCCATAAGAGTAGGAGTTGTAAAGGTCCTTATAACATAGGAGACCCAAAATGAACTTCACAAGTTTTCCAACTCACCTGAATATGCAAAATTATATCTTTGTATATTCTAGGAAAAGAAGAACCACAATTTTCATTAAATTCACCATAGTACCCAGGATCCAAAATGGCTGAAAAGTCTCCCTACAGGAAGGTTAAATTAATGTGACTCCCATGGTGCTCTGAATTCTCTTCCACACCCCTCCATATTTAGACAAATTATAATACCTTCCTAAAATGAGACATGATGTCAATGGAGTCCAGCCTCCCAAAAGCATCCACAAAATTCCAACTACTGCTTGAGAGTTGCCCTGCCTGCAAAGGAGGATGCTGGTCTAGCGCTTGTCTGTGTGCTGCAAATGCCACCCTGTGCCTGACTTTAGGAAACCTACATGTGCCTAGACGAAAGCTTCAAGACTGGGAACGAACTCCAGTGTAGGCTCTTCGGCACTTTTCTGCAGCTTTATTGCACTGCAGGTTTGCTTCTGCTCCCCTTATTCACTATCTCCTGGAGCTGGCTCAAATTCATGTCCGTTGAGTCAATGATGATATCTAACCATCTCATCCTCTGCTGCCCCCTTCTCTTTGTGCCTTCGATCTCTCCTAGCATCAAGGTCTTTTCCAGTGAGCTGACTCTTCACATCAGGTGGCCCAAGTATTGGAGCTGCAGCTTCAGCATCAGCCCTTCCAGTAAGTATTCAGAGCTGATTTCCTTCAGGATTGAGTGGTTTGATCTCGTTGCAGTCCCAGGGACTCTCAAGAGTCTTCTCTAACACCACAGGTTTGAAGGCATCAGTTCTTCAGTGTTCAGCCTTCTTTGTGGTTCAACACTCACATCCATACATGACTACTGGGAAAACCAGAGACCTGGTTATACAAACCTTTATGGCCAAGTGATGTCTCTGCTTTTGAATACACTGTCTAGGTTTGTCATAGCTTTCTTCCCAAGGAGTAAGTGTCTTCAAGGTGTAGTCTATAAAAGGTGGGAAAAACTTTTTCTTTTCAAAGGGCCATTAAGGACAGATATGAGGGAACAAGCTGATCTTTCCATAAGAGTAGGAGTTGTAAAGGTCCTTATAACATAGGAGACCCAAAATGAACTTCACAAGTTTTCCAACTCACCTGAATATGCAAAATTATATCTTTGTATATTCTAGGAAAAGAAGAACCACAATTTTCATTAAATTCACCATAGTACCCAGGATCCAAAATGGCTGAAAAGTCTCCCTACAGGAAGGTTAAATTAATGTGACTCCCATGGTGCTCTGAATTCTCTTCCACACCCCTCCATATTTAGACAAATTATAATACCTTCCTAAAATGAGACATGATGTCAATGGAGTCCAGCCTCCCAAAAGCATCCACAAAATTCCAACTACTGCTTGAGAGTTGCCCTGCCTGCAAAGGAGGATGCTGGTCTAGCGCTTGTCTGTGTGCTGCAAATGCCACCCTGTGCCTGACTTTAGGAAACCTACATGTGCCTAGACGAAAGCTTCAAGACTGGGAACGAACTCCAGTGTAGGCTCTTTCGGCACTTTTCTGCAGCTTTATTGCACTGCAGGTTTGCTTCTGCTCCCGTTATTCACTATCTCCTGGAGCTGGCTCAAATTCATGTCCGTTGAGTCAATGATGATATCTAACCATCTCATCCTCTGCTGCCCCCTTCTCTTTGTGCCTTCGATCTCTCCTAGCATCAAGGTCTTTTCCAGTGAGCTGACTCTTCACATCAGGTGGCCCAAGTATTGGAGCTGCAGCTTCAGCATCAGCCCTTCCAGTAAGTATTCAGAGCTGATTTCCTTCAGGATTGAGTGGTTTGATCTCGTTGCAGTCCCAGGGACTCTCAAGAGTCTTCTCTAACACCACAGGTTTGAAGGCATCAGTTCTTCAGTGTTCAGCCTTCTTTGTGGTTCAACACTCACATCCATACATGACTACTGGGAAAACCAGAGACCTGGTTATACAAACCTTTATGGCCAAGTGATGTCTCTGCTTTTGAATACACTGTCTAGGTTTGTCATAGCTTTCTTCCCAAGGAGTAAGTGTCTTCTAAATCATGGTTGTAGCTACCATCCATGGTGATTTTGGAGCCCAAGAAAATCTATCTCTGCTTCCACTTTTCCATGCTCTATTTGCCACTGAAATGATGGGACAGCATGCCATGATCTTAGAGCTTGATTCTAGCTTGTGATTCATCCAGGCTGGCATTTCACACGATGGACTCTGCATGTAAGTTAGACAAGTAGGATGGCAGTATGCAGACTCTTATACTCCTTTCCCAATTTTAAACCAGTTAGTTGTTTCATGTCCGGTTCTGCTGCCTCTTGACCCACAGGAACACTCCAGTCATTCTTCTCCCCACTGAGACTGTCTTTCTGTCCACCGTCCCCGCAGTGATCTGCTTGCTTTCCTGATCTTTAGATTTTTTTGTTCGAAAATTTCTTCCAAAGCCAACACCTAGAAATTTGCCTTTCAGAGCAATTCTCAATACCTTTTGTGGTCAACAAACCAATCAATCTCACTGTTATTTGGAATATTGTTGAGTGACTAAGTTGTGTCAGACTCTGTTTTTTTAAATTAATTTTGACTGCTTTTCTTGTTTTCTTATTTATTTATTTTCATCCATCTTTATTCTTTGGCCTGTGCGGGCCTCCCATTGCAGTGGCCTCTCTCGTTGCAGAGCATTGGCTCTGAGCACATGTGCTCCAAAGAGCTGGCTCGTAAATGGACACACCAGTCCAGCCACTCCATGGCACATGGGATCTTCCTGGGCCAGGGATCAAACCAGTGCCTCTTGCATTGCAAGGTGGACACTTTACCCACTGGACCACCAGGGAAGCCCTGCGTCAGACTCTTTTGCAATCCCATGTACTGTAGCCTGCCAGTCTCCTCTGTCCATGGGATGCTCTAGGCAAGAATACTGGAGTGGATTACCATTTCCTTCTCCAGGGGATCTTCATGACCCAGGGATTGAACCTATGTCTCCTGCATGCATCTTCTGCATTACAGGTGGATTTTTTACCACTGAGCCACCAGGGAAGTGTCAGTCACTTTTTGTTTTGTTCATGGCTTACACTACTTCCTTAAAAATCCTGCATTATTTGCTTCATATGAAATCAATACTCCACCTGTCTTTTCTTGAAAATTTCACACTTAATTGTGGCTTCTACAGTTTCTCTTTCAATTAACTTCCAGCAATGCACAATGCAACTATATACTTACCCGGCCTTTCACAGACACTACCGTTGAGTGGATTGATGCAGGTTGCAGCCTTTAAGCCCCTAGTACTGGGTTCTGACAAGATTCCACAGAATCCAGCATCACTGGGCTCAGATGGCATCCACTGTAGTGAACTATTTGTGAATGGGGACATATCTTCCCAGCACCAATAGGACACATTGATCTTCCGAAGGCCAACCCATGGGGTCAAGGTGAGCTTGGACTGCAGGCAAAGCAGACACAGCTATGAATATAATCTATGTCTTGACCAAAACTGACTTCTAGATAAAAACTATTAAGTTACATACGTCCAAAAGATACAGGAAAACCTTATCCCTGATTAGTCATGGTAGAGTACTGCAGACCATTATTTTTATGTTTATGTTACATATCATTCCTGGTATGGCCATATGGTAAAGGATAGAAATATAGCTTGGAGAAGACATCAGAATCTTCACACAAATTAACAGCAAAGTAGTAAGCAAGTTTCTAAATTTCTGCAAACTATGACAAATGCTATGAAGAGATAGGAACCCCAACTTGGTTGAAATGTCTATTTATAGATGAAATACAGTATCAATATTTATGAAATATTGGTTATATACTGATCATTATCTAAGCCTGCTCTGGGTAAGTTAGATGATTGAAGATTCCCACCTCCACCTGGGGAGGCAGAGGGTACTGGCCATCTCAAAATTTTATAGGGAATAATAGATCAATGAATTCCTGGGCATTCACTCCTGGAAAAGTCTGTATCTTGCTCTACTGAAATGTCCTTGTTGCAGTTTTTTTAAAAATGCTGTACAAAGTTTAGCCCAGAAATGAAAGATATTTTTAATTCTGTCAGTTACAAAACAAAATGTACAATATTTCCATTTGGGGGATGAAAAAATAAACATGCTTATGTGCACTCAGTTGCATCTGACTCTTTGTGACCCTATGAACTACAGCCCACCAGGCTCCTCTGTCCATGGGATTTTCCCGGCAAGAACATTCGAGTAGGTTGCCATTTCCTTCTCCAGGGAACATCCTTAAGAGACTTAAAACACAGACACACACACACATTCAAAAGTTGTTATTTTTAGCTGTAGTGAGTGATATTTATTTTCTTATTTTTAATGTTAATTTCCTTAGAAATACACATTATTTTTCCAAGGAAATAAAGATAATTAATGTTAAAGTTCTTTAAAAGTCCTTTAATAACTTTCTTTTGCTTTCATGATAAAATTCCAAGTGATCAGCATTGTAGACAAGGCATCTCAGGTTTTGGTACTGATCCCTCATGAGGCCCAACTACAGTAATTCCCTTCCATTCAGTCTGCCCCAGCTATGAAAACTTAGCTGCAGCTCAGCCCTCAATCTCTATGTCTTACACTTTGTGGGGATCAACGCACAGAGAGCCCAACTCAATCCTGCTGTCTTCATGGTAGAGTACTGCAGACCATTATTTTTATGTTTATGTTACATATCATTCCTGGTATGGCCATATGGTAAAGGATAGAAATATAGCTTGGAGAAGACATCAGAATCTTCACACAAATTAACAGCAAAGTAGTAAGCAAGTTTCTAAATTTCTGCAAACTATGACAAATGCTATGAAGAGATAGGAACCCCAACTTGGTTGAAATGTCTATTTATAGATGAAATACAGTATCAATATTTATGAAATATTGGTTATATACTGATCATTATCTAAGCCTGCTCTGGGTAAGTTAGATGATTGAAGATTCCCACCTCCACCTGGGGAGGCAGAGGGTACTGGCCATCTCAAAATTTTATAGGAATAATAGATCAATGAATTCCTGGGCATTCACTCCTGGAAAAGTCTGTATCTTGCTCTACTGAAATGTCCTTGTTGCAGTTTTTTTAAAAATGCTGTACAAAGTTTAGCCCAGAAATGAAAGATATTTTTAATTCTGTCAGTTACAAAACAAAATGTACAATATTTCCATTTGGGGATGAAAAATAAACATGCTTATGTGCACTCAGTTGCATCTGACTCTTTGTGACCCTATGAACTACAGCCCACCAGGCTCCTCTGTCCATGGGATTTTCCCGGCAAGAACATTCGAGTAGGTTGCCATTTCCTTCTCCAGGGAACATCCTTAAGAGACTTAAAACACAGACACACACACACATTCAAAAGTTGTTATTTTTAGCTGTAGTGAGTGATATTTATTTTCTTATTTTTAATGTTAATTTCCTTAGAAATACACATTATTTTTCCAAGGAAATAAAGATAATTAATGTTAAAGTTCTTTAAAAGTCCTTTAATAACTTTCTTTTGCTTTCATGATAAAATTCCAAGTGATCAGCATTGTAGACAAGGCATCTCAGGTTTTGGTACTGATCCCTCATGAGGCCCAACTACAGTAATTCCCTTCCATTCAGTCTGCCCCAGCTATGAAAACTTAGCTGCAGCTCAGCCCTCAATCTCTATGTCTTACACTTTGTGGGGATCAACGCACAGAGAGCCCAACTCAATCCTGCTGTCTTCAGGGGTTACCTCTTTCTAGCTATCTGTCAGCCAGCTTCTGCCCTAAAGGCAAAAGTTCTCTTTCTTATTTTAACATACAAGCCTGGGCTCTAAGTCTAGACTTACAGCTATGGAAGCACATTACTTGAGTTGTATCTCAACTGTCAGTCTGATCATGAGGCAATGAATTCCTGTTTATAAAGATGACCCCAGCAGATTACTGATAACCTTTCAGAGCTAGGAAACCCAAGGAAGAGAGACAAGGGACCAGAAGATGTGTCTGTGGCCAGCTGGGATAGTTGAACCCTTTGAACCAGGTATTCTTTCAGAAACATGGAGCTAGAAGTCACTGGTAATGGGGAAAGCTCGGACCATCAATTTTCTGAGGGAATGACTAACTATAACATCAGCTAACAGCTAAAGATAAGAGCACCTCTATCTGGGGAATGAGGAAAAGAGAAAAAAACAACATGGGTAGTCTCCAGGAGAGATTGTGAAATTTGAAAAGGTTTTCAAGATATCACAAAATACCAAGTCTAGCCTTTAGTGTACCCCAAAGTAACCACATTTATAATGTAGCACCAATGGTTAAGTATCCACACCACACCAAAGCTGCACTGGAAAAATGACTAAGTGGATAAAAGTAAAATACAGGGGCTTCCCTGGTGGTCCAGTGGGTAAGGACACCGCCTTGCAGTGCAAGGGGCGTCAGTTCAATCCCTGGCCTGGGAAGATCCCATGTGCCGCGGAGCGGCTGCACCGATGTGTCCAATTACCGAGCTGGAGCTCTAGGGCGCATGCGCCCAGAGCCGGTGCTCTGTGACAACAGAGGCCACCGCGCGATGGGAGGCCCACATGGGCCAAGGAACAAAGATGGATGAAGACAGATAAATGAAAGACCAATAGAAGTGGACCACCCGCTGCCCTCCCTCCCCAACTCGCCTCCCCCTGCCAAAAAAAAAAAAGAAAAAAAGTAAAACACAGAGCCCCTCCTACCCGTCTGGGGCATGATGCCACATGAAGCCAAGATGCAGACCAGCCTTCCTAGGTCCTTCCCAAGGAAGGGCTGCTTGCCCATTCTGTCTACCTGCTTGACATTTCCCCCAACTGCTCTGCATCAAAGCCAATGCTGTTTCAAGAGCACTATCTTGTGAGTATCTCGTCAACTTAGGGTGGGACCACAGTTCTACTAGGATTCTGGACTAAGAAACATGAAATGTGATTGTGGAATATCAACTACCAGCTACCCAAGAGCAGTCAGTGGACAGGAAGAGAACTTGGGCTCTTCTGTGCTCAGAAACTCTTGATAAGAAAATGAGCTCTCCTTCAGGGCAGATCATATCTAAGACAGACTCAAATAGATGTCCATTTTTTAGGGTGATTAACATTAAACCATATTACACACTGTAACAATACCTGAAACCTGGCCTCATTCGACTCAGCTAATTAGCAATGGCATCCCCTCCCCCACCCCAGTAGAACCTAGGGATAAAACAGATACAAAATCACCTATTAATACCGCAGGATATGTGCATATGTAAACATGTGACTATTCAATACACATGTAATTATTGATATATTTTATAATTCAATGTACAACCAATGAAAATGGGTAGTCTCCAGGAGAGATTGTGAAATTTGAAAAGGTTTTCAAGATATCACAAAATACCAAGTCTAGCCTTTAGTGTACCCCAAAGTAACCACATTTATAATGTAGCACCAATGGTTAAGTATCCACACCACACCAAAGCTGCACTGGAAAAATGACTAAGTGGATAAAAGTAAAATACAGGGGCTTCCCTGGTGGTCCAGTGGGTAAGGACACCGCCTTGCAGTGCAAGGGGCGTCAGTTCAATCCCTGGCCTGGGAAGATCCCATGTGCCGCGGAGCGGCTGCACCGATGTGTCCAATTACCGAGCTGGAGCTCTAGGGCGCATGCGCCCAGAGCCGGTGCTCTGTGACAACAGAGGCCACCGCGCGATGGGAGGCCCACATGGGCCAAGGAACAAAGATGGATGAAGACAGATAAATGAAAGACCAATAGAAGTGGACCACCCGCTGCCCTCCCTCCCCAACTCGCCTCCCCCTGCCAAAAAAAAAAGAAAAAAAGTAAAACACAGAGCCCCTCCTACCCGTCTGGGGCATGATGCCACATGAAGCCAAGATGCAGACCAGCCTTCCTAGGTCCTTCCCAAGGAAGGGCTGCTTGCCCATTCTGTCTACCTGCTTGACATTTCCCCCAACTGCTCTGCATCAAAGCCAATGCTGTTTCAAGAGCACTATCTTGTGAGTATCTCGTCAACTTAGGGTGGGACCACAGTTCTACTAGGATTCTGGACTAAGAAACATGAAATGTGATTGTGGAATATCAACTACCAGCTACCCAAGAGCAGTCAGTGGACAGGAAGAGAACTTGGGCTCTTCTGTGCTCAGAAACTCTTGATAAGAAAATGAGCTCTCCTTCAGGGCAGATCATATCTAAGACAGACTCAAATAGATGTCCATTTTTTAGGGTGATTAACATTAAACCATATTACACACTGTAACAATACCTGAAACCTGGCCTCATTCGACTCAGCTAATTAGCAATGGCATCCCCTCCCCCACCCCAGTAGAACCTAGGGATAAAACAGATACAAAATCACCTATTAATACCGCAGGATATGTGCATATGTAAACATGTGACTATTCAATACACATGTAATTATTGATATATTTTATAATTCAATGAAGTACAACCAATGAAAATAAGAAGCCAGAACTTCAGAATTTCAAGATAAGAAAGAATATGTAACATTAAAGGAAGAGAATTTGACAGTGCAGTTCCCTGGTCTATTATACTGCAGGTCCTCGCGTTCCTCCTCCTGCCAAGCACGTCACAGGTAAGCTGCAGTCCTGTTCTCAGTATAAAGGTGGACACTAGAAACTCAGGTTCCGAGGATTTGAACTCACCATGCTCTGTGATGACTGCATGATTCGAAGCTGCTTAAGGACAAATTCTACCTTCTTCTGAGTTGTAAGAGAAGCCAAAAAGGCATTGTGGTTCCTACAGGACAATTTTGCATTGTCATAATTCTCCTTGGCAGTAGTAATTTTCAAACATGAGTTTCCAACCAAATGCCAGCCAATGCCACAGATGTTTTCTTTGTTAAAGAGGGAGAGAAAACAAGGTTTAGAAATCACACAAGACTGCTTATGTTACCAGTTTCAACGGCTGTAAATCTAAAATTTTTTGTAGTTCAGTTCACAATACTTCATTTGGATATGCTGAGTGCATTAGACACATTCCCAAGGATCAAATATAGAACACATACATGAAGTTTTCAAATGTTTATCAATCCTATTTTCTCAAGATGTGTATGTATTCTGAGGTCAATCCTCTAATGGCTTACAGAAAAACATTTGTTTGATGCTAGTGTGAAATTTATAACCCCCTCTTTCGAAACACAATTAGAAACAAGGCTAAAATCCTAGGTTAGAAGTAGAAAAATGAATGTGCGTTACTGGAGAGAGAGGGTGGAAAACTGCAAGAACAGAAATGAGCTGGTGAGTGAACAAGTCTACAAAAGATGCACTGTTTTGACATCAAGTGGGAGATAAATTCAAGTTACATAAAACATCCCAAAAGTGAGATGCAAAAGAGCCTTTTGGGGAAATAAGCCAAAGTGCTACAGCTAGAGTACAGCAGGCAAGTTTGTAATCTGCTGTGACCTCTCTGAACCCACACAAAGATCCGCACAGAAGATACATCTACTTCTTGAAAAGAGTGCATGAGCAAAGCATGTAATTATTGATATATTTTATAATTCAATGAAGTACAACCAATGAAAATAAGAAGCCAGAACTTCAGAATTTCAAGATAAGAAAGAATATGTAACATTAAAGGAAGAGAATTTGACAGTGCAGTTCCCTGGTCTATTATACTGCAGGTCCTCGCGTTCCTCCTCCTGCCAAGCACGTCACAGGTAAGCTGCAGTCCTGTTCTCAGTATAAAGGTGGACACTAGAAACTCAGGTTCCGAGATTTGAACTCACCATGCTCTGTGATGACTGCATGATTCGAAGCTGCTTAAGGACAAATTCTACCTTCTTCTGAGTTGTAAGAGAAGCCAAAAAGGCATTGTGGTTCCTACAGGACAATTTTGCATTGTCATAATTCTCCTTGGCAGTAGTAATTTTCAAACATGAGTTTCCAACCAAATGCCAGCCAATGCCACAGATGTTTTCTTTGTTAAAGAGGGGAGAGAAAAACAATGTTTAGAAATCACACAAAACTGCTTATATTACCAGTTTCAACGGCTGTAAATCTAAAATTTTTTTTAGTTCAGTTCAAAATACTTCATTTGGATATGCTGAGTGCATTAGACACATTCCCAAGGATCAAATATAGAACACATACATGAAGTTTTCAAATGTTTATCAATCCTATTTTCTCAAGATGTGTATGTATTCTGAGGTCAATCCTCTAATGGCTTACAGAAAAACATTTGTTTGATGCTAGTGTGAAATTTATAACCCCCTCTTTCGAAACACAATTAGAAACAAGGCTAAAATCCTAGGTTAGAAGTAGAAAAATGAATGTGCGTTACTGGAGAGAGAGGGTGGAAAACTGCAAGAACAGAAATGAGCTGGTGAGTGAACAAGTCTACAAAAGATGCACTGTTTTGACATCAAGTGGGAGATAAATTCAAGTTACATAAAACATCCCAAAAGTGAGATGCAAAAGAGCCTTTTGGGGAAATAAGCCAAAGTGCTACAGCTAGAGTACAGCAGGCAAGTTTGTAATCTGCTGTGACCTCTCTGAACCCACACAAAGATCCGCACAGAAGATACATCTACTTCTTGAAAAGAGTGCATGAGCAAAGAAACTTCACCCAAACCAAAGCCCCCTGGATATACCCTCAACAATGTTCATCAACAGCCAGTGAGATAAAAGGCAAGTCACAGAAAAGGGATCATTTCAGAACAGATAGAGACTTGCTCCTCAAAGTGTGGCATTAGTGTCATTGCCCATGAAATGCAGATGCTAGGGTCCCACCACAAATTTGTGCCAGAATCTGGCTTCTGGCAAGACCCCCAGGTACTCTGCTACGCACTGAAGTGTGAGATGCAGTGAGGTAAAGAACAAGAAGTCCATTCCAGCAAGCTGAATCAAGTACTTCCAAAGGACATTCAAGAGGGGCCCGGTAGAGCCCAGCTAGCCTGGACTTCTTTTACACAGAGCCACAGAAGATCCCTTCCTGGACTTCCTGGCTGAGTAAATATATCACAGAGTTTCAGTCATCGCTGGCTGGCTTCATGCCCCCGACTCATCATCCTAAACTCAGAAGAGCTATAAACTGAGGTATATGGGGCTGGGGTCATCTCAGGAAGGGCTTCTGACAGAGGCATCTCTCCTCTCCTTGTCAGAAGGTGCTGACAACCTGATCCCAATGATCAATAAGAAGTACTCTTCATAAAGTGCCCAGCAGACTGGCCACTGAAACTGCTGCCTTCTACTCCCCCGTGACCACCACAGAGTGGGTTGGGGACAAGGGAGCAGGCTCAGTGACACGGAGTCAAGCTGTGATTCAACTCTCCACAGCGGCAGATAATGAATGCTTCACTTGCTTTCAAAGGACGGTAGAAGTAAATACTTAAGAACTGTGTTTCTGCTTTAAAAAATAACAGCCACAATAACGGTGTGGGGGATGAATGGATAACATGAGTTCTCCCTTTTTGTTGGGTTCAGTCTAGGCTGCACAGTATTGAGGGTGTGTGCCTGTGAAGTCTTTGGATCCACACACATCATGATGCTTCCACAAGGCCTACCGGGCAGAGCAATGCACTCCTGGTTCCGGGGCTCCCACTGGCAGTTCTGGTCCAGGGCACAGCTCCTGCAGCTGGTCTTCTTGTTACAGTAGTACATGGGGTTATCTTTGGGGCAATGATCATACTTGAAAATGGAGATCTAGAATACAATGGACAAGAGCTTTTCTCTTAAATTCACAGATTTCATGGTGAGAAACAGAATACTAAAAATAACAAGGTCTAACTGAGGAAGCAAACTACAAATGCAGAAGATGTAGGTGAAGCAGCATTTTCAGTGGAAACATTACAGTGAAATGTTCTGTTCAAGGACATGCAAGGATCCAGCAAGAAAGTACTACATTCTCTTAAACACCATGTTTCAACCTGTCCATCTGTAAAATGGCAATGTTGAACTTGCTTTTTAAATGACTCCCAAACAGTTGAAAAATTTTATATTTTATGAGCTGCTTTACAGATTGACAAAGAATATCTTATAGTCAAAAATTATAAAAGTTGTCGTGTCTTTCTTGCCTTATAATCTAATAAAAAATCATAAATGATATGCAAAAATTATGCTGAGGCAATATATAACATAAGACAAGGAGATTTTACAAAGTCTATTATTCCCAAAATTTGGCAGCTACACACCTGACTCACTTTCAGTTTCAGGTCCTAAACTGCTCCCCAACCTTGCGTTGGTTCAGGGAGCACACCATCACAAACTTCACACCAAGAATCTATCACTTAGCCACAGCCATGCCTAGCTAGGGCTGGGGTACACTTAGAATTTGCCTTTTTCTAAAACACACACATCAATCCTCCTGGCTAGCAGAACCTTTGGAATTAGGACATACAGAGCATCATTTCTTTTTCTTTTTAAAATTTCTGGCCACTTTTATTGGTCTTTCATTTATTTTATTTTCATCCGTCTTTGTTCTTCAGCCTGTGTGGGCCTCCCATTGCAGTGGCCTTTCTCGTTGCAGAGCACTGGCTCTGGACGCATGGGCTCCAGAGCGCTGGCTCGTAACTGGACACACGGGTCCTTCCACTTCGCGGCACGTGGGATCTTCCCAGGCCAGGGATGGAACCATTGGCCCTTGCAGTGCAAGGTGAACTCTTTACCCAGTGGACCACCAGGAAAGCCCTAGAGCATTTCTTACTAAAAGAAATGATGCAACGATAAAATCCTAACCTGCACTGAAGATTTCAAAAATAACTCTGGGCTATTATTTATACCATACACACTAAAATCTACACCTAACCCTACTGAGGATTTTTCTACCCTCTGAAATCCTTGAGAAACTGACCTGGCCCTCTGCGCAGCTGTGGTTCGTGGGGACACAATGGTCACTGCACCAGCGGCATTCATTGGTGTTAGCCGTGCAGCTGTAACAGTCTGTGAGCTGGTCACATCTGTCATGGTCAAAAACTACGAAGAGAAGGAAAAACTTATCAACTGTGACAGCCTCTCCTCAGGAAAGTCACAGTCCAGTGTAGCTGCTGCTGAGCACAATATGACACTGAGACAAACAAAACAAAACAGCAACAAAGTAACAAGGCCGGAAGTAAAATGAGGAGTGAAACCGGCAAGAAAATATATTGGTATGTTCAGGTTAAAATAGTATTTAGAAATAAGTCACTATACATAAGACAAGGAGATTTTACAAAGTCTATTATTCCCAAAATTTGGCAGCTACACACCTGACTCACTTTCAGTTTCAGGTCCTAAACTGCTCCCCAACCTTGCGTTGGTTCAGGGAGCACACCATCACAAACTTCACACCAAGAATCTATCACTTAGCCACAGCCATGCCTAGCTAGGGCTGGGGTACACTTAGAATTTGCCTTTTTCTAAAACACACACATCAATCCTCCTGGCTAGCAGAACCTTTGGAATTAGGACATACAGAGCATCATTTCTTTTTCTTTTTAAAATTTCTGGCCACTTTTATTGGTCTTTCATTTATTTTATTTTCATCCGTCTTTGTTCTTCAGCCTGTGTGGGCCTCCCATTGCAGTGGCCTCTCTCGTTGCAGAGCACTGGCTCTGGGCGCATGTGCTCCAGAGCTCCGGCTCGTAACTGGACACACGGGTCCTTCCACTTCGCGGCACGTGGGATCTTCCCAGGCCAGGGATGGAACCATTGGCCCTTGCAGTGCAAGGTGAACTCTTTACCCAGTGGACCACCAGGAAAGCCCTAGAGCATTTCTTACTAAAAGAAATGATGCAACGATAAAATCCTAACCTGCACTGAAGATTTCAAAAATAACTCTGGGCTATTATTTATACCATACACACTAAAATCTACACCTAACCCTACTGAGGATTTTTCTACCCTCTGAAATCCTTGAGAAACTGACCTGGCCCTCTGCGCAGCTGTGGTTCGTGGGGACACAATGGTCACTGCACCAGCGGCATTCATTGGTGTTAGCCGTGCAGCTGTAACAGTCTGTGAGCTGGTCACATCTGTCATGGTCAAAAACTACGAAGAGAAGGAAAAACTTATCAACTGTGACAGCCTCTCCTCAGGAAAGTCACAGTCCAGTGTAGCTGCTGCTGAGCACAATATGACACTGAGACAAACAAAACAAAACAGCAACAAAGTAACAAGGCCGGGAAGTAAAATGAGGAGTGAAACCGGCAAGAAAATATATTGGTATGTTCAGGTTAAAATAGTATTTAGAAATAAGCAAACATTCTGAAGAAAAGTCATTTTGTACTAAACCCTCCCAACAAAAGTACACAGAAAAACAAAGACAGAATAATTCAACAATGAGATATAAGGGAAATAGGTCTGGTTCTTTGAATACTGTTCTCCCCAAGAGAGAAATCAACTAGCAACTGAATGAACACCAAGAGCTGCCCAGGATCCAAAGAACTATAAGGAGACCAAGTCACTCCACCTCGTTATAAATGCAAGACCTCTCTAGACGCAGGCAGCAGGCAGCACACAGAACACCAAAGAAGGCAATACACATATATGTCAATCAAGAAATTCTGGGTTACTACAGGCCTGTTGATTTCCTTCTGACCCTAGATGGGTCAAGGTCAGCAATGAAGAGAAGCTGCACCACTGTGCTGTCTCATCTACTGAATCGTCCACAGACATGGCACATGGCAAAATTCACAGACAAGAAAAGGCAGGGTGCACCCTCACATAGCTCTTACTCAGCAACCTGCTCCTTAGGCTGTTCATCCTGCCCTGTCATCACCCCATGGCCTGGGCCCACACAGAAAGCAGAGGGAACCTGGGAGGTGACACTGGAGATGAGTTCACAGTGAACCTCCTAAGGGAATGAAATACTGTTTCCTAGAACTTTTAAAATATGGTTCAAAAATAACTACTGCACTGCTTTCAGCCCTTTTAGGAGATAGTCACTAGCCCTATCAAATCCTGGTCATCTTGGTTCTCCAGCACTCACCAGTCCACCAAGGAACCTGGAAAGATGACTGGACGTTTATGTTCAGCTTAATTTGGAACATTCCAGGAGAGTGAAGGCTGCCTCTATCCATCAAAACGTTCATGGGAACTACTACACCAACCCTGACAGGTAAGAAATTCATTTAATATACTTTATGTTAATTGAAGTGAAAAAACATTTTGCAGAGACTTTTATTTATTTATTTTTTAAATTTTGGGCTCTTTTATTAGTCCTTCACCTATTTATTTTCATCCATCTTAATTCTTTGGCCTGTGTGGGCCTTCCATAGTGGCGGCCTCTCTGGTTGCAGTGCACCGGTTCTGGGCCCATGCACTCCAGAGCACTGGCTCGTAATCGGACACACTGGTCAGGCCTCTCCGCAGCACGTGGGATCTTCCCAGGCCAGGGATTGAACCGGTGCCCCTCGCACTGCAAGGTGGACTCTTTACCCACTGGATCCCCTGGATCACCAGGGGAGTCCTTTTTTTAACTTTTAAAAGATTTTCTCACATGTGACTTCACTGGATTGCACCATGTTACATGTCAAAGCAAAAGGGTAATAAGAAGCTGAGTAGGTGAGGTGAAGAGGACTCGGACAGTACAACGGGTGATTCTAGAAGCAGGGAGCACTGCATGTCTTCGGCAACTGCCTGCCTTTGCCAGCACTGCTGTGGTCACTAGAAAGGCTAGAAAAGACTGCAGCTCTTCCTCTAGCCATGAGAACAGTCTACTCCAACACAGCCTTTCTGGACTGGCCCTCTTAACCTTATCCTCAGTGTAAGAACTGCATATTCCACAACATGGCAGCCACCAACCACATGTAGTTTTTTTTTTTTTATTTCTTTTTGGCTGCCTGGCATGCAGGATCTTAGTTCCCAGATCAGAGATGCGACCCATGTCCCCTGCTGCAGAAGAGAAATCTTAACCACTGGACTGCCAGGGAAGTTCCCACATCAAGTTTTTAATTTAAATTAATTAAAAATCAAAAATTAATTTCTTCATCCATATCAGTCTCATTCCAAGTGTTTGATAACCTCATGTGGGTAGTAGCCACCATACGGGGACAGTGCAGATATAAAAAAAGTCCTACTGGACTGCAGTGCCCCAGAAGAACTGCAATGCAACTAGGCTCTGGAGCTGGAATACAAAGGCTACACAATGCTAAGAAGGTTTTTTCTTCATCATTAGCAAACAGCAGATACGGCATGTTCCCATTCACTATAAAGATGTTTAAAACCAATTTTTAAATACCCAGAAAGCATCTGTCTGTTATTACTGAATAATTTTGGGTAATAAAATGAATACTGAAAAGTTCATGTAAGTGCCTTCACAGTTTAGACAAAGAAGAGAGAGAGAAAAATACATACTTCTTTTAGAATAACATTCTGATCTTATCTTGTCTTGTGCTTCAGCTGCCAACTCCCAGGACACACACTGAGAGGACCCTGTGTCCCAAACACACCGGATGCCAGGTCCTGCCGCTAGACAAGCAGCTTCACTCTGGTGTGCTTCACACTGTTCCGCAGTAAATACTAGGATGTCACTGAGGAGGAGACTATTGAAACCACCAAATACATACATGGTTCTAAAAAGAAAAAAAAAAGAGAGAAAAAGTTTACTGGACATGTATATAAACAAATACATGACATACTTTTTCTCGTCTTTAAACAAATCTCACATATCAAAAATCCTGTAAAAAGTTATTTTTCAAGATCTCAAAAGTCCCTGTTATACTTCTACTTCCCAAATTCCAACCTTTCACAATGGCCTGTGACTACCCAGAATAGTTCCAATAATCTACCTACTCTTTCTGGCTACTAGCACAGATAAAGGTTCTTTAACCAAAACGGTGTCAAGAAAACACAGACCAGTAAGAAAGAGATAAGAGTGCATATAGAAATTTAATGCACAGTACCAGTTGCATTCTAATTAATAGAACAGATGATTTCAAGGATTGCTTCCAGGGGTTTCCTTGGTGGCTCAGTGGTAAAGAATCTGCCCGCCAATGCAGGAGACATGAGTTCAATCCCTTGTTCGGGAAGATCCCACACGCCGCAGAACAACTAAGCCTGTGCGCCACAACAACAAAGCCTGTGCCTGGGAGTCGCACCTTCTGAAGCCCAAGCACCCTAGAGCCCATGCTCTGCAACAAGAGAAGCCGGAGCTCTGCAACTAGAGAGTAGCCCCCAGATGCCACAATTAGAGAAAAGCCTGAGCAGCAACAAAGACCCAGCACAGCCAAAAATAGATAAATAAATTATTTTTTTTAAAAAAAGGATCTCTTCTAACTCTGAAATTCTCTAAACTGCCAAGAAGTTTAGTAGTAATTCACAATGAGGTATCGAATACTTCACTCCCACTGTCTCCCATTTTCCGCAAATCGACAGAAGACTGACTAAAGCATAGATTCTGTGGTTGTATTTTTACTCTGTCTGAAAACTTACATATTTTTAGTAACCAAAAATGGATACCAGGTTTAATTTTTAACTTCATATTGACTCACTTAGTATCACATTATGTAGTCTGGATTCAACGAGTCAACTAATTCACTTAAACCAAATAAGCACCATCCGCCGCCCAATACAGCTGGTATTCTTAGCAATTCTGAATCCATTTGGTCAGAACTGACTATGTGAGGGCAGGCAGAGTCCTTCAAAGAGCTTGGAGCAGTGAACTGAGAACAGCTGCACCTGCAGCGGTCTCATGCCTCCAGCCCACTCTTCTTCCTGCCTCCCTCAAAATCCACAAGAACAACAACCGAGTGAAGCACGGAGGCCCAGGGCTGATGCTGGATGAAGGGAGCCATCACTCCAAACATGTGCGTATCATGTGAATCAAAGCTTCTTTTTAAGTAAACTACTTCACAAAATTAAACTAGCCATTATGGCAGAAGTTAACACAATAATATAAATCAACTATACTTCAGTAAGAAAAGTATATAAAAAAGAGTAAACTAGCCATGGCTTTTTTGACTACATGTCTAGAATTTTAAAAGGTGAAGTAAACACCAGTAGTCACAACAGAAACAAAAATGAGAGAAGTAAAAACATGATTAGACTGTTTTGACAAACAAAAAAATCTATAAAGCACACTATAAGGTCACATGGCCACTCTGAAGCTCCTTTATATGAGAGATGCTAGTCCAGGGGCAGATTTATGAAGAGCTCTATGGTTTGGGCCAGGTACTTTTGAATGATGCAATGAAAAGCCTAAGCACCCTAGAGCCCATGCTCTGCAACAAGAGAAGCCGGAGCTCTGCAACTAGAGAGTAGCCCCCAGATGCCACAATTAGAGAAAAGCCTGAGCAGCAACAAAGACCCAGCACAGCCAAAAATAGATAAATAAATTATTTTTTTTAAAAAAAGGATCTCTTCTAACTCTGAAATTCTCTAAACTGCCAAGAAGTTTAGTAGTAATTCACAATGAGGTATCGAATACTTCACTCCCACTGTCTCCCATTTTCCGCAAATCGACAGAAGACTGACTAAAGCATAGATTCTGTGGTTGTATTTTTACTCTGTCTGAAAACTTACATATTTTTAGTAACCAAAAATGGATACCAGGTTTAATTTTTAACTTCATATTGACTCACTTAGTATCACATTATGTAGTCTGGATTCAACGAGTCAACTAATTCACTTAAACCAAATAAGCACCATCCGCCCAATACAGCTGGTATTCTTAGCAATTCTGAATCCATTTGGTCAGAACTGACTATGTGAGGGCAGGCAGAGTCCTTCAAAGAGCTTGGAGCAGTGAACTGAGAACAGCTGCACCTGCAGCGGTCTCATGCCTCCAGCCCACTCTTCTTCCTGCCTCCCTCAAAATCCACAAGAACAACAACCGAGTGAAGCACGGAGGCCCAGGGCTGATGCTGGATGAAGGGAGCCATCACTCCAAACATGTGCGTATCATGTGAATCAAAGCTTCTTTTTAAGTAAACTACTTCACAAAATTAAACTAGCCATTATGGCAGAAGTTAACACAATAATATAAATCAACTATACTTCAGTAAGAAAAGTATATAAAAAAGAGTAAACTAGCCATGGCTTTTTTGACTACATGTCTAGAATTTTAAAAGGTGAAGTAAACACCAGTAGTCACAACAGAAACAAAAATGAGAGAAGTAAAAACATGATTAGACTGTTTTGACAAACAAAAAAATCTATAAAGCACACTATAAGGTCACATGGCCACTCTGAAGCTCCTTTATATGAGAGATGCTAGTCCAGGGGCAGATTTATGAAGAGCTCTATGGTTTGGGCCAGGTACTTTTGAATGATGCAATGAAACGGAGTGCAGACTTCAGACAATTCAAAGACCTGATCCACACGACTTGATCTATATGAAGAGTCAGAATCTCCCCACCTCTGTTCCCATAGCTTACTCCTTACTTGAAATGCCCTCTTTTTAAAAGATCTTTCTTCTTCACCACTCAGACCAAAGATAAGGCAAATGACAACCTAAGTACCACAAATGATAGCAAACAGCAGAGGGCAGAAGACAGTAACTGGACACAACTTTTGCTGTCCCATGCACTTAGCACCAAAGACAGCTTATTCCTACATGCTAACAAAACTGCATCAGTAAACATGGCATTAGAAGCAATTCAAATCCACATCAAATATTTTAAATACACATCAGGAAATCCATACCTAACATAATTCTGTGAAAAACCAACAGGATAAAGTAACCCTGTGAATAATATTTACGTTCAATATCACATCACATCTTACTTCATTTTCAACACTCGAGAAAAGGAGAAAGCACGTCTTCATTTACCTGTTATATAAGACTGCTGAGTGGCCAAATCTGTTGACATCATGGTGGAGGTCAGGTCTGGGAAGGACTGACCATCGGTCACAAGCTAGGAACAAGAAAAACACATTTCAGAAGGGGCCATTTATTCATAATCAGTGCAGACTGGCATTTTCTTTGAGAAAGAAGACTGTAATAAACACAAACACAGCTCTCAATTTTTCCTAGTCACACCATTATTTCTGAGGTAAAACTCAACAGCAACAGAACAGCAGGGTGTGAAGAAAAGGCAGGACTTCATAGCAATTCTAATTAGTGAATTCAGTGAAGACCCAGCACAACCAAAAACCAATAAATAACCAATAATAACAGTGAATGCAGCCACCTTTCACAATATTCACATCACTCAGCCTGTTGCCCATCAATAATTACTCACTACAGTGTTGTCTAACTTAAGCGGATTTTACATTTTTCAAAGCCTATGTAAGTAAAGCACGTAAGTTCCATAATGATTTTCCACTTAATGTAGCTTTGCTCAAACTCAGAAACTAGAATAGGAAAATACAAGTGGAAAATTAAAACTGAAAAAAAAAAAAGAAAAACCCTATGTAATTTTTAAAAGGTCCTTTCATAGTTGCCCCAGATCTACTTATTTTCCTTCATTCTGACCCAGGCTAGCAACTTCTCTTCTGGACCTCAATACCAACTGGTGCTGCTGAGCCATACCAACCTCTGACTCACTGCCTTCCGCTCCCAGACATTCAAGACTCACACTCACTAAAAAAAGGCTCCTGCACTCAATCCAGACATTCATTTAACCCTGACGACAAAAACTTTCACTTCCTTTTCCTACCCAGCCTTAACTCCATCATTTTCCTCACAGGCAGAACAGAGGCCATCAACTCCCACTACCTCCTGCCCACCCACCATGCTTCCTTCCCTAAAACCAATGAGGCAGGAGCCCTTCTTCACGTCCCACTTGACTTTAACCACAGCATTTAAATATGCTCAAGGAGGCACTCAATTTACCCCTTTTCTTCCCTTCACGGATTTTTTTGTTTTGTTTTTTAAATTAAAGTAGTCAACACTGACTGTGTAATCTTAATATGCATTACGTCTCAGCTTTCTGTAATCTGGATCACTCCTCCATGTCTGGAAGGTAATTAATGACCTCTTGGTTGCTAAATCTAAAAGACTCTTCAGTCCTTGGTTTACGTTATCCCTCTGTAGCCATTGTTAACTACTCCCCCAGTCTTGCCCCAGTCTCCGTTCTCTTTCAGGCTTCTTTATGGATCTAGCCCCGTTGGCTCTCAGCTTGCTCCTGATGACACATGCTTCCTATGGAAGCTCACCCCTCCTACACAGCACCCCACTGATCTAAATACCTCTCTGTCCCACAGTCACCTCCAGTTGAACATGCCCTCAAATTCAGTTTACTCACTTCTTCCCAGACTGTCTATTTCCAGTCTTGGTTAAGAAGAAAAAAAAAATCTACTATGATCCACACCAAATACCAGATAAGCATGCTGTCACCACTTTCAAAACACAGGCTCCTAGTCATTCTCAAACTCATCCCGTCTTTTTATGCTCACTGTCACTTGGCTCAAACCCTCCTAAGGACTTATCAACAGCCTTGTAACACATCTTACCCCTTCCCAACTATTCATCACAATGCCACAACGAGATCTTCCTAAGACATAAATCCAATTCTATCATCTCTTCTGTAAGAGTGTTCAAAAAAGCCCAACCCCCTCGGCATGATGTAACAAGTCCCTAAGATCTGACTACATAGCTACTGGCTTCTAATTCCGCTTAAAGCCACTTTCCCCTGATGTGCTGCTAGGATACAGCCAAAACAAACTATTCACAGGACTCAAGTATGTGGCATGGTCTCTTTCCACCTCTGTGTCTCTACACATGGGGGCTCCGGTGTAGACACTACTGAGAACTCCTGCCTAACCTGGCCCAGCTGACTTCCCAGTGTTCTAGCCTGCATGGCCCTTCTCAAGCAAGCTTTCCCTATACTGTGTAAAATACAGAGCTGGTGGGAAGCTGCTATATAGCACAGGAGGCTCCACTCAGTGCTCAGTGATGACCTAGAGGGGTGGGATGTGGGACTACAGGCAGGGAGGCTCAAGAGGGAAGCAATGTATGTACACACATAGCCGATTCATGTTGTTGTACAGCAGAAACTAACACAACACTGTAAGACAATTATATCCCAATTTAAAAAAAAAAAGGAAGACTTTTCCTGACTGCAACCCTTATCCCTAAGAGCTACGGCATGTTCACAGGCGCTCACATACATTCTCCTCAGAGCAAGTAACACCCCGAATTGCAGTTATACTGTCTGCTCGATGCTCTGCTTTTCCCACCAAGAGGCCAGTAACACTTGTTCCTTCTACAATCCCCAGTGTACAAGCTCAGTGGCTGGCACTTACACGTCTGTTGAAACAGAATATCTGATGATAGTTATACAAAAGAATTTCTAACGTTTGTTTCGCATGAACCAATACTGCCCTCTTCTGGTCAGTACGATTATCAAACCAAATTTTTTTAAAAATCCCTGTCCACATGTTACATCAAGCATGTATGAAAACAGTTTCAAAGGAATGAGATAAAGCTAGACTTAAACCAACTTAACACAATGCTGGAGGTCACAACTACACAACACACTATATAAGGCTTTTGTTTGCAGTCAATCCAATCATCCCAACCCATCAAAGGAGAAGTTTCAAAAGAATGTGATACAGAAGCAATGCTTCTTAATATGTTAGGATGAGTCAAATTAACATTAAAAAATTCCATCTGGATGTCTTCCAAATAGCATGAGTTTTCTTTTTTTGATTTTTTTTTGGGGGGCCACTTCTACTGATCTTTCATTCATTTATCTTTGTTCTTTGGCCTGTGGGGACCTCCCATTGCATTGGCCTCTCTTGTTGCAGAGCACCGGCTCTGGGTGTATGCACTCCAGAACTCCGGTTCGGGAGTTGGACACATCGGTCCAGCCGCTCCGTGGCATGTGGGATCTTCCTGGGCCAGGGATTGCACTGGTTCCCCTTGCACTGCAAGGCGGACTCTTTACCCACTGGACCACCAGGAAAGTCTCAAAAAAGATACTTGAAGCTATAATGGCTTTGGGAAACTTACCAATGTCATAAGCCATGAAATCTGAAGAGAAGCATTTGGCTCCATGACTCATGGATGTGTCATTATGTGTGTTTCCTCCAAATACCAGCATGGTTCCACTCACTATCACAGCTGTGTGCAAGTAACGGAAAAATCGGCTGTCCTTAAGAATGGTCCTTTTGAGTTTATTTAAAAATAATAAATACAAGGTTAGTTCTTTAGAATGTTTACTTTTCTGATCTGATGACTACGCATGTTCACAGGCGCTCACATACATTCTCCTCAGAGCAAGTAACACCCCAATTGCAGTTATACTGTCTGCTCGATGCTCTGCTTTTCCCACCAAGAGGCCAGTAACACTTGTTCCTTCTACAATCCCCAGTGTACAAGCTCAGTGGCTGGCACTTACACGTCTGTTGAAACAGAATATCTGATGATAGTTATACAAAAGAATTTCTAACGTTTGTTTCGCATGAACCAATACTGCCCTCTTCTGGTCAGTACGATTATCAAACCAAATTTTTTTAAAAATCCCTGTCCACATGTTACATCAAGCATGTATGAAAACAGTTTCAAAGGAATGAGATAAAGCTAGACTTAAACCAACTTAACACAATGCTGGAGGTCACAACTACACAACACACTATATAAGGCTTTTGTTTGCAGTCAATCCAATCATCCCAACCCATCAAAGGAGAAGTTTCAAAAGAATGTGATACAGAAGCAATGCTTCTTAATATGTTAGGATGAGTCAAATTAACATTAAAAAATTCCATCTGGATGTCTTCCAAATAGCATGAGTTTTCTTTTTTTGATTTTTTTTTGGGGGGCCACTTCTACTGATCTTTCATTCATTTATCTTTGTTCTTTGGCCTGTGGGGACCTCCCATTGCATTGGCCTCTCTTGTTGCAGAGCACCGGCTCTGGGTGTATGCACTCCAGAACTCCGGTTCGGGAGTTGGACACATCGGTCCAGCCGCTCCGTGGCATGTGGGATCTTCCTGGGCCAGGGATTGCACTGGTTCCCCTTGCACTGCAAGGCGGACTCTTTACCCACTGGACCACCAGGAAAGTCTCAAAAAAGATACTTGAAGCTATAATGGCTTTGGGAAACTTACCAATGTCATAAGCCATGAAATCTGAAGAGAAGCATTTGGCTCCATGACTCATGGATGTGTCATTATGTGTGTTTCCTCCAAATACCAGCATGGTTCCACTCACTATCACAGCTGTGTGCAAGTAACGGAAAAATCGGCTGTCCTTAAGAATGGTCCTTTTGAGTTTATTTAAAAATAATAAATACAAGGTTAGTTCTTTAGAATGTTTATCATCTATTTACTAATACAAACATAACCATTTTCTTAATGTCAGTTCCAAATGTGCAAATACTTTTAGATTTTTCTCTGTATACGAGCAACTTTCTCAACAATATGTAAAATCTAAA
Organism: Tragulus kanchil; assembly: GCA_022376925.1. NCBI lineage: Eukaryota > Metazoa > Chordata > Mammalia > Artiodactyla > Tragulidae > Tragulus > Tragulus kanchil. Next base: position 38,844,764 of record JAIOJX010000031.1, on the reverse strand, counting down.
GACATAAGGATTTTGATAAAATATGTTAAGAGTCTTAAAAATGTTTGTATCCTAGAATTCTATAATTCTAGTTTCTGAGTAGAAATCATGTGAAATACAGATGGCAGCTTACATACGACTTTATGAATAAGACAAGAGCTAGAAACCAAACTTTCCAATTGTATAGGCTCTGTATACCGACATGATGGAGTATCACAGTCGTTAAAAACGACAATTTTAATGACAGATAATATACAATGAATGGTATCCAAAGTGTGGTCCCAAATACATAAGGAAATATGAAAAGCAGAGAAACCATTGCTTTATAATTATATTAGCTCATAACTCAAATTTGACATACATTATTAATATTAGCATACTTTATATAGACCAACAGGAAGTGGAATGAGGAGAGCTCTAATCTAGGTGCTGAGGCCACCTCTATTTGATGATTTCATGGAAAGCTGCCAGTAACTGACCCCAATGATGACACCTTGGCCATCAAGCAAAAAGGTCGAAAGTAAACATACTCTACTTAATTACAAGAGCGTGCATAAACTCAGCTATGTAAAACAATTTACTCCTTAGGACTCTTAAGATAGAAAATTTTACAGTAGTACTGAGTATATGAAAACTGAAAAATGGTAAAAACAAAACACAAGGTTCTAAGCAACCTACTGCAAAATTATAGCTACTACTGACTACTTTATCATCCTCTGCTTATTTTACAATTTCTGGGTTTTTTTTTTAAAGACTTTAAAAAAAATTTTTTTTGGCCCTGTCATTTATTTTTCTTTCTTTATTTTCGTCTATCTTTAATCTTTGGCCTGCATGGGCCTCCTATTGCAGTGGCTTCTCTCATTGCAGAGCACTGGCTCTGGGCACACGCGCCCCAGAGCACTGGCTTGTAATTGGACACACTGGTTCAGCCGCTCTGCAGCACATGGGAGCTTCCCTGGCCGGGGATCGAACTGGTGGGTGAAGGCGGACTCTTCACCCACTGGACCACCAAGGAAGCCCACAATTTCTGTGTTTACAATGTGAAAGAGGATTAATTATCTGCAAGGCCTGAAAACAAAACTGTAACACAATTTCCCCAGCAGTTGACAGAATCCACACCTTAAAGTGAAAGCTCAAGAAAAAGTACCCACCACATCTGGGTGTCCACATCATATCTGTAGAGATCATCAGCAAGTCGGTATTTATTGGCACTGAAAGCCTTGTAGCCTCCGTGAACGTACAGGGCCCTCGTACTATCATCATAGACACTGCTATGGCCATAGCCCCCTTGGACAAGGGCACCCTGGGTTTGTAATATACTCCATGTGTTCTTATCTAGAAAGGGCAAACAGTTAAAGGCAAACTTTCAGGCTCCTCCTCTCCAATACTTACAGTTACCAATTAACTTAAGAGAAGAGATTTCAGGAAAAGTGATACATGTCGCTTTCTTTACTTCATATTAAAAGGAAGGCCATCTAAAACTCGATACAAATCTAAGTGGCCAAAAGTCAATCCGTTAAATGTTCTGTGATGTCTTTTAAAGTTACACATTACATGCTTCCTAATATGTAGGAAAAAAATCACAATGAATTTAAAAGACTCAATTGAACACTTAATTCCCCATGACTTTCATGGACCAATTTACAGATGTACTTTATCGGCCTACTTTCTTAAAATATTACCCACGTTTGCAAAAACAAATATAATAAAATTCAACCAAAGGAAAGATTAAATACTAAGAGGAAATCAAACCCCATTGAACCAATCTCTAAAAGGCTATTCAAATTTTTTTTTCTTCAAAGCATTTGCTGTTTTAAACCCTTATTTCAAATTTATTTTCAACACGCAAAGCATTTGGTGCCATCTTTGGTTCCCTGCCAAAGTGACAGTAACAAATACACACTACTTTAAATCTGACATTCAGAAAAGATTCACAGAAAACAATACACCTACCCAAGTCATATTCCTGCACATTGCTTATATATCCATAGAGAGGGCAGTGACCAAAGATCACCAGCATGACCACGCGGCCAGTTTTCAATGTGACAATGTGCGCAGAGTGCCCAACCACTGCATACTGCTCCTTCGCTTTGGGGGACAACACCACCCATGATTCATTATGAATGTGAAACACTCTCAACTCGTTGGTCACATTCCCTGTTGAATCAATTTTTCCTCCATACATGTAAATTTTATCCTAAGGGAAAAAAATTGTAAATAAAACTCTAAAAAACATCAAATCTAAGCAGAGAAAAGGGAACAGTTCAAAAATTGTTACTGAAAAGCACCTTTCAGTGAATTATTAAGAAAAGGATGGAGAAAGAACAAAATAAAATAAATCATAACTTGTATCTAATACTCAGCTACTTTTTCTTGGACTTTCTTGCACAAGATCTTTTATAACATAAAATGACTTGAAAAAATAAAGCTGAAATATACTACAAAACAGGGAAATGAAAATGATTATTCAGTTACAGTGTAATTCTTGGCTAAACCTGTTAATGCATGCAAAAGCTAATCTATACTATTAATCACTTAGTACCACAATCGTAATATCCCAGATGAATATGAATCCATTTAAATCTCTCAGTTTCAACTTTAACTTAGCCAATTATAGACTCCTCAAATTAGAAAGCTTTCCCCAATTAAAACCAACACTAAAGTCAAAGTCAGACAGAGAGTAGAAGAGTGGTTACCAGGGGAGAGAGGGAGGAGGGAATGGGGAACTGCTGTGAATGAGCATGGAGCTGCAGTTCTGTAAGAGTGAAAGAACTGCCCAGCACTGTGAGTGAACTTACTATCACTGGAACTGTACGCTTAAAAATGGTTAAGATGGTAATTCTTATTATGCATACTTAACCATAGTAAAAAAGATAAGGGAAAAAAATCCAACATTAAATAGCTCTCAGACATGTAATACAATAAAGTAACTGTGGAAGAGTTGAGTTTCTAGCTTAGTACAAAGTAGAGACACTTTACCTTGTATAATGCTAAAGAATGACCATATCTGACCACCACATTGTTCACAGAACGGTTCAGAGCAAGCCACTCCCTAGAAGCAAGGTCATACCTACAAAACAAACAGATCATATTTTACCCAAATGACAAAACAGAACATCCTGGAGTCTTTACTTGTGATCTAATCTACTTTAGAGATGCTGTTTAAACCCACAATGGATTTACCAGGGGAGGTACCTGGCGGGCAAACAAACCTAATATCTGGGAAGTGGCAGTTGGGCTACACTGTCTTGGACGAGAAAGAAAACCTACTGAATTTTCTAATGCTTCCTGAAAACTTCTACACACTAAATCACCAGCGGATTGCATTATAATCAAGGGCCTTTGGTTACTATAACTTTTCTGTCATATTACCATGTAAAAGTAAAGGCATACTGAAAAAGGGACAATATCTAAGCTTAAAAGAATTACTAACCTTTTCTTTTCTTTGCCTAATTTTATTTTTTATTAAAAAATTTTTTTCATTGAAGGATAAATTGCTTTCCAACGTTGTGTCGGTTTCTGTCATACAACATGAATCAGCTAATACTACAAAACGGGATGAATTTTGAATTCCAATGTTAATGCATGCAAAAGCTAATCTATACTATTAATCACTTAGTACCACAATCGTAATATCCCAGATGAATATGAATCCATTTAAATCTCTCAGTTTCAACTTTAACTTAGCCAATTATAGACTCCTCAAATTAGAAAGCTTTCCCCAATTAAAACCAACACTAAAGTCAAAGTCAGACAGAGAGTAGAAGAGTGGTTACCAGGGGAGAGAGGGAGGAGGGAATGGGGAACTGCTGTGAATGAGCATGGAGCTGCAGTTCTGTAAGAGTGAAAGAACTGCCCAGCACTGTGAGTGAACTTACTATCACTGGAACTGTACGCTTAAAAATGGTTAAGATGGTAATTCTTATTATGCATACTTAACCATAGTAAAAAAGATAAGGGGAAAAAAATCCAACATTAAATAGCTCTCAGACATGTAATACAATAAAGTAACTGTGGAAGAGTTGAGTTTCTAGCTTAGTACAAAGTAGAGACACTTTACCTTGTATAATGCTAAAGAATGACCATATCTGACCACCACATTGTTCACAGAACGGTTCAGAGCAAGCCACTCCCTAGAAGCAAGGTCATACCTACAAAACAAACAGATCATATTTTACCCAAATGACAAAACAGAACATCCTGGAGTCTTTACTTGTGATCTAATCTACTTTAGAGATGCTGTTTAAACCCACAATGGATTTACCAGGGGAGGTACCTGGCGGGCAAACAAACCTAATATCTGGGAAGTGGCAGTTGGGCTACACTGTCTTGGACGAGAAAGAAAACCTACTGAATTTTCTAATGCTTCCTGAAAACTTCTACACACTAAATCACCAGCGGATTGCATTATAATCAAGGGCCTTTGGTTACTATAACTTTTCTGTCATATTACCATGTAAAAGTAAAGGCATACTGAAAAAGGGACAATATCTAAGCTTAAAAGAATTACTAACCTTTTCTTTTCTTTGCCTAATTTTATTTTTTATTAAAAAATTTTTTTCATTGAAGGATAAATTGCTTTCCAACGTTGTGTCGGTTTCTGTCATACAACATGAATCAGCTATAAGCATACGTATGTCCCTCATTCTTAAACCTCCCTTCCACTGACCCACCCCATCCTACCCCTCCAGGTTGCTGCAGAGCACCAGGCTGAGCTCCCTGTGTTACACAGTGACTTCCCGCTAACTATTTTACATAATGTAATGCATATGTTTCAATGCTACTCTCTCAATTCATCTCCCCATAATTTACTTTAAAAAGTAGTATCTTCAAGAAAACTAGAATATCATTATAACATTTCAATTATACTATGAATACATTTAAAGAACTTTAAAATAAAAAATAACCACATAATTCTGTCACCTATAAATGAGTATCACTACGTAAACTTTATTCCAAATATTTTCTATGCATACATACAAATAGAAGACTAGATTGATAATATACATTTATACAAAGGGGATCATAATATAGGTGATAGTTTCAATAAAGTGTTAATTCAAATTTATATAATCTAACAGAAAAAGGAAGCCAAAGGGAAACCAATGCTAATTTTACATTATAAATGTTTATTTTCTATAAGTTTTCCTGAATACAATTTTCTAATATGAAAAACATATGTAAGCAACAAGATATAAAGTTTATCACAACAGCAAAAAGGGAAACAAATAAGTATCCATCAATAGAAAGTTGATAAATCAATTATAATACATCTATATAATAGAGAAAATAAAATCTACTCAAAGCAACATATTATTAACATAAATGCTGAAACAAGCAAAAAAAGTAAACTGCAGAGCACTGTTTCTATAAAGACTAAAACTAGAAAGATTTCTAATTCTAAAAACATTCACATATGTTAAAAGTCTCTTGTGTGTTATGTGCTCAATTATGTTCAACTTTTTGGGACCCCTGGACATGAGGCCCACCAGGTTCCTCTATCCATGGGGACTTTCCAGGCAAGAATACTTGAGTGGGTCGCCATGCCCTCCTCCAGGGGATCTTCCCAACCCAGGGATCGAACCAAGAATCTCCTTCATTGCAGGCAGATTATTTACTGTATGAGCCACCAGGGAAGCCCTCAAGTTTGAAAGAGAGGAACACAAAAACAGGAGGAAACAGAGAGAGCACAGAAACAAGTCTCCTCATGACCCAATCCGTATCTCCTTCAAGTGAAACGGAGGTGCTCAATCCGTACCTTAATGCGTGTTACTCTTCCTCAGTCAACATGTCAGCCCAAGAGCTGGTCAGAGACACTAAGGTGCTGGTAGGTCCCCATAATCTGGTTAATTAAGATGAACTCGAAGACACATAACAGGTTGTCACTCTTTTCACAACACAGATGAGCTCCTTCTTATGGGAGCCGAGTCCAAGATAAAGAAATATTCAGCAACTAGTTCTAAGACCTGGACATGTAGTTAAGCAAAAACAAACCTCAGGAATTGAGAGAAACAGTTGTCTTCCATCAAGGTACAGCCATCTCTCACAAATTCCTGCCTGAGGGCTGGCAACACAATGCTCATCCTGCCAGAAGGCACATGCTCTGCCCCTCACAGTGGCCTGGTATTCCACTCAGTTTCTAGCCATCGAGAGACCACAGGATACGCTCTGTGGAGACTGAACACCATCTCAGCCAGAAGGAGGTGAAAAACTACCTGAGGATTCTCACCCAATAATTTGATCAAACCAGGTCTTATCACTGAACAATTACAAAATTTTTCCTGAAACATCTTGTGCTGTTTAAATCCACCTATTCTATTCGTTAGGTCCTTTTCTTCAGTCATGGCAATTATCTCTATTACACTGGATCTTCTGTCTCCCATGTGTCTTTGCTTTTCTCTAACTGACTTCATCTGTATTCATTGGAATCCTGTCTATTGAGGTGTCAGCAGTTCAATTTTCATTCTAATTTTTGCGGTATGTATTTATACTTCTTTATATGTGCAATCTCTCACTTCATTTCATTCTGTTAATATCTTCTTTTCTTTCAGCTCGTTTTCTGAATTCAAATGCTCATTATTTTGATTCATAGCACAAAGCGGTTGGAAGGAATCCTCTGCTTCCTCTATGATCAGTTCTTGTCAGTTTTACACGCTGTGTTCTTTGCTCCTGACTTTTTTCACTGTAGATATCTGCATTTGCTACAATGTCATTACTTTCATCTTGCTTGTGGTTAGACTGCTCTCCAGACATTACATTTGCAAAGAATGGGTGATTTTTTCCCCCCTTTTCCCATGGTATCTAAGACAAGCTTATCTTTCCATTCTAGTTTTAGTGTGAGAGTTGCCATTTAATGTTTTATTCACTCTTTTTGAAGTCTGAAGAAATGCTGGGGCTCAGGTGTGGGTGGTAGTGTTCAGTCTGTAAGAATAATGCATCCTGAGTCTACTTGCCTCTCAGATTTTTTAAGTGTCCTCCCCCAGGGATCAAATCTGGGGATACCCAAATTACACAGGAGCTCTGACTTTTGGGCAGGGTCAGCTCCTGTGATCAATTTCCCCACTCTTTACCTGATCCTTCTCAGTAACTATTTCTTCTGCTATTCATTAAAATGGTTAAAAAAAAAAAAAAAAGCGATACCAAATCAGTTTGCTTCTTTCTAGATTTGGGGCTATTAATGTGAACTCTCAGAATTTCACCCATATGGTTTTTGTGGGGGTAAAGGAGGGGTCAGTCTTGCTGTTCCTGTGTGTGTGTGTTTTAAGTTTACTGGATCAGGTGGTACTCCTATCAGATGATATTCTTATCTAGTTGCTCAATTTCTCACTAATTTTATTTTCAACTTAGAAGAAAAAATAAAGCACCTTTTGCTCAAGGGAAGAAAATTCAATGACGAAGTTTTTCAATTGGAAATTTTAACCCAGAAGACCAAGGCCATTTGTTTTGCAAGAAGACCCTTGGGTGACATAAAATAGCAACTGCTTTTTAATGCAACTTAAAAGTTTTGGATTAATAGGGTCATGGAGAAACAGAGACTGAGGGCAATTCCTGAAATATGCTTATGTAAGAGTATAGATGATGATCAAATTTCTGATCTAAAGTTCCAGAAATACTTCTAAAGGCATCATCAGGTGGTCAAAGTATAGGAACTTCAGCAACACTCCTTCAAAGGAATACTCAGGGTTAATCTCCTTTCGGATTGATCGGTTTGATCTCCTTGCTGTCCAAAGGATTCTCAAAAGTCTTCTGTAGCACCACAATTCGAAAGCATCAATACAGATGCCATGATCTTATTTTTTTTAATGCTGAGTTTCAAGCCAAGTTTTTCACTCTCCTTTTTCAACCTCATCAAGAGGCTCTTTAGTTGTTATTCTTCACTTTCTGCCACTAGAGTGATATCATCTGCATATCTGAGGTTATTGATGTTTTTCCCAGCAATCTTTTCTTTCAATTTTATTTATTTATTTATTTTTGGCTATTCTGGGTTTTCACTGCTGCCACAGGCTCTTCCCTAGTTGCAGGGAGTGGCAGCTACTCTCTAGTTGAGGCTTCTTGTTGCAGTGACTTCTCTTGTTGTGGAACTCGGGCTCTAGGGCACGCGGGCTTCTGTAGTTGCAGTATATGGGCTCAATACTGTGGCTCCGAGGCTCTAGAGCACAGGCTTAATAGTTGTGGCTCACGGGCTTAGTTGCTCCGCAGCATGTGGGATCTTCCCGGATCAGATATTGAACCCGTGTCTCCTGTATTGGCAGGCAAACTCTTTTCCAATGAGCTACTAGGGAAGCCCCTGTTTTTCCCAGCAATCTTGATTCCAGCTTGTGATTCATCCAGCGCATCATTTCACATGACGTAATCAGTACAAAGTTAAATAAGCAGGGTGACAATATACAGCCTTGTCGTATTCCTTTCCCAATTTTGAACCAGTCAGTTGTTCTAACTGTTGCTTATTGACCCATACATAGGTTTTTTAGGAGGCACGTAAGGTGGCCTGGTATTCTCATCTCTTTAAGAATTTTCCACAATTTGTTGTGATCCACTGATGTCACAGGAACAGGGGACACCTCAGTAATGCCTGGTGAAGAAAGTCCCAGCTCTCTAACTGGACTTGGTCGGATGAAGTAGGGGTGGTTGGAGCACCTCACTGCCTCCAAGTACTAAGTGGAAATCTAGACGCAATACTTACACTTTGCTGGCAGGGATGTGGGCGAGGCCATAGTTCTTTCTGTGGTATTTGGTTTGGGTAGAGTGGTTACTGTCTAAAAGTTCTCTGTCTTGCTAACCTTGCCCTTTTCCTGGTCCTCGTGCTAGAGAAAACATGGTTTTCTTGGGGATTTTTCAGCTTATACCCATCAATACTTTCCAGGCTGCTAGTATTTCCAACATCAAGTCTGATAGATGAGACAAAAGGAAAACTCAGAACTTACTATTATGCCATTTTTTGGTTCCTGGGTAAGACTGCCTTCTTCAGAGTTTTCTTATATTTGTTTTATATATAATCTCCAGGGCTTTTAACTGTACTCACCATACAAATAACAGGAGAAAATAACCTTCATTTATTTGTGATTTTTAAAAATTTTCTTTTTCATATTCTTTTTTTTCATACTCTATTTCTAAAGGAGTTATCTGCTGTGTTTACTCTGTGTTCCTTCTAGATTTGTTCTTAATTCTGAAATTATTTTTAAATTCTTTACTAACTTCTATAATCTCATTTCTGAAATTTTCTAATTCTGGTTATATTTCCTCAGTGTGGGGCTTTCTCCTGCAAAGAGTCTTTGGCTGGTTCATTTTGACAGTTAATAAGGCACAATCTGCTCCAGTCCCTCCAGATGCTACTACAGCTCACCCTGCGAACAGAATATGCAAAAGCTTCCCAACACCAGTTATTGTTATCAAAGCAGCTTGCTGAGTTTTCCAGTGGGTTGTGGGGTTTACTGTTTGTGGGCCCACTGATTCCCTGTTTACTGTTGCACAGACACTGATGGCTCAGTGGGTGAAGAGTCCACCTGCAGCGCAAGAGACACAGGTTCAATCCCTCGGTTGGGAAGATCCCCTGGAGAAGGGAATGGTAATCCATTCCAGTATTCTTGCCTGGAGAGCCCCATAGACAGAGGAGCCTGGCAGGCTACAGTGCATGGGTCACAAACAGTCGGGCATGACTGAACGACTAATATACACTGATACTGACAGCACACTGGTCTTATAGCTGTCAACGGTTTAACCCCATCCATTTGAGTAGATGCCTTCTGACCAAGTTTATTATAGATGTTGCCTATGTATTTTTTATTTTGCTATTCTTGTTGTTTTGTATTTTAATTTTTTTTTTCAATTATGGCCTCTTTTAGTGTTTTTTTTTTTTAATTTATTTATTTTCGTCCATCTTTATTCTTTGGCCTGTGTGGGACTCCCATTGCAGTGGCCTCTCTCATTGCAGACCACCGGCTCTGGGCGCATGGCTCCAGAGGACTGGCTTGCAACTGGACACACCAGTCCAGCTGCTCCGTGGCACATGGGATCTTTCCAGGCCAGGGATCAAACCAGTGCCTCTTGCATTGCAAGGTAGACTCTTTACCCAATGGACCACCAGGAAAGTCCTGTGTTTTAATTTTTAAATTTTACTTATTTTCTTATTTTTGGCTGTGCTGAGTCTTCTTGCCACACAGGCTTTTCTCTAGTTGCAAAGACTGGGGGCTACTCTATACCTGCAGTGCATGGGCTTCTCATTGCGGTGGCTTCTCTTGTTGCAGAGCACAGGCTCTAGTGCACACAGGCTTCAGCAGTTGTGGCACATGGACTCAGCTGTTTCACTGTATGTGGGATCTTCCTGGATTAGGGACTGAACCCATGTCTTCTGCACTGACAGGTGGATTCTTTACCACTAAAGCCCTCTGTGTTTTACTTTTTAATAACTATGTTTGGGGGATTCAGAAACTATATTACCACTGTCATATTTCCATAATTCCTTAATGAATAGACGCTGATTTTTTACAACCTTCATTAGTAGAACATTTTCAGGAAGAGCTTCCAGGATGCAAAATCAGTACAAGAAACTATTCATAAATTTCTACCCAAAGTCAATCCCCATAGCTAATTCCACTGTAAAAATATATTCTCCCTTCAGGATAAGCAGCATGGAACAAACAGACAGACCTTGAAGCCTGGGAAGTGTTAGAGAATGGCATACTTTCCCCTAGCAAATTATAAATTCAAGTCATTTAACCTACAGAAATGTTAATTAAATTAAGAGGTAAAGCAATCTCCTATTTATAAAGAACTTATTACATGTACTTAAAGCAAATTATGAGGTGGTACTGGGAAAAGATGAATTATTTCTCATTACAACACTGAATTCTTTTTGACTCCCATTTTCAAAAACTAAGACTATGCCCCCAAAAGTCGAGGATACAACTACCAAAATTCTAACAGAGATTTTCTTCAAGAATGCAACTACGGGTCATTTCTTTTCTTTTTTATTTATCTCTACTTTAAGTATCTTCAAAATAGAAAACAGCTTCTTGTAAAAATGTTTAAAACAACTTACGCTAGAACCATGTTGTAATCTGAGTGGTTGAACATATATCCGCCAACAACCCACATTATATTTCCATTGACCACAGCTTTGTGAGAGGCTCTGGGGAGCTTCAGGTTAGAATATTCCTCTCGTGTCCAAAATGACTGGTTAGCTGGTACAGGAACTGAGCATCCAGGACCTAATAAAACACAACAGATTAGCTTCACAAAATGTAGCTTTAAAATTACTGCATTTTGAGAATTCCTTGATGGTCCCAAGGTTAGGACTCCATGCTTCCACTGCAGTGGGCCCAGATTAAGGAACTAAGATCCCACACACTGTGCAGTGGGGCCAAAAAAAGAAAAAGAAAGTTACTGCATTTCAAGTTTTAATCATCTAAATATAACAAATACCTAAATAATATTTATAGTCTTTCTTTTAGCATCTAAATATCAGACAAATCCCTTTAATTTATGGTTTCAATTAACTCAAAGCTAGTGACCAAGGGTAATCTCTAATAAAATTCAAAATCACATACTCTCTAATGAAGACCTGACAATATCTAGGATTTTTTTAGTAATGAAATACTTGCTTAAGCAGTTCTCAGAGGAAAGAGTGGACAAAGAAATTATTAATTCAAGTGAAAAACGTTAAGAGTTAATATGCAAAGATTAGTCCTGGGAGCATTATAAACTACTTATATCCTGGAAAAATCAAGAAACTCCATTTTTGAGAGGTTTGGCTTCTGCTCCAGCAAAACGGAAGGCAGTTAAACACTTTAATTATTTAACTCCTCAACATCAGCCAAACAGAATACACCAAACCATTTAAACAAGCATATTTCTGGAAATTCAAAGTAAGAGTGTTCTGAGAAAGGAGTTAATGTATTAAAAACAAAAATACCTAAATCAGTATCAGATGCTATCAGCTGCCCCTTGGAGAATTTGATAAAAGGGTTCTCTAATAACCTTTATTTGCACTAACTGCCTTAGGATTCTACCATATAATAAACTCCAATTTTCTGTGAATTTATTGAAAGTGTCCGTAGAGTGACCATTACTGTCAGCTCCTGTCTCACTTTCCAGCTTGTCTCTGCCATTTCTTACAGCTGAGACCAAGTCCTCTAAATTCATAAATGAACTGGACAGTTGTAATCTGAGTGGTTGAACATACCCACAATTATATTTCCATTGACCACAGCTTTGTGAGAGGCTCTGGGGAGCTTCAGGTTAGAATATTCCTCTCGTGTCCAAAATGACTGGTTAGCTGGTACAGGAACTGAGCATCCAGGACCTAATAAAACACAACAGATTAGCTTCACAAAATGTAGCTTTAAAATTACTGCATTTTGAGAATTCCTTGATGGTCCCAAGGTTAGGACTCCATGCTTCCACTGCAGTGGGCCCAGATTAAGGAACTAAGATCCCACACACTGTGCAGTGGGGCCAAAAAAAGAAAAAGAAAGTTACTGCATTTCAAGTTTTAATCATCTAAATATAACAAATACCTAAATAATATTTATAGTCTTTCTTTTAGCATCTAAATATCAGACAAATCCCTTTAATTTATGGTTTCAATTAACTCAAAGCTAGTGACCAAGGGTAATCTCTAATAAAATTCAAAATCACATACTCTCTAATGAAGACCTGACAATATCTAGGATTTTTTTAGTAATGAAATACTTGCTTAAGCAGTTCTCAGAGGAAAGAGTGGACAAAGAAATTATTAATTCAAGTGAAAAACGTTAAGAGTTAATATGCAAAGATTAGTCCTGGGAGCATTATAAACTACTTATATCCTGGAAAAATCAAGAAACTCCATTTTTGAGAGGTTTGGCTTCTGCTCCAGCAAAACGGAAGGCAGTTAAACACTTTAATTATTTAACTCCTCAACATCAGCCAAACAGAATACACCAAACCATTTAAACAAGCATATTTCTGGAAATTCAAAGTAAGAGTGTTCTGAGAAAGGAGTTAATGTATTAAAAACAAAAATACCTAAATCAGTATCAGATGCTATCAGCTGCCCCTTGGAGAATTTGATAAAAGGGTTCTCTAATAACCTTTATTTGCACTAACTGCCTTAGGATTCTACCATATAATAAACTCCAATTTTCTGTGAATTTATTGAAAGTGTCCGTAGAGTGACCATTACTGTCAGCTCCTGTCTCACTTTCCAGCTTGTCTCTGCCATTTCTTACAGCTGAGACCAAGTCCTCTAAATTCATAAATGAACTGCAAAGAACATTAAACTGCTCCACAACCCTAAAGAGACCATAATGATGCATTATGAAATTCGACACTTGTAAGAAGCTGAACAAAAGATATGAAAACTTACATGCATCCTGATAGTTGATTAACATAAATGTTACAGATATTAGGAATAAAGTCAATCTACAATTTATTAAACTAGAAACATTCTGTGAAGTGAAAGAAAGAAAGACGTTCCTACCCTGCCACTCTGAGAAGCAGGAGCATCCCCTGACATCACTCGAATCGCAGACGCCTTGATGAGGAAAACCACAGTTATTTACACACTGAGGGATGTCACATGCTTCACCCTTCCAGTTTTCAGAACATTCACACTGAACAACGTTGCTGCTGTTACTGATCTTACATTCTCCTCTGCCTGAGCAATTATTCGGACACATGTCAAAACTGTAAAAATAGTGGAGGGAGATTAAATCAACACAAAGCAATACTGGGATTAATTTAGCAGAACTTCCTCCTACACAAGGCTTAGGAAATCTCACTATCTAGCCAGTTCACTCACAGGTATAACTGTAGCACTTACCATTCAGCCTAAATGGGGTCACTCAACTCTGCAGAGCTAGAGTAAGTAATAAAAGCAAATTAAACCTGTTAGATTCTCATCAGAAGAGGCGAGATAGCCCACAAATGATGAGCATTATAATACTGCCAAATGCATGCTTGCAGGTCTGAAGAAGAATAAGAAAAAACAAACCACCAACAATACACTACCATCCTCATTCCTCTGTACAGTCCCTGAAACCTTACAGAATTTGCCTATGATTATTGCTCAGATTGCTGTACTGTAAATTTCTTAGTATCACAGACATAAGAAAAGAGAGGGGTACTTTAATACACGAGTATAATAATCATAAAGTGTTGCATAGTAACGTGACTTAGTTACATTGATAACACTTTGAAAAGACACAGTTCAGATTTTAAAAAGGGGAAATAACAGGATTAGAAGATACTCTAAGAGTATAAAAAAATATTAAAAAATTTTTTTTTAGCAAACCACTTCAGAAAATCAGGAATCAATTGAAAAAACAAGCTGGGCTTCCCTGGTGGTCCAGTGGGTGAGGACATCGCCTTGCAGTGCAAGGGGCGCTGGTTCAATCCCTGGCCTGGGAAGATCCCACGTGCCGCGGAGCAGCTGGACCAGTGTGTCCAACTACCGAGCTGGAGCTCTGGAGGGCATGCGCCCAGAGACGGTCCTCTGCAACAACAGAGGCCACTGCGATAGGAGGCCCACATGGGCCAAAGAACAAAGATGGATGAAAACAGACAAATGAAAGACCAATAGAAGTGGCCCGCCCGCCCCCTTCCCTCCCCAACCCGCACTTCCCAACAAAAACAAGCTAATTAACATTCATGCCTACATTCAAATGTTAATGATACATTTGTAATAAAATTTTGTAAGTATTTGTATTCAGTATTTTATAATCTAATTATAACATAATGTATGCATATGCCTGTTTTTCAAACCCAGGCTTGTGATGAGCTGCCCAGGTCACAAGCCTTGGGTACCTGAAAATCTGAATCACCATACCAATTAAGATAGAGACAGCTTTAAATAGGCTTGGAAGATTACTGAGATCCTTAGAAAATGAGCAAGAAAAAGAACCCAGCATAAAGGTTACACAGGTGGGTCACCAGCTAAACCAGGAGTTGTCAAATGTATGATGTAAAAGACCAGATAATATGTATTTTAGGTTCTGTGGGCCACAGAAGTTCTTATCACAGATCCCTTGCTTATGGCATGCTATGAATTTAACTGCTTATGAAAATAAACATTTCTTAGAAGAAAAAAGAGAGGGGTACTTTAATACACGAGTATAATAATCATAAAGTGTTGCATAGTAACGTGACTTAGTTACATTGATAACACTTTGAAAAGACACAGTTCAGATTTTAAAAAGGGGAAATAACAGGATTAGAAGATACTCTAAGAGTATAAAAAAATATTAAAAAATTTTTTTTTAGCAAACCACTTCAGAAAATCAGGAATCAATTGAAAAAACAAGCTGGGCTTCCCTGGTGGTCCAGTGGGTGAGGACATCGCCTTGCAGTGCAAGGGGCGCTGGTTCAATCCCTGGCCTGGGAAGATCCCACGTGCCGCGGAGCAGCTGGACCAGTGTGTCCAACTACCGAGCTGGAGCTCTGGAGGGCATGCGCCCAGAGACGGTCCTCTGCAACAACAGAGGCCACTGCGATAGGAGGCCCACATGGGCCAAAGAACAAAGATGGATGAAAACAGACAAATGAAAGACCAATAGAAGTGGCCCGCCTGCTCCCCTCCCTCCCCAACCCGCACTTCGCAACAAAAACAAGCTAATTAACATTCATGCCTACATTCAAATGTTAATGATACATTTGTAATAAAATTTTGTAAGTATTTGTATTCAGTATTTTATAATCTAATTATAACATAATGTATGCATATGCCTGTTTTTCAAACCCAGGCTTGTGATGAGCTGCCCAGGTCACAAGCCTTGGGTACCTGAAAATCTGAATCACCATACCAATTAAGATAGAGACAGCTTTAAATAGGCTTGGAAGATTACTGAGATCCTTAGAAAATGAGCAAGAAAAAGAACCCAGCATAAAGGTTACACAGGTGGGTCACCAGCTAAACCAGGAGTTGTCAAATGTATGATGTAAAAGACCAGATAATATGTATTTTAGGTTCTGTGGGCCACAGAAGTTCTTATCACAGATCCCTTGCTTATGGCATGCTATGAATTTAACTGCTTATGAAAATAAACATTTCTTAGAAGAAAAAAGGAAAAGACAGAAGTGAGCCTCTCTTCTACCACAACAAAAGCTGACCAGAATCTGTGGTCTATATTTCCTTTGTCATCAATGGGCCAACTACTTTGTATGTGAAAACTACTATTTGTTAAACTGCACTTAGCAGACTCCTCAGATGTTTTCATCCATTAGCGGGAATGGATAATGCCCCTCTTCTCAGGAGAACCTCAACAGCAGCAACACCAGTGTTGCAACTGTAATCCCCCAACTCTGACAATTTACTTTACCTTTTACTGCCAGTTTCCTCACTTGTAAAGGAAGTAGAAAAACGGTGCCTATATCTGAGTTTTTAAAAGAACTTTCAATAGAAAATCCATGCAAACTGCTGGCACAATGCCTGGCACACTGTAAACCCTCAATATATGTTAGTCATTATTATTGTTAAAACAAAGTATATAGTCTTCTGAAAAAATAATCACAAATATTAAACTTAAATATCTTACTTGTAAGTGATATTAAATCCAGTCAAATTATAAGCAGCATCACTAAAAAAATGCAGCAGGGCATAACCTGATGTGGCAACGACCTCTGGGACAGTCTCATTGCCGTCTCTCTCAGGAACAATGAGGCCGCTGAAATGAAAACACATGTTTTATAAACGGAAGCACAAGAACAGACACGTCACGTGGAAACAGACACAAATTCTACCAGATTTCACTCTTGAATCTGAAAAGCCACTTTTAGGAAGAGGGGTAAATCCCCATGATAAGCAGATCTTTTGCTAGGCTCTCCTCTGTTGTAGAGTATATTTCTAATGAGATTTGAAATCTGTGATCCTACTTTTTTTCAGTAAAACTTTTTGTAATATTCCTCTGAAAAACTGAGTAAACCTCCACAGTCATAGAAAGGAACAAGCTTTATGAGCTTCTGGATATCAAACATGTACCCTGAAAGACATGGAAAGTACAAACAAAAAGTTTGATACACGAACATCCATCATCTCAATACTATCAGCATTCTGATGCATTTTCTTTGCTTAACTGATACCATATTACATTTCATCTTATATTTTCACAAACAACAGACCATAAGCATTTCTATGTCTCTAAGAACTCCCTCAGAACTTTTAGAACCTCACTTTTAGAGCTCAGCACACAACAGTATCTGCTGGGTGTTTGAAAAGAGAAAGCAGTACTGAGTCAAAGGGTCTAAATGATAGCTTTAAGGCTCTTAATCCATATACCAACTTGCTTTCCAGAAGACATGCTGATCTGAAATCCCACCAAAAGAGAACAAAAGTGTCCTTCTCACCTCACCCTGACAACAAGGCGGATTACCTGTCCTATTTTAGCTTGGCTAAAAGTGATGTTTTTAAACTATGGTTTTGAGCTTCTCTTATACTCCTAAAGTTGAGGTTTTTCTGTTTACTTTCATCTTTTGCTTTTCTTCACATACTCGTACTTTTGCCTAGTTATCATTCAGTAACACCAGCATCTCACTCAGTAAAAGCCTAAATCCTTACCAGATCCTGTGTAATCTGTTCCACACACTCAACCCCATCCAATGAACAAACATCTCAGCTATTACAGATGGTCCCTGAGTCACAGATGGTTTGACTTAAAATCTTTTGACTACAATTTTTTGACTTACAATGGTACAAAAGGGACACATTTTCAGCAGAAACTGTACTTAGAACTTTGAATTTTTACTTTCTCCCAGGCTAGCAACATGCTGTGTGATACTCTCTTATGATTCCAGGCACCGGACAGACTGCCACTCTGTCAGTCAGTCACATGATCACAAGGGTAAACAACTGACTCACATACAATATTATTGACATCTCTGAGCCTTAGTTTCCTCAAAAGCACAATGAAAGAAATCCTATCTACCCCACAGCAATCAAAGTGTTAAAGCACATGAAATGTTTAAATAGCGTCTCCCACTAGTAGGTGCTCGGTAAGAGATGGCTCCTAGCATTTATTATTTATGTGGCGGAGGCATGTATAGAATGAATGACAGAATGAGTGAAGAGGGAAAGGATGGAGAGTCACAGAAGAAGGGAAACTAGACAATCTTGCTGCTGGAGAAAAGGGATAAGCTTCCCTACTGTCAGAGAGACTCAGGCATTTGCTTCTTTTCACTTCAACAACTTGACATTTTGACAGCTTTGCAAGGTGCTTTCTCCCAGTATGAAAATACAATTGGTTTCTGACAAAAATAAATTTTTTTACAGAAAAAAATGAATATAAAATCAACACAGCATGTAAGGCAATAGACAGTGTGTGAGTGACCAAGTGATGGTGCAGGTGGGCCATGCAACTGTGACCCTGAGCTGCCTCCCCCTCACTGTCCCCTGCCCTACGCAAGTGAATAAACGCAGGCTCAGCTTAGACTGCAGCCAGCAGTTCAACTTGAAAATCAAGAACTGCTTGCCCTAGGGTTCTTCGTAACTTTATATTTTAAACAAAGAATACCACTGTTTAGAACCATTTTTGAAACCTGCTGAACTAAAGATACTGTCTTTGTTCAACATAACTATCCCAGACAGACATGGGCTCTCTAAACACTCCTGGGGTACAACCTGACTTTGCCAACTACACTATGCAAATTTACTAGTAATCCTCAGTTTGACACACCTGACTCCTTGTGAAACTATACACTGAAGGGCAGGCAGATGTGGAAGGTAAGCCAGATTCTTAAAGTCAGAGGTAGGAGCCTGGGGATGGGGCAAGACAGCATCTGTACTTCTGACTGGTGAAGGAAGATTCACAATCACAAGAGAGGTTTGACTTCATGGACTACCTGCCACAGTATGACCATGATTTCAGTGGGGTGCTGGACACAAAGGCTGACTTCCACTTTCATAAGATTTCCTCCAACAGTTCTTTAGCACAGTCTAAACAACTGCCCCATCAGTATTCGACTTTTTTAGAAACAACACCAAAAACCTCTGAAAGGAGTAAGAATATTCTCAGAGAGGAAAACTATTCTCCCTGTTCCATCACCAAGACCAGCGATGCACCTCTCTACCAACAGGTCTGAGTAGAGACAGCAGGTGCTCAACAAACGTGCTCTACTTAAACATATGTTGAAGTCTGTGCTCAGTCACTCGGTCGTGACACGTACCCCACCGGGTCTCCTCTGTCCAAGGGATTTTCCAGGCAAGAATACTGGAGGGGGCTGCTATCTCCTACTCCACTGTGTTGAAGTGAATGCACCACAAAATCATAATGTTGAACAACTGGAAGTCACTTGCTCTAGAGGTTCTCAAATTTGCCCAGTAATGGAACTCGATTTGTTAAACAAATTTTATTCAGAACTTCAACATAGGAAAGTGTGATCAACCAATTCAGAATCTAATTGGACTTCATAGTCGGTAATACACCCATAGAAAACACAGTACAACATCCTTATTTGAGACTTCAGAAGCTGAGTAGAGTGCTTAAATTACCTACTCAGACTCATGATGATACTTGGGCAGAACTCAGATTAAAAATCCACATCTCCTGAATCCTGTGTGGCTCTCCTTTTCTTTATTTGGCTGAACTCTCTTGCCACCAGGCTCATTCTGCTCTAGGTCCACAGTATATTACCACTGGGTCGATTCCTCTACCCAAAGTCCTCCTGACCCAACAGCACTCCTCAGCTTCCCATCTTTGGGAAAGTGCCTTATGACCTAAACAGTTATTTTCACATTCTTCTGCACATCAGTGCTTCAAGGGTTCTCTGTTTCAGGTAAATTTCAATTATTGAACATTTACTGTCTCATTATGATTTTAGAAAATGTACACTGAAATATGTCGTAAGTTAAATTTTAACACAATGAATAAATTTATACCTATCAGTAAATATTTTTTTTTTACAGAAACAAAAATTCTCCGGTTATCTATACCTATACTTTGGTTACTCTCAAAAATCATTGACTAAAACAGTTATAAAGGCTGACTTCCACTTTCATAAGATTTCCTCCAACAGTTCTTTAGCACAGTCTAAACAACTGCCCCATCAGTATTCGACTTTTTTAGAAACAACACCAAAAACCTCTGAAAGGAGTAAGAATATTCTCAGAGAGGAAAACTATTCTCCCTGTTCCATCACCAAGACCAGCGATGCACCTCTCTACCAACAGGTCTGAGTAGAGACAGCAGGTGCTCAACAAACGTGCTCTACTTAAACATATGTTGAAGTCTGTGCTCAGTCACTCGGTCGTGACACGTACCCCACCGGGTCTCCTCTGTCCAAGGGATTTTCCAGGCAAGAATACTGGAGGGGGCTGCTATCTCCTACTCCACTGTGTTGAAGTGAATGCACCACAAAATCATAATGTTGAACAACTGGAAGTCACTTGCTCTAGAGGTTCTCAAATTTGCCCAGTAATGGAACTCGATTTGTTAAACAAATTTTATTCAGAACTTCAACATAGGAAAGTGTGATCAACCAATTCAGAATCTAATTGGACTTCATAGTCGGTAATACACCCATAGAAAACACAGTACAACATCCTTATTTGAGACTTCAGAAGCTGAGTAGAGTGCTTAAATTACCTACTCAGACTCATGATGATACTTGGGCAGAACTCAGATTAAAAATCCACATCTCCTGAATCCTGTGTGGCTCTCCTTTTCTTTATTTGGCTGAACTCTCTTGCCACCAGGCTCATTCTGCTCTAGGTCCACAGTATATTACCACTGGGTCGATTCCTCTACCCAAAGTCCTCCTGACCCAACAGCACTCCTCAGCTTCCCATCTTTGGGAAAGTGCCTTATGACCTAAACAGTTATTTTCACATTCTTCTGCACATCAGTGCTTCAAGGGTTCTCTGTTTCAGGTAAATTTCAATTATTGAACATTTACTGTCTCATTATGATTTTAGAAAATGTACACTGAAATATGTCGTAAGTTAAATTTTAACACAATGAATAAATTTATACCTATCAGTAAATATTTTTTTTTTACAGAAACAAAAATTCTCCGGTTATCTATACCTATACTTTGGTTACTCTCAAAAATCATTGACTAAAACAGTTATACCCTTCTGCTTGTTTGTTGCTGGTTCACATGCCTTCTCATTAAATACACAGTCCAGGTGAACTATACGGTTATGCATACCCACTTGGCAGATGTTCCCACAGGGCCACTGGCAAGTTGATTCCAAGTGCCTGGCACATAGAGGGGATTCCATGAGTTTTGATTAACAAATGCAGTATCAAGTGAACCTCCAACATGTACTGTTATCATGATCACATCATACTACAGATATAGTAGTTTTTGTGCCTGTGTTAAAGTTTGGCATGCTTCTTACAGCAAGAATTTGACTCATACCATGTCTTATAGCAAGATATGAGTCAAATTCTGGCATAAAGCTATATATCCCCAACATGTGGCCAATGATATTTTAATGCTTGTTGGCACAGTCTATCCACCCTGTTCTTTGGCCCACTAAGTGAATCTCTGCAACCCAGAAAATGGCCTTGGTTCTCAGTTCAAAGATATGTTGGAGAGAAGTCTAAGCCAAAAGGAGTGGAGCAATTCAAGGGTACATTAGTCCCCTGGCCTCATCCGTCCTTTGCCTCCCACGCTCTGACTACTCTGTTATCTCCTCACCCACATGAGCCATCAACTCAGCCCCACATAAGGAATACAAAAAATATTTTTTTAATTGATTTCTTACCTAAAGGCACTTTAAAAGAAAATATTTATTTTCCTTTATTCGGGGAAATAAATATTTGAGGAAAGAAATCCAGAAAGTCAGTTGTAGATAAAAAACTGACTGATATGACTCTCTAAGGATATACACTTTTAAAAACCTATTTTAAAAATCTTCCGTGGTGGTCCAGTGGATAAAGAGTCCGCCTTGCAGTGTAAGGGGCACCAGTTCAATCTCTGGCCCAGGAAGATCCCACCAGCTGTGGAGCGCCTGGACCGGTGTGTCCAATTATGAGCCAGCACTCTAGAGTGTGTGTGCCCAGAGTCGGTGCTCTGAAACGAGAGAGGCCACTGTGATGGGAGGCCCACATAGGCCGAAAAAGGGGAAAATAAATGAATAAAAATCAACAAAAATTCTCCGGTTATCTATACCTATACTTTGGTTACTCTCAAAAATCATTGACTAAAACAGTTATACCCTTCTGCTTGTTTGTTGCTGGTTCACATGCCTTCTCATTAAATACACAGTCCAGGTGAACTATACGGTTATGCATACCCACTTGGCAGATGTTCCCACAGGGCCACTGGCAAGTTGATTCCAAGTGCCTGGCACATAGAGGGGATTCCATGAGTTTTGATTAACAAATGCAGTATCAAGTGAACCTCCAACATGTACTGTTATCATGATCACATCATACTACAGATATAGTAGTTTTTGTGCCTGTGTTAAAGTTTGGCATGCTTCTTACAGCAAGAATTTGACTCATACCATGTCTTATAGCAAGATATGAGTCAAATTCTGGCATAAAGCTATATATCCCCAACATGTGGCCAATGATATTTTAATGCTTGTTGGCACAGTCTATCCACCCTGTTCTTTGGCCCACTAAGTGAATCTCTGCAACCCAGAAAATGGCCTTGGTTCTCAGTTCAAAGATATTTTGGGAGAGAAGTCTAAGCCAAAAGGAGTGGAGCAATTCAAGGGTACATTAGTCCCCTGGCCTCATCCGTCCTTTGCCTCCCACGCTCTGACTACTCTGTTATCTCCTCACCCACATGAGCCATCAACTCAGCCCCACATAAGGAATACAAAAAATATTTTTTTAATTGATTTCTTACCTAAAGGCACTTTAAAAGAAAATATTTATTTTCCTTTATTCGGGGAAATAAATATTTGAGGGAAAGAAATCCAGAAAGTCAGTTGTAGATAAAAAACTGACTGATATGACTCTCTAAGGATATACACTTTTAAAAACCTATTTTAAAAATCTTCCGTGGTGGTCCAGTGGATAAAGAGTCCGCCTTGCAGTGTAAGGGGCACCAGTTCAATCTCTGGCCCAGGAAGATCCCACCAGCTGTGGAGCGCCTGGACCGGTGTGTCCAATTATGAGCCAGCACTCTAGAGTGTGTGTGCCCAGAGTCGGTGCTCTGAAACGAGAGAGGCCACTGTGATGGGAGGCCCACATAGGCCGAAGAATAAAGATGGATGAAAAATAAATGAATAAAAATCAATAAAAAGAGGCCAAATTTTTAAAAATACATACTTAAAAAAAATCTGTCAAGTAAAAGGAAGAAAACTTACAACAGTTTTGAATTCACAGGTGGTCAAAAATATGGTAAGTAACACAACCATTGACTGTTACTGGAAAGTATAATACCAAAACAATTCAAAATACCCCATATATTTGGTGTCAGGCTGTTTAACTATAAACACAGAGTATACTTTTTGAAAAAATACCAAAACGCATAACTGGAAAGTTTCTCATTCTCCACAGGTAACCACTGTTCATTTTATGTATATTCTTCCAAAACTTGTTCCTTGTCCATATTAAGGTACATACATAATTACACATCACATGTACACACATGCAATTATATTTGAATACAACAAATAACTTCTGAATGTCTATGCAATGAGAAACTCAACAAGGATCAAAATGAACATGGTTCCAGATTTACTTTTTTAACAGAAATACTATTATTCGATATATTACAAAACATTTTTCTTATGTATACTTCAACACCACAAAAAGTAGGAAAATTTGATACTACTATCATAATTTTATATATCAGGAAACTAAAAAGAGAATATTCTGCTCCAGAAGTTATCCAGTAGCTACAGGAGACCAGGTCAGGATTAGCACACAGTGATAGGACTCTATAACTAGTACTCTTTCCAAGAAATAAATGTTTTAAGTGATAAAAAAAAAAAAGGTGAATCCAGTAAGAATACAACCTAGGAAACACATCAACTCAGAAATCAAGTAATAGTTAACTAGTATTTATATGACTGAGCTTACCTAAAGGCAGCAACTAGGGGTGCATAAATTGAGTCCCCGTCATAAACATATAAATGGTCCCAGCTACACTCTGTAGCAAAATGATTGAAACGAAGTCTCATTATTCTATTCGGCCTGAAAAGAGCACAAAAAAGTAATTTACACTAATCATCACCACTACCAAACATTTGAGAAAAAATAAAGAACACGTTTTTAAATAATTTATATATAGAGAAGAAATTAATAGTATATAATCAGCACTCATTCACTTGTCAAAGATTTCCTTAGTACTTTCTATGTGCAAGATACCACCAAACATGCAATGGTAAACAAAATATACATGGCCCATATCTTTTGACCTTACAGTCTATACAGTCATCATTCTTTACCAATCCATTAGCCTTTCTTATTCAACTTAAGATTCCAGGGCTTCCCCGGTGGTCCAGTGGGTAAGGAGTCCGCCTTGCAGTACAAGGGGCACCGGTTCAATCCCTGGCCCAGGAAGATCCCATGTGCCGCAGAGTGGCTGGAAGGGTGTGTCCAATTACGAGCCAGCGCTCTGGAGTGCATGCATCCAGAGACGGTGCTCTGCAACAAGAAAGGCCGCTGCAATGGGAGGCCCACACATGCCAAAGAATAAATAAATAAAAAGAAAAAGTCAATAAAAGAGACCAAAATTAAAAAAAAAAAATTTAAAATTACCTCAATTCACAAACATACTTGTCCATCCTCTAAACCCACCTGCCCCCCTCTGCCTTTTCATGGGACTCCCTGGAAAAAGCCCTAGTCTCGAGGAAACCAGTTAATTGTTTACTTAAGACTGAGTCTATGGAGGAAGTCACACTGCTGGGTAGGCTGGTTCCAGTACTGGCACTGTGATCCTGCCAGCAGTCCTACTACTAAGTCTCAATGACTATCTCAAACCACCTAGTCCCATCTCCCTGCTTATGTTCAGCACCCAGACAAAAATTTCTCAAATTCTTATTTTCCAAAACAGATGCACCTATCTACTTTTCTTTTCCTTCTACCTCTCAAGTATTTCACATGTCCCTCTCATCTGAAACGTCCACACCCACACTTCAATCTCTTTGAAAGTGAAAGTCACCCAGTCATGTCTGACTCGTTGAGATCCATGGGATTCTCCAGACAAAAATACGGAGTCAGTAACCTTTTCCTTCTCTAGGAGATCTTAAGTATCACACAGTTTATAAAAAGGCAGCAAAACAAAAAACATTCAAATTCCAACTCTCCTTCCAGCTACTAGCGCACCTATATCCCTTTTATCCTCTGAACCATCACAGAGGAGTTTGTTCTTCTCCAGTTCCTCACATCCCACTCACCTCTTCGTTCTCCAACCTGGCTTGAGCCCAAACCCTCTACCCAAAAAGTTCTTGGTAATTTCAATACCCTCAATATCCAGGTGATTCCTAAGTATATGTCTCCAGCCTGAATCTTTCGTCTACCTCATGCTTCGTGTCTAACACCCCTAACCAAACATCTAAATAAAGACAGAAACAAGTTAATTCACACGGTGATGAATATTGGGAAGAAGTTAAAGGAATGGGATGTATTCATTGTAGTAGAACAAGTGTTTCAGATTCCATACTGCTGCTTAGTTTTAAAAAATTACCCCTTTATACCTATGACTGTTTGGGGATTATGCATACCTGTAAACAAGAAAACTCTGTGGGGAGGTTCTTTGAGCCAACCCACTGTTCTGATAGTGTCGGTTCTCTTTTGAGCCGACTCACTGTTCTAGCAGTGTCTTCCACTTTAACAATGCCGATTCTCCCTTAAACCAGCTGGCTGTACTGGCAGCGACTCTCCCTTCCCCCACTCTAATAAACTTTACTTTCCTCTCAAAAAAAAATAAATAAATAAAAAGAAAACTCTGCTAATGCAACATTGTAAAACAAATATACCCCAATAATAAATAAATGAATAAAATAGAGACCAAAAAAAAATTACCCCTTGTCCAATTTTGGTCCAGTCTTCAAAGACTGTTCACAATTATTTAAAAGGGCTATTAATGCTTGGAATGTGAGTGAATGCAATGAGTGACACTTTCTGCAAGAAGCTCTAAGAAGCAGGCCTGCTTTCTCAACACCTCCTCTTTCCCCTCCTGATGGCTGCAGTTGGCTGACAGTGAAGCTATTCAATGGCAGAACTTGGGACCTACTAACAACGAATAGAAAGCTGCGTGCTGACCAGGAACACCTGCCTGGGAACTGTTACCTGAGCAAGAAATAAAACTTCTATACATTAAATCACTAAAAATAATAAGTAAATAAACTAACCAACAAGCAGATAAAAAAGGGCTATCAAAATCTCCTCCCTGGGCTTCCCCTGGTGGTCCAGTGGATAAAGACACCGCCTTGCAGTGCAGGGGGCGCCGGTTCGAGCCCTGGCCTGGGAAGATCCCACGTGCCGCGGAGCCGCTGGACTGATGTGTCCAATCACCGAGCCGGAGCTCTGGAGCGCATGCGCCAGAGCCGGTGCTCTGCGACAACGGACGCCACCGCGATGGGAGGCCCGCAGGAGCCAAAGAACAAAGACGGATGAAAACAGAGAAATGAAAGACCAATAGAAGTGGCCCGCCCGCTCCCCTCCCTCCCCAACCCGACTTCCACCCAAAATAAATAAATAAATAAATCTTAAAAAAAAAAAATCTCCCTTCCCTGCTATCTATTCAAGTGAAGTCTAATTTTCTTCACATATTTCAATCATAATAAAATATTCTAACAGTTTTTTAACTATTACAATTGAAGATATACATATTTCTGGTGTGTACAACTCATTTGCAAATCAACACAGAAGTTTTTTTTGAAAATTAACACTGAAGCTACCCTGGTGGTCCAGTGGGTAAGGACACTGCCTTGCAGTGCAAGGGGCGCCGGTTCAACCCCTGGCCTGGGAAGATCCCACGTGCCGCAGAGCAGCTGTACCAATGTGTCCAACTACTGAGCCAGAGCTCTGGAGCACATGCGCCCAGAGCCAGTGCTCTACAACGAGAGAGACCACTGCGATGGGAGACCCACACAGGCCAAAGAACAAAGACGGAAATAAATAAAAGAACAATAAAAGTGGCCAAAAAAAAAACTTAACACTGAAGATTAAGAAACATGTTTTGTTGTTCAGTTGTTAAGTTGTGTCTGACACTTTGTGACCTCATGGGCTATAGCACACAAGGCTCCTCTGTCCTCCACCATCTGTCAGAGTTTGCTCAAATTCATGTCCATGAGTCAGTGATGTCATCTAACCATCTCATCCTCTGTCATCCTCTTCTTTTGCCTTTAGTCTTTCCCAACATCAGGGTCTTTTTCAGTGAGTCAGCACTTCACATTAGGTGGCCAAAGTATTGGAGCTTCAGCTAATCAAATTCACTTGTAAAAGAAAAGTTTATTAAATAAAAAATATTTTAACTTGATACAGACTGTTAATTTTACTTCTTCAAAAAGTAATCTCACAATGAGCTCTATCCTAAAAAAATAAAAAATTAGCCATTACTACTTACTGTCCTTCAATGAGCCATGTGCACTTTGTTTTATATTTATAATTTCCAGGTCCATCTGTTATAAACCCAGAAGGTCCAGTTAGTCTGTAATTAAAAAATAAACAAAGTTTAAATTCATCAAAATTTCATCTATTAATAATGTCTTTCTTAATTCTCAATATAATCCAACTGGGTATACCAATGTATACTACGGCCAGAAGAAAATGAATGGTTATTTCATTTACATTACACAAATCTGGATGAAACAAAGTCTTGTCATATACTTAAGAAAAGGGGATACAAATGTATTAAATCCAATAGGAATGAACAAAAACACCTAAATCTTTCCAGCTGAGATGTGAAAATCACACTTTGTGTTATAAAAATGGCCATGAGAAGTAACTTATGAGTTGCTTTTTTTAAAAATAAGGCCACACAGTTACCATGACAAGAAAAACGTGTTAATACACTACACTGTGGCCAGCATAACGGCAATGGGCAAGCACATCAATCCACATCCCACAAGAGACCCACCACAGCCACTGAGCTGCTGCTTTTGAAGTGGCAATCTACTGCTCTCCATTAGCAGTGCACATCAGCACCCACTCCCCACACACATGCCACACTTGAAGTCTATCAATATTTTTAGGTCTTGCCAATGACAGACACACCCTAGTATGCCTATACTCTACATATGTATTCTATAGTTACACATAAATATATCTCACATTATCACTGAGTATATAAGAACTACACAAATAACCTGAATCAGTGATGGATGACAAGTGCCTTCCTCCAGAGAAGATATACATCTGTTTCCAACAAGCTACAAAGCTAGAAACAGATCTTAATCCAATCAAGGATTGAGGTGATTTGAAAGCTGGCTACAGCTTTTTGTGAGAGCTGATCTATTTTGAGTGCACCCTTAAGCATAAAGTGCAATCTGTCCTTCAGGGCTCCCAACTAAAAGTTGGGGTATTTCCTAGTACCCCTATTTCTTTGCAAGCTCTGAACTCCAATTCCACCCCCCAATTCTGCACGACTACCCAAAACTCTGCTTAGAATCTCAGTTCCTCTATCACCACTTCCATTCACTGTCTTAACTGCATGTTTCACCTCAGCTAATCACTCCATGGGGAAAGCTATACCAAGTATAAGGTCAGTCTCATCCCTCTGTCCTTGTTTGCCTTGCTTACTCTTCACAGCCTTCACACACACTTTAAAAAAAAAAAACTTTTTTCTAGATTTTCTAGCTGTTCTCAGCTGGAGTGCTGGCTTAGAAAAAGCTATTCTACCACTGATATAAACAGAACTCTCCCTGATAGCTTGTTATGTGATATGATAATATGTTCCAGACATATATTTTCTGACTCCAACCTGAAATAAGCCATTTTTCCACAGTACCCTAGGTTCTATATAGCAAGAAAAGTATTATTTAGAGAACAGGGCCTGGCACTGGAAGTGCTTAATGTTACCAAGCTCCATTTCTGAGATTTTCCAGTAAAAGAATTAGGAACTAAGACATTTTTAAAGAGGAAAAAATACATCGTGAACTCATACTAACATTCTCAACTCAAATTTAGGATCCTAGAATTCTTACCCAACTTCTCTAATAATATCTCTTTTCCACTCTAGGGCCTACAGATAAATCCCACAAGAGACCCACCACAGCCACTGAGCTGCTGCTTTTAAAATCACTCTCCATTAGCAGTGCACCAGCACCCACTCCCACACATGCCACACTTGAAGTCTATCAATATTTTTAGGTCTTGCCAATGACAGACACACCCTAGTATGCCTATACTCTACATATGTATTCTATAGTTACACATAAATATATCTCACATTATCACTGAGTATATAAGAACTACACAAATAACCTGAATCAGTGATGGATGACAAGTGCCTTCCTCCAGAGAAGATATACATCTGTTTCCAACAAGCTACAAAGCTAGAAACAGATCTTAATCCAATCAAGGATTGAGGTGATTTGAAAGCTGGCTACAGCTTTTTGTGAGAGCTGATCTATTTTGAGTGCACCCTTAAGCATAAAGTGCAATCTGTCCTTCAGGGCTCCCAACTAAAAGTTGGGGTATTTCCTAGTACCCCTATTTCTTTGCAAGCTCTGAACTCCAATTCCACCCCCCAATTCTGCACGACTACCCAAAACTCTGCTTAGAATCTCAGTTCCTCTATCACCACTTCCATTCACTGTCTTAACTGCATGTTTCACCTCAGCTAATCACTCCATGGGGAAAGCTATACCAAGTATAAGGTCAGTCTCATCCCTCTGTCCTTGTTTGCCTTGCTTACTCTTCACAGCCTTCACACACACTTTAAAAAAAAAAAACTTTTTTCTAGATTTTCTAGCTGTTCTCAGCTGGAGTGCTGGCTTAGAAAAAGCTATTCTACCACTGATATAAACAGAACTCTCCCTGATAGCTTGTTATGTGATATGATAATATGTTCCAGACATATATTTTCTGACTCCAACCTGAAATAAGCCATTTTTCCACAGTACCCTAGGTTCTATATAGCAAGAAAAGTATTATTTAGAGAACAGGGCCTGGCACTGGAAGTGCTTAATGTTACCAAGCTCCATTTCTGAGATTTTCCAGTAGAGAGAATTAGGAACTAAGACATTTTTAAAGAGGAAAAAATACATCGTGAACTCATACTAACATTCTCAACTCAAATTTAGGATCCTAGAATTCTTACCCAACTTCTCTAATAATATCTCTTTTCCATTCAGAAATCTAGGGCCTCAATCCAGTATAAGTATTCACTTGTTTACTTTATGATGCACACCTCCAGAATAACAATACCAATATAACAACAATACCGGAATAACAATACCAATGATATGATCATGAAAAACAGTTTATGACATCTCTGCAGTTCTTTGTCCTTGGAAGTGTATTCCACTATAGACAGCCAAATTGTTGTTGTTGTTTAGTCGCTTTCGTCGGTACAACTCTTTGTGACTCTATGGACTACAGCCCACCAGGCTTCTCTGTTCGTGGGATTCTCCAGATAATACTGGAGTGGGTTGCCATGCCCTCCTACAGGGGATCTTATCCAGCAGGGATCGAACCTGTGTCTCCTGCATTGGGCGGGTTCTTTACCACTAGCACCACCTGGTAAACCCAATAGGAACACACATACTGATTATCACCTTAAACGTAAATGGTATAATGCTTCAACCAAAAGATACAGATTGGCTGAATGGATACAAATACAAGACCCTCTCTGCAAGTGATGCACTTCAGACCCAGGGATATATACACATAAAAGTAAGGAGATGGAAAAGTGTATGCCACGTGAATGGAAATCAAAAGAAAAAGCTAGAGTAGCAACACTCATATCAGATAGACTAGACTTTAAAATAAAGACTATTAAAGAGACAAGGAAGGACACTACACAATGATCAAGGGATCAATCCAAGAGGATATAACAGTTATAAATATTTATGCACCTAATGTAGGAGCACCTCAATACATAAGGCAAGTGCTCACAGCCATAAGTGGGAAATCAACAGTCACACAATAATTGTGGGGGACTTTAACAGTCCACTTACATCAGTGGATAGACCATTCAGACAGAAAATTCATCTAGAAACATAAACCTTAAATGACACATTAGACCAGATAGACTTAATTGTTATCTATATGACAATCCATCCAAAAGCAGCAGCATATACTTTCTTCTCAAGTGCACCCAGAATGTTCTCCAGGATAGATCACATCTTAGGTCACAAATCAAGCCATGGTAAGCAAGAAATTAAAATCATATCAAGTATCTTTTCCAACCACAACAGTATGAAGCTAGAATTATAGAAGAAAACAAAAACTGTAAAAAACGCAAATACATGCAGCCTAAACAATATGCTGCTAAATATCCAAGAGGTCACTGAAGTAATCAAAGGGAAATAAAACCCTATCTAGAAACAAATGGCAATGAAAGTACAAAGACCCAAAAGCTATGGGATGTAACAAAAGCAGTTTTATAGGGAAATTTACAGCAATACAATACTACTTCAAGAAACAAGAAAATCTCAGATACACAACCCTACCTTACACCTAAAGCAACTAGAGAAAGAACAGCAACAACAAAGTTAGTAGAAGGAAAGAAATCATAAAGATCAGAGCAGATATAAATAAAATAGAAAAAAGAAGACAAAAACAAAGATCAGTGAAAATAAAAGCAGGTTCTTTGAGAAAACTGATAAACCTCTAACATACTCACCAGAAGAAAAGAGGGCTAAAATCAATAAAATTAAGAGATGAATAAGGACAAGTGGCAACTGACACCACAGAAACACAAAGGATCATAAGAGACTACTATTAATACAAGCAACTATATGCCAATAAAATGAACAATCTGGAAGAAATGTACAAATTCTTGTAAAAGTACAACTTTATGAATTTTCCTGGTGATCCAGTGGTCAAGAATCCACCTGCCAACGCAGGGGACACAAGGTCAACCCCTAATTCCAGATGATTCCATATGTTGCAGGGCAACTAAGTCCATATGCCACAACTACTAGAACGGCACACCAGAGCCCATAAGCTGCAACTACTGAGTTTGTGTACCTCAACTACTGAAGCCCACACACCTTAGAGCCCATGCTCCAGACCAAGAGAAGCCACCATAATGAGAAGTCCACCTACCACAACGCAAGAGTAGCCTCTGCTTGTCACAACTAGAGAAAGTCCACATGCAGCAACAAAGAACCAGTGCAGTCAAAAAAAAAAAAAAGTACAACTTTACAAGACTGAACCAGGAAGAAATAGAAAATATGAACAGACCAATCACAAGTAATGAAACTGAAACTGATTAAAAATCTTTCAACAAACAGAAGTCTAAGACCAGATGGCTTCACAGACAAATTCTATCAGATTGGTACTAAAGTAATAGAAGTTTTGGACCGTGAATTTTAAATCATTATAACTAGGCTCAAACACATTTTTATTAAGTAAAATAGGAACCATTACAATCAACACATTTTTGCCAATGAGAAAAAATGTCTATTCAAGTAGCATACAATCTGTGCTTCAGGATCTGACAAACTCTTGGAAAGCATTTCAGTCTCCTCCTGGTTGTGGGAGCATTTTTCCCTGCAAAAAGTTGTCGAGGTACCTGAAGAAGTGGTAGTCTGTTGATGAGAGGTCAGGTGTATACAGCGGATGGGGCAAAACTTCATGGCCCAACTCATTCGACTTTTGAACTGTTGGTTCTGCAACACATGGTCAGGCATTGTCATGGAGAAAAATTGGGCCCATTCTATTAACCAATGCCGGCTGTAGGCATTGCAGTTTTCAGTGCATCTGATGGATGGCTGAGCATATTTCTCAGATGTAATGGTTTCACCAGTATTCAGAAAGCTGTAGTGAATGAGATCACCAGCAGACTACCGAAGGTGACCATGACCATTTTCTGGTGCAAGTCTGGTTTTCAGATGTGCTTTAGAACTTCTTCTTGGTCCAACCACTGAGTTGGTCATTGTCAGTTGTCATATAAAACTCATGTGTCATTGCATATCACAATCAAATCAAGAAATGGTTCATTGTTGTTGTGTAGAATAAAAGAAGACAACACTTGAAAAGGACGATATTTTTTTATTTCCAGTCCATTCATGAGGCATTCACTTATTTAGTTGTTTCACTTTTTCAATTTAATTCAAACACTAAACTGTAGAATGACAGTCAAGTTCACTGGCAACTTCTTGTATAAGAGGATCAGCTTCAATGGCTGGTCTCAACTGTTTTCAACTTCTGATGGCTGGCCACTAAGCTCCTCATATTCAAGGCTCTGTCTCCTCTGCAAAACTTCTTAAGCCACCACTGCACTGTACAACCATTAGCAGTTCCTCGGCCAAAAGTTGCGGAAGAAATAGAAAATATGAACAGACCAATCACAAGTAATGAAACTGAAACTGATTAAAAATCTTTCAACAAACAGAAGTCTAAGACCAGATGGCTTCACAGACAAATTCTATCAGATTGGTACTAAAGTAATAGAAGTTTTGGACCGTGAATTTTAAATCATTATAACTAGGCTCAAACACATTTTTATTAAGTAAAATAGGAACCATTACAATCAACACATTTTTGCCAATGAGAAAAAATGTCTATTCAAGTAGCATACAATCTGTGCTTCAGGATCTGACAAACTCTTGGAAAGCATTTCAGTCTCCTCCTGGTTGTGGGAGCATTTTTCCCTGCAAAAAGTTGTCGAGGTACCTGAAGAAGTGGTAGTCTGTTGATGAGAGGTCAGGTGTATACAGCGGATGGGGCAAAACTTCATGGCCCAACTCATTCGACTTTTGAACTGTTGGTTCTGCAACACATGGTCAGGCATTGTCATGGAGAAAAATTGGGCCCATTCTATTAACCAATGCCGGCTGTAGGCATTGCAGTTTTCAGTGCATCTGATGGATGGCTGAGCATATTTCTCAGATGTAATGGTTTCACCAGTATTCAGAAAGCTGTAGTGAATGAGATCACCAGCAGACTACCGAAGGTGACCATGACCATTTTCTGGTGCAAGTCTGGTTTTCAGATGTGCTTTAGAACTTCTTCTTGGTCCAACCACTGAGTTGGTCATTGTCAGTTGTCATATAAAACTCATGTGTCATTGCATATCACAATCAAATCAAGAAATGGTTCATTGTTGTTGTGTAGAATAAAAGAAGACAACACTTGAAAAGGACGATATTTTTTTATTTCCAGTCCATTCATGAGGCATTCACTTATTTAGTTGTTTCACTTTTTCAATTTAATTCAAACACTAAACTGTAGAATGACAGTCAAGTTCACTGGCAACTTCTTGTATAAGAGGATCAGCTTCAATGGCTGGTCTCAACTGTTTTCAACTTCTGATGGCTGGCCACTAAGCTCCTCATATTCAAGGCTCTGTCTCCTCTGCAAAACTTCTTAAGCCACCACTGCACTGTACAACCATTAGCAGTTCCTCGGCCAAATGTGTTGTTGATGTTGCAAGTTGTCTTTCCTGCTTTGCGACCCATTTTGAACTTGAATACAAAAAAAAAAAAAATCGCTCAAATTTGCTTTTTGTCTAACATCATTTCTATAGTCTAAAATAAAAATAAAATAAACAGCAAGTAAGAAGTCATTAGCAAAAACCATAAAGCAAGAAATGTGCATTAAAATGATGTAGAACATGACCACATTTAAAAATGTATGCCAATATTATATGGCGAAGCTCCACAATGCAAAACTACAATTACGTTTGCACCAACCTAAGAGTAAACATTTTAAGAACAGCTGCACATATTCTTCTCAAACTCTTCCAAAAAACTGCAGAGGAAGGAATACTCTCAAGCTCATTCTACAAGGCTATGAATACCCTAATACCAAAATCAGAGAACATAACACACATACACACACACACACACAAATTGTACGCCAATATCACTGATGAATATATCCATAAAATTCCTCAACAAAATATTATTAGCAAACCAAATCCAACAATACATTAAAAGGATCATATAGCATTATCAAGTAGGATTTATCCCAGGGGTGTAGACTCTTCAATATATGCAGATCAATCAATGTGATACACTATAACAGAAAATTGAAGAATAAAAACCATATGATCATCTCAACAGATACAGAAAAAGCATTTTGACAAAATTCAACACCCATTTACAGTAAAAACTCTCCAGAAGGGAATAGAGGGAACCTACCTCAACAAAATAAAGCCCATATCTGACAAGCCCACAGCAAACAAATGAACAAACTGAAAACATTTCCTCTAAGGTCAGGAACAAGACAAAGGTATTGACTCTTGCCACTATTATTCAACATAGTTTTGGAAGTCCTACCCACAGAAATCAGAGAAGAGAAAAACAAAAGGAACCCAGATTTAAAAAGAAGTAAAACTGTCACTGTTTGTAGACAACCTAATACCATACATAGAAAATCCTAAAGTTGTTACCAAAAAAACTACTGGAGATCATCAATGAATTTTGGTAAAGTTTCAGGATAAAAAGTTAGTACACAGAAGGAGAAATTAAGGAAACAACCCCACTTATCACTGCATCAAAAAGAACAAAATACCTTGGAAGAAACCTACCTAAGGAGGCAAAAGACTTGTACACAGAAAACCATAAGATATTGATGAAAGAAATCTAAAACAACATAGACTGAGAAATATACCATGTTTTTGGATTAGAAGGACAAATACTATGAAAATGACTATATTTCCCAAAATATCTACAATGCAGTCTCTAGCAGATTACCAATGTTATTTTTCAAAGAATCAGAACAAAAAATTTTGCAATTTGTATGGAAACACAAGAGACCCCAAATAGTCAAAGCAATCTTGACAAAGAAAAACAGAGCTGGAGGAATCACACTCCCTAACTTCAGACTAGGCTACAAAGCTACAGTAATAAAGAGAGTATGGTATTGGCACAAAAACAGAAAACAGATCAATTGAACAGGACAGAAAGTCCAGACATAAAACCATATATGTATGGTCACATAATCTATGATAAAGGAGGCAAGGATACACAATGAAGAAAAGAGTCTCTTCAATAAGTGGTGCTAGGGAAACTGGGTACACATGTAAAAGAGTGAAATTAGAACACCTTCTAACACCATACATAAAAATAAACTCAAAATGAGTGAAAGAGGGTTTGCCTGGTGGTCCAATGGGTAAGGACACTGCCTTGCAGTGCAAGGGGCACCGGTTTGATCCCTGGTCTGGGAAGATGCCACATGCCGTAGAGCAGCTGGACTGTAGTGTCCAACTACTGAACCAGAGCTCTGGAGCGCATGTGTCCAGAGCCAGTGCTCTGCAACGAGAGGTTACCACAATGGGAGGCCCACACAGGCCCAAAGAACAAAGATGGATGGAAATAAGTGAAAGACCAACAGAAGTGGCCAAAAAAGAAAAAAAAAAAAATGAATGAAAGACCTAAATGTAAGGCCAGATAATATAAAACTTTTAGAGGAAAACATAGGCAGAACACTCTTTGACATAAATCAGTAAAATCTTTTTGGAATCCCCCTCCTAATGAAATAAAAACAAAAATAAACAAACGCACCCTGATTAAACTTAAAATCTTTTTGCACAGCAAAAGAAATCATAAACAAAATAAAAAGACAACCCACAGAATGGGAGAAAAATATCTATTAAAAAAAAAAAGCAATGAAAAGGGATTAATCTCCAAAATACACATGAAGCTCAATATCAAAAAAAGAACTCAATCCAAAACTGGGCGGAAGACCTAAACACATTTTTCCAAAGAAGGCACAGTTGACCAACAAACACATGAAAAAATGTTTAACATCACTAATATTAGAGAAATCCAAATCAAACCCACAATGAGGTATCATACACCTCACACAGGTCAGAACATCCACCATAAAAAAAATCTACAAATAATAAATGCTAGAGAGAGTGTGGAGAAAACAGAACCCTCTTATACAGTTGGTGGGAACTAAATAGATACAGTTACTATGGAGAACAGTATGGAGGTTCCTTAAAAAATTTTAAATGCAACTACCACATGACCTAGCAATTCCATTCCTGAGAAGGTAACTATAGAAAACCATAGTTCAAAAAGATACCAATGTTCACTGCAGCACTACTTGTAAGAGCCAGGATATGGAACCAACCTAACCATCCATCAACAGAGGAACGGATAAAGAAGATGTGGTGCTCTTCAATGGAATATTACTCAGCCATAAAAAAGAATGAAATTGGGTCATTTGCAGAGATGTGGCTCAGTCTAGGGACTATCATACAGTGAAGTAAGTCAGAAGGAGAAAAATAAATATCACATACTAATGCATATATGTGGAATCTAGGAAAATGGTACAGATGATCTCATCTGCAAAGCAGAAATAGAGACACAGACATAGAGAACAAATGTACGGATTTTAGAGGAAAACATAGGCAGATCACTCTTTGACATAAAACAGCAAAATCTTTTTTGATCCACCTCCTAGAGTAATCAAATAAAAACAAAACAGACAAGTACACTCTGATTAAACTCAAAATCCCAAGGGGGAGGAGGGGTGGGATGAATTGGGAAATTGGGACTGATATATATAGACTACTATGTATAAAACTGATAATGAACAAGAGCCTACTGTATAATATAGGAGAAAAACAAAGATGATTAACAAAAAAATTGATAAATTAGACCATCAAAATTTAAAACTTTTACGTGTCAAAAAGCATTATCAAGGTTGTTCTTATGAAAAGCAAGAAACAAAATGAGGGGAAATTATTCGCAAAGCATGAATCTGACAAGGGTCTAATATCCAGAACATATAAAGAACTCTTACAACTCATCAATAAAAATACAAATAATTTAAAGGGCAAAGGAAGGGAGTAGACGTTTTTCCAAAGAAGATACATCAATGGCCACAAAGGTGCAAGACAAGATAACAAAGACCAATAGTCATTAGGAAAATACAAATTAAAGCCATAATGAGATACCAATTACACTAACTAAAATAACCCTTCATTTACTTATACAAGTAATTTTATAACAGTGAATGATCAATTAATTAAACTTCAGAAAATAAGTACTGAGGAGAATGTGGGAAAATGCAACTTTCACACAGTGCTAGCAGAAATCTAAACTGTCACAGTTGCTATGAAAAAGTTTGGCATGTCCTCAAAAAGTAAACATCAAGTTACCATATGATCCAGCAATTCCACTCCTAGAAAACACCCATATATACTCATATATCACCCAAAAATTTATACATGAATGTTCACAGCAACACTGTTTATAGTAGGCAAAGGGTGAAAACCACCCAAATGTCCAGCAACTGACAACTGGATAACTAATATGTGATACGCACAAAATTCAGTTATAAAAAGGAATGAAGTACTGATATGTGATACAACATGAAAGAATATTGAAAACATTACCCTAAAGAAAAGTCAGTCTTTTACCACATATGATAACATATGATATGAAATGTCTAGAATAGAAAATCCATAAACAGCAAGGAGACTGTGGCTGTCAGACCCTGGGAGGAAGGAGGGATCATGAGTGACTGCTAACAGGTATGGGCTTTCTATTTGGCACAATGAAAATATTCTGGAATTAGAAAGCAATGATGGTTGTACAACTCTATGAACACATTAAAAATAATGAAATTGCACACTTTACAATGGTGAGTTTCATGAAAAAAAAGTACACTCTGATTAAACTCAAAATCCCAAGGGGGAGGAGGGGTGGGATGAATTGGGAAATTGGGACTGATATATATAGACTACTATGTATAAAACTGATAATGAACAAGAGCCTACTGTATAATATAGGAGAAAAACAAAGATGATTAACAAAAAAATTGATAAATTAGACCATCAAAATTTAAAACTTTTACGTGTCAAAAAGCATTATCAAGGTTGTTCTTATGAAAAGCAAGAAACAAAATGAGGGGAAATTATTCGCAAAGCATGAATCTGACAAGGGTCTAATATCCAGAACATATAAAGAACTCTTACAACTCATCAATAAAAATACAAATAATTTAAAGGGCAAAGGAAGGGAGTAGACGTTTTTCCAAAGAAGATACATCAATGGCCACAAAGGTGCAAGACAAGATAACAAAGACCAATAGTCATTAGGAAAATACAAATTAAAGCCATAATGAGATACCAATTACACTAACTAAAATAACCCTTCATTTACTTATACAAGTAATTTTATAACAGTGAATGATCAATTAATTAAACTTCAGAAAATAAGTACTGAGGAGAATGTGGGGAAAATGCAACTTTCACACAGTGCTAGCAGAAATCTAAACTGTCACAGTTGCTATGAAAAAGTTTGGCATGTCCTCAAAAAGTAAACATCAAGTTACCATATGATCCAGCAATTCCACTCCTAGAAAACACCCATATATACTCATATATCACCCAAAAATTTATACATGAATGTTCACAGCAACACTGTTTATAGTAGGCAAAGGGTGAAAACCACCCAAATGTCCAGCAACTGACAACTGGATAACTAATATGTGATACGCACAAAATTCAGTTATAAAAAGGAATGAAGTACTGATATGTGATACAACATGAAAGAATATTGAAAACATTACCCTAAAGAAAAGTCAGTCTTTTACCACATATGATAACATATGATATGAAATGTCTAGAATAGAAAATCCATAAACAGCAAGGAGACTGTGGCTGTCAGACCCTGGGAGGAAGGAGGGATCATGAGTGACTGCTAACAGGTATGGGCTTTCTATTTGGCACAATGAAAATATTCTGGAATTAGAAAGCAATGATGGTTGTACAACTCTATGAACACATTAAAAATAATGAAATTGCACACTTTACAATGGTGAGTTTCATGTTACATGACTCTCAGATCAGTGGAGAGAATTCATAACCCAGAGGAGAAAAATTTTATGGAGAAATTAGATTTTAAAAAGCGGAGTGGGGGGAGGGGCAGTGCAAAAACTGATTGGCAAAGAAAATCCTACGTATGTTTTTGGGGGGGGGGGGGGCATTTCTATTGGTCTTTCATTCATCTATTTTCATCCATCTTTGTTCTTTGGTCTGTGTGGGCCTCCCATCGCAGTGGCCTCTCTTGCTGCAGAACATCAGTTCTGGGCGCATGCACTCCAGAGTTCTGGCTTGGTAGTTGGACATTTCAGTCCAGCTGCTCCACGGCACATGGGGTCTTCCCAGGCCAGGGATCGAACCGGCGCCCCTTGCACTGCAAGGCAGATTCCCTACCCACTGGATCACCAGGGAAGCCTTACCTGTGTATTTTTAAAAAGAATAAGAATGCTTAACAAAGTGCTATGAAATTTGCATGTACCCAACAAATTTCATAAAGCAATAAATGGATTTTTTCAGTAATTTTATAATACACCAGAAATTATATTCTTTGCAACTACATAAAGCCATTATTTTAAATGACACATGTCAAGTGCACATCAACCTAAAAGTATTCAAGCAAATAGAAAGCAAATAGAAATTTTCAATTATTTTGGAGGTGCTTCATAAGTTTGAAGATCATAGCCCTAGAGAAAAATCATGTACTGGTACACAAAGAGATATGTAAAAAATGTTCATTGCAATATTATTCGTAACACCATAAGATGGAAAAGTCTAAATACCCAGCAGCAAGAAACCAAGTAAATAAGTGGAAAATCTGTAATGAATACAGCTATGAAATCAACAAGAGCACATTAATCAACACAAACATCTCAAGAGCATAATAAACAAGATTTGGGGGTGGGACAAAAACAGTTACAGTATGACTATCTCTTATAAAATTGGAAAACATGATTTTGTTTGTGGAAACAAGACATTTTGTGTGCACATGTATATGTGTGTGTGTATGTGTGTGTATACCTGTAGTGAAAAAGAAACATGCACGATAGATAATAAACAACAACTTCACCACGCTGGTTACCTCTGGAGAGAGTTAAGGTAAACAGAATTAGGGAGGAACAATATAGGGGCCAGGGTGATATGTATAATATTTTATATTCTGTAACTTTTATTATTATGTAGTAGTAATAATAGTAATATGAAGAAAATTCAGAAGAGCTAGGTTGTATCTCTTCCACAGGCTTAAAATATTTCATGTTAGGACTTGCCTGGTGGTCCAGTGGCTATGACTCTGCCTTTCAATGCAGTGGCAAGGGTTTAATCCGTGGTCCAGGAAGATTTCACATG
This sequence comes from Tragulus kanchil, assembly GCA_022376925.1. NCBI lineage: Eukaryota > Metazoa > Chordata > Mammalia > Artiodactyla > Tragulidae > Tragulus > Tragulus kanchil. The sequence continues at coordinate 38,803,664 of JAIOJX010000031.1, read as the reverse complement.
CCAAGGAGCAACTAAGCCTAAAGGGCCACACTACTGAAGCCCACGCGCCTAGAGCCTGTACTCTGCCCCAACAAGAAGCCTGTGCACTGAAAGTAGAGAGTAGCCCCCATTCACCACAACTAGAGAAAGTCTGCATGCAGCAACAAAACACTGCACAGTGAAAATAAAGATTAAATTTATAAATTAAAATTAAAAGACAGTAAGCAACTAAAGCATAAAACACAATATTTTTTCAAATGTAATTTTATAATACACCAGAAATTATATTCTTTGCAACTACATAAAGCCATTATTTTAAATGACACATGTCAAGTGCACATCAACCTAAAAGTATTCAAGCAAATAGAAAGCAAATAGAAATTTTCAATTATTTTGGAGGTGCTTCATAAGTTTGAAGATCATAGCCCTAGAGAAAAATCATGTACTGGTACACAAAGAGATATGTAAAAAATGTTCATTGCAATATTATTCGTAACACCATAAGATGGAAAAGTCTAAATACCCAGCAGCAAGAAACCAAGTAAATAAGTGGAAAATCTGTAATGAATACAGCTATGAAATCAACAAGAGCACATTAATCAACACAAACATCTCAAGAGCATAATAAACAAGATTTGGGGGTGGGACAAAAACAGTTACAGTATGACTATCTCTTATAAAATTGGAAAACATGATTTTGTTTGTGGAAACAAGACATTTTGTGTGCACATGTATATGTGTGTGTGTATGTGTGTGTATACCTGTAGTGAAAAAGAAACATGCACGATAGATAATAAACAACAACTTCACCACGCTGGTTACCTCTGGAGGGGTTAAGGTAAACAGAATTAGGGAGGAACAATATAGGGGCCAGGGTGATATGTATAATATTTTATATTCTGTAACTTTTATTATTATGTAGTAGTAATAATAGTAATATGAAGAAAATTCAGAAGAGCTAGGTTGTATCTCTTCCACAGGCTTAAAATATTTCATGTTAGGACTTGCCTGGTGGTCCAGTGGCTATGACTCTGCCTTTCAATGCAGTGGCAAGGGTTTAATCCGTGGTCCAGGAAGATTTCACATGCCAAGGAGCAACTAAGCCTAAAGGGCCACACTACTGAAGCCCACGCGCCTAGAGCCTGTACTCTGCCCCAACAAGAAGCCTGTGCACTGAAAGTAGAGAGTAGCCCCCATTCACCACAACTAGAGAAAGTCTGCATGCAGCAACAAAAACACTGCACAGTGAAAATAAAGATTAAATTTATAAATTAAAATTAAAAAGACAGTAATAGCATCTACTAAGAGACATATAAAACACAATATTTCATTACATGTTAGGAAATGGTATGAAATTATCTAATTCTGCAAATTTGCCTAAAGATCATCTTGCTAAACCTTCTGATCAAAATCCTTGTGTAACTCTGCAAGATGTCTCCAGCATTTCAAAAAACAATGTGTGGGCTTCCCCTGGTGGTCCAGTGGGTAAGGACACCGCCTTGCAGTGCAAGGGGCGCCAGTTCGATCCCTGGCCTGGGAAGATCCCACGTGCCACGGAGCGGCTGGACTGATGTGTCCAATCACCAAGTCGGAGCTCTGGAGCGCATGCGCCCAGAGCCGGTGCTCTGCAACGACAGACGCCACCGTGTTGGGAGGCCCACAGGAGTCAAAGAACAAAGACGAATGAAAATAGAGAAATGAAAGACCAATAGAAGTGGCCCGCCCACTCCCCTCCCTCCCCAACCCGAGCCCTGCCCAAAGTAAATAAATAAATAAATCTTAAAACAGCTACTAATCTTAAAAAAAAAAACCAAAACTTTAAAAAAAAAAAAAAAACCAATGTGAAAGGGGAAAATTGAGTGACAATCACCGCCAGTTTGGCCCTTTCATTAAATTTGGAAAAAACACCCACACAGGAAGTATGCTATTTGCAAAGGAATACTTCAAACAGCTAAAAACCACTATCATTTTATCATTTAGAAACTACACACACACACAAAAAATTCTAAGAATGTTTAAAGCATAAGTGCATGAATAACAAACATAAGGACAGGAAAGTTGTCTATTCCTAAAGCATAAAGCAGAGCCAAAGACAGCATCTATTTTAATATACATTCAATTCCCAAATTAAATGTCACTTTTGTCTATAAATAATGCTTTTCCTTACTCAATTAACTAAAAATACATTAAACAGCATGTACCCGCATGTTAAAAAGGAAAATACTCAAATTTTTCTTTTTTTTTTTTTTAAAGATTTATTTATTTATTTACTTTGGGCAGGGCTCGGGTTGGGGAGGGAGGGGAGTGGGCGGGCCACTTCTATTGGTCTTTCATTTCTCTATTTTCATTTGTCTTCGTTCTTTGGCTCCTGTGGGTCTCCCAAGACGGTAGCGTCTGTCGTTGCAGAGCACTGGCTCTGGGCGCGTGCGCTCCAGAGCTCTGGCTGGGTAATTGGACACATCGGTCCAGCGGCTCCGCAGCACATGGGATCTTCCCAGGCCAGGGCTCGAACCGGCACCCCTTGCACTGCAAGGCCGCGTCCTTACCCACTGGACCACCAGGGGAAGCCCAAATTTTTCTTTTTATATTGTGAATATCATTATAAACTGTATTCAAAATGTATGTTATAACCATTAGTTGGAAATTAAATTTAACTCATCTTGTCAAAAATAGGATACATTTTTAATGCATAATTAAGAGAGTCTACAAGATTATACATTTTTGTGAAAGGATTTGTGAATCAAAAACTGGAAACACTGGTCCAGAGATTACTTCTGTGTCCTTTAGCAGTACCTGACACAATGCCAGCCTCTAACACTTATAAATTTATTATAATAAACAACAGAAATAAACAAAATAGAAATTTATTAATTAAAATGCAAAACAGACCCAGAGGAAGTAACTGGAAATTTCATTCAGCTTAGTAACTGTACATTGTTAATGTCAAATTCTAAAAAATAAAGAGGCAATTGAGCCATAACTAAAATTAACTTCTATAAGTGAAAGAGAATAAACATGTGAATATGTAACCTGAACACGTAACCATATAAACATATAAACAGCCCGAATTAAGGTTCACTCAAAATGTACTTAAAAAAACCAGAAAACTTAAAGAATTAAAAACTGAAAGGATAAAATCAAACCATGGTCTCACATGTTAAAAGCAGTTAAAAGGATACGATGCTAAAAATGAGGAGAAAGAAAAAAGCAAAACAAGTAAGTCACTCTAAGGGGGAAAAATTACAAAAAGCCAAGCTAATAGTTAAAGGGAGCCAGTCTAATAGTATAGGAAGAAAAGGAAAAATGGAAGGTAACAAAACAAAGGATTAGTTAGATTAGCATATAATATATGAATAGGAGGTACTTATGCCAAAATGCATTTGGGAAATCACAGAAAACAGTAAAGAGTATGAATGAGAAACAAATTTCTTAACAGTGGTGCATTTCTAGATACAATTATTTTGGAAAATAAAACCACAGTTTCATTTTAGTTTTAGAAACAAGATTATACATAAAGGGAAAACCCAATGATTTCTGTTCAACCATGGCATAAAATTTATTAAGTAAGTTAATCATAATTAGTGAAAACTACTTTGATCATATACATAATCTGCCTTTTTCCTATATATTTATCTGTCTTCTATACTGTAATAAGTAAAATACATTTGCCTATCTTGGGAACCTTTCACAGAAGTAAAGTCTAAATGTCAGATACCTGCTTTTAAACATGTCATAACTTGTGTTCAGTCACTAAGTCGTGTCCAACCCTTTGTGACCCCATGAACTGCCAGGATCCTCTGTCCATGAGAACACTGGAGTGGGTTGCTATTTCCTCCTTCAGGGGATCTCCAGGTCTCCCATCTACTGCACTGGCAGGCGATTCTTTACCTCTGAGCCACCTGGGAAGTCGCTTTCATAACTTAGGCAATTATATTAAGACATTCATACTAAATTTTTCTTTTTACTCAATGAACATGTTTTTACCTTTTTATCTAGGCAAACTCTTCCAGGAATCAGTCCAAAACTTAAAAGATGTATTATGTAATAAGTATTTTACATATAGTTAAGTTTTCATCCAAAATAGCAACTTCACATAACACAAGCACATACTTTGTTGTCCCCTCCTATAATCCTCTATTTTCCCTGTCACAAAATCAAAAAGCCTCAAGTCTATACATTTAAAGTACCAGCCCGATTAAGAAAAAAAAGGACTGAAAGGATAAAATCAAACCATGGTCTCACATGTTAAAAGCAGTTAAAAGGATACGATGCTAAAAATGAGGAGAAAGAAAAAAGCAAAACAAGTAAGTCACTCTAAGGGGGAAAAATTACAAAAAGCCAAGCTAATAGTTAAAGGGAGCCAGTCTAATAGTATAGGAAGAAAAGGAAAAATGGAAGGTAACAAAACAAAGGATTAGTTAGATTAGCATATAATATATGAATAGGAGGTACTTATGCCAAAATGCATTTGGGAAATCACAGAAAACAGTAAAGAGTATGAATGAGAAACAAATTTCTTAACAGTGGTGCATTTCTAGATACAATTATTTTGGAAAATAAAACCACAGTTTCATTTTAGTTTTAGAAACAAGATTATACATAAAGGGAAAACCCAATGATTTCTGTTCAACCATGGCATAAAATTTATTAAGTAAGTTAATCATAATTAGTGAAAACTACTTTGATCATATACATAATCTGCCTTTTTCCTATATATTTATCTGTCTTCTATACTGTAATAAGTAAAATACATTTGCCTATCTTGGGAACCTTTCACAGAAGTAAAGTCTAAATGTCAGATACCTGCTTTTAAACATGTCATAACTTGTGTTCAGTCACTAAGTCGTGTCCAACCCTTTGTGACCCCATGAACTGCCAGGATCCTCTGTCCATGAGAACACTGGAGTGGGTTGCTATTTCCTCCTTCAGGGGATCTCCAGGTCTCCCATCTACTGCACTGGCAGGCGATTCTTTACCTCTGAGCCACCTGGGAAGTCGCTTTCATAACTTAGGCAATTATATTAAGACATTCATACTAAATTTTTCTTTTTACTCAATGAACATGTTTTTACCTTTTTATCTAGGCAAACTCTTCCAGGAATCAGTCCAAAACTTAAAAGATGTATTATGTAATAAGTATTTTACATATAGTTAAGTTTTCATCCAAAATAGCAACTTCACATAACACAAGCACATACTTTGTTGTCCCCTCCTATAATCCTCTATTTTCCCTGTCACAAAATCAAGCAGTTAATAACTGCCATTCAATGACTTGGCTCTACTACACTTTCAACACAGGACGGTTCTAACCACAGTAATCTCAACATTCCACAGAAGGGGTCACTCATGGAATGAATTTCTGATAAAAATTGGGGGACCAGCATCTCATCACATGATACAGTATTTTCCAGACCATTCTGACTTTTCATCATCAACACTTAGTGTTCACAAATAGTAGGTTCTGTGAACATGCAGGGCGTTACTGTCCTTACCTGCCCAGCCCCATCTTCTGGTGACATTATGAGTGTTTTCTTTTTCCTTCCCCTTTCTCAATCCATGCCATGAGTTGAACCTTAACCCCCATCTCCGAGGGGTACTCAACTCAGATCTAATCAGTCAGAACATTCCCAGGATCCTAGCAAAGTGACTGCTTCAGTAAAGGACAAGAGACCAACCAGTGAGACTCTCACCCGTCCTGTTACACATTCCTAAGGAAGAGCTACTCTTTTCCAGTTTGACATGAATTCTGGAGACATGCCATGAAGAGAATCTGCCTGAAAGTGAGGCCAGTAAAAGAGGGAAGGAGACAAACCAACTGGTTGCCTAGATTTAGCCATATATGAAGCCAACAACATTCCTTAGGCTTTCTGTTCACATAAACCAATAAATCTCTAGTATCTTTTTCTCTGAGTTTGGGTCTGAGTTTGTCTGATTTTGGCATCTGTCAAAAGAACTCCGTCAGAAATTGTAATCTAATACTGATTTACCATGAGAACACTGGAGTGGGTTGCTATTTCCTCCTTCAGGGGATCTCCAGGTCTCCCATCTACTGCACTGGCAGGCGATTCTTTACCTCTGAGCCACCTGGGAAGTCGCTTTCATAACTTAGGCAATTATATTAAGACATTCATACTAAATTTTTCTTTTTACTCAATGAACATGTTTTTACCTTTTTATCTAGGCAAACTCTTCCAGGAATCAGTCCAAAACTTAAAAGATGTATTATGTAATAAGTATTTTACATATAGTTAAGTTTTCATCCAAAATAGCAACTTCACATAACACAAGCACATACTTTGTTGTCCCCTCCTATAATCCTCTATTTTCCCTGTCACAAAATCAAGCAGTTAATAACTGCCATTCAATGACTTGGCTCTACTACACTTTCAACACAGGACGGTTCTAACCACAGTAATCTCAACATTCCACAGAAGGGGTCACTCATGGAATGAATTTCTGATAAAAATTGGGGGACCAGCATCTCATCACATGATACAGTATTTTCCAGACCATTCTGACTTTTCATCATCAACACTTAGTGTTCACAAATAGTAGGTTCTGTGAACATGCAGGGACGTTACTGTCCTTACCTGCCCAGCCCCATCTTCTGGTGACATTATGAGTGTTTTCTTTTTTTCCTTCCCCTTTCTCAATCCATGCCATGAGTTGAACCTTAACCCCCATCTCCGAGGGGTACTCAACTCAGATCTAATCAGTCAGAACATTCCCAGGATCCTAGCAAAGTGACTGCTTCAGTAAAGGACAAGAGACCAACCAGTGAGACTCTCACCCGTCCTGTTACACATTCCTAAGGAAGAGCTACTCTTTTCCAGTTTGACATGAATTCTGGAGACATGCCATGAAGAGAATCTGCCTGAAAGTGAGGCCAGTAAAAGAGGGAAGGAGACAAACCAACTGGTTGCCTAGATTTAGCCATATATGAAGCCAACAACATTCCTTAGGCTTTCTGTTCACATAAACCAATAAATCTCTAGTATCTTTTTCTCTGAGTTTGGCATCTGTCTGAGTTTGTCTGATTTTGGCATCTGTCAAAAAAAGAACTCCGTCAGAAATTGTAATCTAATACAATTCACAAATAAGAGTGACAATTAATGAGCCTTTGAATGTGAAACTAGATAAAAGGAGCTGAAGTATAGGACAGAGAGAACGGCCTGATCCTGCGCTGGAAACTGGCAATCCCAGTTACTTGGTATCAAAGAAACAAGCTAAAAACACTGCCTGTGGTAACTCAGGGTTTGGACCATGTGTCCAACATGACTGGAACACTGGGAGACTCAGTATTAAAGAGTCAGTAATTCATGACCATGTTATCAAGTCCAAGAAGATAAGGCCCTGATAGAGGTGAAACAGGTGAAGGGAATTTAAAGTTACAAACACCCAGTTACAAAATAAATATGCCACAGTTATGTAATACTTGGGGTTTCCCAGGTGGCTCATCCTGGGAATCCACTTATCAACGCAGAAAGACACAGGAGACTCGGGTTTGATCCTTGGGTTGGGGAGACCACCTGGAGGAGGAAATGGCTACTCACTCCAATATTCCTTCCTGGAAAATTCCATGGACAGAGGCTTCCCATGGTGGTCCAGTGGGTAAGGACACCACCTTGCAGTGCAAGGGGTGCTGGTTCGATCCCTGGCCTGGGAAGATCCCATGTGCCGCGGAGCGGCTGGACCGATGTATCCAATTACCGAGCGGGAGCTCTGGAGCGCATGCGCCCAGAGCTGGTACTCTGCGACAACAGAGGCCACTGAGATGGGAGACCCACACGGGCCAACAAAAAAGATGGATGAAAATAGATAAATGAAAGACCAACAGAAGCGGCCTACCCGCTCCCCTCCCTACCCAACCTGTCCCCCGTCTAAAATAAATAAATAAATCTTTAAAAAAAAGAAAATTCCATGGACAGAGGAGCCTGGAAGGCAATATAGTCCATGGAGTCTCAGAGTCCAACACAACTAAACAACTGAGCAAGCATGCACATAGTAATATACAGCATAAGCAGTATGGTCAATAATACCGTAGTAATTTTGTATGGAAACAGATACAAAATTTGTAGATCACGGTGATCATGATACTAACATAATATTGTACATAAAGTATATTTCAATTAAAAAACAAAAAGGGAGTATCAGTGGTGGTCCAGTGGTTAAGACTCCATGCTTTCAATGCCATGAGTGTGGGTTCAATTCCTGGTCAGGGAGTTAAGATCCTGCAAGGCACACTGCAATCTTGGAATGGAATGCAACAGAATAAAATGGGACAAAATAAACAAGAGGATAAAGTCCAAACTCCTTTGTGCAGAATATAAAGCCTTTAATGGGGACTTCCCTGGTGGTATAGTGGTTGAGAATCCACTTGCTGATGTGAGGGGCACAGGTTCAATCTCTGGCCCAGGAACTATGATCCCACAAGGCAACTAAGCTGTGCACCACAACTACTGAGACTGCACTCTAGAGCTCCCATGCCATCACTACAGAGGAGCCCATGTGCTGCAGCTCTTGAAGCCTGTGAACTCTATAGAGCCGCAACAAGAAAAATTATCAAAATGAGAAACTTTTACACCACAACTAGAGAGTAGACCCTGCTCACCACAACTGAAGAAAGCCCACATGCAGCAATAAAAAACCCATGCACCACAACAAAGTCCAGCACAGTCAAAAATAAACAATTAATTAATTTAAAAAATATTTTACTGATCTGGCCTATGTCCGTCTGTAGATTAGGGACTGTTCTATATTCCAAGGGGCAGGAAATCTAACCCTAACTGACTTCAAGAAAAATGTGGACTGTAGGAGCTCATAAAACCAAGAAGTACAGAGGCCGGCAAGGACTCATTCAGAGATTCAGAATCTTATCAGGTCTCCAGCTCCATTTTTCTACCATCTTCTTGCTTCTAGGAGTTTCTCTGATCTCAGGTGGGCTCCAATCACAACAGCAATGCTAGCTAGCTATGATAGTTCTAGGCCCTACATCACACAACACCAACAGAAGACAGCAACACGTCTCCTTCATAAATGCCATGGAGGAAGAGAAGTCTCCAGCAAAAAGCCCTGAGATTCGCTCTGACAGAGTCACCTTAGGTCACATGCCTACTTCAAAATCATCACTACAGCCAGAAGCTGGCATGCACTCATGGCTTATCCCAGGTCAAGGCTGCACCTTGAAGCAGGAGGTTACTGGGAAAGGAAAAGGGAAAACCAATTACACCTTCTAGCCTCACACCCTTCCACTGTGTCTCTTACAAGCTACACTCCAATCACACTAATTTATGTTGAGTTCTCTAAGTAATATGAGTTGAACTGTGCCACTCAAAGGATATGCTGAAGCCCTAACCACACCATACTTGGGAACGTGACCTTATCTGGAAACAGGGTCTTTGTAGATTTACTTAAGAGGGGGTCATACTCTAATATGGCTAGTGTCCCTACAAGAAGAGAAAAGATATACAGGGAGAGTGCCATGAGAGGCTGAAGTGACAGAGGCAGAGACTGAAGAGTCTCATCTACAAGCCCAAGAACGACAAGCATTGCTGGCCACGCCAGGAGCTAAGAGAAAGGCATGGAACAAATTCTCCCCTGGAGCCTTAAGAGACAGCATGGCAAACTGTCAACACCTGGTTTCAGGCTTCTGAACTCCAGAACTGTGAGAGATTAAATTTCTGATGTTTTAAGTCACCAGGGTATAGTACTTTGTATCACAACCTTAGATAATTAACACACCAAGAAAGTATAATCGTCCATGATTCTCTTTGCACAAATTCTCTGCTCCTGCCGGAGTGTCCTTCTCCTCCAGATTGTCTATTCACATAAAACCTCTCAGATCTGTCCAAATGGTCTCTTCTCTCTGACACTTTTCACCAGAGCGCACAGCAGAGTTAGTCTCTCCACCACACGAGTTGAGCACCACATACTGCCTACATTTATATTATTAAATTCTAACAGCCTGTGCACACAGCTAATGCTATCTTCCCTTCATAATTATGAGCTCTTCAAGGGGAAAGCAAGACTTGATACTAACCCACCTTCATATCCTCAAGTCAGGGCACTGTATCTAACCCACAGTAATCATTCAGAAGCTACTTATGAATTTAACAGCTTGATGCCTCATCTCAAAAGATAATAGGCATGATTTCAGAGAACTGGCTATTTTAGATGATAGAGAACTGAAGATGGTCCCTGAGGTAAAACTTAGATAAGAAAGAATTTGGAGGCAGGGAAGAAGAGGGGTTCTGAAGTTAGCAAAGCAGAAAGATTTGGTTAGGGAAAAAGGGTTATGTGCAAAGCATTTTGGGGGCCTTCAGCTGAGGGTCATTTTACAGATAATAAAAGGAGTTAAAAAAAAAAAAGGTTTCTGAACAAAACAGTGACACATGTTTTCAGGGGATTATATGACACAGGGTAGAACGGATTCTGGAGGTGCAAGAAACCAGCCAGAGTGCTACAGAGGCAGGTCAGCAAACGAGGTGAAGGACCAGGTGCATGAGGATGGTAAGAGCAAGAAAAGAAAGGAACACATCTCTAAGACTTGAACAAAGGGAGAATATACAGAAAGAACAGAAAGACTACTTCTAAATTTTGACCTCTGGTTATCTAAAGTAGGATTTGATATTGAAATAGGAAGTACAGAAGGAATCGCTATCTTTTTTTACGATAACAAGTTTGGTCTTCAATATGGTTCAACATAAGATGACAGCACAACATGCCAATAAAGATGTCTAGCAGGGATTTCCCTGATGATCCAGTGGTTAAGACCCCACGCTTTCAATGCAAGGGGCCTGAACTCAATCGCTGGCCAGGGAATAAGATCCCACATGCCTTATGGCATGGCAAAATAATGATAATAATAAAGAAAAACCCAGGGAGTTTTATTAACACTATTAAAAGTCTGTGTTCATCAGGAACTGTATTTGTTAAAAGAAAAAAAAAAAAAAAGTCCAGCAAACAGTAGAAGACAAGACACCGAAATTTAGGAAAAATGAAAAGACAAGCATGTCGTCATACAGGTACATATGACTTTTTTTTAAGTCACAATACATATGACTTGAAATACATGTACATAGCAGAATTTTATTCCTTTATTCAACAACAGTTATTGAGCACCACATCTCAGGCACTGCTCTAGACTCTGAGAATATAACAGTGAGCAAAACAGGTAAAAATTCCTGCCCTCATGGAACTTACTTTCTACTAGGAAAACCAGACAAGCCTAAATTTGATTCATGAACATAAATTTAGGGCTTGAGATTACTTCCTCTTAGTAATTTCCATAAGCAAAGTAAGTATTTTACCTTCCTTTTATCACATTTTACTTTCCAGAATTTTCACTTCATGAGTCACAAAAGCATATTTATGTCCTCAGACCAGTAATCTGACAGCCTCAAGTGAACTTAATTATTTTTTTTAAGCTAGCTTTCCTATTGTAACAAACATTTTCCCTCTTTTGCTTCTCAACGTTATTGGGATTATATCAGCCCTTTTGAAAAAATGAGAGGTCATTAATTTGGGAATTAGACAAGGCCTGAGTTCAAATCTCAATTCTTTACAAGTTGTGTAACCTTGGGCAAGTTACTCTTTATCCCCAACCTTCAATTTACCCACCTATGAAATGGGAATAACTTCACTCTAAGGAGTAAAAGGAATAATTTCTAAAGGGCCCTTGACATACACCTGGAGAAAACGGAGAAGTGCTAGAAAAACGGAAGCAGCTATAACTGCAACTATGACCACTAGCACTGCATGTGCGGGGTGCAAAACAGATGATCAATTAGTGCTTTCTTAGTTTCTTTTTCTTCTATTCCTTAATATCATGGGTAAGTATAAGGCTCTTCCCAAAAGTTGTACAGCAAGAACTTAAAAGAATAAAGTACATATTAATTTCATAAATAAGCTTAACATCTTTACTTTCTAACAAGGGGATATATTTACCCTCCAAAGGAAAACTTCAATGGTGTTATCACAAGTAGAAAAACATGATTACTGAATCACATAAAAATGAATGGAAGTGGCACTGCTCTGGATATCATTCACAAAAAATTTCATAGTTATTTTCATTAAACTGACACCATTAACCTTATCCTCTGTAATTAATCATTTCTATAGTATCATACATTTGGGGGAAAAAAATGAAATGACTTTCTAACTACAAGCACACAATAATCCAAATTTTAAACAACACCCTCAGAGTTGTCTTTAAGATTAAATGGCACAATACACATGAAAACACTTGACCAGGTCCCTGGCATGTAGTACGGGCTCAGAGATAACTCCAGGGAAATCTAATCCTCTTATTATCCTATGTTCCTTTCAATTAATGAAAACGACCTTATCACAGCAATTGTAACACACGATTTATGGAACCAAAAGGCTCAAAAAACACACCAACTTGATGCTAACCCAAACCAGAAACGTCTTCCTTCCAAAGTCTCTGAGCTTAATATCAAAGAAGTTTGTAAGTGAAATCAAGACACATACCAACATATAATCAAAACCAAACATTTCACTTTCCCCTAAAAAATCCTACAACTAAAAACTTAAGGAAAGATTTAAAAAAAACAAAAAGCTACGGATAAAAGTTTCTTACTTTCATTTTTTAAAATGCAAATTCCTGAAGCCCACAAAACATACTGAAATTATCAGAATGAAGGTCTTAACTGTATACCAGCTGGAACCGGCTCAAATGGAGCCTCCAGAGTCACCAAGGGAGTCCCTTCACTCCCACATGACACCATCTGAGACAGCCAGCAGCAAGACTGCCTGTTCCCCCAAGAAGCGGCTCTTCTCCAAACGGACTGTCCACGTTGACACCTGCACCTTCTCTCTATATATGTATATGACACTAACACTTACACCTGCCCCACCAAGTGGAAATCCTGAAAGCACTCCAACCTTAGTGTGCGCAAAACCAAATATTTCAAATCTGCTCCTCCTGTGTCCCTGGGTCTGTTAATGTTATCACCATCCTCTCAATCACCTAAGATATGGCCTAGTTTTCTTCCCCTCCGCATCCCCCTCTCTTCCCAAGAGCAAGTCAGTGTCAAAGAAAGATCTGTCATTCACCTCTATAATACCACCTAGCACCTTCCCCTGCCTCCCTTCCTACAGTTTATCTCAAGTTCTCATTACTCCTGTCTGGACCCACATTAAAAGTTCCAATCTAGTTGCCCACCATGTCTCATGTTTAAAGTGAGCCCAGCATCTCTGAACATTACAGACAGACTGATCTAGTTATGTATGTACATCCCTCCCCACCCTGTGGATGGATGCTCACTGCCCACCAAGGCATCCCAGATTTTCAGAACCTGAAGGACTCCCCTCTGAACCAACTGCCCATTCACTTGTCTGGATGCTCCACAATACTAAAAATCCAGGTCCCTGGCATGTATGGTAGATAACTCCAGGGAAATCTAATCCTCTTATTATCCTATGTTCCTTTCAATTAATGAAAACGACCTTATCACAGCAATTGTAACACACGATTTATGGAACCAAAAGGCTCAAAAAACACACCAACTTGATGCTAACCCAAACCAGAAACATCTTCCTTCCAAAGTCTCTGAGCTTAATATCAAAGAAGTTTGTAAGTGAAATCAAGACACATACCAACATATAATCAAAACCAAACATTTCACTTTCCCCTAAAAAATCCTACAACTAAAAACTTAAGGAAAGATTTAAAAAAAACAAAAAGCTACGGATAAAAGTTTCTTACTTTCATTTTTTAAAATGCAAATTCCTGAAGCCCACAAAACATACTGAAATTATCAGAATGAAGGTCTTAACTGTATACCAGCTGGAACCGGCTCAAATGGAGCCTCCAGAGTCACCAAGGGAGTCCCTTCACTCCCACATGACACCATCTGAGACAGCCAGCAGCAAGACTGCCTGTTCCCCCAAGAAGCGGCTCTTCTCCAAACGGACTGTCCACGTTGACACCTGCACCTTCTCTCTATATATGTATATGACACTAACACTTACACCTGCCCCACCAAGTGGAAATCCTGAAAGCACTCCAACCTTAGTGTGCGCAAAACCAAATATTTCAAATCTGCTCCTCCTGTGTCCCTGGGTCTGTTAATGTTATCACCATCCTCTCAATCACCTAAGATATGGCCTAGTTTTCTTCCCCTCCGCATCCCCCTCTCTTCCCAAGAGCAAGTCAGTGTCAAAGAAAGATCTGTCATTCACCTCTATAATACCACCTAGCACCTTCCCCTGCCTCCCTTCCTACAGTTTATCTCAAGTTCTCATTACTCCTGTCTGGACCCACATTAAAAGTTCCAATCTAGTTGCCCACCATGTCTCATGTTTAAAGTGAGCCCAGCATCTCTGAACATTACAGACAGACTGATCTAGTTATGTATGTACATCCCTCCCCACCCTGTGGATGGATGCTCACTGCCCACCAAGGCATCCCAGATTTTCAGAACCTGAAGGACTCCCCTCTGAACCAACTGCCCATTCACTTGATCATGGGCATTGCTCCCAAATTCAAAATGCTCTAGCCCCATCTTCAAAGGCCATTTCTGCTCAGGCTCCAATCTAACAGCTTGTAATGTCATGAAAACAAGATAACTATGCTATTCTGTGGCTCACAGGCTAAAGGTCAAAATTTTCAATCCAACCGACAGGGCTCCACATGACCTGTCTCTTGCCTATCCCTCCAATCTAGCTTTCCCTTTGTTTACCTTTGTTCTCTCTGCTCCAGCCACTTGGCTTTCTATCCTTCCTGCCATGATCCCTTTCATCTCCAAGTCTCTCTACATGCTGGCCCCTCAGCACCCCACCTCCCAGGTAGGTAGCAGCATTTCATGCTTCAGATCTCAACTCGAAAACCACATATTCAGACACTAACCTTACTTTTGCAAACTAAGTCAAGTCCTCCATTTGCCCCCTCCTCTTCACTTCCACACCTTCTTCACCTCCATAGCTTTAAGAGAAATTGCAAGAAATTGATTACAACTCCCAAGCTAGAATGTAAGTTCTATAGAGCTGGGCTGTGTCTGTCTTGTTAACCACTATAATCTCATAACATAATCCACAGTTGCCCTCCACAAGTGTGTGTAGATTAATATAGTTCACAAACCAGAATTACCTCACCCAGAACACTAAGGTACAAGGCTGGCCCTCCTGTACACTAGTCCTGGCATCACTTGCTTTCTCCATAACAACAAAGAGCTCATCTCTTCACTGTTCTCCATGTTCCCTTGAAGACAGGACGTTATATGAGCCTATAATTCTACTGTTCCAAACTTCTCTCTCCCAATTCTCCTCTATATACCCTGCCACTAGAATGCTTCACTTTTTTTCTGGTCTCCACAATTTTGTTTGCATTCTTCATTCTACCTGGAGCTTTTTTTTCCAGCTCCACATTTCCAAACCCTACTTATCCGCAAATGCTCAAATCCAATGTCACCTCCTCCTCAAAGTGTCTCCGTATCCCCTTAGATGATCATAATTCTCCATCCTGAATGCCCACAGGTTCTCTTTAGCCTCATTCAGGTCTCACATCAAATGTCACTTCAAATGAGTGCTTTCTCCTAAAGTTACAGACTGGTTATAATTCTCCACTCTCTCATTTTCTTGACAATGTTTACCATTACCTAAAATTATTTGTTCTTTTCTTTCACTTATTTACCGCTTAACTGTCTGTCTCCCATCTCGAATGTGACATCTATGACAGCAGGGACTTTGTCTCGTTTGCCACATTTCCTCATTCCTCTACATCTGACCTCAAAAATGCTCAGCAAATACTGGCCAAGGCATGAACGACTCTGGAGCCTTTATAATTAGGGCTACCTATGTACATATTTTTCTCTAGCTATATTCCACACTCCTTGCAGACAGGCCAAAATCTGGCTCATCTGTTTGTATTATCTAGAAATCCATGCCCAACTAAAGCAAATAATAGTTACTACTAATTAATGCACGATCTCTCCAAGAGGCAATGCCCTGAACCAGGCCAACTCAGAACTCCAGATTCCCCAGAATCCAGGGCAGACAGGAACCTCCTTGGAGGCCCTCTCCACGACAGACCTTCTTCCCATTCGCCTCTTCCAGTGAGCTTCCAAAGGCTAGCCTCTTTACTTCCTTTAGCCAATAACGACTGGTTCTAATATCTCACAATCCTACCCATTTCCTTTCTGTTTCCAGACAACAAATCTCTCCCAGTGCCCTGTTTCTTAGAAGGATCCCACAATTTCCAATCAGTTCGGGAACTCCTCAGGCTCTGGAGAACGAGGAGATGTGCAAAAGAGGAGTTAAGGAAGACTGGCTCTCTCACCTTTTCCTTTTACCTCGTTTTTTCCAAAAGAGGCCCAGTTTCAGAGATTGGCTTTGATACCCCAATGGAATCCTAAGCTTTACGTCCCACGTAGCTTTCCTCCCTTTGGGATGCTCCTACCCTTGCCTAGAACCTTTTCAACTTCTAGTACAGGAAGCCCCCAGGCCAGAGACGACGATCTCCCCGGAAGCAAATGGTCCTGAAAACACGAAGGAACAGCCCTCCCCTCCCCACTTTCCGTGGGGCATCCGCCTCCGGCCTGGGGACGTCTGGAGCGCCCCTTAGCCTCGGCCTTTGGTTGGGACGTACCCCCCGACACCGCCTCCCACTCACCTGAAGCGGCCCCCGCAGTGCTGGCATTGCTCGCCCACCCAGCCGGCGGGGCAGACACACTGGCCGGTGCCAGGGTTGCAGCGGCCGCCGTTGACACAGGGCCGGTCACATTCCTTGGCCTCGGCTGCGGCTGAGCCCGACACCGCCGCCGCTGCCGCCGCGGCCTCAGCCGCCCAGGGAAGTAGCAGCAGCGGCGGGATCAGCAGCAGCAGCAGCAGCCGCCGCCGCCGCCGTGGGAGGCGCAGCCCTATCCCCAGCCCCGGCCTTCCAGCCCCAGTCGCGTCCCAGTCCCGGCACCGCCTGCCGTTCCTGCTCGTGGGCGCTGGTGTCACCACTGTCCTCCTCAGCCTCGCCTCAGTCGCCGCCGCCACCATCTTCCCGGGGCTGAGACGGTGTCCCGTGGACACATATACCCACACACACACCGCACGGCCGGCTCAGCTTCGCCTGGCCGTGCGGGGCGGGGCTGTGCGGACGGTGGCTCGGGCGGTCAATCCTGAGGGCGGGGCCACAGCTGCGCGGAAGGCGGGGCCGGCGTGTGCGTGCGTGAGTGGGCGGGACGCGCGAACCGACGTCCTCGGAAACGTTCGGCCTGAAGGTTGGCGGGCAAAGCAGAAAGTGCGACTAAACGAGCCATCCCCCAGACCTTGGTAACAAGCGCCCTCGCGCTCCAGTTTTATCCGAATACCTGGCACGGCAGCACCGGGGTAGCAGTCCTGAAGCACCCTCTTCGCGTTGACTGCGTCGGAGCCAGTCGCTTCCCTTTCCATGCTGGCCGAGTTGAATGCTGCTGTCCCGGAGACCCTGGTGCATCAACTGCATCAATTAAGTGCAGTTCAGTCGCTCAGTGTCCGACTCTTTGTGGCCCCATGGACTGCAGCAAGCCAGGCTTCCCTGTCCTTCATTATCTCTCAAAGTTGCCCAAACTCACGTCCATGGAGCCGATGATGCCAACCCGGAAGCAAATGGTCCTGAAAACACGAAGGAACAGCCCTCCCCTCCCCACTTTCCGTGGGGCATCCGCCTCCGGCCTGGGGACGTCTGGAGCGCCCCTTAGCCTCGGCCTTTGGTTGGGACGTACCCCCCGACACCGCCTCCCACTCACCTGAAGCGGCCCCCGCAGTGCTGGCATTGCTCGCCCACCCAGCCGGCGGGGCAGACACACTGGCCGGTGCCAGGGTTGCAGCGGCCGCCGTTGACACAGGGCCGGTCACATTCCTTGGCCTCGGCTGCGGCTGAGCCGACACCGCCGCCGCTGCCGCCGCGGCCTCAGCCGCCCAGGGAAGTAGCAGCAGCGGCGGGATCAGCAGCAGCAGCAGCAGCCGCCGCCGCCGCCGTGGGAGGCGCAGCCCTATCCCCAGCCCCGGCCTTCCAGCCCCAGTCGCGTCCCAGTCCCGGCACCGCCTGCCGTTCCTGCTCGTGGGCGCTGGTGTCACCACTGTCCTCCTCAGCCTCGCCTCAGTCGCCGCCGCCACCATCTTCCCGGGGCTGAGACGGTGTCCCGTGGACACATATACCCACACACACACCGCACGGCCGGCTCAGCTTCGCCTGGCCGTGCGGGGCGGGGCTGTGCGGACGGTGGCTCGGGCGGTCAATCCTGAGGCGGGGCCACAGCTGCGCGGAAGGCGGGGCCGGCGTGTGCGTGCGTGAGTGGGCGGGACGCGCGAACCGACGTCCTCGGAAACGTTCGGCCTGAAGGTTGGCGGGCAAAGCAGAAAGTGCGACTAAACGAGCCATCCCCCAGACCTTGGTAACAAGCGCCCTCGCGCTCCAGTTTTATCCGAATACCTGGCACGGCAGCACCGGGGTAGCAGTCCTGAAGCACCCTCTTCGCGTTGACTGCGTCGGAGCCAGTCGCTTCCCTTTCCATGCTGGCCGAGTTGAATGCTGCTGTCCCGGAGACCCTGGTGCATCAACTGCATCAATTAAGTGCAGTTCAGTCGCTCAGTGTCCGACTCTTTGTGGCCCCATGGACTGCAGCAAGCCAGGCTTCCCTGTCCTTCATTATCTCTCAAAGTTGCCCAAACTCACGTCCATGGAGCCGATGATGCTATCCAACCATGTCATCCTCTGTCACCTCTTCCCCTCTTGCCCTCAATCTTTCCCAGCATCAGGGTCTTTTCCAATGAGTCGGCTCTTCGCATCAGGTAGCTAAAGTATTGGAGTTTCGGCTTCAGCATCAGTCCTCCCAATGAATATTCAGGGTTGATTTTCTTTAGGATTGACTGGTGTGCTGTTCTTGCTGTCCAAGGGACTCCGAAGAGTCTTCTCCAACACCACAGTTCAAAAACAGCAATTCTTCAGCACTCAGCCTTCTTTATAGTCCAACTGTTACCTCTGTACTCAACTACTGGAAAAACCATAGCTTTGACTTGGACAGCGAAGTGATGGCTCTGTTTTTTAATATGATATCTAGGTTCATAGTTTTTCTTCCAAGGGTCAAGCATCTTTTAATTTCATGACTGCAGTCATCGTCCATAGTGATTTTGCAGCCCAAGAAAAGAAAATCTTCCACTGTTTCCATTTTTTTCCGTATTTGCCATGAGGTGATGGAACTGGATGCCATAATCTTAGTTTTTTGAATGTTGAGTTTTAAGTTTTTTTACTCTCCTCTTGCGCCTTCATCAAGAGCCTCTTTAGTTCTTCTTCACTTTCTGCCATTAGAGTGTTATCAACTGCATATCTGAGGTTATTAATATTTCTCCTGACAATCTTGATTCCACCTATGCTTCATCTAGCCTGGTATTTCACATAATGTACTCTCCATAGCACAGAGCAGGAATCTAACACAGGTCTCTTGATGGACATATGTACACATATTTGTTGGGTATGTAAGATATACTGATAAATGTTCAACAATCAGCATGTTAGAGGGGGAAAATCTTTCTGTGGCATTTGTTGATTTCTATGGTTTAAATACTCCCATCATGAGCTCTTTCAAGACTACCAACATGACGTCACTGAATGTGAAACTGGGAAACAGTGCACAAAATCTCCTCCCACAAGCCAGTGGGAAACTGCTCCAGCACTGTCAATGCCTAAGAGGCCTACCAAGAAACAGATGCCAGAACAGATTTAGTGCAAGAGAGAAATACCTGTGAAGGATGAAGAGATAGGAAGCAGGAAAAGACAGGGAGAGGATTCAGACTAGAATACAAATCTGACAGCTGTGAAGGAAAGGGGGAAGGAAGGATTGAAGAGTCTCAGGCTGCAGCACAGTTCCAAGAAAACCTTGTCCAGATCAGTGGGGAGTGCTGGAGGCATTTAAGTTGCTTGAGTCTTTTAAAAAAAAAAAAACAAAAAACAAAAAACATTTATTTATTTATTTATTTTGGGCGGGAGTCGGGTTGGGGAGGGAGGGGAGCGGGTGGGCCACTTCTATTGGTCTTTCATATCTCTATTTTCATCCGTCTTTGTTCTTCAGCTTCTGTGGGCCTCCCCTCACGGTGGCGTCTGTCATTGCAGAGCGCCGGCTCTGGGCGCATGCGCTCCAGAGCTCCGGCTCGGTGATTGGACACATCGGTCCAGCTGCTCCGCGGCACGTGGGATCTTCCCAAGCCAGGGATGGAACCGGCGCCCCTTGCACTGCAAGGCGTTGTCCTTACCCACTGGACCACCAGGGAAACCCTAAGTTGCTTGAATCTTGTAGGAAGTAGACTCCATTAGCACAAGTGTGGTGGGGGAACCAGGACATGGCAGTTGCACTGTCTGTCCATTACACTCCACACAGCAGGAGATCCAAGCATTGCGTCTTCATGATCTTCACACCTGACAATATTCCTTCGTGCCACCTCCCTGGAGATGAGTGGGGTGACTTCTCACTCAGTGTCCTCTCTAGATATCTTACTTTTCACAGGTTAGAAGCCCAGCTCTGACTTGGCTGACTTGTCTGGAAACTGGACTGGCTACTTTAGACTGAATAAGCCCAAGGCTTCTTGAGTAATTCAGTGAGAAAGAGAGACGGATTCTTGAAGAAGACACCAGATTTGCTCCTAATAGGGCAGATAAGTATTCTAATTTTTAATTAAAGTAATGGGAGCTGATCATACTATATTCCTAACTGATGATTTGTACCTTACTGATTGCATAAGGATAGAATAGAAAAATGGAGTTAGCTAGTCAGAAGCTGGAAAAGAACTCACAATCCAAGCCATAATTAGCTATTGAACTAAAAGCAATGTTGTGCTTTTAAAATAAATTCTGCTACCCTTTACTGTGAAGGATGAAGAGATAGGAAGCAGGAAAAGACAGGGAGAGGATTCAGACTAGAATACAAATCTGACAGCTGTGAAGGAAAGGGGGAAGGAAGGATTGAAGAGTCTCAGGCTGCAGCACAGTTCCAAGAAAACCTTGTCCAGATCAGTGGGGAGTGCTGGAGGCATTTAAGTTGCTTGAGTCTTTTAAAAAAAAAAACAAAAAAAAGAAAAAACATTTATTTATTTATTTATTTTGGGCGGGAGTCGGGTTGGGGAGGGAGGGGAGCGGGTGGGCCACTTCTATTGGTCTTTCATATCTCTATTTTCATCCGTCTTTGTTCTTCAGCTTCTGTGGGCCTCCCCTCACGGTGGCGTCTGTCATTGCAGAGCGCCGGCTCTGGGCGCATGCGCTCCAGAGCTCCGGCTCGGTGATTGGACACATCGGTCCAGCTGCTCCGCGGCACGTGGGATCTTCCCAAGCCAGGGATGGAAACCCGGGCCCCCTTGCACTGCAAGGCGTTGTCCTTACCCACTGGACCACCAGGGAAACCCTAAGTTGCTTGAATCTTGTAGGAAGTAGACTCCATTAGCACAAGTGTGGTGGGGGAACCAGGACATGGCAGTTGCACTGTCTGTCCATTACACTCCACACAGCAGGAGATCCAAGCATTGCGTCTTCATGATCTTCACACCTGACAATATTCCTTCGTGCCACCTCCCTGGAGATGAGTGGGGTGACTTCTCACTCAGTGTCCTCTCTAGATATCTTACTTTTCACAGGTTAGAAGCCCAGCTCTGACTTGGCTGACTTGTCTGGAAACTGGACTGGCTACTTTAGACTGAATAAGCCCAAGGCTTCTTGAGTAATTCAGTGAGAAAGAGAGACGGATTCTTGAAGAAGACACCAGATTTGCTCCTAATAGGGCAGATAAGTATTCTAATTTTTAATTAAAGTAATGGGAGCTGATCATACTATATTCCTAACTGATGATTTGTACCTTACTGATTGCATAAGGATAGAATAGAAAAATGGAGTTAGCTAGTCAGAAGCTGGAAAAGAACTTACAATCCAAGCTATAATTAGCTATTGAACTAAAAGCAATGTTGTGCTTTATAAAAACTGTCCACAAATTCTGCGATACTCCCTTTATGAGTTGGAGTTTAGTTCCTCTCTCTAGAATGTAGGCCAGATTTTAGTTGCTCATTTCTAATAACTAAAATGTTGAAGGATGTGACCATACCTAGGGTAGTCAGTCCCTCTCTTTCTCCCCACAACCCTTCCCTTTCTCTCTTCACTTGCTTTGGAAAAAGCCAGTCATCATGTCATGAGATTACTCAAACAGCCCATGGAAAGGCCCAGATGGTAAGGAACTGAGGCCTCAGATCAAGAGCCAGCACAAACTTGCGAGATCTGTGTGTGTGAGCCAACCTGGAAGTTGATCTTTTAGCCCGGGTCAAGGCTTCAGATGGTAGCAGCCCTGGCCAAGGTCTTGACTGACCTCATGAAAGACCCTAAACCAGGATTGCCTAGTCAAGTTGCTCTTACGTTTCTGGCCCACAGGACCCTTGAGAATAGTCAATTATTGTTGTCAGTCACTGAATTTGGGGGTAATTTATCACATGACAATAGATAACTAATACAGGCAAAAAGAGTTTGGACGCCCCCTGCGTACAACCAATGCTATAACAGACAATATTAGCATTGAGACAATATGGCAAGCCCATGGAAGATGTCTGTTTCCTCATTTCCTGCTTTGGCTCCTAGAAAAGACGTCTCCTCTCCAAGCTGACTCCCATCAAATCTCACTGTCCTGGTGTCACTATAAACCCCATCTCTGTTTCTAGAGCTTGCCCAAGGCCCTGTTACAGATTACTGCCAAGGTTGTGATCAAGGCCTCAGATATCTACACAGAGGGCCTCATTTCATGTTGCTTCTGAGCCACTGGCCCTATCCCCTGTCGTCTGAGAAGCCACTGGAAGTGATACCGACTTCCTAACAGTGAAGTGGTTCTTGCATCCACTTGTACTGTGACTGTTCCAGGAAGCCCAAGATGGGGGAGGAGTGGCAAGTAACCCTGTCTGCAAAGCCAGCTGACCTAAAGCCTGCCCTGCGACTAGAGGTGCAGCCCAGATTGCAGTGTTTACCAAGTTAAACAGGCAGGAACCAGATCAGCATATCAAAAAAACTGGCTCAAATAAAAGGGAGAGTTCAGCTAGGAACACCAGTAAGCCAGGGTCAAGGACAGGGATTATGGACAAGGTCCAAGGAGGACAGAAAGAAAACAGACCTGCAGGAGGTCCATGGGGTACCTTTGAGGTCTGTGCCTATGCCACAGGTCTGGGCTTCCCCACTGTCAGCCCTGGCTTAAAGGCCATCAGGGCCCTTTCTCCCATATACGTTTTGAGGGAGTCAAAAAGCTTTTTCCATGCGGGATAAACGCCTCACAGAGTCACCAGGGGTCAGACTTTGTTCCACGCTGGCAAGGAGCTTGAACAATTTTATATTACTTTAGGTTCCTGCAGAAGAAAATCCTGAGGCAAGTATTCATATTTCTGTGGAATGTAATCTAGGAATAGTAGAGACAGAGAAGCGAAGGTAAAGGAAGTCAGAGAGCTAGTTTCAAGGGAAACTCTGAGAAATGGTGTAGGACACAAACTCCAGGGAGACAAGAGGGCTTGAGTATTTGACAATATTATACACCAACTGCAGTCAGCCATTGTTGAGGGCTGTTAGAGGAACAGGTGCCAGTTACAGTGGTGACCAAAACAGAGTTGTAGATACTGGCTGATCAATCTTTTATTTGTTTATTGGTCGTTTAGATCTCCCCTTTTGTAAATTGTACCTTCATATCCTTTGCCCATTTTTCTATTGGTTTTTCTTTTGATTATTGATTTATATATTTATATACTAATTTTTTCTTTATCGTATGTGTGAAAAATATCATTTTCCAGATTTTTGGTCAGATTTTCACTTTCTTAATGGTATCACTCAATAAATAGTCTTTATTTTTAGCGTAGATTAATTTATCCATCTTTATAGTCTTTGCTTTTTGAGTTCCTGTTTAAGAAATCCTTTCCTTTTTTGAAGTAACAAAGATGATAATGTACCAGGCATTTTTGCTTTTTGCAAATACTTGGGGTTTTTTAATGGTTTTTTTTTTTTTTTTTTTTTTTGCTTCTAGGTCTTCATTTATTTTTCATCCATCTTTATTCTTTTGGCATATGTGGGGCTCCCATTGCAGTGGCCTCTCTCATTTCAGAGCACTGGCTCTGGTCGCATGTGCTCCAGAGTGCTGGCTCGCAATTGGACACACTGGCCCAACCATTCCTCAGCATGTGGGATCTTCCCAGACCAGGGATCAAACTGGTGCCCGCTGCACAGCAAGGTGGACTCTCCACCCACTGGACCACCAGCAAAGCTCTTTACAAATCGTTTTAAACACATTTGGGAAGTATTTATTTGATGATGTAATATAGCTATTCAATATTTAACTTTTGTCATGTAAATATGAAATACATGTCATCGTGAAAATAACAAATGTGCATAAAAGCAGAATAGTACAATGAACTCAACACTCAGGCGTCAACAATTATTAACTTGTTCTAGTTGGTCATTGCTATGCAGCAAATAACTCTGCAAGCTAACAAATTACGATAATAATAAACATTCCTTATCTCATAGAATTTCTGTGGGTCAAGGTTTCAGGAGTGACTTAACTGGATGGTCCTGATTCAGGCTTTGTTATGAGACTACACTTATTAGCCTGGGCTGCAGTCATCTGAAACCTCAACTGTGACTAAAGGATCTATTTCAAGGTGGCTCGTACCTACGCCTGGTAAGGTATTTATTTGGAAGCACCAGTTTCTTTTGGCCTAGGTCTCTCCATAGAGCTGCTAGAGTATCCTCATGGCATGATGGCTGGCTTTCCCCAGAATAAATAATCCAAGAGACAGCAAGGTAAAAGTTGCAATGCTTTTATCATATACTCTCGAAAGATACACGAGATCACTTCTCGACGTTGTATTCATTACACTGGGGCTGGGGCTTCCCTGGTGGTCCAGTGGGTAAGGACACCACCTTGCAGTGCAAGGGGCGCCGGTTCCATCCCTGGCCTGGGAAGATCCCACGTGCCGCGGAGCAGCTGGACCGATGTGTCCAATTACTGAGCCGGAGCTCTGGAGCGCATGCGCCCAGAGCCGGTGCTCTGCAACAACAGAGGCCACCGCGATGGGAGGCCCACATGGGTCAAGGAACAAAGATGGATGAAAATAGACCAATGAAAGACCAATAGAAGTGGCCCGCCCACTCCCCTCCCTTCCCACCCTACTCCCCCATAAATAAATAAATAAATATTAAAAAAAAAAAAAGAAATGAGTCACTAAGTCCCACACACACCCAAGGCGGGGATGAGGGGTGGGGTGTGGGGGATTAGGGTTTATCTTTTATTTTAATTGAAGGATAACTGCTTTGCTATGTTGTATTCATTTCTGCTGTACAACTATATACGGTTCCCTCTCAAGCCCCTCTCCCACTCACCCTCATCCCACTCCGTAGGTCATTACAGAGCGCCAGGCTGGGCTCCCTGTGTTATACAGCAGCTTCCCACTAGCTGTCTGTTTTACACATGGTGGTGTATATATGTCAACACTACTCTCGACAGAAGAGCACATTCCTTCCTGTTGTCGGCAAAGAAAGTCACCTAACATATCAATAAACAAAGAATGTTGCATCTAGTAAGCCATTAGCCACTAAAGCCACTCTGAATGTGCACCCTTAAGGGATTTGTGTGGAAAAAAACAAAAAGATAGAGTTCTGGCCTAGGTAGTTAAGGTACAGAAAGGAATGATATCAATGAGCCCAGACTCTTGCATCATTAAACCAAGCTACCTGATTTTCTTTAATTCACAGTAATCTTTTAATGCTGACTACCTGGTTTATTTTTTGTAATTAATTTATTTTTAATTGGAGGGTAATTGCTTTACACTATTGTGTTGGTTTTTGTCATATATCAACATGAATCAGTCATAAGTATATATATATCTCCTCCCTCTTGAGTTTCCCTCCCACCCCCTACCCCATCTCACGCCTCTAGGTTGTCACAGAGCAATGGATTTGAGCTCCCTGTGTTGTTGAGCAGATTTCCACTGGCTGTCTAATTTTACAGATGGTAATGTATGTGTTTCAGTGCTACGTCAGTGTCCATAAGTCTGTTCTCTATGTCTGTGTCTCCGTTGCTGCCCTGCAGGTAGGTTCATCAGTATCATCTTTCTAGATTTCACGTATATACTTTAATATACGATATTTGTTTTTCTCTTTCTGACATTATATTCTGTAAAATAGGCTCTAGATTCATCCACCTTATTAGAACTGAGTCAAACGTGTTCCTTTTTATGGATGGGTAGTATTTCACCACGTATGTACCACCAGCTTTTTTATACATTCATCTGTCAATGGACAGCTAGGTTGTTTCCATGTCCTAGGTAATGTAAATAGTGCTGCATTTAACATGTGTATTTTTCAATTATGGTCTTCAAGGTATATGCCTAGTAGATGGGTCTTACAATAGTTTTGTTCCTAGATTTTTAAGGAATTTCCATACTGTTCTGCATAGTGGCTGTATCAATTTGCATACTCACCAACTGCACAAGAGGCTTCCCTTTTCTCCACATCCTTTCCAGCATTTATTGCTTGTGAATTTTTTGATCATGGCCATTCTGACCAGTGTGAAGTGATACCTCATTGTAGTTTTGATTTGGATTTCTCTAATAATAGGGGATGTTGAGCACCTTTTCATGTGTTTATTAGCCATCTGTATGTCTTCCTTGGAGATATGTATGTTTAGGTCTTCTGCCCACTTTTAGTTTTTTTTGAGAGGATAGTAAAGTTTATTAGAGTGGGAGATGCTGTTAGAACAGCAGGCTGGCTTCCTGATAATCAGGGAGAATCGACCTGACTACCTTTTGATTGGATTGCTTGTTTTTCTGATTTTGAACTGAATGGGCTGCTAGTGTATTTTGGAAATTAATCCTATGTCAGTTATTTCATTTGGTATTATTTTCTCCCATTCTGACAGTTCTTTTCACCTTGTTGATAGTTTCCTTCACTGTGCAAAAGCTTTTAAGTTTAATTAGGTCCCATTTTTAGATTTTTGTTTTTATTTCAATTACTCTAGAAGGTGGGTCATAACAATTCTTACTATGCTTTATGTCAAAAAGTATTCTGCCTATTTTTTCCTTTTAGAGTTTTATAGTTTCTGGTATATTTAGGTTTTAATCCATTTTGAGGTTATGTATGGCGCTAGAAAGTGTTCTAATTTAATTCTTTTACAAATAACTGTCTAGTTCTCCCAGCACCACTTATTGAAGAGACTGTCTTTTCTCCATTCTGTGTTCCTACCCTGTTTGTCAAAGATAAGGTGCCCTTAGGTGTCTGAGTTTATCTCTAGGCTTTCTATCTTGTTCTATTCATCTATATTTCTATTTCTAACAGAACCATACTGTTTTGATGACTGTAGTTTTGATAGGGATAGAGTAGAACATGTAGAGTCCTAGTGGGGGACAATAGGTAGAAGGGTGAAACTGGGGAAAGGTTGGGAGGTCAGTAAGTTGATGATAACTCAGAAGAGCTGCTCTTCGTTCAGTAAAGCAGGCTTGACTGGGCGTGGACGACTGATGAAGGAGGAGCTGGTGAGGAAGGTGAGGAAGGAATTAACGATGTATGTCTTACACCTGTGTCTTACACCTGTGTAAGGTGTATGTCTTACACCTGTGTCTATTTGAGTGGGGTGGTCTTCTACCATCCTATATATTGCTGCCCATTCAGTCAGGGGGTGGAGCAGCAGAGCAGAACTTCCCTGCTTGCCCATTTGCACCGCTTTCAGGTACCTTACTCCAGTAAAGCCTTTTCTTGTCTGTCACTCTGCTTCTCGCTGAATTCTTTCTGCGTTGAGGCATGAAGAACCTGAGCCTCAGTGGGTCCAGACCTTGGATTAAGTCCTGGCTGCGTGGGTTCGAGTCCCAGCCAGGGTTTTGGCCGGGATCGAGTCCTGACTACCCCAAGCAGGATTTTGGCTGGGGTTGAGCCTTAGCCACGAGGGTTCAAGTCCCAAACTGATTTTGACTAGGTTCAGGCCCCAGTCACGTGGGTTCAAGTCCCAAACAGAGTTCTGGCTGGGTTCAAGTCCTAAACCAGGGATTGTGGGTTTGAGTCCCAAACAGGGTTTTGGCTGGAATTCGAGCTCCAACCACATGGGTTCAAGTCCCAAGCAGGATTCAATCAGGTCTGGGCCCTGGGTTTAAATCTCAGTTTTGTAGTATAGTTTAAAGTCAGGCTATTGATTCCTCCATCCTTTTTTCTCAAGAGTGTTTTGATATTCAGGGTCTTTTGTGTTTCCATAAAAATTGTGAAACTTTTTTGTCCTAGTTCTGTGAAAAATATCATGGATTGTTTGATAGGCATTGCATTGAATCTGTAGATTGCTTTGGTAGTATAGTCATTTTCACAATATTGATTCTTCCAATCCAAGAATGTGGTACATCTCTGCATCTGTTTGTGTCATCTTTGATTTCTTTCATCAATATCTTATAGTTTCCTAAGTACAGGTCTTTTGCCTCCTCAGGTAGGCTTGTTCCTAGGTATTTTCTTCTTTTAGTTGCGATGGTGAATGGGATTGTTTCCTTAATTTCTCTTTGTGATTTTCATTGTTAGTATATAAGAATTCAAGGGATTTCTGTGTATTAATTTTATATTCTCTGACTTTGCTATATTCCTCAATTAAGTCTAATAATTTCATGGTGGCCTCTTTAGGGTTTTCTATGCATAGTATCATGTCATCTGCAAACAATGAGAGTTTTACGTTTTCTTTTCTTCTCTGGGTTCCTTTTACTTCTTTTTCTTCTCTGATTACTGCGGCTAGAACTTCCAAAACTTCATGCAGTAATAGTGGTGAGAGTGGACACCCTTGATTTGTACCTGATCTTAGAAGAAATGACTTTCAGTTTTTCACCGCTGAGAAAAATGGTTGCTGTGGGTTTGTCATATATGGCCTTTATTATTTTGAGGTATGTTCCTTCTATGCCTACTTTCCGGAGAGTTGTTTTTTTTTTTTTTTTTAATCGTAAATAGGTATTGAATTTTGTCAGAAGCTTTCTCTGCATCTACTGAGATCAGTTTGTTAATATGGTGTTTTTTACATTGATTGCTTTGAGTATATTGAAGAATCCTTGCATCCCTGGGGTAAAGCTCACTTGATCATGATGTATGATTCTTTTAATATGCTGTTGGATTATAGTTGCTAGAATTTTGTTGAGGATTTTTTACATCTATGTTCATCAGTGATATTGGGCTGTAATTTTCTCTCTCTCTCTCTCTTTTTTTTTGTGTGTGTGTGTGGTATCTTTGTCTGGTTTTGGTATCAGAGTGATGGTGACCTCATAGAATGAGTTTGGGAGTTTTCCTTTCTCTGCAATTTTCTGGAAGAGTTTGACCAGAATGGGTGTTATTTCTTCTCTAAACCTTGGTGGAATTCGCCTGTGAAACCATCTGGACCTTGGCTTTTGTCCTAGTTCTGTGAAAAATATCATGGATTGTTTGATAGGCATTGCATTGAATCTGTAGATTGCTTTGGTAGTATAGTCATTTTCACAATATTGATTCTTCCAATCCAAAAAAATGGTATATCTCTACATCTGTTTGTGTCATCTTTGATTTCTTTCATCAGTGTCTTATAGTTTGCTGCCTACAGGTCTTTTGTCACTTTAGGTAAGTTTATTCCTAGGTATTTATTCTTTTGTTGCAATGGTGAATGGGATTATTTCCTTAATTTCTCTTTGTGATTTTCATTGTTAGTATATAAGAATTCAAGGGATTTCTGTGTATTAATTTTATATTCTCTGACTTTGCTATATTCCTCAATTAAGTCTAATAATTTCATGGTGGCCTCTTTAGGGTTTTCTATGCATAGTATCATGTCATCTGCAAACAATGAGAGTTTTACGTTTTCTTTTCTTCTCTGGGTTCCTTTTACTTCTTTTTCTTCTCTGATTACTGCGGCTAGAACTTCCAAAACTTCATGCAGTAATAGTGGTGAGAGTGGACACCCTTGATTTGTACCTGATCTTAGAAGAAATGACTTTCAGTTTTTCACCGCTGAGAAAAATGGTTGCTGTGGGTTTGTCATATATGGCCTTTATTATTTTGAGGTATGTTCCTTCTATGCCTACTTTCCGGAGAGTTGTTTTTTTTTTTTTTTTTAATCGTAAATAGGTATTGAATTTTGTCAGAAGCTTTCTCTGCATCTACTGAGATCAGTTTGTTAATATGGTGTTTTTTACATTGATTGCTTTGAGTATATTGAAGAATCCTTGCATCCCTGGGGTAAAGCTCACTTGATCATGATGTATGATTCTTTTAATATGCTGTTGGATTATAGTTGCTAGAATTTTGTTGAGGATTTTTTACATCTATGTTCATCAGTGATATTGGGCTGTAATTTTCTCTCTCTCTCTCTCTTTTTTTTTGTGTGTGTGTGTGGTATCTTTGTCTGGTTTTGGTATCAGAGTGATGGTGACCTCATAGAATGAGTTTGGGAGTTTTCCTTTCTCTGCAATTTTCTGGAAGAGTTTGACCAGAATGGGTGTTATTTCTTCTCTAAACCTTGGTGGAATTCGCCTGTGAAACCATCTGGACCTTGGCTTTTGTTTGTTGGAAGAATTTTGTTTATACTTTCTATCTTTGTGCTTGTAATTGATTGGTTCATATTTTCTATTTCTTCTTCTTTTTTTAACATTTATTAATTTATTTTGGCGGGGGTGGGGAGGGAAGGGGGTGGGCGGGCCACTTCCACTGGTCTTTCATCTGTCTAGTTTCATCCATCTTTGTTCTTTGGTCTGTGTGGGCCTCCCATCACGGTGGCCTCTGTTGTCGCAGAGCGCCGGCTCTGGGCCCATGCGCTCCAGAGCTCCAGCTCGGTAATTGGACACATTGGTCCAGCTGCTCCGGGGCACGTGGGAGCTTCCCAGGCCAGGGGTCAAACCGGCGCCCCTTGCACTGCAAGGTGGTGTCCTTACCCACTGGACCACCAGGGAAGCCCTTCTATTTCTTCTTGATTTGGTTTTAGGAGGTTACACTTTTTCTAAGAATTTGTCCATATCTTTCAGGTTGTCCATTTTATTGGCATATAGTTGCTTATAGTAGTCTCTTACAATCCTTTGTATTTCTCTGTTGTTTCATGTAACTTTTCCTTTTTCATTTCTAATTTTATTGATTTGGGTCTTCTCCCTCTTTTCTTTTTTTTTTTTTGGCCACTTCTATTGGTCTTTCATTTATTTGTTTTCATCCATCTTTGTCCTTTGGCCTGTGTGGGCCTCCCATCGCAGTGGCTCCTGTTGCTGCAGAACACCGGCTCTGGGCACATGCGCTCCAGAGCTCCAGCTCGGTAATTGGACACATTGGTCCAGCTGCTCCGGGGCACGTGGGAGCTTCCCAGGCCAGGGGTCAAACCGGCGCCCCTTGCACTGCAAGGTGGTGTCCTTACCCACTGGACCACCAGGGAAGCCCTTCTATTTCTTCTTGATTTGGTTTTAGGAGGTTACACTTTTTCTAAGAATTTGTCCATATCTTTCAGGTTGTCCATTTTATTGGCATATAGTTGCTTATAGTAGTCTCTTACAATCCTTTGTATTTCTCTGTTGTTTCATGTAACTTTTCCTTTTTCATTTCTAATTTTATTGATTTGGGTCTTCTCCCTCTTTTCTTTTTTTTTTTTTGGCCACTTCTATTGGTCTTTCATTTATTTGTTTTCATCCATCTTTGTTCTTTGGCCTGTGTGGGCCTCCTATAGCAGTGGCCTCTCTCACTGCAGAGCACCGGCTCTGGGCGCAGCTCGGTAGTAGGACACACCAGTCCAGTCGCTTCTTGGCATGTGGGATCTTCCCAGGCCAGGGATCGAACCAGTGCCCTTTGCACTGCAAGAGGGTGTCCTTACCCATTGGACCACCAGGGAAGCCCCCTCCCTCTTTTCTTGATGATTCTGGCTAATGGCTTGTCAATTTTGTTTATCTTCTCAAAGAACCAGCTTTCAGTTTTGTTGATCTTTGCTTTTGTCTCCACTTCATTTTCATTTATTTCTGAACTGATTTTTATGATTTCTTTCCTTTTACCAGCTTTTGGGGTTTTTTTGTTCTTCTCTTTCTAGTTATTTTAGATGTAAGATTAGGTTGTTTATTTGAAATTTCTCTTGTTTCTTGAGAAAGGCTTGAATTGCTTTAAACTTCCTTGCTTTTATTGCATGCAATAGATTTTAAGTGATCTTGTTTTCATTGACATTTGTTTCTAGGTATATTTTGATTTCCTTTTTTATTTCTTCAGTGATCTATCACTTATTCGGAAACATATTGTGTCTTCCATGAGTTTGTGTTTTTTGTTGCTTTTTTTCCCTGTAGCTAGTATCTAATCTTATAGCATTGTGGCCAAAAAAGATGCTTGAAATTACTTCAGTTATTTAAAATTCACCAAGGCTCGATTTGTGACCCAAGATGTGATCTATCCTGAAGAATGCTCCATATATACTTGAGAAAAAAGTGAAATATTTGGCTTTGGATAGAATGCCCTGTACTTACATCCAATTGTTTCAATGTATCACTTAAAGCTTGTGTTTCCTTATTAATTTTCTGTCTGGATGGTCCGTCTATCGGTGTGAGTGTGGTATTAAAGTTCCCCACTATTATTACGTTACTGTCAATTTCCCCTTTGATAGTTGTTAGCATTCGCCTCTGTACTGAGAGGCTCCTATGTTGGGTGCATATATACTTATAATTCTCATATCTTCTTCTTGGTTTGATTCCTTCATCATTATGCAGTGGCCTTCCTTGTCTCTTATAACACCTTTATTTTAAAGTCTATTTTATCTATATGAGCATTGCTCCTCCACTTTCTTTTGATTTCCATTTGCATGAAATATTCTTTCCGGCCCCTCACTTTCAGTCTTGCTCAGGTCTGAATTCGGTCTCTTGTAGACAGGGATTCATAGGGTCTTTTGTTTAATTTCGAACCAGTGCCCTTTGCACTGCAAGAGGGTGTCCTTACCCATTGGACCACCAGGGAAGCCCCCTCCCTCTTTTCTTGATGATTCTGGCTAATGGCTTGTCAATTTTGTTTATCTTCTCAAAGAACCAGCTTTCAGTTTTGTTGATCTTTGCTTTTGTCTCCACTTCATTTTCATTTATTTCTGAACTGATTTTTATGATTTCTTTCCTTTTACCAGCTTTTGGGGTTTTTTTGTTCTTCTCTTTCTAGTTATTTTAGATGTAAGATTAGGTTGTTTATTTGAAATTTCTCTTGTTTCTTGAGAAAGGCTTGAATTGCTTTAAACTTCCTTGCTTTTATTGCATGCAATAGATTTTAAGTGATCTTGTTTTCATTGACATTTGTTTCTAGGTATATTTTGATTTCCTTTTTTATTTCTTCAGTGATCTATCACTTATTCGGAAACATATTGTGTCTTCCATGAGTTTGTGTTTTTTGTTGCTTTTTTTCCCTGTAGCTAGTATCTAATCTTATAGCATTGTGGCCAAAAAAGATGCTTGAAATTACTTCAGTTATTTAAAATTCACCAAGGCTCGATTTGTGACCCAAGATGTGATCTATCCTGAAGAATGCTCCATATATACTTGAGAAAAAAGTGAAATATTTGGCTTTGGATAGAATGCCCTGTACTTACATCCAATTGTTTCAATGTATCACTTAAAGCTTGTGTTTCCTTATTAATTTTCTGTCTGGATGGTCCGTCTATCGGTGTGAGTGTGGTATTAAAGTTCCCCACTATTATTACGTTACTGTCAATTTCCCCTTTGATAGTTGTTAGCATTCGCCTCTGTACTGAGAGGCTCCTATGTTGGGTGCATATATACTTATAATTCTCATATCTTCTTCTTGGTTTGATTCCTTCATCATTATGCAGTGGCCTTCCTTGTCTCTTATAACACCTTTATTTTAAAGTCTATTTTATCTATATGAGCATTGCTCCTCCCACTTTCTTTTGATTTCCATTTGCATGAAATATTCTTTCCGGCCCCTCACTTTCAGTCTGTGTGTGTCTCCAGGTCTGAATTCGGTCTCTTGTAGACAGGGGATTCATAGGGGTCTTGTTTTTGTTTTAATTCAGTCAGTCTTTGTTGTTGTTGTTGTTGTTGCTGTTTTGGTTGAAGCATTTAATTCATTTGCATGCAAGGTAATAATCAATACGTATGATCCTATTACCAATTACTTTATTGTCTTGGATTTGTTTTTGTAGGTCTTTTCTTTCTCTTGTTTTTCATGTCTAGAGAAGTTCCTTTGGCATTTATTGTAAAGCTGGTTGGGTGATGCTGCATTGTTAACTTTTGCATGTCTGAAAAGCTTTTGATTTGTTCTTCAAATCTGAATGAGATCCTTGATGGATAGAGTAATCTTGGTTGTAGGGTTTTCTTTCCTTTCATCACTTTAAATATATCCTGCCATGCCCTTCTGGCCTGCAGAGTTTCTGTTGAAAGATTAGCTATTAGCCTTATGGGGATCCCCTTGTATGTTATTTGTTGCTTCTTCCTTGCTGCTTTTAATATTTGTTCTTTGTATTTAATTTGTACTAGTTTGATTAATATGTGTCTTGGTGTGTTTTTCCTTGAGTTTATCCCATTTGGAACTCAGGGCTTCCTGGAATTAGGTGGCTATTTCCTTTCCAACATTAGAGAAATTTTCAATTATAATCTCCTCAAATATCATTTTGTACTCTTTCTCTTTTTTTCTTCCTTTGGGACCCCTATAATTCTAATGTTGGTACACTTAATGTTGTCCCAGAGGTCTCTGAGATTGTCTTCATTTCTTTTTATTCTTTTTTTCTTATTCTGCTTTGCTTCAGTTATTTCCACCATTCTATCTTCCAGTTCACTTATCCGTTCTTCTGCCTCAGATAGTCTACTATTGGCTTCCTCTAGTGTATTTTTAATTTCAGTTATTGTGCTGTTCATTGCTGATTGTCTATATCCTTTATTCCTCCAGGTCTTTGTCAAACATTCCTTGCATCTTCTGGATTCATGCCTCTGGTCTGTTTATCTGTACCTCTATTTTATTTCCAAGATTTTGGATCATCTTTACTATCATTACTCTAAATTGTTTTTCAGCTAGATTGCTTATTTCCTCTTCATTTATTTGGTCTTGTGGGTTTTTACCATGTTTCTTCAACCATTGCATGCTTGCCTTTCATTCTGTTTAATCTATGGTGCTTTGGGTTTCCTTTCTGCAGGCTGGAGGGTCAGAGTTCCTCTTAATTGTGGAGTCTGTCCCCCGTAGGTGAGGTTGGACCTGTGCCTTGGGAATGTTTCCTGGTTGGGAGGACTTGAGCCTGTGCTCTGGTGGATAGAGCTGGGTCTTGTCTCTCTGAAGGGCAGTGCCATTTCCAGTAGTGGGTTTTGGGGTGACTATGGGCTTGGTTTGGCATTGGGTAGCCTTTCAGCTAATAGGCAAGGTTGTGTTTCTGTCTTGCTAACAGTTTGGCATGAGGCATCCAGCATTGGAGCTTTCTAGCCTTTAGTTGGGATTTGGTCTTAGTGCTGAGATGGAGGTGTTTGGGAGAGCTCTCATCAATTAAAATTTCATGGGGTTGGGATTTCTCTGATGGTCCAAAGTCATTGACTTGGGTCTCCCACCTGAGGGATTAAGGCCCGACCCCTTACTGAGGCACCAAGACTTTAAAGGTCTCACAGCACAGAAGACAAACCCCAAGACTAATGGCGAAAGCAATACCTCAATAGCCAGAGTATCCAAAGAACCTTAAGCCTGAGGTTTGCATGGATCCATATATTCCTTTTCAGTGGTCAGGGACTCCTGCCAGCTCTGAGCTGGTGCTCTGTGAGATCCTCTGCATCTAAAGAGGTATTCATGATGCGTCCATGGAAAGAGAAGTACTCCACATCCATCTACTCATCTGCCATCTTGTAGTTCATCTTGACTCCCTGGTTCATGGTGCAAAAACTAGAATATATACTGGCTCCTTGCTAATCTCTTTGGAAAATGGCCCTCCGAGTTACCTGAGAGGCTACCTCCTGGGCTTAAGTCCTCAGTGTGTCTGCTGAAAAAAACGTAATTATCAATTTAAAAAAATAAAGTGTTTTCACACAACTTTTTGAAAAATTGAGTTATGTTTTCTGGGGGCACCCAGACTAGATGTAATTGGTTCCAAATAAGATCTACCCTTTGCATTTGACTAATCTGTCTTTTAGTTCTCTAATTTACAGTTTCCATGCCATTCCATTTCTTTTCTCTTGCTCTTATTTGGTTATTATAATAAGTCATACTGCTCATTTTGATGAGTTTTCCACATTCTAGATTTTGTTGACTTCTCTTGCTGTGGTGTTATTTATCATGTTCCTCTATTCCCTATAGTTCCTAAACCAATTGTTAGATCTATCAGCTTTATCAGATTCAGAGACTACTTATTGAACAATGTAAATACAGAGTATTTCTGTCGTCCAGAGAGCTACATTAGACACAACTTCCCTAGAACCATTCATTCACCTTAATTGTAATATTACATTTTTCTAGAACTTCATTTTATCATCCTTTATGAATTTGTGATAGTTCAATAAAGAATAGCATTCCCCCATGAACTATTCACTTATTGTGAGATATAGTTTGTGGGATCTAAGTTCCCTGATCAGGGGTTCAACCCAGGCCAGAGTAGTGAAAGTTCCAACCACTGGTAAACCAGGGAATTCTGCGGAGTTTTCTCGTATCTACAAGGTGTTTCAGGCTCATCTTATACATTTTCTGTCCTAAATGTGGAATTAGACATTTATTCAAATAGTCCTGATTCCTTTTGGATAAAAACAGTATTTACAGATCACAGTCCAGATGCTAGGGGTACTCATTCCTAGAGACATGGTGGCTTTTGTTTTTGAGTGTACAGATCTAGAAATTTTTGTTGGTTTAAAGAAAACATATCTTAAGTTCATAGTGATTTCTAAATTCAGATTTAGGACTACAAGATTTTGTTTAACTTTGATTCTATGTTTGTAGGTCTTTTTTCCTGAACTGAGAATCTTGGTTCCTAATGTTATCAACACAATTACTCATTTCCTTTCTTGTATAAGACCTATATTAATTTCTGATTGAGTTGTGTTCATAATGTACTGACTGATAAATATCTTGACTATCACCCTTACCTCATGACTTTCAAATTCTGTGAGTTAATTGTTCTTTACCTGAACTTTCTCATTTAGAGTGAATTGCTATTCTCCTACCATAGCCAAGGAACTTAGCCTCCCCTTCTATAGGATTAGAAAAAAATCCCATACCATGAGAGAGTTAACACCCCATGTGTGAACTTTGGCCAGTGTAAGATAAGAGACAGGAGAGAACCAGCAAATAATCTTTCCTATCCCTCAGTGGAACATTCCAATACATGGCATGTTTGCATAACTTTTCAAGAAGACTCCTGTGCAGCTAAGCAACCAGATATGTTTTATTGAAGCTTCAGTAATAAAGCAGCTTGCATTTGCTTTCTTTCCTTCCCATTACTTCTATGTTCTGTTGCTCTGGGACTTACCTCATTAGGGTTCTATTATGAAATCTTTGCCTCCTGCTTCTCTCACTAGGAAATTCAGGCAAGGACAATTTCCCAGGATCTGTTTCTTAAGAACCCCGTGAAGGGCAGTGCTGGTGTTTTAATATGTACCACAACTGTGTCTTACAATCAGGCAAGGATGGATGACAATACCTTAAAGCATCCTCAGGCTTCAGATCTCGTACCAACAGGAAATGATCTGCTAAAAGCTCTACAGACTTCAAAAGGGGATCTATGCCAGCAACTTGATATATGCCCATGGAGGACAGTGAACAAGAGGATCTGCACAGAGAGAAGCCAGGAGGCAGATAGATGTAACTGACCAATGAACATTGTCAGCTGACAAAGCAAAGAGCACTTGCATCAATGGTTAATAGAGTTAATAGTAAAGAAATCTGCTTGCCAATGCAGGAGACACAGGAGACTGGAGTTCAATCCCTGGGTCAGGAAGATCTCCTGGAGGAGGAAATGGCAGTACTCCAGTATTCATGCCGGAGAAATCCCATGAACAGAGGAGCCTGGTGGGCTACAGTCTATAGAATCGTAAAGAGTCAAACAGGACTATGCGACTGAGGGTGCACTCATACACACCTACACAGTCTATTTGTTAAGTAAAGCAGATTACTGGTAGCAGAGTAAGAAAGTGACACAGGGAAAATAAGACAACAAATATAGGATGTATTATCAAAGCAGTTACCACTGTGTACAATTAGATTTTAACCCCTTGGGCAACTCTGGGAGCTGTAAACTCTGTAAGATATGCACCACCATGTTATTCTAACACAAAGAGTGAGGGAGCTGAAGTGTTCCTATGTCAGCTCTGGTCATTCATTGGTTAAGAGCGGTTCTCAGGGACAGAAAAACATGAATTCCTCTGTTCTTCTGGCCTCCTGTGTAGGTGACAAAATAGAGAACAATCAGAGGAAGCTCTAATTCAGGGAAGCACACCTAACTGGCAGCTGGAAATCAGGTGAATGTGCACTGAAGTAATAAGGACAAGAGGCTTTGGATAAGGTGACGACAGTATCTGCTATAAGTGAAAGAATTTCTCTTCAATTATGAACTAACTGCGTCATCTCACATAGGGGCATTTTTAAAGTTGCAGGCATGTGTGTGTAAGTGCTAAAGGGAACAACAGACAATACTTGACCCTGCTTTTTAGAATTGCCTTCTCCATTTCATATGATTCTAGTGAGGCTGTCACTCAAAAGGTTTATCTTCCCTGTGACAAGTAAGTGTACAAGTGACCCAAGCTGGCCAGTCATGTTCAATTATTGCGGTAGACACTGTTGGCACCCCCGGGTTTGACTCCCTTTACTGGCCAGAGCACCCATTCTCTGGTTAAGGTGAGCATTTCTGACAGATGCACTTTTCTTCAGAAAACTGCCCTCAGCAGGAGAGGGCAATTTGCACCCATCCATCCATCCCTATTCCACGTCTAAAGAGAAGGAGACACAAAAGACAGCTCCCTTGCCTCACAAGGGAAGTGGGGAGTGACAGTTTGCCTGCAAAACAATGTATGTTTCAGGGCTCCCCAAGAGATCAGGTTTGACTGCAGCTGGACCCTCACCTTTGCCTGGTCTCTTTCCTGGTCCCATTCTGTTTCCCTCACCCCCCTAATAGAGCTTTTACTGAGAGTACTCTCAAATCAGTCAGGTGCAACTGAATCCTTGGCTCAGGCTCTGCTTCTAGGGTACTCAAACTAAAACCCATTCAATTTTGGATCTGCCCAGGGATAGCCTTGGTGTAACTAGAGTCTTTGGACACAAGTTAATAGTGACTCTGGGAAATTTGTCTTTCTTTGAGGTTATGATCTACATTTAAGAACACTGTGATAGGTATGTGTTTACTCCCTAACATATATTTCACTCTTCCTCTGATAATAATATGTTGATTTTAGAAGAAAGGGAGCTGAAGTGTTCAGGCTCTGGTCATTCATGTGCCTACCATGAACTGTTCTTCTGGCCTCCTGTGTAGGTGACAAAATAGAGAACAATCAGAGGAAGCTCTAATTCAGGGAAGCACACCTAACTGGCAGCTGGAAATCAGGTGAATGTGCACTGAAGTAATAAGGACAAGAGGCTTTGGATAAGGTGACGACAGTATCTGCTATAAGTGAAAGAATTTCTCTTCAATTATGAACTAACTGCGTCATCTCACATAGGGGCATTTTTAAAGTTGCAGGCATGTGTGTGTAAGTGCTAAAGGGAACAACAGACAATACTTGACCCTGCTTTTTAGAATTGCCTTCTCCATTTCATATGATTCTAGTGAGGCTGTCACTCAAAAGGTTTATCTTCCCTGTGACAAGTAAGTGTACAAGTGACCCAAGCTGGCCAGTCATGTTCAATTATTGCGGTAGACACTGTTGGCACCCCGGTTAGACTCCCTTTACTGGCCAGAGCACCCATTCTCTGGTTAAGGTGAGCATTTCTGACAGATGCACTTTTCTTCAGAAAACTGCCCTCAGCAGGAGAGGGCAATTTGCACCCATCCATCCATCCCTATTCCACGTCTAAAGAGAAGGAGACACAAAAGACAGCTCCCTTGCCTCACAAGGGAAGTGGGGAGTGACAGTTTGCCTGCAAAACAATGTATGTTTCAGGGCTCCCCAAGAGATCAGGTTTGACTGCAGCTGGACCCTCACCTTTGCCTGGTCTCTTTCCTGGTCCCATTCTGTTTCCCTCACCCCCCTAATAGAGCTTTTACTGAGAGTACTCTCAAATCAGTCAGGTGCAACTGAATCCTTGGCTCAGGCTCTGCTTCTAGGGTACTCAAACTAAAACCCATTCAATTTTGGATCTGCCCAGGGATAGCCTTGGTGTAACTAGAGTCTTTGGACACAAGTTAATAGTGACTCTGGGAAATTTGTC
Source organism: Tragulus kanchil (assembly GCA_022376925.1). NCBI lineage: Eukaryota > Metazoa > Chordata > Mammalia > Artiodactyla > Tragulidae > Tragulus > Tragulus kanchil. Next base: position 38,763,382 of record JAIOJX010000031.1, on the reverse strand, counting down.
TTTCTTTGAGGTTATGATCTACATTTAAGAACACTGTGATAGGTATGTGTTTACTCCCTAACATATATTTCACTCTTCCTCTGATAATAATATGTTGATTTTAGAAGAAAGGGAAAAGGAACTATTAATACTCCTTTCTCTTATTCTTGGCTCATCTACTTTGAGTGGAGGTGACTTCTTGAGTCTGTAAGTGAGCATATGGCCCAGACAGACCTTCCCATGGCTACCGAGATGGTTTGGCGTGGTCATGTGACCCAGTCAGAGTCATTAAGATATAGTTATTAGTAAGAGAGAAAAAGTCTCTCAGACTTCCCTGATGGAAGTGGTTGAGAGTTTACCTGCGAATGCAGGAGACACAGGTTCAATCCCTGGTCCAGGATGATCCCACATGCTGTGGAATATCTAAGCCTGTGCACCACAACTACTGAGCCTGTGTTCTAGAGCCTGGGAACTGCAGCGATTGAGCTCACGTGCTAGAACTACTGAAGCCCGAGTGTCCTAGAGGAAGACAGAAGCCACCGCAATGAGAAGCCCATACATTGCAATGAAGTGTAGCCCACACTCTCTGCAACAAGAGAAAAGCCCACACAGCGATGAAGACCCAACACAACCAAAAATAAATATATATATATATATAAAAATTAAAAAGCCTCTTCCTTGGACTTCCCTGGTGGTTCAGTGGGTAAAGAATCCGCCTTGCAATGCGCCAAAGAATGAAAAAAAAAAGAAAAGAAAAGGTCGATGAAAATAAATATAAATAAAAGAAGCATGATGGGAGAAAGAGAAAAAAAAAAAAAAAGCTTCTTCCCAAACCCCAGACTAAAAGCATCAAGGACGGAGGGAACCTAGGGCTGCTGGAGGCCATCATGAGGAGCCTGAGTATAAAGTCAGCAGAAGGCAGAACACTGTGGAGAGGGTGAAAAGAGTTCCAGCTGGGCTCTTCGTTTAGATTGCACGTGTTTGATTACACGGACTGAGTTCCCTTCTTTGTTTAAACCAGTTTGGGTTGGATTTTATAACACTTAAAAGCAAAATAAATATGACAGATACAATGATGGCAAGCTTGCAGCTGCAGGAAAATATATTGCTGTCATGTAAAGAGACCCTTGGTGACAATGGGGAAAACATTTAAGAACACTGTGATAGGTATGTGTTTACTCCCTAACATATATTTCACTCTTCCTCTGATAATAATATGTTGATTTTAGAAGAAAGGGAAAAGGAACTATTAATACTCCTTTCTCTTATTCTTGGCTCATCTACTTTGAGTGGAGGTGACTTCTTGAGTCTGTAAGTGAGCATATGGCCCAGACAGACCTTCCCATGGCTACCGAGATGGTTTGGCGTGGTCATGTGACCCAGTCAGAGTCATTAAGATATAGTTATTAGTAAGAGAGAAAAAGTCTCTCAGACTTCCCTGATGGAAGTGGTTGAGAGTTTACCTGCGAATGCAGGAGACACAGGTTCAATCCCTGGTCCAGGATGATCCCACATGCTGTGGAATATCTAAGCCTGTGCACCACAACTACTGAGCCTGTGTTCTAGAGCCTGGGAACTGCAGCGATTGAGCTCACGTGCTAGAACTACTGAAGCCCGAGTGTCCTAGAGGAAGACAGAAGCCACCGCAATGAGAAGCCCATACATTGCAATGAAGTGTAGCCCACACTCTCTGCAACAAGAGAAAAGCCCACACAGCGATGAAGACCCAACACAACCAAAAATAAATATATATATATATATAAAAATTAAAAAGCCTCTTCCTTGGACTTCCCTGGTGGTTCAGTGGGTAAAGAATCCGCCTTGCAATGCGCCAAAGAATGAAAAAAAAAAGAAAAGAAAAGGTCGATGAAAATAAATATAAATAAAAGAAGCATGATGGGAGAAAGAAAAAAAAATTAAAATAAAAAAAAGCTTCTTCCCAAACCCCAGACTAAAAGCATCAAGGACGGAGGGAACCTAGGGCTGCTGGAGGCCATCATGAGGAGCCTGAGTATAAAGTCAGCAGAAGGCAGAACACTGTGGAGAGGGTGAAAAGAGTTCCAGCTGGGCTCTTCGTTTAGATTGCACGTGTTTGATTACACGGACTGAGTTCCCTTCTTTGTTTAAACCAGTTTGGGTTGGATTTTATAACACTTAAAAGCAAAATAAATATGACAGATACAATGATGGCAAGCTTGCAGCTGCAGGAAAATATATTGCTGTCATGTAAAGAGACCCTTGGTGACAATGAAGCCTTTTCATAAGAAAGAGAGAATTAGAACTAAGAGATGGAGAGCGATGTTGCTAAGGGCAGTATCTAAGCACCTGAAGTATATTGCTCCTTTGGTTCCCAACTATTTGAACACAAAAATTCTCCCCTTTTTTATTAAAGGAGTGGGAGTTAAGATTTATCACTTTCAGAGGAAAGAGTTTCCACCCTTTTCTCACTTTTCCTTTGAGCAACTTTATTTTGTCCTTATTGAGTTGAAGGCTTTCTATCCGTATTCTGAACTTGACCTTTTGTTCATTGTTTGGTATACATAATTTACTCTACCACTTATCTTTCACTTTGTTTATGCTATTTCTCCTGGCTGAGAAGGCTATAGTTTTATGGGATTTAAACCAACAAGCTGCACCTTGATCATTTTTGGATTATCAGATATGGCTCTTCAGTTGAAACTGATGCAAACCCAATTCAATCTAGTTCTGATAAAAAGGCAATGGATCAGCTAACAAAACTGAGAATTTTAGAGGTATCTGGTCCAAAGCCACTACTAGAATGGTAACTCCAACCATGTCATTAGGACCACTTCTCCCTCAATCTATTCGATTTTGGGCTTCTTTCCCCTTAGGCCCCAGACCTAAGTTCAGTCATTTCTCCAAGGAGCTTCTTTTGATTGGAGAATCATATTAGAAACCAAGATATCAGCCCTGGGTGTGCTTGTTTCTATTGTAGTGGCACTGCTCCCAGGATTTCCCAGTAGAAAGAGGAAATATATATGTGTACACTTACCCATGTAGATACATATTTATTTCTAAAAGTATTCCTGTATCTTTTTATCTGTATACATGTTAAGTGACACATGAGCTCGTATTGCTTGCTTGAATGTATATTTTTAAATACATTCATTGTGTGGGAATCCTGATAAGACCTTTCCAGCCAGAAGCTTTGATTTTGAGAATCAGATTATCTCTTTGAAAATTTCCTCTCGCCATTTTCTCATTTCTCTCTCTCTTTCTCAGTTTCTGTCCTTCTATTTCTGTGTGTGTGTGTGTGTGTGTGTGTGTGTGTATCTCACTATCTTTGCCTCTGTGTGTGTGTGTGTGTGTGTGTGTGTGTGTGTGTATCTCACTATCTTTGCCTCTGTCTCCCTCTGCCTGAATTTGGCTGGTATTTCAAGGACGTGCTGGTCAGACGCCTATTTGTTTACATATCCACTCCCTGCCTGCCCCTCTCGTACTTTCAAGGACCCTCATAACTTCTCAGACTTTCTTGGCCTAAGGGAGGCACTGGCCGGAGACTGCAAGGTAGGAAGAATTTTTTCAAGTTCCTTTTTTCAATTGTTTAGGTCTCTCATTTCCATATTAGTAGCTTTCCATGTTAGGTGACCTATGACCATTTGTTCATATACCCATGAACTAGAGCTTTGTGTTTGTGGGTGGAGTTTATTGATTGTGGCCTCATAGTAACAGACGGGCAGGGCCTTGGAAATCTCACATGGGGACTGCCCCAAAAGTCAAGTTCTGAAAGTACTTTTCTCTGTATTGGCCAACTTCTCTAGAGAAGGCTGCTCCCGTGATCTGCCTGGCAGGGAGTAGTGTGCGTGTGAGCAGAAGGGAGATACTAGGTAGCGGTGGAATCTATGTGGCTCAGAGCAGGAGATGATGCCAGAATCTCCATTCAGAGTTCAGACTTCACTTAGTTTCCTCATAGTCCTCCAGGAGCCTCAGCCTCGCTGTGTCTTATCTCCCTAAGCCAAGAGTTTTGGGATACAACCTTTTCAGATGACAAATTCTTGTTTTCCATCCTAATGCATGAGGACCAACATTTTCAACTGTGTTCCCCATTCCACCATGAGATGTGGTATTTCCAATCTCTGAGCCTTTCTGGAGTACTGAAGCACAAATTAGCTACCTCTTGTGGGCTCATCCCCATTTGTTTTGCAGAACTGAGAAAACTGAAAGTAATGTTAAAGCAAAATTCTAAAACTAGATTGTGAGCATTTATCCAAATTTTATTTATTTTCTTAAGGAAAAAAAAAGCAGGTAGAAAAAACAGGCTGGTTTGCCAGTGCTTGAAAAACCAAAGTGTGTATGTGTACAAACACACAGAGTTAGAGTTAATGAAAGGAATTCCAAAGACAATTTACTAGGTAAGATTCAAAACTGGTTAACTTTCTACGCAGAATTACACCCTCATGTTTAACGACACAGCCAAGCTGTAAATCATACAACCTGTAGGTTTCTAAAGTGAAGCTATAGGGACTTCCCTGGTGGTCTAGAGGCTAAATGCAGAGGGCCAGGGCTTGTTTTTTTCTATGGGAACTGGATCCCACATACCCCACCTAAAAGTTTGCATGCCACAACTGAAGATCCCAAGTGCCACAACAAAGACCTGGCACAGCCAAATAAATAAATAAAAGTAGGTATTTTAAATAAAGTTAAACTATAACTGTAGTGGACCATAAAACTGTTTCTTCTGATGCTGTGAGTCAATTAGATATCTCGTACCAATGGATTACATTCCTCAGGACTTAGTTTCATTCAAACTGGGTTTGAAAAGTTGTTTCCTTGAGGTATCAGAAATTGGTCAATCATAATTTTTTTCTTTTTTTTCTGAGTGTGGATTCCTTTTCTTTTTCTCTCCTATGCCTGGTTAAAAGAAAAATAAAAACATGTTAAATGCTGTGGACCTCACCAATCTATTCTTTTTTGAAATTTTTTTTGAGGGGGCGGGTTGGAGAGGGAGGCAGGGTGGGAAGGCCACTTCTATTGGTCTTTCGTTTATCTATTTTCATCCATCTTTGTTCCCTGGCCCGTGTGGGACTCCCATCGCGTGGTGGCCTCTGTTGTCACAGAGCACCGGCTCTGGGCACATGCGCTCCAGAGCTCCGGCTCGGCGATTGGACACAGTGGTCCAGCTGCGCCGTGGCACGTGGGATCTTCTCAGGCCAGGGATCGAACCGGCGCCTTCCACCATGAGATGTGGTATTTCCAATCTCTGAGCCTTTCTGGAGTACTGAAGCACAAATTAGCTACCTCTTGTGGGCTCATCCCCATTTGTTTTGCAGAACTGAGAAAACTGAAAGTAATGTTAAAGCAAAATTCTAAAACTAGATTGTGAGCATTTATCCAAATTTTATTTATTTTCTTAAGGAAAAAAAAAGCAGGTAGAAAAAACAGGCTGGTTTGCCAGTGCTTGAAAAACCAAAGTGTGTATGTGTACAAACACACAGAGTTAGAGTTAATGAAAGGAATTCCAAAGACAATTTACTAGGTAAGATTCAAAACTGGTTAACTTTCTACGCAGAATTACACCCTCATGTTTAACGACACAGCCAAGCTGTAAATCATACAACCTGTAGGTTTCTAAAGTGAAGCTATAGGGACTTCCCTGGTGGTCTAGAGGCTAAATGCAGAGGGCCAGGGCTTGTTTTTTTCTATGGGAACTGGATCCCACATACCCCACCTAAAAGTTTGCATGCCACAACTGAAGATCCCAAGTGCCACAACAAAGACCTGGCACAGCCAAATAAATAAATAAAAGTAGGTATTTTAAATAAAGTTAAACTATAACTGTAGTGGACCATAAAACTGTTTCTTCTGATGCTGTGAGTCAATTAGATATCTCGTACCAATGGATTACATTCCTCAGGACTTAGTTTCATTCAAACTGGGTTTGAAAAGTTGTTTCCTTGAGGTATCAGAAATTGGTCAATCATAATTTTTTTCTTTTTTTTCTGAGTGTGGATTCCTTTTCTTTTTCTCTCCTATGCCTGGTTAAAAGAAAAATAAAAACATGTTAAATGCTGTGGACCTCACCAATCTATTCTTTTTTGAAATTTTTTTTGAGGGGGCGGGTTGGAGAGGGAGGCAGGGTGGGAAGGCCACTTCTATTGGTCTTTCGTTTATCTATTTTCATCCATCTTTGTTCCCTGGCCCGTGTGGGACTCCCATCGCGTGGTGGCCTCTGTTGTCACAGAGCACCGGCTCTGGGCACATGCGCTCCAGAGCTCCGGCTCGGTGATTGGACACATTGGTCCAGCTGCTCCGTGGCACGTGGGATCTTCTCAGGCCAGGGATCGAACCGGCGCCCCTTGCACTGCAAGGCAGTGTCCTTACCCACTGGACCACCAGGGAAGCCCACCCATTCTTGCCTCAGTGACTATTGTTTTTTCCTTGTGGGTTCTGTGCTTTTCTTTTTTTTCTAGTTTACTAATATTTTAGTGGAATTGGGGGAGGAAGTAAGCATTAACAGGTGAGCTCAATCCCTCTTTTTTAAAACCACGCATTTATTCCTCCTCTCTATCTTCCAGGAGCTTCTTAAAGTGTCTGGCCTGTTGGTTGTTCAGTTTCCTGATGCTTCTATAAAATTATTAGTTTCTCTTTTTCGTGTTTTTTTTTTTCTGGGTTTCATTGGGACCTTTTAGCAAGAGTGACAGTGTAGTTTTCAAACATTCTATATGCCATTCTGACCTAGGCTTTTTCCTGATGATATCAGTGTTTGGTTCCAAATATCATCCCCACTTCTGGGGATAGAAGCAAGTGGTTCCCATTATTCAGAAAAACATTGCTGTAAGGAAATCACAATTGTCTTGTCTCCCAGCCTCTCCACTTCTTAAGCATCTCTCTCCACCTACAGAAGACAGACTCGTCCTGGCTGGTGTTCTGGCCTTCCTTGCCTCGGAGGAGCAGCCTTTTCACATTTTAGGAGTATTGCCCTGTGGAGGAGGGGAATCACTGCTAATATAAATCTCTCAGATGGTCATTTGGAAGGGCTTCTTCTCAGCTTTCAAAACTTTAATGGGCATGAGTGGCAAGGGCTTCCTCAGCTTGTCTCTTTTTTTTTCTAGTGTGGATTCCTTTTCTTTTTCTCTCCTATGCCTGGTTAAAAGAAAAATAAAAACATGTTAAATGCTGTGGACCTCACCAATCTATTCTTTTTTGAAATTTTTTTTGAGGGGGCGGGTTGGAGAGGGAGGCAGGGTGGGAAGGCCACTTCTATTGGTCTTTCGTTTATCTATTTTCATCCATCTTTGTTCCCTGGCCCGTGTGGGACTCCCATCGCGTGGTGGCCTCTGTTGTCACAGAGCACCGGCTCTGGGCACATGCGCTCCAGAGCTCCGGCTCGGTGATTGGACACATTGGTCCAGCTGCTCCGTGGCACGTGGGATCTTCTCAGGCCAGGGATCGAACCGGCGCCCCTTGCACTGCAAGGCAGTGTCCTTACCCACTGGACCACCAGGGAAGCCCACCCATTCTTGCCTCAGTGACTATTGTTTTTTCCTTGTGGGTTCTGTGCTTTTCTTTTTTTTCTAGTTTACTAATATTTTAGTGGAATTGGGGGAGGAAGTAAGCATTAACAGGTGAGCTCAATCCCTCTTTTTTAAAACCACGCATTTATTCCTCCTCTCTATCTTCCAGGAGCTTCTTAAAGTGTCTGGCCTGTTGGTTGTTCAGTTTCCTGATGCTTCTATAAAATTATTAGTTTCTCTTTTTCGTGTTTTTTTTTTTCTGGGTTTCATTGGGACCTTTTAGCAAGAGTGACAGTGTAGTTTTCAAACATTCTATATGCCATTCTGACCTAGGCTTTTTCCTGATGATATCAGTGTTTGGTTCCAAATATCATCCCCACTTCTGGGGATAGAAGCAAGTGGTTCCCATTATTCAGAAAAACATTGCTGTAAGGAAATCACAATTGTCTTGTCTCCCAGCCTCTCCACTTCTTAAGCATCTCTCTCCACCTACAGAAGACAGACTCGTCCTGGCTGGTGTTCTGGCCTTCCTTGCCTCGGAGGAGCAGCCTTTTCACATTTTAGGAGTATTGCCCTGTGGAGGGAGGGGGAATCACTGCTAATATAAATCTCTCAGATGGTCATTTGGAAGGGCTTCTTCTCAGCTTTCAAAACTTTAATGGGCATGAGTGGCACTAGGGGGAGCCAGTTATAAATGGAGAACCCCAGATTCCATCCCAGACAGTGGAGAAGGTACATTGGAATCTATATTTTGAAGACAGACCCATGTCAAATGTCAGTCTCAAATGAATAATGGGTTATAACATATTGAATAAAAAGGAATCCATCCATCTATATTACCACAAACATAACACATTTTAAGGGAGATGAAAAGGAAGGTTCTTCATAGAAAAATATCAACTAGTTAATGTAGAAGGAATGATAGAAATGGAAAAATCACTTGACAAGCACTGTAGTAATAACTGATTCAGACAAGAGATCAATTTATCAGTGAAGGATAAAACCATTGCAGTGAAAAAATTTGGAAAACAGATATTCAAAATGTGTGAAAGTGGTACCCTAAGGGTATCTAACAACTGCAGAGAGGAAAAAGTCCCATTACCATAGAGAGATTGGATAGTCACCATCTTGACCAAGGGATTACATCACTAACGTAACTGATGTGATGCACTGAGATAATACAATATCAATTAATATTTCTATCAAAAATATGAATCCAGATTTATTTTTAATAAATTCAGATGAAATCAAAACCCTGTGTATTATATCACAGTGCATTTAAACACAATGAATTTAATGAATTTATTTAATGAATATGATCATTAAATAAGTAATCTCAATACTTCAAAATTTTCAGTTCCCTTTTTCAGCTTCCCTTGTGTTCTGGAAATGATGAGGGTAGAGTCTTCTATAATCTTACCAGAATCTTCCATTCTTCCTCTGGAAGAGTTACCAGACAGGTTTCTGTTATATAAAAGGAAGGAGTGTAGTCCCTGTTTCACTTCTTCAATGTTTGTGATATAATATGTCCTATGCCAAAATCACTCTGTTGAAATTGCTGAAACGTATCTTGAGGCCACTTTCTTACATGACAGTCATAAAATGACTGCTTTAGACTTGTAGCATCTCAGCAAGATTTTATGTGATGACCGCTCAGTTTTTATTCTCTGTCCCTGTCTCCCTAGGACTGAGGAATGACTCCATGTGCATTGGCCCATGGAGAAAGTGGCTTAGTCAGGACTGTGTTTCAGACTTGCTCTGAGGCACAGGCTTCTCCTTCCATCTACCCCTCCCCAGTCATCCAGCTCACTCTGGAACGCTCTCACTAGCCGACGTGACACATTAGAGTATCAGAACACAAGGAATTGTTCCACAGAATGACAGAGACATGTGGATGGAAAAGTTGCCAAAGCAGAAGAGCAGAAGGTGAGAGATGCAGCAGGCAGCTGCCTCCTTTACCCTCATTTCTCTCTGTTCCTCCAGCAACACCTTTCTGTTTCTGCTGAGACCTTGATAAACAGGCCTTTCTGCAAATTCCCTATTACCCTTTCTTATCAAAGCTACAACCTCCCCTTTGTGTTTGCATTAGTGATTGCATGATAGGCACATGGTTCTCCATCTTGATTTTTTTTCATTTAACAATGCACTTTGAAGGTCGTTGCATATCAACACCTGTAGGTATTCTTCATTCATCTTTTTTCACTACAGAGTATTTTACTGAATGCATGTACCATCACTTATTCAGCTTGTTTCCTATGAATGGAATTTAGATTGCTTTCAATTTTATTCGTATTACAAACAATGCAGCAGTTGATATTACCATGAAAAAGAAAACAGATATTGGTAGAGAGCAGTATCTGCCACATAATTAAACAGATAAAACTGCATATATGAAGCAAATCTATAGTATAGATTCCCAGAAGTGGAAATTTCTTGGTCGAAAGATATGTATGTATATATAAAGGTATCTATATTTATGATTTTTTTTTTTTAGATGTCAAATTGCCTTCCATCGGAAGTTGTACCAGTTTCCACATTAGCAGCAAATATGAGTGCCCATTATTCTAACTTTGCTAATCTTCGCAAAAGTTAAATTTTTATTTACATTCTTATTATAAAAGATGTTGAATATGTTTCTGTGTACAGTTTGTTTATATCCTTTATCTTGTAAACCTATCATTTATTTTCCAATTTTATACTTTAGATTTTTAAAATTTCCCTAATATATATATATAATTGAAGTATAATTGACTTACAATGTTTCAGGTGTACATCAAGATGATTCAGTTATACACATATATTATTTCTGAAAAATTTCCATTATAGGTTATCACAAGATACCAACTATAGTTCCCTGTGCTATACAGTAAACTTTTGTTGCTTGTTGCATATCTATTTTCTTTTAATTAGAAATGTTGCATCCTATTCATACTAAGTCAAACAAGGGGAATCAAAATATATAAGTCTTTTGGTTAGGCAAAAATTCACAATTTTTCTAAAATATATATTTCACACATACTTTAAAATCGTCAGCTGCCTCCTTTACCCTCATTTCTCTCTGTTCCTCCAGCAACACCTTTCTGTTTCTGCTGAGACCTTGATAAACAGGCCTTTCTGCAAATTCCCTATTACCCTTTCTTATCAAAGCTACAACCTCCCCTTTGTGTTTGCATTAGTGATTGCATGATAGGCACATGGTTCTCCATCTTGATTTTTTTTCATTTAACAATGCACTTTGAAGGTCGTTGCATATCAACACCTGTAGGTATTCTTCATTCATCTTTTTTCACTACAGAGTATTTTACTGAATGCATGTACCATCACTTATTCAGCTTGTTTCCTATGAATGGAATTTAGATTGCTTTCAATTTTATTCGTATTACAAACAATGCAGCAGTTGATATTACCATGAAAAAGAAAACAGATATTGGTAGAGAGCAGTATCTGCCACATAATTAAACAGATAAAACTGCATATATGAAGCAAATCTATAGTATAGATTCCCAGAAGTGGAAATTTCTTGGTCGAAAGATATGTATGTATATATAAAGGTATCTATATTTATGATTTTTTTTTTTTAGATGTCAAATTGCCTTCCATCGGAAGTTGTACCAGTTTCCACATTAGCAGCAAATATGAGTGCCCATTATTCTAACTTTGCTAATCTTCGCAAAAGTTAAATTTTTATTTACATTCTTATTATAAAAGATGTTGAATATGTTTCTGTGTACAGTTTGTTTATATCCTTTATCTTGTAAACCTATCATTTATTTTCCAATTTTATACTTTAGATTTTTAAAATTTCCCTAATATATATATATAATTGAAGTATAATTGACTTACAATGTTTCAGGTGTACATCAAGATGATTCAGTTATACACATATATTATTTCTGAAAAAAATTTCCATTATAGGTTATCACAAGATACCAACTATAGTTCCCTGTGCTATACAGTAAACTTTTGTTGCTTGTTGCATATCTATTTTCTTTTAATTAGAAATGTTGCATCCTATTCATACTAAGTCAAACAAGGGGAATCAAAATATATAAGTCTTTTGGTTAGGCAAAAATTCACAATTTTTCTAAAATATATATTTCACACATACTGTTTGTATATATGTATACAAAAGCTCTTCTATTATGCTTGATATAGCTTAAGGAAGAACGTCAAAAAGAAGAAAAGGAGAGTTGGAGAAACTGGAAAACATAAACTAAATGAAATGGGAGCACTGAATATTGAGATAGAAAAAATGAAACAAATGAGATAAAAGTAAAAGATCATCATATAGCCCAGTTTTTTTTTTTCTCTCTCTTTTTGGGTAGGGGTTGGGGAGGGAGAGGGGCAGGCGGGCCACTTCTATTGGTCTTTCATTTATCTATTTTCAGCCATCTTTCGTTCCTTGGCCCCTGTGGGCTTCCCATCGCAGTGGCCTCTGTTATCACAGAGCACCGGTTCTGGGCGCATGCGCCCCAGAGCTCCGGCTCAGTAATTGGACACATCGGTCCAGCCGCTCCGTGGCACGTGGAATCTTCCCAGGCCAGGGATCAAACTGTCGCCCCTTGCACTGCAAGGCGGTGTCCTTACCCACTGGACCACCAGGGAAGCCCCAGTTGTTTTTAAACATGGCCACTCATTAGAAACATATTTGGAGCTCTAGCTGAAAAGAAGCAGTACCTGGGCATTTGTATTTTTCAAAAAATACCAAGATAATTCTGATATGTATCTGGCTTTTAAAAAGTGATGACAGGTTTTTCTATTAAATCATAGTTTTGGTGATACAGAGTTCTATTATTTTTCTGCTGACCAATGATACAACAGAATTGAGTAACAGGTACATAATCACAATAGTAAAAGATATTTATCAATTTTCACAATCAATAGTCAGATGAAAAATAAAAGATAATTACCATTGCAAGCCATAATGGGAACATGATTAACCTAACAATATAACATTGCGTATAATTTGCGGGTCAAGCAGAGTGATGTGGTAAGCGCAAGTACATACATGCCCATGTTTTCATCCGCCTAGCCAGTCTATGTCTTTTGTCTTTAATTCATTTACTTTTAAGGTAATTATCAATACATACGTATGATCATTACCGTTTTCATTTTTTTCTTTTAATAAAAGAAATGTTGCATCCTATTCATACTAAGTCAAACAAGGGGAATCAAAATATATAAGTCTTTTGGTTAGGCAAAAATTCACAATTTTTCTAAAATATATATTTCACACATACTGTTTGTATATATGTATACAAAAGCTCTTCTATTATGCTTGATATAGCTTAAGGAAGAACGTCAAAAAGAAGAAAAGGAGAGTTGGAGAAACTGGAAAACATAAACTAAATGAAATGGGAGCACTGAATATTGAGATAGAAAAAATGAAACAAATGAGATAAAAGTAAAAGATCATCATATAGCCCAGTTTTTTTTTTTCTCTCTCTCTTTTTGGGTAGGGGTTGGGGAGGGAGAGGGGCAGGCGGGCCACTTCTATTGGTCTTTCATTTATCTATTTTCAGCCATCTTTCGTTCCTTGGCCCCTGTGGGCTTCCCATCGCAGTGGCCTCTGTTATCACAGAGCACCGGTTCTGGGCGCATGCGCCCCAGAGCTCCGGCTCAGTAATTGGACACATCGGTCCAGCCGCTCCGTGGCACGTGGAATCTTCCCAGGCCAGGGATCAAACTGTCGCCCCTTGCACTGCAAGGCGGTGTCCTTACCCACTGGACCACCAGGGAAGCCCCAGTTGTTTTTAAACATGGCCACTCATTAGAAACATATTTGGAGCTCTAGCTGAAAAGAAGCAGTACCTGGGCATTTGTATTTTTCAAAAAATACCAAGATAATTCTGATATGTATCTGGCTTTTAAAAAGTGATGACAGGTTTTTCTATTAAATCATAGTTTTGGTGATACAGAATTCTATTATTTTTCTGCTGACCAATCATGATACAACAGAATTGAGTAACAGGTACATGATCACAATAGTAGAAGATGTTTATCAATTTTTACAATCAATAGCCAGACAAAAAATAAAAGCTAATTACCATTGCAAGCAATAATGGGAACATGATTAACCTAACAATATAAAATTGCATATAATTTGCAGGTCAAGCAGAGTGATGTGGTAAGCGCAAGTACATACATGCCCATGTTTTCATCCGCCTAGCCAGTCTATGTCTTTTGTCTTTAATTCATTTACTTTTAAGGTAATTATCAATACATATTATCTTATTACCGTTTTCTTAATTGTTTCGGGTTTGTTTTCTGTAGGTCTTTTCCTTCTCTTGTGTTTCCTGCTTAGAGAAGTTCCTTTAGCATTTGTCGTAAAGTTGGTTTGGTGGTCTTGATTGTCTTAACTTTTTTCTTGTCTGGAAAGCTTTTGATTTCTTCATCAAATCTGAATGAGAGTCTTCTTGGGTAGAGTATTCTTGGTTGTAGTTTCATCCTTTTCATCACTTTGAATATATGCATACCATTCCCTTCTGATTTGCAGAACTTCTATTGAAAACTCAGCTAATACCCTGATAGGAGTTCCCTTCTATGTTATTTGTTGTTTTTCCCTTTTTTTTTTTAAATTTTTTTTCGGTGGGGGGTGGGCTAGGGAGGGAGGGGGGCGGGCGGGCCACTTCTATTGGTCTTTCATTTATCTATTTTCATCCATCGTTAGTTCTTTGGCCCGTGTGGGCCTCCCATCACATTCACCTCTGTTATCGCAGAGCACCGGCTCTGGGCGCATGCGCTCCAGAGCTCCGGCTCAGTAATTGGACACATCGGTCCAGCCGCTCTGCCGCACGTGGGATCTTCCCAGGCCAGGGATTGAACCGGCATCCCTTGCACTGCAAGGCGGTGTCCTTACCCACTGGACCACCAGGGAAACCCTTGTTGCTTTTTTTTTTAGACTTTTTTCTTTAATTTTGACCTCTTTTATTGGTTATTTATTTATTTATTATCATCCATCTTTATTCTTTCACCTGTGTGGGCCTCCCATCGCAGCGGCCTCTCTTGTTGCAGAACACTGGTTCTGGGCACATGCGCTCCAGAGCGCTGGATCACAACTAGACACACCGGCCCGGCCACTGCATGAAACGTGGGATGTTCCTGGCCCAGGGATCAAACCCATGCCCCTTGCACTACAAGATGGACTTTCTACTCACTGGACCACCAAGGAAGCCCCTCCTTTGTTGCTTTTTAATATTTTATCTTTGTCTTTAATTTTTGTCTGATTACTGCGTGTCTCCATGTGTTTCTCCTTGAGTTTATCCTGCCTGGGACTCTCTGTGCTTCCTGGACTTGGATGACACGGAAGGTGGCCAGCATGCAAGGAAATGGTAAGTACCAAGGATCACCAACAATGTCTGCTAAATCACCAAAGGTCTTCTGAAAGTTCAGATATAGCATGTCTCTCCTCTGCCTAAAGTTTTTTTTTCTTTTTAACTGTAGAGGAATCCAAAATTGTTGACATACCTTATAACTTGAAAGTGAAAATGTTATTCTCTCAGTTGTGTCTTACTTTTTGTGACCCCATGTCCTGTTGCCGGCCAGGCTCCTCTGTCCCTGGAATTCTCCAGGCAAGAATACTGGAGTGGATTGCCATTTTCTACTCCAGGATCTTCCTGACCCAGGGATTTGAAGCCAGATTGAACCCAGCTCTCCTGCATTGCAGGCAGATTCTTTACCATCTGAGCTACCAAGGAAACCCCCCAAAACATAACTTATAGTCTTCTATATGCAAGATACCAGCCCCTTTCCTGAGAAGTTTGGTCTCTAGCCATATTGAACCACAGTCCAATTGTTCCCTCAGAGCAGTTGGACCCTGCCAAGTTCTTTGCATTTGTTATTTTCTCTGCCTAGAATGCTCTTCCCTTCCTCTCTTCCTAGAAAACTATTCGAGGAGGCAGAGTGGTTAGGAACATGGGGCTTGGAGAAAGAGAATCAAAATTCAGCTCTCATAATGCTAGCATTTTCTTTCCTTGGTGGGAAATGCACGATGATAGGATATAGAGAAGAGAGTGTAAAGTTGGGCAGCCTTGGGTTTTTTCAAAAAAAAAAAATGCAACTTTAGAGGACAAATTAAAGAGGTTCAAGAAAGCCTGAGGGGATTTATTTCTAAGCAGTGATGTTTCACCTTATTGTTTCTTCATGGAAATCACACACACACACAAAACTGTCAAGCGAAAAATGTCTACTCTGATACTTATTTGAGCAAATTGCTTAATCTTTCTGAAGTTCGGTTTCCTTATCTGTAAAACAGAGTAGACTAGACCTTCCCTGGTGGTCCAGTGGGTAAGGACACCACCTTGCAGGGCAAGGGGCGCCAGTTTGATCCCTGGCCTGGGAAGATCCCACATGCCGCGGAGCAGCTGGACCGATGTGTCCAATTACCGAGCCGGAGCTCTGGGGCGCATGCACCCAGAGTCAGTGCTCTGCAACAACAGAGGCCGCTGCGATGGGAGGCCCACACGGGCCGAAGAACTAAGATGAATGAAAATGAGCAAATGAAAGACCAATAGAAGTGGCCCGCCTGTTCCCCTCCCTCCCCACCCACCCCCCTTAAATAAATAAATAAAAATAAATCTTTAAAAAAAAACCAAAACAACAAAACAGAGTAGACTATACAAAGTCCTGAAATATAAGTGATTCAGATCATTGGGAGGCCATCTTGGAGGCTGGCTACCACAAAGGAATACATGAAAGGTGCGTAGAATGCAATATTATTTAAAAATACCTTTTTAGGGTTTCCCTGGTGGTCCAGTGGGTAAGGACAACGCCTTGCAGTGCAAGGGGTGCCGGTTCAATCCCTGGCCTGGGAAGATCCCACGTGCCGCAGAGCAGCTGGACTGATGTGTCCAACTACCTAGCCAGAGTTCTGGTGTGCATGTGCCCAGAGCCAGTGCTCTGCAATGAGAGAGGCTACTATTATGGGAGGCCCACACAGGCCAGAGAACAAAAAAAAAGATAAGTGAATGAAAGATCAATAGAAGTGGCCAAACAAACAAAAATATCTTTTTATTATTACTCATCTTCTAGACCCTCCTGCACAAACATCACTTGTACTGAGAAGCCATCCAGAGCACCACGGGTGATGTAATACCTTTGTCAAAAGAATCAAAATTGAATCTGTTAAGGCTTTTATTATTTTGCTTTTTCAAAATGATGATTAGAGGCTTTGAGGGAAGGGAAATCAATATTTTAGGTAAGAACTCATAGCTGGTCCAGGCCTTCCTACTTAATCCTATTCTCATAGGCCCAACACCTCCTAAATAAATGAAAAAATAAAAATAAATTAGACTGGGCTTCCCTGGTGGTCCAGTGGGTGGAGAATCTACCTTGTAGTACAGGGGGCACTGGTTCGATCCTTGGCCCGGGAAGATCGTATTTTGCGGAGTGGCTGGACTGGTGTGTCCAATTGCAAGCCAGCACTCTGGAGTGCATGCGCCCAGAACCAGTGCTCTACAACGAGAGAGGCCACTGCAATGGGAGGCCCACACAGGTGAAAGAATAAAGATGGATGAAAATAAATAAATAAAAAACCAATGAAAGAGGCCAAAATTAAAATAAATAAGTTAGACTCATGAAAACATTCTATTTCATAAAAGATACCTCTTAAGGAAATGAAAATGAAACACTCAGACCTGGGAGAAAAAGTTTCCAATGCATATATTTAGGAAACAAGTT
This sequence comes from Tragulus kanchil, assembly GCA_022376925.1. Lineage (NCBI taxonomy): Eukaryota > Metazoa > Chordata > Mammalia > Artiodactyla > Tragulidae > Tragulus > Tragulus kanchil. The sequence goes on along the minus strand of JAIOJX010000031.1, from coordinate 38,746,250 downwards.
ATATTCAAAATACTTCATTTTAAAAGGGAGATAAAATACTTAAAATGTACTTCACAACAGAAGAAATTCAGATAGTAAATAAGAACATGAAAAATGTGCCCAATAGTATTATCATTTGTGTTGTTGTTCAGTCATCAAGTCATGTCCAACTCTTCATGACACCATGGACTGCAGCATGCCAGGCTTCCCTGTCCCTTTACCATCTCCTGAAATTTGGCTAAGTTCATGTCCTCAAGTTGAATCAGTGATGCCATCCAACCATCTCATCCTCTGTAGCCCTCTTCTCTTTTGCCCTCAATCTTTCCCAGCATCAGGGTCTTTTCCAATGAGTCAGCTCTTCACATCACACAGCCAAAATACTGGAGCTTCAGCTTTAACATCAGTCCTTCCAAAGTGTATTCTGGGTTGATTTCCTTTAAGATTGACTAGTTTGATCTCCTTGATTTCTAAGGGACTCTCAAGAGTCTTCTCCAGCACCACAGTTCAAAAGTATCAATTCTTCAACGCTCTGTCTTCCTTATTGTCCAGCTACTGAGAAGCCATCCAGAGCACCACGGGTGATGTAATACCTTTGTCAAAAGAATCAAAATTGAATCTGTTAAGGCTTTTATTATTTTGCTTTTTCAAAATGATGATTAGAGGCTTTGAGGGAAGGGAAATCAATATTTTAGGTAAGAACTCATAGCTGGTCCAGGCCTTCCTACTTAATCCTATTCTCATAGGCCCAACACCTCCTAAATAAATGAAAAAATAAAAATAAATTAGACTGGGCTTCCCTGGTGGTCCAGTGGGTGGAGAATCTACCTTGTAGTACAGGGGGCACTGGTTCGATCCTTGGCCCGGGAAGATCGTATGTGCTGCGGAGTGGCTGGACTGGTGTGTCCAATTGCAAGCCAGCACTCTGGAGTGCATGCGCCCAGAACCAGTGCTCTACAACGAGAGAGGCCACTGCAATGGGAGGCCCACACAGGTGAAAGAATAAAGATGGATGAAAATAAATAAATAAAAAACCAATGAAAGAGGCCAAAATTAAAATAAATAAGTTAGACTCATGAAAACATTCTATTTCATAAAAGATACCTCTTAAGGAAATGAAAATGAAACACTCAGACCTGGGAGAAAAAGTTTCCAATGCATATATTTAGGAAACAAGTTATATTCAAAATACTTCATTTTAAAAGGGAGATAAAATACTTAAAATGTACTTCACAACAGAAGAAATTCAGATAGTAAATAAGAACATGAAAAATGTGCCCAATAGTATTATCATTTGTGTTGTTGTTCAGTCATCAAGTCATGTCCAACTCTTCATGACACCATGGACTGCAGCATGCCAGGCTTCCCTGTCCCTTTACCATCTCCTGAAATTTGGCTAAGTTCATGTCCTCAAGTTGAATCAGTGATGCCATCCAACCATCTCATCCTCTGTAGCCCTCTTCTCTTTTGCCTTCGATCATACCCAGCATCAGGGCCTTTTCCAATGAATCAGCTGTTTGCATCAGATGGCCAAAATACTGGAGCTTCAGCTTCAGCATCAATCCTTTCAAAGAGTATTCAGGGTTGATTTCCTTTAAGATTGACTGGTTTGATCTCCTTGCTTTCCAAGGAACTCTCAAGAGTCTTCTCCAGCACCACAGTTCAAAAGTATCAATTCTTCAACGCTCTGTCTTCCTTATTGTCCAGCTCTCACATCTGTACATGACTACTGGACCATAGTCTTGGCTATATGGACCTTTGTGAGCAAAGTTGTCTTTGCTTTTTTTTTTTCCTTAAGCTTCTGTTGTCTTCGCTTTTTAATACACTATCTAGGTTTGTCAAGCTTTTCTGTCAAGAAACAATTGTCTTCTAATTTCATGGTTGCAGATGCTGGCTATGCTAAAGTTTTTGACTGTGTGGATCATAACAAACTGTGGAAAACTCTTAGAAAGGGAGGGAGCTTCCCTGGTGGTCCAGTGGGTAAGGACATCGCCTTGCAGTGCAAGGGGCACCAGTTCGATCCCTAGCCTGAGAGGATCCCACGTGCCGCGGAGTGGCTGGGCCAATGTGTCCAATTGCCGAGCCGGAGCTCTGGAGTGCCTGCGCCCAGAGCCGGTGCTCTGTGACAACAGAGGCCACCGCGCCATGGGAGGCCCACACAGGCCGAAGAACAAAGATGGATGAAAACAGAAAAATGAAAGACAAATAGAAGTGGCCCGCCTGACCCTCTCCCTCCCCACCCCACCCCACAAAAAAAAAAGAGAGAGAGAAGGGGAGGGGGCTTCCCTGGTGGCTCAGTGGATAAGAACCCATCTGCCAATGGAGGAGACATGGGTTTGATCCCTGATCTGGGAAGATCCCACATGCCACGGAGTAACTAAGCCCACACATCAACAAAGACCCAGCACAGTCACAAATAAAAAATAAACGTTTAAAAAAAAATAGAGAAGGGGATACCAGACCATTGTACCTGTCTCTAGAGATGCCTGTAAATGGGTCAAGAAGCAACAGTTAGAATCCTGTATGGAACAACTGACTGGTTCAAAATTGAGAAAGAAGTATGACAAGCTGTTATTGACCCCTTGTTTATTTAACTTATACTCAGGGACCATGAGAAATGCTGGGCTGGATGAGTTACAAGCTGGAATCAAGATTGCTGGGAGAGGGACCTCCCTGGTGGCCCAGCAGCTGGGATTCCACACTCCCAGTGTGGGGGGCCTGGGTTTGATCCGCTCAGGGAACTAGATCCCACATGCTGAAACTAAGACCTAGAATAGCTAAATAGATACATAAATAAATAAATATTTTTTAAATAGTTAAAAAAAAGATTCCCGGGAGAAATATCAACCTCAGATATGTGGATGAGACCACTCTCATGGCAGAAAGCAAACAGCCTTTTGATGAGGATGTAGGATGAGAGTGAAAAAGCCGACTTAAAACTCAATATTAAAAAAACTAAGATAAAGAAACTAAGATCATGGCATCTGGTCCCATTACCTCATGGCAAATAGAAGAGGGAAAAGTGGAAGCAGTGATAGATTTCCTCTTCTTGAGTATTATCATTAGGGAAATGCAAATTAAAATCGCACTGGGATGTCACTGTATATCCAGAAGAATGAAGGTTATGAGAGAACATTAAAACAATTCTCCTGCACTACAGGTGGCAATGTAAAATGAAAATAAACATTTGAATGGAGTGGCTGGGCCAATGTGTCCAATTGCCGAGCCGGAGCTCTGGAGTGCCTGCGCCCAGAGCCGGTGCTCTGTGACAACAGAGGCCACCGCGCCATGGGAGGCCCACACAGGCCGAAGAACAAAGATGGATGAAAACAGAAAAATGAAAGACAAATAGAAGTGGCCCGCCTGACCCTCTCCCTCCCACCCCACCCCACAAAAAAAAAGAGAGAGAAGGGGAGGGGGCTTCCCTGGTGGCTCAGTGGATAAGAACCCATCTGCCAATGGAGGAGACATGGGTTTGATCCCTGATCTGGGAAGATCCCACATGCCACGGAGTAACTAAGCCCACACATCAACAAAGACCCAGCACAGTCACAAATAAAAAATAAACGTTTAAAAAAAAATAGAGAAGGGGATACCAGACCATTGTACCTGTCTCTAGAGATGCCTGTAAATGGGTCAAGAAGCAACAGTTAGAATCCTGTATGGAACAACTGACTGGTTCAAAATTGAGAAAGAAGTATGACAAGCTGTTATTGACCCCTTGTTTATTTAACTTATACTCAGGGACCATGAGAAATGCTGGGCTGGATGAGTTACAAGCTGGAATCAAGATTGCTGGGAGAGGGACCTCCCTGGTGGCCCAGCAGCTGGGATTCCACACTCCCAGTGTGGGGGGCCTGGGTTTGATCCGCTCAGGGAACTAGATCCCACATGCTGAAACTAAGACCTAGAATAGCTAAATAGATACATAAATAAATAAATATTTTTTAAATAGTTAAAAAAAAGATTCCCGGGAGAAATATCAACCTCAGATATGTGGATGAGACCACTCTCATGGCAGAAAGCAAACAGCCTTTTGATGAGGATGTAGGATGAGAGTGAAAAAGCCGACTTAAAACTCAATATTAAAAAAACTAAGATAAAGAAACTAAGATCATGGCATCTGGTCCCATTACCTCATGGCAAATAGAAGAGGGAAAAGTGGAAGCAGTGATAGATTTCCTCTTCTTGAGTATTATCATTAGGGAAATGCAAATTAAAATCGCACTGGGATGTCACTGTATATCCAGAAGAATGAAGGTTATGAGAGACATTACCAAGTGTCAGCGAGGATAGGGAACAACTGGAATTCTCCTGCACTACAGGTGGCAATGTAAAATGAAAATAAACATTTTGGAAGACTGATGGTTTCCTCTAAAGCCACATATTTACAACCATATGACCTAGTGCTTCTACTCTTTTTTTTTTAAATATTTATTTATTTATTTATTTTGGGGGGGTGGGGGGAGGGTGGGCGGGTCACTTCTATTGGTCTTTCATTTCTCTGTTTTCATCTGTCTTTGTTCTTTGGCCCATGTGGGCCTCCCATCACGGTGGCCTCTGTTGTCACAGAGCACTGGCTCTGGGCGCGTGCGCTCCAGAGCTCTGGCTTGGTAATTGGACACATCGGTCCAGCCGCTCCATGGCTCGTGGGATCCTCCCAGGCCAGGGATGGAACCAGCGCCCCTTGCACTGCAAGGTGGTGTCCTTACCCACTGGACCACCAGGGAAGCCCGCGCTTCTACTCTTAAGTGTTTACCCTAAACATACGGTCATGCAAAGACTTCTGCATAAATGTTTATAGGCATTTATACATAATAGCTCCAAACTGGAAGTAACTCAAATGCCCATCAACTAGTAAATGGATAAATAAATTATATTTTTTAGGCACATAATCCATTTTTATCATAAAAAGAAATACATAGTAAAAAGATTATGTCACTTAGTCCCACTGGTAACGAGTTCACATCTAGTATCTTTCCAGATTTTTCTGATGCACATATGCATGTATAAATACTTTTTAAAAAGTATCACACTATGAATACCATCTATGGTATTCCAGATGGTATTGTGGTGTCTGTATTTTACTTGATCTGCATATTGGTCTGTATCATTAAGATCATAGCCTTACAAAGATAGATATACAGTAATTTACCGAATTTCCTGCCCCTGGACATTTTTATCTAACGTTTAAACAACGTAACCCCCACCTAAAATGGTATCTTTGTGTATCTCTGGTCTAACTGTTTCCTTAGGGTAAAGTTCTAGAAATGGAACTGCAAGGTTTAGGAGATGATGAAGGTGTTTAAGGCAAACAACATTGTCTTTAGGCTGTATCTGTTTCATCTTGCTTCCAAACAAATTCCTCTGTGCAGCCAATGCCCAGTTCACAGCTTCCAGCAACAAGTGAAGAGATCCAGGACACCCCAGTCGACACTCTTGCCTAGTCTATTGGCCTTCGGGTAGTTAAGCAGCTGAGGCATGACCTGGAATTCAAATATTCTTTTAGCAACACATGCACAATCTGGAATACCCTTTTCTTGAGGGATATTTTCACCAGAGATCCAGACAGGGGCAATCCCTCTGCCATGTCTGAGAATCTGTTCTGGCTCAAAGGATATTTTAGTTTTAAACTTCTGGAAAATTCTATCTTGCCTAGATTCATGTTTTGCCATGGAATCCAATTCTTCCCTTAGATGCTTCACCCCTGCATGCTTTGAATAAACTCTGATTCGTCATCTTTTTCTACAACTTCAGGCATAATCTCATCTTCTGTTTTTCTTACAATTTCAAATTCTGGAAAAATGAAGTTGTACTCTGGAGCTGTATTGTCCAAATGATCGGCCTGTGCACAAGTCTGCTTGTGTTCTAATCTCCAGTCCAGACTCTGATGCTCCTTAGTGCAGGAATGAGTCTTGCAAAACCTGGAGCAGCTTTGGGGCCTAAACAGCCACAAACTCTGCAGAGATGAGCGCCAGACTTGAGCTGGCAGAGGACTCTTCTGTCTCTGACAGAAGATCCTCAGAAGGCAGCTCAAAGGAGTAGAAGTCATTTCTCTTGGGCCGGAAAACTTGCCAGGGAACTGCTTGCTGCACAACCACCTCACCAGTACTGCCTCTGCGAAACCCAGATCTGCAGGCCCGACGCCTCAGGCTGCCATGGGACAGTAACAAATTATGCATTCTCCAAACTATGGAAAATTACTTATCAGTAAAAAGGAACAAACTATTGATATATATAACAAAATGAATAAATTCCAAAATCTTTACACTGATTCCACTTATGTAAATTTAAAGAGTAGGCAAAACTAATCTATGGCCATTAACAGCAAATCAATAATTGCGTGGGGCCACGGTGGAGGATTTGACTACAAAGGGGCCTCAGGAATTTTTCTATGGTCAAGGAAATGTTCAATATCCTAGCTGGATGGGTAACTAAGCTGGAAACATTTGTCAAAAATCATTTTTTTTGCTTCCAAACAAATTCCTCTGTGCAGCCAATGCCCAGTTCACAGCTTCCAGCAACAAGTGAAGAGATCCAGGACACCCCAGTCGACACTCTTGCCTAGTCTATTGGCCTTCGGGTAGTTAAGCAGCTGAGGCATGACCTGGAATTCAAATATTCTTTTAGCAACACATGCACAATCTGGAATACCCTTTTCTTGAGGGATATTTTCACCAGAGATCCAGACAGGGGCAATCCCTCTGCCATGTCTGAGAATCTGTTCTGGCTCAAAGGATATTTTAGTTTTAAACTTCTGGAAAATTCTATCTTGCCTAGATTCATGTTTTGCCATGGAATCCAATTCTTCCCTTAGATGCTTCACCCCTGCATGCTTTGAATAAACTCTGATTCGTCATCTTTTTCTACAACTTCAGGCATAATCTCATCTTCTGTTTTTCTTACAATTTCAAATTCTGGAAAAATGAAGTTGTACTCTGGAGCTGTATTGTCCAAATGATCGGCCTGTGCACAAGTCTGCTTGTGTTCTAATCTCCAGTCCAGACTCTGATGCTCCTTAGTGCAGGAATGAGTCTTGCAAAACCTGGAGCAGCTTTGGGGGCCTAAACAGCCACAAACTCTGCAGAGATGAGCGCCAGACTTGAGCTGGCAGAGGACTCTTCTGTCTCTGACAGAAGATCCTCAGAAGGCAGCTCAAAGGAGTAGAAGTCATTTCTCTTGGGCCGGAAAACTTGCCAGGGAACTGCTTGCTGCACAACCACCTCACCAGTACTGCCTCTGCGAAACCCAGATCTGCAGGCCCGACGCCTCAGGCTGCCATGGGACAGTAACAAATTATGCATTCTCCAAACTATGGAAAATTACTTATCAGTAAAAAGGAACAAACTATTGATATATATAACAAAATGAATAAATTCCAAAATCTTTACACTGATTCCACTTATGTAAATTTAAAGAGTAGGCAAAACTAATCTATGGCCATTAACAGCAAATCAATAATTGCGTGGGGCCACGGTGGAGGATTTGACTACAAAGGGGCCTCAGGGAATTTTTCTATGGTCAAGGAAATGTTCAATATCCTAGCTGGATGGGGGTAATAATTCTAAAGCTGGAAACATTTGTCAAAAATCATGGAACTGTACTGTATTTTACTATTCATTTTATTGTAAGGAAATTATATCTTCTTTAAAAAGATTATTGGGGAAAAACTTAAAAAGACACTCTTAAGTAGTTAACACATACTATCTCAGATCATTTATGAGTAAGGTTGTTACGGAATTCCTTTTGCCTGATAGCCAAACAGCTTTTATGCTTAACATCAAATTTGAATAAATAATGCTTATACCTTTATTCAAACGTGTAGTGTCATTTGTATTTGTATCATCTCCATGAAATGCAGCACAATGTTTCTCATTAACTCCGAAGTCAATAAGAAAGAGTCCTTTTCTCTGCAAAAATTTGCTCGTTTCCACAGTCTCATCTGGAAGAGTCTTTACTAAAAATAACCTTACAAGTGTGTTTTCACAAGAAGGGTACCGCACTAGTGAATTTCTCAGCATTTTCATTACTTGTATCGATAAAAAGATGAGACCTTTAAGGTTTTGATTACCACTGCAGTAGTAAATGGAGCTATTACATTTTTAATTATTGCAGTAGGTGTTGTCCTGGCATTTGAGATTTTGCTTCCAGTTTCGGAATTAGAAAATACCGTTGGTTGCAGTACATTTGAAGAGTCATTCAAGCTAAAAGACTGATGACAATATACAATGTGGGAGGGAGTTACAGCTTCTGTGGCTTAATTATTTTATGTTCTTCATCTAGACTTCTCTTTTTTAAAAAAAAAAAAAAACTTTTATTTTACTTTTAACTTTTACAGAGTTTTGTTGTTTACAGATATGTATGTTCCCAGATTAGTCATATTTATATACCCCCCCATCCTAGATTTCTCTTAACCAAACATTTATTTTATCATTTTATTTGACTCAAGTTGAAGAAATCACACATCTTTTATCCTTAGCTATTATTATATGCTGATTTATGTCTGACTTTCCATCATTTTGAAACCTGAGTGCATACTTGCATACCCCACTGAGAGCTTCAAAAGGACTTTTTCCTCATTTGATAAATGTTCAGAAAATTTATCATGAAATTCATACTTGCATTTATTTAGAGGTTCAATATAGCAAATAAAAAAGAAGTAACAATATATTTTCAACAAGTGTCCCAAGACAACTTACTAGGAAAAGAAATGGTGCTGAGAAAACTAGATAGCCACATACAAAAGAACGAAGCTGAATCTCTACCTCACATAAAATACAAAATTTAACTAAAATGGATCAAATACCTATATGTAAGAGCCAAAACTACTAACTCTTAGAAGAAAATGTAGGAGTAAATCCCTGGACTAGGCAATGGCTTTATAGATATGATACCAAAAACACAAGCAACAGAAGATAAATTCAATATTGACAAAATTAAAAATTATGTGCTTCACAGGACAGTATCAGGAATGTGAAAAGACAACCCACAGAGTGTGAGAAACATTTTGCAAATTGTGTATCTGATAAGGGACTTGTATTTAGAACAAATAAAAAACTATTACAACTTAAAAAGATAATCCTCTTTAAAAATGGGCAAAAGATCTGAAGAGACATTTCTCCAAAAAGACATAAATACAGCTAATAAGTATATGAAAAGATGTTTGACGTCATTAGCTATCAGGGAAGTAAAAATCAAAGCCACAGTGAAATATCACTTCACAGCTATCTGATCAAAAAGACAGATAATAAGTGTCGGTGAGGACGTGAAGAAATTGGAACTCTAATACACTGCTGGTAGGACTGTAAATGCTATGACTGCTTTGCAAAACAGTTTTAAAAGTTCCTCCGAAGGTAAACAAAGTTACCCAGCAATTCCAATCATAAGTTATATACGCAGGAGACTTGAAAACATATATCCACCAAAAAACGTGTACTTGAATCTTCACAGCAGCGGTCGCTTAAAAAAAAAAAAAATAAAAGGTTAAAAAAGTGGAAACAACCCAAATGTCTATCAGTTGAGAAATGAAAGAAAGATGTGAGATTACCATGCAATAGAATATTATTCATCCATAGAAATGAAATCCTTGTACACACTACCACACGACTGAGCCTTGTAAACACTATGCTAAATGAAAAAAAGTCAATAATAAAGGACTATATGATGTATGATTTCATTTATACCAGACATCCAGAATAAGCAAGTCCAGAGACAGAGATTAGTGATTGCCTAGGGCTGGGCTACTTGGGAAGAAATGGGGGAGTGACGACTGGGGTTTCTTTTTGGAGAGCTGAAAGTGTTCTAAAATGACTATGGTGATGATTGCACAACTTTGGGAACAAACCCATTGCATTGTAAAAGAAAAAAATGACAGCCACCAACGCAATAATTGAAAAAGTTGTATTGAATAAATTTAATGTTGCATCATAGCATCTGTCACAAAGCCCAAACTCATATCTCATGGTGCGTGGGAGGTTGAGTCATGAAAGGATTGGGAACTGGAATTTACCAAAAGCAAACTGAACTCAAAGGTGAATACTTAAATCGGCCTGCGAAGGAGAACTGTATTTGTAAGGAACGGTTTCCTTTAACAAAATCAGAACAGATTTTATGCAATGTTTTGGGAAGCTAGCTAGCTTTAAGGGATTGGCGGTATTTCAGAAGCGTGAGCGTCCAGCAATTGACAGACTTCCAGCTTTGTTGGTGTGGTTATTGGAGTAAAGCAGCCAAAGACCTACTAAACCTCAGAAGTCCGGTCCCCGCAGTGAGGCACTTGCTGATTGGTTGCCGTCTAGAAGCAAGGAGCAGTCAATGATTGGCTGAGGCTGACATTGATTTACGAACTTTCAGAAGCCTAGCTACTGGAGTGAAGCTGTTGTTGACTGGCTGATTTTCAGAAGCCACTAGAGTGAGGCTGTCGCTGATTGGCTGGTTTGCAGAGAACAAAGTCTAAAAAAACCAGCAATTCCAATCATAAGTTATATACGCAGGAGACTTGAAAACATATATCCACCAAAAAACGTGTACTTGAATCTTCACAGCAGCGGTCGCTTAAAAAAAAAAAAAATAAAAGGTTAAAAAAGTGGAAACAACCCAAATGTCTATCAGTTGAGAAATGAAAGAAAGATGTGAGATTACCATGCAATAGAATATTATTCATCCATAGAAATGAAATCCTTGTACACACTACCACACGACTGAGCCTTGTAAACACTATGCTAAATGAAAAAAAGTCAATAATAAAGGACTATATGATGTATGATTTCATTTATACCAGACATCCAGAATAAGCAAGTCCAGAGACAGAGATTAGTGATTGCCTAGGGCTGGGCTACTTGGGAAGAAATGGGGGAGTGACGACTGGGGTTTCTTTTTGGAGAGCTGAAAGTGTTCTAAAATGACTATGGTGATGATTGCACAACTTTGGGAACAAACCCATTGCATTGTAAAAGAAAAAAATGACAGCCACCAACGCAATAATTGAAAAAGTTGTATTGAATAAATTTAATGTTGCATCATAGCATCTGTCACAAAGCCCAAACTCATATCTCATGGTGCGTGGGAGGTTGAGTCATGAAAGGATTGGGAACTGGAATTTACCAAAAGCAAACTGAACTCAAAGGTGAATACTTAAATCGGCCTGCGAAGGAGAACTGTATTTGTAAGGAACGGTTTCCTTTAACAAAATCAGAACAGATTTTATGCAATGTTTTGGGAAGCTAGCTAGCTTTAAGGGATTGGCGGTATTTCAGAAGCGTGAGCGTCCAGCAATTGACAGACTTCCAGCTTTGTTGGTGTGGTTATTGGAGTAAAGCAGCCAAAGACCTACTAAACCTCAGAAGTCCGGTCCCCGCAGTGAGGCACTTGCTGATTGGTTGCCGTCTAGAAGCAAGGAGCAGTCAATGATTGGCTGAGGCTGACATTGATTTACGAACTTTCAGAAGCCTAGCTACTGGAGTGAAGCTGTTGTTGACTGGCTGATTTTCAGAAGCCACTAGAGTGAGGCTGTCGCTGATTGGCTGGTTTGCAGAGTGTGTGGACTGATGTGAGGCTTTCTAAATAATGGTGATTCCTTATTCAGGGCTTGGAACTTGAGCCAGAAAGTCTTTTCCTTTCTTGAATATGAAAAATAAGTGATTTTAATTTCTAGTTCTTTCTTTTGGTCTTCCCTCAGCTAGACTCGTTGGAGCCACCATAGAGATTGTTCGAATCTTTTATTTGTAGAGGCAGAATTTTCAGCTAGTAATTTAAGAACCAATTGTTGCAGAAAGAAGTGTTAAAGTATTTGTTGCTCAGTCCTGTCAGACACTTTGCGACCACATGTAGCCTGCCAGGCTCCGTTCACCAACGGATTCTCCAGGCAAGAATACTGGAGCGGGTTGCCATTTCCTTCTCCAGGGAATCTTCCTGACTTGGGGATGGAACCTGAGTCTCCTGCATTGCAGACAGATTCTTTACCGTCTGAGCCACCAGGGAAGCCTAGCTGACTGTAAAGAAGACGTATACAGCACATTTAGGGCATCCTGACAAAGTCTGTATATGTCTTAGGACAAAATCATTAAATACGTCCTACGTATACAGGATGCCTGGAAACTCTGTCGATTATACAGAAGACTGACTCGGTAGGATTAGTTTTCTTACACATGGCCCTGCAGTCGGAAACGGGTCCAGTCAGAATCTGAAATACAAAAGGCAAGTGATCCTCTGGGCCCCTTGTGAGCTCCTAACGTCCGTGCAAGGCTAGGCGCGCGCTACTAACCTAGGTCGGCTAGAAATCGGCTGAATAGCTGAAAGGAGGATCGAGAGTAAACGCTTTAACAAAATCAGAACAGATTTTATGCAATGTTTTGGGAAGCTAGCTAGCTTTAAGGGATTGGCGGTATTTCAGAAGCGTGAGCGTCCAGCAATTGACAGACTTCCAGCTTTGTTGGTGTGGTTATTGGAGTAAAGCAGCCAAAGACCTACTAAACCTCAGAAGTCCGGTCCCCGCAGTGAGGCACTTGCTGATTGGTTGCCGTCTAGAAGCAAGGAGCAGTCAATGATTGGCTGAGGCTGACATTGATTTACGAACTTTCAGAAGCCTAGCTACTGGAGTGAAGCTGTTGTTGACTGGCTGATTTTCAGAAGCCACTAGAGTGAGGCTGTCGCTGATTGGCTGGTTTGCAGAGTGTGTGGACTGATGTGAGGCTTTCTAAATAATGGTGATTCCTTATTCAGGGCTTGGAACTTGAGCCAGAAAGTCTTTTCCTTTCTTGAATATGAAAAATAAGTGATTTTAATTTCTAGTTCTTTCTTTTGGTCTTCCCTCAGCTAGACTCGTTGGAGCCACCATAGAGATTGTTCGAATCTTTTATTTGTAGAGGCAGAATTTTCAGCTAGTAATTTAAGAACCAATTGTTGCAGAAAGAAGTGTTAAAGTATTTGTTGCTCAGTCCTGTCAGACACTTTGCGACCACATGTAGCCTGCCAGGCTCCGTTCACCAACGGATTCTCCAGGCAAGAATACTGGAGTGGGCAGCTATTTCCTTCTCCAGGGTATCTTTCCGACCCAGGGATGGAACCCGGGTCTCCTGCATTGCAGACAGATTCTTTACCGTCTGAGCCACCAGGGAAGCCTAGCTGACTGTAAAGAAGACGTATACAGCACATTTAGGGCATCCTGACAAAGTCTGTATATGTCTTAGGACAAAATCATTAAATACGTCCTACGTATACAGGATGCCTGGAAACTCTGTCGATTATACAGAAGACTGACTCGGTAGGATTAGTTTTCTTACACATGGCCCTGCAGTCGGAAACGGGTCCAGTCAGAATCTGAAATACAAAAGGCAAGTGATCCTCTGGGCCCCTTGTGAGCTCCTAACGTCCGTGCAAGGCTAGGCGCGCGCTACTAACCTAGGTCGGCTAGAAATCGGCTGAATAGCTGAAAGGAGGATGCGCAATTGACTAGCAGCAGGTGTAGAAACAGCAGCAAGGTACCCGCCTGGGAAACCGGGGTACACGAGCGGTGGGCCAGGGCCGCATTCAGGAGACTTGCCACAGCCGCGTAAGGCTCGGGTGGAGGCAGTGGCCGGCTGAGCCGGGCGGGGCGGGGCGGAACGAGGCCCCACCCCGGGAGCGCCCGTGTGCGTGGCTGGCGGCGGCGCCGTGAGTCCCGCTCCACGATGCGGGGCCTGAAGACAGGGCAGAGCAGCGCGGTAGTAGCCCCAAGTCTGGGAATTCTCGCTCCGCATAGCCGACGCGGCCGCCTGGAAGCTTAAGGAGGACGCGGCGCTGTAGCCGCGCGCCCGCCCCTCCTCCGGGGCCGACGCCCACCTCCGAGCACCGTGAGCGCGTCGGGCTCCTCCCCCGAGCCCCGGCCGCCGCGCCCCCCGCCCGCCCGGCACGCCCTGCCGCCCCGCCTGGCCGAAGCGGGCCCGAAGCCGCCCGGCAGGCTCCAGCGACCCTCGCAGCGGCTCGGTCCTCCTCCGCTGCCGGCCGCAATGGACGCGTCTCCCCTGCCCCGGATGGGGCTGCCCCGGGCGCGCTCCCCCGGCGGCGCTGGCCGAGGGTCGCCGTCCGTCAGGTACCCGGGGCCGGGGCCGTAAAAGGGGCGGGCGGGCGGGCTAGGGGGTTGCGGGCTGTTGGGGTCTGGCGCCGCCGGCCGAAGGGCGTGGTCCGATATGGCTTCCTAGCGGACGGTTCTTCCCTGAACGGTTTGCTGAGGAACGTTTCCCAAGGAACGGCGCCTGGTGCAGAGGCTCCCACAATGGCTTCCCTGTCGACAAACCCCCTACGAAGACAACCCCACCCCCGAGCCATTTCCCCCCCCGGAAAGATGCACTTATCGAGAACCTCCATCGTGGCTGATAAACCTCCTTGCCTTCCCCGAAGACTGTGTTTCCCAGAAATGCCCATCCATGGACACGTCCGCTCACAATAGCTCCCCTGAACAGAACCCCATATTGGTTTCCCTCGAAATGGCTTACCTATCTTGTTCCCCAGCAGTGGGTCTCGTTTAGAGCCTTTTTTCCTCATTGCATCTTCCCTAGAGAGTGCCGCCCACCCCCGACCCCCAGCAAACACCCACCGGGACCGCACCTTGCCCTGTCCTAGCCTGAGTCGCTCCATCACTCTTCGGTGGGGAGCTCAGGTGGAAGGAGAGGTGGAGGTCATTAGACGGGGCGCAGGAGGTAATGACTAACTGGACAGGCAAAGGGGCCAGAATCCCCGGCAGCTGCGGACCCTAGGCCACAGAGCCTAGAGATAGAGCCGCTGGGTGCCTCAGTATAGGGAGGGTGGTCCCCACTCCCTTTCTGTATATGAAGATTTACTTCTACTCTCTGCTCCCTATGCCTTTGGGGCTGACCTTATTAGTTTTGGCGTCATTTGTGATGAAACTGGTTTGGGGCCACGAGCTGAGTGTGGAGGATGGAATGGTGGAGGGGTTGTGGCAGGAACCGTTGGGAGGGAGGGAGGAAGGGAGAGAGGGAAATGCGCTTTGGTTCTGTTAAAAACTGTTATTAAACAGAAGAGGGTTTTTGTTTGCTTTGTTCGCTTTTCCTCTATTCTAGCTACTTAGCAAAGCAAATATAATGTTCCCTTGGAAGAAGATTGTCAACATACGTGTGAAAACAGTGTTTACTATGTCTTTGTTACCGTAGTTAAGGCCGTTTTAAATTTTTGCTTGAAAATCTTTTTTTTCCCTTTGGTTTAGTTTTAACTCCACTACCTTCATGGAGAACAAGAACTACATCTTAGAATCCTGTCCTTCTCTTACTGACATTCTTTCTTTCACTCCATCTACTAACACATGTTTGTTGAATAAATAAAGGATAAGAGGAGGTAGGACTAGATTCCCTTGGTTGCCTTTGGGAGTCCTAATTTGCTTCTGATTTGGCAGGTGACGGTTGACATATTTGGATTCCTGTTCTGCTCTTTAGGGGAATTCCTTTGGGCTTTACAGTTCCAAGTGTTTAGCTGCTTATGGTAACAATCTCTAATTTATTCTAACGTTTCTGGCAGCCAGTTTCACTGTTACAAAGTGTTTGGATGTAGACTACAATAGAAACGGCACAGGATACTTAGAACATGAGCCGCCACCCTTAAAATTCAGGGTCTGTGTAGACTTGGGGTTTGTCCCTTCATCTTGAATTTTGGAGTCTGGAGTCTTTGAGATTTTGAAGGAAAAAGCTGCCCATGCATAAAGGAAGTAGCATGAAAACCTATACTATCATATGTGAAAAAAATAGCTATTGTCATTGCACTGTGAGAAAAGGGAATCTTGCAGGGGTGCTGTGCGACGGCCTGGAGGGGTGGAATGAGGGGGATATACATAATCTGGGATCATAACCATAAAAGTAAAAACATAAAAATTAAAAAAAAAGAGAGAGATATGTATAATATATGAAGATTCTTAAGACTATTGCCAAGTTGTTTTTTCTACTGCTAATACATGGTTCATCTTAAAAAAAGAAAAACAAAAAAAAAGAGCTTCCCAGTAAAATCCATCTCTAAAATAACTGCTTCCTACTTTCTAGTAATATGACTATGCATTTTTTTTTGTAGATAGTGGGTTTTTTTGTTATTGTTAAGAACATTAACATTAGCTAACTTTACTAATCGTGCTCACAGTTCGAATTTTTCATCCTGTGGTTTGAGTGAAGCTTGTTAGTCTTCAGACAAAGATAGTGCCAGAAAACCCAAGGCCTGGTGGTTGTGTACCTGTGGTAAAAGAAATCTGTTCCCTTCTTTTTTTTACTGACAATTCTTTCTTTTCCCTTTGGTTTAGTTTTAACTCCACTACCTTCATGGAGAACAAGAACTACATCTTAGAATCCTGTCCTTCTCTTACTGACATTCTTTCTTTCACTCCATCTACTAACACATGTTTGTTGAATAAATAAAGGATAAGAGGAGGTAGGACTAGATTCCCTTGGTTGCCTTTGGGAGTCCTAATTTGCTTCTGATTTGGCAGGTGACGGTTGACATATTTGGATTCCTGTTCTGCTCTTTAGGGGAATTCCTTTGGGCTTTACAGTTCCAAGTGTTTAGCTGCTTATGGTAACAATCTCTAATTTATTCTAACGTTTCTGGCAGCCAGTTTCACTGTTACAAAGTGTTTGGATGTAGACTACAATAGAAACGGCACAGGATACTTAGAACATGAGCCGCCACCCTTAAAATTCAGGGTCTGTGTAGACTTGGGGTTTGTCCCTTCATCTTGAATTTTGGAGTCTGGAGTCTTTGAGATTTTGAAGGAAAAAGCTGCCCATGCATAAAGGAAGTAGCATGAAAACCTATACTATCATATGTGAAAAAAATAGCTATTGTCATTGCACTGTGAGAAAAGGGAATCTTGCAGGGGTGCTGTGCGACGGCCTGGAGGGGTGGAATGAGGGGGATATACATAATCTGGGATCATAACCATAAAAGTAAAAACATAAAAATTAAAAAAAAAGAGAGAGATATGTATAATATATGAAGATTCTTAAGACTATTGCCAAGTTGTTTTTTCTACTGCTAATACATGGTTCATCTTAAAAAAAGAAAAACAAAAAAAAAGAGCTTCCCAGTAAAATCCATCTCTAAAATAACTGCTTCCTACTTTCTAGTAATATGACTATGCATTTTTTTTTGTAGATAGTGGGTTTTTTTGTTATTGTTAAGAACATTAACATTAGCTAACTTTACTAATCGTGCTCACAGTTCGAATTTTTCATCCTGTGGTTTGAGTGAAGCTTGTTAGTCTTCAGACAAAGATAGTGCCAGAAAACCCAAGGCCTGGTGGTTGTGTACCTGTGGTAAAAGAAATCTGATGAAAGTTCCCCTCCTTTCTCTGCCGGTTTTAAATGGACATGCTTTTCTTACTCATTGAGACAAGCCTTTCCTTGATTTTGACACAGAATGGTCCTGTGAGGTTTGTGCTTAGTACTTTCCTATCACCCGCATTTGGCTTCTTTGCTACACTCTGACTCCTTAGTGATTAAAGAGGCAGGCCTAACTGGTGAAGTTACATTCCTGAGGACCCATAGATGGTACTTTGCAAATGAGTGGTACTTTCCTAGCAATGGAGTTAATCTCCACAGATGAGGAATACAGATTGTGAGTTAAAATATTGTTGCTTAGATCTGGAGGCTGCTGATGATAGTCATTAGTGCTTTCCATCAGATATCGTGGGTTTCCATTTCCTGGGCATGTAACACAGTTGTATGTGCTTGTCGCCTTGAAGTTGGGGATGGCCTTGTTAGTTGCTTTTGCTCAGTGAAATGTGCACAGGAATGATGTGTATCCCTTCATGGTAAGAACTTCTATTGTACAATTTTTCACTCTCTTTCCCTCTGTTTTGGTGATTGTTGGTGTTCCAGATGGTGACTGGTCTCAATCAGGGATCCAGAGCAAGAGTCCAGGTGATCTTTGTTTGACATGCAGAATGAACAAGAAGTAAGCCTTTTTTTCAAGAACCAATGGAAATAGCTGAAATAGACTTTCCTACTTAAGATCTTTTCCTGCAGAGGAATCTGATCCTGCTCAGGACTTGTTTAACAGTTTAAATTTCACTGTCTCTTTATGCAGACTTCAACATGCCCTGTGCTGGGTGTTGTGGATTTAGACTAAGGCAGGCCTCTGTCTTCCAAGAACTCTTTTCTCAGTGGAGAGAGGTAAAAACAGTAAAAAAAAAAAGAAAAAAAAACAATCATAATACAGAGTGAAAATAAGTATTGGTGAGGAAGTAGAATTGAGGAACAATAATGTAAGAAGCCACAGGCAGTTTGGAGCTCAGCAGTTGTAAGAATGGCGTTGCCAAGTACTGATACTGGAAACATTGGGATAAGAATAGGCTCATGGTAGAAAATAAATGATTAAAGTGAAAGTAAGATATATGTGCTCCAGAAAACCCAAGGCCTGGTGGTTGTGTACCTGTGGTAAAAGAAATCTGATGAAAGTTCCCTCCTTTCTCTGCGGTTTTAAATGGACATGCTTTTCTTACTCATTGAGACAAGCCTTTCCTTGATTTTGACACAGAATGGTCCTGTGAGGTTTGTGCTTAGTACTTTCCTATCACCCGCATTTGGCTTCTTTGCTACACTCTGACTCCTTAGTGATTAAAGAGGCAGGCCTAACTGGTGAAGTTACATTCCTGAGGACCCATAGATGGTACTTTGCAAATGAGTGGTACTTTCCTAGCAATGGAGTTAATCTCCACAGATGAGGAATACAGATTGTGAGTTAAAATATTGTTGCTTAGATCTGGAGGCTGCTGATGATAGTCATTAGTGCTTTCCATCAGATATCGTGGGTTTCCATTTCCTGGGCATGTAACACAGTTGTATGTGCTTGTCGCCTTGAAGTTGGGGATGGCCTTGTTAGTTGCTTTTGCTCAGTGAAATGTGCACAGGAATGATGTGTATCCCTTCATGGTAAGAACTTCTATTGTACAATTTTTCACTCTCTTTCCCTCTGTTTTGGTGATTGTTGGTGTTCCAGATGGTGACTGGTCTCAATCAGGGATCCAGAGCAAGAGTCCAGGTGATCTTTGTTTGACATGCAGAATGAACAAGAAGTAAGCCTTTTTTTCAAGAACCAATGGAAATAGCTGAAATAGACTTTCCTACTTAAGATCTTTTCCTGCAGAGGAATCTGATCCTGCTCAGGACTTGTTTAACAGTTTAAATTTCACTGTCTCTTTATGCAGACTTCAACATGCCCTGTGCTGGGTGTTGTGGATTTAGACTAAGGCAGGCCTCTGTCTTCCAAGAACTCTTTTCTCAGTGGAGAGAGGTAAAAACAGTAAAAAAAAAAAGAAAAAAAAACAATCATAATACAGAGTGAAAATAAGTATTGGTGAGGAAGTAGAATTGAGGAACAATAATGTAAGAAGCCACAGGCAGTTTGGAGCTCAGCAGTTGTAAGAATGGCGTTGCCAAGTACTGATACTGGAAACATTGGGATAAGAATAGGCTCATGGTAGAAAATAAATGATTAAAGTGAAAGTAAGATCTCCATGAATGTGTGCTTTCCAAAGTTGAAATATTAAAAACTAAACTATAGAACTGTAATATTAAAACCTATATTCTAAATATTTGAGCTCTCACAATTAATTTGCTCAAATCTACTGTTAATTTTGTAGGAATAAATTTCAAGATTTCCCTGTTTGCAAGCTTTAAAAAAAAAAAAAAAGAATAGGCTCATGGAAAAATAGAGTTCAGTTTTGGCCTTGTTCATTTTGACTTTCCTAATAGCTATCAAAATGGAGATATACTGCATTAGTGTTGGATATATTAGTTTTGAGTTCAGGAGAGAGATTGAAACTGGAGATACTACTCATGTTACTGATGACTCCAGTTTCTTTGTAAAGCTTATGAGATTAGTTAGGAACCCAGGGAATTTATGTAGATAGAAAAGTGGACCAGCATCCAAGTCCTGGGATTTCTCATGAAGAAAAGACAGTGTGCCAGTGTCTTCCAGATTTTGAGGGAAACTGGTTTCCTACCTCTTAGAGAGGAAGGAACAAGAACACTCATAGATAGTCAAATAATAAATACTAGAATAGACTGTTAGATTTGGTAATGTGGAAGTCATTGGTGACCTTGATAAGAACAGCTTTGGTGCAGTAGATTCAAGAGAAAATAGAGAAATTGAAGGCAGTGAGTATACCTAGTCACAGTGGTGTTGTTTCAAGGATGGTTATAAGGGAGAGCAGAGTAACAGGGCTGTGGCTGGAAGAGCAGAAGCATTAGAGTTCTTTTGTTTTCAGGTGGGCAGATAGCATGTTTATAAATTAATAGGGTATTAGAGTACAGAGAGACAAGTTGATTAAGAGAAAGAAGGGACAGTTACAGGGTTAAAGTCCTTGATTAGATGAGAAAGAATGGAGTCTAGGATACAAATGAGTATGTTGGCCTCAAGATAGATACATACATGAACAGCAGTTCATCCGTGCCGATTATATTGACCCAGATACTGGTGCATTGGTAACTTGGTAGTGGGACAGGGTGAACGTTCTCTTCTGATTACTACCATAATCTCAGTTAAATAAGAAGAAAGTCTTCAGCTAAAAATGAAGAATGAGAGGGGTGTTGGAAGTTTGAGGAGAAAACAGGTGTGAAATTCATCTAGGAGAGTTGGGGAAATGAAATGAATAAGGAGATAGTTTTTGATTGCTGGATGGTACTAAGTGCTCCAAATTCAAGGTGAGACCCAGTTAGCATGGTTGAATATTTTATCATAATATGCATTAAGCTACATGGATGTAGGCACTGGGAGAGGGAGTGGCTGAGATGGGATAGAGCAGGGTCTCCAACCTTTTTGGCACCTGGTACTGATTTCATGGAAGACAACTTTCCCAAGAACTAGAGTTGGTTGGGGCGGGGGGAATGGCTTTGGAATGATTCAAGCACAGTAGAGTCTGAGCTCCAGTAATGTGAGCAGTGGGGAGTGGCTGTGAATACAGGTTCTTACCACTATCTCTTGCTGGGCAGCCTGGTTCCTAACAAGCCACAGACCAGTACTGATCTGTCACCAGGGGTTGGGGACCCCTGGGACAGAGGACATCATTGGAAGATAGGAGTAAAGGAACTGGGAGGTAAGGATAGTAGAAGGTCAATGCGTATTGAGGTGGGAGTTATAATAGCAACCTTGAATATTCATTGGAAGGAATGATGCTGAAGCTCCAGTACTTTGGCCACCTGATGCAAAGAACCGACTCCTTGGAAAAGAACCTGATGTTGGGGAAAATAGAAGGCAAAAGGAGAAGGGGATAGCAGAGGATGAGATGGTTGAATGGCATCACTGAGTCAATGGGAGCAGAGTAACAGGGCTGTGGCTGGAAGAGCAGAAGCATTAGAGTTCTTTTGTTTTCAGGTGGGCAGATAGCATGTTTATAAATTAATAGGGTATTAGAGTACAGAGAGACAAGTTGATTAAGAGAAAGAAGGGACAGTTACAGGGTTAAAGTCCTTGATTAGATGAGAAAGAATGGAGTCTAGGATACAAATGAGTATGTTGGCCTCAAGATAGATACATACATGAACAGCAGTTCATCCGTGCCGATTATATTGACCCAGATACTGGTGCATTGGTAACTTGGTAGTGGGACAGGGTGAACGTTCTCTTCTGATTACTACCATAATCTCAGTTAAATAAGAAGAAAGTCTTCAGCTAAAAATGAAGAATGAGAGGGGTGTTGGAAGTTTGAGGAGAAAACAGGTGTGAAATTCATCTAGGAGAGTTGGGGAAATGAAATGAATAAGGAGATAGTTTTTGATTGCTGGATGGTACTAAGTGCTCCAAATTCAAGGTGAGACCCAGTTAGCATGGTTGAATATTTTATCATAATATGCATTAAGCTACATGGATGTAGGCACTGGGAGAGGGAGTGGCTGAGATGGGATAGAGCAGGGTCTCCAACCTTTTTGGCACCTGGTACTGATTTCATGGAAGACAACTTTCCCAAGAACTAGAGTTGGTTGGGGCGGGGGGAATGGCTTTGGAATGATTCAAGCACAGTAGAGTCTGAGCTCCAGTAATGTGAGCAGTGGGGAGTGGCTGTGAATACAGGTTCTTACCACTATCTCTTGCTGGGCAGCCTGGTTCCTAACAAGCCACAGACCAGTACTGATCTGTCACCAGGGGTTGGGGACCCCTGGGACAGAGGACATCATTGGAAGATAGGAGTAAAGGAACTGGGAGGTAAGGATAGTAGAAGGTCAATGCGTATTGAGGTGGGAGTTATAATAGCAACCTTGAATATTCATTGGAAGGAATGATGCTGAAGCTCCAGTACTTTGGCCACCTGATGCAAAGAACCGACTCCTTGGAAAAGAACCTGATGTTGGGGAAAATAGAAGGCAAAAGGAGAAGGGGATAGCAGAGGATGAGATGGTTGAATGGCATCACTGAGTCAATGGACTTGAATTTGAGCAGGCTCCAGGAGATGGTAAAGGACAGGGAAGCCTAGCATGCTGCAGTCCACGGTGTCGCAAAGAGTCGGACATGACTGAATGAACTGAACTGAACTGTAATAGCAAAGAGACAGTGATCCAGAAGGCATGCCTCTGTCTACTTGTTCACATATGTTTGTAATGACTGTGTTATTGCTTCAATAATGCACAGTATTATAACAGTGTTTTCTAGCTCAGTGATGTTCTGATTTTTGGAGATGGGGGATAAATTAGGTGCAAATGCCTTCAAGAGTTCCACAGCTTAAATATTGTTGTTTTGCCCTGAAATTAAGAAGAAAAGAAAAAGCAGAGTTTGTGACTTGGGTGTTTTAAACTGTTATCTGTAATTTGGGGTTTCATTGGTGGCCCAATGGTAAAGAATCCACCTGCCAGTGCAGGAGATGAGGGTTTGATCCCTGAATCAGAGAGATCCCATGGAGAAGGAAATGTCAACCCACTCCAGTGTTCTTGCTTGGAAAATACCATAGACAGAGGAGGAACCTGGCAAGCTGCAGTCCCTTGGGTCACAAAAGACTCAGATACAACTTAGCAACTAAACAACATCTGTGATTTTGAACCCTCGTTTGAGGGAAAGTTGGCTAATTTGGTGTGTTTTGTTTGTTTGTTTTAAACTTCTTATTTGAAATAATATTTATGGGTGAGTTGTAGATGCGGTATTACAGTGTTACATATTATATGACCTTCACCCTACTTCCTTTAATGTTGGCATGGTACATTTATCAAAACTAAGACATTGGGGCTTCCCTGGTGATCCATTGGGTAGAGAGTCCGCTTTGCAGTGCACGGGGCACCAGTTCAATCTCTGGCCCAGGAGGATCCCACATGCCGCAGAGTGGCTGGACTGGTGTGTCCAGTTACAAGCCAGCAGTCTGGAGCTCATGCACCCAGAGCCAGTGCTCTGCAACAAGGGAGGCCACTGCAATGGGAGGATCACACATGCTAAAGAATAAAAGATGGATGAAAATAAGTATGGAAATAAAAGAGCATGGGGAAATTTAAAAAAAAACAAACCCTAAGATTAATATTTGAGCAGGCTCCAGGAGATGGTAAAGGACAGGGAAGCCTAGCATGCTGCAGTCCACGGTGTCGCAAAGAGTCGGACATGACTGAATGAACTGAACTGAACTGTAATAGCAAAGAGACAGTGATCCAGAAGGCATGCCTCTGTCTACTTGTTCACATATGTTTGTAATGACTGTGTTATTGCTTCAATAATGCACAGTATTATAACAGTGTTTTCTAGCTCAGTGATGTTCTGATTTTTGGAGATGGGGGATAAATTAGGTGCAAATGCCTTCAAGAGTTCCACAGCTTAAATATTGTTGTTTTGCCCTGAAATTAAGAAGAAAAGAAAAAGCAGAGTTTGTGACTTGGGTGTTTTAAACTGTTATCTGTAATTTGGGGTTTCATTGGTGGCCCAATGGTAAAGAATCCACCTGCCAGTGCAGGAGATGAGGGTTTGATCCCTGAATCAGAGAGATCCCATGGAGAAGGAAATGTCAACCCACTCCAGTGTTCTTGCTTGGAAAATACCATAGACAGAGGAGGAACCTGGCAAGCTGCAGTCCCTTGGGTCACAAAAGACTCAGATACAACTTAGCAACTAAACAACATCTGTGATTTTGAACCCTCGTTTGAGGGAAAGTTGGCTAATTTGGTGTGTTTTGTTTGTTTGTTTTAAACTTCTTATTTGAAATAATATTTATGGGTGAGTTGTAGATGCGGTATTACAGTGTTACATATTATATGACCTTCACCCTACTTCCTTTAATGTTGGCATGGTACATTTATCAAAACTAAGACATTGGGGCTTCCCTGGTGATCCATTGGGTAGAGAGTCCGCTTTGCAGTGCACGGGGCACCAGTTCAATCTCTGGCCCAGGAGGATCCCACATGCCGCAGAGTGGCTGGACTGGTGTGTCCAGTTACAAGCCAGCAGTCTGGAGCTCATGCACCCAGAGCCAGTGCTCTGCAACAAGGGAGGCCACTGCAATGGGAGGATCACACATGCTAAAGAATAAAAGATGGATGAAAATAAGTATGGAAATAAAAGAGGCATGATGGGGGGAAATTTAAAAAAAAAAAAACAAACCCTAAGATTAATATTTGTAATGTACATTGGTTTACTAGGTAGACTTACATTTGCTTAGTAAATTTTTGTTTACTTGGAGTTATTACTCCAAACTTTATTTAGATTTTCCCAGTTTTTCCACTAATGTCTTTTTTCTATTCCAAGATTCAGTTCAGCATTCCACATTGCATTTGTATTTTGGCATGGCTTTAATAGTCAGAGAAATGAGGGGAAGTAATTGTTGATGCCTTCTGAATGAAGACCTGCACAACTGACTTTCTAAAGAGCAGATTATGTGTGGAAATGCTCAGAGAAGGCTGAAGAAAAGGAAGAAAATGGAAAATAGTATATTCTTACAGAGGAATACAGTGATAGACTTTGAGGTAGCATTTTCCATTTGTGGTGGGTAGTATTTTCTGAAGTTATTAAATTTAGTTTGCAGAGAGTTACATACATCAGTTAGTGAAATAGGTATAGACGTAAACTGCAATTGGGTAAAGGTTTTAACCATTTTAGAGAAGCTGATCTATCAGTTAGGAACTGTGTTTGGCAGATGGCAAAAGACGCTTGACAGTGATGACTTAACTTTGAGGTTTATTCTCTCTTGCAAAAGATAGCTGTGTAGAGGAGGGCAGGCTACTCCTAGCATGAAGTCATCAGGGAACCAGGCCTCTTCTGTGTTTGTATTTAGCAAATGGATTTCATTTTTTCCTGTAGCTTCATGGTCCATGATGACTGCAGGAACTCCAGCTATCAGATCTGTCAGGCAAGAAGGCTGAGTCAGTTCCTTCCCTTCAGAAAGCTTTCCCAGGAGCCTCCTCCGGATGGCTTTTCCATGTCTCATTGGTCAACTTTAGAAGCAGAGGAGCTGTGCCTATTACTGCTCCAAATTGGGATACTGTTAGTTAATAAAGAAGGGGAGAATCGATATAAATTAGGCATCTGTCTCTGTCACAGTGAGCTATTAGAACTGTGTGGAATGAAAGTTATATTGCTTAGGATTACTAATGACTCTGGAGAGCTACATGAAAATGCTGAGAAAAAATTCAAGTCACTGGGTAGTCAAATGATGCCAACACATTTCTTAGCTGTGCATACTTGCACATGAGTGTATGTGTATGTGTTCCTTCAGTTTGAGTCACTGTATGGTCGCTGGGTAACCATGTGTTGGTTATGTGATAGCAGTAGTGTTGGCTTTGCTTTTTCCATTGCAAATTGTTGCTCCAGAAAGGACATCAGTGGGAAAGGACCCTTACTGACTTGAGACACATCTTGCTTTCTTGCCTTTCTTCCAAGTCTGTTTTACAGAGGGAATAAATAATTGCCACTTTCATGCAGGCCAGCTTTCTTAAACCTTCAGTAGCTTGTCGTGATCATTGCCTGAGGTCCAAATTAATGCTGATATGACTTGTGTTACTCCTGCTGTTGAGCCCCCTCAAATATTTTTCATGAAAAGTGTTCACAAATATAAATAAGTTGAAAGAATTGTTCAGTGGACATTCATGGATATTCATACCTAGATTCTCTGCTTAATAGATTTGCTCTATTTGCCTTATAGTCATCCTGCTCTTCATCCATCACCTTATCCTATATTTTAATATAGGATGCTTTACTTTGTTTTCCAAGTAAGTTACAGACATTGCTATGCTTTAACCCTAAACATTTCTTGGGGTTGATTTTATAATGAGACGAATGCTTTCTGTTTCAAGTGACAGAAACCCAACTCAGAAGATTACAGTAAAAAGGAAGTGAATGTATTGGCTGCTTGACTGGAAGGAATAGTGGGGAGACAGACTTATAGGAAGAGTTGCAAGAAGTAGGGCCTGAAGAACTGGAACTCTGCTATTAAAGTAGTTGCCCTGGGGCTTCCCTGGTAGCTAGCTCAGTGGTAAAGAGTTCACCTGCCAGTGCAGGAGATGTGAGTTCGATCCCTGATCCACGAAGATCCCGCATGCTGCAGAGCAGCTAAGCCCATGAGACACAACTATTGAGCCTGTGCTCTAGAGCCTCGGAGTCTCAACCTTGGAGCCCATGTGCCGCAACTACTGAAGCCCGTGTGCCCTAGAGCCCAAGTTCCGCAAGAGAAGTCATTGCAACAAGAAGCCTGCTCACCTCAACTAGAGAAGCCTACTCCCTGCAACTAGAGAAGAGCCTGTGGCAGCAGTGAAAACCCAGAATAGCCAAAAATAAATAAAAATAAATAAATAACTTTAAAGAAAAGTAGTTGCTTCTATCCATACAACCCCAAACCCACATTCTTCCTGCACTGTGACACCAGAGGCCATTTCTCTTCTACCTTTAACACAGAAAATCCCTGGAAAGGACTCCAGCTGGCCTGGCTTGCTCCTGGGTGACTCGTGATTGGATGTTGTGGCAGAGAAGGGACACAGTGTATGTTACCAGGGAAAATAACAATGGAAAGCATGCCGAGTGAGGTATATACCTCAGAATGGGTTCACACTTGTTCTCAGATGCTAACATAATCCTGGTGTTTGACTAAGAGAATACAAAGGAAAATAACAATTACAAAAATCCTAAATGAGATAATAGTACAACCAGCCCTTCATATCATATTTTAATTTGAGAAAGTTCCAAAAAACAAAACTTGAATTTCCCACACACACAAGCAACTATTTATGTACCATTTACATTGTATTTACAACTGTTTGCATAGCATATATATTATATTAGGTATAAGTAATGCGGAGATGATTTAAAATATACTGGAGAAGCTTCCCTGATGACTCAGTGGTAAAGAATCCACCTGCCAATGCAGGAGATGCGTGTTCAGTCCCTGGTCCAGGAAGATCCCTCATGCCACAGAGCAACTGAGCCTGTGCTTTAAAGCCTGAAGCCGAGCTGTTGTGCCACCTTACTGAAGCCCATGCGCCCTAGAGCTTGTGCTCCGCAACAAGAGAAGCCACTGCAGTGAGAAGCCACCATACTGCAATGAAGGCTAGCTCTCGTGCAGCAATGAAGACCTGACATCCAAAAATAAGTAAATAAAATTAGAATAAAATCACCTGAAGATGTGCATGGGGTTATAATGCAAATCTATGCCATTTTATATAAGGGACGTGAACATCTACAGATTTGGTATCCAAGGGGGTGCTGGAATCAATTCTCCGTGGATACCAAGGGACAACTGTATAACAAGGAAACTTCTGACCATTAGAGTAATAGTTGAAGAGTGTTGTAATACATGGTATAGAAGTTATGGGAAAACAGATACTCTGGTATATTGTAGATGAATGTTTTAAGAAAACAGTTTGGCAAGATCTGTCTTCCCTGGTAGGTCAGTTGGTAAAGAATATGCCTGTAATGTGGGAGACCTAGACTCGATCCCTGAGTGGGGAAGATCCCTTGGAGAAGGAAATGGCAACCCACTCCAGTATTCTTTATTTTTTCTTTTTTTAAAATGTTGGCCTTTTTTATTGGTCCTTTATTTATTCATTTTCATCCATCTTTTTTCTTCCACCTGTGTGGGCCTCCCATTTCAATGGCCTCTCT
Organism: Tragulus kanchil; assembly: GCA_022376925.1. Lineage (NCBI taxonomy): Eukaryota > Metazoa > Chordata > Mammalia > Artiodactyla > Tragulidae > Tragulus > Tragulus kanchil. The sequence continues at coordinate 38,718,251 of JAIOJX010000031.1, read as the reverse complement.
CGTTGCAGAGCACTGGCTCTGGGCTCTTGCACTCCAGAGCACTGGCTCGTAATTGGACATACCGGTCCAGCCACTCCGCAGCACGTGCGATCTTCCTTGGCCAGGGATCAAACCGGTGCTGATTCTTTACCCACTGGACCACCAGGGAAGCCCCACTCCAGTATTCTTGCCTGAAAAATGCTATAGAGAGGAACCTGGTAGACTACAGTCTATGGGGTCACAAGGGTCAGACACGACTTAGCAACTAAACCACCACAACAGAATTTTAAATGCAGATGACAATTTTTTTCCTTTTTTTTTTTAACTGTTGAGTTTTGAGAGTTTCTTATGTATTCTCCTTTGTCAGATAGTGAAAAGAGAAAGTCACTCAGTCGTGTCCAATTTTTTGTGAGCCATGGAATTCTCCAGGCAAGAATACTGGAGTAGGTAAACCTTTCCCTTCTCCATGGGATCTTTCCTTCCAGAAGCAACCCCTGAGCCTGTGCTTTAAAGCCTGAAGCCGAGCTGTTGTGCCACCTTACTGAAGCCCATGCGCCCTAGAGCTTGTGCTCCGCAACAAGAGAAGCCACTGCAGTGAGAAGCCACCATACTGCAATGAAGGCTAGCTCTCGTGCAGCAATGAAGACCTGACATCCAAAAATAAGTAAATAAAATTAGAATAAAATCACCTGAAGATGTGCATGGGGTTATAATGCAAATCTATGCCATTTTATATAAGGGACGTGAACATCTACAGATTTGGTATCCAAGGGGGTGCTGGAATCAATTCTCCGTGGATACCAAGGGACAACTGTATAACAAGGAAACTTCTGACCATTAGAGTAATAGTTGAAGAGTGTTGTAATACATGGTATAGAAGTTATGGGAAAACAGATACTCTGGTATATTGTAGATGAATGTTTTAAGAAAACAGTTTGGCAAGATCTGTCTTCCCTGGTAGGTCAGTTGGTAAAGAATATGCCTGTAATGTGGGAGACCTAGACTCGATCCCTGAGTGGGGAAGATCCCTTGGAGAAGGAAATGGCAACCCACTCCAGTATTCTTTATTTTTTCTTTTTTTAAAATGTTGGCCTTTTTTATTGGTCCTTTATTTATTCATTTTCATCCATCTTTTTTCTTCCACCTGTGTGGGCCTCCCATTTCAATGGCCTCTCTCGTTGCAGAGCACTGGCTCTGGGCTCTTGCACTCCAGAGCACTGGCTCGAATTGGACATACCGGTCCAGCCACTCCGCAGCACGTGCGATCTTCCTTGGCCAGGGATCAAACCGGTGCTGATTCTTTACCCACTGGACCACCAGGGAAGCCCCACTCCAGTATTCTTGCCTGAAAAATGCTATAGAGAGGAACCTGGTAGACTACAGTCTATGGGGTCACAAGGGTCAGACACGACTTAGCAACTAAACCACCACAACAGAATTTTAAATGCAGATGACAATTTTTTTCCTTTTTTTTTTTAACTGTTGAGTTTTGAGAGTTTCTTATGTATTCTCCTTTGTCAGATAGTGAAAAGAGAAAGTCACTCAGTCGTGTCCAATTTTTTGTGAGCCATGGAATTCTCCAGGCAAGAATACTGGAGTAGGTAAACCTTTCCCTTCTCCATGGGATCTTTCTTCCAAGAGTTGAACCCAGGTTTCCCATATACAGGCAGGTTTTTTACCGTCCGAGCCACCAGGAAAGCCCAGATAAATGATTTGCAAATATGTTTTCCTGTTTGTAGCTTGTATTTTCATTCTCTCTATTGCCTTAGATCTCATTCACTTTCCTTTATCGGGATTTTCTATTTTTTAGCATGTAAGTCCTGTGCATGTTTAAATTTATGTTTTTAATTTTGATTCCTGTGTGCTTATGTATATGTGCATGCATGCTCAGTGGCTCCAGTCTTGTCTGACTCTTTGGAACCCTATGGACTGGAGCCCCAGGCTCCTCTGTCTGGGGAATTTTCCAGGCAAGAACACTGGAGTGGGGATCTTCTCCAGGGGATCTTCCCGACCCAGGGATTGAATCCTCATCTCCAGTGTCTCCTGCACTGCAGGCGGATTCTTTACCACTGAGTCACTAGGGATGCCCCATTCATGTATACAGTTAGTTTTTATATTTGATCTTGTGACTTGGTTGAACTCATTTATTCTAATAAGATTCTTTTCTGTAGATTCTGTGACATTCCCTATATAAGTGATTGTTTCATCCCAACTAAACATAGTTTTATATCTTCCTTTTCTGTCTTTATGCTTTTTATTTCCTTTTTCTTTTTTTGCCTTATTGCATTGACTCGAACTTCCCGTATTGAGTCATTGAATAGGTTAACGAGAGCAGACATCTTTTCCTCATTCCTCATTTAGTTTTTCACCATTAAGCATATCCCCGAATTTGCTTTTTTCCAGTGATTTTTTTTATCAAATTTGTGGTTCTGTGATTTTTTTCTTTAGCCTATTAGATGATATTGATTGATTTCTTAATAATGAACCAACCTTGCATCCCTTTTTTTTCTATTTATATGTTGTTGAATTCTACTTACTAATGTTTTATTGAGGATTTTTACATCTATATTCATGATAGATATTTATTTGTAGATTTATCTTTTTTTTTTTTTTTTTGGCCACTGCGTTTGATCTTTCACCCATTATTTCCATCCGTCTTTGTTCTTTGGGCTGTGTGGGCCTCCCATCACAGTGGCCTCTCTCGTTGCAGAGCACTGGCTCTGGGCACATGCGCTCCAGAGCTCTGGCTTGGTAGTTGGACACATCGATCCAGCCGCTCTGCAGCACATGGAATCCTCCCAGGCCAGGGATCAAATTGATGCCGCCCACACTGCAAGGCCGTGTCCTTACCCACTGGATCACCAGGGAAGCCCTAGGTTTATCTTTTTTTGGTGCTTTGTCTGGTTTTGGTATTAGGTGGAAGATGGTGAATATCTTGAGGGAAGACAGTGATAAGGACCACTAAGTCATGGACTTGGTGTATGGGAGCATCAGGAAGAATCCAGGGGAGAAAGGAATCCAAGGAAGGGAAATGGTGTTATTTGACTGGAAATACAATTGCTTAGGTGAGTATAGGGCAGTGTACCGCAACAGAGGAGTCAGGACAAAGTCTGACTGTTGTGGAATGGAACAGTTACTGTAGTTGGTTTGTGGAGAATCTTAGATAATAATAATGTGGTAGGCCTGGGAATATGTTGACTATAGGGGGAAAATTAATATAAGAGTCTAAAGGAATGAATAGTGGAGACAGATCTTTGACCACAGGGTGTTGTGGACAGACCCTATGGAAGGATCAGTCTCAAAAAGGAAAGTACACAGCCCTCTCGGCATCTGGGAGGGTGAATGGATTGATAAGGAAAGTATGGGGTCCTTAGAAGCGATATTAATATCTAGGATTACCTCTCCTTATGCTTTTGGAAGGAAGGGCATGTCCCTAATACCAGTGAAATCAGAGATCTGCACAGGAATGGAAGCAATACTGTAGGGAAAGAGCAAATTAGCCAAGATGGTGGTGATCAGGCTCTCTTGCCCCATGGCTTCTTGCTCTCACCGCATGGCCTTTCGCTCTTGCCCCACCCTTTGTAAATACATGGGTATGTAGCAACTGAGATTACTTACAGTACTGCACATGCATGTCATGATGTACCTGCTTGGTCACAGACCACTTTTGTTCTGTAAACCTATATAAGCTTCACCTGATAGTTATTTATTTGTAGATTTATCTTTTTTTTTTTTTTTTTGGCCACTGCGTTTGATCTTTCACCCATTATTTCCATCCGTCTTTGTTCTTTGGGCTGTGTGGGCCTCCCATCACAGTGGCCTCTCTCGTTGCAGAGCACTGGCTCTGGGCACATGCGCTCCAGAGCTCTGGCTTGGTAGTTGGACACATCGATCCAGCCGCTCTGCAGCACATGGAATCCTCCCAGGCCAGGGATCAAATTGATGCCGCCCACACTGCAAGGCCGTGTCCTTACCCACTGGATCACCAGGGAAGCCCTAGGTTTATCTTTTTTTGGTGCTTTGTCTGGTTTTGGTATTAGGTGGAAGATGGTGAATATCTTGAGGGAAGACAGTGATAAGGACCACTAAGTCATGGACTTGGTGTATGGGAGCATCAGGAAGAATCCAGGGGAGAAAGGAATCCAAGGAAGGGAAATGGTGTTATTTGACTGGAAATACAATTGCTTAGGTGAGTATAGGGCAGTGTACCGCAACAGAGGAGTCAGGACAAAGTCTGACTGTTGTGGAATGGAACAGTTACTGTAGTTGGTTTGTGGAGAATCTTAGATAATAATAATGTGGTAGGCCTGGGAATATGTTGACTATAGGGGGAAAATTAATATAAGAGTCTAAAGGAATGAATAGTGGAGACAGATCTTTGACCACAGGGTGTTGTGGACAGACCCTATGGAAGGATCAGTCTCAAAAAGGAAAGTACACAGCCCTCTCGGCATCTGGGAGGGAGAATGGATTGATAAGGAAAGTATGGGGTCCTTAGAAGCGATATTAATATCTAGGATTACCTCTCCTTATGCTTTTGGAAGGAAGGGCATGTCCCTAATACCAGTGAAATCAGAGATCTGCACAGGAATGGAAGCAATACTGTAGGGAAAGAGCAAATTAGCCAAGATGGTGGTGATCAGGCTCTCTTGCCCCATGGCTTCTTGCTCTCACCGCATGGCCTTTCGCTCTTGCCCCACCCTTTGTAAATACATGGGTATGTAGCAACTGAGATTACTTACAGTACTGCACATGCATGTCATGATGTACCTGCTTGGTCACAGACCACTTTTGTTCTGTAAACCTATATAAGCTTCACCTGAAAAGCCCTTGAATGTGTGTTATGTCCATGTTAGGGCTGTGTTATGACAGTGTCCACTGGGTCAACCAAGAGAGAATACAGCATGGCAGCCTTACGGCTGCTGCACCAGCCCAGAGAGGATGTATGCAGCTGCTCTGGCTCCTCAGATTTTCTTCCCAGCTTCCCCGCTCACACCTTGCCTACCCTGGGTTCAGTGAACAGTGTAAACAGCAAGACAGTTGGCATAATTGGCAGGATGATACAGCAAGTCACGTGCCATCTACTGATCCTCTTTATGGGATAGTTGTAATGATGTATCAGAGCCTCCTTTAGGTCCTTAGATCAGTGTTTGGTTTTTATCTGTTTTTTGTTTGTTTGTTTGTTTTTAACCGGACAGTAAGGCCCATGGATAGGACAAATTAGTGCAGAAACTCTTTTTTGATAATCTTCAAAATTGAGAACACATTGGAGGTTCTTCTGGTCACCTGCTGGATTCTAGCATTGATCATGAGAGGACCTTTGGCTCCATCCTTTGTGGAGCCAGAGAGCCACAAATTGTCCAGTTTGTAATCACCAATTCAGGTTTAGTCTTCAGACCAATTCTGCATAATCTCTTCCCAGATATAGTAGAAAAAGAATACTTAATTTCTTTTTATGATTCCAACACCAAAGTCAGACAAGGACCAGTTTCCGTCCCTTGCTGTTGTTTTCTTCCTCGTGTTTTCATGTTCTGGCACTCAGGGAGCCCATTTCTGTTCTTATTGCAGCTGCAGTCGACTCCGCCAGGTTCAGAGCATCTTGACCCAGAGCAGCAAGTCTCAACCCGACGGGATCCTCTGCATCCTAGGTCAGTGTTTGTAACAAGCTGGGACTCAGGGATGGGGCACCTTGCTTCTGTTCATGGCAAGATACTAGTATTAGTATCATCACTGTGAGACAAGCTGTAAGTTACTGTTCTTCTCCCAGCTCTTGTTCCCCTGAAATCTGTCACTGTTTTAATGAGGTCAGCTGACATACCAGTGAAATAGGGAGCCTGTACCGCAGAGCAGGCACTTTGTCCATGTTATCTCATTTCTTCTCACAATGACCTTACAAGGGAAGTGTTGTCCCTTGTTTGTGGAGAAGGAAACTGAGACTCTGGGAGATGAAATAAACATGTTCAGGGCCAGAGAGTGGCAGAATTGGGCATTTATTCTTTAACAGTCTTTTCATTATGAAAGTACATCATATAATTAAAAAATTAAGACAGTACACAAATAATAATGAACAAAGTTTTCTAATCATCCCAGATACCCAGTCCCACTCCCCAGAGGTAACATCAACTGTATTTTTTTTTAAAACACAAAATGTTTTAAAACATTTTGTGTTTATTGTTGTTAACCTAACTGAGAAGTTTTCACTTGATAAGTGTGTCTTGGAGATTTTTGTACATCAGATCAATCTCCTTTTTTACAATTTCATTCTTTATTTCATTTTCATTTCTGTTCACAGTATTGAGTCATAAAACTTGCTTCAGTCAGGTTGTTTGTCAGCCTCCCGATTTCCTTCCTGGAAGTGAACTACTTTCTTGTTTGTCCTTCTTCAGATATTCTATGCTGAATTTTATTTTTTTCACTTAATAGCACTTGCATTTAAACGTGTGAAAGGCAGTGCGCAGAGTGGTTAAAAAATGCGCTGTGAAGCCAAGCAGGTTTGGGGTTTGAGTTTTGACTCCATCACTCACTTAGCCAAGAAACATAGTTTGCAATGGGCCTAGAATTCCAGGTATTGGTTTCAAAAGCTGAAACAACAGTCGTTGAATTCTCTTTCCAGGTGCAGCCAATCAAAGGGGTGGTGCTCTCTCTGCATGAATTTACTTTTGAATAAAAGCACTTGTTTGTTACTGTACTTACGCTATTATTTCAATTGGTTACAGCTCAACCTGGTAAAAACAGACAGCATAAAATTGATGGTGTGGGCAACTTGAATATAGAATCCTAAAGGACTGAGAAAGAGGGTCAACTTATAGGAATATCATGAGACCAAATATATGTGTGTGTGTGTATATATATATATAATGAAAACACAAATACAGCAGAAATTGATGTTTGAAGTTGGGTGTATGAAGTTTAAGGTAAAAAGTTAATAAACCAGCCTCCTGGTGCTTACCACAGGCCGTGTTCTTACACTGACTGTGTAGAAAGAGGAGGCAGAGTAAACCACCCCACGTACACCCCAGCCCAGGCAGCCCCTTTAGCTGTATATGAACATGAAACCAGGAATCGGTGAGGCACTTGTATGTTTTTAAACAGCTCCTGGGATTTAGTGAATTTTACTTTTCTGGGTAATGAGAGTTATCATAGCATCTCATGGTTAGTTGGTTGGTTTAATCTAGGCTTCTAACCCCTGCACTGTCCTTCCTAGCAACTCTTAAACTCCCTCCACTTTGACATTTCCCATTTAGTTATTATGGTATAGGAAATGTTTTCACTGATTTTCTGCTAACGTCTTTTAAAGAACAGTTTTATGCTGATGTTATGAATTCATATATAGTGTAAAGTTCACATATTTAAAGTGTATGCGGTGATTAAGTTTTGGCATATGTATGTTGTTGTTGTTTAGTCACTAAGTTGTTTCCATCTCTTTGTGACCCCACAGACTGCCGCAGGCCAGGCTTTTCTGTTCTTTACTAACTCCCAGAGTTTGTTCAAACTCATGTGCATTAAGTCAGTGATGCTATCCAACCATATCATCCTCTGTTGCCCCCTTCTCCTCCTACCCTCAGTCTTTTCACCATCAGGATCTTTTCCAATGAGTCAGCTCTTCACATCAGTTGGCCAAAGTATTAGAGCTTCAGCTTCAGCATCAGTGCAGTTGTATAGTAGTTTGAACATTCTTTAGCATTGCTCTTCTTTGGGATTGGAATGACCTTTTCCAGTCCTGTGGTCACTACTGAGTTTTCCAAATTTGCTGACATATTGAGTGCAGCACTTTAACAGCATCATCTTTTAGGATTTGAATTAGCTCAGCTGGAATTCCATCACCTCTACTAGCTTTGTTTGTAGCATTGTTTCCTAAGGCCCACTTGACTTCACACTCTAGGATGTCTGCCTCTAGGTCAGTGACCACACCATCATAGTTTTTAGGGTCATTAAGACCCTTTTTCTTGTGTGTGTGTGGGGGGTGGGGGTGGGTTGGGGAGGGAGGGAGGCGGGTGGGCCACTTCTATTGGTCTTTCATTTGTCTATTTTCATCCATCTTTGTTCTTTGGCCTGTGTGGGCCTCCCATCGCAGCAGCCTCTCTTGTCACAGAGCACCGGCTCTGGTCCGGCCCGGTAATTGGACACATCAGTCCAGCTGCTCCATGGCATGTGGGATCTTCCCAGGCCAGGGATCGAACTGGCTCCCCTTTCACTGCAAGGTGGTGTCCTTACCCACTGGACCACCAGGGAAGCCCTCGCATTAAGACCTTTTTTATGTAGTTCTTCTGTGTATTCTCGCCACCTCTTCTTACTCTCTTCTACTTCTGTTAGGTTTTTAGTGTTTCTGTCTTTCGTCATGCTGATCCTTGCGTGAAATATTTGCTGATATCTCCAGTTTTCTTAAGAGCTCTAGTCTTTCCCATTCTGTTGTTTTCCTCTATCTCTTTGTATTGTTCACTTAAGAAGGCTTTCTTAATCTCACCTTGCTGTTCTCTGGAACTCTGCATTCAGTTGGGTATATCTTTTGCTTTCTCCCTTGCTTTTGCTTCTCTTCTTTTCTCAGCTGTTTGTAAAGCATCCTTAGACAACCACTTTGCCTTCTTGAATTTCTTTTTCTTTGGGATGGTTTTGGTACTACTGCCTCTACAGGTAGTTTTTACTTAATGTTCTTTTTCTCTTGCAGGATGCCATGTTAAATTTAATTGTCATGTCTTAGGCTTCTTTTGACTGTAACAGTTTCTCAGACTCTCCTTGTTTCTGACAACCTTAGTAACAGTTTTGAGGAGTACTAATGACGTACTAATACTAGAAATATCCCTCTATTAGGATTGTTCTTATGTTTTTCTCATAATTAGTCTGGAGTTGTGGACCTCGGAGTGGAAGACCAGTGAAGTGACATGCCATTGTCATCACATGATATCAGGAGCACACATTAACAAGCATGCATTTCATGCATATTGACTTTGATCACTTGTCTGATCTAGCATTTGTGAGATTTTCTACTATGAATATTTTCCCCACCCCCTCCTTCCATACTCTCCTCTTTGGAAGGAAGTCACTATGCAGTTCATACACAAAGGAGTAGGGATTATGCTCCATTGCCTTGAGGATAATATTTGCATAAATTATTTGAAATTCTTCTACAAAGGCTATTTGTCTCTTCTCCCTCATGTATTTATTTCTATCATTTGTTTGTGTTGGCATGAATTCATGGGTATTATTTTATACTTTGAGTTAAAATCTAGTACTCTTTCATTTATGCTTTAGATTATAATCTACCACGCCTTCAAATTGTAGTGCTTTGGCCATTTGGCACTCTTTTGGTTGACTATTTGTCCCTCCTTTTGATATGTCCCCATCAGCGTTTTAGTTTGTTTAGCGCTTCTGTACTTTCTGATAGTATAAAATGCTCTAGTCTTATTTTGTGTATGATCTGCTTCAGTCCTCAAACCAGCCATTTCTCTAAGAACCCCTGATTACTTTCATTGGAGGATGGTATTAGAAACCAAGAACTGGGCACTGTGTAAGCTCTTTGCTACTGGAATGTCATTGCTTTTAAAACCTCCCAGCTGACAAAGCTCTAGTTGAGGCACTCAGGTTCAGTAGTTGTGCACGGGTTTGGTTGCCCCATGGCATGTGGGATCTTAGTTCCCATACCAGGAATTAAACCCATGCCCCCTGTATTGGAAGGCGAATTCTTAACCACTAGACAATTAGGGAAGTCCCTCACTGGTTATTTTTAACTCTGTAGGCCTTATGTAAGCCAAATCATTCCTTATTTTGATTCTTTTTCATCACTTTCTTCACAGAAGCGTTGGGTGGTTACAAGAGCACTGTGCTGCTTTGATCTAGCTAAGAAAGTAGTCTTCCCATATTTGAAGTCCCCTAGGCTCTGCTGGCCTGAATGCCCATTACTTTTCACTGGTCTGAATAACCATTAGCAGTCCTGTTTCCCAGGATCCAGCCATATTTTCATTCTTTGATCGTTTTCTGCCCCAAACCCTTCTTTTTAACCTTATAGTGAAGTGACATGCCATTGTCATCACATGATATCAGGAGCACATTAACAAGCATGCATTTCATGCATATTGACTTTGATCACTTGTCTGATCTAGCATTTGTGAGATTTTCTACTATGAATATTTTCCCCACCCCCTCCTTCCATACTCTCCTCTTTGGAAGGAAGTCACTATGCAGTTCATACACAAAGGAGTAGGGATTATGCTCCATTGCCTTGAGGATAATATTTGCATAAATTATTTGAAATTCTTCTACAAAGGCTATTTGTCTCTTCTCCCTCATGTATTTATTTCTATCATTTGTTTGTGTTGGCATGAATTCATGGGTATTATTTTATACTTTGAGTTAAAATCTAGTACTCTTTCATTTATGCTTTAGATTATAATCTACCACGCCTTCAAATTGTAGTGCTTTGGCCATTTGGCACTCTTTTGGTTGACTATTTGTCCCTCCTTTTGATATGTCCCCATCAGCGTTTTAGTTTGTTTAGCGCTTCTGTACTTTCTGATAGTATAAAATGCTCTAGTCTTATTTTGTGTATGATCTGCTTCAGTCCTCAAACCAGCCATTTCTCTAAGAACCCCTGATTACTTTCATTGGAGGATGGTATTAGAAACCAAGAACTGGGCACTGTGTAAGCTCTTTGCTACTGGAATGTCATTGCTTTTAAAACCTCCCAGCTGACAAAGCTCTAGTTGAGGCACTCAGGTTCAGTAGTTGTGCACGGGTTTGGTTGCCCCATGGCATGTGGGATCTTAGTTCCCATACCAGGAATTAAACCCATGCCCCCTGTATTGGAAGGCGAATTCTTAACCACTAGACAATTAGGGAAGTCCCTCACTGGTTATTTTTAACTCTGTAGGCCTTATGTAAGCCAAATCATTCCTTATTTTGATTCTTTTTCATCACTTTCTTCACAGAAGCGTTGGGTGGTTACAAGAGCACTGTGCTGCTTTGATCTAGCTAAGAAAGTAGTCTTCCCATATTTGAAGTCCCCTAGGCTCTGCTGGCCTGAATGCCCATTACTTTTCACTGGTCTGAATAACCATTAGCAGTCCTGTTTCCCAGGATCCAGCCATATTTTCATTCTTTGATCGTTTTCTGCCCCAAACCCTTCTTTTTAACCTTATATAGACAGCTGCATCCTGCCCTTGACATGTCCCTCTTGCCCAGAGCTGTAACTCTGGGCCTTCACAGATATCCAGGAACCAAGTAGTATATGTGCCTGTGGCATTGTAAGGCAGTTGTGAAGGCAGCCTCTGACTTCCTTTTTATGAGTCTCTGACCTAGCCCCATTAGACTATAAACTTCATGGGGACCATTTGTAGGCATGTTTACATGCTTTGGCATTCTGCACAGTGCTGGGCTTTGGGCCTGATTAGTATTTGTGAAAGGATGGATGTCTGTGGTTGCATTGACTTGTCCTCTTTTCACTTCTTTGAGTTCTTCTCTAACCACCTAATTCTCTTCTGTTTGATTCCATGTGTTGTGATAAAGGTCTTTTTGAGAAGAGAATACTTGTCTCATGCCTATTCCTATTCCAACTAAAACTAAATCTTTAACCAGCTATGGCAAGACTTGGACTGTATTTTCTGGTGCCTTATATCCTCAAAACTTGCTTTTGCTTAAACTAACAGTTTCTGTGTTCTGTGCTGTTTGACCATCTCAACTATACAGATCTCGCATCCGTGTAAGAGAGCTTGATGCTGAGGCCTCATTTTTCACAGTGTCATTTAGTTTAGTTTCTGGCACAAAACTAGTCTGAGATGCTACCTTTAACTTAACCATCACAGTTTTGCTGAGCAGGGACAAAGTATTGGGACTCTTTTTCTCCCATAGTAGTGTACAGCTGATCAGAGCCTTTTTTGTCTTGCAGGAATCGATAGCAGGTACAATGAAGGCTGCAGAGAGCTGGCAAATTATCTTCTGTTTGGTTTGTACAATCAAAATACCAGTGATTTTGAGAAAACTGGGTTTTCTGAAGAAGTTTTAGATGGTGAGTATACATTGGTAGACTGTGGGAGAGAGGAGTTAAGTGATTTATTCCTTTGAATGCTTATTTCATGGCCTTTTTAGGGAAAAAATATCAAATTTAAAATAGCCTGAAGCCCCAGGGATCTAGAGATCCCTAGGGATTCCTAAATTTTTGGTTTTTTAATTAATAAAAAACATTTCTTCTTTGCTGATGTGTTAAGTAGTATGCTCTGTTGGTCACCTAGATAATAAGAGTCTAGTGACAAGTTTTCAGAGTATGTTCATTGGATAAATCAGCTTTAGAGGCGAGTGTAAACATTAGTGTTTGGCTTTGTATCTTATTGGCAAGGTACTAGTTTTCCTCTGAATTTCCCACTGCCTTTGCATGCTGGGAGGCTCATGTTATGTGCTGTTGTCCTATGAAAGCACTTTCAGCTATGAGTCAAGGACGAGCCTGCAGGCTTCTCCTATAAGGAAGACTTCGTGTGGATCTTCAGCTTAGGAACAAAAGCTCTTTGTCCTGCCCTGTCTTTGGAATTGTTTTCTATGTGACTGTAATTTATGACACTGCCTGTTACTACAATGCAGGCTTTCTGCTAACATTCGCCTTTCCTCACTTTGAGACACTCACCCCCTGGTCTTGCTGCTGTGGGGGTGATTCCCAGGAGCTATCTCTGATATCACTCAGCGTCATGACTTGTCTGCCAGATGGATCAGGAAACACAGAAATAGACAAATCAAAATGGACAAGAGATAGCTCTTGTGAAGCAGCTGGGATATGCATGAAAGCAAAATCTGATGTGGAAATAATCTTGATGTGAATCTAGTACAGTGGTTCTCAACAAGGGCAGCTTTATCCCCCAAGGGACAGTTGGCTATATCTGAAGACATTTTTGTCCGTAATAACTGGGCAGAGAGGGTAGAGCCAGAGATGCTACTAAACATCCTACGATGCATATACACAGGCCAGCTCCTCACAACAAAGAATGTTCTGGTCTAAATTGTCAGTAGTGCTGAAGTTGAAGAACTCTGACCTGGTCTGTGTGAAAATTCTTCTAAAATCAGTAGTATCTATCATTACAGATTAGTTGAACTTTTTCTCTTTATTAGTGCAGAAGGAACAGGCTGAAATTATTCCTTCTATTTTTTTTTTTCAATTCAAATTTAGTTTCAGATTTTGATTTTAAAAAATGCTTTCTTATACTATATAACATCTACTGGTTTGGAAAGAATTCATCCTGGGAGCTCATTTAGAGAGTTACAAAAAGGCAGCTGCTTGTGCCAGCCACACATTTCACTACAGTCAGGGTGGCTAAGGACACTAAGTACTGAAATTAAGGAAATAGTTGAAGTCCTCAAAAGTCCTCGTTTTTGCTTATCTTTGTCATTATCCTGTCACCTAACACAATGAATGCTTATAAAAAGAGCATCTTCTCCCAAATGAATTCATTTTTTAAACACAAATAGCTAGAAAGATGAGTTTACCAGTTTTATCTTCTGCAAAACAATCCCTAATTATCTGAAAGGAAAAGAGGCAAACATGGTGAATTTATCTTTAAAAGAACCTTAAAATAGTTTATATGTTCCTCCAGTTCTCTTACACTTTCTTCTTTTACCTGCCTGTGTCCTCTGTTAAAATTTACTCAGAGTGTTGACCTGAGTCCTGTGAGATCCTGAGCATGCGTCATGAGGTTTAGAGGCTGTTGCATTATTTCTTTTGCTGGATCCTAATTCTTTAGAGTATGTTATAGATCAGTATAGAGTATAACTGACACAGGAAGCCTTCTGTGACATGGAATTCTTTCTGTTGAGCACGTGATTTGTAAGTGGTTCAGAGTGAGTCTTCCAGCAAGGTGAGAGGGGCCTCTTTCCCATCTCTTGCTGCCTTTTTTTTTTTTTTGGCCTCTTTTTATTGATTTTTTTATTTATTTATTTTTCATCCATATTTATTCTTCAGCCTGTGTGGACCTCCCATTTCAGTGGCCTCTCTCATTGCAGAGCTCTGGCTCTGGGTGCACGCTCCAGAGCACTGGCTCATAATTGGACACACCAGTCCAGCCACTCCACGGCACATGGGATCTTCCTGGGCCGGGGATTGAACTGGTGCCCTTCACACTGCAAGGCAGATTCTTTACCCACTGGACCACCAGGGAAGCCCCTCTTGCTGGACCACCAGGGAAGCCCCTCTTGCTGCCTTTTAACTCCAGCACTTAGGTGAGAGTCAGCTGTGAAAGGACTGCTCCATACTGTGATCCCAAGAACACCTTGGGTCTGACCAAGTATGGAGCACAGAGAGGCTTTATAGGCCACCATCCTAGAGCTTTATTTCATAAGGCCACCCAGTTATGTAGTCAGCTGAGATCAGTATTCACTGGGCTTATGCTTTTGTAGATTTTGGCCAGCCACACATTTCACTACAGTCAGGGTGGCTAAGGACACTAAGTACTGAAATTAAGGAAATAGTTGAAGTCCTCGTTTTTGCTTATCTTTGTCATTATCCTGTCACCTAACACAATGAATGCTTATAAAAAGAGCATCTTCTCCCAAATGAATTCATTTTTTAAACACAAATAGCTAGAAAGATGAGTTTACCAGTTTTATCTTCTGCAAAACAATCCCTAATTATCTGAAAGGAAAAGAGGCAAACATGGTGAATTTATCTTTAAAAGAACCTTAAAATAGTTTATATGTTCCTCCAGTTCTCTTACACTTTCTTCTTTTACCTGCCTGTGTCCTCTGTTAAAATTTACTCAGAGTGTTGACCTGAGTCCTGTGAGATCCTGAGCATGCGTCATGAGGTTTAGAGGCTGTTGCATTATTTCTTTTGCTGGATCCTAATTCTTTAGAGTATGTTATAGATCAGTATAGAGTATAACTGACACAGGAAGCCTTCTGTGACATGGAATTCTTTCTGTTGAGCACGTGATTTGTAAGTGGTTCAGAGTGAGTCTTCCAGCAAGGTGAGAGGGGCCTCTTTCCCATCTCTTGCTGCCTTTTTTTTTTTTTTGGCCTCTTTTTATTGATTTTTTTATTTATTTATTTTTCATCCATATTTATTCTTCAGCCTGTGTGGACCTCCCATTTCAGTGGCCTCTCTCATTGCAGAGCTCTGGCTCTGGGTGCACGCGCTCCAGAGCACTGGCTCATAATTGGACACACCAGTCCAGCCACTCCACGGCACATGGGATCTTCCTGGGCCGGGGATTGAACTGGTGCCCTTCACACTGCAAGGCAGATTCTTTACCCACTGGACCACCAGGGAAGCCCCTCTTGCTGGACCACCAGGGAAGCCCCTCTTGCTGCCTTTTAACTCCAGCACTTAGGTGAGAGTCAGCTGTGAAAGGACTGCTCCATACTGTGATCCCAAGAACACCTTGGGTCTGACCAAGTATGGAGCACAGAGAGGCTTTATAGGCCACCATCCTAGAGCTTTATTTCATAAGGCCACCCAGTTATGTAGTCAGCTGAGATCAGTATTCACTGGGCTTATGCTTTTGTAGATTATGGCCTGTCACAGTGCTGCATGTTGGCATTGCCCTAGCCTGCTCCCTGCTCCCAGACTGTCTCTCTTCCAGCCACCTCCTCCAGCCCCTTCCCAAATGTCATCTTGTTAGAAAGAGGCCTGTGGCTCTGGTTTCTGAGGAGCCATGGAATGGAGCTTCTGCTTTTCCTCTGAAAGTATGGTGGCCTTCTCTCTTAGTGTTCAAGCTGTTTTAATATTCCTGCCCCATTCCATGACTCGTTTGTTAGTTTAGTGTGTGTTAGTCGTCCAGCTGTGTCTGACTTTTCACAACCCCAAGGACTATAGTCCACCAGGCTCTTTGTCCATAAAATTCTCCAGGAAAGACTACTGAAGTGTGTTGCCATTCCCTTCTGCAGGGGATCTTCCTGACCCAGGGATCCAACCTGGGTTTCCTGCATTGCAGGTAGATCTTTACCATATGAGCCACCAGGGAAGCCCCTGTTTATTAGTTTGCTTGATGTTATTTGTACCTTTCCGATTGCTTTGTTTATTTGACCCAGCAACATTGATAATTATTCCTTAAATCTGTGAGCTGCTGATCTATTTATAGAAGCCTTGTCTACTTGCCTGTACTTCCTTCCTCTCAGCCTTTCCTGTGTACAGAGTTCACTGTGTTGCATTGTTTCTAAAGTAGTTTTAATGGTTTTACTGATTATGTAAGTGTGAGATGTCTAAAGGAAATGGCTCTGACAACCTTGTGTTTTAATTTTTTCTTACAGATGTGATTATATTGATTAAATCAGATAGTGTCCATCTGTACTGTAATCCTATAAATTATCGCTATCTTTTACCCTTTGTGGCACATTGGAGAAACCTGCATTTCCACTGCATGACTGAAAGTGAGGTAAGGAGAAAAGATAAAATAGGAACTTAGAGACACTGTAAGGATACTTCTTCAGGAAAAGGTAGAATTGGAACAGGAGGTCCTTAAAAAAATTAAATTGCGGACTGAGCGATTAGGACTCTGAGCTTCCACTGCAGAGAGTCATGGGTTCAACCCCTGGTTAGGGAAGTAAGGTCCTGCATGCCACATGGCGTGCCCCTCCCCTCTCCCCCAACCAGAATCGAATTGTGAAATGTGGTTACATAAAAAAGGTGATTTGTTTTAGTGAAACTTTTCACATTTCATTATGAAGCTACCTTAGCAATAAGTTAGAAGCCTGAAAGAGATAAAAAGAACTGTTTAAATTGTGACCTAGTAGTAGTCTTATGAACCTCCCTTCCTGCCCTGTTCACCCCTCATCTTGGTCCATTCTCTCAGGCCTAGGAAGTGCCTTGGGAGAATTTGATAAGCTCTGCAAGATTTCTGTGTTTGAATTTCTTGGTATTTGTTTCTATTTCCTTTTGGACCCTTTCTAAGACTTTGGGTAGACATCAAATTGGGATTTAAGATTTAGGATTTCATGGAAATTGGGACCCACTGTAAGTCTAGAACCTTTCTTTCCATATGAGTATTTAGGGGATTTGATTTTGGCCATACCATGTGGCATGTCTCAGGACCTTAGTTCCCCAACCAGAGATCAAATCCACACTCCCTGCACTGGGGAGCTGGGAGTCTTAACCATTGCACCTCCAGGGAAGTCACCATTTAGGGAATTTTTGAGGACAAGTTTTATCTCTTGAATTTAGGTCCCTGATCCATTTTGAGTTGATTTTTGTGTGTGGTGTAAGATAAGGGAATGACATGTGTTTCTGACCAACAGATACAAAAAGTTGGCTTTAAAAATACTCTCTTGAAGGGAATTTCTTGGTGGTCCCATGGTTAAAACTCTCAGAGGGAATTTCCCTGGTGATCCAGTGGGTAAGGGATCCACCTTGCAGTGCAAGGGCACTGGTTCGACCCCTCCGGGGTCCCATGTGATTATATTGATTAAATCAGATAGTGTCCATCTGTACTGTAATCCTATAAATTATCGCTATCTTTTACCCTTTGTGGCACATTGGAGAAACCTGCATTTCCACTGCATGACTGAAAGTGAGGTAAGGAGAAAAGATAAAATAGGAACTTAGAGACACTGTAAGGATACTTCTTCAGGAAAAGGTAGAATTGGAACAGGAGGTCCTTAAAAAAATTAAATTGCGGACTGAGCGATTAGGACTCTGAGCTTCCACTGCAGAGAGTCATGGGTTCAACCCCTGGTTAGGGAAGTAAGGTCCTGCATGCCACATGGCGTGCCCCTCCCCTCTCCCCCAACCAGAATCGAATTGTGAAATGTGGTTACATAAAAAAGGTGATTTGTTTTAGTGAAACTTTTCACATTTCATTATGAAGCTACCTTAGCAATAAGTTAGAAGCCTGAAAGAGATAAAAAGAACTGTTTAAATTGTGACCTAGTAGTAGTCTTATGAACCTCCCTTCCTGCCCTGTTCACCCCTCATCTTGGTCCATTCTCTCAGGCCTAGGAAGTGCCTTGGGAGAATTTGATAAGCTCTGCAAGATTTCTGTGTTTGAATTTCTTGGTATTTGTTTCTATTTCCTTTTGGACCCTTTCTAAGACTTTGGGTAGACATCAAATTGGGATTTAAGATTTAGGATTTCATGGAAATTGGGACCCACTGTAAGTCTAGAACCTTTCTTTCCATATGAGTATTTAGGGGATTTGATTTTGGCCATACCATGTGGCATGTCTCAGGACCTTAGTTCCCCAACCAGAGATCAAATCCACACTCCCTGCACTGGGGAGCTGGGAGTCTTAACCATTGCACCTCCAGGGAAGTCACCATTTAGGGAATTTTTGAGGACAAGTTTTATCTCTTGAATTTAGGTCCCTGATCCATTTTGAGTTGATTTTTGTGTGTGGTGTAAGATAAGGGAATGACATGTGTTTCTGACCAACAGATACAAAAAGTTGGCTTTAAAAATACTCTCTTGAAGGGAATTTCTTGGTGGTCCCATGGTTAAAACTCTCAGAGGGAATTTCCCTGGTGATCCAGTGGGTAAGGGATCCACCTTGCAGTGCAAGGGGCACTGGTTCGACCCCTGGCCCGGGAAGATCCCATGTGCCAAGGAGCAGCTGGACCAGTGTGTCCAATTACGAGCCAGCGCTCTGGAGTGCATGCTCCCAGAGCCAGTGCTCTGCAGTGAGAGAGGTAACTGTGATGGGAGGCCCACACAGGCCAAAGAATTAAGATGGATGAAAATAAATAATTGAAGGACCAATAAAAGAGGCCAAAATTTAAAAAAAAAAAAAAAAATTAAAAAAAGATTTCCAACAGTGAAACACTTACATATCTTATGTATATAATTTAAAAAAAAAAAAAACCTCTCGGAGGACTAAAATCCTGCAAGTTGCATAACACAGCCACAAGAGAAAAAAAAGAGAAACTCTTTTGGGGCATTTGGGACAACTAATAAAAATGTGGAGAAAATATGGAATTTTGTCTGATGTCTCATTAGAGCCTGTTTCCTTTCAATTTCCTTCTTTAGTATGAAGATGAGGAAGCTGCAGAAGAATTTAAAATTGCCAGCTTTGTGGACATGGTTCGAGACTGTAGTAGGATTGGCATTCCTTACAGCTCCCAAGGTGCGTATCAGACAGCCATTTTAGAACCTGCTGGGGTGGTGTGTGAGTGAAAAGTCCTCACTTCTCCTTGCAGCAGAGGCATTTAGCTGGGAAACTTGTTGATCTATTTTCACCGAAGGAAGAGAGGGTCCAGCAGAATGAAATTTGGGGGCTTTCCTATGCCAGCTTGTGTTGGTAACGGAAGTTTCTGCAGCAAGACAGCATGCTACCAGCAGTCACATGGAAGAACTCATAAGGAATTTACCATAGCTGCTAGCTAGTCTGTACCACTTACTAAACATGAAGTGTAGATGTGGTACCTCTTGCCAGTAAGAAATAGTAATTTGGGTGACCATTAAAAATATGCTGACAGTGAAGATCAAAAATAATGTATTAGAGGACTTCCGTCATGATCAGGTGCTTAAGATGAACTTCATCTACTGCAGGGAGTGTGGGTACAGTGCCTGGTCAGGGAAACTTAAGATCCCACATACTATGGGGCATATTGGGCAAAAGAAAAAGAAAAGATGTAAAAACAGAGGGAAAAGATCAACAAGTTTAGCAGTATTTATGTCTTATTTATTAAAAAGAAAGAAAACCTTGTACATTGAAGCTTATTGTTATAAAGAAGGAAAAGTTTTTGATTTTGTACTTCCCTTGAGGAAGTGGTTAAGCTGTATTTTTTAAGGGAAAAAAGCAACGATTTTTTTTTTAATTTTGGCCTCTTTATTGGGTTATTTATTTATTTATTTATTTTCATCCATCTTTATTCTTTGTCTTGTGTGGGCCTTGCATCGCAGTGGCCTCTCTAGTTGCAGAACACATGCTCTCTGGGCACATGCGCTCCAGAGTGCTGGCTCTGCTGGCTCTTGGGCACATTGGTGCAGCTGCTTCTTGGCACGTGGGATCTTCCCGGGCCAGGGGTCGAACCGGTGCCCCTTGCAGTGCAAGGTGAACTCTCTACCCACTGGACCACCAGGGAAGTCTATGAGCCAAGTTTTGATCTGTTAATAAATACATGCACTTAGTGATACAAGTCAGATGTAATAGGTCACTATTTTCTTAATTATTTTCTTTCCCTGGAAACCAGAATGTGAAAACATAGGGAAAACTGAATTTTTTTACTTTTATATTTTTCTTGGCTTTCATTTTATATTTCTAGTGTTAATATCTAACCAGTTTATTTGTTCAATTTGTCTTTTTTTTTTTTTTTTTTAATGTGAGGCCGTAGTGAACTTGTTGAGAAATGATGCCTTTCTGACCACATTAGATCAGGTTTAGACTGCTGTATCCAGGAGGGTATTTGATACATGTTGTACTTGATTCCTCTAGGTCACTTGCAGATATTTGATATGTTTGTAGTAGAGAAATGGCCAATTGTACAAGCCTTTGCACTTGAGGGCATTGGAGGAGATGGATTTTTTACCATGAAATACGAGGTACGTATGAAAAGCAGCATGTTTGGTTTTTGTCTACCACTGGGCTGTTTTTATGAAGGCCTGCAATGTGGGTGTTCATTATAACACTCTGAAAAGCTGGCAGTGACTCCAGAGGGCATGGGGCAAGTTAAAAGACTTGAAGTGGAAAATAGTTGCTGTTTAAGGCTAGTCTCCAAATTGAGCTTCTGTGCTCTTTATTGTTGAAGCTCCTCTCTGTTTTCTTTCCTCTCCTTTCCCCATTCTGAGTTCACTGTAGCACTCCAGGCTGACTCCTTACAGCTTTTAGCGTCCTATGTCACCTACATTTGTCGTACCCACTCACCCACCCACCCACCCCTGGCCTCTGGATTGGAAGCTCCTGAAGAATAAAAGCATTCTTATTGTTGTTTGTATCTCAGAAGTTTGTGTAATTTAACTGTTAAAAGAGCCATGAAAGGGAGAGTGTAGAATTTTGTGTAAGTACTGTGTAGTAGGGGCTTCCCAGGTGGCACTCGTGATAAAGAAACCACCTGCCTATTCAGGAGATGTAAGAGACACAGGTTCAATCCATGGGTTGGAAAGATCCCCTGGAGAAGGAAATGGCAGCCCACTCCAGTATTCTTGCCTGGAGAATTCCATAGACAGAGGAACCTTGCAGTGTACTGTCCATGGGGTCAGAAAAGACTTGGACACAACTTAGCAACTAAGCAGCAACAGCTGGAGGAATAAAAAGGCTAACTTTTATGGTAAGTACAGTGTCTTATATTTCAGTATTATTTGCATCTAGAAGATGACCAGTAAGTATTGTTAAGTAAGTTACTGAACAAGAATGGGGAGAGAGTATGCATTAGGGAGGATGACTTGGTATCTGTATGCCTCCATAGGATCTCCACTGAAATGACCTGCTACCAGTGTAGGAAACCAGGAGAGGGAGCACTGACATGCTCAAAATGAGGACATAGTCGTTTAGACTGCTGTATCCAGGAGGGTATTTGATACATGTTGTACTTGATTCCTCTAGGTCACTTGCAGATATTTGATATGTTTGTAGTAGAAATGGCCAATTGTACAAGCCTTTGCACTTGAGGGCATTGGAGGAGATGGATTTTTACCATGAAATACGAGTACGTATGAAAAGCAGCATGTTTGGTTTTTGTCTACCACTGGGCTGTTTTTATGAAGGCCTGCAATGTGGGTGTTCATTATAACACTCTGAAAAGCTGGCAGTGACTCCAGAGGGCATGGGGCAAGTTAAAAGACTTGAAGTGGAAAATAGTTGCTGTTTAAGGCTAGTCTCCAAATTGAGCTTCTGTGCTCTTTATTGTTGAAGCTCCTCTCTGTTTTCTTTCCTCTCCTTTCCCCATTCTGAGTTCACTGTAGCACTCCAGGCTGACTCCTTACAGCTTTTAGCGTCCTATGTCACCTACATTTGTCGTACCCACTCACCCACCCACCCACCCCTGGCCTCTGGATTGGAAGCTCCTGAAGAATAAAAGCATTCTTATTGTTGTTTGTATCTCAGAAGTTTGTGTAATTTAACTGTTAAAAGAGCCATGAAAGGGAGAGTGTAGAATTTTGTGTAAGTACTGTGTAGTAGGGGCTTCCCAGGTGGCACTCGTGATAAAGAAACCACCTGCCTATTCAGGAGATGTAAGAGACACAGGTTCAATCCATGGGTTGGAAAGATCCCCTGGAGAAGGAAATGGCAGCCCACTCCAGTATTCTTGCCTGGAGAATTCCATAGACAGAGGAACCTTGCAGTGTACTGTCCATGGGGTCAGAAAAGACTTGGACACAACTTAGCAACTAAGCAGCAACAGCTGGAGGAATAAAAAGGCTAACTTTTATGGTAAGTACAGTGTCTTATATTTCAGTATTATTTGCATCTAGAAGATGACCAGTAAGTATTGTTAAGTAAGTTACTGAACAAGAATGGGGAGAGAGTATGCATTAGGGAGGATGACTTGGTATCTGTATGCCTCCATAGGATCTCCACTGAAATGACCTGCTACCAGTGTAGGAAACCAGGGAGAGGGAGCACTGACATGCTCAAAATGAGGACATAGTCCTAGGGAGAGAGTAAGTGGCACCTTTGGAAGCAAGGTCCAGGGCTGATTCCTATGGCTCCTTCTGAGAAGTAGCAGTGTCCTTAAGAAATGATTGGAGGGGCTTCCCTGGTGGTCCAGTGGGTAAAGAGTCTGCCTTGCGGTGCAAGGGGTACTGGTTCAATCCCTGGCCCAGGAAGATTCCACATACTGCTGAGCAGCTGGATCAGTGTCCAATTATGAGCCAGCGCTCGGGAGTACATGCTCCCAGAGCTGGTGCTCTGCAGGTAGAGAAGCCACTGCAATGGGAGGCCCACACAGGCCAAAGAATGAAGATGGATGAAAATAAATAAATAAAAAACCAATAAAAGAGGCCAAAATTTGAAAAGAAAGAAAGAAATGATTGGGAGACTTACCTGGCAAAACCTGTAATGTAGAGGGATATGGGCTGTTGGGGTGAAGAAAACACACACCACGTCAGCCCCACTTTTCTTGCCCCAGACCAGCTTTCTCACATTGATTGCAATTAGGGGAACATTAACAAGGCTGGAGGAGCTGCCCTTGATAGCAATTAATACCCTATAACTTAAAAGAATGAGGTTTCCCAGGTGGCACAGTTGGTAAAGAATCTGCCTGCCAATGCAGAGACACAAGAGACATGGGTTCAGTCCTTGGGCCAGGAAGATTCCCTGGAGGAGGAAATGGAACCGGCTCCAGTTTTCTTGCCTGGAGAATTCCATGGACAGAGGAGCCATGGCATAACAAAGAGTTGGACATGATTGAGTGTGCAATTTATAAGAATAGGGGCTTGAAAGGAGGCATGCCATAGGAGAAATAGAAGCAGCTTAAAAATTTTTAGTGATAATGGTGATGTTTATTATTAATTAGTTGCATAAAGTAAGCATTTATACTATAGTCTCATATATGCTAGACACTGTTCTCAGCATTTTGTATGAATTAACTTTAATTCCTACAATAACCCTCTCAAGTAGGTCTTGTTACCATCTGTATGCCTCCATAGGATCTCCACTGAAATGACCTGCTACCAGTGTAGGAAACCGGGGAGAGGGAGCACTGACATGCTCAAAATGAGGACATAGTCCTAGGGAGAGAGTGGCACCTTTGGAAGCAAGGTCCAGGGCTGATTCCTATGGCTCCTTCTGAGAAGTAGCAGTGTCCTTAAGAAATGATTGGAGGGGCTTCCCTGGTGGTCCAGTGGGTAAAGAGTCTGCCTTGCGGTGCAAGGGGTACTGGTTCAATCCCTGGCCCAGGAAGATTCCACATACTGCTGAGCAGCTGGATCAGTGTCCAATTATGAGCCAGCGCTCGGGAGTACATGCTCCCAGAGCTGGTGCTCTGCAGGTAGAGAAGCCACTGCAATGGGAGGCCCACACAGGCCAAAGAATGAAGATGGATGAAAATAAATAAATAAAAAACCAATAAAAGAGGCCAAAATTTGAAAAGAAAGAAAGAAATGATTGGGAGACTTACCTGGCAAAACCTGTAATGTAGAGGGATATGGGCTGTTGGGGTGAAGAAAACACACACCACGTCAGCCCCACTTTTCTTGCCCCAGACCAGCTTTCTCACATTGATTGCAATTAGGGGAACATTAACAAGGCTGGAGGAGCTGCCCTTGATAGCAATTAATACCCTATAACTTAAAAGAATGAGGTTTCCCAGGTGGCACAGTTGGTAAAGAATCTGCCTGCCAATGCAGAGACACAAGAGACATGGGTTCAGTCCTTGGGCCAGGAAGATTCCCTGGAGGAGGAAATGGAACCGGCTCCAGTTTTCTTGCCTGGAGAATTCCATGGACAGAGGAGCCATGGCATAACAAAGAGTTGGACATGATTGAGTGTGCAATTTATAAGAATAGGGGCTTGAAAGGAGGCATGCCATAGGAGAAATAGAAGCAGCTTAAAAATTTTTAGTGATAATGGTGATGTTTATTATTAATTAGTTGCATAAAGTAAGCATTTATACTATAGTCTCATATATGCTAGACACTGTTCTCAGCATTTTGTATGAATTAACTTTAATTCCTACAATAACCCTCTCAAGTAGGTCTTGTTACCATCTGTCTTTTACAGAAAGTTTAAGTGAATGTCCCAAACTCACAGAAGTAGTAGTCAGTGAGTGGCAGGGCTAGAGCCCAATTCAGAAAGTCAGGCTTTGGAGCCTATGCTCCTAACCCCTGGGCTGCCACTAGATCATTGGAAAGCAGTGCATTTGGAGGCTGCACAATTCATGCAGCTTAAATGAGGCAGGCCTCTGCCTCCTGCCTTGAGGTGCATCACACCATGAAGTCACATCCCAAAGGAACAAATTCCTTTCCAAAAAAACCTTTACAAGGTAACGTAGATTTTTCCTTGAGGGAGGTGTTTTTAGGGGCAGTGAAGTGGAAACTGTACACAGCGTATAAGAGTTGTTACTGTAAATCTTCTCTCCAAATCCCTTTCTTTAGGTTCTGCCTTTCTCTTTAGCCACTCATTTTCATTCTCTCAAATATTATTCTTGTCTCCATCTCATTTTCCCTGACCTCACTTTTCTTCCTTACCCTGTCCTTCCTGGTCCTTTAAGATATGGAGCAGTTGGCCTACTGATCAGTTCTGCCATTGTACTATCTGTCTGCCATTATACTATCTACTTCTCTCTAATCCACATATTGAAGGCCTGATAACTGCCTGAGCCAGAGAAGTTCTTCCCTCCTTTGAAAGCTAGGAGGAGAACTACAGATCCTTGCCTAACTTAATTTTTTAAACTTCTGTTTTATTGCATGCTCATACCCAAAAGAAAATCCTAAACCCAGAGGATGTTTTGTCTCTGTTGTGGTAGGTGGTACCATGAGAAAGGAAGCCAGACCCATCTGAATAGGCTGGGACTAAGTTATGGCTATAGAAACTCCTTCTTCCTGTAAGCGGTACAGGGAAATTCCTCTTCTAGGGCTTTCCTTTTCTCCAGCTTCCTTCTTCTTACTCTCCAGCTACTAGAATTATATGACCTGGTAATGTAAATTTACATTAAGCAACTCCTCAAGGGGAGAATTGTAAAAGCAAGCTTCTGAATAATAGCTATAGAGTAAGGATTTATTCACCTGCTGATAGACAAACGTAAGATTTCTGTACTGAAAGGTAGAATAAACCCTATGAAAAAATTCAAAACATAAGAAAGAGACTGTAGTATATTAGATGCAGGGATAGATAAGCATGCTTTTAAAAACTATTTTCTCCAGGAAATAAAATAAAAATGGAGAAAAATACCTCTTTTGTACTATTCAGGAATGTAGTTTATAGAAAGAGAAACTTATGGTACCTAGAGCAAGCAGAATTAAAAAGGGAGATGGATGGCATATGAGGAAATTTTATTATAAGTCTCAAAATTCATTAGTAGAATTAAGATTTGAATTTAAAAATAGAAATCAGGGAGATTGGCCAAATAGGGAAGTAGAAAGGCCTTGAGCTCACCTCACAACCCTCTCACAAGCACACCAAAGTCACAATTATTTGCAGAACAACTGTTGATGAAAAAAGACCATAACCTACTAGAAAAGACCTTTTACAACTAAAGACAAGGCATGAACCACAATAAGGCAGATAGGAACAGGATAAAAGTCATCTCCTTTTTGTCTCCATCTCATTTTCCTGACTCTTTGGAAGATATGGAGCAGTTGGCCTACTGATCAGTTCTGCCATTGTACTATCTGTCTGCCATTATACTATCTACTTCTCTCTAATCCACATATTGAAGGCCTGATAACTGCCTGAGCCAGAGAAGTTCTTCCCTCCTTTGAAAGCTAGGAGGAGAACTACAGATCCTTGCCTAACTTAATTTTTTAAACTTCTGTTTTATTGCATGCTCATACCCAAAAGAAAATCCTAAACCCAGAGGATGTTTTGTCTCTGTTGTGGTAGGTGGTACCATGAGAAAGGAAGCCAGACCCATCTGAATAGGCTGGGACTAAGTTATGGCTATAGAAACTCCTTCTTCCTGTAAGCGGTACAGGGAAATTCCTCTTCTAGGGCTTTCCTTTTCTCCAGCTTCCTTCTTCTTACTCTCCAGCTACTAGAATTATATGACCTGGTAATGTAAATTTACATTAAGCAACTCCTCAAGGGGAGAATTGTAAAAGCAAGCTTCTGAATAATAGCTATAGAGTAAGGATTTATTCACCTGCTGATAGACAAACGTAAGATTTCTGTACTGAAAGGTAGAATAAACCCTATGAAAAAATTCAAAACATAAGAAAGAGACTGTAGTATATTAGATGCAGGGATAGATAAGCATGCTTTTAAAAACTATTTTCTCCAGGAAATAAAATAAAAATGGAGAAAAATACCTCTTTTGTACTATTCAGGAATGTAGTTTATAGAAAGAGAAACTTATGGTACCTAGAGCAAGCAGAATTAAAAAGGGAGATGGATGGCATATGAGGAAATTTTATTATAAGTCTCAAAATTCATTAGTAGAATTAAGATTTGAATTTAAAAATAGAAATCAGGGAGATTGGCCAAATAGGGAAGTAGAAAGGCCTTGAGCTCACCTCACAACCCTCTCACAAGCACACCAAAGTCACAATTATTTGCAGAACAACTGTTGATGAAAAAAGACCATAACCTACTAGAAAAGACCTTTTACAACTAAAGACAAGGCATGAACCACAATAAGGCAGATAGGAACGATGGACTTGTGATATAGTCAAGTTCTGTTCCCCCAGGTAGGTGACCCACAACTGGAGAATAGTTACATTGCAGAGCTTCTACAACAGTGAGAGTTCTGGGCACCCCATTGGGCTCCTTAGCCTGAAAGTCCTGCACTGGGAAAATGAACTACCAGAGCATTTGATTTTGAAGGCCATCAGGGGTTAATTTCAGGAGTCCCACAGGACTGGGGAATATAGAGACTTCATATCACACACTCTGGGACTCAGGACAAAAGCAATCACCTGATCGGACCCTGGGCCAGACTTACCAGCTGGTGTAGAGGAGTCTTCAAGAGAAGCAAGAGGCAACTGCAGCTCACCCTGGAGACGTAGATGCTAATGGCACCTATTCCTTGGGTGTGCCCTTCTACCATGTGGACATTGGTGGTAGTGGGCTTCATTGTAGAATCCTCCCTCTAGCTCATTAGCACCAAGACCTGGCCTCAGGCCAAATGACGTGGGTGGAGGAACAGCCTCACCCATCAGCAGGCAGACTACCTAGAGACTCCCTGAGCTCACAGCTACCTCTAGACATACCCATACCCACCAGAAGCAAGACCCAGCTCCACCCACCAGTGAGAAGGCACCAGTCCCAGAATCCTCTGATCCTTGACCCTGCCCTCCAGGAAGCCTGCTGTGGCCTCTGAATCAGCCTTACCGACCAGTGGTCAGACACCAAATATAGACAGATCAGACTCCCACAGCCTGTGAATCCAGCCTGCCCAAAGCAGGCTAGACCCTGACTTAAGATGGCCTTGGCCCTGGCCCTGCCCACACAGAGAGGCATATACAAGCTTCAGGACACCCTGAGCCCCAAATCCAACTGTGTTATCCTTCTCCCCCAATGACACAACACCAGCTCTGAGATCCTTGAGCCCGAAAATCAGACTCCAGGACCCCAGGTCTGCCTGTCAGTAGTCTGGTACTAACCCTAAGACCTGACTTCATCCACTTATAGTCCTAGGGTCTTCTCGTGACTCTGCCTAACAGTGAGCCAGCACTAGTCCTGGGGCTCCCTGAAGTGCTCCAGCCCACCAACCAGCAGTCAGCAGCCTCTGCACAAGGCAAGGCCTGGTAACCAACTGGGCCAGGTGCCAACAAAACCTGTCACATCACCTAAATAGCCCTCCACAAAAAAGGGACCCATGCAGCCCTTGTGGGGAGACTCCTAGAGCATGCAGCTTGGGTGGTGAGAGGGGAGTGCACTGCTGAGATGCATAGGATGTCCCCTACACGCCACTTCACTAACATCGGGAAACATAACTAACCTCCCATATAAGTAAGAATACATACAGCAACTTAGGCAAAATGAGATGACAGAGGAACATGTTACAGTCAAAGGAGTAAGAAAAAACCGAGAAAATAAGTGAAAAAGGCAGTCTTCCCAAGAAAGTGCAGATAGTGATAACAAAGATGATCAGAAATGTGGGAGAAGAATAGATGAACAGAGTGAGAAATTAGGAGTTTTAAAGAGAAAATAGAACAACTAGAGATGAAGAATACAACTGAAATAAAAAATACATTAAAGGGTGTCCCTGGTGGTCCAG
Source organism: Tragulus kanchil (assembly GCA_022376925.1). Classification (NCBI taxonomy): domain Eukaryota; kingdom Metazoa; phylum Chordata; class Mammalia; order Artiodactyla; family Tragulidae; genus Tragulus; species Tragulus kanchil. The sequence continues at coordinate 38,689,558 of JAIOJX010000031.1, read as the reverse complement.
TGGGTAAGGATACCGCCTTGCAGTGCAAGGGGCACCAGTTCGATCCCTGGCCTAGGAAGATCCCACGTGCCACGGAGTGGCTGGGCCGATGTGTCCAGTTACCGAGCTGGAGCTCTAGAGTGCGTGTGCCCAGAGCCAGTGCTCTGCAACAACAGAGGCCACCACGATGGGAGACCCACACGGGCCAAAGAACAAACATAGATGAAAAACAGATAAATGAAGGACCAATAGAAGTGGCCCGCCTGCCCCCCTCCCTCCCCCACCCCCCCCTCAAAAAAAATACATTAGAAGGAATCAGTAGATTAAATGTTACGGAAGAATGAATCAGCAAGCTGGAAGACAAGGTAGCGGAAGTCACTGATGCTGAATAGAAAAAAGAATGAAATGACATTTAAGAGACTTCTGGGACAACATCAAGCACAGTAATATTTGCATTATGGGGATCTTGGAAGGATAAGAGAGAAAAAGGTACTAAGAACATGCTTCTGTAACGTGAGATAGGGTATAGTCCTCAAAGTCCAGGAAACGTACTAACCCTAAGCCTGACTTCATCAAGCCTGGGCCACTCTGCCTAACAGTGGGCCAGCACTAGCCCTGGGGCTCCCTGAAGTGCTCCAGCCCACCAACCAGCAGTCAGCAGCCTCTGCACAAGGCAAGGCCTGGTAACCAACTGGGCCAGGTGCCAACAAAACCTGTCACATCACCTAAATAGCCCTCCACAAAAAAGGGACCCATGCAGCCCTTGTGGGGAGACTCCTAGAGCATGCAGCTTGGGTGGTGAGAGGGGAGTGCACTGCTGAGATGCATAGGATGTCCCCTACACGCCACTTCACTAACATCGGGAAACATAACTAACCTCCCATATAAGTAAGAATACATACAGCAACTTAGGCAAAATGAGATGACAGAGGAACATGTTACAGTCAAAGGAGTAAGAAAAAACCGAGAAAATAAGTGAAAAAGGCAGTCTTCCCAAGAAAGTGCAGATAGTGATAACAAAGATGATCAGAAATGTGGGAGAAGAATAGATGAACAGAGTGAGAAATTAGGAGTTTTAAAGAGAAAATAGAACAACTAGAGATGAAGAATACAACTGAAATAAAAAATACATTAAAGGGTGTCCCTGGTGGTCCAGTGGGTAAGGATACCGCCTTGCAGTGCAAGGGGCACCAGTTCGATCCCTGGCCTAGGAAGATCCCACGTGCCACGGAGTGGCTGGGCCGATGTGTCCAGTTACCGAGCTGGAGCTCTAGAGTGCGTGTGCCCAGAGCCAGTGCTCTGCAACAACAGAGGCCACCACGATGGGAGACCCACACGGGCCAAAGAACAAACATAGATGAAAAACAGATAAATGAAGGACCAATAGAAGTGGCCCGCCTGCCCCCCTCCCTCCCCCACTCCCACCCCCCCAAAAAAAATACATTAGAAGGAATCAGTAGATTAAATGTTACGGAAGAATGAATCAGCAAGCTGGAAGACAAGGTAGCGGAAGTCACTGATGCTGAATAGAAAAAAGAATGAAATGACATTTAAGAGACTTCTGGGACAACATCAAGCACAGTAATATTTGCATTATGGGGATCTTGGAAGGATAAGAGAGAAAAAGGTACTAAGAACATGCTTCTGTAACGTGAGATAGGGTATAGTCCTCAAAGTCCAGGAAATGTGAAGAGTCCCATACAGGGTTAACCCAAAGAGGAACACACCAAGATACATTGTAATCAAAGTGGAAAAGTTAAGGAGAATATTAAAAGCAGCAAGACAAACAATAAGTAACATACAAGGGAACTCTCATAAGGCTGTCAGATAACTTTTAAGCAGAAACTCTGCAGGCTAGAAGGGGTTATATGGTAAGCTTAAAGTGATGAAAAAACCTATGAGCGTGCTTATGCTACCCAGTAATGCACCTATTCATATTTGTTAGAGAGAGTAATAGTTTTATAGGCAAGTAAAAGCTGAGTTCACCATCAAACCAGCTTTACAACAAATGTTAAAGGAACTTCTCTACATGAAAAAGAAAAGACTTCAACTAGAAACATGAAAATTATGAAAAGAAGAAGGTAAAGGAAAACATACAAAAAAGTAGGAAACCATCCATCCGTAAACCTAGTAGATAAAATGATTAAGGTTAAAAGCTAAAAGTAAAATCCAGAATATCTACAGTAAGCATTTAAGAGATACACAAAACAATTAGATGTAAAAATGTGATGTCAAAAATAGTAGTTGGGAGAAAACCAAGATCACAACTAGCAGCTGAAGAGACATCAACAAGAAGACCCTGGAACCCACCAAAAATAGTAATTGGGAAGGGAGAAGAGTACACTGTGGGATTGTTAAAATGCATTTGAAATTAACAACGTAATCAACTATGTATATAGATTGTTATATACAACTTCATGATAACCACAAATCAAAATTCTGTAATAGACACAAAAAAGAAAAATCCAAACATAGCACTAAAGGTAGTCACCAAATCACAAGAAAATAAAAGAAAGGGAAAAAAGACCTACAAAAGCAACCTCAAAACAACAAAATAGCAATAAAACATACATATCAATGGTTACCTTAAATATAAATGATGCTAATGCTCCAATCAGAAGACACAGAATAGCTAAGTGGATACAAAAATAAGACACTGCCTAGAGGAGACTCACTTCTGCATCTAAAGACATGGACTGAAAGTGAGGAGGTGGAAAAAGATATTCCATGCAAACAGAGATTGAAAGAAAGCTAGGGCTGCAATACTTAGACAAAATAAGCCCTAAAATAAAGGCTGTTGTAAAAGACGAAGAAGGATACCACATCATAGTCAAGGGATAAATACATGAAGGTAAAACAGTTGCAAGTATTTATGAACCCAACATAGGAGCACCTAAATATATAAGACAAATATTAATGGAAAGAAAGGGAGGAATTGACACTAACACAATAATAGAGGAGGATTTTAACACTCCATTTACATCAATGGGCGGATCATCCAGACAGAAAATCAGTAAGGAAGCAGTGGCCTTAAATGACAAATTAGACCAAATGGATGGTCTAATCTGTCATTTAAGGCCAGTATTGATGTGTGTTGTACTGAAGGTGAAGGAAGAAGAAAACATGTGAAATTGTTCTAGAACAGTTGCTGATGCATGCTCAGAGCTAGTAGTAGTGCTTGTTCTCACTAGTTAGACTCGAAAAGTGAGTAATTCAGAAGGGGCATTGGATACAGGCCTCAGGAGGGTTTTTGTCTCAGTAGTGAGAAATAATCAGCCCTAATGTGAAGCGTTGCTGTGTATCCTCCTAACAATTTATGAAAGTAAGACCTGAGAGGATCACTGTTTCCAGGTAGCTGCATTCCAGAACAAAACCCACAGATATTTATAGGAGTATGAAAATATCTAGCATCCAACAAGGTAAAATTCGGCATTTGGCACTCAAAGATTATCAGTTTACAAGTAAGTGGGAATACATGACTAATAATTAGGTAATCGGTCAATCACAGTTTACCTGAAATTGACAGAAATGTTAGAATTAGCAGATCAGGATATTAAAAGCAGTTATTCTTATATCCTATATATTCAGGAAGGTAGAGGAAGATGGTTCATGTTAAACAGAAAATCTAAAAAAGACCCAGGTAGAACTTATAGAAATGAAAATTGCAGTATCTAAGATGAAAAATACACTAATGCATAGCTTTTGACCTTCAAGGTAATTTACAAAAATAAGACACTGCCTAGAGGAGACTCACTTCTGCATCTAAAGACATGGACTGAAAGTGAGGAGGTGGAAAAAGATATTCCATGCAAACAGAGATTGAAAGAAAGCTAGGGCTGCAATACTTAGACAAAATAAGCCCTAAAATAAAGGCTGTTGTAAAAGACGAAGAAGGATACCACATCATAGTCAAGGGATAAATACATGAAGGTAAAACAGTTGCAAGTATTTATGAACCCAACATAGGAGCACCTAAATATATAAGACAAATATTAATGGAAAGAAAGGGAGGAATTGACACTAACACAATAATAGAGGAGGATTTTAACACTCCATTTACATCAATGGGCGGATCATCCAGACAGAAAATCAGTAAGGAAGCAGTGGCCTTAAATGACAAATTAGACCAAATGGATGGTCTAATCTGTCATTTAAGGCCAGTATTGATGTGTGTTGTACTGAAGGTGAAGGAAGAAGAAAACATGTGAAATTGTTCTAGAACAGTTGCTGATGCATGCTCAGAGCTAGTAGTAGTGCTTGTTCTCACTAGTTAGACTCGAAAAGTGAGTAATTCAGAAGGGGCATTGGATACAGGCCTCAGGAGGGTTTTTGTCTCAGTAGTGAGAAATAATCAGCCCTAATGTGAACGTTGCTGTGTATCCTCCTAACAATTTATGAAAGTAAGACCTGAGAGGATCACTGTTTCCAGGTAGCTGCATTCCAGAACAAAACCCACAGATATTTATAGGAGTATGAAAATATCTAGCATCCAACAAGGTAAAATTCGGCATTTGGCACTCAAAGATTATCAGTTTACAAGTAAGTGGGAATACATGACTAATAATTAGGTAATCGGTCAATCACAGTTTACCTGAAATTGACAGAAATGTTAGAATTAGCAGATCAGGATATTAAAAGCAGTTATTCTTATATCCTATATATTCAGGAAGGTAGAGGAAGATGGTTCATGTTAAACAGAAAATCTAAAAAAGACCCAGGTAGAACTTATAGAAATGAAAATTGCAGTATCTAAGATGAAAAATACACTAACTGGCAGTAGCATTGTTAGACCCTGTCAAAGAAAAGATTAATGAATTTGAAACCATAGTAGTAGAAACTATCCAAGATGAATAAAGCACGGAGAGACTAAAGAAGCCAAAAGAGTGGAAAGAGCATCAATGATTGCCAAATCAGTCATAGGACAGAATAAACACGTTTTAAAACTCAAAAAAGATTTTTTTCCTCCTATTAATCCTTTCTTAGAAAGCTATTGGAGGATGTGCTCTAACAAACAAGGAAGTCAGCCAAGGAGGAGGAGACAAATTAAGCCATGGAATCAGATCCATCATGTGAGAGCTCCAGAATGAAGAAAAAGAAAAAGAATTGATAGATTATCTGACATCTTTAAATCATTGGTTCTCAATTGGGATGATTTTGCTGTCCCGTCCCTACCTTCCCCCCAGTATTTGAATATGCTTTTGATTTGCCTAGACAGGAGAGGGGGTTTGTTATTGGCATCTGGTGAGTAAGAGGCCAAAGATGTTGCACAAGACAATGCACAGGGCAGCCCCTTACAACAGAGAAATAACTGGTCCCCAAATTACAGCAGTATTGCTATTGAGAAAGCCTAGTGTGAGGATATTTGCAAATTAAGTGGGGAAGGTAGAAAAAAATTCAGGATTTTTTTTTTAATTACACAAGTTTTAAAAAATGAAGCTGTTGGTAGCTTTTGGAAAAACAACATTTGTTTAAGAAAGCAAATAGTATGGTATACACTTGGTGTGCAGTAAATTTTATATATGTATTTCATATATATCCTTCATATTATAAACAGTAACTGCTAGTAAAACCAAAAAAATCAGATCATATTAGATAAAGTTAAGGCATGTATTTGGGAAAAAATGTAAGAATGGGGGTAAATGTAGCAGAGCTATGTCGTTGTCATAAGTCAGTATTTAATTTCTGAATTAATAAATCAAGAAATAGTGATATAAGCTTACATCAAAATATGGAGGTTGGGCTTCCTCTGTGGCTCAGTGGATAAGAACCCGTCTGCCAATGCAGGAGACACAGGTTCAAGCCCTGATAGAACTTATAGAAATGAAAATTGCAGTATCTAAGATGAAAAATACACTAACTGGCAGTAGCATTGTTAGACCCTGTCAAAGAAAAGATTAATGAATTTGAAACCATAGTAGTAGAAACTATCCAAGATGAATAAAGCACGGAGAGACTAAAGAAGCCAAAAGAGTGGAAAGAGCATCAATGATTGCCAAATCAGTCATAGGACAGAATAAACACGTTTTAAAACTCAAAAAAGATTTTTTTCCTCCTATTAATCCTTTCTTAGAAAGCTATTGGAGGATGTGCTCTAACAAACAAGGAAGTCAGCCAAGGAGGAGGAGACAAATTAAGCCATGGAATCAGATCCATCATGTGAGAGCTCCAGAATGAAGAAAAAGAAAAAGAATTGATAGATTATCTGACATCTTTAAATCATTGGTTCTCAATTGGGATGATTTTGCTGCCCCGTCCCTACCTTCCCCAGTATTTGAATATGCTTTTGATTTGCCTAGACAGGAGAGGGGGTTTGTTATTGGCATCTGGTGAGTAAGAGGCCAAAGATGTTGCACAAGACAATGCACAGGGCAGCCCCTTACAACAGAGAAATAACTGGTCCCCAAATTACAGCAGTATTGCTATTGAGAAAGCCTAGTGTGAGGATATTTGCAAATTAAGTGGGGAAGGTAGAAAAAAATTCAGGATTTTTTTTTTAATTACACAAGTTTTAAAAAATGAAGCTGTTGGTAGCTTTTGGAAAAACAACATTTGTTTAAGAAAGCAAATAGTATGGTATACACTTGGTGTGCAGTAAATTTTATATATGTATTTCATATATATCCTTCATATTATAAACAGTAACTGCTAGTAAAACCAAAAAAATCAGATCATATTAGATAAAGTTAAGGCATGTATTTGGGAAAAAATGTAAGAATGGGGGTAAATGTAGCAGAGCTATGTCGTTGTCATAAGTCAGTATTTAATTTCTGAATTAATAAATCAAGAAATAGTGATATAAGCTTACATCAAAATATGGAGGTTGGGCTTCCTCTGTGGCTCAGTGGATAAGAACCCGTCTGCCAATGCAGGAGACACAGGTTCAAGCCCTGATCTGGGAAGATCCCACATACTGCAGAGCAACTAAACCCACACATCAACAAAGACCCAGCACAGCCAAAAATAAATAAATAAAAGTTTAAAAAAAAAAATGGAGGTAATTACCAAGCATAAAATGTTAAAAAACTTCAGTTGGGTGTTTGTGAGAATTGAGACTAGTGGTGGTTTGTGAAAGATTGGAGTAGGGATTTAAATTTTTTCATTACAGGCCTTTAGTATTAGTATTTGATTTTTTAAAACTATAATAATAATATTGTTCTAATTAATATTTTAAACAAAGACAAAATATATTTATGTGTCTATATAAATGTGTATATGCCCACTATTGATGATATTCAAACAATATGCCAACATCTCTGAATCTGAAAAGATAGTTTCCTTGAATGTAACACATTGATAAAATTTTGATATATTATTCACTAAGATAGTCATTTCTAAATCTCAAAATAATTCTTTTTTTTAAAAAGTCTATTTATTTATTTATTTTTGACTATTCTGGGTTTTCACTGCTGCTGCAGGCTCTTCTCCCAGTTGCAGGGAGTGGGGCCTACTCTCTAGTTGAGGTGAGCTGGTTTCTTTTTGCAGTGATATCTCTTGTTGTGGAGCTCGGGCTCTAGGGCATACAAACTTCAATAGCTGCGGCACATGGGCTCAGTAGTTGTAGCTCCAAGGCTCTAGAGCACAGGCTCCATAGTTGTGACTCATGGACTTAGTTGCTCTACAGCACGTGGGGTCTTCCCGGATCAGAGATTGAACCCATGTCTCCTGCATTGGCAGGTGAACTCTTCACCACTGAGCTACCCGGGAAACCCTCAAAATAATTCTGATTGTCCTGATGATACTGACTCGGTTATTTCATTGTTTTCCCACTTGTCCTGCAGTTGCAAGATGTGAGTTTGAATCTGTGGAATGTCTACAGCAAGATGGATCCTATGTCTCTAGAGAGTTTGCTTTCCGAGGTAAGGAGTCACACTGTATTTAACATACAAATACTATAAGCTGCTCAGTTATCCACTAGTGGTATTTAACTTGTAGAAACGTCGGGATATATTTTAGTTTGCTTTAGGTAAAGAATTGAGCAGTTTGTTATTTGATTGTTATCTTGAACTCCTTGGAAATGGAAGAGGCCCTGGGAAAGAGATACCACTTCTTCCACTCTGAGGAAACCTCACCTGAGATGAGACCAGGGCTGCCTGCCTTGTCCAAAGTGTAGGTTTTCACCTAAAGACATTCTTTCTTTTGGCTGGACCTTAGGCACCAAAGGGTGCCTTTTTTTCACTCTTTCTCTGGCATGAAAGGATTAAAAAGTTAGGGTATGCCTTAAAGGAATCAAATATTTAGGGGTTGTCAACATTTTTCTGTGAAGGCATGGGTAAAAGCATTCTAGACCTTGTGGGGCCTGTCTTTGTTTTAACTATTCAACAGTGTCATTGTAGACAATGCTTTAATGAATGGATATGTCTGTACTCCAAGGAAGCTTTACTTACAAAAATATATGGCCTGCTAACAGGCTATAATTTGCTGACTCCTAGATTAAATTTTTCATCTGAACTTTGAAGAAAAAGTTCACTGTAGGTGGAACAATTTGGAACAAAGAACAACAGACAAAACAAAGATATAAGTACTTTGTTTAAACAGCTCAGTAGTGTCTCTCAGCAGTCATGCATGGGATATGCATGGAAAATGAACAGTTTATATGTAACCTTTTAATGAAATTAGCTGTGAAATTAAGATCCAACAAAAGTAATTCCAAAAATTCCATCAGTCTCACTATGCCTATATTTTAAGTAAAATGTTAGCAAATAGTATCATATTGAAAGAACAGTCTCTAATCAAGTAGGGTATATTGAGGGTTTAATGTTTAGCTTAATGTTAGGAAATCTATTAATGTAACCACTGTGCTAATTTTTCTCCTTGGAACCATTTAAGATGGTTCAATAGATGCCAAAAAGACATTTGATGGAATTGAACATCCATTCTGTTTAAACATTTCTAATAAACTAGGAATATAAAGGAAAAATAAAACCTGAACATGTTGTCTGTGAAAAGACCTAATCATCATCATCAATCCATGGCTTGGCTAATTATGGGAAAAAGTGAAAGTGCAAAAATTTATAACATTAAATGTGTAAGAAGAATAGGAATTACCTAGTGGTCCAGTGGTTAGGACTCCATGCTTCTACTACTGGGGTCTCAGGTTCAGTTCCTGGTCAGGGAAATGGATCCCACATGCCATGTGGCGTGGCCAAAAAAAAAAAAAAAAACCGTAAGAATGATAAATAAGATTTAACTACCAACAACTAAGAGTGATAAATAATATAGAAATTTCTGCAGAGTATTTAGGACCCATGCCCCACTTGCATGCAGTGCCCTGAATATGAGGAAGCTGCAGGTCACATGTGGAGGCTAGACATTAGGGTATGCCTTAAAGGAATCAAATATTTAGGGGTTGTCAACATTTTTCTGTGAAGGCATGGGTAAAAGCATTCTAGACCTTGTGGGGCCTGTCTTTGTTTTAACTATTCAACAGTGTCATTGTAGACAATGCTTTAATGAATGGATATGTCTGTACTCCAAGGAAGCTTTACTTACAAAAATATATGGCCTGCTAACAGGCTATAATTTGCTGACTCCTAGATTAAATTTTTCATCTGAACTTTGAAGAAAAAGTTCACTGTAGGTGGAACAATTTGGAACAAAGAACAACAGACAAAACAAAGATATAAGTACTTTGTTTAAACAGCTCAGTAGTGTCTCTCAGCAGTCATGCATGGGATATGCATGGAAAATGAACAGTTTATATGTAACCTTTTAATGAAATTAGCTGTGAAATTAAGATCCAACAAAAGAAATTTCCCAAAAAATTCCATCAGTCTCACTATGCCTATATTTTAAGTAAAATGTTAGCAAATAGTATCATATTGAAAGAACAGTCTCTAATCAAGTAGGGTATATTGAGGGTTTAATGTTTAGCTTAATGTTAGGAAATCTATTAATGTAACCACTGTGCTAATTTTTCTCCTTGGAACCATTTAAGATGGTTCAATAGATGCCAAAAAGACATTTGATGGAATTGAACATCCATTCTGTTTAAACATTTCTAATAAACTAGGAATATAAAGGAAAAATAAAACCTGAACATGTTGTCTGTGAAAAGACCTAATCATCATCATCAATCCATGGCTTGGCTAATTATGGGAAAAAGTGAAAGTGCAAAAATTTATAACATTAAATGTGTAAGAAGAATAGGAATTACCTAGTGGTCCAGTGGTTAGGACTCCATGCTTCTACTACTGGGGTCTCAGGTTCAGTTCCTGGTCAGGGAAATGGATCCCACATGCCATGTGGCGTGGCCAAAAAAAAAAAAAAAAACCGTAAGAATGATAAATAAGATTTAACTACCAACAACTAAGAGTGATAAATAATATAGAAATTTCTGCAGAGTATTTAGGACCCATGCCCCACTTGCATGCAGTGCCCTGAATATGAGGAAGCTGCAGGTCACATGTGGAGGCTAGACATAGCATTGTAGTTTTGAGAACATTGAGGTATCTCCATAGTTAATGGCATAGGGCTCAGAAGTTGGAACATGCAACGCCAGCTTGTGGGCGCCAGGGCACAGGCTTAGCTATTGTGGCACACAGGCTCAGCTGTGGTTGTCTTGTGGTAGAGGATCCTCTCAGACCAGCAATCAAATCCATGTCGCCTGCATTAGCAGGCGAATTCCTAACCACTGGACCACCAGAGAAGTCCCCATATTACCTCTGAAAAATCTACTTTTTTCCCCCTTCTCTCTTCTCTTGCACAGCTGCTTCATAGTCTCCAAAGTTCTTTTTTTTTTTTTTTTTAAATCTTTTTTTCTCTTCACTATCCCCATTTGAAGTCATCTGAGAGCAGACACTGATGGATGCCAGCCTAGGGCCAAGAGTCCTGTCTGAAGTTCAGAGTCCTTCTTTAATGGGCAAGAGCTGAGACACACTGACATGTTTCTGGAGTTTGCAAACTTTTGCTACTTGTCTGACTTTGATATCTATCTGGGCCTGTCTTCTGGATTTGGCATTGAGTCTGAGCAGATAGACTTTACTTTCTTCATCATCAGATCTAACAAACCAACTCTATTTCCATACACAGTATCCATTTCCACAAATGTACTGTTTGTGCTGGGGAAATTTTTTGAGAATAATGTGTCCAGTGGAAACCACGCAGGCTCTGGGTATTTCTTAGCTAGATATATTTTCACTTTTGCTGATTGTTAGTATTGAATCCTCAGGTCACTTTACCTATTTAGTACCTCAGTCTCCTTATATATATACTTATAGTACTCAAGGATATTAGAAAGACTTAAATATGTCAGTATACATAGAGATACCTATATATATATGAACATTTCATATATAATGGTAGTTAATTTTGATATGAGAATTCATTGTGTCTTCCATTTCAGTCATAATGTGAACTCCTGGTGGTCTAGTGGTAAGAATTTGGTGGTCTTAGTCATAGCATGGAGCTGAAAGAAGAATTTAATGATTCATTTCACCTTATCCTGTAATTAGTACTGACATATCCACCTACCTCAGGGAAGTTTTTTGGGAGCATAGTGCTGACCTTCTCCTGTGTATCCCCCAAAGCATTAAGTGTTTTTCACCTGGAAGATAACCAGGGAATGACTGCTGCCAAACTGTATAACTACTTTCTTATCATAGATCCACACCAAAGTGAGTATCCCCATGTAGACTTTTAAAATAGAAACGTACTTCTGAGTTTGTTTCTGAGTAGAATTGGAAAACAAAATATATTCTGTACTATGGCTTTATTGGTTCTCTTTGTTTTCCTAAGCCTCACAAAGGAAAGTATTCTGGTATAGCCCCAGGAGTTAGATAGAGCCAAGCAGGTGAGGCACAGACCCACAGTGGGGTTCACAGCCTCAGATGTGACTCCCCTGAGGCCAGTGATATGCCTTATGGGTGTCTGAGGGACAGAGCAAACAAATGTCAGGAAATCTGGGGGGAGGCTCAGATGTTCTTAGCCAGTTCAAGCTAAGCTGATGGTAGAGGCAGAGAAATTGACAAGTATGGCAGATATCTAGCGTTTAAGACCTGGTAATAAGCACTTTCTACAGGTTATTTCATTTAATCCCTGTAATGTCTCTATAAGGTAAATAGTCGTCCTCCCATTACACACATAAGGCATTTGTGGCTCAGAAAGGTTTGTTTCTTTACCCAAGGTCACACAGTCAGTAAGAGCAAAGGCAAAGGTTCTGGCACAAGTCTCTGATCCTAACTGTACTTTCAGTTCTAAAATGTAGTGGCAGCTAGCTGGAAATGCAGAGTGGATCTGAGACCAGAAGGGTTGGGCAGACACTGAAGGTCTGTGAGTAGTGTGACAATTGAAAGAGTGGAGAGTGCAGTTCTCTTCACAATCCAGGTGGGATAAAGCAGTGCCAAAGTGGGAAGACTCTCCTGACCTCAGGATCAGGGCCCCTGACTGAACCTAATAGCAGTGGGTCAGCATCTGAAACTCCAGAGGTCTGGTTTACTGGGACAAAGGGAAGAAGTGGTATGGCAAGGCACCCTGACCCAGACAATTGTAGAACACCATTTGTTTATACTAAAAAATACCTATGTGAAATGAGGATGAGAGAGTATTTTCCAAAATGCTAATGATTTCTATTCTATATTTCCTGAGTTTTCTGGAATGAATATTTATTATGTGCATCTGTTATGTGCATTTTTAAAGACTTTTTATTAAAATAACACAGATTCCAAAAGCAGCATAAAACTAGTATATAGCCTAATATTTATCATAAAACAAACCAATAGAACCTTGCTAGCCACCCCAGAAGCAATCTGAGTACTTTCTGCCAAGTCTATCCCCTCCTTCCTCTCTCAAGAGTAACACCATCCTGAATTCTATGGTAACCACTTCCTTTTCTTTGCAGTTTATCGTCCAGGTGTACTTCTGTAACCACATAGTTGAGCTTTGCCTGCTTCTGGGTGTTTTAGGTTTCTTCTGCGTAGAGGTTCCCCCTCCTTCTCTTTGTTCCCATCCATCCCTTGCTAACTACCCATTGAAGAAACCAGATCATCTGTCTTATACTTGTCCTTACTGGGATTTTATTGATTGCATTCCTATGATGTAGTTTAACAGTTTTCCTGTCTTTTGAATCTCCTGATGCTAGTAATTGATTCTAGAGGTTTAATCAGTTTCAGGATTGACTTTTAGAGGGAAAACTGCTTCATTGTTTCTAAGTCTCTTCAGTGGACAAAGCTAGGAAAGTCTCTGTCTCTCCCGCTCTGTGTGTGTGTGTGTGTGTGTACACACATACATCTATACATATACATATACACACATATGTACACATACCTGATTTTTATCCTATATTATGTATAAAACATACTCAGAAAACATTATCAGCACTGTCTCCTATATATTGCTGAAAATAATTTTAGACATACATTGATATATGCATATAATATTTATTATATGTAATATAATACATGCATATATGTTATAAATAAAATATAGATCTCCTAGGCAGCAAATACTGAAGCCGTTTGAGAATATTGTTTATACTAAGTATTGCCAGCAGAGGTCCATTGTGCTTTATGCCTAAGGCCTGACATAGAGTCATTGCATGGTTAACTCAGAGTTCATGGGTCTGAGTGCTTATGTATCTACAAAGAGATCAGTCGGGAAGAGTGTAGATCCAGATAGCAAATTTTAGTGCAGCAGACAAGATGCCTGCTGTAAGCAAGGCCTGGGCTGGGTACTTGTTATGTGCGTTGAGCCAGTCTGAGATGGCCAGTGAAGACTGCTCTCCAGGGACTGCCCTGATGGTACCAGGGAAAGCAAACCACTAGTCTACTTTCTTCTGTACATTTGGCTTTTCTGAGTGTTTCATATATTGTTGTCTTTTATATCTGGCTTCTTTATCTGGGGATAATGTGTTTTGAGGTTTATCTATGTGGTAACAAGATATCCATAGTTTGCTACCACCCTTTAAAGAACATATTTAAATGGTCTTGTATTTTGACAACAGATGTGATTTCATAATTCTGGTTTTCTGAAGTATCTTCTTAAATGACCAAATGCATTATCTTTTTCATTTTCTTTCTAGGATTTGGTGGCTTTTGAACATCAGTGGACTAACTTCTTCGCTAATTTTGACACAGAAATTCCCTTCTTGCTAGAATTGTCTGAATCTCAGGCGGGTGAGGTATGTAAAGAAAGGGTCAAAAAGAAAGAAAGAACTGGCTGATTTATTTATTCTTTTTATTTTTATTAATTTTTTTTTCAGACTATAACACTGCCAGTCCTAAGTTGGTTACCATTTTCTTAAACTTTGTTGCATACCATAGAGAAAATTTTAACTCCTGTGCCACCCCTATATAAGAAGTTTTTTTTCTGTGCCAGTTTCTCTGTAAGAAAAATACTCATTTTTCAGATGTGGTACGCTTATCAGTATGGAATTCTTTTGGGCACCAGTTAATAAGCCTGGGAATAATTCTTCACATGTGAATAGTGCTTTCTTTCTAGGCAAGCAACATAGTGAAGTTACTAGGTTCAGGCTAGGAATGACTCCGTGACTTAACTCAGGTACGTAAATGAAGAACTAAGGCACAGAACTTTTCCATAAGCCAGTCAACAGGACAAATCAGAAGAGATCTTGAGCTTACTTTGGGCTTGGACTGCCAGTCTTCAGTTTTCCTGGACTCCACTGTGACCCTTGATGAGCCTTGCTCTTGATCTTTGGAACTGTAGTTGATCTTTGCTGCCATGTATTTTACCTTTACTTTTTTCTTCAGCATGCTATAAACCCCATAATATAATGATGTTTTTCTTGTTTAAACAGTCGGTTGCCTTTTTATCTTTAAAAATACTTTTTAAAGATTTAATTAACTAAAAATCTTAATATCTGCCCATGCAGTTAAAATTACCTGTGCTATTCATTTCTTTATGTAGACACAGATGTTCACGTGGTATGAGTCCCTTCTCCCCAGAGAATATCCTTTAACATTTTTTGTGTGTGAATCTTCTGATGTTTAATTCTTCTAGCTTTTATATGTTTAAAAATATTTTATTTCACTTTCATTTTTAAAAGTATTGTTGCCATGTATAGAATTCTAGGTTGACAGTTTTTTTCTTTCGGTACTTGAAAGATGTTCACTCTTCCTTACTTGCGTTGTTTCTGATGATGTCTTTCATCTTTTTATTTGTTCTTCTGTACATAACTGGCCTTTTTTTCCCTCTGGTAGCTTTTAAGATTTTCTCTTTATTGGTTTTGAGTAATTTGATTATGATATATCTCACTATAATGTTTTTTAATTTTCATTTTTTTTTAATTATTTATTTTTATTTTTGGCCATGCTGGGTCCTCATTGCAGTGTGCAGGCTTTCTCTAGTTGCCATGAGCAGGGACCACTCTCTCGTTGTGGTGTGCAGGCTTCTCACTGCAGTGATTTATCTTGTTTCAGGGCACTGGCATGTGGGCTTCTGTAATTGCAGCATACGAGCTCAGTAATTGCAACATGTGGGCTTTCAAGTGCACAGGCTTCCATAGTTGTGGCACACGGGCTTAGTTCCCCTGCAGCATGTGGAGTCTGCCTGGACCAGGGATTGAATCTGTGTCCCCTGCATTGGCATTCTTAACCACTGGGCTAACAGGGACATCCTGTCTCACTGTAATTTTTATTATATTTCTTATGTTTGGGTTTTGTTGAGCTTTTTGGATCTGTGGATTTATAGTTTCATCAAGTTTGGAAAGTTTTTGGCTATTATTGTTTTTGTCCTTTTATCCTTCAGAGACCAGTTACCTCTGTATTTAGGCCACTTGGAGTTGTCTCACCTCTCACTGATACTCATTTCCATTTTTCTTTAATTCTTTTTTAATATTTTTCTTCTTTTGTTATTGACTCTAAAAGTGAAAAATACTCAAAAGGGCATACCCGGGGAGGGTCCAGGGATATACATATGAATGATCTGGGAACATACATGTAAAAAAATAAATAAATAAATTTTAAAATAAAAAAAAAAAGGCATACTCATGGATGTGTCACTTACTAGCTTGTTCTCATTCCCATTTTCTTCCCATTCTCTTTCTACCCATTCTGTTACTAATAGGTAACAAGTCTCTGATAAACTCTTTTCTATCTCTTTTGCACAAATGATCAGCTACATTGGTGTTTTCTTAAAAACTCTTCTTCTTTTGTTGAAGGATAGCATACTATATGTAGTCATTTCCACTTTTCTCTTTTAATTTAATGCATCCTGGAGCTCTCTCTGGGTCAGTTCATTGAGATCTTCATTCTTTGTTATAATTCGTACAGTTGACCCTTAAACAATGAATTACCAGGGTCCACTGATACATGGGTATTTTTCAGTAGTAAATACTATGGTACTACAGTTCATGATTGGTTGAATTCATGATCAGAGGCAGAGGAACTGCGAATGCAGAGGGCCAACTATAAGTTATATGCAGATTAACCCATGTGTTCAGCTATACTCCATTGTATGGATTTATCTTAATTTACTCAGTTACTCTCTTATGTATGTATACTTAGGTTATTTTCAATATTTTGCCATTGCAAATAGCGCCATAGTAAATGACCCTGTGCTTATGTATTTTCATACCATTGGAGGTTTGTATACCTAGTAATGGAATTGCTGGATCACAAGGTAAGCGCACTTGTAGTGCTGTTAGCTGTTGCCAAATTTCCCTTCAGAAAGGTTGTACCAATTTGCATTCCGCTAGCAACATGTGAGAGTGCCTGTTTCACCACAGCCTCACCAAGAGAATGTGTTGTCACACTTTTTAACTTCTGACAGTCTCATAGATGAGAAGTGGTATCTTGGAATTATTTTAGTTTGTGTTTTCTAATTATGACTAAGCTTAAACACTTTTTCATATGTTTTAAGGCCATTTCATAATTTATTGTCATGTCTTTTCCCCATTTTAATGTTGGCACATTAAAAGTATTATTAACCAGAGCTATAGAAACACATCTTAGGTCTTTTGCCCATTGTTTTTAAAGAGTTCTTTATATATACTTAGGCTATTAACTTTTGTCCGTGATATATATTCCAAATATTTCTTCCATATCTGTCAGTTGCTTTGTTTATGGTGGTTTCTTGCCATTCAAACTTTGTATCTTTATCTAAATGTATTAATATTTTTATATTGCCTCTGAATTTTAAGTCATATATACAGAAAGGCTTATAAATCTAAGCTTAAAGAGGAATTTACCCTTTTAGTACTTGCATAACTTAAATTTAGGTCCCTATTTATTTCACTTGAAATTTTCTTGTATATATGTTATGAGATATGGATCTAATTTTATCTTTTTTTCCTCAAATCCAGTTAGAATCCTGACTATATAGCTCACTAGCTCTGTGACCTGGGACAAGTTAATTAAAGTAGCTAGCTCATCTGTGGAGAGGGGTGACATAGGTTTTCAGTAGTAAACACTATGGTACTACAGTTCATGATTGGTTGAATTCATGATCAGAGGCAGAGGAACTGCGAATGCAGAGGGCCAACTATAAGTTATATGCAGATTAACCCATGTGTTCAGCTATACTCCATTGTATGGATTTATCTTAATTTACTCAGTTACTCTCTTATGTATGTATACTTAGGTTATTTTCAATATTTTGCCATTGCAAATAGCGCCATAGTAAATGACCCTGTGCTTATGTATTTTCATACCATTGGAGGTTTGTATACCTAGTAATGGAATTGCTGGATCACAAGGTAAGCGCACTTGTAGTGCTGTTAGCTGTTGCCAAATTTCCCTTCAGAAAGGTTGTACCAATTTGCATTCCGCTAGCAACATGTGAGAGTGCCTGTTTCACCACAGCCTCACCAAGAGAATGTGTTGTCACACTTTTTAACTTCTGACAGTCTCATAGATGAGAAGTGGTATCTTGGAATTATTTTAGTTTGTGTTTTCTAATTATGACTAAGCTTAAACACTTTTTCATATGTTTTAAGGCCATTTCATAATTTATTGTCATGTCTTTTCCCCATTTTAATGTTGGCACATTAAAAGTATTATTAACCAGAGCTATAGAAACACATCTTAGGTCTTTTGCCCATTGTTTTTAAAGAGTTCTTTATATATACTTAGGCTATTAACTTTTGTCCGTGATATATATTCCAAATATTTCTTCCATATCTGTCAGTTGCTTTGTTTATGGTGGTTTCTTGCCATTCAAACTTTGTATCTTTATCTAAATGTATTAATATTTTTATATTGCCTCTGAATTTTAAGTCATATATACAGAAAGGCTTATAAATCTAAGCTTAAAGAGGAATTTACCCTTTTAGTACTTGCATAACTTAAATTTAGGTCCCTATTTATTTCACTTGAAATTTTCTTGTATATATGTTATGAGATATGGATCTAATTTTATCTTTTTTTCCTCAAATCCAGTTAGAATCCTGACTATATAGCTCACTAGCTCTGTGACCTGGGACAAGTTAATTAAAGTAGCTAGCTCATCTGTGGAGAGGGGGTCATGACAGAGTAAAGCACATAGGTTTTCACTAGGATTACATTTGGCCCATGAACAGCCCTAGGCTTAGAGACCCAGACCCTCCACACAGTCAACATTATGCATCTGACTTACGGTCATCCCTTTGTATATGTGGCCCCTCCTTATACTCAGTCATTCCATATCTGTATTTCCTTGGTATCTGCAGTTCCACATACACAGATTCAGCCAACTGCAGGTCACGTATTACTGTGATACTTACTATTTTAAGAGATGCATGTATAAGTGGACCTGTGCCATTCAAGCCTGTGTTGTTCAAGGGTCACCCGTACTTGAGATAATACATTTAAATGCCCATCACAGTTCACATGGTAAAGCCTCAATAAACTTTAGCTATCATTACTTTATAAAGAGCTTTTACAAATCAGTGAGACTAACCCCAATACTCTAATTAATAAACATACAGAGGATGTAAATAAATAGTTAATCACTGAAGGGAAGTCCAAATGGCCATTGAACATATCTGAAATATTCTACTTCTGTTAAGAATCAGGGGGTGTGAAATAACAATGAGGTAGCATTTTTCAATTGTCAGCATATTTTTTTTTGTCAGCATATTTTTAAAAGGACATTTTGATGGACTGTGCTTACCTAGAGATGGGCACACTCAGATATTGTAAAGTGGAAGTGTACATTGATCAGACTTTTTTGAAAAACAATTTGGCAATATAGTTCTGCCTTTCTACCCTATGATTTCATTTCCATGTCTGCCTTAAGGACATAATCAGAACTGTAGATAAAATTTATAAAAAGTTATTCATTATAGTATTATTCATGATATAACAATGTTAGTAACTATAAATTTCCAAGAATAAAGGAGTTTTAGTAAACTCTGGTACGATATGTGTATATATATATGTTTTATGACTATAGCATAAAAAAAAAAGGTTTGAAGAAAATGTACCAGAATGTTAACAGTTCTTAGAGACTGTAGGTGTTTTTATTGTGTTCTAAGCATACATTATATTGTGTTATAAGCATATATTATGTATTTAATCAGTGAGAGGAAAACAAATCAGTATTATTTAAGGGGATTCAAATTACCTTTTGAAGTTTTGCGCTCTTGACAAAGATCCTGCATATCAGTGTTTAATTAGTGTTTAGTCTAGCACTGTGCACATCAAAGCTGAGAAGTACTTCTGTGGTTTTCTGGGAAGCTTCTGTCAATACTTCTAAGTCCCTTGAATTATTCCTCATTAATAATTTTAAATTAGTATAGAGAATTAATATATATTACAATTTATAGAAGTAACATAATTCTAATTATTGGAAATATAGAAAAAAAATTTAATAGAGGAAAAAAAGTCCTGTATGGTTAGTAACTTCAAACACAATTGGTGGTTCTTCCAACTTCCTTTCAGTAGTTAAAAAACTATAAAAATTTGATAAGAATGTTTTTCTTTTCTTTTTTTTTTAAAGATTTATTTACTTATTTATTTTGGGTGGGTGGGGTAGGGAGGGAGGGGAGCAGGCGGGCCACTTCTGTTGGTCTTTCATTTGTCTATTTCATCCATCCTTGTTCTTTGGCCCGTGTGGGCCTCCCATCGCGGTGGCCTCTGTTGTCGCAGAGCACCGGCTCTGGGTGCGTGCGCTCCAGAACTCCGGCTCGGTAATTGGACACATCTGTCCAGCCGCTCCGCGGCACGTAGGATCTTCCTAGGCCAGGGATCGAACTGGCGCCCCTTGCACTGCAAGGCGGTGTCCTTACCCACTGGACCACCAGGGAAGCCCAAGAATGTTTTTCTTTACCTTCCTTTCCTTTCTGTTTCTTTTGTAGCCATTTGCCTTTCTCATTTGTTAATTTTTGTTTGTTTGCTATCTGTCCCCAAAATTCATGTTGTCCTCCCGTGTTCTTATAACAAGTCTACAAAATCTCTCTCCGTCTTTTTCTCACTCTCTCTCTTTGAAACAGCCATTATTTACATGTATGCGTGCATATATGAGGGATTTGTGATTGTTTTATAAAATTGTGATCTTAATATATACAATGTTGGCTTTTTTTTTTAGCCGTTCAGAAGTTACTTTAGTCATGGAATGATCTCCAGTCATATAACTGAAAATAGGTAAGATTCTTGGCAATGAATTAAAATGGTAATAGAGAAAATGGAGTTGAGAAGGGAGTGAAAATGGGGGAGACTCTAAGTCCAGAAACTGGTCAGGAAAGAATGGGTTGACTTTTGCCAGAGTAAAACATCCATACTCTAAAATTGTCTATTTCACTCCTTTTTTATTTTTGTATCAAAAACAGTTTTATATTAAACTGGCTTTTAAAACATTATAACTTGGTGAAATCTAAAGAAAGGAATGTTTTATTCTGTCCCTAGCCCAGCACAGCTAGAGGAAGCAGAGTGTCCAAGGGCTTGGCGAGATCAGCAGTGGGTCGTAGTTAGTAAAAGGGAACTGGCGTAAAGGTCCAGCCCCAGAATACATTGAAGCTTGCTGCCTTTGCTTTCTTGTAGTGTTTCCTTCAGGACCCGTGATAATCAGGCGGGCCAAGTGGGGAATAGTGCCTCTGATGAATAAATGAGAGCAGATCTTTCCTTTATTTTCTTCCCTAATTCCAGTCCAATCTGATAAGGCAACAGACCAACCTGGCTAGGATTCAAAGTCATTTTTTTCTGCTCAGAATGTCACTTAGCTTAAATTAAGCATCAGATTAGAATCAGAGTCGTGTTTACTTTTAAGTACCCCAGTTTGCCTGATGCTTAGGAATAGTGAAAAGAAATACAAAAGATTTTCCACAGGACATGCTCTAGGTGTCATTACAGGGGCTCCAAAGAGCCCTGGTACTGTAGTCCATGTCTCAGCACAGAAAAGGATTCAGCAAGAGGCAAAGTGATAGATTAGTAGTGATTTATTGGAATTGGATGCTTGTGAGGCTTACCAGTGGGCAGGAGAGAGATACCATACCCCAGGAATCTTCTGGGCTATAGTTCTATAATCAAAGAAAAACTGGAGAAGGGGAGAAAGTCTTTGTCTTTTTTGGGTAGATGCCATGCTTCCATCATCAGCTGTTCCTCTAGATTGAGCAGGAGAGTGGTCAAGATAGAGCCACAAATTTTTAAGAGCCACTGTTTTTTTAATGTATGCAGAGAGCATGTCCTAGCTTACTAAGCTCTCTGGACAAGATATAGGTCTCACGCCACCATTGTTTTATTGTTTGGGGGCATGTTTCATGCTTCTGTTGTGTGGTTTTATTCCTAAGCAAACCTGCTTGGCTTGGCGGTTAAGCAAACCTGCTTTCTTGAGTAGTCATTAACTTACAGGGCTCTCCCATATTTTTTCTTCTTACAGTCCCCTAGTGGGATTAGCTATTTAATCACCTGCTTTGTCCCTTTATCCCTAGCACAACAGCACTTTAAGGAAAGGATACGGGATAAAGAGAGCTAACTTTATAGTCTGTTTTAGCCACTGTGACAAAAATACCATAGACTGGGTAGATTATAAAAAACAAACATTTAGGGCTTCCCTGGTGGTCCAGTGGGTAAGGACACCGCCTTGCAGTGCAAGCGGCACCGGTTCGATCCCTGGCCTGGGAAGATCCCACATGCCGCGGAGCAACTGGACCGATGTGTCCAATTACCGAGCCGGAGTTCTGGAGCACATGCGCCCGGAGCCAGTGCTCTGCAACAACAGAGGCTACCGCGATGGGAGGCTCACATGGGCCAAAGAACAAAGATGGATGAAAATAGATAAATGAAAGACCAACAGAAGTTGCCCACCTGCCCCCTCCCTCCTCACCCCACCCCCGCCTCACCCCACCCCCAAGAATACATAAATAAATCTTTAAAAAAAACAAACATTTAGAGATTCCCTGGTAGCCCAATGGGTAAAGAGTCCGCCTTGCAGTGCAAGGGGCACTGGTTTGATCCTGGGCCTGGGAAGATCCCACATGCTGCGGAGCAGCTGAACCAGTGGGTCCGGTCCAATTACAAGCCAGCGCCCAGAGCCAATACTCTGCAGTGCATGCACCCAGAGCCCTCTCTCTGTAGTGAGAGAGGCCACTGCAACAGGAGGCCCACACATATAAAAGAAAAAAAAAAAAACACACATTTACTTCTCCATTATAGTTCTTTATATTGGGAAGTCCAAGATCATGGCACTGGCAGTTGCAGTGTCTGGTGAGGGCCTGCTTTCTCGTAGATGGCTGTCATTTCACTGTAACCTCAAATGGCAGGAGGGGCTGTGAGGAGGGGCACGGGGAAGCTCTCTGAAACCTCTTTTTATAAGAGTCCCTTTTATAATCCTATTCTTGAAGGCCCTGTCCTTATGATCTGATCACCACCACCCCAGTCCCTCCTTCCTAATACCATCGATTTAGGGGTTTGGATTTTAGCATGTGGACTCTGGGGAGGACACAACATTCAATCCATAGCAGAAAATATCTTTTAAAAATATCCTTTAGTCATTGATTATTTGTTCAGAAGGCATGACATACTAAGCCAGAGGTACATGATTAAAAAATAAGCCAGGGGCTTCCCTGGTGGTCCATGGGTAAAGAGTTGGCCTTGCAGTGCAAGGGGAATCAGTTCGATCCCTGGTGGGGGAAGATCCCACGTGCCGCGGAATGGCTGGATCGCTGTGTCCAATTACGAGCCAGCGCTCTGGAGCACATGCGTCAGAGTTGGAGCGTGTGCGTCAGAGCTGGTGCTCTGTAAAGAGAGGCCACTGTAATGGGAGGCCCACACAGGCCAAAGAATAAAGATGGATGAAAAATAAATAAAATAAACAAACCAATAAAAATAGGCCAAAATTAAAAAAAAAAAAAAAACAGATACCATCTCTGCCCTCATAGAGTGTATAGTGTGATGGTTAAAGAAGGCGTTAATCAAGCAGCCTCCAAAGAAATATGTAATTGCAAAACTGCTTGATGTCTTGAAGGGTATAAGGCATCAATCTATGAAGGCCATACCGGAGAGCTGACCTATGAGGGGGCGCACAGTGGTCCTGAGATGAGGATATAAGGAACATAAATGTGTGTGAAGGAACATTAAAAAATGAGTTTGCCTGGAAGGGGGAGTTGGGAGAGTGGCCTTTCATGGAGCTATCAGGAAATTGGTCAGGTTAGACCATGTAACTCCTTGTTGGCCATGTGAAAAATAAAGGCTTCTCCTACAAATAGAGGCTTTCTGTGTTTAAAAGATTGTCCTCTCTGCCATGTAGAGAATGGGTTATAGGAGGGCAGAGTGGAAAGCAAGGAAACAACAAGGAAGCATTGCAGCCAGGAGGGACGGTTGCAGGTATGGTTAGGTGAGAAAATTTGCAGCTGTACTTTTCTCCTTCCCTCCTAGAAGCTGCTGTGCTTTCAGCCTTCCCTTCTAAAAGCTACTCAGGAATGGTTAACAGCTCTACTGTTGGTCTAAAGGGTATATCACAACTGCTGTTATTATTGAACATGTATACATCAGTCAAAATGCTATTGTATAAAACTGAGATTTTGCTTCATCTCTGCAGAATGTGGACTCTGGGAGGACACAACATTCAATCCATAGCAGAAAATATCTTTTAAAAATATCCTTTAGTCATTGATTATTTGTTCAGAAGGCATGACATACTAAGCCAGAGGTACATGATTAAAAATAAGCCAGGGGCTTCCTGGTGGTCCATGGGTAAAGAGTTGGCCTTGCAGTGCAAGGGGAATCAGTTCGATCCCTGGTGGGGGAAGATCCCACGTGCCGCGGAATGGCTGGATCGCTGTGTCCAATTACGAGCCAGCGCTCTGGAGCACATGCGTCAGAGTTGGAGCGTGTGCGTCAGAGCTGGTGCTCTGTAAAGAGAGGCCACTGTAATGGGAGGCCCACACAGGCCAAAGAATAAAGATGGATGAAAAATAAATAAAATAAACAAACCAATAAAAATAGGCCAAAATTAAAAAAAAAAAAAAAACAGATACCATCTCTGCCCTCATAGAGTGTATAGTGTGATGGTTAAAGAAGGCGTTAATCAAGCAGCCTCCAAAGAAATATGTAATTGCAAAACTGCTTGATGTCTTGAAGGGTATAAGGCATCAATCTATGAAGGCCATACCGGAGAGCTGACCTATGAGGGGGCGCACAGTGGTCCTGAGATGAGGATATAAGGAACATAAATGTGTGTGAAGGAACATTAAAAAATGAGTTTGCCTGGAAGGGGGAGTTGGGAGAGTGGCCTTTCATGGAGCTATCAGGAAATTGGTCAGGTTAGACCATGTAACTCCTTGTTGGCCATGTGAAAAATAAAGGCTTCTCCTACAAATAGAGGCTTTCTGTGTTTAAAAGATTGTCCTCTCTGCCATGTAGAGAATGGGTTATAGGAGGGCAGAGTGGAAAGCAAGGAAACAACAAGGAAGCATTGCAGCCAGGAGGGACGGTTGCAGGTATGGTTAGGTGAGAAAATTTGCAGCTGTACTTTTCTCCTTCCCTCCTAGAAGCTGCTGTGCTTTCAGCCTTCCCTTCTAAAAGCTACTCAGGAATGGTTAACAGCTCTACTGTTGGTCTAAAGGGTATATCACAACTGCTGTTATTATTGAACATGTATACATCAGTCAAAATGCTATTGTATAAAACTGAGATTTTGCTTCATCTCTGCAGAATGGACAGAAACCTACAGCACTTTCTCCTTAACCAGCAGGGGAAGTTGAAAGTATAAATGTGGCTTGGATTTAGTTATGTCTCTAAATGACTGATCCTTATGGGTCAATAGGAGTCAGAGACAATCTGGCTTCTATTCTCAACCAACAGGGAGTGTTAGGTGGACTCTGCTGATCACCTTGCTCAAACTGCAGGATGCCACTCAGAGGAGCCCAGGAATGTACTCATTTGGAAGTTTTGGTGCTCGAGAATCTCTTCACTAATCACACGTTTTTGATTTGCCACTCTAGCCCTAATAGGCAGCCATTTGTTCTCTTTGGCAATCATTCCACACGAGAAAATCTGAATGCTGGCAACTTTAACTTCCCTTCGGAAGGGCACCTAGTACGCAGCACTGGTCCCAATGGGAGCTTTGCCAGACACATGGTGAGTGACTTGATTCCCATGCTTCATTGGTTTTATTATCAAATAGGGAGGAGGGGAGCTGGATAAACGGAAACTTTCCAATTAGTGAATTGACTTAACCTTGAATTTGAAGTTGTATTGGTGTGAAAAGTGTTTAAAAACTGTGTTTTTGTATAAAAATACTAGGTATGGTTTGAAAGCATATTTTATTTTTGAATATTTTCAAGGAAAAGGATTAAAAAAATACTTTCACAAGGCAGACTTTAAGTCATCCAAGTAGTATCAGTAGTAGAATAAGAATTTTAAATTGACTTGAAAATAGTCATTCCAAGCGTAATGCACTGTTACATTTCAAGTGGCCAGGTGGCGTTAGTGGTAAAGAACCCACCTGCCAATGCAAGAGACTTGAGAGACTCAGATTCGATCCCTAAGTGAAAAGATCCCCTGGAGAAGGAAAATGGCAACGCACTCTAGTATTCTTGCTGGAGAATCTCATGGACAGAGGAGCCTTGCAGGCTACAGTCAATACGGTTTCAAAGAGTCAGACATGACAGGAGCAACTTATTATAGCACAGCACAGCAGAGAGAAATAGCCCCTAGAAATCTATGTCCAGTAGACATCTCATTCAGTAATGAAGTGATAATCAAGACATGCTCAGATGAAGGAAAACTAAGAGAATTGGTTACCAGCAGACCTACAGCACTTTCTCCTTAACCAGCAGGGGAAGTTGAAAGTATAAATGTGGCTTGGATTTAGTTATGTCTCTAAATGACTGATCCTTATGGGTCAATAGGAGTCAGAGACAATCTGGCTTCTATTCTCAACCAACAGGGAGTGTTAGGTGGACTCTGCTGATCACCTTGCTCAAACTGCAGGATGCCACTCAGAGGAGCCCAGGAATGTACTCATTTGGAAGTTTTGGTGCTCGAGAATCTCTTCACTAATCACACGTTTTTGATTTGCCACTCTAGCCCTAATAGGCAGCCATTTGTTCTCTTTGGCAATCATTCCACACGAGAAAATCTGAATGCTGGCAACTTTAACTTCCCTTCGGAAGGGCACCTAGTACGCAGCACTGGTCCCAATGGGAGCTTTGCCAGACACATGGTGAGTGACTTGATTCCCATGCTTCATTGGTTTTATTATCAAATAGGGAGGAGGGGAGCTGGATAAACGGAAACTTTCCAATTAGTGAATTGACTTAACCTTGAATTTGAAGTTGTATTGGTGTGAAAAGTGTGTAACAACTGTGTTTTTGTATAGAAATACTAGGGATGGTTTGAAAGCATATTTTATTTTTGAATATTTTCAAGGAAAAGGATTAAAAAAATACTTTCACAAGGCAGACTTTAAGTCATCCAAGTAGTATCAGTAGTAGAATAAGAATTTTAAATTGACTTGAAAATAGTCATTCCAAGCGTAATGCACTGTTACATTTCAAGTGGCCAGGTGGCGTTAGTGGTAAAGAACCCACCTGCCAATGCAAGAGACTTGAGAGACTCAGATTCGATCCCTAAGTGAAAAGATCCCCTGGAGAAGGAAAATGGCAACGCACTCTAGTATTCTTGCTGGAGAATCTCATGGACAGAGGAGCCTTGCAGGCTACAGTCAATACGGTTTCAAAGAGTCAGACATGACAGGAGCAACTTATTATAGCACAGCACAGCAAGAGAGAACTAGCCCCTAGAAATCTATGTCCAGTAGAAATCTCATTCAGTAATGAAGAGATAATCAAGACATGCTCAGATGAAGGAAAACTAAGAGAATTGGTTACCAGCAGACCTACTATAAAAGAATGATCAAAGGGGGACTTCTCTGGTGGCCCAGTGGCTAAGACTCCACACTCCCAGCGTAGGGGGCCCGGGTTTGATTACTAGTCAGGAATTAGATCCCACATGCCTTACCTAAGATTTTGGATTCTGAAATTGAGAGTTCACAGGCCAGAACTAGAGACCTAACATGTTGCAGCTAAGATCCAGAGCAGCCAAAAAATGAAAATAAATATTTTTTTTTAAAAAAGAGAATGACTAAAGGAAGTTCAGTCAAAACAAAGAAGAAATGATTAAAAGAAGAAGGACTCTTGGAACAATAAGGAGGGTAAAAGAACACAATGATAAAACCATATATATACTTTAAAATAGTGAATTTTATCTCAAAAATTTTTATCTACAGATAAAGAAACCAACCCCAGGTTCACATTCACATTGTGGATGATATAGCCAGTTTCTGTTTTTAGGTCTTTATGCTCCACAGCCAAAGGGCTTTCAGGGATTAATACGGTAGTCCTTATTGAGTGTCTGCTATGTGCCAGTCACTGTGCTAGGTGCAGGGAAAACTTATTTATGGTCTTTCCCCTGAAGGATCTTACAGACTAGTAGAGGTGTCAGTGAGGATGGTGCTTTAAATTGTTTGGAGCAATAATTTAGCCATCCATTATGCCCCTTAGAATGGCTAAAACACTGACAATACCAAACATTGGAGAGAGTGTGTAGCATCAGAAACTCTCATTTGTTACTGGTGAGGATGCAAAATGGTACAGTCACTTTGGAAGACAGTTCAACAGTTTCTTACAAAATTAAGTGTAGTTTTAGCATCAGGTATACTCCTTAGTATTTATCTAGATGAGTTTAAAACTTAGGTCCTCACAGAAACCTACACAAGGAATTTTTTTATAGCATCACGTTTTTGGAGGGGTTTTTTGACCACTTGTACTGGTCTTTCATTTATTTCCATCTTTGTTCTTTGGCCTGTGTGGGCCTCCCATCACGGTGGCCTCTGTCGCTGCAGAGCACTGGCTCTGGGCGCATGCACTCCAGAGCTCTGGCTTGGTAGTTGGACATATCAGTCCAGCCGCTTCTTGGCATGTGGGATTTTCCCAGGCCAAGGATCGAACCGGTGCCTCTTGCCCTGCAAGATGGTGTCCTTACCCACTGGACCACCAGGGAAGCCCCATATAGCATCACTTTTAATAATTGCCAAAACTTGGAATCTGCCAAGATGTCCTTCAGTAAGTGAATGGGTAAATAAAACTGTGGTAAATCTATACAGTGGACTGTGTTTCAGTGATAAAGAGAGCTAGCAAGCCACAGAAAGACATGGAGGAACCTAAAATGCATATTACTAAGTTAAAGAAGCCAATCTGCAAAGGCTCCATATTGTGTGACTTCCACTCTGTGAAATTCTGGGAAAAGTACAACAATGGAGACAGTGAAGGGAATTCTCTGGCCGTCCATTGCTTAGGACTTGGCACTCTCACTGCCTAGGGCCTGGGTTCAATCTCTAACCAGGGAACTAAGATCCCACAGGTCGTGTGGTGCAGCAGGTGTTTTTTGAGGAATTTCCATACTGTTCTCCATAGTGGCTGCACCAGTTCACATTCACACCAGTGATGTAGCAGGGTTCCATTTTTTCCAGATCCTCTCCAGGATTTACTATGTGCAGATTTTTGATGATAGCCATTCTGACTGATGTGAGGTGATATTTCATTGTAGTTTTGACTTGCATTTCTCGAATTAAACGTATTGAACACTTTTTCATGTGCCTTTTGGCCATCTGTATGTCTTCTTTGAAGAAATCTCTATTTAAATCTTTTGCCCATTTTTTTCATTGAGTAGTTTGGTTTTTTGATATTGATCTGTATGAGCTATTTGTATATTTTGGAGATTAATCACTTGTCAGTTGCATTTAAATGTCAACAAATTTGAAGTTAATATATGCTTACATAAATTTGTGACATCATCTAAGGAAGCAGATTTGAAACACATGACACCTTAAAAACAAAGCTTTACTCAGGGAAAATTTGGAAATCCAAGGAACATATTAGAGACAATAAGCCTATTAACCAGCAATTAGAATTATGTACATGATTTTTCATTTAGGATCATGACAATATTGATCATATTGACTGTGGTATATTTTAGATCAGCCAGAATTAAATCTTCATTTCAAATCTATAACTCAAATTACAGAAAAATGCCATGTTTTCTCTTGTGACTTCCTTAAACAATGGAGTGAAATAAAAGGAATGAATATTTGTGTTATATTTAGCTATTTTTAATGTACTGTAAGGATTTCCTTTCCTTTATTTCTTGTGGTAGCATTTTTGCTTTGTGTACCTACTAACCTAAGAATGCTGATGAGATGTTGTATTTTCAAAAGAAAAGGATATATTTTTATCTGTATAAATGAACAAGTAAGCAGGGAAGAAATATGAAAATAGCCAACTTTAAGGAATCCTAATTGCATATTACTAAGTTAAAGAAGCCAATCTGCAAAGGCTCCATATTGTGTGACTTCCACTCTGTGAAATTCTGGGAAAAGTACAACAATGGAGACAGTGAAGGAATTCTCTGGCCGTCCATTGCTTAGGACTTGGCACTCTCACTGCCTAGGGCCTGGGTTCAATCTCTAACCAGGGAACTAAGATCCCACAGGTCGTGTGGTGCAGCAGGTGTTTTTTGAGGAATTTCCATACTGTTCTCCATAGTGGCTGCACCAGTTCACATTCACACCAGTGATGTAGCAGGGTTCCATTTTTTCCAGATCCTCTCCAGGATTTACTATGTGCAGATTTTTGATGATAGCCATTCTGACTGATGTGAGGTGATATTTCATTGTAGTTTTGACTTGCATTTCTCGAATTAAACGTATTGAACACTTTTTCATGTGCCTTTTGGCCATCTGTATGTCTTCTTTGAAGAAATCTCTATTTAAATCTTTTGCCCATTTTTTTCATTGAGTAGTTTGGTTTTTTGATATTGATCTGTATGAGCTATTTGTATATTTTGGAGATTAATCACTTGTCAGTTGCATTTAAATGTCAACAAATTTGAAGTTAATATATGCTTACATAAATTTGTGACATCATCTAAGGAAGCAGATTTGAAACACATGACACCTTAAAAACAAAGCTTTACTCAGGGAAAATTTGGAAATCCAAGGAACATATTAGAGACAATAAGCCTATTAACCAGCAATTAGAATTATGTACATGATTTTTCATTTAGGATCATGACAATATTGATCATATTGACTGTGGTATATTTTAGATCAGCCAGAATTAAATCTTCATTTCAAATCTATAACTCAAATTACAGAAAAATGCCATGTTTTCTCTTGTGACTTCCTTAAACAATGGAGTGAAATAAAAGGAATGAATATTTGTGTTATATTTAGCTATTTTTAATGTACTGTAAGGATTTCCTTTCCTTTATTTCTTGTGGTAGCATTTTTGCTTTGTGTACCTACTAACCTAAGAATGCTGATGAGATGTTGTATTTTCAAAAAAGAAAAGGATATCCATTTTTTATCTGTATAAATGAACAAGTAAGCAGGGAAGAAATATAAGAACTTACAAGTCTAGAGAACTTATTTTCTCTTCTGAAAGACCTATGTACAGAGATGAAATACACATGAAGGTGGAGACCTGCATATCAGCCTCCTTTCCTTAATGTGTAGCTGCCCACCCGCCACCTGTATATCATGCCAACCAGTGTCCTCACTGTGAAAGGCCTGGGCTCAATATTAATGACAGTCAAAACCTAAGCACATTTCCTCTTCTTTTCCTCCTAAGTTAATTCTTTAGCATCCTAGACTGACCCAACAACACCCTCACAATATAGCCGAAGTTAACATACACAAGATACCTTTGAAAAAGCAATTAAAGGGCTTCCCTGGTGGTCCAGTGGGTGAAGAGTCTGCCTTGCAGTGAGAAGAGCACTGGTTCGATCCCTGGCCCAGGAAGATCCCACGTGCCGTGGAGTAGCTGGACCGGTGTGTCCAGTTATGAGCTGGCACTTTGGCGTGCATGTGCCCAGAGCCAGTGCTCTGCAACAAGAGGTGACTGTGATGGGAGGCCCACACAGGCTGAAGAATAAAGGTGGATGAAAATAAATAAATAAACAAACAAACAATAAAGGCCAAAATTAAAAAAAAGAAAAAGAAAAAGCAATTAAAGGTGACTTCCCCTGTGGCATTTAAAAATAATAAATCACCTATTGGTAAAATAAAATTCATTTCCATTAACTATGCATTTTTTAAGCCCCTCCTCCTTTTTTACTTTTTTTCCCTGACATCCAGGTGGTACAGTGTGTTTCACCAAAGGGACCCCTTGCTTGTTCAAGGACGTACTTTTTTGGAGCTACTCATGTTCCTTACTTGGGTAAGTCCACATAAGTTGTTGTCCCATCGATTTACCTATCCTCCCATGAACTAGATATAGACTCAGGATTTACAACTTTCCTCAGAAATTAATTTTGTAGCTTCTGATTCCTTCTCTGATTCCACATGAAGAGTTGATGTGCCTAACACGTTTCTTCCAGAGTGTATTTCAGAAGGAATAATTATAAGCTCAGTATGTATTACCTAATTGTATGTGAGACTATGTGCTTGGTATCTGAGGGAAGGCAAAGATGAGTCAGCTGTAGTTGGAGATAGTGGGAGGAGATGTGGGCTGCAGTGGGAGCTTGGATGACTCAGCCCAGTGCCTGTTGTTTTTGTGAGAAAAGTGAGGAAGAGGGTACCCATAAACTGGAATCATTGACAGGAGCAGGCGTCAGCTTGTGAAAGGCGAGACTGACTGAGACTGTCCTTGCTGGGCTAAACAGCAACTGCAGATATCCAAAGAGACATGGAGAAGAACCTCTTGAATGAATGAGGATCTTAGCACTGTTCCACAGAAACCAGCTTTCCTCCTGAGTGTTATATAAATTGGGAAATTCTAAAAGTGACTTGTGCTGAATAAGGAGATAAAAGAGGCAGAACTGAGCCTATTTACTTCTACTTCCTAATTTAAAAAATTAAATATAGAGGCAGAAACTTTCCAGAGCTGAAGATTCCACATGTCTTCTTTGGCGTTTAGTGGTGATGCTGAGTGGGTTGCCAACATCAGTGTTGGTGATGACGATCTAGGAGGATACTGGCAGAAGCTCGGTTTCACTATGGTTTGTGCTTGTACAGTATTTAACTCAAAAGAAAAAAATACAGTCCTTAACATCACCTTCAAAATAAGAAATCTTAGTCTCCTTGTAAAGGATTTGCTTCTCTTCTCATCTTCTCACATTTGTAATAAATGGTCCTCTTTCACAGGCGATGACAACAAACTGCCCAAGAAAACTGAACAAGTGTAAGTCTTCATTTCTATTACATCTTTTCTTTCTCAAAGTTGAGTTACTCAGAAGTTGAGACCTTCACATCTATCTCCTTTTGAAATCGGCATTGGGTAGGGTATTTGTTTTAAGAGTGAGCAGAGCTGTGTAGTCTCCCAGCCCCTGTCTCTCATCTTGGAGTCTAGGCTAGAAACTGTGCCAGGTTTGCCATCTGTTTCTTTCTCCAGAACTCTGAGACTTTCTCTTTGCACATTCATGCATTTAAAAGGTATAACTGTTTTTTGTGTTTTTTTTTTCAATGAAGAATCAAGCTTCCTTATTCTTTTTTTTTTTTTTTTTTTTTTTGACTGCACTGGGTCTTTGTTCCTAGGAGTGTGGCCTTTCTCTAATTGTGGCAAACAGGGGAGTTGCTCTTCATTGCAGTGTGTGGGTTTCTCATTGTGGTGCCTTCCTTTGTTGCAGAACTTGGGCTATAGGGTGCCTGGACTTTGTTAGTTGAAGCTCATGGGCTCTAGAGTGTGGGCTCAGTAGTTGTAGTACACAGACTTAGTTGTTCCACAGCATGTGATAAGGCAGTTACTTGCCAGATACCTCCCTTGCCTTTTGAGGCCTTGTGGATGAGTCTCTTCTCTCTGTGGGTGTTGGTGGTTTAGTCACTAAGTTGTATCAGACTCTTGGGATCCCATGGACTCTAGCCCACCAGGCTCCTCTGTCCATGGAATATCCCAGGCAAGTTACTAGAGTGGATTGCCATTTCCTTCTCCAGGGGATCTTCCCAACCCAGGAATCAAGCTCAGGTCTCCTGCATTGCAGGCAGTACTGAACCACTAGGGAAGCCCCCTTCTCTCTGCAATTATCCTAATAAGACCGAGGGACTCCTTCTCCTAAGGCACTGGCTCTCAACTGAGGACTGTATTGCTGTGCCATTCCTACTAGTCCCTCCCAAGCCCTCCACCCCAGGATGGAGACATTTTTGGTTCTCACAACTGGGGGTACTACTGAGAGGCCAGGAATGCTTCTGAATATTCTGTAATACACAGGGCAGCCCTCCCAACAAAGAATTGTGTTGTTTAGATGGTAAGTTGTGTCCAGCTCTTGGGCGACCCCGTGAACTGCCTCACACCAGGCTTCCCTGTTCTTCACAATCTTCACCAGCAAAGAATTAGCTGGCCTAAAATGCAGATTGAGCAACCCTATCCGATTAGGAACCAGACTGGGGTTTTCTAGCAGTCTTCATGGAGTTCCTCATCTGGCAAAGAAAACATCTTCTTCTAGTGACTTTAGGAAATGCAAAATCAGATAAGAAGAGCAAGATTGGGCAGGGGCCAGGAGTGCTTCCCCTTATCAGGTGTGGTTCTTTCCTTGGACCTAGTCTTGTAGTAAAAGAATCAAAACAACAGACAGGCAGACTATTGTTTAAACAGGCAACATGAAAAAATACAGTCCTGAGTTGTGAGACTGGACCTACCCCATAGGAGTGGGTCCCACACCATTTTAGGTATTTTTTTTTTCATTATAGGTTTTGTTTTTATGTCCTTGTTCCCTCTCCCAAGCAATCCTCGGAGTCTGGTTTGTTTTGCCCCATGTTAAACAGGGTTTGTATCTGAGACCTGCTAGGGAAGGGGGCAAGTGTTGGGCATGGTTTTCCACAAAGCTCCATACTGTAGATTTTCCCTTTGTTCTGTTTGTGTGTGTGTGTGTGTGTATAGGTGGGCTTTTTTAAATGTCTTTGTCTACCATTTAGGTTTCACTTTTTAACCATCATTTTGGACTCTTTACCTAACACCCTCAAAAACATTCTCTGTTCTCTAGATCTGATACTTAGAAAGATGTCTTAAACAGCTGTTGATGTTGTTCAGTCACTACGTCGTGTCTGACTGTTTGCAACCCCATGGATGGCAGCAAGCCAGGTTTCCCTGTCCATCACCATCTCCCAGAGTTTGGTCAGACTCATGTCTGTTGAGTTGGAGATGCCATCGAACCTGTTAATTTGCATTTAAATGGAGCCTGTCTTCTCGGTGGATAATCTCTATTGACCCATGGCTCCCACCCTGAGGTTCCAGTAGCAGCCAGCCCTTAGGGAGACTACTTGAAGGTGTGATGTGGTTGGTTCCAAGGAAAGCAGCAGTTCTGTGTCTTGACATCTTTCCCAACAAAGAATTGTGTTGTTTAGATGGTAAGTTGTGTCCAGCTCTTGGGCGACCCGTGAACTGCCTCACACCAGGCTTCCTGTTCTTCACAATCTTCACCAGCAAAGAATTAGCTGGCCTAAAATGCAGATTGAGCAACCCTATCCGATTAGGAACCAGACTGGGGTTTTCTAGCAGTCTTCATGGAGTTCCTCATCTGGCAAAGAAAACATCTTCTTCTAGTGACTTTAGGAAATGCAAAATCAGATAAGAAGAGCAAGATTGGGCAGGGGCCAGGAGTGCTTCCCCTTATCAGGTGTGGTTCTTTCCTTGGACCTAGTCTTGTAGTAAAAGAATCAAAACAACAGACAGGCAGACTATTGTTTAAACAGGCAACATGAAAAAATACAGTCCTGAGTTGTGAGACTGGACCTACCCCATAGGAGTGGGTCCCACACCATTTTAGGTATTTTTTTTTTCATTATAGGTTTTGTTTTTATGTCCTTGTTCCCTCTCCCAAGCAATCCTCGGAGTCTGGTTTGTTTTGCCCCATGTTAAACAGGGTTTGTATCTGAGACCTGCTAGGGAAGGGGGCAAGTGTTGGGCATGGTTTTCCACAAAGCTCCATACTGTAGATTTTCCCTTTGTTCTGTTTGTGTGTGTGTGTGTGTGTATAGGTGGGCTTTTTTAAATGTCTTTGTCTACCATTTAGGTTTCACTTTTTAACCATCATTTTGGACTCTTTACCTAACACCCTCAAAAACATTCTCTGTTCTCTAGATCTGATACTTAGAAAGATGTCTTAAACAGCTGTTGATGTTGTTCAGTCACTACGTCGTGTCTGACTGTTTGCAACCCCATGGATGGCAGCAAGCCAGGTTTCCCTGTCCATCACCATCTCCCAGAGTTTGGTCAGACTCATGTCTGTTGAGTTGGAGATGCCATCGAACCTGTTAATTTGCATTTAAATGGAGCCTGTCTTCTCGGTGGATAATCTCTATTGACCCATGGCTCCCACCCTGAGGTTCCAGTAGCAGCCAGCCCTTAGGGAGACTACTTGAAGGTGTGATGTGGTTGGTTCCAAGGAAAGCAGCAGTTCTGTGTCTTGACATCTTTCACATTTTTCATAGAGGGTCGGGATACCCAGAGTTTTTTATTGATCAAAAAAAGATGTATACTGCTCGCTTCAGCAGCATATAAACTCAAATTGGAATGATACAGAGAAGATATGGTCCCCTTCACAGGGATGACATGCAAATCTGTGAAATACTCCGTATTTTGAGACTATTAAAGAATTTATTAAAAAAAGATGCACAATGTGAGAGTTGTTGAGTTGTTTTATTTGGGGCACAATGAGGACTGCAGCCCAGGAGGCAGCACTAAAGATAGCTCTTGAGACACTGCTCCAAAGAGGCAGTGGGTGTAGGGCAATATATATGATTCTGGTGAAGGACAAGTTCAGTGCAATCAGGCGCTAACTTTATAAAAGGTTTTCTGCTAGTCACAAGGAGCTGATGTCACTGTGAAGGGATTTAGCACTTTTCTAGATAGGAGAAGGTATAGGGATTGGGATCATGAAATCAGTTCCCCTAAATATCTTTCTAAAGACCTGTTCCACTGGTTTCCCTGGAGCAGAGTGCCCCACTCACCCCTCTGAACTGCCTTCCGAGCACGTCAGAGGTCAGCAGCCGCAGCATCACAGGGTTCATTCTCCACAGGAGCAGATGGTGGATGCCCTTGGTAATTCATAATTGATGTTTTCTTCTGTTGCATGACAAACGCGGAAGATTGTTCTTTTGAGCGGAATTAAGAAAAGTTGGTTCTCAGAGTGAAGTCAAAAAGAGAAAAACAGATACCATGTATTAACATATATATGAAATCTAGAAAGATGGCGCCAATGAACCTATTTGCAGGGCAGCAGTGAAGACACAGACATAGAGAGCAGACTATGGACATGGGCGTGGGGTGGAGAGGAAGGACAGGGTAGAACGAGTGGAGAGAGTAATATAGAAACATGCACACTACCATATGTCAAATAGATAACCAGTGGGAATTTGCTGTATGACTCAGGGAACTCAAACCAGGGCTCTGTGTGAGGAAATTCTAGAGGGAGGGAACATTAAATATACCTATGGCTTCTTCATGCTGAGGTATGGCAGAAACCAACAAAATATTGGAAAGCAATTACCCTTTAATTAAAACTAAATACTTTTTTTTAAAAAAGGTGGTTATTATCATGGTTTCACAAGAGCAAAGTAAAAGTTGGAATGGGGCACAAAGCTTTTAAAATATCTTTTTTTTTTTAATCAACAAGTTCTGTTTTTATACTTTTCTCATTCTGTTTCAAAATGAGGCTCTTAGAGAATGTCATGCGTGTGCACGCAGCTTCTGATGGAACCTTGTGATGCTCTAGGTAACCCTGCTTTCTGTTTTTAAAGTAGGCTCTTGTCGCAGGTGTATGCTGCTGTCGTTGAGGCTGTTTTGGCTGCCATTGCGTGTTACGCTAGAACTTCCAGTCTCACAAAGGTAATTTAAATGCCACATTAGTCTTTCCTTGGTAGTTATTTCAGTGTGAAACTTCTTATCCATTTGTTTTCTTTTAGACATGGTATAGTACTCAATTTTGCGTGTGAACTTGGGCACTAGATAAAGAGATGCCTTTAGAGTACTAAGCTTGTGATGCCTGGACCTGCTGTTGTCTTAGGAATGACAGCTGATTAGGACTTCTTTGTAGATATCTGGTTGTGTTTTAAAAATAAATCATTTTGTAGAATACTGTTTTACTTAAATGATTTCAAAAGTTTAAAAATGAAGACAAATGTAGATTATTCTTTTTTTATTTTTGAACTACATAGTTTGATTTTAATTTTTTTAAGTTGCATGACAAACGCGGAAGATTGTTCTTTTGAGCGGAATTAAGAAAAGTTGGTTCTCAGAGTGAAGTCAAAAAGAGAAAAACAGATACCATGTATTAACATATATATGAAATCTAGAAAGATGGCGCCAATGAACCTATTTGCAGGGCAGCAGTGAAGACACAGACATAGAGAGCAGACTATGGACATGGGCGTGGGGTGGAGAGGAAGGACAGGGTAGAACGAGTGGAGAGAGTAATATAGAAACATGCACACTACCATATGTCAAATAGATAACCAGTGGGAATTTGCTGTATGACTCAGGGAACTCAAACCAGGGCTCTGTGTGAGGAAATTCTAGAGGGAGGGAACATTAAATATACCTATGGCTTCTTCATGCTGAGGTATGGCAGAAACCAACAAAATATTGGAAAGCAATTACCCTTTAATTAAAACTAAATACTTTTTTTTAAAAAAGGTGGTTATTATCATGGTTTCACAAGAGCAAAGTAAAAGTTGGAATGGGGCACAAAGCTTTTAAAATATCTTTTTTTTTTTAATCAACAAGTTCTGTTTTTATACTTTTCTCATTCTGTTTCAAAATGAGGCTCTTAGAGAATGTCATGCGTGTGCACGCAGCTTCTGATGGAACCTTGTGATGCTCTAGGTAACCCTGCTTTCTGTTTTTAAAGTAGGCTCTTGTCGCAGGTGTATGCTGCTGTCGTTGAGGCTGTTTTGGCTGCCATTGCGTGTTACGCTAGAACTTCCAGTCTCACAAAGGTAATTTAAATGCCACATTAGTCTTTCCTTGGTAGTTATTTCAGTGTGAAACTTCTTATCCATTTGTTTTCTTTTAGACATGGTATAGTACTCAATTTTGCGTGTGAACTTGGGCACTAGATAAAGAGATGCCTTTAGAGTACTAAGCTTGTGATGCCTGGACCTGCTGTTGTCTTAGGAATGACAGCTGATTAGGACTTCTTTGTAGATATCTGGTTGTGTTTTAAAAATAAATCATTTTGTAGAATACTGTTTTACTTAAATGATTTCAAAAGTTTAAAAATGAAGACAAATGTAGATTATTCTAATGTGAATTTTAATAAAGTTAGATAAGTTTGTTTTGAACTACATAGTTTGATTTCCTATAATTCTTTGTCTTAAAAAAATAATAATTGAAGACTAGAAAATCTAACTTGCTTCTCCTAGATGGGCCTGCGTATTCTTTCTCTGACCAATTCCTTTCTTGCTGTTTTCTGGTTCGCCTACCATGCTGAGTTGGATTCCAAATCTGACCCAGTAACAGATGAGATAAGTTGGCTCGATTCCTTCCAGTGCCAGCAGGACCTCTCCTGAAGCAAATCATTTGACATTGGAAAGATTGTGTTGTAGATATCAAAGAGACTCTAGCCTTATCACCAGCTCCTTGCCATCTTCCCTCCTCACTGAACTTGATTCCCCGTAGTACTTGGGATTTCTCAGCACTTTAGCTGAAAGCTTATGCAGAACAGTAGATTATTCTTGAGTATCAATGCTGCACTTTTGTTTTTTAACTGATTTTTGTCACTGTATTTATTTACTATGCTTAGTATCTGGAAAGAAATACTGAGGGTAATGGTCCCTGCCCAAAGGCAGGAGAGGGAAGAAAGAAAGCACTTTTCCAGGCCTCACAGTGGTATCATCCCAGCTTGTTATAGCTCACCAGATCAAGTTCTAGTGCTCATCTGCCTGAATGAAGTGTTTTCATGTGAACGGTGAAAGATTTAACAGTAGCAGAAGAGATTAACAAGAGATAGCAAGAATACACAGGAGAATTATGCAAAAAAGGTCTTAATGACCTGGATAACTACAGTGATGGTGTGATCACTCACCTAGAGCCAGACATCCTGAGTGTGAAGTCAAAAGGGCCTTAAGAAGCATTACCAAGCAAAGCTAGTGGAGGTGATAGAATACCAGTTGAGCTGCTTCAAATCCTAAAAGATGTTGCTGTTAAGGTGCTGCACTCAATATGCCATCAAATTTGGAAAACTCAGCAGTGGCCACATGACTGAAAAAGGTCAGTTTTCATTCTAATCCCAAATAAAGACAATGCTAAAGAATGTTCAGTCTATCGTACAGTTGAGTTCACTTCACATGCTAGTAAGATTATGCTCATAATCCTGCAAGCTAGACTTCATCAGTATGTGAACTGAGAACTTCCAGACGTACAAGCAAGGTTTTGAAGAGGCAGAGGAACCAGAGGTCAAATTGCCAGCATTCGTTGGATCGTAGATAAAGCGAATGAATTCCAGTGAAACATCCTCTTCTGCTTCACTGACCATGCTAAAGCCTTTTTATGGATCACAACAAATTGTGGAAAATTCTTAAAGAGATGAAAGTACCAGACCACCTTACCTGCCTCCAAAGAAACCTATTCGTGGGTCAAGAAGCAACAGTTAGGGGCCAGAGAACAAAGATGGATGAAAATAGATAAATGAAAGACCAATAGAAGTGCTACCCTCCCTCCAAACGGAGAAGCAATAGTTAAAAGGACGTGGAAAAACTGACTACTTCAAAATTGGAAAAGAAATAGGAGAAGGCTGTATACTGTCATCCTACTTGCTTGACTTCTATGACATCATGCAAAATGCTGGACTGGATAAATCACAAGCTGGAATCAATATTGCGGGGAGAGATATCAACAACCTCAAATACACAGATGATACCACTCTAATGGCAGAAGGTGAAGAGGAATTAAAGAGCCTCTTGATGAGGGTGCAAGAGGAGAGTGAGAAAGCTGGCTTAAAACTGAACATTAGGGGCTTCGCCTGGTGGTCCAGTGGGTAGGGACACCGCCTTCCAGTGCAAGGGGCGCTGGTTCAATCCCCGGCCTGGGAAGATCCCATGTGCCGTGGAGCGACTGGACTGATGTGTCCAATTACCGAGCCAGAGCTCTGGAGCACATGTGCCCAGAGCTGGCGCTCTGCGACGACAGGGGCCACTGCGATGGGAGGCCCACACAGGCCAAAGAACAAAGATGGGTGAAAATAGATAAGTGAAAGACCAATAGAAGTGGCCTGCCTGCCTCCCAACCCGCTCCCCCCCACCAAAAAAAAACACTGAACATTAAAAAAAAAAAACTAAGATCATGGCATCCAGTCCCATCACTTCATGACGAATAGAAGGGGAAAAAAATGAAAGCAGCAACAGATTTTATTTTTCTGGGCTTCAGAATCACTCTGGACAGTGGCAATAGTCAAAGACAATGCTAAAGAATGTTCAGTCTATCGTACAGTTGAGTTCACTTCACATGCTAGTAAGATTATGCTCATAATCCTGCAAGCTAGACTTCATCAGTATGTGAACTGAGAACTTCCAGACGTACAAGCAAGGTTTTGAAGAGGCAGAGGAACCAGAGGTCAAATTGCCAGCATTCGTTGG
Source organism: Tragulus kanchil (assembly GCA_022376925.1). Lineage (NCBI taxonomy): Eukaryota > Metazoa > Chordata > Mammalia > Artiodactyla > Tragulidae > Tragulus > Tragulus kanchil. The sequence goes on along the minus strand of JAIOJX010000031.1, from coordinate 38,648,647 downwards.
ATCGTAGAAAGCGAATGAATTCCAGTGAAACATCCTCTTCTGCTTCACTGACCATGCTAAAGCCTTTTTATGGATCACAACAAATTGTGGAAAATTCTTAAAGAGATGAAAGTACCAGACCACCTTACCTGCCTCCAAAGAAACCTATTCGTGGGTCAAGAAGCAACAGTTAGGGGCCAGAGAACAAAGATGGATGAAAATAGATAAATGAAAGACCAATAGAAGTGCTACCCTCCCTCCAAACGGAGAAGCAATAGTTAAAAGGACGTGGAAAAACTGACTACTTCAAAATTGGAAAAGAAATAGGAGAAGGCTGTATACTGTCATCCTACTTGCTTGACTTCTATGACATCATGCAAAATGCTGGACTGGATAAATCACAAGCTGGAATCAATATTGCGGGGAGAGATATCAACAACCTCAAATACACAGATGATACCACTCTAATGGCAGAAGGTGAAGAGGAATTAAAGAGCCTCTTGATGAGGGTGCAAGAGGAGAGTGAGAAAGCTGGCTTAAAACTGAACATTAGGGGCTTCGCCTGGTGGTCCAGTGGGTAGGGACACCGCCTTCCAGTGCAAGGGGCGCTGGTTCAATCCCCGGCCTGGGAAGATCCCATGTGCCGTGGAGCGACTGGACTGATGTGTCCAATTACCGAGCCAGAGCTCTGGAGCACATGTGCCCAGAGCTGGCGCTCTGCGACGACAGGGGCCACTGCGATGGGAGGCCCACACAGGCCAAAGAACAAAGATGGGTGAAAATAGATAAGTGAAAGACCAATAGAAGTGGCCTGCCTGCCTCCCAACCCGCTCCCCCCCACCAAAAAAAAACACTGAACATTAAAAAAAAAAAACTAAGATCATGGCATCCAGTCCCATCACTTCATGACGAATAGAAGGGGAAAAAAATGAAAGCAGCAACAGATTTTATTTTTCTGGGCTTCAGAATCACTCTGGACAGTGGCTATAGCTATAGAATTAAAAGATGCTTGCTGTTTGGAAGGAAAGCTATGAAAAACCAAGAGATTGTATTGAAAAGCAGAGACATCATTTTGCTGACAAAGGTACATATTATCAAAGCTATGGTTTTTCCAGTTGTCATGTATGGATGTGAGAGTTAGACCATAAAGAAGCCTGAGTGCTGCAGAATTGATGCTTTTGAATTGTGGTGCTGGAGAAGACTCTTGAGAGTTCCTTGGACTGCAAGGAGATGAAATCAGTCAATCCTAAAGGAAATCAACCCTGAATATTCATTGGAAGAACTGATGCTGAAGCTCCAATTCTTTGGCCACCTGATGCAAAGAGCCAACTCAGTGGAAAAGATCCTGATGCTGGAAAGATTGAAGGCACAAGGAGAAGAGGGCAGCAGAAGATGAGATGACTAGGTAGCATCACTGACTGAATGGACATGAATTTAAGCAAGCTCCAGGAAATAGTGAAGGACAGGGGAACCTGACATGCTTTAGTCATGGGCTCACAAAGAGTTGAACATGACTTAGTTGACTGAACAACATGTGGACCCAGCCTGAAGAAAGCAGGCACCTGTTCCCCCTAATAAGGTGTTTTCACTTTAATCTACCGACGTGCACAGAGTAGTCAGGTAAAGATGATGGGTACAGTGTTATCCTGGTCAAATGTGAGAAGTGCCTTTCCTAGCAGCTGAGTGTATTCTTTCCTCCTGTGAAAGCTGATTGTTTTGTTCCTGGTTTTACAGGCCAAGGAGGTAGCTGAGCAGACCCTGGTATCTGCGTTAAATTCCTTTGAGTTGATGCAATTTAAGGCAGCCCTACGGTAAGCAATGACTGATACTATCTATAAAAACTTTTCTTTAATGTTTGTGTTTTTAAAACTCTTTTCTCGGGCTTCCCTGGTGGTCCAGTGGGTAAAGAATCCACCTCACAGTACAAGGGGCACCAGTTCAATCCCTGACCTGGGAAGATCTCACATGCCAAGGAATGGCTAGGCCAGTGTGTCCAATTACAAGCCAGCTCTCTGGAGTACATGCACCCAGGGCTGGTGCTCTGCAGTAAGAGAGGCCACTGCAATGGGAGGCCCACACATGCCAAAGAATAAAGATGGATGAAAAAAGCAAATAAAAAACCAATTTAAAAAAAAGAGGCTGAAAAAATTTAAAAAGACAACAACAACAACTCTTTTTCTCCTCTGTAGTTGATATTCTGTCTAATCTACGAACATACCACCCTGAATGCACCCAGTCTTGTCTGATGTTCTGTCTACCCTTTAAGAAATGTTCCAGTAAATCAATAGGGTATATGAAGTAGAGTCTTTCACAATCAGGGCTTTATTTAAGAAGCCGAGGAGCCAAGAATGAAGAAACTGTTTCAGGACCAGATACACTGACTAGGCTGGAATGGGAGACAGATCAGTACTAGAATCAAAAGATGTGGGTTCCAAGGTTAGAAAGATGAAGCTGGAAACATAAATGGTGAGGTTAGTGGTGATGACTAAGGACCCTGGGCTCATGAATATGGTCACTGCTTAGGAGAGAGTTGCCCTATGCCTTATATCTGCCTCTCAGATGGTTGAAACCCCTGAGCATACCTCAGGGTCTAGATGATCTGAGAATATGACTTCCTGGGAGTCTGTCCATCATACATCCCCTGGCATATCACAGTGGCTGTCTGTGTAGTCTTGGTCTGTAGCTAAGCTTTCAGGAACCAGTTCACTCAACCTTCTGTCCCATGTGAGGACCACCTGGTGTACTTTTTTTGCAGAGGAGACAAAAGACACCAATATCAGAAAGTTTCTTTAAGAGTACTTTTAGGGGGGCTTCCCCTGGTGGTCCAGTGGGTAAGGACACCGCCTTGCAGTGCAAGGGGCGCCGGTTCCATCCCTGGCCTGGGAAGATCCCACGTGCCGTGGAGCGGCTGGACTGATGTGTGCAATTAACGAGCCGGAGCTCTGGAGCGCATGCGCCCAGAGTCGGTGCTCTGCAACGACAGACGCACCGCGATGGGAGGCCCACAGGAGCCAAAGAACAAAGATGGATGAAAATAGAGAAACGAAAGACCAATAGAAGTGGCCCGCCCGCTCCCCTCCCTCCCCAACCCGACCCCCGCCCAAAGTAAATAAATAAATAAATGTTTAAAAAAAAAAAAAGAGGGGCTTCCCTGGGGGCCCTGTGGGGAAGGACACCGCCTTGCAGGGGAAGGGGCGCCGGTTCCATCCCTGGCCTGGGAAGATCCCACGTGCCGTGGAGCGGCTGGACTGATGTGTGCAATTAACGAGCCGGAGCTCTGGAGCGCATGCGCCCAGAGTCGGTGCTCTGCAACGACAGACGCACCGCGATGGGAGGCCCACAGGAGCCAAAGAACAAAGATGGATGAAAATAGAGAAACGAAAGACCAATAGAAGTGGCCCGCCCGCTCCCCTCCCTCCCCAACCCGACCCCCGCCCAAAGTAAATAAATAAATAAATGTTTAAAAAAAAAAAAAGAGGGGCTTCCCTGGTGGCCCTGTGGGTAAGGACACCGCCTTGCAGGGCAAGGGGCACCGGTTCGAGCCCTGGCCCGGGAGGATCCCACGTGCAGCGGAGCGGCTGGACCCATCTGTCCAACAACTGAGCCGGAGCTCTGCAGTGAGAGAGGCCACTGCGATGGGAGGACCACACGGGCCAGAGAACAAAGATGGATGAAAATAAATACATGAAGGACGAATAAAGGAGGCCAAAATTTGAAAAAAAAAAAAAAAAGAGTACTTTTAGGGGGTAGAGGGGAAAGGTAGTGTTTCCAGTGGCTCAGTGGTAAACTAATCTGCCTACCAGCACAAGAGACATAGGTTCAATTCTCTTTTTTAAAAAATTATTTATTTACTGTTTTATTATTTGTTTTTGGCTATTCTGGGTTTTCACTGCTGCCGCAGGCTCTTTTCTAGTTGCAGGGAGTAGAGGCTACTCTCTAGTTGAGGTAAGCAGGCTTCTTGCTGCGGTGACTTCTCTTTTTGTGGAACTCAGGCTCTAGGGCACATGGGCTTCAGTAGTTGTGGCACATGGGCTCAATTGTTGTGGCTTTGAGGCTCCAGAGCACGGGCTCCATAGTTGTGGCTCACGGGCTTAGTTGCTCTGCAGCATGCGGAATCTTCCCGGATCAGGGATCGAACTCGTGTCTCCTTCATTGGCAGGCGAATTCTTTACCACTAAGCTACCAGGGAAGCCCTAAGTTCAGTCCTTGATCTGGGAAAATCCCACATGCCAGAGAGCAACCAACCCTGTGTGCCACAACTATTGAGCCTTTGCTTCTAGAGCCCAAGAGCCACAGTTACTGAATCCCGTGTGCCCTAGAGCCTGTGCTCCGCAACAAGAGAAGCCTGCACACTGCAGCTAGAGAAAAACCCATGCATCATTGAAGACCTAGAACAACCAAAAATGAAATAACTGACTAAATAAATAAAAATAAAATACTTCTTAGGGAACTTAATATGGGGGCCTTGGTTCTATTCCTAATCAAGGAACTAGATTCATGCTGCAACAAAGATTGAAGATTCCATATGCTGCAACTAAGACCTAGCACAGCCAAACAAATATTAAAAAAAAAAAAAACACTTCTGGGATGTGCCCTGATACCTCAGCTCCATGCCTCACATTTTCTTACATCTCTAGGTAATGAGAAGGAACATTTAGAAAACTAAGTCAGCTAATAAGCTTACAAGAAGAATTCTATTGCTACAGCTTCAGGAATGACCCAGAACTCTTTGGTGCAAAGCTTTAGGCTTGCTTAAGGTTTCTTGTCCTTTTTCCTGGGTTTCGTGGCTCTTATATCTCTGGCCCAAAGAGAGGCAAGAACAAGAGGAAAATACCCAGACAATAGGAAGAGAGTCTTCAAGAGCCAATTCTCCACCCTAGAGCCCTACTTCCTTCTCTCCATATGGTGACTTCCTTCAAAGTGCACCAGATTAGCATATCTTCTCCCAAGAGGAACACAGGAAGTTTGCATATAACTGATCACTATTTGTTAGAGCAAAAAAAAACTTATTTCAATTTAAAAACTTTCTTTTCCAAAAAGTTGATGCTGAAAGGGTTTTCTGGTTACTCCTTAGTCCTGAAGGCCTGACCATGCCCGTTATTACACAGCAGTTGATTGTTGAAGCAGTCTGGCTGTGAGCAGGGATGGCAGATTCACTAAAGGTGCTGAAGAGGGGGAGGATCAGGAGAAGACTTTGAGGCCTGACCCAGAGGCCCAAGAAAAGTAGAGGTTTACTCTTAATCTGCCATGGGCAACAGTCATGTAGTTCTCTCCTGTTCTGTCCAAGTCAAGATAGCCTTGAGAATCTGCACAGAGGCAAGGCCATGACTGGAATCAGACCCAGGCCCCCATTTGCTGATGGCATGGCATCCTAGGGCATGTAGGGACACCACATGCCTCACTGGTGCTGGGAGGACCCAGCCCTCACGGGTGCACTGTGGCAGGTGCACTGCCGTGGCAGGTGTCTGGAGAGCTTGCCACACTGCAGCTAGAGAAAAACCCATGCATCATTGAAGACCTAGAACAACCAAAAATGAAATAACTGACTAAATAAATAAAAATAAAATACTTCTTAGGGAACTTAATATGGGGGCCTTGGTTCTATCCCTAATCAAGGAACTAGATTCATGCTGCAACAAAGATTGAAGATTCCATATGCTGCAACTAAGACCTAGCACAGCCAAACAAATATTAAAAAAAAAAAAAACACTTCTGGGATGTGCCCTGATACCTCAGCTCCATGCCTCACATTTTCTTACATCTCTAGGTAATGAGAAGGAACATTTAGAAAACTAAGTCAGCTAATAAGCTTACAAGAAGAATTCTATTGCTACAGCTTCAGGAATGACCCAGAACTCTTTGGTGCAAAGCTTTAGGCTTGCTTAAGGTTTCTTGTCCTTTTTCCTGGGTTTCGTGGCTCTTATATCTCTGGCCCAAAGAGAGGCAAGAACAAGAGGAAAATACCCAGACAATAGGAAGAGAGTCTTCAAGAGCCAATTCTCCACCCTAGAGCCCTACTTCCTTCTCTCCATATGGTGACTTCCTTCAAAGTGCACCAGATTAGCATATCTTCTCCCAAGAGGAACACAGGAAGTTTGCATATAACTGATCACTATTTGTTAGAGCAAAAAAAAACTTATTTCAATTTAAAAACTTTCTTTTCCAAAAAGTTGATGCTGAAAGGGTTTTCTGGTTACTCCTTAGTCCTGAAGGCCTGACCATGCCCGTTATTACACAGCAGTTGATTGTTGAAGCAGTCTGGCTGTGAGCAGGGATGGCAGATTCACTAAAGGTGCTGAAGAGGGGGAGGATCAGGAGAAGACTTTGAGGCCTGACCCAGAGGCCCAAGAAAAGTAGAGGTTTACTCTTAATCTGCCATGGGCAACAGTCATGTAGTTCTCTCCTGTTCTGTCCAAGTCAAGATAGCCTTGAGAATCTGCACAGAGGCAAGGCCATGACTGGAATCAGACCCAGGCCCCCATTTGCTGATGGCATGGCATCCTAGGGCATGTAGGGACACCACATGCCTCACTGGTGCTGGGAGGACCCAGCCCTCACGGGTGCACTGTGGCAGGTGCACTGCCGTGGCAGGTGTCTGGAGAGCTTGCCACACAGTGGCTGCAAAAGCTGACTGACTTTTGTTTTATTTTATTTTGGGTCTACAGTTCCAGGATGGCTTTTCATATACATGCTGTGAATAATCAGGGAAGGTAAGTATATGTTTACGGTGTTTCCTCATTTGGATCAAGTTTTCAGAGTAAAGTAAAAGTGGCTACATTGTAACTGCTGACCAGTTACAAGTGGCATCTTGCCAGGGCTGGACTCAGAGCTGGGTATGCTCAGCTGAGACATTCTGTCCTAAATGGAAAGACTAGAGTCAGGTCGGGGTGGATCTAATTTTATCTAAGTGGAATTCTGCATATGTGAAACTGAGTGTTTTGAAAATTCCTGTGAGAGATCTGAGTGTGTTAGTTGCTTCCCAGTTGAGAAAAAGAGAACATTGTAAATTTGATATACACCTCTCCCATCAATTTCCTTTTCCAGAATTGTCTCTCTGGACAGTGAAGATTGCTTGTACTTTGTGAAGACGGTAAGCAAAGCTGCTGAAGGCGGGTTGGCAGGGAATGGCCTATAGAGGACATCTGCAAGGGGTGAAGTAGGAGTAGGTGAGGGTCTTAGGTAGCCCACCCCTTACTGGAGAAAATTAGTCTATTTTCAGGACTTTTCCAGCTGCAGCAGTGGTGAACCTGTGCTTTCTGAGGGTGCCCAGGCAGCTGTACCAGGCTCACCACATCCACACGCCTATGTCTAGGTGCCCCTCACTGTAGAGTCTTAGCTGGAGGTGGGAGAGGATGGTAAACATCTCTTCCTCAGGTTAGGAAGGCTTCTTCCAAGTGACTGAGATTTCTCTGACCTCACATGGAAATGGGAGCTGAGACAAGCCTGCCTCAACACAGACCAAGTTTTCACTGGCTTCTCAGTGTTCCAAGGCCTGCGTTGGTACCCTTATTTTACAGGAGCTTGTAAAAATAAAGCCCGTCAGGCTCCTCTGTTCACGGAGGAACACTGGAGAACACTGGAGTGGGTAGCCTTTCCCTTCTGCAGGGGATCTTCCTAACCCAGGGATCGAACATGGGTCTCCCGCATTACAGGCAGATTCTGAGCCACCAGGGAAGCCCTGTGAAAATAAAAACAAGCTAACATTAAAAAAAAAAAACCAAAACAGGTGAAATGGGGTAGCCAGAGCAGCGTTTTCTGACCTCTGTGCTAAGGGCAGAACTGATGGGCCGGGGGGATGGGTTTAGAGATGCAGAAATATTGGTCCCTGGGGTGAGCCAGCGTAGTTTTGGGGAGCCAGCATTTCTAGACCAGTTGCTCCAGCCACATCCAAATCCTCTATTTACGTTAGTGCATCTTGATACAAAGAAAATTGGCAAGCAGTGCATAAGAGGAAGGTGGACATCCAGCCAAGATTCTAGTTGTGTAATATATGTGGGTTCAACTTATACCTTGAGTCCATTCTGTAGCTACTGCCTGAACCTTAATTTCAGTGAACTTTTGATCAGAGGGAGCTGGGTGGGCAGGGTTAGATGACTTGGTGCAAATGTGTGCCCCCTGCTGTCACAAGTGGACAAGCGATAGTCTACAGAGAGTAGAACAAGATGGGTAATTTTTTAAGGTCGTGAATAGTTTCTGTTTTTATAATGTACTTTCTCCCTGTCTCTGTCAGTATTTTACGTTGTTCTTTTAGAACTAATTGAGCCTTTTTTGTAATGTTATTAAGACTAGAAAATGAATACTTTCTGATAGTTAGGTAAATAATGCTTTGTCTTCTTGGTAGACTTTAGATTCTCCTACTTCTTTTATGAAGTGCTTTGGAAGGTGCTTTGCACTGGAGTAGGTGATTAGGAATCCAGTAGAATCATACTACTGTGTTAAGTATGCATTCAGCAGCAGCTAATGAAATAGGAAAGAAAAGATAGGATATTGGTGCTTTCTGTCCAAATCCTATCTTCTCTCCAGGCACAGATGAAGTTCTTCCTCCTCCGCCAAGCCTACCCTACTGATTTCTCTCTACAAGTACATTTTTTTTTTTTTTATCGTTTTGCAGGATGATTTTTTCTTTTTCCCTACAAGTACTTTATTTTTACAGTGCTTGCGGGTTATACTACATAAATTAGGGAGTAATTCTATAGTGTGTAACATGTTGACTTCTATGTAGTAATGCTCTTATCTCTCCAACTTCACATTATAGTTTCCTTGAGGACAGGAAACGTTTCATATTTTTTTTTGTCCCCGTGCCACATGTTAGAAGTACATAGCAAGTGTGTAAAAAATACTACACATGTTCTTTTTTTTTTTTTTTACACATGTTCTTTTTAATGTCCTCTCTCCCTTTCCTCAACACAGAGACCAAATAAGAAAGTGGGGATTAGGAACAACTGCAGGATTTGTCTTTCTAATTGATTTAGGAACCTAATTGATCATTGTCACTTAAGAAGAACTGTGTAGCCCAGGACAGTTCTGTGTCTTCAGATACTCAAAATTCTTTGAAACAAATTTAAATAAGCCTTCTAGTTGTCATGCCTGATCACAAAGTTAACTAAAATATAAAGCCTACGTGTCAATTTTATGCATTCCTTTATCATTACACCATGGACGAATAAGGACTTTCACTATGTTTTTATATTTTTGCTTTCAGCTCTTCTACTGTCTTTCTACTGTCTTTTTTTTTTTTTTGCCACTTCTGTTGATCTTTCATTTATTTATCTTTGTTCTTTGGCCTTTGTGGGCCTCCCATCACAGTGGCCTCTCTCATTGCAAAGCACTGGCTCTGGGCGCATGCCCTCCAGAGCTCCGACTTGGTAGTTGGACGCATTGGTCCAGCCGCTCCGCAGCACTTGGGATCTTCCCAGGCCAGGGATCAAACCAGCGCCCCTTGCACTGCAAGGTGGTGTCCTTCCCACTGGACCACCAGGGAAGCCCTGCTGTCTGTTTTTTATTTGACAATCTAGCAGTCCCTTCAGGAGGCCTAGGTCTTTTGTCTCTTTCCTTAGGATAGGGCAGGCTCCCACACAAAGACATCTAGGTATGAAAATGAACTCCAGCTTCAGGAGCGCTGCACCTGGCCATGTGGCATTTTCAGGCTGGGAGGGGAAGGATCCTGGGAGGGCTCATCATACATCTTCTCTCATATCCCTCACCGGATGTTCACAGTCATCTAGGAGCGTCATCTCGTACTTTATTTTTACAGTGCTTGCGGGTTATACTACATAAATTAGGAGTAATTCTATAGTGTGTAACATGTTGACTTCTATGTAGTAATGCTCTTATCTCTCCAACTTCACATTATAGTTTCCTTGAGGACAGGAAACGTTTCATATTTTTTTTTGTCCCCGTGCCACATGTTAGAAGTACATAGCAAGTGTGTAAAAAATACTACACATGTTCTTTTTTTTTTTTTTTACACATGTTCTTTTTAATGTCCTCTCTCCCTTTCCTCAACACAGAGACCAAATAAGAAAGTGGGGATTAGGAACAACTGCAGGATTTGTCTTTCTAATTGATTTAGGAACCTAATTGATCATTGTCACTTAAGAAGAACTGTGTAGCCCAGGACAGTTCTGTGTCTTCAGATACTCAAAATTCTTTGAAACAAATTTAAATAAGCCTTCTAGTTGTCATGCCTGATCACAAAGTTAACTAAAATATAAAGCCTACGTGTCAATTTTATGCATTCCTTTATCATTACACCATGGACGAATAAGGACTTTCACTATGTTTTTATATTTTTGCTTTCAGCTCTTCTACTGTCTTTCTACTGTCTTTTTTTTTTTTTTGCCACTTCTGTTGATCTTTCATTTATTTATCTTTGTTCTTTGGCCTTTGTGGGCCTCCCATCACAGTGGCCTCTCTCATTGCAAAGCACTGGCTCTGGGCGCATGCCCTCCAGAGCTCCGACTTGGTAGTTGGACGCATTGGTCCAGCCGCTCCGCAGCACTTGGGATCTTCCCAGGCCAGGGATCAAACCAGCGCCCCTTGCACTGCAAGGTGGTGTCCTTCCCACTGGACCACCAGGGAAGCCCTGCTGTCTGTTTTTTATTTGACAATCTAGCAGTCCCTTCAGGAGGCCTAGGTCTTTTGTCTCTTTCCTTAGGATAGGGCAGGCTCCCACACAAAGACATCTAGGTATGAAAATGAACTCCAGCTTCAGGAGCGCTGCACCTGGCCATGTGGCATTTTCAGGCTGGGAGGGGAAGGATCCTGGGAGGGCTCATCATACATCTTCTCTCATATCCCTCACCGGATGTTCACAGTCATCTTAGGCTTGTACCGTTTTCTCTATTTCCTCTGCTAGATCATCCTCGGAATTATTCTAGTTTCACTGGTTTTTAACTAAATTTAGAACCTTCTTATGAGTCATTCAGGAGCTTTCTCTGAGTTGCTCTAGTTTTGTTTCTGTTTTTTTTTTTTTTTTTTTCTCCTGACCTATATAAGGCTCTTATTTTTATTGATCTTGGCCATAAAAGCTTGAGCAGCTTTCTTTTCATTTTTTTGATACTAAAGGAGCATCTGCACATTTTGTCCGGTAGCCAGAAATATCTGTGAAAACATGTCTCTCCCTTTCCAGATTTGTTCAGAACTTGAACCCAAACCACAGAAGGAATGCATGAACGTATGGACCTACTAGGATGTGACAGTGGTCACAGTTAAGGAGGGCTGTTACATTGCCTCCCAGGGAGAAGAAGCAGTTTGAGGGAATTGATAGAAACATGAAGATATTCTTCTAGCCCATGTGTGCCTGTGACCAAGGAGCAGTTGCAGGGAAGCCTCAGTGATCCTGAAGTCATCTGCTAGTTTGAGATGTATTTCAAGATAACTTGAGTTTTCCTTAGAATTTATCTAGTATTCTTGTTTGTTTTTTTTCTTTCTTTTTTTTTTTTTGCCATGTGACTTAGTATTTTGTAGTTTGTTTCTTGTGGGTCTTTGCCTGAATGTTTAGGACTGACAACTGGTCTAACTCCAGTTTCTCATTTGATACAGGCTTGTATGACCATCTATGACATCCCTGACTTGCTAGGAGAAAGGGGGTGCTTAGGATCTGTGGTATTTTCAGAGTCATTTTTGACATCTCAGATCTTGGTTAAAGAAAAAGGTAAGTGTATGTCATCTTTGGAAAGCAGAACTTGAACTTGCTTATACATATATATATTTGGCAAAAATACTATAGCCTAAATCAAAAGACCAGGAATAAACTGGCGAAAATATTAAAATACTTATAATAAAAAAGGGTATGTTTTCTAATTTATGAAGAGTTTCTACAAATTGATAAGAGAAAAACAAGCTACACAATGGTAAATGGGCAAAAAATATGAGCAGGCAGTTTACCAGAGTGTAAAACAAAACAAATAAATTTTGAAAAAAAACAAATTTTTTTTCAGTAGTTCTTTTTTTAAATTTTGGCCTGTTTTATTGATTTTTTATATATTTGTTTTCATCCATCTTTATTCTTTGGCCTGTGTGGGCCTCCCATTGCAGTGGCCTCTCCCATTACAGACCACCAGCTCTGGGCACATGTGCTCCAGAGTGCTGGCTCATAATTGGACACACCGGTCCAGCCATTCCACGGCACATGAGATCTTTCCGGGCCAGGGATAGAACTGGTGCGCCTTGCACTCCAAGGCAGACTCTTTACCCACTGGACCACCAGGGAAGCCGAATATATATATATATTTTTTTTCTTAATGTTTATATACACACACTTGTAAGTGACCCCTGAACACAGGTTTAAGCTACACAGATTTTTTTCAGTAAGTATATACTACAGAACTCCATGTTCCATGCTTGGTTGAATCCATAGATGCGGAACTGTGGATATGAAAGGCAAATTATAAAGGTACACACAGATTTTCAACTGTGCAGGAGGTCAGCACCCTTAGCCCCAACATTGTTCAAGGGTCTGCTGTGTGTGTGTGCGTGTGTGTAGTCATACAGCCTTACTAGTAGTCAGACAGCCTTACTAGTAGTCAGGAAAAAAGCAATTTTAAACAGTAATTAGATCCAGGTTTTTTACCCGTTAGCAAAAAATTCTGGAGAATGGTAATATCCAGTGCCAGTAGGATGAGCTTGATAATTTTTGTTTGACTTTTAATATAAATACATGTATTACCTTGATAAAAGTATGGATGAAAAAGGGACTCTATACTTAACTGTGTATTTCTATTTGTCATAAAAAGAACAGAGCCTATCACATGGGGAAAAAACCATAGACTCCTGTTCCCAGATGAGGAAGTGCTCATTTTCTGAAGGCATCAGACTTTGTATTCCAGGAAGAGGAGCCCTCCCTCTTGAGAGGGGAAGCAGTCAGAGGCCGGCAAGGTGGGCTCCAGTGGTGGGTGGTAACTGGCGTGTCTGTGGTCTTCCTGCAGATGGCACTGTTACCACAGAAACCAGCTTCATCATCCTGACGGCTGCCGTGCCCAGATTCTGCTCTTGGCTGGTTAGTGTCATTCATCAGGTGAAAATGGAGATAAATGTGGAGAAACTGGGGAGAACGTTTAAGGAAGAGCCTCTGATGGGATGTCAGATCCTGACCTAACCACTATTCAGGAATAGATGTTTTTATCTCTGCCCTTTTTCTTTATACAAATGAATCTGATTTTGTTAATCATAATCTGGGAGAAGTTCCAAAAGGAAGTAGCTAATTATCTGGATCCCTGTTAAATTGTCAAGGGAAGAAATTAACATCCTCATTCTACAGATGAGGAGACTGAGGTTAGAAGTTTACCACCTGTACAAGGTCACACAGAAAGTGAGAAGTGGATCATGCGCTCTCTCATCTGTCAGAATAGTTGCTGCTGAGTTTTGCAACCTTGTCTCTACATGAGGAGAGGTCCCATATTCATCTGTGGGACTTGGTCTGAAACTCCGGTGCCTTGGGACGCAAAAGTATAACAGCAGTGAGTCTAGCGATGGTCTAAATGCCTATTTCAGAATTTGTTTATATTCTGTTTCTACAGTTCTGACATGAATAGAGACGAGCAAAAGTCATCCTCTAATGTGAACATGTTTAAATGAGAACACTCAAAATATTTTAATACATTCTCTTTGCTTCATCCCTAAAATTAGCTTTCTCCATAATGAAATGTTAGTAGAGACTTAGCATTTCCTCCCCACATATCCATTTAGCTGGCCTTCAGGTCCGTGGGAGAGCCTGCCGTGGCCTGGTGCTCTGAGCTTGGTAACCAGCAGCCAGCTCTGCCACTTATCCAGGCCTGAGAACCCTGGGTGTGATGGAGGGACTGCTCTCTTAGAAATATGTGAGCACAGGGGTAGACCTAGCAGAGTTTTGCCCTTGAAGTAGTAAACTGAAAATCTGCCCTCCTTTTGGACACAGGTAGAAGATATTGAAGTAAAATTGTCTGAGAAAACCCAGCAATCAGTTCTGGTAAGCAGCCTGCTTTTGTTAATATTGCACAGAAATCGTGTTCTGTGGTCTTCCTGCAGATGGCACTGTTACCACAGAAACCAGCTTCATCATCCTGACGGCTGCCGTGCCCAGATTCTGCTCTTGGCTGGTTAGTGTCATTCATCAGGTGCAAATGGAGATAAATGTGGAGAAACTGGGGAGAACGTTTAAGGAAGAGCCTCTGATGGGATGTCAGATCCTGACCTAACCACTATTCAGGAATAGATTTTTTTATCTCTGCCCTTTTCTTTATACAAATGAATCTGATTTTGTTAATCATAATCTGGGAGAAGTTCCAAAAGGAAGTAGCTAATTATCTGGATCCCTGTTAAATTGTCAAGGGAAGAAATTAACATCCTCATTCTACAGATGAGGAGACTGAGGTTAGAAGTTTACCACCTGTACAAGGTCACACAGAAAGTGAGAAGTGGATCATGCGCTCTCTCTTCTGTCAGAATAGTTGCTGCTGAGTTTTGCAACCTTGTCTCTACATGAGGAGAGGTCCCATATTCATCTGTGGGACTTGGTCTGAAACTCCGGTGCCTTGGGACGCAAAAGTATAACAGCAGTGAGTCTAGCGATGGTCTAAATGCCTATTTCAGAATTTGTTTATATTCTGTTTCTACAGTTCTGACATGAATAGAGACGAGCAAAAGTCATCCTCTAATGTGAACATGTTTAAATGAGAACACTCAAAATATTTTAATACATTCTCTTTGCTTCATCCCTAAAATTAGCTTTCTCCATAATGAAATGTTAGTAGAGACTTAGCATTTCCTCCCCACATATCCATTTAGCTGGCCTTCAGGTCCGTGGGAGAGAGCCTGCCGTGGCCTGGTGCTCTGAGCTTGGTAACCAGCAGCCAGCTCTGCCACTTATCCAGGCCTGAGAACCCTGGGTGTGATGGAGGGACTGCTCTCTTAGAAATATGTGAGCACAGGGGTAGACCTAGCAGAGTTTTGCCCTTGAAGTAGTAAACTGAAAATCTGCCCTCCTTTTGGACACAGGTAGAAGATATTGAAGTAAAATTGTCTGAGAAAACCCAGCAATCAGTTCTGGTAAGCAGCCTGCTTATTCTTAATGTTAATATTGCAGCAAAATGAAATATGAACAATTTATAAAAACAATTTAACGTATTTTATTTTACTGCTAATCTAATGGTTCTCTACCTCCTTGTCTCAATTCCTGTTTGTATTCTTCCCCTTCCAAGAAAGGCTCTAGAAATAGCCATGTATGGAGTGCACAACTAGAGGGATTCTTTCTGCCATTAAACCCTTCAGGGTTTTTTCAAAATCTCTCAGTACTTTTCAAAGCAGTTCTCGAACTGAGACATGTAGAGCTGAGAGGTCAAGGCTTTGGGCCAAGGAGAAGCTACCTCTGTTATCAGAGGATATAAATCTACTGGAACGTGAGCAAGCATTGTGGACCATGGTACCTAGGCTGAGAGGACCTTAATGTGCTTTTTCTAAGCATAAATCATGGGGCTGAGCAACATGGCAAAGAACCAAGCAGTGCCAGAAGCCATGAAGGAAGTTTGGTGTATCGGAGGCTGACATAGCAGCTTTTGTAGATATACAAACTTGGGCAGGACTTTTGATTCTGTGCGTGTTTGTGCTGTAAATCACCTGATCTTTGTTTTTTCAAGGGAGATGAGTGTTTCCTGGGCACTTTTCTAACTAGAGGAGAAGGAGCGTATCTTTATTCTAGTAATCCACAGTCTTGGCCTGAGGAAGGTGAGCAGCTGTGACTTTTCTGGTTTTTACTCTGGGTCCCTCTTTCACAGGTTTCGACATGAATGTTGTAATTAATGATATATGTGCTATTTGAAAAACCTTGTTAGTGTAGAAGTGTTTTCTCACAGCTTTTCTCTTTTGATCTGCCCACGTTTCAGAGGAGGAAATGTGGTAGGAAGGCCTGCCACCAGAACGGCCCTGGTCCTCTTCTTGCTGCCTAAGGATTGCTCTCATAATGGGCTGGAGCAGCAGCATGTCCAGAAATAGGCTCTGTTCCGGGTGAGGGAAAAATATGTGAGCACAGGGGTAGACCTAGCAGAGTTTTGCCCTTGAAGTAGTAAACTGAAAATCTGCCCTCCTTTTGGACACAGGTAGAAGATATTGAAGTAAAATTGTCTGAGAAAACCCAGCAATCAGTTCTGGTAAGCAGCCTGCTTATTCTTAATGTTAATATTGCAGCAAAATGAAATATGAACAATTTATAAAAACAATTTAACGTATTTTATTTTACTGCTAATCTAATGGTTCTCTACCTCCTTGTCTCAATTCCTGTTTGTATTCTTCCCCTTCCAAGAAAGGCTCTAGAAATAGCCATGTATGGAGTGCACAACTAGAGGGATTCTTTCTGCCATTAAACCCTTCAGGGTTTTTCAAAATCTCTCAGTACTTTTCAAAGCAGTTCTCGAACTGAGACATGTAGAGCTGAGAGGTCAAGGCTTTGGGCCAAGGAGAAGCTACCTCTGTTATCAGAGGATATAAATCTACTGGAACGTGAGCAAGCATTGTGGACCATGGTACCTAGGCTGAGAGGACCTTAATGTGCTTTTTCTAAGCATAAATC
Organism: Tragulus kanchil; assembly: GCA_022376925.1. Taxonomy (NCBI): domain Eukaryota; kingdom Metazoa; phylum Chordata; class Mammalia; order Artiodactyla; family Tragulidae; genus Tragulus; species Tragulus kanchil. Next base: position 38,632,125 of record JAIOJX010000031.1, on the reverse strand, counting down.
ATGGGGCTGAGCAACATGGCAAAGAACCAAGCAGTGCCAGAAGCCATGAAGGAAGTTTGGTGTATCGGAGGCTGACATAGCAGCTTTTGTAGATATACAAACTTGGGCAGGACTTTTGATTCTGTGCGTGTTTGTGCTGTAAATCACCTGATCTTTGTTTTTTCAAGGGAGATGAGTGTTTCCTGGGCACTTTTCTAACTAGAGGAGAAGGAGCGTATCTTTATTCTAGTAATCCACAGTCTTGGCCTGAGGAAGGTGAGCAGCTGTGACTTTTCTGGTTTTTGCTCTGGGTCCCTCTTTCACAGGTTTCGACATGAATGTTGTAATTAATGATATATGTGCTATTTGAAAAACCTTGTTAGTGTAGAAGTGTTTTCTCACAGCTTTTCTCTTTTGATCTGCCCACGTTTCAGAGGAGGAAATGTGGTAGGAAGGCCTGCCACCAGAACGGCCCTGGTCCTCTTCTTGCTGCCTAAGGATTGCTCTCATAATGGGCTGGAGCAGCAGCATGTCCAGAAATAGGCTCTGTTGGGCCAAAACAAAATCTGGATCAGTTTTTTTACTGCTGTGTAACAAATCACAAATTTGGTAGTTTAAAACAATGTGCATTTACTATCTTACAGTTCTATGGGTCAAAAGTCCAGGCAAGCTTTGCTGGATTCATGTTTAGGGTTTCATAAAGCTGAAGTCAAGGCATCAGCCAGGCTTCTCTCTGGTGGCTCTGGAAAGAACCTGCTCCCAGGCTCATCCTGGTTGTTTGCAGAGTCCATTTCCTTCAGACTGTAGAACTGAGGGACCCTTTTCTCTTGCTGACTGTCAGCTGGGACCACTCTTGGCTCCTCCTCCCTGAGGTCCTTGCCCTGTGACCCTCTCCACCTCAGTAACAAAGAGCCTTCATCGTGTCGAATCTCTCTCACACTTCTCACCTCTCTGAACTCCTCTTCTACCAACCAGAGAAAACTGGAGACCCGATCAGATAATGTCCCTTTTGCCATATAACGTTACATGGACACCAGAGTAACCTAAGAGGATGCAGGTCATGGGGACGGTCTTAAATTTCTGCCTACCACAATGTGCCCTCTGACCCCCACAGTTCTCACATGCAAGATATAATCACCCCCACCCAACAGCCTCATTCCATTATGGCAGCTGTTCAAAGTCTTAAATCTCACCAGCTGAAAAATCCAAGATCTCCTCATCAAGATGATCTAAATCAGCTGTGTGTCTCTGGATTGTAATTCATACAGTACAACTTCTGAACATAATTCCTCTCATCTGTGGACCTGTGAAATTAGAGGCTATTTATCTGCTTTAGCCCTCTCAATGTACAAGGTAGGCCTGGCATAAGTTATAGATATCTGTATTAAAAAGGGGAAAAATGGAAGATAAAATGATTCCCAAGCCCACGGCAGCTTTGAAATTAAGCTAGGCAAACTCCAGCTCCTGAATTAGGTTTTGAGGCCTGGGGAATAGTCCTCTTAGACCCTTACCTCTGCCCTCTGGGTTCTTGGTTCTGTCTGTTAAACTGTTAGTTCTGCCTTTGGGGCTCGTGACTCTGCCCTCTATACCTCTGTTATCCTTCCTTTTTTTTCTTTTGGTTATCCTTTTAATGAAGGCGGCACTTTGTGGCTGATGAGTTTTTTTCAGCCTGCTTCTTGTCTCTACAATTTTGTGGGTCCAACAGTCTCCTTTCATTTTCTGTTTTCTCTGTCCTTCTCAATCCTCACTGGAAATATCTCTGCTGATTTAAAATTCTCAAAAACTCTGTTGGTCTTGTATGGATTTCATGGGGATTCGTTCCATACTCCTTTTGGTCTCCTCAAAATAACATATTCTTATGAGTCCTAGTCTTTCTATGTTAGATAAGCCTTTTTTTTTTAATTTTATGTATTTATTTTTGGCTCTTCTGGATTTTCACTGCTGCCACAGGCTCTTCTCTAGTTGCAGGTAGTGGAGGCTACTCTCTTGTTGAGGTGAGCAGGCTTCCTGTTGTGGTGACTTCTCTTGCTGTGGAACCTGAGCTCTAGGACACACGGGCTTCAGTCATTGCGGCACGTGGGCTCAATAGTTGCGGCTCTGAGGCTCTAGCACACAGGTTCCATAGTTGAGGCTTGTGGGCTTAGTTGCTCTGCACCATGTGGGATCTTCCCAGATCAGGAATCAAACCTGTGTCTCCTGCATTGGCAGGCAGATTCTTTATCACTGAGCCACTGGGAAGCCCAGATAAGCCTTTTTTGATTGACAAATTCCTCATCCTTTACTAAGCAGATTCTCTCTCTGGATAATATCTTCTTCTTGAAAATATCCTTTTCAATGGCAAGTTGTTCTCCATGTTCTCAAATCACTAGTTAAACTTCCACTTCTCCATTGTCATAGAAGACAGAGCACATGGAGTTCTGGTTTTCAGTCCACAGAATACTGGGTAGCATTTTTTACCATGCCTGTGCTGTGACCCCTGCCCTTCTGCCTGTCCAGATCCTGGTATAGAAGACCAGGAAGTTAGGAACAGTTGCTAAAACAAGAAAATGTGCGACACTACTCCCAGCCTGGAGGCAGAATTGCATAATGCTTGAAATCAGCTTGTAGTTACAACACAGAGATGGTTATGATCTGTCATAGTTAAGCTAGTTATAATATTTAGCAAGGATATTTGCCAAAATTAGTTTGCACCTTCTAGCAAGGGCCTTGTTAGAAAAGTAATCTTACACTGTATTGAGTTATACAGCAAGATTCAATCTATCCTGAGGTCTCTGTCGTTATTCAGTCACTAAGTGTCTGACTCTTACAGCATGCCAGACTTCCCTGTCCTCCATTATCTCTCCATATCAGATGACCAAAATATTGGAGCTTCAGCTTCAGCATCAGGTCTTCCAATGACTATATAGGGTGAATTTCCTTTAGGATTGACTAATATACTCTCCTTGCAATCCAAGGGACTCTCAAGAGTCTTCTCCAGCACCACAGTTCGAAAGCACCAGTTCTTCGGTGCTCAGTGTTCTTTATGATCCAGCTCTCACATCTGTGCATGACTACTGGGAAAACCATAGCTTGACTATATGGACCTTTGTTGGTAAAGTGATGCCTCTGCTTTTTAATATGCTGTCTAGCATATTACTCTGGAAAATTATTAAAGAGATGAGAGTACCAGACCACCTTACCTGCCTCCTGGAAAATGTGTATGCAGGTCAAAAAGCATCAGTTAGAACTGGACATGGAACAATGGAGTGGTTCAGAATTGGGAAAGGAGTATGTCAAGGCTGTACATTCTCACCCTGCTCATTTAAACTTACATGCAGAGTACTTCATGTGAAATGCTGGGCTGGATGAGTCACAAACTGGAATCAAGATTGCTGGGAGAAATGTCAGTAATCTCAGATACGCAGATGACACCATCCTAATGGCAGAAAGCCAAGAGGAAGTAAAGAGCCTCTTGATGAAGGTGAAAGAGGAGAGTGAAAGCGCTGGCTTGAAACTCAGTATTCAAAAGCCTAAGATCATGGCATGAGGTCTCATCACTTTATGGCATATAGATTGGGAAAAAATTAACACAATGGCAGATTTTATTTTCTTGGGCTTCAGAATCTCTGTGGACAATGACTGTAGCCATGAAATTAAAAGATGCTTTTTCCTTGAAAGGAAAGCTCTGACACACCTAGACAGCCTATTAAAAAGCAGTGATATCACTTTGGCAACCAGTGTCTGTATAATCAAAGCTATGGTTTTTTCCAGCAGTCACATACAGATTTGAGAGTTGGACCATAAAGAAGGAGCCCTGAAAAACTGATGCTTTTACACTCTGGTGCTGGAGAAGACTCTTGAGAATCCCTTGGTCTGCGAGGAGTTCAAACCAGTCAATTCTAAAAGCAATAAACCCTGAATATTTATTAGAAGGACTGATGCTGAAACTCGAATACTTTGGCCCCCTGATGTGAAGAGCTGACTCATTGGAAAAGATCCTGACTCTGGGAAAGATTCAGGGTAGGGAGAGAGGTGCAACAAAATTGGATTGACTAATATACTCTCCTTGCAATCCAAGGGACTCTCAAGAGTCTTCTCCAGCACCACAGTTCGAAAGCACCAGTTCTTCGGTGCTCAGTGTTCTTTATGATCCAGCTCTCACATCTGTGCATGACTACTGGGAAAACCATAGCTTGACTATATGGACCTTTGTTGGTAAAGTGATGCCTCTGCTTTTTAATATGCTGTCTAGCATATTACTCTGGAAAATTATTAAAGAGATGAGAGTACCAGACCACCTTACCTGCCTCCTGGAAAATGTGTATGCAGGTCAAAAGCATCAGTTAGAACTGGACATGGAACAATGGAGTGGTTCAGAATTGGGAAAGGAGTATGTCAAGGCTGTACATTCTCACCCTGCTCATTTAAACTTACATGCAGAGTACTTCATGTGAAATGCTGGGCTGGATGAGTCACAAACTGGAATCAAGATTGCTGGGAGAAATGTCAGTAATCTCAGATACGCAGATGACACCATCCTAATGGCAGAAAGCCAAGAGGAAGTAAAGAGCCTCTTGATGAAGGTGAAAGAGGAGAGTGAAAGCGCTGGCTTGAAACTCAGTATTCAAAAGCCTAAGATCATGGCATGAGGTCTCATCACTTTATGGCATATAGATTGGGAAAAAATTAACACAATGGCAGATTTTATTTTCTTGGGCTTCAGAATCTCTGTGGACAATGACTGTAGCCATGAAATTAAAAGATGCTTTTTCCTTGAAAGGAAAGCTCTGACACACCTAGACAGCCTATTAAAAAGCAGTGATATCACTTTGGCAACCAGTGTCTGTATAATCAAAGCTATGGTTTTTTCCAGCAGTCACATACAGATTTGAGAGTTGGACCATAAAGAAGGAGCCCTGAAAAACTGATGCTTTTACACTCTGGTGCTGGAGAAGACTCTTGAGAATCCCTTGGTCTGCGAGGAGTTCAAACCAGTCAATTCTAAAAGCAATAAACCCTGAATATTTATTAGAAGGACTGATGCTGAAACTCGAATACTTTGGCCCCCTGATGTGAAGAGCTGACTCATTGGAAAAGATCCTGACTCTGGGAAAGATTCAGGGTAGGGAGAGAGGGTGCAACAGAGGATGAGATATTTGGATATTACTGACTGAACAGACATGAGATTGAGCAAACTTCGAGAAATAGTGAAGGACATTGAAGCCTTGGCGTGCTGCATTCCACGATTCGCAAAGAGTCAGACATGACTTAGCGACTGAACAACAACAATTAGCTTTGTCATAGCTTTCCTTCTAAGAAGCAAGCAACTACACAAGAATAAAGCAATAAAGCACGCAAGCAGGAATTCATGGAACCCTGTTAGTCACACACTTGAGAGAGATTTCATGTTTTCTTAGTTTCTGAGTAAAATGTAGTTTGAATTAGGAGATGGTTTCCTAATGTAGGAAATTTCAATAGCAGAGAATTTAAATAGAAGTACCCTCTGACTGTGTGCTAAGCATTTTACCACTTTAGGGCTCAGATCAGTTTTATGGGGCTTGAAATTTATACCTCTCCAGGGCTCTCTTAAGGAAAGATAATACATACAAAGCAGTTAGGTCTCTTCTCTGGGTCTTGGAAGGGGACTTGAGCAGGTAAGAGGTCCTGAAACTTAGATGACATTTGGGTCTAGGTAAATCTGCCTGTGCCTATCCTCTGAAGACATTTTAAAAGCTCCTCATCACGCATTATCTTGATTCATCTTCATATCTTGAGCCCCATAGAAGGTGGAAAAGTAGTCTGAGGTTATAGCACAAGTTAGTGGTAATATCTTGGGGTCAGGGGGATGGTCCAGGTCTTTCAATTTTTGGTCTAGGGATGGCCCAGTGAACTACTTGTGGATAAAAAAAAAAATAGTGCTTCCTTTACCTTAAAATGTTTCCACTCTGTTATCTTTTTTTTTTTTTTTAACCCCTAGTGACTTCTGCTATCACAAGACTTTTTGTTATGCAGCTCCTTGTCCATTCATTTCCTTTATGTGCCCTTCTCTTTCTTACCCTGCTGACCTTGGTCAGGCTGGCTGCCAAATACCTAATCCTCAGGAGCCCTGTTTATTTGTTTGTTTGTTGAATGATGACCTTATCAAGGGCCATTTTTTAAAAATGATTTTATTTATTGATTTTTAGCTGTGCTGGCTCTTCCTTGCTGCACGGGCTTTTCTCTAGTTGTAGCGAGTGAGAGCTACTCTCTGGTTGCAGTATGTGGGCTTCTCATTGTGGTGGCTTCTCTTGTTGTGAACCATAGGCTCTAGGGCACGTAGGCTTTAGTAATTGGAGCACGTGGGCTCAGTACTTGATGCTCCTGGGCTCTAGAGCACAAGCTCAGTAGTTATGGTGCATAGGCTTAGTTGCTCTACAGCATGTGGGATCTGCCCAGACCAGAGATCAAACCTGTGTCTCCTGCACTGGTAGGCAGATTCTATACCACTGAGCCACCAGGGAAGCCTGGAAGTCTGCTTTAGAGATTTACCACATACACCTATATCCCTAAACAATGTCTCACTTTTTAATTTAATACAAGTTAGAATCATAGTCTATCACAGGACTTGCTTTTTTTAACTGAGTATTCTGGTCCTCAGGTTCATCCATATTGTTTTGTGTACTCATACAGTTCATTCATTTTCATGGGTCCGTAGGATTACTTTGTGTGAAAGCATGCTGTTTATTCTTTTGTCTCTTGATGGACATTTGGGTTCTTCATAGTTCTTTGCTATTTCAGACAGTGCCATTATGAGCATTCTTGTATGTCTCTCTTGGTGCACCTGGTACTAGGACAGAGCCTTACAACATACCTTTCTTGCCGTATGTAAAGATGTAATTACCATCTATTTTCTATCTCATATCTTGAGCCCCATAGAAGGTGGAAAAGTAGTCTGAGGTTATAGCACAAGTTAGTGGTAATATCTTGGGGTCAGGGGGATGGTCCAGGTCTTTCAATTTTTGGTCTAGGGATGGCCCAGTGAACTACTTGTGGATAAAAAAAAAAATAGTGCTTCCTTTACCTTAAAATGTTTCCACTCTGTTATCTTTTTTTTTTTTTTTAACCCCTAGTGACTTCTGCTATCACAAGACTTTTTGTTATGCAGCTCCTTGTCCATTCATTTCCTTTATGTGCCCTTCTCTTTCTTACCCTGCTGACCTTGGTCAGGCTGGCTGCCAAATACCTAATCCTCAGGAGCCCTGTTTATTTGTTTGTTTGTTGAATGATGACCTTATCAAGGGCCATTTTTTAAAAATGATTTTATTTATTGATTTTTAGCTGTGCTGGCTCTTCCTTGCTGCACGGGCTTTTCTCTAGTTGTAGCGAGTGAGAGCTACTCTCTGGTTGCAGTATGTGGGCTTCTCATTGTGGTGGCTTCTCTTGTTGTGAACCATAGGCTCTAGGGCACGTAGGCTTTAGTAATTGGAGCACGTGGGCTCAGTACTTGATGCTCCTGGGCTCTAGAGCACAAGCTCAGTAGTTATGGTGCATAGGCTTAGTTGCTCTACAGCATGTGGGATCTGCCCAGACCAGAGATCAAACCTGTGTCTCCTGCACTGGTAGGCAGATTCTATACCACTGAGCCACCAGGGAAGCCTGGAAGTCTGCTTTAGAGATTTACCACATACACCTATATCCCTAAACAATGTCTCACTTTTTAATTTAATACAAGTTAGAATCATAGTCTATCACAGGACTTGCTTTTTTTAACTGAGTATTCTGGTCCTCAGGTTCATCCATATTGTTTTGTGTACTCATACAGTTCATTCATTTTCATGGGTCCGTAGGATTACTTTGTGTGAAAGCATGCTGTTTATTCTTTTGTCTCTTGATGGACATTTGGGTTCTTCATAGTTCTTTGCTATTTCAGACAGTGCCATTATGAGCATTCTTGTATGTCTCTCTTGGTGCACCTGGTACTAGGACAGAGCCTTACAACATACCTTTCTTGCCGTATGTAAAGATGTAATTACCATCTATTTTCTATCAGTCCTCTGACCTTCATGCTACATTGAGATCTCTGGTATGCTGGTTCTCCCTTGAACGTTTGCCACTTAATTGCTTTAATTTTTGGTATCCCTTCATATGGAGTTTTCTGTGTTTTGCCCCCAAATAAAGTCAGCTGCTCGGACAAGCCTGCCTCTCTCCCTAAGATTTCTGCACCCAGAACTGGAGGAGAGGTGATGTGAATAGCCCCAAGCTAAAATACCACTGGTTTCCATTGTTCTTAGCAAGCTTCAGTAGAATTCCTTAAATGTTTCTTGGTTTTGTTGTATAACTTTGGTCTGTTTCCAGAATTCTTAACTTTTTGTTTTTGACAATCAGTCCAGCTTTATGGCTGCTTTTGTGAGAGAGAATTCTCCTGACTCCTCACAACCATTTCAGAAGTCCCTACCCTCAGGGCTTTTGTTTTTCCCCCATCATGCCTCTTTTAGTTTTCTTTTATATTTATTTTCATCCATCTTTTATTCTTTTGGTATGTGTGGACATCCCATTGCAGTGGCCTCTCTCCTTGCAGAGCACTGGCTCAGGGCGCATGTGCTCCAGAGTGCTGGCTCCTAATTGGACATATCAGTCCAGCTGCGCCGCTCATGGGATCTTCCCGGGCCAGGGGTCGAACCAGTGCCCCTTGTACTGCAAGGCTGGCTCTCTACCCACTAGACCACCAGGGAAGCCCCCTTCAGGGCTTTTGAAAGATATTCTCACTTGGAGAAGAACTGTAAGTTGACCGTTCCTTTCTGGGCTTTAAAGATGCTGCTCCGCTCCAGTGTCTTCTTTCTCACATTATTATTGAGCAAAAATCTACTATCATTCTTACTCTTATTCCTTTCTATGTTGGTATCTTTTCAACTCCAGCTGCTTTGAAGATTGTCTTTCTTTTTATCATAGATTTTAAGCAGTTTTTATCTTTTATGTGACTGGTTTGGCTTTTTCATGTTGCTTATGCTTTGGGTTTATTTAGCTTTGGGGGCAGGGGGCCTCTTTTCTTGGTTTTTTTATTTGTTTATTTTCATCCATCTTTATTCTTTGGCCTGTGTTGGCTTTCCAGTGCAGTGGCCTCTCTCATTGCAGAGCACTGGCTCTGGGCACATGCACTCCAGAGCACTGGCTTGTAATTGGACACACCGGTTCAGCTGCTCCGTGGCATGTGGGATCCTCCCAGGTCAGGGATCGAACCGGTGCTCTTTGCACTGCAAGGTGGACTCTTTACCGACTAGACCACCAGGGAAGCCCTATTTAGCTTCTTGAATCAGTGGATTTAGAGTTCGCTTCAAATTTGGAAATTTTTTGCTAATTATTTCTTCACTTTTCCCCCTATCTTTCAAGGACTCCAGTTACATACAGTTGGCTGTCCTAAAGTTGTCCCACCATACCCTGATTCTCTATACAATATTTTTAGTCTTTTTTTCTCTTTGAGGTTTATTTTGCATATTTTCTACATATTCTGATTTACAAATCTTTTGTTCTGCATTGTTACTAGTTTGTTAAATGAACATTTGTCAGATGGAACACAGGGTGCTGGATGGTGAGCCAGGTTCGGCAAAAAACTATGAAAGAAATTGAAATAGAGCAGAAGGAAGTACATGGGATGCATGTACATGGGTCTTATGTCCCATCAGACCACAGTCTGACGGTCATGAGTCCAGAATGGATACCTGTAGTATTACTACTTCAAGTGGATTAGGATCTGAGAGACCGGGACACTGGCTTTGGACCACCTGGTGATGAACTTCAGTTATCTCACTTGTTACTATTCCTAGGGCAAAGCTAACTGGTAACTGCAACACAAAACAACCTCTGTACTTATACTGAAATCAGCTCTTGTGTACTCCTTGCCCTGGGCCAGGCTCCATAGTGAGTACTTTTCTGCACTGCCTGGTGAATTTCTTCTCTCTTCCATTTTTCCGTTTTGTTTTGAGGCTTCATAATCTAGAGGGAGAAGATGTGCTGGAGATGACCTTCCTGATCCCTCTTTTCCCATCTTCTCAGTGACTGCATGGAGTATGCCAATTCTCAGATCTGTGCTCTTTTCTGGAAGCTTTGGAGTGATTTTGATATTTATCCAGGAGGCCTTTGAATGGTACCTGTTCCTAAGAACTTCTCAGTAGAGGTACACACATGGACAGTGAGACCAGGACATGGGAGAGTCCAGATACTAAGCACTAGGCAGGGAACCGTTCTACCTGATTGCACCTGTTGATCCCTCTTTTCTCTGTAAGCAGTAGATGAAGTCATCTTTTGGCTGGAGTTTATGAAGCTGTGGTGTTAGGACAGTGCTGAGGGTTTTGGCTGGGTCCTAGAGCAGTTGGTGGAAGGAGATGGCAGTGGTGGGACTGCCAGGCGGCACTTGAGGATTTCTTGAGGTTGAGGAAGCAGAGAAGGTACTTCATCCAGTTAGCAACAGATGAGCTGTAGAGAGAGCAATGGTGAAGGAAAAAAGTAAGAGTGGTAATAAGCACTGTATTTCTTTGCTGTTTGTGAAACATGGAAAGAAAGGCTATTACAAGAACAGGAAGGATGCAGCTTGGACCAGTTCCGGAGAACAGCTTCACGTAGGGGTCTTCTGGGTATCCTGATTGCATCATATGGGTCTCCAAAGCAAGCCCAGGCCCAGCCTTAACCCTTGTCCCCTTAGTTGTCCGTCATTTCTGTGATCTGCTGAACTGCTTTGTAACCTTGGCTGCCTAGGAAACAAGCAGCTATCCTTAAGTCTGAATCCTTGTCCTAAGGAACCTACACTCAGTGTCCATGCCCCACCCGTCTTATTTTGGGGAATTACAGAACAGCATCTTCCGTTGTCTGTAGAACACACTTATTGCTTAACTCACATGTTCCTTTGCTGGAAACGGCCCTTAAGCACCCTTCACCAGTCCTTACCAGCTGAGGGCCTAGGGCTCAGTTACTCACTGATTCGGCAAAGCTAACTGGTAACTGCAACACAAAACAACCTCTGTACTTATACTGAAATCAGCTCTTGTGTACTCCTTGCCCTGGGCCAGGCTCCATAGTGAGTACTTTTCTGCACTGCCTGGTGAATTTCTTCTCTCTCCATTTTTCCGTTTTGTTTTGAGGCTTCATAATCTAGAGGGAGAAGATGTGCTGGAGATGACCTTCCTGATCCCTCTTTTCCCATCTTCTCAGTGACTGCATGGAGTATGCCAATTCTCAGATCTGTGCTCTTTTCTGGAAGCTTTGGAGTGATTTTGATATTTATCCAGGAGGCCTTTGAATGGTACCTGTTCCTAAGAACTTCTCAGTAGAGGTACACACATGGACAGTGAGACCAGGACATGGGAGAGTCCAGATACTAAGCACTAGGCAGGGAACCGTTCTACCTGATTGCACCTGTTGATCCCTCTTTTCTCTGTAAGCAGTAGATGAAGTCATCTTTTGGCTGGAGTTTATGAAGCTGTGGTGTTAGGACAGTGCTGAGGGTTTTGGCTGGGTCCTAGAGCAGTTGGTGGAAGGAGATGGCAGTGGTGGGACTGCCAGGCGGCACTTGAGGATTTCTTGAGGTTGAGGAAGCAGAGAAGGTACTTCATCCAGTTAGCAACAGATGAGCTGTAGAGAGAGCAATGGTGAAGGAAAAAAGTAAGAGTGGTAATAAGCACTGTATTTCTTTGCTGTTTGTGAAACATGGAAAGAAAGGCTATTACAAGAACAGGAAGGATGCAGCTTGGACCAGTTCCGGAGAACAGCTTCACGTAGGGGTCTTCTGGGTATCCTGATTGCATCATATGGGTCTCCAAAGCAAGCCCAGGCCCAGCCTTAACCCTTGTCCCCTTAGTTGTCCGTCATTTCTGTGATCTGCTGAACTGCTTTGTAACCTTGGCTGCCTAGGAAACAAGCAGCTATCCTTAAGTCTGAATCCTTGTCCTAAGGAACCTACACTCAGTGTCCATGCCCCACCCGTCTTATTTTGGGGAATTACAGAACAGCATCTTCCGTTGTCTGTAGAACACACTTATTGCTTAACTCACATGTTCCTTTGCTGGAAACGGCCCTTAAGCACCCTTCACCAGTCCTTACCAGCTGAGGGCCTAGGGCTCTTTGTTGGGCCTTAAGTGAGAGATGTCATCTCTTCAGAGCTCAGCCCACTACTGCCAGAATAATAGAAAGGAGCATCTGGAATCTCAGTAATGGAGCAGACATACTCAAAGTCATTTCTAGTATATTTCCTGGAAGACACCCATTAAATCAATGCGAATTTTGCCACACTTCATCAGCTGATAACTTATTCACTCGTTGTTTTTTCCGATTCTTAGGCAGAGACTGTATCTGATGCCTCATTTCTTTCTGAGACCTTCAGAGGGCACATGGCTTTCTCAGAGCACAGGATTCAGCGTAAAGATTATTTAACTTAAGCACTGCATATGGTCTCTAGTTACCACTCTGGCTTGCCCTGGTACCTGCAAGAAGAACACTGGCCGCCCGAATCCAGCCCTCCAGCTCTGACTAGTTCTCTTTTCCTTCCAGGAAAAGTACATTTCTTCTCTGGTGGCCTTCTGTTTTCTGACCGTCATCACGGAAATACCATCATTTCCAAGGATCACTTGAATTCCATTTTGTTCTATGATGGGGTAGGTGTTTTACAATCCAAGTTTTGATGTTCAGAAAGATACTCACACTTCTAAGGGGAAAATCAAATACCTCCCTGTCCCTCCTCTGTCACTGCAGGTCAGCATGTTAGGAACAGCACTGCCCTTCAGGCAGGCAGGCAGGCAGGCAGGCAGAGAAGTCATGGAAAGAGAGGCTCTTGTGAGCTTCATCAACCCTGCTGGTTTGTAAAGGACTTAACTAGAAAAGACTTCTGTGTAAGGAGGGCCAGCAGCTACCCATGACCAATTAACTTATCCCAAAGAGGACCAGAAAGTGGGCTGAAGGTGATTTCCAGTAGCCTCTCACAGATGGTCCCCAACCCAGGGACACAAAGGCTTGCCCACTTAAGAACTGGAAAGAAGCAGCTTCCTGTGACATTGTTGGGGTTCCACTCACTCATGAACATGAGAAAGAATTACAAGAAAGCCAGAGAGGAAGAGAAATAGCTAATTTTCCCCTTGAAGGCTTAGCTGTACCCCCTCTCATACTCTGAATTACCCTCCAGCTCTATGAAAGTTCCACTCCCAGAACCATCCTTTAATTCTACAGTCTGCAGCAATACTGCCCCTTTCCCTTGTGGAGATGTGGGTAGCTATGAGTTTCCCCTGCCTGTACCCTCTAGCCAGGGCACAGCTCATCACAGTATGACACCAGAGCAGAGGGCAGGCCCTCCACCCTGCATGGCCTCAGCCTTAAAACCAGCTTGTTTGGGAGCTCTGTCTTTATCAACATGAAAACACTGGAACGCCAAGTCACGGGCGTTCAGAGGACCTGGGGTTAGTTAACAGATTTGTAGAAACACATCAGATACAGCTTTATGCTACCATGTACCACAGTAAATCAGTAAAGAGTAGATACAAGGCATAGTAGAACAGGCAAAAAGCAAAGTAAAATTGATGATATGAATGTCCAGTCATAGGGGCAGGCTAAGAGGGGAGTGGGATGCAGCCTTTGAAAATGCTTACAGATAGCTTGCAGCAACATAGTAGATACTAATGGTAAATTAAGTTTATAAGCAAGACATAGAACTGTAATAAAAGTATGATTTCCCCAATACATAAAAAAGGGGAGTCAGTCAAAGGAGGCGAACATATAAAATGGGACAAAGACAGCCTCTTCAACAAATGGTACTGGAAAAATTGGACAGCTACATGCAAAAAAATGAAGTTGGAACATTCCCTGACACCATGCACAAAGATCAACTCAAAATGGATTAAAGACCTAAATGGAAGACCAGAAACCATCAAACTCTTAGAGGAGAATATAGGCAAAACCCTCAAGGACATGAATCAAAGCAAGATCTTCTCTGAACCACCTACTAGAATAGCGGAACTGAAAAGACAAATGAACATGTGGGATCTAATGAAACGTAAAAGCTTTTGTACAGCAAAAGAAATCACAAAAAAGCTGAACAGACACCCCACAGAATGGGAGAAAATCATAGCAAATGAAACAACAAAGAATTAATCTCCAAAATCTACAAGCAACTCAGACAACTCAGCACCGGAAAAACGAACAACCCAATCAAAAAATGGGAAAAGGAACTAAACAGACACCTCTCCAACGACGACATACAGATGGCCCAAAAGCACATGAAACAATGCTCAACTTCACTTATAATTACAGAAATGCAAATCAAAACTACAATGAGATATCACCTCACACCCGTCAGAATGGCCATCATCCACAAATCGACAGACAATAAATGCTGGAGAGGGTGCGGAGAAACCCGTCAGAATGGCCATCAGCCTTAAAACCAGCTTGTTTGGGAGCTCTGTCTTTATCAACATGAAAACACTGGAACGCCAAGTCACGGGCGTTCAGAGGACCTGGGGTTAGTTAACAGATTTGTAGAAACACATCAGATACAGCTTTATGCTACCATGTACCACAGTAAATCAGTAAAGAGTAGATACAAGGCATAGTAGAACAGGCAAAAAGCAAAGTAAAATTGATGATATGAATGTCCAGTCATAGGGGCAGGCTAAGAGGGGAGTGGGATGCAGCCTTTGAAAATGCTTACAGATAGCTTGCAGCAACATAGTAGATACTAATGGTAAATTAAGTTTATAAGCAAGACATAGAACTGTAATAAAAGTATGATTTCCCCAATACATAAAAAAGGGGAGTCAGTCAAAGGAGGCGAACATATAAAATGGGACAAAGACAGCCTCTTCAACAAATGGTACTGGAAAAATTGGACAGCTACATGCAAAAAAATGAAGTTGGAACATTCCCTGACACCATGCACAAAGATCAACTCAAAATGGATTAAAGACCTAAATGGAAGACCAGAAACCATCAAACTCTTAGAGGAGAATATAGGCAAAACCCTCAAGGACATGAATCAAAGCAAGATCTTCTCTGAACCACCTACTAGAATAGCGGAACTGAAAAGACAAATGAACATGTGGGATCTAATGAAACGTAAAAGCTTTTGTACAGCAAAAGAAATCACAAAAAAGCTGAACAGACACCCCACAGAATGGGAGAAAATCATAGCAAATGAAACAACAAAGAATTAATCTCCAAAATCTACAAGCAACTCAGACAACTCAGCACCGGAAAAACGAACAACCCAATCAAAAAATGGGAAAAGGAACTAAACAGACACCTCTCCAACGACGACATACAGATGGCCCAAAAGCACATGAAACAATGCTCAACTTCACTTATAATTACAGAAATGCAAATCAAAACTACAATGAGATATCACCTCACACCCGTCAGAATGGCCATCATCCACAAATCGACAGACAATAAATGCTGGAGAGGGTGCGGAGAAAAGGGAACGCTCCTGCATTGCTGGTGGGAATGTAAATTGATACAGCCTCTATGGAAGACAGTCTGGAGATTTCTTAAAAAACTAAAAATAGAAGCACCATACGACCCAGCAATCCCACTCTTAGGCTTATACCATGATGAAATCAAATCTGAAAGAAGCACCTGTACGCCAATGTTCATTGCAATGTTCATATACAATAGCTAGAACATGGAAGCAACCTAGATGCCCATCGACGAACGAATGGATCCAGAAGCTCTGGTACATATATACAATGAAATACTACACCGCTGTAAAGAGAAATGTGGAAGAATCAGCCCTAATGAGGGGGCTGGATCTAGAATGTATCATAAAAAGTGAAGTCAGTCAGAAAGAAAAGGACAAATACAGTATATCAACACATATATATGGAATCTAGTAGAATGGTGATGATGGCACACGCAGTGAAGTGATGGAAAGACAGACATGGACAGTGGACATATGGACACTGTGGGGAAGGAACAGTGGGTGGGAGACATAAAGGAAGTAGCATGAAGGCCTGTACTATCATATGTGAAGAAAATAGCTAGTCATTGCTCTGTGAGAAAAGGGGATCCTTCAGGGGTCCTGTGTGATGGTCGGGAGGGGAGGGAATGGGGGGATATACATATGATTAACCTGGGAACATGCATATCTGTAAACAACAAAACTCTGTAAAAGTTAAAAGCAAAATAAAGGTTTAAAAAGAATTAAAAAAGAATAATAATAAAAAAGGGGAGTCAGTGAATGAATAGGAAGGTAATACAAGAAGGAAAATGTTAACCATAGTTGAAGTTGACTGATGAGACCTTGGATTAATTTTTTAAATGTTTTTTGTCATTCTAGTTTTATATTTTTCTCAAGTTTTTATGAGAAACAAGACAAAAGTACTTGTTTTTGCCGTGTCTGTTCAACATAGTTTTGGAAGTCCTAGTGAGAGCAAGTAGGCAAGAAAAAGAGATAAAAGGCACTTAAAAATCGGAAAAAAAAAAAAAATTAGCTCTCTTCATGGATGACATGCTTTATATGTAGAAATTCCTTAAGATTACATACACAGGCTTCCCTGATGGTCCAGTGGGTAAGGACACTGCCTTGCAGTGCAAGGGGCACCGGTTCAATCCCTGGCCTGGGAAGATCCCACATGCCGCGGAGCAGCTGGACCGATATGTCCAATTACCGAGCCGGAGCTCTGGAGCGCATGCACCCAGAGCTGGTGCTCTGCGACAACAAAAGCCACTGTGATGGGAAGCCCACATGGGCCAAGGAACAAAGATGGATGAAAATAGAGAAATGAAAGACCAATAGAAGTGGCCTGCCCAACCCCCTCCCTCCCCAACCCGCCCCCCCCCAAAAAAGATTACATACACATACAAACTATTAGAATTAATAAACAGATTTACCAGTGTTGCAGAGTATGAAGTAGACAGATTTTTAAAAAGTTGCATTTCCATACCCTATTATAAGTAATCTGAAAAAGCTCTTAAGAAAACAGTTCCAATAAATTTAACTAAGGAGTTTAAAAGACACCAGAATCCACAAAAAAACCCCAAAATATTACCATTGCAAAATAAAGAAGACTTTAAAGAAATAGTAAGATATCCCATTGTTCATGGATTGGAAGACTGAAATTTTAAAAAATACATAACAATACTACCCAAATAAAATTTTGTTAAAATAACAGCACTACCCAGAGCAATTTGTAGATTCCTGTTGAAATCTCAATGACATTTTTTTGCAGAAATGAAAAATTCCATCCTGAACATCATATAGACTCTCAGGAGCAGCCCCCAAATCAACCAAAACAATCTTTAAAAGAAGAAAGTTGAGGACTTCCTAGTGGCTCAAAAAATCCACATGCCCAAATTAACCATAGTTGAAGTTGACTGATGAGACCTTGGATTAATTTTTAAATGTTTTTGTCATTCTAGTTTTATATTTTTCTCAAGTTTTTATGAGAAACAAGACAAAAGTACTTGTTTTTGCCGTGTCTGTTCAACATAGTTTTGGAAGTCCTAGTGAGAGCAAGTAGGCAAGAAAAAGAGATAAAAGGCACTTAAAAATCGGAAAGAAAAAAATTAGCTCTCTTCATGGATGACATGCTTTATATGTAGAAATTCCTTAAGATTACATACACAGGCTTCCCTGATGGTCCAGTGGGTAAGGACACTGCCTTGCAGTGCAAGGGGCACCGGTTCAATCCCTGGCCTGGGAAGATCCCACATGCCGCGGAGCAGCTGGACCGATATGTCCAATTACCGAGCCGGAGCTCTGGAGCGCATGCACCCAGAGCTGGTGCTCTGCGACAACAAAAGCCACTGTGATGGGAAGCCCACATGGGCCAAGGAACAAAGATGGATGAAAATAGAGAAATGAAAGACCAATAGAAGTGGCCTGCCCAACCCCCTCCCTCCCCAACCCGCCCCCAAAAAGATTACATACACATACAAACTATTAGAATTAATAAACAGATTTACCAGTGTTGCAGAGTATGAAGTAGACAGATTTTTAAAAAGTTGCATTTCCATACCCTATTATAAGTAATCTGAAAAAGCTCTTAAGAAAACAGTTCCAATAAATTTAACTAAGGAGTTTAAAAGACACCAGAATCCACAAAAAAACCCCAAAATATTACCATTGCAAAATAAAGAAGACTTTAAAGAAATAGTAAGATATCCCATTGTTCATGGATTGGAAGACTGAAATTTTAAAAAATACATAACAATACTACCCAAATAAAATTTTGTTAAAATAACAGCACTACCCAGAGCAATTTGTAGATTCCTGTTGAAATCTCAATGACATTTTTTTGCAGAAATGAAAAATTCCATCCTGAACATCATATAGACTCTCAGGGAGCAGCCCCCCAAATCAACCAAAACAATCTTTAAAAGAAGAAAGTTGAGGACTTCCCTAGTGGCTCAATTGTATAGAATCCACATGCCAATGCAGGAGACAGGGGTTCAATGCCTGGTCCAGGAAGATCCCACATGCCTTAGAGCAACTAAGCCTGTGTACCACAGCCAGAGCCTGGGAATCGTGAGTCCTCACTGCAACTACGGAAGCCCGAGTGCCCCAGAGCCTGTGGTGTTAGCCTAATATCAGATATACAGATGAATGTAACAGAATATGAGAGCCCCAAAAGAAAGTCTTGCATATATGGTCAGATGGTTTTCAGCAGGAGTGCCAAGATCATTCAATTTTAAAAAAGGACAGTCTTTTCAACAAACAGTGCTGGAAAAACTGGATGCATGTGTGCATGCTAAGGTTGCTTCAGTTGTGTCCGACTGTGTGACCCTGTGCACGATAGCCCGCCAGGCTCCTCTATCCATGGGATTTTCCAGGCAGGATTAGGCAACAGTTTTCTTGGATTTGACACCAAAAGCATAGACAACAACAACAACAAAAACATATGAATTGGACTTTATTGAGTCCAGTTTAAAACCTTTCTTATCAAAAGACACACCAGTGTGTTCTGGCATTAGATATCAGGCTGTTATCATCCAAAATGGCTTTTCTCAGTGATGTTCCCTCTCTTTTCTCTTTAGGATTCCACCAGTATTGTTGCTGCCCTTGTGATAGACTTCAAAAGTTCATTGCTTCCCCATCTTCCAATTTATTTCCATGGATCAAGCAATTTCCTGATGATTGCCCTTTTCCCCAAGTCCAGGATATACCAAACATTTTACTCAGAGGTAACATCAGTCATTATTCAGCAAGAAAATTACCACCCTTTTTCCTGGCAGTTTAGTTGGTCAGGCGCTGTCTCTGGGCTAACAGTGAGGTAGGTGGTAAGAGGGAGAGTTGGGAGGGCTGCTGTGAGTGTGTCTGCTTCTAATCTCTGTGGGTCCTGGAATAGTGCTCTTGCCATTAAAAGGTGAGAGCCTGAAAGAACTGCACAGAAGGCTTTTAGCTTCTAAGAAAAGTCTTCCTTGTCCCTAATGAGACTCATTTTCCTTTGAGCCTCTTTATTGAGTTGTTGGGCCCTGCCTACTGGGTTAGAGCTTTCTACCGCACCCCCAAATCTCCTTCCCCATGGTTCATAGGCCGTGCCCTTGTGAGCAGTTCCACCTGGCAGGCTGCAGACTGTAGGCTGTCAGCACAGATTGCGTGAGGGAGGGAGGTCACTAAGAATTGCACAGCTCACTTAGAGACCAAGCAGTAACCAGAGTCGACAAATGGCCAGTCTCTTTACGTCGGCAATGCTTGGAAAGGTGTGATTGCAACAGGTTTTAGAGGATAATCCCTCCCTCAGGACATGGAGGCAAGAACTGACCTTGGCGGCAGGGTGGCTCTTAGGGCCAGTCTGTGTCTCCGTCTTACTGCTGCCTGGCCCTGTAACCTCCTTGTGCTCGTCTTTTCAGTTTGGGAGCCTAGAGGTTCTCTTTAGCCATTCCTCTGCCTCTAGGCAGGAGTCACTTGAACTGCTCCTTCTGTCTGGCCCTGTCACCAGGGAGGAACATGCCCTTGCTGCCAGAACAGTATTACCTGATACCTTCCCCTGTGTTTCCTGGTCTCTTAAGGAGCAAAATCCCGGGGAGAGGAACCCAGAAAGAAATTCTAGTTTGTAAAAATACAGGACAGAATTGCTTCAGGCCTCTATTTTTGAAACAAACTTGTTTGTTATGATGGTTTTTCCTCTGTACTGACAGTCTAGATTTTCAGCAGCCATCAAATCCCCATGTGGGTTCCATATCCTGTTGTTGGGTTTAAAGTGTTCTTTGCTCTAATTCTGTTTTGTTTAGGTCTTCTCCCCCTGGCAACAGCAGACTAACTCAGGGCTGTCTTTAAAAGTGATCCAGGAAGATGGATTATCTGTGGAACAAAAGAGATTGTAAGTGGCTGCCTTCAGTGTTTATGCTAGCTTCCCTAGGCTGTGTGTGTCTTCTCTCTCTGCAGGATGACTTGGCATTATGTAACACGGGAGTCCTGGCTTCTAAAAGGGCCAACACAGTCATTTCAGTGCTGCCAGTTTGCAGGTAGCCTATGCTCTTGGGCACTAGAAGTCAACCAAGAATCAGAAACAAAGGTTTCAGGCTAAGATTTCTATGTGGGCAAACCAGCCTTGCTGCATTAACACCCAGTTTTGCTTAAGTCAGTGAGATACTTATTTTCAAAGGGTTGACTCTGTCACGGGACTTTGGCTTGAAAATATCAGAACAAATTATGTAAAATACCTATGCTGTAGAGGGATGGGATTCTAATCTGTAATTCTTTGATATTCCAGACACACTAGGGCACAGAAGCTCTTCAGCGTCCTGAGCCATTCTGCTGGAGAGAAATGGAGTCCTCTAAAACTGCTCTCAGCCAAGCTCCCAGAGCTGAATGGGTGAGCTCTGTTTTCTCTGTTTCTGGCTTTTGATAGGTCAGAACTTTCAGTGGTGGTGCTTTCTAAGCTCCATTTTCTTTCTTTGTAGCTTCTTAAAGATAATTATAAACACATACAACATACACAGTTTTGTTCTCTAGAGACATTCTCTAAGGTTTCTTTTCAGCAATTAAATAAGACATTTCTCATGTGAATGGGAACATTCAGGAGAGACTGGTGATGGTAACATAATCGCATTGTCTTTGTTTGTCTAGGTTTCTCCAGCATTTTGCTGTCAGCAGCATTAGTCAGGAACCTGTGGTGAGGAGCCATCTTCCTGTCCTCCTGCAGCAGGCTGAAATCAACCCTACTCTCAGAGTAGAAAACGACAAGGTACAGCAGCTCACCACAAAAGCTTGGAATTCGTGGGAAGATAGTCCTGATAACCTGCCCTTGATCTTCCATGTCAGTTAACAAAAAGAGCTCAGGCAGAGTTCCTTTTATAAGACTCTCCACCCCCTTGACTACTGATGTAATGATTCACATGAAACCCACTCCATACAATGTGTACAGGCATCTACGTTAACACCAGCTGAGCCCATGGCAGTGATGAAACCCTGGTATATTTCTGTGTCCTCCCCTTGCTTCTCCAGGTCTTCCACCCTCTTGCTCAGTAGTCCCACACCATCAGCTCTTTCTGATTGCAAGGACTTACACACTGAGCATAGTGAGGGGAAGGGCCTTATTAGTGAGACCTTGCTAGCATCACCAGGATAAGGTAACACTTTATGAACTCTGTCTTCACAAGAGTGGATTTTAATCTGCTCCTGCTTCACCCTTCTCTTCTCACCCTTCTCTTCTCTTGACAGCCCCTTCCCACCATTTTTTTGGAACTATATGTTACAATATGCTGAAAAAGGGCATTTATTTCTGTGCAAATCTAGAAGACAATTGGCTACAAAAGGAAAGAGCAACATTAAGCAGCAAGAAGCCTCATTTTTTCCCTTAAGCAGGAGTTTAAAAATAAAAAATGTTGTATTTTACATATTTTTGATATTTTTAGTATATGTATTTTATATTAACAAAATACTATAGGACTGGCTTTAAAGTAAGAAGATGTCTGGCTGTGAGCATGTTCGCTGGGATTTGAGAGGCGGAGGCCTGGGTGCTGAGGAATGGGAACCAAGATGGGGAAATTTGGGTGAGAAGAGGCTAAAGATAGTCAGTTACCTGGAGTACTGCCCACAGGTGCAGAAAGGACATTAGACCAAAGGCCTGGGAGGTGGGAGAACTGTCTCCTACAACAGAAGAGGACTCTGTCTGTCCTCTGTGCTGATATGACTAGTTCAAGTGATGAGTGCCCCAAGCTGAATTTAGTCCATGCCTGTCCCGATTAGTCGCCTGTACTGTGAATTAAAACACTGAAAGGAGCCCTTGCCATCCTATCTCACATGGTTATCCTTCAACAGGTGTGTGGTTCCTTTCCTCCTATGCTTGACCCCTTCTTCGTCAGTAGATTTCTTGAGTTGGAATGTCTGCCTGCAGACGACCCTGTTCTCATGTAGCCATGTGCCAAGGTTAGGAAAGGTCAACCTGGCTTCTCGTTTCCCTGTCAAGATTCAGAGATGCTTTCTCCACCCAGTGTGTTTCCTTAGGTCAACATGCCATGCGGCTTGGAAGGCACAGGCCACTCATCTCTTTTGCTGAGTTTACCACACCATCTTAACCCATGGCATTTTTTTCCCAGTTCTCGTTTCTGCTGAGGATTTTCCATTATACTTTTAACTGATCTATGGAAATTATTATAGTGACGCTACATTGTATATGGTGTTTTCTGTGTGTCAGACACTGTTCCAAGCATTGTGTTTACATGTATTAATTCAGTTAATCCTGCTTGATAGTTGCTGTGGTGAGCCCAAGGTCGTGAAGCTAATGAGTGCTGGTGCTGAGGTGCAAACCCACAGAACCTGGCTCAGGAACTATAACAATATGCTGAAAAGGGCATTTATTTCTGTGCAAATCTAGAAGACAATTGGCTACAAAAGGAAAGAGCAACATTAAGCAGCAAGAAGCCTCATTTTTCCCTTAAGCAGGAGTTTAAAATAAAAATGTTGTATTTTACATATTTTTGATATTTTTAGTATATGTATTTTATATTAACAAAATACTATAGGACTGGCTTTAAAGTAAGAAGATGTCTGGCTGTGAGCATGTTCGCTGGGATTTGAGAGGCGGAGGCCTGGGTGCTGAGGAATGGGAACCAAGATGGGGAAATTTGGGTGAGAAGAGGCTAAAGATAGTCAGTTACCTGGAGTACTGCCCACAGGTGCAGAAAGGACATTAGACCAAAGGCCTGGGAGGTGGGAGAACTGTCTCCTACAACAGAAGAGGACTCTGTCTGTCCTCTGTGCTGATATGACTAGTTCAAGTGATGAGTGCCCCCAAGCTGAATTTAGTCCATGCCTGTCCCGATTAGTCGCCTGTACTGTGAATTAAAACACTGAAAGGAGCCCTTGCCATCCTATCTCACATGGTTATCCTTCAACAGGTGTGTGGTTCCTTTCCTCCTATGCTTGACCCCTTCTTCGTCAGTAGATTTCTTGAGTTGGAATGTCTGCCTGCAGACGACCCTGTTCTCATGTAGCCATGTGCCAAGGTTAGGAAAGGTCAACCTGGCTTCTCGTTTCCCTGTCAAGATTCAGAGATGCTTTCTCCACCCAGTGTGTTTCCTTAGGTCAACATGCCATGCGGCTTGGAAGGCACAGGCCACTCATCTCTTTTGCTGAGTTTACCACACCATTTTAACCCATGGCATTTTTGTCCCAGTTCTCGTTTCTGCTGAGGATTTTCCATTATACTTTTAACTGATCTATGGAAATTATTATAGTGACGCTACATTGTATATGGTGTTTTCTGTGTGTCAGACACTGTTCCAAGCATTGTGTTTACATGTATTAATTCAGTTAATCCTGCTTGATAGTTGCTGTGGTGAGCCCAAGGTCGTGAAGCTAATGAGTGCTGGTGCTGAGGTGCAAACCCACAGAACCTGGCTCAGGAAGTCTGTTCTGTTAACGTCTTAGACAATGCTGCCTCCCAGTTGAATCACAAACCCACATGGCTTTTCTTTCATGTAGGTAATTATCAGCATTGTAACTGGTCTCCCAGGCTGTCATGCTAGCGAACTCTGTGCTTTTCTGGTCACTCTGCATAAGGAATACGGCAGGTTAGTATGGCTGCTGCCTTTGCTTTGGGGAAAGGGTGCTATGCCTGGATCTGCCTATGTACTGGTAAACCTTCAACACGCACTGACCTTGGGTATAACCTGGTATTGGCACAGGATCATCCATCCATTCATTTAACATGCTTTAACCTAGTACTTTCTTTTTTTTTTTTTTTCAACCAAGTACCTTCTGTATGCCGTACTCTGTTCTAAATTTACGGGGCAACGTACAAAACACACTAGAAAATCTCTGCTTTCATGGACCTTGTATTCTAGTTTGGGAAGATAGTTAACTAATTAAGGAAAATAGTATATTAGCTAGTGAAAAGGGCTATGGAAGAAATAAAACTGAGGGCTGCCCTGGTGGTCCAGTGGGTAAAGAGTCCACCTTGCAATGCAGATGCACCAGTTCAATCCCTGGCCTGGGAAGATCCCACATGCCGTGGAGCAGCTGGACTGCTGTGTCCAATTACGAGCCAGTGCTCTGGAGTGCATGTGCCCAGAGCTGGTGCTCTGCAAGGAGAGAGGCCACTGCAATGGGAGTTCTACACAGGCCAAAGCACAAAGATGGATGAAGATAAATAAATAAAAACCAATAAAAGAGGCCAAAACTTTAAAAAAAAAAACAAAGGAAAACAAATACCTCAAAATAAAGCTGAGAAGTGCTGGGCTGGGGACAGATTCCAGTTTTAAATTGGGTGCTCAGGGAAGGCCTCACGGAAAAGGTGACATTTGAGCAAAGGCCTGAGGAAGTGAGGGGATACACCCTTGGATATCTGGGCGAGAGACTATAGCGGTAAGACCAGCATGGGCAGAAGCCTGGGAACTCTGACCAAGGTGGTTAGAACTTAAGCACTGGTGGATGTTTTCCTTCCGTGGCGAGAGGGACTGCAATTCAGAGGGAACTGGGACATTTGCCCAAGTCGTGAAGCTAATGAGTGCTGGTGCTGAGGTGCAAACCCACAGAACCTGGCTCAGGAAGTCTGTTCTGTTAACGTCTTAGACAATGCTGCCTCCCAGTTGAATCACAAACCCACATGGCTTTTCTTTCATGTAGGTAATTATCAGCATTGTAACTGGTCTCCCAGGCTGTCATGCTAGCGAACTCTGTGCTTTTCTGGTCACTCTGCATAAGGAATACGGCAGGTTAGTATGGCTGCTGCCTTTGCTTTGGGGAAAGGGTGCTATGCCTGGATCTGCCTATGTACTGGTAAACCTTCAACACGCACTGACCTTGGGTATAACCTGGTATTGGCACAGGATCATCCATCCATTCATTTAACATGCTTTAACCTAGTACTTTCTTTTTTTTTTTTTTTCAACCAAGTGCCTTCTGTATGCCGTACTCTGTTCTAAGTGTAGGGGACAACGTACAAAACAGACTAGAAAATCTCTGCTTTCATGGACCTTGTATTCTAGTTTGGGAAGATAGTTAACTAATTAAGGAAAATAGTATATTAGCTAGTGAAAAGGGCTATGGAAGAAATAAAACTGAGGGCTGCCCTGGTGGTCCAGTGGGTAAAGAGTCCACCTTGCAATGCAGATGCACCAGTTCAATCCCTGGCCTGGGAAGATCCCACATGCCGTGGAGCAGCTGGACTGCTGTGTCCAATTACGAGCCAGTGCTCTGGAGTGCATGTGCCCAGAGCTGGTGCTCTGCAAGGAGAGAGGCCACTGCAATGGGAGTTCTACACAGGCCAAAGCACAAAGATGGATGAAGATAAATAAATAAAAACCAATAAAAGAGGCCAAAACTTTAAAAAAAAAAAAACAAAGGAAAACAAATACCTCAAAATAAAGCTGAGAAGTGCTGGGCTGGGGACAGATTCCAGTTTTAAATTGGGTGCTCAGGGAAGGCCTCACGGAAAAGGTGACATTTGAGCAAAGGCCTGAGGAAGTGAGGGGATACACCCTTGGATATCTGGGCGAGAGACTATAGCGGTAAGACCAGCATGGGCAGAAGCCTGGGAACTCTGACCAAGGTGGTTAGAACTTAAGCACTGGTGGATGTTTTCCTTCCGTGGCCGTAGAGGGACTGCACGAATTCAGAGGGAACTGGGACATACTGGTTTAGGCAAAATTGGAGAAATCATTCACCCACCACTTCCATTTGGCTGGCAGACTGCTAAACAAACCTTGCTAACTGAACCAGGCTTTTAATATCTAGTCAGTCTACCTGAAGGAAAGCAACCTGCATGGGACCATAGAGTAGAACTGAGAAGACTGAAATCACATAGAAGTGATTGGGAGTTTAGAGTGGGAGATGGTGGGGTGTAGGGATGTGAGTTTTGGAGAGATAATGGAGAAATGTTAGACACCTTCATAAGTATTCAATAGCTAACCAGTTCCTCCCTCATTTCCATTGCTTTCATTCTGTAAATAATCTAAATGCTTCACCCTACACATTATCTTTTTTTTTTTTTCGGCTGTGCCATGCATCTTGTGGGATCTCGATTCCCCAACCAGGAATTGAACCTGGGCCGCTACAGTGAAATCACTGAAGCCTAACTGCTAGACCTCCAGGGAACTCTCCTTCCACCCCCACTCCTTATTTTTAGCAAAAGTTTTACTGCAGAGTGGACTGAAACCACTTTTCTGAATGGCGCTTCAGAAAACTGACTGCATGTTCAGGATTTTTCAGGTCTGAAATCTGTCAGATCATGTGCTCATCTGACCTTCCTTGTGTCAAAGCATTTCCCGCCAAAACTCCAATAGTAGTAATTTTAGGATACAGGGCTCCACACCCAGTCAGTGTCTGCTACCTGCTTCTGATAGGATTGCTTTATCCTATATGGGTTCACTGGACACAGAATATGGAGTACTAGTCACATTTGAATCCACTGGCAGAACCTGTGGGCCAGGCCCTCACACTAGATTGCACTTGCCATTTCCAGGTGGATAGTATACCGTCAAGTCATGGACAGCTCTGAATGTTTCCATGCTGCCCACTTCCAGAGGTACCTCTCCAGTGCCCTGGAGGCCCAGCAGAAGCGCTCTGCCCGCCAGGCAGCCTACATCCGCAAGAAGACCAGACTGCTGGTGGTCCTACAAGGGTGAGCACTGGAAGTCTTTCGGGAATAGAGGGGTAGGGAGGTGACCTTGCCATCATTATTTCACATGTGGCTGGCTTGGGGCACAGAATAAACTTCCCACACATACACACGAGAAGTGTCTGCATTGCACAGAGTTGCCTTCAGCGAGCAAGAACCCCTGTTGCCATCCTGTGGCCCAGCTTGACTGGTGAAGATTGCACACAAGTTTTAAGTTTGCTCTCAACATCATATATTCTCAGAAGGCAGAGAATTGAGGAGGAGGTTTTTCTGAGCAAGATTCTTTGATAATTCTTCTAACAATAGTGGTCCCTAAGCCTCTTCCTTTGCCACTGAGGCAAGGAAGCTTCAACTTTTTCAGTCCTCCCTCCTGTGAAGTTGCAGACAGTCCTCACACTCTAGCCATCCACAAAATGACTAGGAAGGAGCAAGCAGGCCCGTCGTCCCCTGGGCCCACAGGAGAATATGCCAGATCAGGAAAACACGGGCTCTGCTCTTCACTGCTGTCATTATAGTTGGCAATAAAAAAGCTTTTGGCAGTTCTCACAAAGTGCTTTTGTGCTATGCTGTGGTGTTTTGTTTTGTGCTATTAATAATTAGTATTTGCAACTAGCTAATTGTCTCCAGTAAAGAATAGGCCCAGTTCCAAAGCCCTGTTTGGGCTTTTGGATGTGATGGTGAAAACTGGAGGAAAGCCAGGCGAGTGGTGCTTCAGGAGGCTGGGAGCATGTACCCTGCCGGGCCATCCATCCTTATCTCTAGATCTTGTTCTTACATCTGCTTTGGGCTTCCATTCTTTCTGTTGACCCTACTTGTGAGTGAGGTGGTGAAAGCCACAGAGCAAGAAAGCTAGAAACTGTTTGTTTGCCATCATCTCAAGTATAATCAAGAGAATAGGTTGGCCCAGGTTCATCACCTCCTCCCGCCTCTCTGGAGTTGAAAGTCACTGGGGTGTAGACCTGGAGTCAAACTTGGTACCTTGTCCTTGTGCATCTGAGGTCACCTCTATCTTCTCTGTGATTTTTGAGTGTTGTTGACTCCTTGTCTGTGACTGTACAGATCTGCAAAAGTGCCAGCTGTCCTGGCTGCTCCGTGACAGTATATGGCCAGCCCGCTTGTACTCTCAGACCCAGTTCTTGCCCAATCACAGCCCCAGGACCCTCGGAATGTCAGATGTGCTGCTGTGATTCTCTCTATGGCACTGCTGACTGGACCCATTCTCTTGAGGCTCAGCAGGGAACACAGGCAAACTCTTTGTAGTATATCCGTCTCCTTGGGGCTGGATCTTTAAGCCCAGTATTGAGGTTGTTGGTGAGGGGACATCCAAGAGGCTTCTCAAGATGAGAATTATATTCCTAGAATGTGGCCTCTGTTTTGATGTATAGAATTTTGTGCTGTAGGGCAGTTTTCTTTTGCCCTACAGTGGCCTGGTTCAGTTCTGCTTACTGCAGCATGTGGGCAGTGGTGTTGAGCTTGTTGACACCAAGTGGAGTATTAGGTGGTTGTTTTAAAAGTTGAATTAATGTATTTTTACATGATAAAATTTTATCATTTAAAATTAGGACAGGTTAGTGGCTTCCAGGAATTAGGGATGGGACTGAAGGGCAGGAGGGAGGTGGGTATGGTTATAATAGGCAGCATGGAGGATGATATGGAACTGTTTAGTATCTTTAATATGGTGAAGGAGCCTAGAGCCTACACAGGTGACAAAAGTTGCATAGAACTGAGTGTATGCACATACACAAATAAGTAGAACTGCAGACATCTTGAGTTTTAAAAAATTTTAAGGAATTTGAGGGACTGTTACTTTTTTCTCTAGAATATTGTAAAATCATCTACATGATATTGTAATTATCTACATTTAAAACAAAATGTCTCTCAAAATACAAATAGAATTAATGTAAAATGAAGCGAAACTGTAAAGTTAAATTGCAAATGTAGAACAGAGCCCAAAAGACACTTGTGTGAAATATCCATTGTATCAGAAGAAAGAAAGTTAATATCCTGCTGGGCTTTCTGGTTTTGTGTTTTGTTTTTAATAAAAAGAATACTGGGGCTTCCCTTGTGGCTCGGTGGATAAGAGCCCGTCTGCCAATGCAGGAGACACAGGTTCGAGCCCGGATCTGGGAAGATCCCACATGCCACAGAGCAGCTAAACCCACACATCAACGGAGACCCAGCACAGCCAAAAATAAATAAATAAAAGTTTAAAAAAAAAAAAAAAGAATACTGACCAATAGGAGACAATATGAAGAGTAAGATTTTTGCCTTCATCATGCAGTTAGGGCAGTTCAGCTAACGTGACCAGGTACAGACTCAGCACCTGGATCATTGTGCTTCTTTCCATGGTTGGGGCTGCCTCTTGCCATCTGGAGGCCATGTCCAGGCTGGTTGTAGGGCAGGCACTGGGCAGGAAGGGAGGGGCCTTAGCAGGTACCCACTTAATAAGTAGAGTAAATGCTGTCTGCTCCAGTGCCTCCTTGCTGGAGTGCCAAGATGCTTCACCTACGTACCTTGGCCTCACCAAGAAGCCCTAGGCCTGTTTTTCACTCTGACTTTTTTTCAGTAAAATCAGTAAAGATTAATGGAATGCTCTGAAAACCTGAAAGTTCCCGAGTCACCCTCTCTAAGGGAAATCTGTTGTATTAAAATTACCAAAATCCTCAGGATTGACTTACAAATCTTTGGAGATGTGGCTCACAGTCCCTTTTTCTCTTCCCTGCAAGTTCTATGAATTGGAAGGAGAGTAAAGAGTAATTAAAGAAAACAGACAATGCTGGAGCTCCTAACTTGATTAGAAAATACCAAGTCCCACCTCAAGAGCCCCTGGGTCTCCTGTAGGCTTCTCTGAAGGCTGTGGGCAGTAGAGTTCTTTCTTCTGCTCACTGGTTCACAGTTAGAACCAATGGAGCTTAGAAATACAGAAACACTGTCAACTCTTGGGGCTCTAAATCATGAGGTCACTCCAAGGAGCCCAGTCGCAGTCTCCCAGTTTTTGTTTTCCTTCTACCTCTGCTCACTCAGCCACTCAGCAAGCATTCCCCTCTCTCCCCTACTCTTAAGCTCCAGTCAGTAAACAAATTATTTCCTTTTCCCCACCAGCTACACAGATGTTATTGATGTTGTCCAGGCCCTGCAAACCCATCCAGACTCAAATGTCAAGTCCTCCTTCACCATCGGTGCCATCACAGTGTGCGTGGAGCCCCTGAGCTGCTACATGGAGCACAGGTACATACTTAGGACCACCTTCCACCCACAGACTGTTGTGTGTTTAAATGTACAGAAAGCTGTTTACCCTCCCACCTCCCAGAAGGAAATGCATCGTATGTGAGTTTGTCTTTTGGAATGCATCAGTCCACCCTGGTGGTGTTGCTGTTGGTCAGTTGCTAAGTCATGTCTGACTCCCTGCAGCGCTGTGAATTGCAGCACACCAAGCTCCTCTGTCCTCCACTATCTCCTGGAATTTGCTCGAATTCATGTCCATTGAGTTCACTACTGGGCATGTATCCCAGTATTCATTGCAAGACTATTTACCATAGCCAGGAAGCAACCTAGATGTCCATCAACAGATGAATGGATGAAGAATTTGTGGTACATATACACAATGGAATACTATTCAGCCATAAAAATAAACAAATTTGAGCCAGAACCTTTTTCACAGAGGGAAGTAAGTCAGAAAGAGAAAATAACTATATTAACACATTTATGAAATCTAGAAAATAGTACTGATAGACCTATTTATGGGACAGCAATAGAGACAAAAACATAAAGAACAGACTTGTGTACACAGTGCAGGAAGGAGAGAGTGGGATGAATTTAGAGAGTAACTTTGGAACATATATATTACCATATGTAAAATAGATAGCCAGTGGGAATTAGCTGTATGAAGTTCAGCCTGGTGCTCTGTGACTAGAGGGGTGGGATGGGGTGGGAGGTGGGAGGGAGGTTAAAGAGGGAGGGGACATGTATACCTATGGCTGATTCATATGTATGTATGGTAGAAACCAACACAACTTTGTAACACAAATATCCTCTAGTTAAATACATTGAAAAAAGCACAAGAACTCACTTGATGGAGACATTTTCTAAGAATGCATTTGAGGACTTTTCCATGTAGTCAGGTGGTTAAGAATCTGCCTGCCAAGGGCTTCCCTGGTGGTCCAGTGGATAAGGACACCACCTTGCAGTGCTAGGGGCGCCAGTTCAATCCCTGGCCTGGGAAGATCCCACGTGCCGCGGAGTGGCTGGATCAGTGTGTCCAATTACCGAGCCGGAGCTCTGGAGCACATGCACCCAGAGCTGGTGCTCTGTGACAACAGAGGCCACTGCTATGGGAGGCCCACACGGGCCAGAGAACAAAGATGGATGAAAATAGATAAATGAAAGACCAATAGAAGTGGCCCGCCTGCCCCCCTCCTCCCCACCCCACCTCCATAAAAATTTTTTTTAAAAAGTTAAAAAAAAAGAAAAAGAATCTGCCTGCCAGTGCAGAGGATACAGGTTTGATTCCTGCTCTGGAAAGATTCCACATGCCATGGGGGCAGCTAAGCCCAAGGGCTGCCACTACTGAAGCCCAAACAACAAGAGAAGCCACGGCAATGAGAAACCTGCATGCTGCAACTAAAGAGTAGCCTTTGCTTGCCACAACTGAGGAGAGCCTTTGCACAGCGATGAAGACCTAACACAGCCAAAATTAAATATTTTTTTAAGAATATATTTGATGTGGAGAAGGAAATGGCAATCCACTTCTGTATTCTTGCCTGGGAAATCTCATGGGAAGAGGCACCTGGTGGGCTACAGTGTAAGACATAATGCTGTTGGTTTCTTGTAGGGGAAATGGAATCAAATGATTACCTGGCAGCACAGTTTTGCTTTTTTGTGAGTCATTTCTTTTCATCTCTTGTTAGTTTACTGGTTTTGCCATTCTCAGTTCCCAGATTGTACAGTCTACATTTTATCTGTTGTGACAATAGCTGTATGAAGTTCAGCCTGGTGCTCTGTGACTAGCGGGGTGGGATGGGGTGGGAGGTGGGAGGGAGGTTAAAGAGGGAGGGGACATGTATACCTATGGCTGATTCATATGTATGTATGGTAGAAACCAACACAACTTTGTAACACAAATATCCTCTAGTTAAATACATTGAAAAAAGCACAAGAACTCACTTGATGGAGACATTTTCTAAGAATGCATTTGAGGACTTTTCCATGTAGTCAGGTGGTTAAGAATCTGCCTGCCAAGGGCTTCCCTGGTGGTCCAGTGGATAAGGACACCACCTTGCAGTGCTAGGGGCGCCAGTTCAATCCCTGGCCTGGGAAGATCCCACGTGCCGCGGAGTGGCTGGATCAGTGTGTCCAATTACCGAGCCGGAGCTCTGGAGCACATGCACCCAGAGCTGGTGCTCTGTGACAACAGAGGCCACTGCTATGGGAGGCCCACACGGGCCAGAGAACAAAGATGGATGAAAATAGATAAATGAAAGACCAATAGAAGTGGCCCGCCTGCCCCCCTCCTCCCCACCCCACCTCCCCAAAAAATTTTTTTTAAAAAGTTAAAAAAAAAAAGAATCTGCCTGCCAGTGCAGAGGATACAGGTTTGATTCCTGCTCTGGAAAGATTCCACATGCCATGGGGGCAGCTAAGCCCAAGGGCTGCCACTACTGAAGCCCAAACAACAAGAGAAGCCACGGCAATGAGAAACCTGCATGCTGCAACTAAAGAGTAGCCTTTGCTTGCCACAACTGAGGAGAGCCTTTGCACAGCGATGAAGACCTAACACAGCCAAAATTAAATATTTTTTTAAGAATATATTTGATGTGGAGAAGGAAATGGCAATCCACTTCTGTATTCTTGCCTGGGAAATCTCATGGGAAGAGGCACCTGGTGGGCTACAGTGTAAGACATAATGCTGTTGGTTTCTTGTAGGGGAAATGGAATCAAATGATTACCTGGCAGCACAGTTTTGCTTTTTTGTGAGTCATTTCTTTTCATCTCTTGTTAGTTTACTGGTTCCCTTTTCTGCCACTTCTCAGTTCCCAGATTGTACAGTCTACATTTTATCTGTTGTGACAATACAGGAAATTTGAAAACTGTTAAAATTAGTGTAGTGAGAATTTGAATGATCAAGTTGAGGAAAGTTTTTTAAAAAACACATCTTACAGTTTGTAACATGTTTTTATTCTCTGTTTTCTTATGATGTTATGCAAAGCACTAAGATTCCACGTGTCTTGAAATCAAAACACCAAAACATAAAAAAAATAGAATTGATATGGTGACAGATTCAATAAAGACTTTAAAAATGTTCCACATCAAAAAAAAAAGGGGGGGATATATTTGATGTGCAGCTGACCATTCAGTGGACTCTGAGTACTGTGAAATCAGTAAGCTCTATTCTTGGGAGACTCTGCTATTGATTTCTCTCCCTTTGTTCCAGGGTTCCCGACCTTGTTCAGAGCACATGGGGGTTCCTCCGTGGAGTTCTTTAGAAACCATGAAGGAATCAGGCAACTGAACTAGATTCGTAGCCCAAAGTAGTACTTGTCCAGCTATCTCACTCATCCACCAAATTCGGATCCAAATGGTGTGTGTCTTGACTATTGTCAGAAATCAGATTGAAAGAGGAATATTTGCCACCACCAAGGAAATTGCAAGAGAGAAACTCCCCTCAGTGTTATTGTTGTTGTCTTTTTAATTTTGGCCTCTTTTATTGTTTTTTTAAAAAAATTTATTTATTTTCATCCATCTTTATTCTTTGGCCTGTGTGGACCGCCCATCACAGTGACTTCTCTCATTGCAGAGCACCAGCTCTGGGCGCATGCGCTCCAGAGTGCTGGCTCGTAATCGGACACACCAGTCCAGCCACTCAGTGGCATGTGGGATCTTCCCAGACCAGGGGTCAAACCAGTGCCCCTTGCCCTGCAAGGTAGACTCTTCACCCACTGGACCACCAGGGAAGCCCTCCCCTCAGTGTTTTGAACAGTATTAATACATGCCAACTAGACCAGAAGCAATTCAGAGGGTGACTTCAACAAGCATCTTACTTGCAGGGGAAGAAAACACAAAGAGCTCTGTGGTGTCAAACAAGCCTGGGTCCTTGTATAAGCCCTCCTGGTCTTTGCTGCATGTAGAACCTTGGGCCAAGTGCTTAGCTTGCTTTACCAATATGAATCCACTCTTTGCAGCTTTTAAGTACCCAAGGCACAGGGTGGATGTGAGAATAAAATTGTGTATGTGAACTGCTGGCACAGTGCTCGGTACATGGTAAGAACTTGATAAAGAACAGCTGTTTTCGTTAGTATTAGCTTTCCTCACTGAGAAAAGCGCTGTGATATTTTAGTTTTTCTCTGGAGCTTTTCTCAGAACTACAGTTAACTCACACTTTGGATTAGTCACCCTCAATCTATTCAGTCAGTTTCCTACATTTCATTCACTGTTTGAGCTTAGAATAAGATTAAAGAGTACGGGGGCTTTCCTGGTGGTCTAGCAGTTAGGATACCTCCTTGCAAGGCAGGGGACATGGGTTTGGTTCCTAGCCTGGGAACTAGGATCCCACATGTTGTGGAACATCTACACCTGTGTACCACAGCTAGAGAGTCTGTATGCCATCGTGAAAGATCCTGCCTGACACAACCAAGACCTGACACAGTGGAATAAATAAATAATTAAAAAAAAAAAAAGATTAAAGGGGAACCAGAATTCTGTAGTGCACATAATGGGAAATATGGTATTGAAGGCCCTTGGCACAGTTAGACAAATGTAATTCTTTTCATTTTCCGCTGAAATGTTCCCTTTACTAACAGGACAGTATCACTTTGTGGGGGAAGAAAAAAGATCAAGCTGTTTTTCTTCATTTACTATAGTCTTGGGAGGTGGCCCTGTCCCCAGTATCTCCTCTGCAGCATTCCACCAAATGCTGGCCATGTTGGGACTTCTGTGGGATTTCTGGCTTAAGGAACTTTAGTTCAAAACTGTGAAATCTTTTGTATGACCATGGCTATCCTTAATGTTCAGCGTTACCTGCCAGTTGCCCATTGAGTAAGTCATTTTGTATATTAATGATACTCATATCTTTGTGAGACATCATCAGTGAAAATTACGAGATTAATGGTTTTAAATATTTCTTTTCTCTCCCTAGATTCCTCTTTCCTAAATTTCTCGACCAGTGTTCACAAGGTAAGCAGTGTACTCTACTTCCTGCCTGCATGTCTTTTAAATTCTGTTCAGGTGCAACGGGCCATTCTTCATGTTCCCACCTACCATTCTGAAATCTGAAACAAGCAAAACTAACCCAGGGAACACCTTGGCACTCTTTTCTTTTATCATATTTGATAGGGAGATTTCTTCCAAGAGTTTATCTCCTAGTGATGATAATCTGTCATGTCACCACCTCTTCTGAGCTACACTAGCTCTGCTCTGGCCCTCCAGCTAACGTCAGTGGACTGAATAGGTATTCCTAGCCTGCGAATCAGCAGAACTTTGATGTGTTTCTCCTATGCCATGAGTGCATAGTATGGCCCAGTAGAACCTTCTTCCTTAACTCCCTGCTAAATACACTCCTTTAAAACATTTAGAAAAATCCACCCATCTTGGTAGGTTATACTCAACTTTGCATTGTCCTACCATCTGGCTGCCTGGGAGCAGCACTTTTTAGTCATATTAGCTACAGTGACTGGAGACCCAGAATAAATTCTAAGTTTCCTACAGTAGTGATAAAATGCTTATTGTTGTCAGAAGGCCTGGGGCCCGGGCTTCCTGAAACAGCCCAGCAAGTAGAAATCAGATGGAAGAAAATAACACAGTGTCCCCACCACAGTCTTGCCCTGCTGATCCCATTGGTAGTCCACAGGGAATAGAGACAACAGAGCATTAGCAGAGCCATTGTCTCGGGAAAGAGCTGAGCTGGAGGCTGGGCAGAGCGGGAGACTGGGTCACTGGGGAGAAGAATGTATGTGTTGGATTGCTACACTGAGAGTCTCAAGTCCAGCTTTTAGAGGCCCCTGTTGTATTTTAGGCACTACATCCTTGAAGCAGAGTTGAATGGAGGTTGGCTAGGTCTACCTGCAGTGTCCACCCCAGGCAGTGTAAAGAGATTTTATGGGAACTGGGTCAGTAGGATGTGATAACAAGGCTAGATGTTGGACAAGGGGTGGGGGTAGGGTGGGGCATTGAAAAAGGAAGTATCTGGAGTGACTCCTAGGCTTCTAGCTTGGGAGATTGGGGAGGTTGCTGGTACATATGCTTGAAATAGACTATGTAGGGGAAAACACAGGTCCAGGAGATAACCAAGGAGAACTCTCTGATCCTTTGGTCAATGTCTGAGAGTCATCATCAGACTCAAGGGTGTGGGCTTTACTTCCTGCCTGCATGTCTTTTAAATTCTGTTCAGGTGCAACGGGCCATTCTTCATGTTCCCACCTACCATTCTGAAATCTGAAACAAGCAAAACTAACCCAGGGAACACCTTGGCACTCTTTTCTTTTATCATATTTGATAGGGAGATTTCTTCCAAGAGTTTATCTCCTAGTGATGATAATCTGTCATGTCACCACCTCTTCTGAGCTACACTAGCTCTGCTCTGGCCCTCCAGCTAACGTCAGTGGACTGAATAGGTATTCCTAGCCTGCGAATCAGCAGAACTTTGATGTGTTTCTCCTATGCCATGAGTGCATAGTATGGCCCAGTAGAACCTTCTTCCTTAACTCCCTGCTAAATACACTCCTTTAAAACATTTAGAAAAATCCACCCATCTTGGTAGGTTATACTCAACTTTGCATTGTCCTACCATCTGGCTGCCTGGGAGCAGCACTTTTTAGTCATATTAGCTACAGTGACTGGAGACCCAGAATAAATTCTAAGTTTCCTACAGTAGTGATAAAATGCTTATTGTTGTCAGAAGGCCTGGGGCCCGGGCTTCCTGAAACAGCCCAGCAAGTAGAAATCAGATGGAAGAAAATAACACAGTGTCCCCACCACAGTCTTGCCCTGCTGATCCCATTGGTAGTCCACAGGGAATAGAGACAACAGAGCATTAGCAGAGCCATTGTCTCGGGAAAGAGCTGAGCTGGAGGCTGGGCAGAGCGGGAGACTGGGTCACTGGGGAGAAGAATGTATGTGTTGGATTGCTACACTGAGAGTCTCAAGTCCAGCTTTTAGAGGCCCCTGTTGTATTTTAGGCACTACATCCTTGAAGCAGAGTTGAATGGAGGTTGGCTAGGTCTACCTGCAGTGTCCACCCCAGGCAGTGTAAAGAGATTTTATGGGAACTGGGTCAGTAGGATGTGATAACAAGGCTAGATGTTGGACAAGGGGTGGGGGTAGGGTGGGGCATTGAAAAAGGAAGTATCTGGAGTGACTCCTAGGCTTCTAGCTTGGGAGATTGGGGAGGTTGCTGGTACATATGCTTGAAATAGACTATGTAGGGGAAAACACAGGTCCAGGAGATAACCAAGGAGAACTCTCTGATCCTTTGGTCAATGTCTGAGAGTCATCATCAGACTCAAGGGTGTGGGCTTTAGTCAGCAACTTATCCATCATGTGATCACATGATGTTTGCCACCCTTGGCTTCTTGACACTTGCTCCTTCGTTGCCCCTCTCCTTTTTTGCACGTGGTAAAGGTGATCAGGTTATCGTGGCAGAGAACCTTAGGGAAGTGCTCTGTCTTCATTATCCATGAACCTGGGCCATTATTACAAAAGGAAAGCCTTTTTAAACCAAGACAAAATGAGTTCCGTCTGGCATTTGGTGAGCATATTTCATTAACACTGCCTTCCAACTCGGTGTTCAAAGGCAATGGGTATCACTTCTGTGCTTGCAAAAAGAAGCTAGGGGAAATTCTGTGGTGGTCCAGTGGTTAGGACTTGATGCTTTCACTACTACAGCTCAAGTTGAACCCCTGGTCAGGGAACTGAAATAAAATCTAGGGGGCTTCCCTGATGGTCCAGTGGGTAGAGAATCCGCCTTGCTGTATAAGGGGCACAGGTTCAACCCCTGGCCTGGGAAGATCCCATGTGCCACTGAGCAGCTGGACCCACAGTGTGTCCAGTTACGAGCCAGAGCTCTGGAGTGCATGCGCCCAGAGTTGGTGCTCTGCAACGAGAGAGGCCACTGCAATGGGAGGCCCACACAGGCCAAGGAATAAAGATGGATGAAAAATAAATAAATAAATAATCAATAAAAAGAGGCCAAAAATTTTAAAAATCTAGGACTGTGATCAGATGTGGACAGATGACTCTGAGGACATATATGCTGTTTTCTGAATTGCAGGTGGCTTGTTAAGTGATAGTTTCTTGGTAGATATCTGCCCCTTGCATCTGGGCCCAGAGGACCCTGTAGAGATCTGACCTAGTTCACCATGGGCATGGACCTTCTTGGGAGACAGGAGATAAGAGGCAAGTATTTCTTTCTCCTTGGAGATTTGGTGCCTCTCTTAGAGCTGAGATCTGCCACTGGTAGACAAACATTTCATGTCCCAAGGGAGTGGTTGCCTCTTTTTGCTCCTGTTCATGAGTCAAGCTCCAATTCACTGCTTTTACAGAAAGGGATTATTTTACAATGAGAAAAGCACTGTATTGCAGCCACAAGATGATGTGTATTACAGAAATTCAGGGTTAGGAAATAATCTCAATGCTTAAACAACAAGCAAGGCTTTAGTCAGCACTTATCCGCCTACCCTTCTTGACACTTGCTCCTTCGTTGCCCCTCTCCTTTTTTGCACGTGGTAAAGGTGATCAGGTTATCGTGGCAGAGAACCTTAGGGAAGTGCTCTGTCTTCATTATCCATGAACCTGGGCCATTATTACAAAAGGAAAGCCTTTTAAACCAAGACAAAATGAGTTCCGTCTGGCATTTGGTGAGCATATTTCATTAACACTGCCTTCCAACTCGGTGTTCAAAGGCAATGGGTATCACTTCTGTGCTTGCAAAAAGAAGCTAGGGGAAATTCTGTGGTGGTCCAGTGGTTAGGACTTGATGCTTTCACTACTACAGCTCAAGTTGAACCCCTGGTCAGGGAACTGAAATAAAATCTAGGGGGCTTCCCTGATGGTCCAGTGGGTAGAGAATCCGCCTTGCTGTATAAGGGGCACAGGTTCAACCCCTGGCCTGGGAAGATCCCATGTGCCACTGAGCAGCTGGACCCACAGTGTGTCCAGTTACGAGCCAGAGCTCTGGAGTGCATGCGCCCAGAGTTGGTGCTCTGCAACGAGAGAGGCCACTGCAATGGGAGGCCCACACAGGCCAAGGAATAAAGATGGATGAAAAATAAATAAATAAATAATCAATAAAAAGAGGCCAAAAATTTTAAAAATCTAGGACTGTGATCAGATGTGGACAGATGACTCTGAGGACATATATGCTGTTTTCTGAATTGCAGGTGGCTTGTTAAGTGATAGTTTCTTGGTAGATATCTGCCCCTTGCATCTGGGCCCAGAGGACCCTGTAGAGATCTGACCTAGTTCACCATGGGCATGGACCTTCTTGGGAGACAGGAGATAAGAGGCAAGTATTTCTTTCTCCTTGGAGATTTGGTGCCTCTCTTAGAGCTGAGATCTGCCACTGGTAGACAAACATTTCATGTCCCAAGGGAGTGGTTGCCTCTTTTTGCTCCTGTTCATGAGTCAAGCTCCAATTCACTGCTTTTACAGAAAGGGATTATTTTACAATGAGAAAAGCACTGTATTGCAGCCACAAGATGATGTGTATTACAGAAATTCAGGGATTAGGAAATAATCTCAATGCTTAAACAACAAGCAAGGCTCATTATACTGCTAGCTTTAAAGCAGAGAACAGGTATTTTACTACCGTGACCTGTTTTTAGAAGTATCTATAGATAGATGAAGTGTGATTTGTATTCTAGACTTCTGGAAGCCTTAGCCAGACTGAGATGGTCAAACAGACCTTAGAGATGTTTTTCCATTCTTGGGAATGGGCCAGGCTGCCTGCTCACTCAAAACCCAGACTGGTGAAGTGTTGGCTAAATCACAGTATCCAGTCCTTGATAAGACGAAGGAAGCTCCTGGCCCAAGCAGGATGAAACTGCCCACAATGGCCTCTTCACCCTTTGCTCCAGATAGCTGCTGTACCTTGCCTCAAAGATGGCATTTCCTCTTGGCAGGTAGCAGTTTGCATAACTGCCTAAGGAATGCTGGGGATAATCCTTTTGCTTATTTCTCCATAAAGCAAAGCCCCCTTTCTAAGGTCCAGTTCCTGACCTAGAATTCAAAGCCCACAGGGTTTGTCTACATGATACTCATGGGGCAAACAGGACTTTGAACAAGGTGTCTGTCAGAGACCCAGGCCTTAGCTTTTCCTCAGGCAGGCCTGTGCTTGTGATCCTGGTGCATGCTGCCCAGGTCAGCACATTTGCAGTAGACTGACTCTCCAGTTTCTTCTGCCTAAGAAGATGCTAAATAATGTCCAAGGGCTTTTGCAGGTCTTCCCTCAGCCTTTCCTGGCTCCTCACTGCAAGATCCACCACAGCTACTCTTGTCCTCACCCTGGGACTCTCAGGTCAAGGACCTCTTACAGGAGCTGGCTCCCATAACTTCCATCTCTGGAATGTGCTGAGCCTTCTAGAACTCTTCCTCCTTCCCCACTGTGCCACATTCTGGGCCTGGCTGCCTGGTCTTCTCTTTCTTAGTTTCCAAAGGCCCCAGTCACTTCCTGTAGCTTCACTAGGACATGGGGTTCTGGCAGTAAGCTTCCCAGCCTGTTCTCA
Organism: Tragulus kanchil; assembly: GCA_022376925.1. Classification (NCBI taxonomy): domain Eukaryota; kingdom Metazoa; phylum Chordata; class Mammalia; order Artiodactyla; family Tragulidae; genus Tragulus; species Tragulus kanchil. The sequence continues at coordinate 38,591,441 of JAIOJX010000031.1, read as the reverse complement.
CTGCCTCCCTGCAGCCTCCAGAGTGGCCTTTCTAAACGGGAAGGGGAGCACAACCACTACCAGTGTCTTTGCTAGGAGGCTTCCCTGACACTGACTGCAGATGGTCCGTCTTAATGTTAAAGCTTAGAACAGGAAGGCATGTGAGGAAGCTTTTTAAAACTGAATAAACAGGGCTTCCCTGGTGGTTCAGTGGGTAAGGACACTGCCTGGCAGTGCAAGGGGCGTTGGTTTGATCCCTGGCCTGGGAAGATCCCACGTGCTGTGGAGCACCTGGACTGATGTGTCCAACTACCGAACCAGAGCTCTAGAGCGCATGCGCCCAGAGCCGGTGCTCTACAGTGAGAGAGACCACTGTGATAGGAGGCCCACACAGGCCAAAGAACAAAGATAAATAAATGAAGGATCAATAGAAGTGGCCAAAAAAAAAAAAAAAAAAACCCACTTAAAATTAAAAAAAAAACAGAATAAACAAGAAGCAAACATATTTTCCATTTGAAGTCTTATTCTGTTCCCATATCTAGGCCATACATGAAGACCTAGGGGATAGAAGTTTTAAGTGTAGGAGAAGCTGTGGCTCTGCATATTCCTGTATACTTGCGTATGCATAGACTATCTGCGGAGGCATACCCCAAATCTGATTATTAGTGATTGCCTCTGGGGAGGAGAAATAAGCTTCAGGGTACAAGAGAAGGGAAGCAGAAACATCATACTGAGCTCTTTCATACCTTATGAATTTTGTTCCAAAAATATGTATATCTAATAAATGTTAGATACCTTTCCAGATGGCTGTCTGATGAATAGTACTTGCTCAAACTTGCAAGTGGGAAAATTTTTCGCATGTGGGTACCCACAGCTTAGTTGCTTAGGCATCTGCCTCAGAGGTCAGGTTGCTCATGTCTTTTATTATACTTAGTTCATTCATTCATTTACTCAGCAAATCATTATCCAATACCTGCTCTAACCCAATCCTGGGGAATTAAGAAAGTCTTCTGGAAGAGGTTCTATTCAAATTGTCTACACCCTAAAAGAGGAATTGACCCTCCAAAAAAAGAGTTGGGGAGTAGGGATAGTTCCAGACAAGATACATCAGGAGTGAGGCCTGGTGGTGACACGAATCCTGAAGAAGTGCAGCATGCAGGTAGGTCAGACCAGCCAAGAAGTTTAGATATTAGCGTACAAGTAATTGGGATGTGTTAAATATTTGCTGTGGGGAAATGATTAGATCAGATTTATGGGGGGTTTTTGGCCACTTCTATTGGTCTTTCATTTATCTAGTTTGATCCATCTTTGTTCTTTGGCCTGTGTGGGCCTCCCATTGTGGTGGCCTCTGTCACTGCAGAGCACTGGCTCTGGGTGCATGTGCTTCAGAGCTCCGGCTCGGTAGTTGGACACATCAGTCTGGCCGCTCCATGGCACGTGGGATCTTCCTAGGCCAGGGATCAAACCAGCGCCCCTTGCACTGCAAGGCAGTGTCCTTATCCACTGGACCACCAGGGAAGCCCAGATTTATGTTTTTGAAAGATGACTCTGACTACAGTAGGAATGATGGATTGTGGTGAGGGAAGGCTGGAAGTGGAGAGAATGAGCACTAACCTGGTGAAGAGCAGTGGTCTAAAGCAGGCAAATGGTAGCAGAGACTGAGAATGGAGGATGGGCTATGGCCCACGTTTAGGGAACTGAGCAGTTGATGTGTCTTTCACCATGTGACGACTTGAATGTTTATGGAAGCCATTGAGGAAACTCACCCTTGAGCCATTGAGGAGACTGACAGTCTCTCAAGCACTGTGAGGAGGCAGATGGGCTGTATTTGCATATGGATGACTGACTTGCTGTGGAACATTAACAGATACTTGAGAAGAGCAGGACCCAGTAGATTCCCAAACAGTCTGGCGTGGCAGAAAGCAAAGAGGAACTAAAGAGTCTCTTGATGAAGGTGAAAGAGGAGAGTGAAAAAGCTGGCTTGAAACTCAGCATTCAAAAAACAAAGATCATGGCAACTGGTCCCATCACTTCATGGCAAACAGAAGGGGGAGAAAGTAGAAACAATGATAGATTTTATTTTCTTGGTCTCCAAAGTCATTGTGGACGGTGACTACCCCCATGAAGGTAAAAGATGCTTACTCCTTGGAAAGAAAGCTGTGACAAACCTAGATCATGTTTTAAAAAATAGAGCCATCACATTGCCAACAAAGGTGTGTATAGTCAAAGCTGTGGCTTTTCCAGCAGTTGTGTGCAGGTGTACACAGCTGGACCGTAAAGAAGGCTGAATGGCAAAGAATTAATGCTTACAAATTGTGGTGCTGGAGAAAACTCTTGAGATCTCTTTGAACTGCAAGGAGATCCATCCAGTCAATCCTAAAGGAAATCAACCCTGAATATTCATTGGAAGGACAAATGCTGAAGCTGAAACTGCAGTACTTTTGGTCATCTGATGTGAAGAGCCAGCTCATTGGAAAAGACCCTGATGCTGGGAAAGATTGAGGGCAGGAGGAGAAGGAGGTTATACAAGATGAGATGGTTGGATGGCTCATCGACTCAGTGGACATTTTCCAGGCCAGGGATCAAACCAGCGCCTTGCACTGCAAGGCAGTGATCCAAAGGAAATTTGAAACTCTGACTACAGTAGGAATGATGGATTGTGGTGAGGGAAGGCTGGAAGTGGAGAGAATGAGCACTAACCTGGTGAAGAGCAGTGGTCTAAAGCAGGCAAATGGTAGCAGAGACTGAGAATGGAGGATGGGCTATGGCCCACGTTTAGGGAACTGAGCAGTTGATGTGTCTTTCACCATGTGACGACTTGAATGTTTATGGAAGCCATTGAGGAAACTCACCCTTGAGCCATTGAGGAGACTGACAGTCTCTCAAGCACTGTGAGGAGGCAGATGGGCTGTATTTGCATATGGATGACTGACTTGCTGTGGAACATTAACAGATACTTGAGAAGAGCAGGACCCAGTAGATTCCCAAACAGTCTGGCGTGGCAGAAAGCAAAGAGGAACTAAAGAGTCTCTTGATGAAGGTGAAAGAGGAGAGTGAAAAAGCTGGCTTGAAACTCAGCATTCAAAAAACAAAGATCATGGCAACTGGTCCCATCACTTCATGGCAAACAGAAGGGGGAGAAAGTAGAAACAATGATAGATTTTATTTTCTTGGTCTCCAAAGTCATTGTGGACGGTGACTACCCCCATGAAGGTAAAAGATGCTTACTCCTTGGAAAGAAAGCTGTGACAAACCTAGATCATGTTTTAAAAAATAGAGCCATCACATTGCCAACAAAGGTGTGTATAGTCAAAGCTGTGGCTTTTCCAGCAGTTGTGTGCAGGTGTACACAGCTGGACCGTAAAGAAGGCTGAATGGCAAAGAATTAATGCTTACAAATTGTGGTGCTGGAGAAAACTCTTGAGATCTCTTTGAACTGCAAGGAGATCCATCCAGTCAATCCTAAAGGAAATCAACCCTGAATATTCATTGGAAGGACAAATGCTGAAGCTGAAACTGCAGTACTTTTGGTCATCTGATGTGAAGAGCCAGCTCATTGGAAAAGACCCTGATGCTGGGAAAGATTGAGGGCAGGAGGAGAAGGAGGTTATACAAGATGAGATGGTTGGATGGCATCATCGACTCAGTGGACATGAGTTTGAGCAAACTCAGGAGATAGTGAAGAACAGGGAAGCCTGGCATGCTGTAATCCATGGGGTCACAAAGAGTTGGACATGACTTAGCAACTGAACAGTGACAACATACCTTTTGTGTGTGCCTTATCCCCAATGTAACATATGACCATTGACATGATGTTCCTCACCCCTGCTCTCTGGTTGTGAATGGAATGTGATTATGAGATTAGATTCCATCTTTAGAGTTTGGGAACACATTTTATGATTAGTGAGGGGAAGTATCACTGACTTCTGCCTCAGACTAGAGGCAGAGGCCAGGGGTCCTGGAAGTTGCTTTCAAACCAATGATAGCCACTCATCTAAACCATGGGCTCAGTAACCTAGGCTGGTGAGAGTCACGTGGCTTAGCTTCCTGCTTGTTGCTGTGGCTAAGGTCCACATGCCAGGGGCATCTGTGGATCTGAGGAATGCATCCAGTCCAGGCTCCTTGGTATACATGATGGTGGAGATAGTACTGTCAGGTTACATTTAGTGAGTTCTTACTCTGTAGCCTGTAATAAGCGTTTCTCCCGATAACCTGAAGGCACATGTTTCTATCTAACAGAAGAGGAATTAGGGCTCAAGAGAGAAAGTTTAACAATTTGTGTAATGTTGCTTATTAATAATTAGTGGAACCTAAAATTCAAACTCAGGCTTTCTTAGGTCTAAAAACTTGTGTTGTAATCTTTACTTTATGCTCTTTTTACATCGAAATAGATAAACAAAACTATGAGCCATATTTTAAGTATTGCCCATGTTATTTAGAGGAGCCCTCTAGTTTATGAGACCGTAAAGAAGGCTGAATGGCAAAGAATTAATGCTTACAAATTGTGGTGCTGGAGAAAACTCTTGAGATCTCTTTGAACTGCAAGGAGATCCATCCAGTCAATCCTAAAGGAAATCAACCCTGAATATTCATTGGAAGGACAAATGCTGAAGCTGAAACTGCAGTACTTTTGGTCATCTGATGTGAAGAGCCAGCTCATTGGAAAAGACCCTGATGCTGGGAAAGATTGAGGGCAGGAGGAGAAGGAGGTTATACAAGATGAGATGGTTGGATGGCATCATCGACTCAGTGGACATGAGTTTGAGCAAACTCAGGAGATAGTGAAGAACAGGGAAGCCTGGCATGCTGTAATCCATGGGGTCACAAAGAGTTGGACATGACTTAGCAACTGAACAGTGACAACATACCTTTTGTGTGTGCCTTATCCCCAATGTAACATATGACCATTGACATGATGTTCCTCACCCCTGCTCTCTGGTTGTGAATGGAATGTGATTATGAGATTAGATTCCATCTTTAGAGTTTGGGAACACATTTTATGATTAGTGAGGGGAAGTATCACTGACTTCTGCCTCAGACTAGAGGCAGAGGCCAGGGGTCCTGGAAGTTGCTTTCAAACCAATGATAGCCACTCATCTAAACCATGGGCTCAGTAACCTAGGCTGGTGAGAGTCACGTGGCTTAGCTTCCTGCTTGTTGCTGTGGCTAAGGTCCACATGCCAGGGGCATCTGTGGATCTGAGGAATGCATCCAGTCCAGGCTCCTTGGTATACATGATGGTGGAGATAGTACTGTCAGGTTACATTTAGTGAGTTCTTACTCTGTAGCCTGTAATAAGCGTTTCTCCCGATAACCTGAAGGCACATGTTTCTATCTAACAGAAGAGGAATTAGGGCTCAAGAGAGAAAGTTTAACAATTTGTGTAATGTTGCTTATTAATAATTAGTGGAACCTAAAATTCAAACTCAGGCTTTCTTAGGTCTAAAAACTTGTGTTGTAATCTTTACTTTATGCTCTTTTTACATCGAAATAGATAAACAAAACTATGAGCCATATTTTAAGTATTGCCCATGTTATTTAGAGGAGCCCTCCTAGTTTAGAGAAAAGGAGACAGCAGGGTGGCCTGAGGGGAGAATTGGGATGGTAAGGTATTAGAGAAGATTTTAAGGAAGAAGTAAGCTCTCCCAAAAATAAAATAGAGGGCTTCCCTAGTGGTCAAGTGGGCAGAGTCCGCCTTGCAGTGCAGAAGACACCGGTTCAATCCCTGACCCAGGAAGATCCCCCATGCCGCGGAGCAGCTGGACTGGTGTGTCCAATTACGAGCCAGTGCACTGGAGCGCATGCGCCCAGAGCTGGCTCTGCAGTGAGGGAGGTCACTGCAATGGGAGGCCCACACAGGCCAAAGAATAAAGATGGATGAGAAATAAATTAATTAAAAAAAATAAAAATAAAAGGCCAAAATTTTAAAAATAATAATAGAATAGAAACAAAGTACTGAATAGTATAGTATGCCACTAATCATGGGGGAAATGTATTCATGCACATTTACTTATAAACTCAGCACACACCTTGAAGAAGAGTCTGATAAATGTGGTTGCCACCAGGGAAAGGAAGTAGGTAGCTGGGGAGAAAGGAAATTTATTTTCTCTGAGAACCTTTCCTTACATTATGACTTCTGCCCTCAGAAACTAAATATAGCTAACTTTTTTTGAAGACCAAACACTTTATTGAAGCAAATAGTATTAGTAAGAGTCCTCTGTAATGAATACTCATTGTTCAGAATCCAGTTACAGGGTTACTTTGGAAAGCTGAAGTCTTTTTTTTTTTTTAATTTATTTATTTATTTTTTTTACATGTATGTTCCCAGATCATTCATATGCATATCCCTGGACCCTCCCCCAACCCAGATCCCCCCCTCCCATCCCTCCAGACCAAGCTGAAGTCTTATGATTTAGAGACATTCACTTATGAACTAATCATTTATAAAGCTAGTCTCTGTTAGTAAAAAGATTAATGATGAACATTAAATCTTTATGGGTATAGAATTAATTATAACACCTATGAGAGTGCTGTTACACAAGAATATAAATGTTGAAAAACTCAAAAACCTATAAATGAAGTCATATTTAAGAAAATATTAGGAGGCAGTAAGGGAGATATTATCTGTACATTTTCTCAAGTGGGATATCAGCAAATTTTAAGGCTGTTAAATCAAGTTATAAAAAGTAGTTGTACTCTTTCAAGATATAAAAATATTCACTAGAGAAACTATAAAATTATGCACGTAACCACCCAGAATGTGATGGTGGGAAGTGGAATGAATTTAAAGGCATGTGAAGTTCCTTGTCTGTCATACAGAAGACTCAAAAGACATTATGTGAAGATGACAGAATAGCTATCATAAGAACTTAAAACAGACTGTAAACCACTGCTTCTCAGAAGGAAAGCTGAAAACAGAATGCAGAAATCATGCTGCTAAAGGTTACAAAAAAATTTTTAACAGAATTCAACATAAACAAGATGATAGAACCAAAGTACCATTAGATGCAAGTGGGATAAAAACCTATGAAAAGGAAAATTATCTTAGATTAAACCAAAATCTCAAATCTAAGTATGTGATGTTCTATACAAGATCATCTCAAACTAAGTCAGGATCGTGATAAAAGAATGGGCAAAGATGTAACAGACAAATGCAAACAAAAAGGTAATGAACAGGTTAGGAAGAGAGGCAGCTGCAGAGTTGAGGCCATTCCCTTAGAGATTGCAGTGACAGCAAGAACAGAATGATGGCCATGTGTATCAGTCTTGCGGGGCAGGGCCATCTGCATGAGGGGGGCTGGTAAAAAGGGGTGATCAGGGAGTGAGCAGGGGCTCACGTTTGTCCAAACCCTCAACCCCAGTCAGGACTCTGAAGGCTGAACTGTTTTTGGTTTTATTCCCCAGGCCTGGTTAGTAACGTGGTATTCACCAGTCACACCACAGAGCAGAGTCAGCCCCAACCCAGATCCCCCCCTCCCATCCCTCCAGACCAAGCTGAAGTCTTATGATTTAGAGACATTCACTTATGAACTAATCATTTATAAAGCTAGTCTCTGTTAGTAAAAAGATTAATGATGAACATTAAATCTTTATGGGTATAGAATTAATTATAACACCTATGAGAGTGCTGTTACACAAGAATATAAATGTTGAAAAACTCAAAAACCTATAAATGAAGTCATATTTAAGAAAATATTAGGAGGCAGTAAGGGAGATATTATCTGTACATTTTCTCAAGTGGGATATCAGCAAATTTTAAGGCTGTTAAATCAAGTTATAAAAAGTAGTTGTACTCTTTCAAGATATAAAAATATTCACTAGAGAAACTATAAAATTATGCACGTAACCACCCAGAATGTGATGGTGGGAAGTGGAATGAATTTAAAGGCATGTGAAGTTCCTTGTCTGTCATACAGAAGACTCAAAAGACATTATGTGAAGATGACAGAATAGCTATCATAAGAACTTAAAACAGACTGTAAACCACTGCTTCTCAGAAGGAAAGCTGAAAACAGAATGCAGAAATCATGCTGCTAAAGGTTACAAAAAAATTTTTAACAGAATTCAACATAAACAAGATGATAGAACCAAAGTACCATTAGATGCAAGTGGGATAAAAACCTATGAAAAGGAAAATTATCTTAGATTAAACCAAAATCTCAAATCTAAGTATGTGATGTTCTATACAAGATCATCTCAAACTAAGTCAGGATCGTGATAAAAGAATGGGCAAAGATGTAACAGACAAATGCAAACAAAAAGGTAATGAACAGGTTAGGAAGAGAGGCAGCTGCAGAGTTGAGGCCATTCCCTTAGAGATTGCAGTGACAGCAAGAACAGAATGATGGCCATGTGTATCAGTCTTGCGGGGCAGGGCCATCTGCATGAGGGGGGCTGGTAAAAGGGATGATCAGGGGAGTGAGCAGGGGCTCACGTTTGTCCAAACCCTCAACCCCAGTCAGGACTCTGAAGGCTGAACTGTTTTTGGTTTTATTCCCCAGGCCTGGTTAGTAACGTGGTATTCACCAGTCACACCACAGAGCAGAGGCACCCTCTGCTTGCTCAGCTGCGGAGCCTCATCAGGGCCGCTAATCCTTCTGCAGCCTTCATTCTTGCAGAAAATGGGATTGTCACCAGGTAAATTTAAGAGTCACTTCACTCTACAGGACCAGCCACTTTCTCAGATACAGCACCCTGACTATGACCCACTGGATATTTCCACTGTATCTAAGACCTGAGCATTTACAGAAGTCAGGCTTACAGCAGGTGCTTTTGTTACTTTATCACCAAGAGGATTCCCACATGTCAGTATCCTGTGTTGTTCTGAGATGTTTTCTTTTTTGGTACGTTCACATTCTCATTCATTAAAGGATGGAAGTCAAGACTCTGTCAGTGTTCTTTGTGTTAAAATATGAGATAAATAGCATAGATACATAGGAAAATTATATCTTTAGTTCATAGACTTGGGTTCTAGTTACAGCCTAAAAATAGTGACTTTTTATGTGTGTGCATGTATAAACAGAAAACATCTGGTCATATAGCAGTTTTTCTTTGCTCAGTAGGGATGCTAAAAGTTGTATACTTTATATAGTTTTGACCCTTGAGCAATGCACATATTTCACATATTCAAAAATTAAAGTCAACAAGGAGGAAAAAAACACAAACAAAAAAGTAAATCCATCTATATGTCAAAGTAATAACAACCATATACACACAAAATAATTCAGGTAGCTTTTGAACATAATCCTCCATTGGAACCTGAATTCCAAACAACATCACTCATTAGGGAAGGGAGATTATAAATATGAAATGGGAAAGGTAAGGAAAAACCTTGCAAATGTTGGAGTTGAATAGGGGGACTCAATATTAATTCATTATTTCAAAAGAAACTGTATATTCCCTAATTCTTTCCCTTAAAAGTCGCCAGAAATAATACACCAGTAGCAACTAATACCTTTCTCTCTAATCTTATTTTCTAAGTATCAATCCCCACTACATGGTATCAGGTCTTCTTGGAGAATTGGCTGATTGCAGGTTTAGCAGTGAAAGTACAGGCTGAGCCTGGTATGCTGTATGCCAGTAAATCAGAGGACTATTCAAAAATTAGTGGACATATGTCAAAAGGATATAGAAGCTAGCTTAAGAAGCTCCCACCAGCCAAATCTGGGACAACTAGGAAAAGGATAATCACTTGTCTCAGAGTATCGGTCACTCTGTAGACTACTTACTGCTTTCAAAGAGAGAAAACTACTTTCAGAGTGGAGAGATTTAATCTAAGACATGACATTGACTGAAATACTGAATTTAGCATACCACTAAGTACCACTAATAAGAATATGAATTCAGTGAGCAATCCTTGATTGGACCATGAGTGCCCTATCCCATGAGAAAATTGAAAATGGATGTATATTAGATCAATACTTGTCCAGGTTGAACATGGCATACGAACCTGTTGGGGATCTTTTAAAATGAGGGTTCTGATTTAGAAGGTTTGGAGTAGTCTGGAGATACTGCAGTTCCAACAAGTGTCTAGTTCATAGACTTGGGTTCTAGTTACAGCCTAAAATAGTGACTTTTTATGTGTGTGCATGTATAAACAGAAAACATCTGGTCATATAGCAGTTTTTCTTTGCTCAGTAGGGATGCTAAAAGTTGTATACTTTATATAGTTTTGACCCTTGAGCAATGCACATATTTCACATATTCAAAAATTAAAGTCAACAAGGAGGAAAAAAACACAAACAAAAAAGTAAATCCATCTATATGTCAAAGTAATAACAACCATATACACACAAAATAATTCAGGTAGCTTTTGAACATAATCCTCCATTGGAACCTGAATTCCAAACAACATCACTCATTAGGGAAGGAGATTATAAATATGAAATGGGAAAGGTAAGGAAAAACCTTGCAAATGTTGGAGTTGAATAGGGGGACTCAATATTAATTCATTATTTCAAAAGAAACTGTATATTCCCTAATTCTTTCCCTTAAAAGTCGCCAGAAATAATACACCAGTAGCAACTAATACCTTTCTCTCTAATCTTATTTTCTAAGTATCAATCCCCACTACATGGTATCAGGTCTTCTTGGAGAATTGGCTGATTGCAGGTTTAGCAGTGAAAGTACAGGCTGAGCCTGGTATGCTGTATGCCAGTAAATCAGAGGACTATTCAAAAATTAGTGGACATATGTCAAAAGGATATAGAAGCTAGCTTAAGAAGCTCCCACCAGCCAAATCTGGGACAACTAGGAAAAGGATAATCACTTGTCTCAGAGTATCGGTCACTCTGTAGACTACTTACTGCTTTCAAAGAGAGAAAACTACTTTCAGAGTGGAGAGATTTAATCTAAGACATGACATTGACTGAAATACTGAATTTAGCATACCACTAAGTACCACTAATAAGAATATGAATTCAGTGAGCAATCCTTGATTGGACCATGAGTGCCCTATCCCATGAGAAAATTGAAAATGGATGTATATTAGATCAATACTTGTCCAGGTTGAACATGGCATACGAACCTGTTGGGGATCTTTTAAAATGAGGGTTCTGATTTAGAAGGTTTGGAGTAGTCTGGAGATACTGCAGTTCCAACAAGTGTCTAGGTGATACCAGTGCTGCTGGTCCTCAGTATTAAATTCCTTATGTGTGCTAATCATGAGAATGTCCTTGTTTTTAGAGATACATACTAAAGTATGTAGGGGTGAGATAACAGAAAAATGTATATGTATATACTTGTGTGTGTGTTTGTGAGTGTGGAAGGGAAGGGAGATGTGCAAGTTAAGTTTGATAGTTCTAATTAACCTGGTTTTCTGTATGTTTTTAAAGGAATGAAGACATTGAACTGATTCTCTCAGAGAATAGTTTTTCAAGTCCTCAGATGCTTCGATCTCGATATTTAATGTTCCCTGGCTGGCAAGTATCATCATTGAAAAGTAGCTAGGATTTCTATGTAAACTCAGTGGTTGATTTATTTACAGGCAAGTAAAAGAGAAAGTGAAAAAACCAGGTGGGCTCTGGGAGGGTGACCACGGCAGCTGCAGTGGCCTGGTGTCCCGGCAGCTCCTGGCCTTGCTGGAAGCCCAGGGAGTACTAAGCACAGCACTACCCTTTGTTTCCTCTGCTTCTCGGGGAAGGGGAGGGGGGCGGTAGCTGGCAGGGAACCAAGCAGTTATGACCCTCCTGGGTGGGAGAGTCACTCCTGTGGATAGTCGGTCCCTAGGGTTCCCATCTCACAAGTAGGTTGCCTGCTGGGTGCCCCACGGTATGTTCTGTTTTCTGCAGGTGGCCTCCCAGCCTGAACTTGTCCTCCAGCTGGGAGGGGAGTTGAAAAGAGAGTATAAATACACTGTCATCATATTCCAGCATCACTTGAGCACTGACTCTGTGCTATACATTGTTCTGAGATGGCTCTCCAGTATAGCAGCCCCTAGCTGCATTTGGCCACCTAATAAGATTAAATGTGTATTAATAAAGATGATGTTAAATGTAAAATTTACCCTCTAGTTCCACAAGACCCTTTTCAAGTGCTTAACTGTGACTAGTAGCTACTGTGTTGGACAGTCCAGATCCAGAACATTTCTATCATCACAGAAAGTTCTGTTCACAGTGCCACTCTAAGAGTTCAACCTATGTTACCCTTAAAATGAGGGTTCTGATTTAGAAGGTTTGGAGTAGTCTGGAGATACTGCAGTTCCAACAAGTGTCTAGGTGATACCAGTGCTGCTGGTCCTCAGTATTAAATTCCTTACGTGTGCTAATCATGAGAATGTCCTTGTTTTTAGAGATACATACTAAAGTATGTAGGGGTGAGATAACAGAAAAATGTATATGTATATACTTGTGTGTGTGTTTGTGAGTGTGGAAGGGAAGGGAGATGTGCAAGTTAAGTTTGATAGTTCTAATTAACCTGGTTTTCTGTATGTTTTTAAAGGAATGAAGACATTGAACTGATTCTCTCAGAGAATAGTTTTTCAAGTCCTCAGATGCTTCGATCTCGATATTTAATGTTCCCTGGCTGGCAAGTATCATCATTGAAAAGTAGCTAGGATTTCTATGTAAACTCAGTGGTTGATTTATTTACAGGCAAGTAAAAGAAAGTGAAAAAACCAGGTGGGCTCTGGGAGGGTGACCACGGCAGCTGCAGTGGCCTGGTGTCCCGGCAGCTCCTGGCCTTGCTGGAAGCCCAGGGAGTACTAAGCACAGCACTACCCTTTGTTTCCTCTGCTTCTCGGGGAAGGGGAGGGGGGCGGTAGCTGGCAGGGAACCAAGCAGTTATGACCCTCCTGGGTGGGAGAGTCACTCCTGTGGATAGTCGGTCCCTAGGGTTCCCATCTCACAAGTAGGTTGCCTGCTGGGTGCCCCACGGTATGTTCTGTTTTCTGCAGGTGGCCTCCCAGCCTGAACTTGTCCTCCAGCTGGGAGGGGAGTTGAAAAGAGAGTATAAATACACTGTCATCATATTCCAGCATCACTTGAGCACTGACTCTGTGCTATACATTGTTCTGAGATGGCTCTCCAGTATAGCAGCCCCTAGCTGCATTTGGCCACCTAATAAGATTAAATGTGTATTAATAAAGATGATGTTAAATGTAAAATTTACCCTCTAGTTCCACAAGACCCTTTTCAAGTGCTTAACTGTGACTAGTAGCTACTGTGTTGGACAGTCCAGATCCAGAACATTTCTATCATCACAGAAAGTTCTGTTCACAGTGCCACTCTAAGAGTTCAACCTATGTTACCTCATTAATGCTCAAACCAGGCCCCAAAGTGGATTCCATTAGTTTCTTCATTTTAGAGATACGGTAACTGAGGCAGCAAGGAGTTTAATGTCATGTCCAAAGTCACACAAACTTGGGTCCCAAACTCAGATTGTATGGCTTCAGACTCTGTAGTCTTTTTTTCTTTTTTTTTTTTAAGTATAGTAGATTTACAAAGTTGTGTTAATTTCTGCTCTATAGCAGAGCCTGTAGTCTTAACTGCCATGTTGCACTTGTCCTAGTATGGAATGGATAACTAGTTTTGCTGTGTTGAAGGTTCAGGGAAAGACAATTGCTAAAGCTTAGCCAGAATTGATGCTTGGGGCTTCCATGGTGGTCCAGTGAGTAAAGAGTCTTGCCTTGCAATGCAAGGAGCACCAGTTCGATCCCTGGCCTGGGAAGATCCCACATGCCACCAAACGGCTGGACCAGTGTGTCCAGTTACAAGCCAGCACTCTGGAGCACATGCACCCAGAGCCAGTGCTCTGCAACGAGAGAGACCACTGCAATGGGAGGCCCACACAGGCCAAAGAATAAAGATGGATGAAAAAGGAAAAAAAAAAAAGAAAAAAAAAACAATAAAAGAGGCCAAAATTAAAAAAAAAAAAAAAAAACAAAAAACTGATGCCTCATGTTGACTTGGGGCCTGGTATGAGGAAGTTCATTAGAAGGCTCTGTGAGTCTAAAATCTGAAATCTTTATCAGGAAAATCAGTCCTTGTGGAGAGTCAGAGATGGAGAGGCCTCAGAATCATCCTTTAGGCCCTCCATTCTGAGTCCACTCCTAGAAATCAAAATTACTCTTTACACTCTTTTTTTTCTCTTTCTCCATCATGCCTCTTTTATTTATATTTATTTTCATCCATCTTTTTGTTCTTTGGCCTGTGTGGGCTTCCCATTGCAGTGGCCTCTCTCATTGCAGAACACCGGCCCTGGGCACATGCGCTCCAGAGTACTGGCTTGCAATTGGACACACTGGTCCAGCCGCTCCATGACACGTGGGATCTTCTCTGGCCAGGGATCGAACTGGTGCTCCTTGCACTGCAAGGCAGACTCTACTCACTGGACCACCCAGGAAACCCGAAATCAGAATTACTCTTTTAACAAGATTGCCATCATCGGACTCTTACTCATCCCTATACACTAGTCCTCTCTCTTCTTAGCTGAGGGCCACCACCTCAGAGTGAACAGCCTTTAGTTCCACAATGTGCGCAGCTTTGTGCTGTGCAGAGTCTCAGCTATTCCCCTCTGACAGCCCTCTGCTGTCATTGACCCCACTCCCACCTCCCCTGGTTGAGGGCTTGTTCCTAGTCTCGAAGGAAATCTTGTTTCCCCTTGGCCCCTCCAAATTCTCCTAAGGATGAGCCTGGAAGCCTGAGAAGCCCATGGGCTCCAGATCTCATGTTTGGATGAAGAGGACAAAAGAGCATACCAGTCTTAGAAAAATGTTATACCACCACCTTACTTTAAGAAATAGCAAAAACTAAGCTACTTTCAGCAACATAAAATTCAAAACTGCAGTGCAATTTTGAAACAGAGGAAACTAATAAGAAAATTCAGTATACTAGATGAAAGTGTTTGTATCAAATGTGACAAAGGGTTAGTATAACATTGGGGGAGGCGTGTTTATATATTGAAGAACTGCTGGGGGTGGTGTAGATTATCCATGAGACGTTATGCCCTCTCCTGGATTGATTTCCAATCAAGAGATTCATCTCAAGGAAATCATTCAAAAGAAGAAATGAGGGCTTCCTTGGTGGTCCAGTGGGTAAGGACACCGCCTTGCAGTGCAAGGGGCGCCGGTTCCATCCCCGGCCTGGGAAGATCCCACGTGCCACGGAGCGGCTGGACTGATGTGTCCAATTTCCGAGCCGGAGCTCTGGAGCGCATGCGCCCAGAGCCGGCACTCTGCGACAACAGAGGCCACCGCGATGGGAGGCCCACACGGGCCAAAGAACAAAGATGGATGAAAATGGAGAAATGAAAGACCAATAGAAGTGGCCCGCTTGCTCCCCTCCCCACCCCACCCTAAATAAATAAATAAATAAATCTTTAAAAAAGAAGAAGAAGAAGAAATGACGGTTCCATAACTTTGGAAGCTGGGTATTGAGAATTTATTATACTACCCTTCTCACTTTGCATATCTTTGAAATTTTCCATAATAAAAAGTTAAAATTTTTAAATGCTGTATTTTTTCAAAATGCTGTATTCTTAATGAGTCTGCGGCAGTCAGTATGTCAGCCGAACTAAAACTGAGAAAACAGATCTGAGATGTTGTTCTGGAGAGTATACCTATCCAAACGTACAGTCCATTAAACTGCCCTCAGTGAGAGTGGGCATAGTGATAGTGGGAGCCCTGAAGAAAGTGGGAGTGCATCCTGAGGAAGAGCTCCAAGACTACCAGGAGGGACCCTTAATCCCAGCTGGGAAACCAAGCTTCAGAGGGAGAAGGGGTCCTTGACTATAAAGAATTACTAGTCTAGAGAATTTCTTCCTGCTCTAAAGGGGCAAACATGCCTTCCAGTCTCAAGATGAAAGAGACATAAATGCTTTCAAATAAGTGCTTTGTACACAAAACAGCATATGAGTAAGGGAGAATTCAAATATGATAAACGATACATAGTTCTTTCCAGTGTAATCTGTAATAACATTCAAAGCCCTGATTACTTGTATTTATAATTTTTTAAACCTTTTAAGGTATGAAGGTAAATTTGATGCTGGGTCAGTCTTTCCGTTGATGGTTCAGATCTGTGTATGGTTTGGTCGTCCCTTGAGAAGACTCGCTTTGTGGCCAAGTGTAAAGGTAAGCCTTGACTGGGCGTGTCCCAACACTGATAAAGAGTGCTCCAGAGTTGTCCCCACTTCCTGGCACCATTTTGGTATTCATTGTGCTGTCTCTTTTCCATCCCGGCCTGGGAAGATCCCACGTGCCACGGAGCGGCTGGACTGATGTGTCCAATTTCCGAGCCGGAGCTCTGGAGCGCATGCGCCCAGAGCCGGCACTCTGCGACAACAGAGGCCACCGCGATGGGAGGCCCACACGGGCCAAAGAACAAAGATGGATGAAAATGGAGAAATGAAAGACCAATAGAAGTGGCCCGCTTGCTCCCCTCCCCACCCCACCCTAAATAAATAAATAAATAAATCTTTAAAAAAGAAGAAGAAGAAGAAATGACGGTTCCATAACTTTGGAAGCTGGGTATTGAGAATTTATTATACTACCCTTCTCACTTTGCATATCTTTGAAATTTTCCATAATAAAAAGTTAAAATTTTTAAATGCTGTATTTTTTCAAAATGCTGTATTCTTAATGAGTCTGCGGCAGTCAGTATGTCAGCCGAACTAAAACTGAGAAAACAGATCTGAGATGTTGTTCTGGAGAGTATACCTATCCAAACGTACAGTCCATTAAACTGCCCTCAGTGAGAGTGGGCATAGTGATAGTGGGAGCCCTGAAGAAAGTGGGAGTGCATCCTGAGGAAGAGCTCCAAGACTACCAGGAGGGACCCTTAATCCCAGCTGGGAAACCAAGCTTCAGAGGGAGAAGGGGTCCTTGACTATAAAGAATTACTAGTCTAGAGAATTTCTTCCTGCTCTAAAGGGGCAAACATGCCTTCCAGTCTCAAGATGAAAGAGACATAAATGCTTTCAAATAAGTGCTTTGTACACAAAACAGCATATGAGTAAGGGAGAATTCAAATATGATAAACGATACATAGTTCTTTCCAGTGTAATCTGTAATAACATTCAAAGCCCTGATTACTTGTATTTATAATTTTTTAAACCTTTTAAGGTATGAAGGTAAATTTGATGCTGGGTCAGTCTTTCCGTTGATGGTTCAGATCTGTGTATGGTTTGGTCGTCCCTTGGAGAAGACTCGCTTTGTGGCCAAGTGTAAAGGTAAGCCTTGACTGGGGCGTGTCCCAACACTGATAAAAGAGTGCTCCAGAGTTGTCCCCACTTCCTGGCACCATTTTGGTATTCATTGTGCTGTCTCTTTTCACCATTTGGGTCTGAAAGGCAGAGGAATTTGAGGACTCAGGAGTCCCGTACTCCTGGAATCAGTGGCAGAGCCACTGGGGGAGGAACTTGTGTGAGTACCTGTGACCCTGGGCCCTAAAGAAGGCTCCTCTGTAGTGCCTGGCCCTCCCAGCTGTGCCACCCTGGCCTTGGCCTCTGCCCGCCGATAAATAACAGCCTGTCTTATTCCTCCACCAGCAATTCAGTCCTCCATCAAGCCAAGTCCCTTCTCTGGAAACATCTACCACATCCTGGGCAAAGTGAAGTTCTCAGGTAACTGGCAGCTTGGATTTGGGAGCTCTATGCATTGTGGAGTGCTTACATCTTATGATGTGAGTTCATAGCCTCTGCTGATGTCTTGCAAACCACTGATGCCTCTTTTTATTGTTCTTTAAATCATGTCCAACTCTTCATGACGTCATGGACTGTAGCCTGCTATGTTCCTCTGTCCTCCACTATCTCCTGGAGTTTGCTCAAATTCATGTCCACTCAGTTGACAACAGTTTCTAACCATCTCTTCCTCTGCTACCCCCTTCTCTTTTTGCCTTCAGTCTTTCCCAGCATCAGGCTCTTTTTCAGTAGGTCAGCTCTGAACATCATGTGGCCAAAGTATTGGAGCTTCAGCTTTAGCCTCAGTCCTTCCAGTGAATATTCAGGGTAAATATTTAAGATTGACTGGATGAATCTCCTTGCTGTCCATGGAACTCTCAAGAGTCTTCTCTAGCACCACAGTTCAAAAGCATCAATTCCTTTGGCACTCAGTCTTCTTTATGACCAAACTCTTACATCCACACATGACTACTGAAAAAAAAACATAACTGTACAGACCTTTGTGAACAAAGTGATATCTCTGCTTTTTAATAGGCTGTCTAGGTTCATTATAGTTTTCCTTACAAGGAACAAGCATCATCGAATTTCATGGCAGCAGTCACACTGTCTGCAGTGATTCTGGAGCCCAAGGAAGTAAAATCTGTCACTTTTTCCCCTTCTATTTGCCATGAAGTGATGAGACTGGATGGGTGTTAGTTTTTTTAATACTGAGTTTCAAGCCAGTTTTCTACTCTCTTCTTTCACCTTCCTCTTCAGTTTCTGCCATTAGTGTGGTATCATCTGCATACTTGAGGTTGCTGCTATTTCTCCCGGCAATCTTCATTCCAACTTAAGATTCATCCAGCATTTTACATGATGTATTTTGCATAATAGTTAAATAAGTAGGATGATAATATACAGCTTCATCATATCCCATTCCCAATTTTGAACCAGTTCGTGATTCCATGTCTAACTCTTGCTTCTTGACACACACACACGTTTCTCAGGAGACAGGTAGGGTGGTCTGGTATTTCCAGCTCTTTAAGAATTTCCCACAGTTTGTTATGATCCACACAGTCAAAGGCTTTAGCATACATAGTCAGTGAAGCAGAAGTAGATGTTTTCCTACAACTCCTTTGCTTTCTCCATGATCCAACAAATGTTGGCAATTTGATCTCTAGTTCTTTTGTATTTTCTAAATTCAGCTTGTACATCTGGAAGTTCTCTGTTCATGTAATGCTGAAGCCCAGCTTAAAGGATTTTGAGCATAACCTTGCTAGCATGTGAAATGAACGCAATTGTATGGTAGTTTGAACATTCTTTGCCATTGCCGTTTTTTTTTGGAATTGGAATCAAAACTGACCTTTTCCAATCTTGTGGCCACAGCTGAGTTTCCGAAATTTGCTGACATGTTAAGTATAGTGCTTCAGAGCATCATCTTTTAGGATTGTAAATAGCTCAGCTGGACCTCTGTCACCTTCTCTAGCTTTGTTCGTAGTTAGGCTTCCTAAGAGCTTCCCTGGCTAAGAGTCTGGCAGAAATGCAGGAGACCCGGGTTTGATCCGTAAGTCAGAAAGATCCCCTGGAGAAGGGAATGGCAACCCCCTCCAGTATTCTTGCCTGGAGAATCCCATAGACAGAGGAGCCTGGTGGGCTTGTCCATGGGGGCACAACTGAGCGACTAACACATGCACGCCGTGCTTTCTAAAGCCCATTTGATCTCATACTCCAGGATGCCTGACTCCAGGTGAGTGACCACAGTTATCTGGGTCATTAAGACTTTTTTTGGTAATAGTTCTTCTGTGTATTCTTGCCACCTTTTCTTAATCTCTTCTGCTTCTGTCCATTTCTTACCATTTATATCCTTTATCATGACCATCCTGGATGAAATGTTCCCTGGATAATCTGCAGTCTTCCTGAAGAGATCTCCAGTCTTTCCCATTCTATTGTTTTCCTCTGTTTCTTTGCATTGTTCATTTAAGAAGGCCTTCTTATCCCTCCTTGGTATTCTCTGAAAGTCGCATTCAGTTAGGTATATTTTTCCCTTTTTCTCTTGCCTTTTGCTCCTCTTCTTTCCTCAGCTATTTGTAAAGCCTTCTCAGACAACCTCTTTGCCTTCTTGCATTTCTTTTTCTTTTGGGTGGTTTTGGTCACCGACTCCTGTACAGTGTTACAAACCTCTATCCATAGTTCTTTTTTTTTTTTTTTTAAAGATTTATTTATTTATTTATTTTGGGCGGAGGTCGGGTTGGGGAGGGGGTGGAGCAGGCAGGCCACTTCTATTGGTCTTTCATTTCTCTGTTTTCATCCGTCTTTGTTCTTTGGCTCCTGTGGGCCTCCCATCGCGGTGGCGTCTGTCGCTGCAGAGCGCTGGTTCTGGGCGCATGCGCTACAGAGCTCCAGCTCAGTGATTGGACACATCAGTCCGGCCGCTCCGCGGCACGTGGGATCTTCCCAGGCCAGGGCTGGAACCGGCGCCCCTTGCACTGCAAGGCGGTGTCCTTATCCACTGGACCACCAGGGGAAGCCCTATCCATAGTTCTTCAGGCACTCAGTCTATCACATCTAATCCCTTAAATATTTGTCACCTCCACTGTATAATCATAAGGAATTTGATTTAAGTCATACCTAAATTGTCTGGTGGTTTTCTCTGCTTTATTCAATTTTAAGCCTGAATTTTGCAATAAGGAGCTCACAATCTGAGTCACAGTCAGCTCTAGGTCTTGTTTTGCTGACTTGTCAGCTCTATGTCAGAATCCCATAGACAGAGGAGCCTGGTGGGCTTGTCCATGGGGCACAACTGAGCGACTAACACATGCACGCCTGCTTTCTAAAGCCCATTTGATCTCATACTCCAGGATGCCTGACTCCAGGTGAGTGACCACAGTTATCTGGGTCATTAAGACTTTTTTTGGTAATAGTTCTTCTGTGTATTCTTGCCACCTTTTCTTAATCTCTTCTGCTTCTGTCCATTTCTTACCATTTATATCCTTTATCATGACCATCCTGGATGAAATGTTCCCTGGATAATCTGCAGTCTTCCTGAAGAGATCTCCAGTCTTTCCCATTCTATTGTTTTCCTCTGTTTCTTTGCATTGTTCATTTAAGAAGGCCTTCTTATCCCTCCTTGGTATTCTCTGAAAGTCGCATTCAGTTAGGTATATTTTTCCCTTTTTCTCTTGCCTTTTGCTCCTCTTCTTTCCTCAGCTATTTGTAAAGCCTTCTCAGACAACCTCTTTGCCTTCTTGCATTTCTTTTTCTTTTGGGTGGTTTTGGTCACCGACTCCTGTACAGTGTTACAAACCTCTATCCATAGTTCTTTTTTTTTTTTTTTTAAAGATTTATTTATTTATTTATTTTGGGCGGAGGTCGGGTTGGGGAGGGGGTGGAGCAGGCAGGCCACTTCTATTGGTCTTTCATTTCTCTGTTTTCATCCGTCTTTGTTCTTTGGCTCCTGTGGGCCTCCCATCGCGGTGGCGTCTGTCGCTGCAGAGCGCTGGTTCTGGGCGCATGCGCTACAGAGCTCCAGCTCAGTGATTGGACACATCAGTCCGGCCGCTCCGCGGCACGTGGGATCTTCCCAGGCCAGGGCTGGAACCGGCGCCCCTTGCACTGCAAGGCGGTGTCCTTATCCACTGGACCACCAGGGGAAGCCCTATCCATAGTTCTTCAGGCACTCAGTCTATCACATCTAATCCCTTAAATATTTGTCACCTCCACTGTATAATCATAAGGAATTTGATTTAAGTCATACCTAAATTGTCTGGTGGTTTTCTCTGCTTTATTCAATTTTAAGCCTGAATTTTGCAATAAGGAGCTCACAATCTGAGTCACAGTCAGCTCTAGGTCTTGTTTTTGCTGACTGTATAGCGCTTCTCCATATTAGGCTGCAAAGAATATGTCAGTCTGATTTCAGTGTTGACCGTCTGGTGATGTCCTTGTGTAGAGTCATCTCTGAGGTTATTAGAAGAGGGAGTTTGCTATGACCAGTTCGTTCTCTTGACAAAACTCTATTAGCCTTTTCCCTGCTTCATTTTGTACTCCAAGGTCAAACTTGCTTGCTAGTCTGGGTATCTCTTGACTTCCTACTTTTGCATTCCAATCCTGTGTGATGAAAAGGACACCTTTTTGTGTGTGTGTTAGTTCTGGAATGTGCTGTCAGTCCTCATAGCGTCAATGTCAGCCTTTTCACCGTCAGTGGTAGGGCCATAGACTTGGATTACTGTGACACTGAGTGGTGTTCCTTAGACATGAACCAAGATCATTCTGTCGTTTGTGAGATTGCACCCAAGTTCTGCATTTTGGACTCTTGTCGACTATGAGGGCTACTCATTTCTTCTAAAGGACTCTTGCCCACATAGTGGATACAATGGTCATTTGAATGACATTCACCCATTCCTGTCCATTTTAGTTTGTTGATTCCTAAGAAGTCAACGTTCATTCTGCCATCTCCTGCTTGCTCATGTTTAATTTACCTTGATTCATGGAGCTAACATTCCAGGTTCCTACCTGATACTCTCCTTTATAGCATTGGACCTTCACCCCAGACATGTCCACAACTGAGCATCACTTCCACTTTGGCCCAGCCACTTCGTTCATTCTGGAGCTATCAGTCATTGCTCTTGGCTCTTCCCCAGTAGCATATTGGACACCTTCTGACCTGGGGGGCTCATCTCCAGTGTCTTATCTTTTTGCCTTTTCATACTGATCACATGGTCCTTGCAGCAAGAATACTGGAGTGGTTCGCATTGTCTCCTCCAGAGGACCACATTTTGTCAGAACTCAAGCGAGCTTTCCTTCTCCTCACCTACCTTTTCCAGAGGAGTGACCCGAGCCGTCCCCTTCTTCTGACAACTGTGTGCGTGTCTCCCACTCAGGGTCCCAGCGTCTTGACACACATGCAGAGTCAGACTCTTCTCCCACCTGCAGACTTTCTCTTCCTCTTGTAATCTCCTTCTGGGTCAGTGGTGTCTACCTGATCACCCAGTCCGCTGAGCTAGAAACTGACAACATTCCTCTCTCTCTTGCTTCATCTTTTCTCCTTTGCTGCCAGTCGTGTCAGTCCTCCCTCCTGCGTGTCTTGAGGCATCTGTCCCCAGCCAGCTGCACTACCACTGTCTTACTGTAACCTTAACCTCTCAGGCAGGGTCTCGGGAACTAACACGTTCTCCTTGCAGACTCTGAGAAGATGATGGAAGTCTGCCACAACACTCTGGCCAATTCCTTGAGCATCGTGCCAGTTTTGGAGGGACCCACACCACCTCCTGATTCCAGAAGCAACCCTCAAAGCAGCAACGGGCAGCAGGAATGCTACCTCGTGTTCATAGGGTGCTCCTTGAAGGAAGAGAGCGTCAAGGACTGGCTGCGGCAGTCAGCTAAGCAGGTGGTTTCCAAGCCCAGACAGATCCGGCACCAGTATGACCAGACACGTCGGGGTTGCTACTGGCCCTGAGGCAGAAGCCCCTCCACCTTCTCCCTGCTTTCTCACCATTGGTTTACCCCTCACAGGCTCAGCCAGCATTTTCAGGGACCCTGAGAGTAGGAGGAAGCCCCTGAGACAAACTCTAGGCAGACTTGTTTTGCTGATTACCCTGTGAGCCCAGGTCCTCAGAGTCATTTCCAGTCTTATTTCCCAAGGCAGACTGGAGTTATTAGGTGACTTAACCAGGCCCTAGGTGAAGCCTAGTTGTTGCCTATGGACCCTAGATGAGCTTAGTGTACCAGACTCAGAATGTATTCTTAGCTGAACCTGGTTCATAGCCTCTCCTGTGTTCTGAGCCCAGCATCTTCTGTACTTTGGTTCTGTCTCTCGAAAGGAAATACTACAAAGATATGCCTAGAGCCCTGTGCAAGCCAGGACTCCAAGCAGAGACAGTGGAGGCTCCAGAGAGAGGTCCAGGGGAAGAGGGGGCTTGCCTGTGGATTCGCACAGCATCATTAGTCCAAAACTACAAAGAAAAAATCCAAACTGTAGTTTAAATCATCTAATAATGCTGCAAGCTTTGGGTGCTACGCCTCTGAGCACAGTCTGAGGTTTAGCTTATCCTAGAACTCTGGGCTGAGGCCCAGGTCCATACATCCTCATTTGGGACCTGCCTTTTATACCAAGGGATGGCTGCCTGCAGAAGGTGTCTTTCTCAGACTTGCTGGTTGTTGTTAGTGTTGTTTAGTCGCTAGGATAAACTCTTAAATGGTATTGGACCGTAAGACCTTCAGTTCTTTTGTGGGCATGTCTGTCACTGGTGGGATTTAGGATGGAGAATCTTCAAAGAGGCAGAAGCACACCCATGTATGAAAGTGTCAGTCTGTCTTCTGCTGCTTGTTCCCCCCAGTATGTCGGACCCTGTGGCGGGAAAGTAGTGTTCTCCAGGGGCAGACAGCAGGATATTAATTACATCCAGGCCATGACGGGGCTTGTGCTACATCTAAGTCACGTAACAGGCCCCCAGAACTCTGAGCCCTCACCCTCCCATGTACTCCATCACCTCCGTTGGGACCTAACCCCCTATTACATCTCTGCACAGAAACCTCAGAGGAAAGCCCTGAAGACCAGGGGGATGCTGACCCAGCAAGAAATCAGGAACATTCATGTGAGTCCCCTACCTTGGAGGCCTAAGTCCCCTCACTGTCCCAAGGCTGTTCTTGCACAGCTCCATCCTGAAGGATTCCTGAGTGAGGTGGCTATTTATAGGATGTGCTAGAGGCCCTTCTCTCAGAGGGACGCTGGGTAAAGAGAAACCTCAGCTCATCTGGCCTTGCAGCCTCAGTGAGAAGGGTGGGTTGACCTCTGGTGTTGATGTGGTCATGAGATCGAGGAGAGTTCCTGCCGGTGGGAGGAACAGGTAACACAGAAGTCTTTTTGGTCACCCTGTTCAAGCAGCTCCAGAAGTCCTTCCCTCCTCCCATTCCTCTGTCCTAGATAAGCCATCAAGGGCCCAGGTAAAAACAACCTAGATCCTGAAGCTGCTAGGGGCAGGTTGTGGAATCCTGAGGCCAGGGCGAGAGGCCCCCTGACGAGCCCGCTCAGACCTCAGGCTGGCTCCCCGGCTCTGCCCCCGTCTGTGTCTCCACTGAGGCCTGTTCGTGGGGGGTTCGGGGACAGAGTCCAGGTGTGAGCACGAGCTGTGTCACCAGTCCCAGTGACGGGCGGCGGGGCAGGACCCTAGACCTCCGGGAGCCCCTGCTGTGGACTTGAGGAGGACCTCTTGGTTCCGACCACCTGGGAACCTCTGAATGTTCCTGGGGAGGATACTGTGGGCACCTCAAAAGGCAGGCAGTATTGTTTCCCAAAAAGTAGACCTTAAATAAGGATTTGAATGCAGGTAGTTCATTTGGGAAGTGATTCTAAAGATACTAATAGGGCCTCCCAGGTAGGTGATATTGGCAGGTGATAAAGAGTTCACCTACCAGTGCAGGAGACACGAGTTTGATCCCTGATCTGGGAGAATCCCACATGCTGTGGAGCAGCTAAGCCCGTGAGTCACAACTATGGAGCCTGTGCTCTAGAGCCTTGGAGCCACAACTGTGGAGCCCATGTGCCCTAGAGCCCGAGTTCCACAACAAGAGAAGTCACTGCAACAAGAAGCCCCGGAATGCTGACCACTAGTCAGTAACTCTGAGCCCTCACCCTCCCATGTACTCCATCACCTCCGTTGGGACCTAACCCCCTATTACATCTCTGCACAGAAGCCTCAGAGGAAAGCCCTGAAGACCAGGGGGATGCTGACCCAGCAGGAGATCAGGAACATTCATGTGAGTACTCTATCTCGGAGGCCTAAGTCCCCTCAGTGTCCCAAGGCGGTTCTTGCACAGCTCCATCCTGAAGGATTCCTGAGTGAGGTGGCTATTTATAGGATGTGCTAGAGGCCCTTCTCTCAGAGGGACGCTGGGTAAAGAGAAACCTCAGCTCATCTGGCCTTGCAGCCTCAGTGAGAAGGGTGGGTTGACCTCTGGTGTTGATGTGGTCATGAGATCGAGGAGAGTTCCTGCCGGTGGGAGGAACAGGTAACACAGAAGTCTTTTTGGTCACCCTGTTCAAGCAGCTCCAGAAGTCCTTCCCTCCTCCCATTCCTCTGTCCTAGATAAGCCATCAAGGGCCCAGGTAAAAACAACCTAGATCCTGAAGCTGCTAGGGGCAGGTTGTGGAATCCTGAGGCCAGGGCGAGAGGCCCCCTGACGAGCCCGCTCAGACCTCAGGCTGGCTCCCCGGCTCTGCCCCCGTCTGTGTCTCCACTGAGGCCTGTTCGTGGGGGGTTCGGGGACAGAGTCCAGGTGTGAGCACGAGCTGTGTCACCAGTCCCAGTGACGGGCGGCGGGGCAGGA
Source organism: Tragulus kanchil (assembly GCA_022376925.1). Lineage (NCBI taxonomy): Eukaryota > Metazoa > Chordata > Mammalia > Artiodactyla > Tragulidae > Tragulus > Tragulus kanchil. The sequence goes on along the minus strand of JAIOJX010000031.1, from coordinate 38,565,548 downwards.
CCCTAGACCTCCGGGAGCCCCTGCTGTGGACTTGAGGAGGACCTCTTGGTTCCGACCACCTGGGAACCTCTGAATGTTCCTGGGGAGGATACTGTGGGCACCTCAAAAGGCAGGCAGTATTGTTTCCCAAAAAGTAGACCTTAAATAAGGATTTGAATGCAGGTAGTTCATTTGGGAAGTGATTCTAAAGATACTAATAGGGCCTCCCAGGTAGGTGATATTGGCAGGTGATAAAGAGTTCACCTACCAGTGCAGGAGACACGAGTTTGATCCCTGATCTGGGAGAATCCCACATGCTGTGGAGCAGCTAAGCCCGTGAGTCACAACTATGGAGCCTGTGCTCTAGAGCCTTGGAGCCACAACTGTGGAGCCCATGTGCCCTAGAGCCCGAGTTCCACAACAAGAGAAGTCACTGCAACAAGAAGCCTGCTCACCTCAACTAGAGAGTAGCTCCCACTCGCTGCAACTAGAGAAGAGCCTGTGGCAGCAGTGAAAACCCAGAATAGCCAAAAATAAATAAATAAAAATTGTTTAAAAATAATAAAGATACTAATAGGAAGGTGGGAAAGTAAGAGAGAAAAGAGAAGGGCATGTGGGCACCTGGGGCTTGGTCCCATCAGGAATCCCATAGTCCCTTCCTGAGACGTGGGAGGCCCTCCATAGCCATTGTGTAATGGCTGCTGTGGGAATGGCGTTCATTCCCTGGCACATCTCTCTCCTTTTTTTTTTTTTTTTTTGGTTACTCTGGGTCTCACAGGCACTTTTTTTTTTTGGCTTTTTTTTTGGTTTTATTCATTTTGGGGGGATCACGGGCACTTTGTTGAGGTACACAGGCTTCTCTTGTTGTGACATGTGGGGTTAGCTGCCCTGCAGCATGTGGGATCTTAGTTCCCCCACCCAGAGATCAAATCCGTGCCGCCTCCTGTAGAAGCACAGTCTTAGCCACCAGACTGCCAGCGATGAACGAGTGAATTCTAGAAAATGGTCGACTTAATTCTAACGGGACTCTTCCTACAGGTGAAACGCCACCTGGACCCCCTACCCGCAGGGTACTTTTACAATGGCACCCAGTTTGTCAACTTCTTCGGTGACAAAACTGATTTTCACCCACGTATCCTTGAAATCTGAGGCAGAGAGGCTGGGGGTGGGGGTGAAAGCCTGGCTGTAGAGAGGGCATCTGCCTCTGGTGCAGGCTGGCCTCAGGAGTACACAGCAAGCCCCATTTTCATTTTGTCCTCTTAGAGTCATTAAAATTACATTTCTCCTTCCTTTGGTGATGGTTGAGGTTACTCCGTGGGTTGTAGTTTAAATGCAGCTTTATATCCTGTGGTCATCAGAGAGTCATAATTTACAAATTGGAGACTGGGTCTGATTCCAATCGTTAATCTGTGAAAAGGTAGATGGGGTGCTGCTGTGTGCTTGCAGAAGCTGAAGGGTTCCGTCCTAAGAGCTCACGAAGGGCCCTGTGTCAACCTCTGTCCATGCTTTGTAGCTGTGGTGCTGCCAGTATAAAAAAGAAAAAAGCCAGTCAGATACCTTCTGGACAGGCTGCGCACTCACTCAGCCTGTACAGATTCCTTTGGCCTGGGCAGCTCCCGGGGTCCCCAGGCTCAGGACTTTCTTCCTTAATGAGGTGCCAGTCATGGACCAGTTCATGAATGACTATGTGGAAGAAGCCAACCGGGAAATCGAGAAGTATAACCGGGAGCTGGAGCAGCAGGAGTACCACGACCTTTTTGAGCAGAAGCCCTAGAGGAGGAAGACCTTGGAGACGGATGCTTAAAAACTGGGGGTCTCCGTCTTTGTTCTCCTTGGCCTTTGTGTGCTGGCTTGAGTGCATGTTGTCCTTATTCTCTGTACAGCGCTGAAGAGCATCACCTGTACCGCCGACTGGGCGGGCAGAGGCTTCCCTGTGTGAGCAGTAGGCAGTCCAGGACCTCTGGGTCTCTGATAACAGTGTTTCCTTGGGGCTGTTGCAGCACTGAGGGTGGGGAGAGGCATTTGGGTTGCACAGCTGTTGGTACGCAAAGAATCCCTTGGCTGCCCAAAGTCTGGTCCTGGCTGGGGAGCCAGGCCACCACGGACCTCAGGCATCAGACACTGCCCAGGAGAGCCGTTCGCCGCAGCTGAGTGTCTGCCTGCCTGGTCAGCCCCTCCCACTGAAGGTTTGGGCCCTGTTGCCCCTGTGCCCTGTCTTGGAGGGAGCGGCACAAGCCCTGGCCAGTCCCAGCCCTCAGAGCCAGCAGCCTGGGCTGAGATCAACAGCTTCTCCTAGAATGAGGGAAATTCCCTTACGCACTAAACTGAGGGGAAAGACGTGTTGCTTTCCAAAAGTGTGTGGCTTTTGAGGTGACACAAGCAGCCTCCTTTGGGTTGGTTTTGAGCTCCCTCGTGTCATCACTCTGGTTTGCCCAGTTCCGAGATGAGAAGGACTGCTACGCAGGCCTCGCTGGCAGAGTGTGGCGTCACTGATAAAGGGCAGTGTCCTTCGACTGCATAGGACCAGGGTTCTCATCGCTTATGGGGCATCTCCAGAGTCCCTTCCCCTCCACCCCCACCTTAGTCTTGCCAGGGAAAGCCTGATTTTTAGCCTTTCAGGCAACTCATGTCCCCAAGTATCATTGATGGTCTTGGACTTGTTTGGCTTCTGAGAACCAGGAATTTCCGAGACTTCCAACACTAAGTTATAATTCCTTCTAGCAGCTTTGTTTTCAGCTGGACTAAAAATAAAAGCAGAGAGGAATTTCAGGTGCATCCCATGTCTGACCGCCAGAATTAGTACAGGGAAGAGGGAGGTCACTTCGGTGATGTCTATTAGGACTTCAGCGCCTCAGCTTGCCTAGATTCAGAAAGCATTAGATTGTAAATGCTTTCTGAATTTCATTTTTTTTTTTTTTTTTGCATGCCTTAGGAAGGAGCACATAGGCAAAACCAGCAAAATTTCTAGTAATGTAGAGGGGTTTTTGAGAAAGGACCCTGGCACAGAGAGACAAAAAAACGCTGGAACACATGTGGTCTGTCACACAGGGGCCTGCATGCAAGTAGTAAAGCAGTTGTTAAGGGCTTGTTAGTAAAACGTACTTTGTTAGGAGAAAAAATTGCATTTAAAGTCAAATGAACAGTACTGCAGATGCCATTTGATAAGAACTCTTGCATGAAGAAAGGCCTCTGAAAAGCTCCAGTTCAGCTCCCGGAGCTGACGAGGCCTCCACGTGGAGCCCAGTGTAAGAGCCCTCCGTGGAGCTGGCCAGAGGCTGGGGTCCACAGTAGGCCTTCCTCTGCTTCAGAATCAGTCACAGAGATCTTAAGTGCAATTGATGAAATAAGCAATGAGTTACTGTAGCTTCCTTTAGCTCTACTGAGCTCTTTTTAAAAACTCAAACTTGAGCAGCCTTTGGGGGGGTGGGAGGGGAGGGAAGTCTATGTGGGGGACAACAGACCATCTGCTCCAGGTGGGTTGCTGTGAACATTTAAATGAATGCTCTCTTTCTTGGAGCTTGAGCCATTTCCTGGCTGCTACATAAAAGAGTTTTTAAAGAGGGGTCGCAGCCCACCGGTACTTATACACTGCGGGGGGCTATACCTCCTGGTGGGCTTGGTTTCTGACCATGTAGAAATGCTCTCTCACCAACTTGCCTCACTGTCCCAGTTCCTCTCCTGTTAGAGGGGAAACTGTGCTTACCTCAATGTGACTACGAAACTGATTGAAACAAGTCAAAGCATTATTGAAACAAGTCAAAACGTTATGATTCAAACCACAATGACAAAACTGGCTGAGACAGTCCTCAGCCTGCTTGGGAGTGTGTAGGGCACACTGGCGAAAGGGCATTCCTTGGGGCGCACTGGCTGTGCCCTGGTGAGGAGGCACACTGTGGTGCGCTGCGTGAGCTCTTTGAGGACTAAGGCCGGGAGGATGCTTCCTCCCCACCCTGCCCCTTCTGGAACCTTCGGGGCCTCTGAGATTTAATGTGAAGTTTAATATCCACTCAATTCCTCTGGGCACTCCAGGTGGAGCTGTGAGGTCTTAGGCTGTTTTCCAGAGGAAGGCCCAGGACACTGTGTTTGACATTTGACCTTAGGAGTGGATACCAGGGATCCAGCCAAGACACCAGGTTCCCAGGGACGGGCACAAGTCCTCCGGGGGCTCAGTGCTTTCTGCCAACTTTCTTTTTAGCAGCTTCAGTTTTATATCACCCCGAGTGAGTGTGATCATGTTGAAGTCGCTGAAGTTATAGGTTATTTTACATTTTGATATGGGGAATTTTCTTTCTCTTGATTGGAAAGAGGAGGCAGATATTAGAGAAAAGGGATCACCCCAGGAAGGGGCCACTGGCAAGGAGTGGCATTGGCCCCACAGACTCTTGGGGGCTCTGACCCGAGGTCTGGACACTAGGCCCTGTGGGTCACACAAAAAACGTACCCTCCTTAATTCTGTTAGGATTTTGGAAATTTTTGCACAGTAATAAGCTCTGGGTTTGCTCTTTGGGCTTCTCAAAAGGGAAAAGATTGTAAGCTATTAAGTATTCCAGCCACATCGCTGACCTAGGTGGATAGTTGTACCTCAAAAAGTAAGTGAGAAACGGCTTCCTCATTGTCCCAGGTTGTCAAATACTAATGACAGAAGAGCTCACTTACGTGCCAAAATTCACTTTTATACTGGTTTTTCAGTGCTTTAATATTTGTAACTTAAATTTTAAAACTATTTACAAACACTGCTGTAACTTCAGTGAAACAATTGTGTGATTGAAGCTTTTTGCTTATTATAGTATTTATTACACTACTTATTTCAGTAAATATATAAAAGTAGCCTTCAATTTATTTTTATATTATTTTCATGTTTTTACCTGCAGTTGTGTATGTGAATTTACCTTGTTAACAGGTGTAATGCTAAGGACCAATAAACTGTCACTGAGCAAGCAGTGGCTCCAGAAGGTATCTGTTGCTAGAGTCCCACAGTGTTCTTGGGGATTGAAGAGGTGGCCAGCCCCCTGGGACTGGGGACCTCCCCTCAGCTTTCCTGGGAACACATCTTTGATTGAGGCTGTTGCAGGAGGGGTCCTTAGCACTTGCATTCCCCTCTGAGCAAAGGAGGCAGCGAATACAATTCACTGCCCTGGTTTGGGATTGGCCAGAGCCCCCGGAGCTCTTAGGGAGCTCCATGCAGGCAAGTCGATGGGTGCGCTTCCTGCCGCAGGTGGCACCCTGCGGCCTGGGGGCCCCTCACATCCTCTGTCTACCCATGTTGAGATGAGGAGCTTCTGTCATTGGGGGATGGGGTGCGGGGAAAGGGCTGACTAGGAAAGGTCACCACCAGGGTCCACAGAGATCCTGCTTCCTGTCCCACCTTCAACGCAGACCTTCGGACAAAGGAAGTCTCCTACTGGGCAGATCTGGGAGCTGGCTCCAGGGGAGGGTGCAGGCTCCACCGGCAGCCTCCTTCAGTAGGGTTTGGGAAGGTGGCGGTGGGTTTGGAGGCTCTAGCCATCAGTCATATACAAACCAAATGCAAAACCACCAGTGGGGGTGGCATGAATTGTGGGAGGGATTTTGGCCACAGCACAATCACCACCCGCCTCACCGAGGGCTTACCCAGAACCTCCCAGCATGCCCCCTCTGTCCGCCACACCCCCTTCCTCCTGCACACCCTCATCCTATGGGGCTTGAACCTTAACTGAGTTCCAGTGCTTGCACTTACCGGAAAACAACCAGGATTCAGATTTTGCCCTCAGAACGGTCAGGGAGGAGGGGCAGACAGTCAATGGCAAAGAGCTCCAGGGCTGGATGATCTTCGAGGCGCAAGAGGACACAGAGGCCAGTAAGTCTGAGGATGGAGAAGGGGGCCCTTCCCACCAGGGGCCCATAGCAGGGGCCAAGGGCAGCTACTGAACTGAACCCTAAGGGCATGCTCAACCAATCCAAAGTCCCAGAATCAGAGAGTCCTGGTGGAACAGACATTTGGAAAGTGATTTGGAGCAGAAGGTGGACTCTGAGGGGCACAGAGGAATGCTGCTGTATTAATTTTTATCATACAATCTAGGGAACAGTCATGCCCCCAAGAAAACCTGACCATGGCCCTACTGCCAGTTCATGACAGAAAGGGAATGGCTTGGTTGCTCTCAGAGGAGTCCAGGGTGGTACCAGCTTCAAGTTCAGCTGGTCTCAGAGGTCATCAGAGTCCTCTTTCCATCTTTAATGGTTTCTCCCCTGGCAGGAAGCTTCCTCTATGCCACCAACAGGCCCAGTACCCCAAAGGCAAGATCCTACCTCCCTCTACAGAGGCAATCCCCAAATCTGGGATCACATTCTCATCCCTGAATCTGAACACTTACTTAGAGGCCCCCCCACATCAATTGGGAGCTGGGTTCCCCAAAGAAGGGTTTTTTTTTCCCCTGAATCAGCATTGCTTATCCACCTCAGGCTATTTCTGAGCTTTTCCATTAAAATCAGATGCCTATTTTAAATGTTTTTGCTTTCTGCTATTCTTCTAGTACAAGTGATAGCAAACACAGTTGTTTGTTGTGGTGGTGGTGATGATGGTAGTAGTGACTTTTAATCAAGATTAAAAGTAGTGACTTTTTGAGAAAAAGGGGGTCCTGCAGGGGTCCTGTGTGATGGCCTGGCGGGTGGGATGGGGGGATATACATATGACTAATCTGGGATCATACATATCTGTAAACAACAAAACTCTGTAGAAGTAAAAAGTAAAATAAAAATTCTAAAAAAAAGTAAAATAAAAATTAAAAACAACAACAACAACAACAACAAAAGTAGTGACTTTCAGTTAAGACGTTTGAAACCTCTCTTCAGTAATTGTCCCCCTGCAGGTGTAGAGAAGGCTCTCTCTGCTGCCTCTGTATACCCAGGGAACCTGTTTGATACTTTTTTTTCCCCTAAATAAAAGAAAGACCTAAGATTCTACACTCCCACTGCCATGGCCCAGACTCAATTCCTGGCCAGGGAACTGACTCGACCAAAAAAAAAAGAAAGAAGAAAGAACATGCAGACTGTATGCTGCTCCTCACTGGTGGGGTGAGAGGTGGCCCAGCTAGAGAGTGATTTTGAAAGAACAGTTGACAAAATGAAATGACTAGTTAGATGAGGACCAAGGGGATGATCTCGAGGTAGAAGTGGAAAAAGCCAAAGTGGAAAAAACCCAACATTCTGAAACAATTCCAAAACTGTTTTGTTCCATCCTCCAAAAATTTGAAGAAAAATAAATTTGTTTATCCATAAATTACTCCTGTCTTGCCCAGGCCTCTGTATTGCTAAATTTACTAGCCAAAATAATTTGATTAAAAACTGTATCAAGGTCAACAAATTTTACCACCAACAGGCCCAGTACCCCAAAGGCAAGATCCTACCTCCCTCTACAGAGGCAATCCCCAAATCTGGGATCACATTCTCATCCCTGAATCTGAACACTTACTTAGAGGCCCCCCCACATCAATTGGGAGCTGGGTTCCCCAAAGAAGGGTTTTTTTTTCCCCTGAATCAGCATTGCTTATCCACCTCAGGCTATTTCTGAGCTTTTCCATTAAAATCAGATGCCTATTTTAAATGTTTTTGCTTTCTGCTATTCTTCTAGTACAAGTGATAGCAAACACAGTTGTTTGTTGTGGTGGTGGTGATGATGGTAGTAGTGACTTTTAATCAAGATTAAAAGTAGTGACTTTTTGAGAAAAGGGGATCCTGCAGGGGTCCTGTGTGATGGCCTGGCGGGGTGGGATGGGGGGATATACATATGACTAATCTGGGATCATACATATCTGTAAACAACAAAACTCTGTAGAAGTAAAAAGTAAAATAAAAATTCTAAAAAAAAGTAAAATAAAAATTAAAAACAACAACAACAACAACAACAAAAGTAGTGACTTTCAGTTAAGACGTTTGAAACCTCTCTTCAGTAATTGTCCCCCTGCAGGTGTAGAGAAGGCTCTCTCTGCTGCCTCTGTATACCCAGGGAACCTGTTTGATACTTTTTTTTCCCCTAAATAAAAGAAAGACCTAAGATTCTACACTCCCACTGCCATGGCCCAGACTCAATTCCTGGCCAGGGAACTGACTCGACCAAAAAAAAAAGAAAGAAGAAAGAACATGCAGACTGTATGCTGCTCCTCACTGGTGGGGTGAGAGGTGGCCCAGCTAGAGAGTGATTTTGAAAGAACAGTTGACAAAATGAAATGACTAGTTAGATGAGGACCAAGGGGATGATCTCGAGGTAGAAGTGGAAAAAGCCAAAGTGGAAAAAACCCAACATTCTGAAACAATTCCAAAACTGTTTTGTTCCATCCTCCAAAAATTTGAAGAAAAATAAATTTGTTTATCCATAAATTACTCCTGTCTTGCCCAGGCCTCTGTATTGCTAAATTTACTAGCCAAAATAATTTGATTAAAAAACTGTATCAAGGTCAACAAATTTTACAACAAACCAATAAATAATAATAAACCTGAAAAAAAAAAAAAAGCTAACCAAATGAAGTGTGACTGTATTTACACCCTACCATTGCTACTGTTTTTCCCAGACCAATAAGAAGTTTAATTTTTTTCCTTCAGAGCTTCACATTTTTAAGGAACTTTTACATCTTTACTGAAATGTCATGCCTGGGTGAATGTACAAATAATAGCAAAACAAGGACAACAGGAAGAGAAAAGATGGTTTGATAACCACAAATTCCTGGAATTTTCTATTAAAAAGACTCAATTTTTAGATAACTAATAAAAACCTGGGCTTAAAGCAGGAGATGTATGAGACATGGGTTTGATCCCTGGAGAAGGAAACAGCAACCGACTCCAGGATTCTTGCCTGGAAAATCCCATGAATGGGACTGGTGGGCTATAGTCCGTGGGGTCACAGAGTCAGACATGATTGAGCACACATGCAATAAAAACCTACTGTAAATCACAGGAAACTCTGCTCAGTGCTCTTAATGACCTATATGGGAATAGAATCTAAAAAAGAGTGGCTATATGTACATGTAAAACTGATTTTTTAAAAAATTGATTCACTATGCTGTATAGCAGAAACTAATACAACATTGTAAGTTAACTATACTCCAATAAAAATTAATTGTAAAAAGATTCAATTTCGGGAGCTTCCTCTGGTGGTCCAGTGGGTAAGGACACTGCCTTGCAGTGCAAGGGGCGCCGGTTCGAGCCCTGGCCTGGGAAGATCCCACGTGCCGCGGAGCGGCTGGACTGATGTGTCCAATTACCGAGCCGGAGCTCTGGAGCACATGCACCCAGAGCCGGAGCTCTGCGACGACAGACGCCACCGCGATGGGAGGCCCACAGGAGCCAAAGAACAAAGACGGATGAACATAGAGAAACGAAAGACCAATAGAAGTGGCCTGCCTGCTCCCCTCCCTCCCCAACCCGATCCCCGCCCAAAATAAAAAAAAAAAAGATTCAATTTCAACCTCTTTTAGAGATAACAAGGATCAGAGACCCAAAGAGGCTGGATGTGTTGCCCAAGAGTTTTGCCCTGTGCCTCACTTTTGTTGGCGGGGGACGCGGGGGGCCAGGTTGAGGAGGGAGGGCGGTGGGCGGGCCACTTCTATTAGTCTTTCATTTATCTATTTTCATCATCTTTGTTCTTCGGCCTGTGTGGGCCTCCCATCGCAGTTGTGCCTCACTTTTCTTTTCTGTGCACCTAGCTTCCTTAGAGGAGCTTCCTGGTAGGAGCTGGAGGTCCTCTGAAAAGCAGCTCAAGTCGGGCCACAGGCAGTGTCAGCCCTGAATAGTGAGCTCAAAGCAGAACCTCGGGCAGCAACTTAACGGGGATCAGGGAGAATGAGAGCCATGGATAAGGAGGATGTGGAGCACACAGATGAGCCGAGGAGGACAGTGATGGCCAGGAGAGTGACCGGCCGCCTGGACTCACTGGCGGGAAGGACTCAGGAGGCTGGTGATAGGGTCCAAAAGAAATGGGGCCTGGGGGCAGATGAGGTGGGGGAAGTTTGCGGAAGGGGTTAGAAGGAGTCAGTTTCTGTGAGAGTCTGGTCAATAGGCCACTGGGGGAGACCCTGCCTGGGGGGTCCTGTTTCCTCAGTGAGCTCAGTGGTGAGGCCTCAGATGGGGGAGGAGGCTGCAGAAGGAGGGTGGGAGCTAGCCCCTCCATTTTTAGGTTTGCTTCCTGGAACAGCTGGGTTGGAAAGTCCAGGTGTTTGGGAGCTGCTGGTGATGTGGGGAGGTAGATGTAGAAGCCTGGGCATTCTGAGATGAGAGGAGCTGAGGGCAAAACGAATGGCTTTTCAGAGATCCAGCCCCCTGCACCTCAGGCATGGAGCTTTCCTCCCTAACAATCAGCCTGTGGTCTTCAACTCCCCCCCTCCCCATCTCCAGTCCCTGCTCTGCTGGCTGCAGGAGTCTGTGTCATGGGCTGGGGGGGTCTAGCTAAAGGGCATTGGAGAAGGTATCATGACTGCATGGAGCAGGTGCCCCAGAGCAGAGGAGCCCTCGAATCTTCTCCTGGGCTCTGCTCATCACAACCAGAGGAGCCTGGGGCCAGCCCTGAGTCAGTCGTGGTTTGAGTCCTGTAGGCCTCTTCTGCCGCATCTTCCGCAATAGTCTGCAGGTGCTCTGGTGCTCTGGGCCATCCTGACCCCCAGGCCTTCATCTGCCAAGGGAGGAACCCCATGGGTTTGCTCCTAACTGCTCTCTCAGCTTGCTGGGAGGAGAAATTGGATCAGCCTCACCCAAACTGTGCATGGAGCATCCCCAACGCACCAGGAACCCTTAGAGGCCACAGGGCAGCTCCCTGGTACAGGTGGGATCAACTTCTGCTTGCTTCGTCTTCCCTCTTCCAGGCCTGGGGGGACAGACTGAGAACTCCGTGCCAGTAGGAGGTGAGACCGGAGTGGCGGGGGGCACGGCGGTGAAAAGAGAGGGCTGAGTCAATCCGGGACCGAGAGCTACAGGTTGAGTCATTTGATGAGAAGCCACAGAGGGTCACACCAAAGAGTTCAAAGCCAGGGTTGGAAGTGCCTGGTCGCGAGCACCACTTCCTCCCTACACAAGCACGCGCGCGCACCTCCCACTCCCACCCCCGCGCACACACAGCAGGCGCAGGAGAAGGCGCGCCCCTGGGCCGGGCTCCCTCGTGTCCAGGAAATAAAACCGGGCGGAGGGGCCATCTTGGGAAGGAAAAAAGCTGCAAAGTTTGCTTTGGTCTTTGCTTGACCAAAGCGAGAGCCTAGGGCGCAACGAGACCAGGAGCGAAACCTTGAAGCGCTTTGCCAGCAAACCCGACGCCACCGTGTCGGGAGGGCGGCGGGCTGCGCCGCCCAGGGCGTAGCCCAGAGAACGCGCACCGGCGCGTGTAGTCAGTCGGGGTGCGCTTCCTGGAGGAGGGAGAGAGAGGATTTGCTGCTTGAGAAGCCAGGATGAATGGAGGGGGCGGGGCCGGTGGGCTGGGCCGGGTGGAGGCCCCCTGCCGAGAGGAGGGGACAAGCCCGGTACTTAGAGTACCGCGAGGGAGGCCCTCCCTCGACCCGCAGCACCGCCCCCCTCACTCCGAGCCCGCATCGGTGCCCCGGGGACTGCTTCTCCTGGGCTCTGCTCATCACAACCAGAGGAGCCTGGGGCCAGCCCTGAGTCAGTCGTGGTTTGAGTCCTGTAGGCCTCTTCTGCCGCATCTTCCGCAATAGTCTGCAGGTGCTCTGGTGCTCTGGGCCATCCTGACCCCCAGGCCTTCATCTGCCAAGGGAGGAACCCCATGGGTTTGCTCCTAACTGCTCTCTCAGCTTGCTGGGAGGAGAAATTGGATCAGCCTCACCCAAACTGTGCATGGAGCATCCCCAACGCACCAGGAACCCTTAGAGGCCACAGGGCAGCTCCCTGGTACAGGTGGGATCAACTTCTGCTTGCTTCGTCTTCCCTCTTCCAGGCCTGGGGGGACAGACTGAGAACTCCGTGCCAGTAGGAGGTGAGACCGGAGTGGCGGGGGGCACGGCGGTGAAAAGAGAGGGCTGAGTCAATCCGGGACCGAGAGCTACAGGTTGAGTCATTTGATGAGAAGCCACAGAGGGTCACACCAAAGAGTTCAAAGCCAGGGTTGGAAGTGCCTGGTCGCGAGCACCACTTCCTCCCTACACAAGCACGCGCGCGCACCTCCCACTCCCACCCCCGCGCACACACAGCAGGCGCAGGAGAAGGCGCGCCCCTGGGCCGGGCTCCCTCGTGTCCAGGAAATAAAACCGGGCGGAGGGGCCATCTTGGGAAGGAAAAAAGCTGCAAAGTTTGCTTTGGTCTTTGCTTGACCAAAGCGAGAGCCTAGGGCGCAACGAGACCAGGAGCGAAACCTTGAAGCGCTTTGCCAGCAAACCCGACGCCACCGTGTCGGGAGGGCGGCGGGCTGCGCCGCCCAGGGCGTAGCCCAGAGAACGCGCACCGGCGCGTGTAGTCAGTCGGGGTGCGCTTCCTGGAGGAGGGAGAGAGAGGATTTGCTGCTTGAGAAGCCAGGATGAATGGAGGGGGCGGGGCCGGTGGGCTGGGCCGGGTGGAGGCCCCCTGCCGAGAGGAGGGGACAAGCCCGGTACTTAGAGTACCGCGAGGGAGGCCCTCCCTCGACCCGCAGCACCGCCCCAACTCCGAGGGTCTCTGAGCTCACCGAGCTTCTTCCTCGAAACATCGCTGTCCCGCTCATCCCCTAACCGGGCGACGCCTGCGCGGGCGCGCGGACCAGAAGAAGCCCAGTCTGCGCGTTCTAAGCTGCCGCGAGCTCCCGGGAGCAGCGCGCCTGGGGTGAAAAGGAGCACAGGTGAGGGCGAGGGGCGGGCGGGCAGGACCCTGGCCGGGTCAAACGGCCTCTGACGCCAGGGAGCATCGTCAGCGCGGCATTAGGACCCAGGCGCCGCCCAGGGGTGTAGCGCCGGCTCCCACCGCCGGTCTGCCCCAGGGGTCCCGTGGCTCCAGGTGAGAAGCCGGGGCGTGCACACGGGTGTGCAGCCGTTCCGCAGCTGCTCGCTGGGCGCGGGCCGCGGCCACCAGGCGCGTATTCCATCTCCGGCCATGCGGTGGGTGCCTGCGGCGTCAAGGCCGTCAGGTTTCAGTTGATGAGCCGTGCTAGACTGAGACGCGGAGCCGTCGAAGCGCTGGGGGGAACGCGGACGCCGCCGGCCTGCCCGGGCCTCCGGAGTAGTGGGCGAGAGGGTACTGGGGGCTTCCCAGCCGGGGCGGGGGTGCCCGGGGTAAGTGGGAGCCCAGGTGGGCACGCGGGGTGGCTCAGGGAAGCCCAGGACGGCTTTAGTGGACGCTGCGCGCTTGACTTATCGCCGTTTTGAAACTCTTCAATTTTTGAACCTACGAGGTAGCAGGTGGAAGGGTGAGAGGCTTGCAAATAGCCGGGCGGAGTTATGGGGTCCATAGCACCGCGAGTGCCAGGGCCTTCGCAGCCGGGCGTGTCACCACCTCGGAAAGCCGCATTTTACAGTCTACCCTACACCTTCGGCGCTGCGCCACAGTCTGCCCACTCTTAGGGGTCCCTGGACCTCTGACTGTCCCCTGTGCGGCCACAGCAGCCTCTCCGTCACCGCTCTGACACCTGAGGGCCAGTCTGGAGACTGTACTGTTTACGTGCACTTGTAGCGCCGGCATAGGAGGAGGATGTGCACCATCCCCACCCTTCCATAGCCTCATCACCCTCGTCGTCCATCCATCCCTGCGGCCTCTGATGCTAGATTCACTGCCCCTGCCCCTCCCTTCTGGACGCCGCCCTGGCCTCCCGGCCCGGGAGCCCATCCGCATCCTGCGCCATCCCCCCGCCGACCTCCCCAGGGCCTCCCAGTATGAAAGCGCTTTTCTCTCGTGCGTGCGGTCGCTCCTGTGGCTTCCTTCCTTGAACCGAGCAGCACAAACAACGTGGACCGACCATCCATCCGGGGCCCCGCGCAAAGAGCGCGCACACCCTGCCCCACCCCCCGCCCCCGCGCCATCTCCCGAGGGGACCAACGGCTCCACCTCCCAGGAGGCCGGGAAAGTGGGTGGCGCTGAGGCCAGGGGGCGGTTGCTGGGTCGCCCCGTGAGCCCCCCGGGCGCGTGAGGTTAGGGGCGACGGCAGCACGTGTGATGGGTGTTGCTGGCACCAGGGGCCGACGTGAGGATGAGCCCCAGAGCTCAAGAAATGTGCGGGAAGAACCCCAGCCGAGTTACTGGGCGAGGCCTCGAGCGCTTGAGAATAGGAAGCCGCCCCCTACAGGGAAGGTGGCCAGACAGATCCCCCTCCAGACTGCTTCAGCGAGCCAATCCTTCCTTCCTTCACGGGGTACTGTTGATTACTCCTAGAGAAAACATGCGGAGAACATCTCCCCGCCTCCTTCCTTGTCCCACCTGGGCAGCCTCTAGCAGATGGGCTGAAGAATAGTAACTGGCGTGGCTTCCTCTGGCTCCTCAAAGGGCCCGGGTCTAGTCCTGTCCCCTGCTTCTGTTTCTCCCAGGGTCTCTGGGAAGGGTAAGAAAGACTCAGCAGTGGGTGGCAGAACTGGGGCAGCAGATGTGTAGGGGAGACTGTCCAGGACTGAGCTGGTGACAGTTCTTTGGTTTGTCTTGCAGAAAACTCTTCTATCATGTCACAGAATGGATATTTGGAGGACCCAGGTGAGTACTGTTCAAGTGTGGGTGTGTGTGGAGAGAGAGCTTCTTGGTCAAATCTCTGGGGACCTAGTCCATCCACCTGGGCACTTATGGCCTTCTGCTGGTGCTCTGATGCCTTTTGATTCTACCCTCCAGGAAGGCGTGGTCAAGAGAGGCAGCTGACCCTGCCTGGACACCGGCAGTCCTGTGGTCCTGGGAGAGCAGGCTGCTCCTCATCCCGGGCTATGTGGACCATCTGATATGCCGTGGTGTCCTGTTAACAATGCTCTGGTTATCTGACCAGCTTTTAGGCCAAGTGCTATAGATGCCCACATGCCTAAGACCTTGCCCCGCCCTGGGGTGGTAGGGGGGTCTGCCACTGTCCCACTGAAAACTTACAGTCTCTACACCTCAGCTTTCCCTGCCTAGCTTTCTCCCTCCCTGTATCTCGGGGTGGGGTGCTCCATGCGGTCTCTCCCGTGCACAGATTCAGGAGGTGGCCTGACCATCAGAGGGGTGTTTAGTGGAACAGGGCTTGGACAGAGTGGGGATGTACTCCACACAGGGTCCCCAGGGCATGGTGGCTGCATGTGCCAGGCTGCTGGTGGGCAGGCTGGGGATGTAATCGGGCTAGAGAGTAGAGGTATGGCATGACATCTCGGGAGCCTTGCCGGGACCTGGTAAGTGTCTGTTGGGTAGGTTCTAAGTCAAGCCCAGGAGAGAGAAGTGGGGCAGTGTGAGGGGCATGCTAGGGCATAGAGGGTGCCGGCAGGGAGGGTAACACAGGCTCAGAGACTGGGGAACCAAGCAGTCTAAGCAAAGCGGGTGCAGACTGGGGGAGAAAGGTGTTTTTCATGGACGTGAGCTCCATGACAAGGTGGGGTAGAGGGGAGACATCTTTTGACTTAATAGTTCTGCTCTGGGCTCTGAGTGCGGAGCATACCTGGAGCTAGAGGTCACCAGTCCATGAGGGCATTGATAGGGGTGGCCTCCTACCCAGCAAGAGCCCAGGCTGAGCACAGGACACTGGGGGACAGGGCCTGAAATGTACAGAGGGAACCCCAGACCAGAGTGGAAGTAAGTCAGGGTGAGTCACTAGCTGGCAGGTGGAGGTGTGCTGCTGACCCTTGCCTGTTCCTGCACAAGTGAAGAGCCCCTGGGAGAGTCACAGGTGGTGGACCATGGGGGACCCAGAGGACACTAAGAGAGGGGCCAGATGGGCCAGGAGTAAGGCAGGTCCCCAGGTGGACTTGCCAGAGGTGGAAGGTTCTGTTGAGCCTTGAAGAAGGTCCTCCAAGAAAGGAACCCCTCAGCTTGGAGGACAGAAACTGGCCTGCCTGGGGTGTTGGGCCCCTGGCCTGAGAAGAGATAGAGGTAGGGAGGGCCCTGGGCCTGAGGGACCAAGGGGCTGGACAGGAGCAGCAAGGTTGGCTTGGGCTGTCAGCCCAGAGGCTGTGGGAAGCCCCAGTGGGGCTCAGGGCAGATTGGAACGTTTGCATGTCACCAGGAAGGCTTCCTGTAGATGGGGGCCTGTGCTGTGAGAAAGCTGCAAGAACTGAGAGCAGACCAAAAGAAAGGGACAGGCAGCTCTGTGCTCTGGGGTCCCAAGGTGCCCTTCCATACCCCTGACCCACCACAGGGAGAGGCCTGAGATGAGCCCTCCTGGGGTCCTATTCCATCTCTTCCTGGCTCTGTTTCTCTGGCTCTCCTAATAACTGGGCCTTGTCCGATGTCTGACTCAGATCTCTCAGCCTTAATGCTTTGCCTCCCACACCATCCCTGGGCCAGTGAGGTCTGGATACTGCAGGGGTCTGTCTTCCCTTAGGTGGCTTCTAGGGAGCCAGGCAGGTTCAAGCCTCACAACCTAGAGGTTTGGGGAAGGCAAGGGCCAGGCCGTCTCCACTGTGTCATTCTACCATGTCCTTGGCCCAGCGTCTGTGGAATGGACATGTCTTTCTCTAGTGAAAGGATATGCAGGGCACAGAAATGTGCATGGTTCCCACGGCTGAAGAATGTTGGACAAAACTGTCGGGTAGAGGGTGCCAGCTGGCTGCCATACTCAGGAGACTGGGTCAGGACCAGATCCTGGGCCTACCTGAGCCGAAGCTTCCTTCTGACCCGCTAGAGGCCCCCTCACCAAGACTGCACCACGTAGGACAGGCCAGGGGGCTTGCTTCTTCGGCTTGGAGTCCCTCTCTCCCGTGCGTAGCACTGACAGCCAGGCCCTCTTGGGGGGGTCTCTCCTGGTGGTGGTTGGGGCCCCAGGCTACCTCAAGTGTGACGCGGATGATGCTTCTGAAACCCGTGAGGAGAGCCTGGGGGAGGAGGTCTTCGACACGGTCAACTCCTCCATTGTGTCTGGAGAGAGCATCCGCTTTTTTGTCAACGTCAACCTCGAGGTGCAGCCCACCCAGTCTGGTATGGGGGTCGTAGCAGGGATGGGGGCGGGGTGCATGCGTGGCACTGGGGACTGGGCAGATACGGCCCCACTCCACCAAGGAGGCCTGAAGGGCTGGGGCAGTGCCCTGAGCCCGCCTGCTTTCCTCTAGCAGAGAGTGAACCACCTGGCGGCTACGGGCTCCTCCACACCTCCCGCAAGGTGAGTGGCCCGTCAGCCGGATGGGAGACATTTGGTCCTGCGCCGCTGGCTGGGGGTGGAGGCGGTTGCTTCCCTGAAAGAGTTCACCCTCGCCTGGGGCCCAGCTACTGGGGCCAACCACACTTGGCCTTCTCTCTGGGACGAAGGTGTCAGGTTCTGGTGGACAGGGGCAGCCAGAGGCCATCACAGAGGACAGGCCCAGGCAGGGACAGGGGGCTCTTATTTAGGGCCTGTGGGGTTCTGTGCTTGGGATCCCCACAGTACATGAACTTAAAGAACTTTGAGGAAGAGATCCGTGCACACCGGGACCTAGACCGCTTCCTGGCACAGGCCAAAATCATCCTGAATGAAACGGCCACCTCCCTGGATGACGTGCTGCGGGCCATGCTGCACCGCTTAGCCCAAGACCCCTACAACACCGAGCCAGACGGCAACTTGGACCCACTTATGGCCATGCTTTTCACGGACGCAGGGGCCCCCATGGAGAATAAAGGTAAGGGGTGACCTGGCGGGGGGTCAGGGAGGTGGTGGGCCGTCTGACCCTCCACTTTATCAGCAGTTCACTTGCTGTCAGACACCATCCAAGGGGTCACTGCCACAGCCACAGGGGTGCAATACCAGCAGTCGTGGATATGCATCATGTGAGTTGCCAGGCCACCGTGCTGGCCTCCCCATGTCCCCTCAGGGCCAAGTATCCAGTAAGCCCATGGAGGCAGACCTGCTCAGTCTGGGCGGAGAGTGAGGAATTCATCCCATTTGGTCTTTTTATTCTCCCTTCACCAAGGTCACAGTTGGGAGCTCTGGGTGGGCGGGGGAGCCCCAGCCTCCAGCGGTGGCAACCCTCTGCCCTCCCTGTTCTGCCAGCTGTACCTCCAAGGCTCTGCAGAGGCGGCACGTGTGCATCAGCCGCCTGGTTCGCCCGCAGAACTGGGGGGAGAACTCCTGTGAGGTGCGGTTCGTCATCCTGGTGCTGGCCCCACCCAAGATGGTGAGGAGGGGGTTCGGGTGGCTCTGTTTCCTGGCAAAGAGGGTTCCAGGTTACCCTGCCCTCTCTTTGGGGGTGTCTCTCCCAGTGCAGAAGTCCTGGCCTCCAAAGGCTACATTCTCACCCTCTCTATTCATCTCAGTTTATCTGAAGCCTCTAGGTCCTCATCAAGTCCTACCGAGTTGCCCAGAAGGTTTTATTTCCTTCCTGCCTGGGGCCCAGCTACTGGGGCCAACCACACTTGGCCTTCTCTCTGGGACGAAGGTGTCAGGTTCTGGTGGACAGGGGCAGCCAGAGGCCATCACAGAGGACAGGCCCAGGCAGGGACAGGGGGCTCTTATTTAGGGCCTGTGGGGTTCTGTGCTTGGGATCCCCACAGTACATGAACTTAAAGAACTTTGAGGAAGAGATCCGTGCACACCGGGACCTAGACCGCTTCCTGGCACAGGCCAAAATCATCCTGAATGAAACGGCCACCTCCCTGGATGACGTGCTGCGGGCCATGCTGCACCGCTTAGCCCAAGACCCCTACAACACCGAGCCAGACGGCAACTTGGACCCACTTATGGCCATGCTTTTCACGGACGCAGGGGCCCCCATGGAGAATAAAGGTAAGGGGTGACCTGGCGGGGGGTCAGGGAGGTGGTGGGCCGTCTGACCCTCCACTTTATCAGCAGTTCACTTGCTGTCAGACACCATCCAAGGGGTCACTGCCACAGCCACAGGGGTGCAATACCAGCAGTCGTGGATATGCATCATGTGAGTTGCCAGGCCACCGTGCTGGCCTCCCCATGTCCCCTCAGGGCCAAGTATCCAGTAAGCCCATGGAGGCAGACCTGCTCAGTCTGGGCGGAGAGTGAGGAATTCATCCCATTTGGTCTTTTTATTCTCCCTTCACCAAGGTCACAGTTGGGAGCTCTGGGTGGGCGGGGGAGCCCCAGCCTCCAGCGGTGGCAACCCTCTGCC
Organism: Tragulus kanchil; assembly: GCA_022376925.1. Lineage (NCBI taxonomy): Eukaryota > Metazoa > Chordata > Mammalia > Artiodactyla > Tragulidae > Tragulus > Tragulus kanchil. The sequence continues at coordinate 38,546,430 of JAIOJX010000031.1, read as the reverse complement.
CTCCCTGTTCTGCCAGCTGTACCTCCAAGGCTCTGCAGAGGCGGCACGTGTGCATCAGCCGCCTGGTTCGCCCGCAGAACTGGGGGGAGAACTCCTGTGAGGTGCGGTTCGTCATCCTGGTGCTGGCCCCACCCAAGATGGTGAGGAGGGGGTTCGGGTGGCTCTGTTTCCTGGCAAAGAGGGTTCCAGGTTACCCTGCCCTCTCTTTGGGGGTGTCTCTCCCAGTGCAGAAGTCCTGGCCTCCAAAGGCTACATTCTCACCCTCTCTATTCATCTCTCAGTTTATCTGAAGCATACTTGCTAGGTCCTCATCAAGTCCTAGTTTCCCCGGAAGTTGCCCAGAAGGTTGTATTTCCTTCCTGACTGAAAAGAGATTCTCTAAAAACTATACTGTTCAAACATAGGGGCCTTTCTCTGGCCTCCACAACACTAACTCTTCTAACGTTGGCTGACTGGTTTATTGACTGAAGATTCTTGCTCCTTTCTGGGCTATTTACCCCTGGCCAGGGGCAGGTTATCTCACTTTTATGGGAGCTAAGACATACAGTTTGGGGGGATCTTCTTTTATGGAGGAGGATTTAAACGTCATGAGTAGAAAATGGTTGGGGCCCTCCCCAGGCCTTGGAAGGGCCTTACTGCTTAAGCTTCCATTGGCTTTTTTTTTTTTTTTTTTAAGTTTATTTATTTATTTTTGGCTATTCTGGGTTTTCATTGCTGCCACAGGCTCTTCTCTAGTTGCAGGGAGTAGAAGCTACTCTCTAGCTGAGGTGAGCAGGCTTCTTGTTGCGGTGACGTCTCTTGTTGTGGAACTTGGGCTCTAGGGCACACGGGCTTCAGTAGTTGCAGCACATGGGCTCAGTAGTTGTGGCTCCGAGGCTCTAGAGCACAGGCTCCATAGTTGTGGTTCACGGGCTTAGTTGTTCCACAGCATGTGGGATCTTCCCAGATCATGGATCCAACCCATGTCCCCTGCATTGGCAGGTGAACTCTTCACCACTGAGCTACCAGGGAAGCCCCCACTGGCTTTTTGATGATCCGAGCACACCTTGGATGCAGAGTCAGAGCCTCAGATGGGCCCTCCCCAGGCTTTCTCTAAGCAAAGGGATGCTCATGGGATCATCCCTCCCAGGGCTCTCATAGACATACTGTGTGTCTCTTGAGATGTTACTGTGCTGGAGACAGAGGGAGGACATCTAGGGCAGCGGGCAGCTCAAGGGTCAGAGGGAGTGACAGCTGACCAGGTGGCCTGAACACTCAGGCTGAGTGGCACCTTGAGCCAGGCCAGCCAGCCTGACACCTGGGTCCTCCCTGGGAGAACAGGCTGTTCTAAAGCTATCAGAAAGCAGGTGCATGGTGCAGCCTGGGACGTGGCTCTGGGCAGCCCAGAGGAGTGGAGGCCACTCCCAGGGGACCTATGCTGGGGAGGTGAAGCAGGCTGCTGTGCTGGAGGCTGGACACAGTTCATGGACAGGTCTGACCTCGGCCAGGCAAGAGGGAGAAGGCCAGATGGGCCTGGAATCTCTGAAAATCAGATAAAGCAGCAAACAGTGCACATAAGGAAAAGGAGCTGGGTTAACTTTTCTTCCATCATCATGACTTCATTCTCCGTAATTATACAGACTTAAGTTTGTAAGAAAAGTATCAGGTCGGGCTTCCCTGGTGGTCCAGTGGGTGAGGACACTGCCTTGCAGTGCAAGGGGCGATCCTAGGCCTGGGAAGATCCCACGTGCCATGGAGCAGCTGGACTGATGTGTCCAATTACGGAGCTGGAGCTCTGGAGCGCATGCGCCCAGAGCCAGTGCTCTGCGACAACAGAGGCCACTGCGATGGGAGGCCCACATGGGCCAAAGAACAAAGATGGATGAGGGGGAAGGTCTGTCGCTTTGTGGACGTCTCTTGTTGTGGAACTTGGGCTCTAGGGCACACGGGCTTCAGTAGTTGCAGCACATGGGCTCAGTAGTTGTGGCTCCGAGGCTCTAGAGCACAGGCTCCATAGTTGTGGTTCACGGGCTTAGTTGTTCCACAGCATGTGGGATCTTCCCAGATCATGGATCCAACCCATGTCCCCTGCATTGGCAGGTGAACTCTTCATTACTGAGCTACCAGGGAAGCCCCACTGGCTTTTTGATGATCCGAGCACACCTTGGATGCAGAGTCAGAGCCTCAGATGGGCCCTCCCCAGGCTTTCTCTAAGCAAAGGGATGCTCATGGGATCATCCCTCCCAGGGCTCTCATAGACATACTGTGTGTCTCTTGAGATGTTACTGTGCTGGAGACAGAGGGAGGACATCTAGGGCAGCGGGCAGCTCAAGGGTCAGAGGGAGTGACAGCTGACCAGGTGGCCTGAACACTCAGGCTGAGTGGCACCTTGAGCCAGGCCAGCCAGCCTGACACCTGGGTCCTCCCTGGGAGAACAGGCTGTTCTAAAGCTATCAGAAAGCAGGTGCATGGTGCAGCCTGGGACGTGGCTCTGGGCAGCCCAGAGGAGTGGAGGCCACTCCCAGGGGACCTATGCTGGGGAGGTGAAGCAGGCTGCTGTGCTGGAGGCTGGACACAGTTCATGGACAGGTCTGACCTCGGCCAGGCAAGAGGGAGAAGGCCAGATGGGCCTGGAATCTCTGAAAATCAGATAAAGCAGCAAACAGTGCACATAAGGAAAAGGAGCTGGGTTAACTTTTCTTCCATCATCATGACTTCATTCTCCGTAATTATACAGACTTAAGTTTGTAAGAAAAGTATCAGGTCGGGCTTCCCTGGTGGTCCAGTGGGTGAGGACACTGCCTTGCAGTGCAAGGGGCGATCCTAGGCCTGGGAAGATCCCACGTGCCATGGAGCAGCTGGACTGATGTGTCCAATTACGGAGCTGGAGCTCTGGCGCGCATGCGCCCAGAGCCGGTGCTCTGTGACAACAGAGGCCACCATGATGGGAGGCCCACATGGGCCAAAGAACAAAGATGGATGAAAATGGACAAATGAAAGACCAATAGAAGTGGCCCGCCTGCTCCCCTCCCTTCCCACCCCACCCTCCTCAAATAAATAAATAATTTTAAAAAAGAAAAAAAAAAGAAAAGTATCAGGTTGATGATAGTCTGGTGGCAACTGTGGCAGGGCCCACTGTGGGTGAACTTGGGGACTACACCGGCCCAAGGGGACAGCAAGTGGCCAGGCCTGGGCAGCGTGCCCTCCCGTCTACAGTGGCTCCACATGTGACTCTCTTGCCCCTCCCCCAGAAAAGCACCAAGACGGCAGTCGAGGTGGGACGCACGTTTGCCACCATGTTCTTAGACATCACCTTCCGCCAGAAGCTCCTGAATACCCGCACGAAAGAGGAATTCAAAGAGGCCCTGGTACAGCAGAGACAGCAGCTCACCGTCACGAACCACTGTCAAAACATCAGCGTGAAGGACAGCGTGAGCTCCATCTGCATCCTCAAACCTGCACAGGTGCAGGGCAGAGGTGGCCTGGGCGGGTAGCCCGGGGCAAGGGCGCAGGGCTAATGGGCATGTCCTCTTCCCAGCCCCCACGGCACAAAGACTTTCTCCCCGTGGGGAAGGGCATCTGCGAGGACATCGCCCGCAGGCTCCCTGCGTACCCGCTGGACTTCACGGACGGTAAGTGTCCCATGGCCCTCTCAGAGCTGGGCCTGTCGCTCTGGCCCCAGGCCTGTGCTGCCTCGCTCACACACCCTCTGCCCACTATCCTGTTCCTAGGCATCATGGGGAAACATAAGGCTGTGGGCAAATACATCACCACCACCCTGTTCCTCTACTTCGCCTGCCTCCTGCCCACAATCGCTTTTGGGTCCCTCAATGATGAGAATACAAAAGGAGCCATCGGTGAGGGGCCAGAGGCTAATGGGGAGTGGTAGGTGGGGCCCAGGGCCATGGCGCCCCACTGACCACCCCACTTCTTCAGATGTGCAGAAGACCGTAGCTGGGCAGAGCATTGGAGGCCTCCTGTACGCACTCTTCTCTGGGCAGCCGCTGGTGGTGCTGCTGACGACGGCGCCCCTGGCCCTCTACATCAACGGTGCAGTTGGGGGAGGTGGTTCCTGGGGTCCCTGGCCCTCGCCTGGCCCTGACTGCTCACTCCTGTTCTGCTGCCCACAGTGATCCGTGGCATCTGTGATGACTATGGTCTGAACTTCAATACCTTCTATGCATGGACGGGCCTGTGGAACAGTTTCTTCCTCACACTTTATGCCCTCTTCAACCTCAGCCTGATCATGAGTCTCTTCAAGAGGTGACAGGGCCTTCCCTAAGCTGCTGGGACTTGCACGCAGGAGGGAGACCAAGGCCAGGGACCTGGGTCAGCCACCATGCCAGCCTGAGGCCCGGTAAACTTAGAGCAGATGGGGTGCCCCACCGTATCACTGCCCCAGGGGGAAAGCCTGGCGCCCCTTCATGGCAGGAGGTAGGGAGCCATGCCAAGGCTTGGGGATGCCTCCCCGCTACCATTCACTCCATCTTATGAGACATTTCCTCTGCTGGCAGGTCAACAGAGGAGATCATTGCCTTGTTCATTTCTATCACCTTCGTGCTAGACGCTGTCAAGGGCATGCTTAAAAGTGAGTGCACAGCTGGTGGCCGCCTGCCCGGGGCGGCTGAGTGGGCAGGTGAGGGCAGGGTGGCTACAGCCTGTGGCAGGGCAGCCTGTAAGCTAAGGCTGCTTCCGTGGTGCAGGGTGCTGTGGGAGCCACGACTGGCCAAGCACAGCAGGCCCAGATGCTAGGGGGGTGACAGAGATGTTCTAGGCAGGATCAGAGCCACTGGACCAGGCAAGGTTTGCTGTCAGAAATGGACAAGGGCAGAGTGCGGGGTGGTGGGCAGACAGGCAGGTCGAGGGATCCTGGCTGACAGAAAGCCAGCTCTCCCCTCTTCCCCAGAGAATCCCTTTCTCCTCAATGATGAGAATACAAAGGAGCCATCGGTGAGGGGCCAGAGGCTAATGGGGAGTGGTAGGTGGGGCCCAGGGCCATGGCGCCCCACTGACCACCCCACTTCTTCAGATGTGCAGAAGACCGTAGCTGGGCAGAGCATTGGAGGCCTCCTGTACGCACTCTTCTCTGGGCAGCCGCTGGTGGTGCTGCTGACGACGGCGCCCCTGGCCCTCTACATCAACGGTGCAGTTGGGGGAGGTGGTTCCTGGGGTCCCTGGCCCTCGCCTGGCCCTGACTGCTCACTCCTGTTCTGCTGCCCACAGTGATCCGTGGCATCTGTGATGACTATGGTCTGAACTTCAATACCTTCTATGCATGGACGGGCCTGTGGAACAGTTTCTTCCTCACACTTTATGCCCTCTTCAACCTCAGCCTGATCATGAGTCTCTTCAAGAGGTGACAGGGCCTTCCCTAAGCTGCTGGGACTTGCACGCAGGAGGGAGACCAAGGCCAGGGACCTGGGTCAGCCACCATGCCAGCCTGGGGCCCCGGGTAAACTTAGAGCAGATGGGGTGCCCCACCGTATCACTGCCCCAGGGGGAAAGCCTGGCGCCCCTTCATGGCAGGAGGTAGGGAGCCATGCCAAGGCTTGGGGATGCCTCCCCGCTACCATTCACTCCATCTTATGAGACATTTCCTCTGCTGGCAGGTCAACAGAGGAGATCATTGCCTTGTTCATTTCTATCACCTTCGTGCTAGACGCTGTCAAGGGCATGCTTAAAAGTGAGTGCACAGCTGGTGGCCGCCTGCCCGGGGCGGCTGAGTGGGCAGGTGAGGGCAGGGTGGCTACAGCCTGTGGCAGGGCAGCCTGTAAGCTAAGGCTGCTTCCGTGGTGCAGGGTGCTGTGGGAGCCACGACTGGCCAAGCACAGCAGGCCCAGATGCTAGGGGGGTGACAGAGATGTTCTAGGCAGGATCAGAGCCACTGGACCAGGCAAGGTTTGCTGTCAGAAATGGACAAGGGCAGAGTGCGGGGTGGTGGGCAGACAGGCAGGTCGAGGGATCCTGGCTGACAGAAAGCCAGCTCTCCCCTCTTCCCCAGAGAATCCCTTTCTCCTCTTGGGTCTCCTTCAGCCCGTTATCGAGGAGGAAGCTGCTGGGCCCACCCAGGCTCCCAGAGCCTAGACGTCTGAGTTCTGATGGCCTATATCCACAGTCTTTCAGAAATACTACTATGGCCACGGCATTGAAAACAACTTCAAAGACAACCATTCCCCAGGGAGCTTGTTGGACCTCAACAGCAGCCTCCACTCTGCCCTCAACAGCAGCTTCCTGACCAGCCCACTGATGATGACCCCAGCGGGCAGCCAGGACCACGAGCCCGTGGCCCGGGATACGGCTGTGCTCAGCCTTTTCATCATGCTGGGCACACTCTGGCTGAGCTACACCCTCTACCAGTTCAAGAAGAGGTGAGGGGCGCCCCCTTGGGTGAGAAGGGGACACGAGCCCCTGGGCCACGCTGACGCATACCTGCCTCCGCAGCCCCTACCTGCACCCCTACGTGCGGGAGGTCCTGTCAGACTGCGCCCTGCCCATTTCAGTGCTTACCTTCTCCCTCATCTCTTCGTATGGCTTCCAGGAGATTAAGAGTGAGTTAGGACCAGGTGTAGGGTGGGATGGGGTGGGCTGCTCTGGGGGGGGAATGCCGGCTTGAGCAGGGGCCTATACCCTACTGCAGTGGTCAAGTTTCGCTACACCCTGAGTGAGAGCCTGTTCGACATGGCCGAGATGCACTCGCTCTCCCTGGTGGCCATCAGCGGTGCCATGGGCCTCGGCTTCCTCCTCTCCATGCTCTTCTTCATAGAGCAGAACCTGGTAGCTGGCTTGGTTAATGCCCCGGAGAACAGGTTTGCGGGGCTGGGGAGGGAGGAGTGAGTCTGTGCCCCACCCTCCGGGGACCTAAGGGGGCTCTGTCCACACGTGACTCTGCCTGCTGCAGGCTGGTAAAGGGCACTGCCTACCACTGGGACCTCCTCCTCGTCGCCATCATCAATACCGGGCTGTCTCTGTTTGGGCTGCCCTGGATCCACGCTGCCTACCCCCACTCCCCGCTGCACGTGCGCGCACTGGCTCTGGTGGAGGAGCGTGTAGAGAATGGGCACATTTATGAGACGTGAGTTTGAGAGGCCCCTGAGGTGTGTGTGTGGTGGTGGAGGGGGGGGGTACCCCTGGGTCACATGGGACTTGAGGAGGGAAGGATACTGGCTCAGGGGACAAGGGCCCAGAAGTGACTGAGCCCAGGAGCACATGTGACCCGGGACGGACACAGCCCTGAGTGACCCAAGGCACTGGAACCTCAGGATTGTGAATGTGAGGGAGACGCGGCTGACCTCCCTGGGCGCCAGCATCCTGGTGGGCTTCTCCCTCCTGCTGCTGCCCTTCCCGCTACAGTGGATCCCCAAGCCCGTGCTCTACGGCCTCTTCCTCTACATCGCGCTCACCTCCATTGACGGCAACCAGCTGTTTGAGCGCATGGTCCTGCTATTCAAGGAACAGGTGAGTGTCTGGCCCTGAGAGCGACAGTGGGGGTGGGGGATCTGGCTCCAGACCTGCCCACACCTGCTCCCTGCCACCCACAGACCTCATACCCACCCAGCCACTACATCCGAAGGGTGCCCCAGAGGAAGATCCACTACTTCACAGGCCTGCAGGTCCTGCAGCTGCTGCTGCTCTGTGCCTTTGGCATGAGCCCACTGCCCTACATGAAGATGATCTTTCCCCTCATTATGATTGCCATGATCCCTGTCCGGTAGGACTCAGGGGCGGGAGAGGGTGGGCTGGAACGGCTGCCTTCTGCCTGTCCCTTCCAGGGCCAACGTTTATCCTCCTGCCTGTTGCTCCTCCCCACAGCTACAACCTGCTGCCCCAAATCATTGAAGCCAAGTACTTGGATGCCATGGATGCTGAGCACTGACGTCCTGACCAGCAGGTCCTGGCCACACCCCATTCACCCATTCCTCCAGGTCTTCCCGGGCGGGCTCTGTGGCTGTGTGTGGGTATCCTGGGATGCTGCTTCTGTGTTGCACCCCCTCATAGCTGTCCCAAGTGGCCAAGGGTGTCTGGGCACTGAGCAGGCTCTGAGGGATATATCTGCTTCTCTTCCCATTAGCCTTTCACTTTGAGTCCGGAACACTGCTCAGGGCAGCTTCTGCCCAGGGTGGGACTAAGCAGAATGGATTTTCTTTTGATAAAAGAGTCAAATGCCTGAAAGACAAACCATCTCCTTGATTGTGTAAGGAATTTGCTGTATGCACACAAGAGAATAAAACTCCTGTTTCTATGCTTCTACATGCCACCTCCATCCATGCCGCCCTGCCCAGCCTCTCACGGCCACCCAAGGGCTCTAGGGAGGAAGAAACCCTGCCAGGGGGAGAAGATGGATGAAAGGGACAGATTGCTGACTGCCTCCTAAGGGCTGTCACTTCCAGCTCCACACACAGCAGCCCAACAGGGAAACATGGAAGCTCCAGGAGGCCTTTGTACTGCCACATTGCCAGGAACCTGCAGGGAAACTGTTCCAGGCAGTGGGGAGCTAAGGGATGAGGCCCTGTCCTCACCCACACTTGCTGAGGCAGTTTAGGGGAGGGGAGGAAACAACCGTTAAATCCAGGCCTTGAGCTGACAGGACTGAGGAACAATGATGGGAAAGGTTGAAACAAACCTGGGAGTGATGCGCGAGCGCTGAGGACCCCTATCTCCAAACCTGCTGCATGTGACAGGCTTCTGATTGTCCAAAGTAACACCTGCAGGAAGGCAAGGGAGCCACTCTGGGCCTCTGAAGTCCCTCCCAGGGAATGGTGTTACCAGGGTATAGTAAGGATCTGGGGCAGCTGAGTCAGGTCCCTAGCTGACCCCCCAGGCTGAACTATGGCATGTCAAAACCCAACTGGGGTCAAGAACTCCTGGTATTATAACCATAAACCAACACGTTAGCTGCTCTAATGTACACCAGAATAAAGCAGAAGCACTCAGCATCCCACACTGCCTGCCCCCCAGGCCAGCTGGCAAACATGAGAGAGGCCAGCTGGGTGGTGGCATGGATTTGGCATGGAAAAGTTCAGCCCATGATCTCAGACTTGAAGGACAAAAGAAAGACAGAATATTCCAGCTAGCAAGGGCACACAAACAACCTCAACACAGCTCTGCCCTTGGCTGGCCACCCCTGTCCCCACACCTCCAACCCTTCTTTCCCAACCTGAGAGGTTTCCTGCTTTTGCCTGCCTGGGGAGATTTCCAAGCAGCTATACTCACTTTATTATGGAAGCAAGTATCTTCTGGAATTTTTATTTGCTGCGTTAAAAACATCTAAGGCTAGGTTTCCCCTTCCCGAGGTTAAAATTTGCTGTATGCACACAAGAGAATAAAACTCCTGTTTCTATGCTTCTACATGCCACCTCCATCCATGCCGCCCTGCCCAGCCTCTCACGGCCACCCAAGGGCTCTAGGGAGGAAGAAACCCTGCCAGGGGGAGAAGATGGATGAAAGGGACAGATTGCTGACTGCCTCCTAAGGGCTGTCACTTCCAGCTCCACACACAGCAGCCCAACAGGGAAACATGGAAGCTCCAGGAGGCCTTTGTACTGCCACATTGCCAGGAACCTGCAGGGAAACTGTTCCAGGCAGTGGGGAGCTAAGGGATGAGGCCCTGTCCTCACCCACACTTGCTGAGGCAGTTTAGGGGAGGGGAGGAAACAACCGTTAAATCCAGGCCTTGAGCTGACAGGACTGAGGAACAATGATGGGAAAGGTTGAAACAAACCTGGGAGTGATGCGCGAGCGCTGAGGACCCCTATCTCCAAACCTGCTGCATGTGACAGGCTTCTGATTGTCCAAAGTAACACCTGCAGGAAGGCAAGGGAGCCACTCTGGGCCTCTGAAGTCCCTCCCAGGGAATGGTGTTACCAGGGTATAGTAAGGATCTGGGGCAGCTGAGTCAGGTCCCTAGCTGACCCCCTAGGCTGAACTATGGCATGTCAAAACCCAACTGGGGTCAAGAACTCCTGGTATTATAACCATAAACCAACACGTTAGCTGCTCTAATGTACACCAGAATAAAGCAGAAGCACTCAGCATCCCACACTGCCTGCCCCCCAGGCCAGCTGGCAAACATGAGAGAGGCCAGCTGGGTGGTGGCATGGATTTGGCATGGAAAAGTTCAGCCCATGATCTCAGACTTGAAGGACAAAAGAAAGACAGAATATTCCAGCTAGCAAGGGCACACAAACAACCTCAACACAGCTCTGCCCTTGGCTGGCCACCCCTGTCCCCACACCTCCAACCCTTCTTTCCCAACCTGAGAGGTTTCCTGCTTTTGCCTGCCTGGGGAGATTTCCAAGCAGCTATACTCACTTTATTATGGAAGCAAGTATCTTCTGGAATTTTTATTTGCTGCGTTAAAAAACATCTAAGGCTATTTGTGTGGTTCTTCCCTCAAACCCTTAACCCTGCCAAGGCCAGTTTTAACACCCAAAGTCCTTTTAGGATTCCAGGCCTGGAGGCTGTAGGAGACCACTGAATCCACAAGGGCAAGAGGATGGTGTCCTTTGGCCAAAGTTTCTCCAAACAGCCAGTTGGTCCTGACAGCTGGTAACACCCCCAGGAAGTGGTAACCCTTAAGGAAATACTTCGACGGGTGCCTGCCTAATAGAGGCAGTTTCAGGCTAGCCCTCTCCGGACCCTCGGCCAGAGGGGTCATCTCCGGCCCCAGGAGTCAGGCTGCCAAAGTATTCTTGCAACTCAAGCAGGGCCCGGAAGCGATGGGAAATGGTATTCTTCTCAGCCTTGGGCATCTCTGCATACCTAAGGGGCGACAGTAACAGCTCAGAAAAGAGGGAGAACAGATTCAGGGAGGGTGTGCACCCCCTCACCTCAGCCTGAAGCCCAAAGCTCAGTCTAGAAAAGGATAGCAGGGCCACCAGCTCCTGGCAGTCAGTTACTTTTTTTAAAAGTCAAATAGTTTTACATTCCCCTGGAGGTAGAAACCCACGTTAACCTGTGCGGAAGGATGTTAAACTTGGTCTAGTGTGTCCAAAAGTCATGAAAGGGAAGCTGGGGACAGGAGGATGAGCCGCGTGTTTGACCAGCTTTGGCATCTGTTGACAAGGAGCAGCGGGTCCTACAGAGCAAACACCGCAGCCTCCTGGACGCTGCAGGGCAGGCACGTGGGCAGGGGGTGTGGGCCTTGAACAGCCAGCCGGTGGCCTGCCACCACGGCAGCCTCCAGTGAGGTGAGAACCCCATACTCCCACTGTCATTTTCACATCTATGCCGTCCAATATGGTGGCAACCAGCCACTGTGGCCATTTATATTTCAACAAATTACAACTGAATTAAAAAAAAAAACAACTTATCTTCCTCAGGTGCTCTAGCTGCATTTCAGATGCCCCACAGCCACACGTGGCTAATGGCTGCTGGACTGCGCAGGGCAGACACACAACATTTGCATCACTGAAGTGCTGCTTCCTGTTGTCCTCAGCCCTGTCGGGCTGTTTTGCGGCCTCAGGCTGCGCTCCTGAAGGGCCCCTCCAGCTTGACAAACCCAATTCCAATAATGGCCAACATGTCCCATGTAAATAAGCGAAGGTTAGCATGAACTACTGAGAACACCTGGGACTGTGGGCGGGTTAATGTGGTGGCCAGCTGTTTACACTGTTTTACACCAGACAAGGGTCAGATCATTATCCAATGAAGCTGCAAGTGCCAGTCAGAGAGGGGAAGCTACACAGCTGCTCTGTGCAGTGCTGAGCCCGAGAGGCCAGGCTTCTGGCTATGCCCAGCTGCCTCCCAGCTAAGGCCTGGTCACTCAGATTCCTTGCATCCACCCCTGGCAGAGCTGCCTTCTACTGGAAAGGCACCTCAGAGCCTGCCCATGCCCATATCCGTGTGCCTGCACCTGGGCGGGGCACTGACCCAACCCAGACCATGGCCATCCGATCCCACCATACCCCGGGAAGAAACTGGGGCTCCTTACGTCTGCTCGTATCCATCAGGTTGAAAGCAGGGGTCCCAGCCGAAGTCCCGGCAGCCACGGGGCACCACAATCTGGCCCTGCCAGACAAAAGCAGGGGCAGCTGTGTCACCGGACGTGGAGGTGATGCACTATGAGGAGGGTTGCAGCCGCTATGGGTTTAGTTAGTATATGAATTCGGTTAAGCCCTAGTTACTGAAAATATATTATTTCAAAGGGTCCTTGGTGCTGGCAAGTGTGTGCTGGACACAAATAAAATGCAGAGCAGGACAGCTCACTCCCCAAAGGGCTTTTCATTATTTAAACATAATAAAAATAAGTTACTGTGATGGGTTAAAATAGACACTGTTGTTTAGTTGCTAAGTTGTGTCCAACTCTTTTGTTGGACTATAGCCCCATGGACTATAGCCTGCCAGGCTCCTCTGTCCATGGGATTTCCCAGTTCAGAATGCTGGAGTGGGAGAAAGAAATGCAACCCACTCCAGTATTTTTGCCTGGGAAATCCCATGGACAGAGGAGCCTGGCGGGCTACAGTCCATGGGGATGCAAAAGAGTCAGACACAGCTTAGGGACTAAACAACAATTAAGGACAAAATAAAACCTCCATGGGAGTCCCTGGCATAGGGCTATATGGGCTATGGTGGGACTCTGGATTCTACTGTGAGGAGAGAGGACAAAGCAGAGAAGTGATGTGTTTGAAGGTACACTCCTGCCACAGGGAGGGAATGGAGAGGCTGTGCGGGGAGCAGGGCCCCCAGAGGGTGGTCTGGACCCTGTGAGAAGCAGCTAACCTGTGGCCTGATAGGTAAGCCCGGGCACATTGAAGGCCAGCTCTGAAAGGAATGAGTTGGGGGAAGAAGGAAGAACATTATGTTCATACACACCCTATATGAACACAAAAACTTGGAAAGGCTGTGAGATGTGCAAGGGAAACTGCTGTGCCCGCAGTGGGGTAAGGAGATTCGAGTCTGGAGGAATCTGGGCCGTAGGTGTAGCTCTAGGAACGGTCATCTTTAGTTCCCACATCTGCTGCTCAGGAGAGCACACGGTGCACAGCTCTGGTTCTACCGGGCTCCGACAGCTGTGAGCCATTGTGCAAGATTCCAAACTTGGGGCAAGTCACTTTCGGGACTGACAGCACCTCCAGCTGTGGTACCTCAGAATGTGACCTCCACACCAGGTCCCGTAGCATCACTGGGCGTCACAGCGCCCTCTGGTGGCACGCAAAGGAAAGCGCATGGGTACGCACCGTTGTCCGGCCCCTGAAGAGGCGTACAGGCTCACTTGGGTCCCCAGTGCTGAATGCGAACGTGCAGAGTGCATAGGCCGACTTGTCTTGGAACCCCTCCAGGAGCTGGTGGAGACCTGAGGGAAGGTGCAGTGAGAGCTCAGTGCACTCTATGCTGCCAAGGCCAGGGCCCACTCCCAGCCAAGGGGCCCAGGGGCATGGGCCCATGTCACCAAATAGGTCCTGTGCTGATAAACCAGGAAGCTGGGTGAAGGGGATGTGGGGTTCCTTGGTCTACTACTATGGGTTTCAGGGGATGGGCTGGGACCAGGAGGAACAGCAGGGTGTCCCCCTTCCCACCTCCTGCTGAGGCAAGGACAGCAGGTGGTAGAGCCAATCCTCTCCAGAATTCCCCCCTGCCCCCCAAACTCAAACCTCTCACCAACCCCCCTGTACTCCTCCCACCTCCCAGTGCCCCCTGGAGCCAGGTTTACAGGGAAAGTGTGAGCCGTAGATTATAGATGGGGAAACTGAAGTGAATAGAGGCCCTGAAGGGGAGAGAACCTGAGATCTTTGATTACTGCAGCTCCTCCCCTAAAACGCACAGATTTCTTAATTCCAAACACATCTAAAGAGACAAATGATGATAATACCTTCAGGCTTTAACTTCTCCAGAAACCACTTTCTGAAAGAGAAATAAAAGGTAAGATAGATACCACAAATAGATGGATGTTCCTACCACTTTCTTTCCAAACTGCATCCCTCAGGGATTAAAGTTCTGGGAGAGTCATGGAGAAAAGCTAAAGAATGTCTCAACTCAAAACGAAGAGAAATAATCCAACAGGACAAAGGAGATGCAGCCAAACAGGCAACACACAGAAGAATCGATAAACCAGTGAAGGCCTCAACCTCCCTGCTAATGTGGGAAATGCAGATTAAAATTGCAGTGATAACATTTCCCACTCACCCACTGCAAAATACTAAAAAGTCATTTAAAAAAAGCTGGTAAGAATATCGAGCAATGTACACAACAAGTGTGTCGGGGTGCTACTGCCTTGGCAAACAAATTAGCAGTCCAAAAGTTACACAGCGCCCTCTGGTGGCACGCAAAGGAAAGCGCATGGGTACGCACCGTTGTCCGGCCCCTGAAGAGGCGTACAGGCTCACTTGGGTCCCCAGTGCTGAATGCGAACGTGCAGAGTGCATAGGCCGACTTGTCTTGGAACCCCTCCAGGAGCTGGTGGAGACCTGAGGGAAGGTGCAGTGAGAGCTCAGTGCACTCTATGCTGCCAAGGCCAGGGCCCACTCCCAGCCAAGGGGCCCAGGGGCATGGGCCCATGTCACCAAATAGGTCCTGTGCTGATAAACCAGGAAGCTGGGTGAAGGGGATGTGGGGTTCCTTGGTCTACTACTATGGGTTTCAGGGGATGGGCTGGGACCAGGAGGAACAGCAGGGTGTCCCCCTTCCCACCTCCTGCTGAGGCAAGGACAGCAGGTGGTAGAGCCAATCCTCTCCAGAATTCCCCTCTGCCCCTCAAACTCAAAGCTCTCACCAACCCCCATGTACTCCTCCCACATCGCAGTGCACCCTGGAGCCAGGTTTACAGGGAAAGTGTGAGCCGTAGATTATAGATGGGGAAACTGAAGTGAATAGAGGCCCTGAAGGGGAGAGAACCTGAGATCTTTGATTACTGCAGCTCCTCCCCTAAAACGCACAGATTTCTTAATTCCAAACACATCTAAAGAGACAAATGATGATAATACCTTCAGGCTTTAACTTCTCCAGAAACCACTTTCTGAAAGAGAAATAAAAGGTAAGATAGATACCACAAATAGATGGATGTTCCTACCACTTTCTTTCCAAACTGCATCCCTCAGGGATTAAAGTTCTGGGAGAGTCATGGAGAAAAGCTAAAGAATGTCTCAACTCAAAACGAAGAGAAATAATCCAACAGGACAAAGGAGATGCAGCCAAACAGGCAACACACAGAAGAATCGATAAACCAGTGAAGGCCTCAACCTCCCTGCTAATGTGGGAAATGCAGATTAAAATTGCAGTGATAACATTTCCCACTCACCCACTGCAAAATACTAAAAAGTCATTTAAAAAAAGCTGGTAAGAATATCGAGCAATGTACACAACAAGTGTGTCGGGGTGCTACTGCCTTGGCAAACAAATTAGCAGTCCAAAAGTTAAAGATACAGTTAACCTTTGAACTACATGAATTTGAACTGCCTGAGTTCAGTTATACCTGGATACTCTTCAGTAGTAAATACTACTGTAGCACACAGGTGAGTCCACGGATATGGAAAGCCAACTCTAAGTTATACACCGGTTAACCCCCTGAGTTGTTCATGGATCAACTGTACACCTAACCAAGATCCAATAAACTGGGGTCCGTGCAACCCAGTGTGTGTGTGTGTGTGTGTGCTCAGTCGTGTCCAACTCTTTGGGACTCCGTGGACTGTTGCCCACCAGGCTCCTCTGTCCATGGGATCTTCCAGGCAAGAGTATTGTAGTGGGTTACCATTTCCTTCTCCCGGGATCTTCCCAACCCAGGGACTGAACCCACGTCTCTTAAGTCTCTGCTTTGGCGGGTGGATTCTTTACCACTAGCGCCACCTGGGAAGCCTGAGTGAGGTCCAGGGTACTGGATAGATTTTAAGGAAATCCATGTGCAGATTTCAACTTCCTTATTTCCTCTTTCCTGAAACTGATCTGCCCCAGAATTATCACTCCAATGGGTGAGTTCCCTTTGCCCATCTCAACTTACACAATTGCATTCTCACACTTAACAAAAGAAAGGCATGCCTCTCCTCCATCCCTAATCCTTCTTCAACAACCTAACATACTAGTGTTGACACCAAGGCAGTGAATGATCTGCAATATCAAGTAACCAATCATTTCAAAGTGGTTTTTCGGCCAGGGCCCTGCCAAAGGGTGGGGGAGCACTCACATGTAGGGGCCAGGGAGGCCCCCAAGGGCGTTGAAGCACAGACAGGTGTCCTCCACCAGCACAGGCCCTTGCACCTGCAGCACAAGGACATGCAGCCCTGAGACCTGCACCCACCAGTGGGCCCCACCTCCACCCTGAACTCTCAGGCCACCCAGGCCAAGGCCACACCCCCAGCTGGCTGGAAGGTGCAATAGCAGCAGCAGATCTCGGGAACAGCCCTGGGCTAACCTCCTATCTTCATGTGCCAAAGCGTGACAGTACACAACAAGTGTGTCGGGGTGCTACTGCCTTGGCAAACAAATTAGCAGTCCAAAAGTTAAAGATACAGTTAACCTTTGAACTACATGAATTTGAACTGCCTGAGTTCAGTTATACCTGGATACTCTTCAGTAGTAAATACTACTGTAGCACACAGGTGAGTCCACGGATATGGAAAGCCAACTCTAAGTTATACACCGGTTAACCCCCTGAGTTGTTCATGGATCAACTGTACACCTAACCAAGATCCAATAAACTGGGGTCCGTGCAACCCAGTGTGTGTGTGTGTGTGTGTGCTCAGTCGTGTCCAACTCTTTGGGACTCCGTGGACTGTTGCCCACCAGGCTCCTCTGTCCATGGGATCTTCCAGGCAAGAGTATTGTAGTGGGTTACCATTTCCTTCTCCAGGGGATCTTCCCAACCCAGGGACTGAACCCACGTCTCTTAAGTCTCCTGCATTGGCAGGTGGATTCTTTACCACTAGCGCCACCTGGGAAGCCTGAGTGAGGTCCAGGGTACTGGATAGATTTTAAGGAAATCCATGTGCAGATTTCAACTTCCTTATTTCCTCTTTCCTGAAACTGATCTGCCCCAGAATTATCACTCCAATGGGTGAGTTCCCTTTGCCCATCTCAACTTACACAATTGCATTCTCACACTTAACAAAAGAAAGGCATGCCTCTCCTCCATCCCTAATCCTTCTTCAACAACCTAACATACTAGTGTTGACACCAAGGCAGTGAATGATCTGCAATATCAAGTAACCAATCATTTCAAAGTGGTTTTTCGGCCAGGGCCCTGCCAAAGGGTGGGGGAGCACTCACATGTAGGGGCCAGGGAGGCCCCCAAGGGCGTTGAAGCACAGACAGGTGTCCTCCACCAGCACAGGCCCTTGCACCTGCAGCACAAGGACATGCAGCCCTGAGACCTGCACCCACCAGTGGGCCCCACCTCCACCCTGAACTCTCAGGCCACCCAGGCCAAGGCCACACCCCCAGCTGGCTGGAAGGTGCAATAGCAGCAGCAGATCTCGGGAACAGCCCTGGGCTAACCTCCTATCTTCATGTCAAAGACAGGGGCACCAAAGCCTTGGAGGGTTGTAAAGCGTGTACAGTGTAAGGAGAGCATAGACTCATAGTCAACCAGCCTGACACTTTACAAAGTGCTCTTTCTCAGTTCCATAGGGATGTGTCTCTGCAGGGTGGATGTGTATAGGAAGAATGTAGGGGATGAATGAATGCACTCGAGAATTGGGAAGAGAAAAGTGTGTGTGCATGTGTGTGGTCATCTTACAGGGAACACCGTGCAGTTAAGATTGAGAAAGGAAGGCAATGTTAACTGACTCCAGCCTAGCTAACCCTGGAAAGGTCCTTCAAGTCATAATAAACTGTGCCCACCCTATTCTCTCCCCGTCCCAGCTGGCACAGACCCCAGGAGCCACCAGGACAAGAGGAGCAGGTACCGAACAAGTGTGGAGCAAGTACCTGGCGAGCTGCCTCCTGACACTTCCGAATGGAAATCTCATCAGGCTCTCCTTGGTACTCAGGCACTTAGCAGGGAAACAGACATAGTCAGGTCACGGCGAGATAGACAAATTGAATCATCTTTCAAAAATAAAACTGAGACATACGGTCAATTTTCTGCGCCACCAAAGTGCATGGAAATTTATCTCCTAGAATTTGAATGACCTGTTCCAAAATGAAAGAATATTTGTTTAATATTAGATTCCCCATTACTACACAAGCTGTCAACCACTTTTCCCATCAGGAAATTCTGTCAGTTCCCTAAAGTTCAAAATGAGGCCCACAAGACTCAACCTTTAGCCTTCAGGGTCCCACCCCGGCAGGTCAGCTCCTTTGTCTTCTCACTCTCTGACCCCTCCCTCCTAACTCAGGTCTCTGTTCATGCCAACCACCTAGCTGGAACACCCTCCTCCCTTCTCAGTGCTCCCAGAAACCTCTCCTTTAGGCCAGGGATTTTCTATCAGGGTAACATGGAATTCAGGAGGTCTGTGAACTTGGATAGGAAAAAAATACCTTTGTATTTTCACAAACCCTGAGTGAAAATTTAGTATCTCTTTCAATTGTGAATATAGAAAACAAACACAAATAGCATTAGCAGTTCCTGTGACATTTAAACCTATTAAAATCAAGATGTTCTCATATCCCATTACAGTTGTCATATCCCAATACAGCTGTAAAAATATCATTTACAATCTTCAGTTTTTAAATTATGATAATTACACAAAAGAATAGATTAAATTCTTCAATGAATTAACAAAGTATATGTAACAAATATTTATAGTATTTTGAGAATTGTAAATCAATAGAATTGATTTCCTTTGTGGTAGTGGTTTAGTCACTAAGTCGTGTCTGTCTCTTTTCAATCCATGGACTGAAGCCTACCAGGCTCCTCTGTCCACGGGATTTCCTAGGCAAGAATTACTGGAGTGGGGGCCTCCCTGGTGGTCCAGTGGGTAAAGAGTCCACCTTGTAGTGCAAGGGGCACCAGTTCAATCCCCGGCATGGGAAGATCCCACATGCTGAGGAGTGGCTAAGCCGCTGTGTCCAATTACGAGCCAGCGCTCTGGAGCACATGTGCCCAGAGTCGGTGCTCTGCAACGAGAGAGGCCACTGCGATGGGAGGCCCACACGTACCAAAGAATAAAGACGGATGAAAAATAAATGATGACTTAGAGGCAAAAAAAAAAAAAAAAATTAAAAAAAAAAAATTACTGGAGTGGGTTGCCATTTCTTTCTCCAGGGGATCATCCCAACCTAAGGATCGAACCCACGTCTCCTGCATTGCAGGTGGATTCTTTACCGCTGAGCCACCAGGAATTCCCCCAATTTCCTTGGTAATCCTATGCATTTTGTTATGTACATTTAAAAATACTTTCTTGAGAAAGGGTCCATAGGTTTTATCATTCTGCCAGTGAGGTACCATGGCATAAACAGTGAAAACTCCCTGTTTTAGGCTAACTTCAAGTCCATATTCTCCAGTGAGCTTCCGCTGACCACTCCAGTCTCTACACTTTTTTTTGGCCATGTCACGTGGCTTGTGGGATCTCAGCCCCTGAGATCTAACCAGGGCCCTGGCAACGAAAGCTTGAATTCTAACCACCAGACCGTCCGGGAATTCCCTTTAGCTTCTTCTTTAAGTGTGAGAGGGCCACCTTCTCAATCAGAAGAAGAGACGGGCTTGGGAGTAGGCAGCCCACCATTTTGCATGGAGCTTTGTTCAGGATGGCACTGCCTGACGGGCCTAGCCTCAGGATCCCACACGCTTTTCAGCCCAGGGCTCTGACTTCTGAGAAGGCCACTGTGTAAGGGCACAGAAGTGCCATCAGTCCTTGCTGCTGCTTAGACACTTCAGTCGTGTCCAACTCTGTGTGACCCCGTGGACTACAGCCCACCAGGCTCCTCTGCCCATGGCATTCTCCAGGCAAGAATACTGGAGTGGGCTGCCATGCCCTCCACCAGGGAGATCTTCCCAATCCAGGGATCAAACCCAGATCTCCTGCATTGCAGGCAGATTCCTTAGCATTGAGCCATCAGGGAAGCCCTTCCCACATACATATATTTGACATCCCCTGGACTGTAGCCCGCTAGGCTTCTCCATCCATGGAATTTTCCAGGCAATAATACTGGAGTGGGTGGCTATTTCCTTCTCCACATCAGTACTTGGACTGAAGACAAATGATGAGTCTCCTAATGACCACACTCACTGGCCTGCCTCAGACCTCCAGGGGGTGCCATCCTGATCTCCCACACATGACCCACCTCCTTGACCACGGGTGACTAAGCAGGGACAAACCTCTGATCCAAGCAAGGCCAATCAGAGCTGATGTCTGGCAGAAGCCTCACTGTGTCCTCTACCAGGAGGGAAAAAAGCAGAAACACCTCAAAAGGAAAAGGGATAAGCATCCAGAGAGAACTCGAGGGGCAAATAAACCCCTCTCAGGGACTCCTGAGGAAGACTCCTTAAGTTCTGTGGGCCAGCGTATCAATGTATTGCCACAGTAGACAGCCTGGGGTTTGCCTATGCTATCTTTCTCTCTTCACTATTTGCAGCCAAAGAGGTTCCATCAACCCCCAGAATCCTTACAGCTAGCCAACAAGTCCTGGTAGGCAAGAACTTTGATCCATTGCCTCTCTCACTCCTCCCCTTTGATCCGTAAAGCAGACCTCCGGCATCACCCCCATTTCGAAGATGGCAATAAGAGGCTGGGAGAGACGGAGGACATTTCTGGACTGTGGAGGGGCGTGGACGGTTAGTTTGGATGCCTGGCTCCATACCCTGTCTGGCCCCTGACAACCCCAGGCCAGCAGCGATGTCTGGATCAGCTCCAGAAGGATGTCGGGGTCCTGGTTTGGGATCCAGCTTAAGAGGCGACCTTTAGGACAAATGCTAAGGATTTCACCACTCCTTTAGCTCTCGAAGTCCCTGCTCACAAGTCCTATGCCCAGATCTGTCAACACGCTATTCTATCGAGTCCAACCCCGGGTCTCCCCAGTCCGCACACGTGCCGGTTCCGCTCCGCTGCACCATCCCCTTCCTGATCCAACCCATCTCCACCGGCTCAACTCTCCGTTCCCTGTTCGCGGCACCTCCCACGTGCTTCCCGCCGCCTGCAAGCCCCTTCTCCCCCGCCAGCCTTGCCACACGCTACTCCTAAGCCGCATTCTGATCGGTTTCCTCCACCCTCCCGTCACCTCCTCCAGCTTCTTGGCGTTCCCCGTGACAAACACGATCTTCTTCCCGGCCAAAGAGGCCGCCATGGTAATCCCCCGTACCCAGCCGGACCACCGGAAGTCCCTCTGTTTCGAGTCGCAGGCATTTCCGGCGGGCAGCGGAAGGGGACAAGCCGGTTTCCGACCTCTGGTCCCAGGACGTTAGGTCCTACTTTCTGTTGCGTGTCCAGAGCGGCGGCGGCGGCAGCCTGGGCACTTTTGTGCAGGAACGCTGTGCGCCCGGAATACTTGCTCAGACCACCAGTAGCATAGCGCCCTTTTTCGGATGAGCAGCCCGAGGCCCGGGGTAGAAAGGAGGAGGAGTTGGCCTCTCTATCGGAATTGCTGGGGTCTTCCGGACACTGGAGGTTGAGAGCGCCTAGACCAGCCCCTCCCGCCAAGGAGGGACTCCAGCCCCTCAAGGCAGAAGAAACTATTGTAACCACCCGCCCCACGCCTGCTGTCACGCCTCTTTGGGGCAGGGCCATCGAGGAAGCAAAGAACCCCTTTGTGCCTACCTCGAGGGCAGTGATGAACTGCCTAGGCTCTGGACGATTCGCCTTCACTGCGGGTACCTCTAAAACTGTCTGAGAACTATTTCCTTCAGGGCAAGGGCCCCCAAACCTGGGTCTTTATCCTGACCTTATCTTCAGCTTCCTTAGTTGCGCTACGCCTGTCAGCTCTGATCTATTTGACTGATTTTAAACTTGATACAGCCTTAATCTAGCCTGTTTTTTCATCCATCTCCCAGACTTGAGACTTAAGTATTTCACTTCCTTCATTATCGCATCCCTCCAGTCCCTTAAATCCATCATTCCTTCTCAGCCGCTATTCTATCGAGTCCAACCCCGGGTCTCCCCAGTCCGCACACGTGCCGGTTCCGCTCCGCTGCACCATCCCCTTCCTGATCCAACCCATCTCCACCGGCTCAACTCTCCGTTCCCTGTTCGCGGCACCTCCCACGTGCTTCCCGCCGCCTGCAAGCCCCTTCTCCCCCGCCAGCCTTGCCACACGCTACTCCTAAGCCGCATTCTGATCGGTTTCCTCCACCCTCCCGTCACCTCCTCCAGCTTCTTGGCGTTCCCCGTGACAAACACGATCTTCTTCCCGGCCAAAGAGGCCGCCATGGTAATCCCCCGTACCCAGCCGGACCACCGGAAGTCCCTCTGTTTCGAGTCGCAGGCATTTCCGGCGGGCAGCGGAAGGGGACAAGCCGGTTTCCGACCTCTGGTCCCAGGACGTTAGGTCCTACTTTCTGTTGCGTGTCCAGAGCGGCGGCGGCGGCAGCCTGGGCACTTTTGTGCAGGAACGCTGTGCGCCCGGAATACTTGCTCAGACCACCAGTAGCATAGCGCCCTTTTTCGGATGAGCAGCCCGAGGCCCCGGGGGTAGAAAGGAGGAGGAGTTGGCCTCTCTATCGGAATTGCTGGGGTCTTCCGGACACTGGAGGTTGAGAGCGCCTAGACCAGCCCCTCCCGCCAAGGAGGGACTCCAGCCCCTCAAGGCAGAAGAAACTATTGTAACCACCCGCCCCACGCCTGCTGTCACGCCTCTTTGGGGCAGGGCCATCGAGGAAGCAAAGAACCCCTTTGTGCCTACCTCGAGGGCAGTGATGAACTGCCTAGGCTCTGGACGATTCGCCTTCACTGCGGGTACCTCTAAAACTGTCTGAGAACTATTTCCTTCAGGGCAAGGGCCCCCAAACCTGGGTCTTTATCCTGACCTTATCTTCAGCTTCCTTAGTTGCGCTACGCCTGTCAGCTCTGATCTATTTGACTGATTTTAAACTTGATACAGCCTTAATCTAGCCTGTTTTTTCATCCATCTCCCAGACTTGAGACTTAAGTATTTCACTTCCTTCATTATCGCATCCCTCCAGTCCCTTAAATCCATCATTCCTTCTCAGCCAGATCTTTTCATCCCCAACACAAGAGAGTAGAGAGTGCCCTGTTAGACTCCCCTTACGATAGGCCTTGCTGACACCCACATCGGGCAATTCAGCTGTCTCTCTCCTTCATGGACTCAGTAGCCAAGGGTTAACAGTAAGGGAAGATTCAGGGCCAGCTCTACTCCTGGTGAGACAACTCCTGGCAGAGGAGTTACCGTAGGAAGTCTGGAGAACTTTCAATGCCTGGATGAGTTGTTTAATGTTAAAGACATCTGATGATCTCAATTATCAGAATTTTTTTTTTTAGTCCCAAGAATTTGTCTTCAGGGACTATGTTTCTTTAAAAACTCTTTTGCTCGGGGGCTTCCCTGGTGGTCCAGTGGGTAAGGACACCGCCTTGCAGTGCGAGGGGCGCCGGTTCCATCCCTGGCCTGGGAAGATCCCACGTGCCGCGGAGCTGCTGGACCGATGTGTCCAATTACCGTGCCGGAGTTCTGGAGCGCATGCGCCCAGAGCCGGTGCTCTGCAATGACAGAGGCCACCGCGATGGGAGGCCCACACGGGCTAAAGAACAAAAAGGATGGATGAAAATAGATAAATGAAGAACCAATAGAAGTGGCCCGCCTGCTCCCCTCCCTCCCCACCCCCCCCCCCACCAATAATAAATAAATAAATAAATCTTTAAAAAAAAAAAAAAAACCCTTTTGCTCAATGACTTACCGTAGTGGGAATATTGCACAGACCAGAAGGCATTACTGTGCAGGTGCTGAAGTTTCCATTCTACCATGTGATTCTACAGTATGATCCCTATCTACTAGGTATTTGTTAGGCATCTTGGAATTGACAAGAGAAGTAGTGGGTTAGATCGGGAAGTGGCTGCCCTCTGTCTATGCTGTGTGTCTTCCTCATGAAGTCATGGTGAATCTTCAGGGCAGTGAAGAGGTAACCTCCTCAGAAAAGCTGACTTCATTGACAGTTCAGTTACAATCGATTCCCCTTCCAGGGCAAGGGCCCCCAAACCTGGGTCTTTATCCTGACCTTATCTTCAGCTTCCTTAGTTGCGCTACGCCTGTCAGCTCTGATCTATTTGACTGATTTTAAACTTGATACAGCCTTAATCTAGCCTGTTTTTTCATCCATCTCCCAGACTTGAGACTTAAGTATTTCACTTCCTTCATTATCGCATCCCTCCAGTCCCTTAAATCCATCATTCCTTCTCAGCCAGATCTTTTCATCCCCAACACAAGAGAGTAGAGAGTGCCCTGTTAGACTCCCCTTACGATAGGCCTTGCTGACACCCACATCGGGCAATTCAGCTGTCTCTCTCCTTCATGGACTCAGTAGCCAAGGGTTAACAGTAAGGGAAGATTCAGGGCCAGCTCTACTCCTGGTGAGACAACTCCTGGCAGAGGAGTTACCGTAGGAAGTCTGGAGAACTTTCAATGCCTGGATGAGTTGTTTAATGTTAAAGACATCTGATGATCTCAATTATCAGAATTTTTTTTTTTTAGTCCCAAGAATTTGTCTTCAGGGACTATGTTTCTTTTTTTAAAAACTCTTTTGCTCGGGGGCTTCCCTGGTGGTCCAGTGGGTAAGGACACCGCCTTGCAGTGCGAGGGGCGCCGGTTCCATCCCTGGCCTGGGAAGATCCCACGTGCCGCGGAGCTGCTGGACCGATGTGTCCAATTACCGTGCCGGAGTTCTGGAGCGCATGCGCCCAGAGCCGGTGCTCTGCAATGACAGAGGCCACCGCGATGGGAGGCCCACACGGGCTAAAGAACAAAAAGGATGGATGAAAATAGATAAATGAAGAACCAATAGAAGTGGCCCGCCTGCTCCCCTCCCTCCCCACCCCACCCCCCACCAATAATAAATAAATAAATAAATCTTTAAAAAAAAAAAAAAAACCCTTTTGCTCAATGACTTACCGTAGTGGGAATATTGCACAGACCAGAAGGCATTACTGTGCAGGTGCTGAAGTTTCCATTCTACCATGTGATTCTACAGTATGATCCCTATCTACTAGGTATTTGTTAGGCATCTTGGAATTGACAAGAGAAGTAGTGGGTTAGATCGGGAAGTGGCTGCCCTCTGTCTATGCTGTGTGTCTTCCTCATGAAGTCATGGTGAATCTTCAGGGCAGTGAAGAGGTAACCTCCTCAGAAAAGCTGACTTCTTGACAGTTGACAGCTTCAGTTACAGCTTGAGGCTAGGAGGAGCTTGAGCATAGGCACCTGATGTACCACAGACAAGTACCATGTGGTGTGGTCAGCACAATGACCCTGGGAGTCCTGGAAGCTGAGAGACCACCTTGGTGGGTTGAGGACTCCTCAGCAAAATGTAGGAGCCCACAAATGGTTATTAAGCAGGGAGTATTGGAAATGAGTATTCACTCTTAGAGTGAGATGGACCTCACTCTAAATCTGATGGTCCCGGGGAATTCCTTGGTGGCCGGGGCCGGGCAGTTAGGACTCTGCGTTCATTGCTGAGGGCCCAGGAACTAAGATTCCACAAGTTAGTCAATCTGTCAATCAATCTGAAGGTGTTTGAGCACAAGAGCTTGGTGAGGAAGGAGAAGATAATGTGAATATCCAAAATTGTATACAAAAGTTTGTGAATGTGTCTTTAATCAGGATCCTTGGTTGCAAGTGACAGAAACTCTCTTAGACAGCAAAAAAGCAAAAAAGAGATGTGTGGATTGTTTTACTTAACCAATGAGCCAATGTATAAAGAGATAGGTTCTCAGCTGAAGAGAAAGGAAGGGTATTGCATTACTCATTGACTAAATGAACTTTGTTGAAAATAAAATATGTGGATTTTTGTTTCTTTAACTAGGAGTATTATGGAAAACTTCTGTGGAATTGCACTACCCTCACTGTGGGGGAAACCAAGTTAAGTGAAAATGGACAATCCTTGCTCTCAAAGGAGATTGTCAGCTCCTATCAATTCTACCTCTGAAATAGTTCTTTCTATTTTTAAAAAATATTTGAATGACTGTATGTATTTCTTTTGGGCCACTTTTATTCGTTTTTCATTTATTTATTTTCATCCATCTTTGTTCTTTGGCCTGTGTGGGTCTCTGGTTGCAGTGGCCGCTCCTGTAGCAGAGCACCAGCTCTGGGCTCTTGTGCTCCAGAGCACTGGCTGGTAATTGCACACACCGGTCCAGCCGCTTTGCGGCATGTGGGATCTTCCTGTGCCAGGGATCCAACCCGCGCCCCTTGCAGTGCAAGGCGGACTCTTTACCCACTGGGCCACCAGGGAAGCCCAGTGTGTATGTTTTTATTAAGCATTTATTTTTGTTTGGCCGCAATGGATCTTATTTGCAGTGCGTGAGATCTAGTTCCCTGACTAGGGATTTA
The DNA here is from genome assembly GCA_022376925.1 of Tragulus kanchil. NCBI lineage: Eukaryota > Metazoa > Chordata > Mammalia > Artiodactyla > Tragulidae > Tragulus > Tragulus kanchil. The sequence continues at coordinate 38,520,099 of JAIOJX010000031.1, read as the reverse complement.
ACCCAGGTCCCTTGCATTGGGAGTACAGAGTCCTACCCACTGAACCACCAGGAGAGAAGTCCCTCTGGTACTGTTTACCGTTTTGAAAATATACATAGGTTCAATCCCTGGTCTGGGAACTGAAATCCCACAAGCTGTGCCGCAAGACCTAAAAAAAAAAAATCATAAAGTATATGTATGCATAACTGTGTCACTGCTGTAGAGCAGATTGATTAAATGGGGAAAAAATTAGAGCCCGTACGTTTAGCGTGAGGCCTGGGCGGGTCCAGAGGTGGGCGGAGCCTAGAATAGGAAATGGGAGGGGCCACGGGGCGTTGGGCGGGGCCTGGAAGATCCCGCGTTTCAAGGGGGACGGGCTGTTTCCACCTGGAAGCCATCGTCATGGTGGCTCCCGTGGTGTACTTGATGGTGGCGGCTCTGCTTGTCGGGCTTATCCTCTTCCTGACTCGCAGCCGGGGCCGGGCGGCAGCAGGTAGGAGATGCCGCTGCGCTAGGGCCGGTGGGGCCTCGCGTTCTCTTGACTCCCGAGCCTCTGTAGGCCGGGGAGCCGCGGCTTCTGCGCATGCTCCGGCTTGCCGGCCTGGTCTGAGCCTCTCTCCGAGTCTTCCGCCTCCGGCAGGCCGAGAGCCCGAGCTTACGTGCTCAAAGCCGGGATCCGCAATGGAAGATCCAGCTCGCGAACCGAGCGGCGGGGTCGCTACACTTCTCTCCTTGCCCCAGAAGAGAGCGTCACCTCGTCTCCTCCCGTCTTGGCACTCCGTGAGGGCCAGGCCCCTCGCTGCGTCCGCTGAGGGATCTCGCAGGGGTTTCCATCACTCGAGGCTAGGTCCAGAGCAGCTGAGGAGAAGGGGGCACCTCAGTGTTTTCTACCTATCCGCGAGCTGAAAAGAGCATGAGATGGCCCCTGGAAGCTCTCTCCTTACCCCTCAAGAGCACTCATGTCCCCATGCACCCTCCTCCCTGTTTTGTCACCAGCCGGAAAGACCATGTCATCTGCCAGGGCACAAAACAGATACACCTGTCACCCTCCATCCTGCCCTCCTCCCCTTCATTTCTTACCAGCGTATGCGTTTGTGTATATGTCTCCGAGCGTCCACCAGGGGCAGCGGAGAGAAAAGCAAATAGGGATTAGGGTCCAGAGCTGCTAGACCCCAGGGGAGAGAGTAGGGCAAATAGCCAACACATCTTTCTGGGAGGAGAGACTCAGCCCTCGGGTCTGCTCTCTGATTAGGGTTTCAGATAAAACCGCGGCAGGTGGTGGTAGGCAAAATATAAATGCAGTCCTGCTGCATCTCATTCAGATGAGATCTGGAGAGGTCAAAGTGGGCTTCCTTAAAGTGGAGCTTCAGCTCCATCTGGTAGAGTGCTAGTGTCCTGAGGGGTCAGCTGGAAAGGTGGGGCCTTGAGAGGAAAGAAGTATCAACACGGGTGGGAGGGAAGGGATGATCTTGCAACACAGGACCATGTGGATTTGGGTCATGAAAAGCCTCCACAGTCAGACTGAGAAATGAAGACTTTGTGCTGTGGCCAGCAGAAACCTGGAGGAAATTGAGCAGAGCAGGGTGAGGCTTCCCGGATGCTGTTCCACTCCTGCAATGAGCTGCCGGACAGAATCATGGAGCTTTTTCCTACAGGTGTCCAAGAGCCTTTGCACAATGAAGAGCCAGCAGTAGCAGGCCGAGCAGCTCGGTCTCAGCCCCTGGAGTCCGAGGAACAGAGAGCTGGGGGCCGGCCCCGGCGCCGGAGAGACCTGGGCAGCCGCTTGCAGGCCCAGCGTCGAGCCCAGCGGGTGGCCTGGGCTGATGAGAATGAGGAGGAGGCCATCATCCAAGGTGAGATGGGCCCAGCCTGGGGAGGAAGGGGCCTGGGTTAAAGGGTGAGTTGACTCCCCAGAGCTAGGCAAGAAGAGTGGGGTGTGAAGCTGTAGTGTTGGAGGAATGTCTGAGAATCATAGGATGTGGTTACAGGAGACTTTGTTGCTGTTTAGTCGCTAAGTCATACCTGACTCTTTGGGAACCCCATGGACTGTAGACCAGGCTCCTCTGTCCATGGAATTTTCCAGGCAAGAATACTGGAGTGGGTTGGCGTTTCCTCTTCCAGGAGATCTTCCCAACCCGGGGACTAAACTCATGTCTCTGCATTGGCAGGTAGATTTTTTTTTTTTAATGCACCTCTGGTTTTTTGGTTTTTGGTTTTTTTGATCTCTTTTATTGGTTTTTCATTTGCTTATTTTTCATCCATTTATTTATTCTTTGGCCTGTGTGGTCCTCCCATTGCAGTGGCCTCTCTTGTTGCAGAGCACAGGCTCTGGGCGCATGTGCTCCAGAGTGCTGGCTCTAATTGGACACACCCATCCAGCCACTTTGTGGCACGTGGGATCTTCTGGGGCCAGGGATTGAACCGGTGCCCTTTGTGTTGCATGGTGGAGTCTTTACCCACTGGACCACCAGGGAAGCCCCATGAAGATTTTTTTTTTTTTTTTTAACCAGAGAAGCCTCTAGGGGAGACTTAGGACCCAGCCTTCGGTCCTGGGGTCTAGCAGCTTTGGACCCTAATCCCAGTGCCATTGGCCTCTCAGTGTCCATAGAGGAGGGCAGGAGTCTTTAGACTGACCTAGAGCATTCTTCAGTCCACTGCTTCTACTCCACCACTCTTCCTTGTGGGGGCACACTCATTCCCTGAGGGCTTCACTCAAGGGTTCGAGTGCTCTCTCCAAGGCCATGCAGCATCTAAAATTATCATCTGTTTTCTTGCCCTGTGGTTCCCTCACCCCTCTTCCAAACCTAACACATACACCCCAGATGAATTTCAGCATGGCAGAGGCTTCTAGAGGGTGGAGCTGGGCTAGTGGATTTGTAAGTGAGTGGAAGGAGCTCGCCCTTGAGGAGAAGGACAAGGGATAGGGTGGACTCATCATGATCAGTGCTCCACAGCCAGGACATGAAGTGTCTTTTTTCTCTGACCATACTCAGCCCAAGAGGAAGAAGACATAGAGAAGCCAGTGGAAACTCACTTGTCAGGGAAAATTGGAGCCAAGAAACTACGGAAGCTGGAGGAGAAGCAAGCACGAAAAGCCCAGCGTGAGGCAAGCAGGAGGGATGTGATGCAGCCCTGAGAAATGGGAAAGGACCCTGCCTTCCCAGTGTCCCTCATGCTGCACGGGTTTTTGATGCTTGCCTGGCTCTGCCCCCTGCCACCATGGTCTGTAGCCTGGCCTGGCCTGTTTGGGAGGTGGGCAGACTCTGGCTGGAGGTGGAGATGTGCCCCCATGAAAGCCTTTCTCCAGGCAGAGGAAGCTGAGCGTGAGGAGAGGAAACGCCTTGAGTCACAGCGGGAGGCAGAGTGGAAGAAGGAGGAGGAGAGGCTTCGCCTGGAGGAGGAACAGAAGGTGAGCCAGGCCCCACATCCTGGCTTCTGACAGCTGCCCAGGCAGCCTGGCTTCCTGTTTGTGTGTACACGTGCGTGTGTGTGCTCAGTTGTGTCCAGCTGTTTGTAACCTCATGGACTGTAGTCCGCCAGGCTCCTCTGTCCACGGAATTATCCAGGCAAGAATACTGGAGCAGGTTGCCGTTTCCTCCTTTAGGGGATCTTCCCAAGCCAGGGAACCTGCGTTTCCTGCGTTGACAGGTGGCTTCTTTACCACTACCACCACCTGGAAAGCCCTCTTGCTTCCCTGTGCTGCTTCCCAACACCTTCAGCCTAGAAGTGGGGCCTTGAGCCACATGCAGGCCCTGATTTATTTGGGTCCTGTGCTCCAGGTGCAGCTTCTGTAAAGCTGCTGCTGGAAAGTGAGCTTGAGACTGAAATTCTGTGCATGTGATTTCTTGAACACACCTGAAGTATTTGAAAAATATTGAGACGGAGTGGCTCCAGCAGGATGAGGAAGAAGGAAAGGGGAGAGAGAGACGAGGTGGGGCTGGAGATCCTGAATCCTAAGGGCCTTCTGGCTGTTAAAGGACATTGTAAGAGTTGGTGGATCACATCTCTACCAGGTAGAGATAGCCTGTTCAGGGCTACCATAAAGATGTGGGGTATATAGGGTGAGAGCCAGGGCTGCCCAGCTGGGAAGAGCCCATAGCCTGGTACCTTTGGCCTCTGACTGGTCCTACTGTTCAGGGACACTGGGTAGCAGAAAACCCGGCTATGGGTGCTGTAGCACATGGGCTGGAACACAGCACAGAGTTTCATTGTTGTTCATGTCCAGCTATTTGCATGCCTGTTGACGGCAGCGTGCCGAGCTCCTCTGTCCTCCACTATCTACCAGAGTTTACTGACGTTCATGTCCATTGAGTCGGAGATGCTGTCTGAGCATCTCATCCTCTGCCACCCCCTTCTCCTTTGCCTTCAGTCTTTCCCAGCCTCAGAGTTTACCCTTCTGAATATTGACCCTAATGATGCACGTTAAGTATTCTGGTGCTCTTCTCCCCTGCACCCCAATTCCCTTACTATTAACATCATATCTTACTGTGGTATATTTCTTACAACTAATAGTAATATGTTATTATTAAGTGAACTTGACACATTATTGGGATTGCATTAGTTTTTCCCAAGTGTGCTTTTTCTTTTCTAGGGTCCCATCCAGGATACCGCATTACATTTAGTTGTCATGTTTCCTTAGGTTCCTCTGGGTTGTGACAGTTTTTCAGACTTTCCTTGATTTCTTTTCTTTCTTTGCTTTTGATGACAGTTTTGAAAACTGTTGGGCACATATTTTGTAAAATGTCCCTCTGTTTGCATTTGGTTTATGTTATTGTCAAGGTTAGACGGGGGCTCATGGGTTTCTGGAGGTGGGGGGAGACCACAGATGAAGGGCCATCGTCAATACAATGTATTAGGGTCTCATGTTGTCACCTTGACTTGTCACTTGTATGTTGACCTTGATCACCTGGCAAAGGTTACTTTGCCGGATTTCTCCACTTGCCATGCTTCTTGGTAAACCAGCCCACACATAAGCAGTAGGGAGTTCTACTCCATCTCCTAAAGAGGAGAGTATTTATGTCAATAATTTGGAATTCATATGGAATTTGAAATTCATTTGTACGGATTTTTCTTTATTTGTTCAACTGTTTATGTGTATCCACATGGACTTTTCAGGAAGAAGGGGGCTGAGCAGCCTGTGTCTGGGAGTTGGTAGAACTGACTGAGAAGAGGAATCCTGCTGTTTGGCTTAGAGACCAGAGGGATCGAAGTGTTGAAGGAGCTCTGTCCCTGAGAAAGCTCAGTTGCATCCCTTGAGGGAGCAGCAAGGACCAAAACAGAACTGGGTGCTGTCTGTCTGAGTCTTGCCTTCTCTTGTCCACAGGAGGAGGAGCAGAGGAAGGCCCAGGAGGAGCAGGCCCAGCGGTATCTACCAGAGTTTACTGACGTTCATGTCCATTGAGTCGGAGATGCTGTCTGAGCATCTCATCCTCTGCCACCCCCTTCTCCTTTGCCTTCAGTCTTTCCCAGCCTCAGAGTTTACCCTTCTGAATATTGACCCTAATGATGCACGTTAAGTATTCTGGTGCTCTTCTCCCCTGCACCCCAATTCCCTTACTATTAACATCATATCTTACTGTGGTATATTTCTTACAACTAATAGTAATATGTTATTATTAAGTGAACTTGACACATTATTGGGATTGCATTAGTTTTTCCCAAGTGTGCTTTTTCTTTTCTAGGGTCCCATCCAGGATACCGCATTACATTTAGTTGTCATGTTTCCTTAGGTTCCTCTGGGTTGTGACAGTTTTCAGACTTTCCTTGATTTCTTTTCTTTCTTTGCTTTTGATGACAGTTTTGAAAACTGTTGGGCACATATTTTGTAAAATGTCCCTCTGTTTGCATTTGGTTTATGTTATTGTCAAGGTTAGACGGGGGCTCATGGGTTTCTGGAGGTGGGGGGAGACCACAGATGAAGGGCCATCGTCAATACAATGTATTAGGGTCTCATGTTGTCACCTTGACTTGTCACTTGTATGTTGACCTTGATCACCTGGCAAAGGTTACTTTGCCGGATTTCTCCACTTGCCATGCTTCTTGGTAAACCAGCCCACACATAAGCAGTAGGGAGTTCTACTCCATCTCCTAAAGAGGAGAGTATTTATGTCAATAATTTGGAATTCATATGGAATTTGAAATTCATTTGTACGGATTTTTCTTTATTTGTTCAACTGTTTATGTGTATCCACATGGACTTTTCAGGAAGAAGGGGGCTGAGCAGCCTGTGTCTGGGAGTTGGTAGAACTGACTGAGAAGAGGAATCCTGCTGTTTGGCTTAGAGACCAGAGGGATCGAAGTGTTGAAGGAGCTCTGTCCCTGAGAAAGCTCAGTTGCATCCCTTGAGGGAGCAGCAAGGACCAAAACAGAACTGGGTGCTGTCTGTCTGAGTCTTGCCTTCTCTTGTCCACAGGAGGAGGAGCAGAGGAAGGCCCAGGAGGAGCAGGCCCAGCGGGAGCATGAGGAGTATCTGAAGTTGAAGGAAACCTTCGTGGTGGAAGAGGAGGGTGTGGGCGAGACCATGACGGAGGAGCAGGTGGGCCCACCACACCTGGGAGACCTTCCCTGTGCCCAAAAAAGGCTGGCCACCCCCGTCTCGGACATCCTGAGGCTCCTCGCCTGCTTCCCCAGTCAGGCGGTGAGAGGCGGGTGGGCATCAGATTGAGCAGGCTCGGGTGGCCAAGCCCTTGTCTTCAGGAGAGCTGGTGCCTCGGTCCCCTCACCGCAGGAGGCTCCGCTGCTTTATTGGTGGTTGGACGGTGCTCGGGCAGGGAAGGCATGTGGCACTCAGGTGGGCAGGTGGGTGGGCACAGACCCCTGTGGCCCCTGCCAGGGAGACACTCATCTTGATGTCTCTGCTCTTCTAGTCCCATAGCTTCCTGGCTGAGTTCATCAACTACATCAAGGTAAGAGCTGCGGAGCAGAAGCTGGTTGTCAGCTGCCTGCTTCTTGGGTGCATGCTGGGTGCATCTTCAGGGCCTGGAGGGCGTAGACCCAAGCAGGGGCTGCAGGCATTTCACTCAAGCTTGGGCAGGTGGGCCTGCTGGGGTCCTGGCCAGGAGCGTCACTTCTCCTCTGACCCCAGAGGTGGAGAAGGACCTCGTCTGTGCGGGAAGCGCGAGCCTGTGATCGCTTCCTCATGCACAGGGTTTGACAGTTTCCCTGCTCTTCAGACCCCACGCTCAGTGAGTCACTGTGTTTTCAAGTTTCTTCACATGTGTTTTCTGCCAGTTCTGTGAGACTGAGGTGAAGCCGCATGCCCTGCCATGTGTTCCTGAGCAGGAACTTGGGTCTTCCAGGGGAGACAGGAGGAAGTTTCCTTTGGAATCTGGGGCAGGGCAGCAGATGTGCCCCCTTCTGTCTGCTGCTGCAGCGCAGGCCTCCTAGATGTTGCTCCGGTTGCATAAGCATATCCTGCTCTGCTTTGCTGCTAAGCAACTTCTCTTGTCCACAGGAGGAGGAGCAGAGGAAGGCCCAGGAGGAGCAGGCCCAGCGGGAGCATGAGGAGTATCTGAAGTTGAAGGAAACCTTCGTGGTGGAAGAGGAGGGTGTGGGCGAGACCATGACGGAGGAGCAGGTGGGCCCACCACACCTGGGAGACCTTCCCTGTGCCCAAAAAAGGCTGGCCACCCCCGTCTCGGACATCCTGAGGCTCCTCGCCTGCTTCCCCAGTCAGGCGGTGAGAGGCGGGTGGGCATCAGATTGAGCAGGCTCGGGTGGCCAAGCCCTTGTCTTCAGGAGAGCTGGTGCCTCGGTCCCCTCACCGCAGGAGGCTCCGCTGCTTTATTGGTGGTTGGACGGTGCTCGGGCAGGGAAGGCATGTGGCACTCAGGTGGGCAGGTGGGTGGGCACAGACCCCTGTGGCCCCTGCCAGGGAGACACTCATCTTGATGTCTCTGCTCTTCTAGTCCCATAGCTTCCTGGCTGAGTTCATCAACTACATCAAGGTAAGAGCTGCGGAGCAGAAGCTGGTTGTCAGCTGCCTGCTTCTTGGGTGCATGCTGGGTGCATCTTCAGGGCGTGGGGCGAGACCCAAGCAGGGGCTGCAGGCATTTCACTCAAGCTTGGGCAGGTGGGCCTGCTGGGGTCCTGGCCAGGAGCGTCACTTCTCCTCTGACCCCAGAGGTGGAGAAGGACCTCGTCTGTGCGGGAAGCGCGAGCCTGTGATCGCTTCCTCATGCACAGGGTTTGACAGTTTCCCTGCTCTTCAGACCCCACGCTCAGTGAGTCACTGTGTTTTCAAGTTTCTTCACATGTGTTTTCTGCCAGTTCTGTGAGACTGAGGTGAAGCCGCATGCCCTGCCATGTGTTCCTGAGCAGGAACTTGGGTCTTCCAGGGGAGACAGGAGGAAGTTTCCTTTGGAATCTGGGGCAGGGCAGCAGATGTGCCCCCTTCTGTCTGCTGCTGCAGCGCAGGCCTCCTAGATGTTGCTCCGGTTGCATAAGCATATCCTGCTCTGCTTTGCTGCTAAGCAACTTCTCTCCCACAAAGGATGCGATGAGGGGAGAGGTTTTCAAGTGTAGCTCAGGGGTGCAGAGGCGGCTGAGGGAAGGAGTACAGAGGGAACGGAGGCGGTGGTGGGGGTGGTGCTAGGGGTGCCAAGAAGCTGGGGCTTGCATAATCCCCGCCCCACCTCTCCCAGAAGAGAGCAGGGTTTAGACACTTGCCAGCTGCAAGGGGCTGGGCTCACAACCCAGAGGTTGGGAGTTCCTGAGAGGGAGAAGGCTATGACCATCCCTCTCTGATAGAGTCCATCTTCCACCTTGGCACTCCTGATTGAGGCTGCCACCCTGGGCAGGATGTCACACTTTCCTCCTGCTGTAGGGAGCCTCTCATCCCCACCTACTCAGTGGGCAGCAGCAACGTAGTCCTGAGTGTCTCCTCCAAGAACCCTTCCACGTCAGCTTCCGTCCTGCCCCCACAAGTCAGAGACCTGAGCAAAGGCCCCAGGGCAGTTCCAGCGCTTGCTGTCAGCTGCTCTCTGGAGGGGCTGTTTTCTGGCGGTTCTCCAAACTCTTGGAGTTTAGACGTTTCTCCGCCTATGCTAACAATTGTCCAGAGCTCCTATCTTTGGGGAGAAGGATTTCCAAAACTCAGTCTGCCCACCTTCCTCTTGGCTTAAGGGGATGGGCCCTTTCGTCTTAGGGTTTCAGAATGGGAGGGTCATTTCTGTGCCCAGCAGTTATGTGAGGCACAGCCATGACTTGGTCTTGTCAGTCCACTCTCCCTTCTGATTGGGGCTGGCTTGGTTGATTGGTTGGTTGTTTCCAAATATACTCTTGTCCCCAACAGGGCCTCAGACCAGATTTTCCAGGACCACCTGGGGGGACTCCATATTTCTTCTCTGAGCTGTCACCGGGGGCCGAGTACCCACTCCCTGTTTTGTAGGTTGAGGCCAGCTTTCTTCACATGTGTTTTCTGCCAGTTCTGTGAGACTGAGGTGAAGCCGCATGCCCTGCCATGTGTTCCTGAGCAGGAACTTGGGTCTTCCAGGGGAGACAGGAGGAAGTTTCCTTTGGAATCTGGGGCAGGGCAGCAGATGTGCCCCCTTCTGTCTGCTGCTGCAGCGCAGGCCTCCTAGATGTTGCTCCGGTTGCATAAGCATATCCTGCTCTGCTTTGCTGCTAAGCAACTTCTCTCCCACAAAGGATGCGATGAGGGGAGAGGTTTTCAAGTGTAGCTCAGGGGTGCAGAGGCGGCTGAGGGAAGGAGTACAGAGGGAACGGAGGCGGTGGTGGGGGTGGTGCTAGGGGTGCCAAGAAGCTGGGGCTTGCATAATCCCCGCCCCACCTCTCCCAGAAGAGAGCAGGGTTTAGACACTTGCCAGCTGCAAGGGGCTGGGCTCACAACCCAGAGGTTGGGAGTTCCTGAGAGGGAGAAGGCTATGACCATCCCTCTCTGATAGAGTCCATCTTCCACCTTGGCACTCCTGATTGAGGCTGCCACCCTGGGCAGGATGTCACACTTTCCTCCTGCTGTAGGGAGCCTCTCATCCCCACCTACTCAGTGGGCAGCAGCAACGTAGTCCTGAGTGTCTCCTCCAAGAACCCTTCCTACGTCAGCTTCCGTCCTGCCCCCCACAAGTCAGAGACCTGAGCAAAGGCCCCCAGGGCAGTTCCAGCGCTTGCTGTCAGCTGCTCTCTGGAGGGGCTGTTTTCTGGCGGTTCTCCAAACTCTTGGAGTTTAGACGTTTCTCCGCCTATGCTAACAATTGTCCAGAGCTCCTATCTTTGGGGAGAAGGATTTCCAAAACTCAGTCTGCCCACCTTCCTCTTGGCTTAAGGGGATGGGCCCTTTCGTCTTAGGGTTTCAGAATGGGAGGGTCATTTCTGTGCCCAGCAGTTATGTGAGGCACAGCCATGACTTGGTCTTGTCAGTCCACTCTCCCTTCTGATTGGGGCTGGCTTGGTTGATTGGTTGGTTGTTTCCAAATATACTCTTGTCCCCAACAGGGCCTCAGACCAGATTTTCCAGGACCACCTGGGGGGACTCCATATTTCTTCTCTGAGCTGTCACCGGGGGCCGAGTACCCACTCCCTGTTTTGTAGGTTGAGGCCAGCTGGCCAGGTCACCTGGTGCAGGCTCATGCCCTGGCCCAACTGCCGTTCCCTTACCTCCCTGCTCACATATTCTGTTTGGCATTTCGAGCAGTCTCATGCCATCTGCAGCTGGGGAGGTGCCACGTGTCACTCCTCCCCCAGCTCATTTGCTGTGGAAGATTCTCAGAAAGACAGAAGCCCGCCTTCTCCCAAGTCATGTGCTTGTTGTTTGTGGGGGAGGCGGGGCAGATGCAGGTAGGACCCAGCCGTGGACCCTCAGCTGCACCCCTGGGAACAGAAGTTCCTTCTGAGAGTGTGAGGGAAGCACGTAATACATGGCTGTGTATGGAAAGCACCCACTGGTGTGAAGAGGATGGGTGACAGGAAGTACAGGCATGGCGGCGTGGTGGTGCTCTCCAGCGAGCAGTGAGGCAAGAGTGAGCTCCTCCCGATGCCCTGGCTTATTGGGGCCTTTTATGTGCTGTTCTCCCCCTTCTCACCTTCTCCCTGACAGGGCTGCGAGCCATGTCTCACTCAACATTGCTTCTCCCACACCTTCCCAGTGCCTGGTCCTGGCAAACACAAGTCCTAGAAAAGACTTTTTTTTTAAATTGTTTTTTGTGGCCATCATCCCTCCCCTTCATATCTATGGTGTTTCCCTTTGCAACCTGTCCAAGATGTTAGAAAGACACATGATTGCAAAGGAGAAGCCGGCCACTGTGCTTGGTTCCCCAGGTGAGTTTCTGTCTCAGGGTGGTCCTCAGTGGAAGGACCTCGGGGGCAGATGTCTGCCTGCGAGCAAGGGAGCAGGAGAGTTTATGAATGTGTATGTCTCTCTCTATGGGTGACTCGGAGAGTGGGTGAGCAGCGTGTGAAGGAACAAGGTTCTCCCGCAGTGTGTAGGATCAGCACAGTGTTTGTCCAGCCGCCCAGAACAGAGCAGATGAGTACGCCAGCTTCAGAAGGTTCCAGTGCTGAAAAGGATTTGCCCAGGCTCAACCTTGAGCCTTTTCCTCCCTTTGTTTGTAGCAGTCCAAGGTTGTGCTCTTGGAAGACCTGGCTTCCCACGTGGGCCTACGGACTCAGGTAAGCCCTACAAGGTGGCCTGTTACGTGGAGTGTGGCCATGGTGTGTGGGGGGGTGTGGCTGCCAGAGAGGGCCTGCCCTAAAGATGAAGTGCCCCTTCTACCCTGCCCCCAGCTGAGAGTGAGAAGACTGTAAGGATTTCTTGGCACCTCAGGCATCCTGCCTTTCTAACTAGTTGGAAAACAGGCAGAAAGAAAAAAGAAAACGGACTGAACGCCTTCACTCCTGCATCCCAAATCCAGTTGCCTAGACAGCTTTCTTACAATGGGCCTTACCAGCCCTCTCAGCCAAATGTCACCACTTCTCTTCTGTTTGGAAGAGAGCCTCTCTTGGGGGAGTGGGTCCTGCCAGACCCCAGGACCAGAGCCCCTTCTCTCCAGGTCCCTCCAGAGGAGAAACATGGAGTCACAGTGCAGGGTGGCCGTGAGAAGGAGAGGAGGCGATTTGGCTGTGGTGGGAGGGAGGTTGCAGGAACCTCTTCTGGGGAGGCAGCGCCTGTCCCTGCTCTGAGAACTGTTCTCCTCACAGGACACCATAAACCGCATCCAGGACCTGCTGGCCGAGGGGACTCTTACAGGTGAGAAGATGAAAGTCAGTCACTGTGGGGACTGTCTAGCCATGTGGGGCGACGGAGACTTATTGCCGAGCTAGGATGGGCACCCTGGGTCGAGGAGCAGTGTGTAAGGAGGGGCCCTGAGGAGCAGGTGCAATTGAACAAGGAGGAGGCCAAGGCCTCAGAATGGCTTTGGGTGACGAGGCCAGGCAAGGAAGCCTGGTTTGAATCACCAAGATTGGATCCAGCTGGGAACGGCTGAGCAGGCGGACAGCAGGGTGGGTGGGCCGGTGGGAATCCTCAGTCCAGGGTGCAGGGCTCCGCACTACAACCTGCGTGTCCCCACAGGTGTGATTGACGACCGGGGCAAGTTCATCTACATAACCCCAGAGGAACTGGCTGCGGTGGCTAACTACATCCGACAGCGGGGCCGGGTGTCCATCACTGAGCTTGCCCAGGCCAGCAACTCCCTCATCGCCTGGGGCCGGGAGACCCCTGCCCAGGCCCCAGCCTGACCTGACCCTTCCCTCTTGGACTAAGAGCTGGCATCACCTACCTGGCCATACATCTTTGTTTGTCCCCACCATCTTGGGGCAGATGGAGTGTGACCAGGCAGTTATAGATTAAAGGGCTATAAGCACTTGTGAGCTTGGTGTGGCTTGGTGTGGCAGAAGGCCTGGCCTGGGGTGCCGGGTAAGCTGGTGAAAATCTCTGCCTTGGAATATATCTTGAGGGTGGGGTCCTTTGGAGGCAGGTGCAAGTTCCCTTGTTATGCATTCATTCAGAAAAATTCAGCACTTTCTCTGGTCCTTTATGCCCCCAAGCCTAGCCCCCAGTGCCTGGGTGAGGTCTTCGTCCCCACTCCCCCAGCTTACCAGAGCCACCGTGGGAAGTCTCTTGGGCCACATCTACCCAAATTGAGGAAGGAGTTCTCACCATAAAGAGAGGACCCTTATGAAGAAGAGTTAATGAGAAGTGCCATGGGTAGAGTCCTGGACATCTGTCTTAAGAGGGAGGGAAGGGAGGTCAGGGAGGAGAGAGGCTGGGCCAGCTGCCTGTGGGACAGGGAGCAGAAAGGGGAAGACCTGCTTGAGCTGGATAGAATTGCGCAGTGGAGGGACTTCGCTTCATATAGGACTTCACATGAATTCAGCTGTACCTTCTAGACAAAAAGTTTAAATGGTGCGAGTGTTTCCACCCACTGGTGGATATAAGGACCATATGTTCGGGAGTGGCTGTCTCCCACAGGTCAGTCACTGGTTCCTGTGGGCTGTTCATGGCATGCGCTTCCTGCTGTGCTCAGAGTGAGGCATGTATTTAAATGTGTGGGTTTTTTTTAATGCAACATGGCCCCTAAACACAACCACCTACTTCCTCTGGTGCCTGGTGGAGGAGGAGGCAGCTTTCTGTTCCTGTCCAGGAGGAAACTATGTAGATGATGATGGAGAGATAGGGCGTCAGGCTCCAGAACGGACCCTTCCTGAGGACTTATCCAGGGTGATTTTGACTCATTTGATACTGTAAGCAAAGACTATAGAACCGAAGTTCCAGGTAACGTGGGACTGCCACTTCTGTCAGCAATGGGCGCTTGAAGTCACCCGCAGCTGAGAAGGGCCGCCTGCATTGTTTGAAAGGCCATTTGGGTGCCCACCATCTAGGAAGGAGGAAGAACTAGACTCAGATCATCGCAGTGTGAGACAGACAAAATCCAAAGGGAAAAGAGGAGCTGGCTTACATTTAAGAACATGGTGTTCAGCCCTGGCTACTCATTGGAATCACCTGAAGAGTTTACCACCCTGTCAGGCCAGGCTGTAGCCCAGACCAGTTTAATCAGAATCTCCGAGGGTGGGGTCCAGGGAGCATCAGGAAGAGGTTCCAGTTGGGTAGTCCAAGTTGAGAACTGGTGAAGGAGATGGGGGTGGGTGGAAAGGCAAGCTGTCGAGTTACAAGTCATTAAAATCTCCAGTGGAAGGGGCTTCCATCCTTTCCCACCATCCTTTCCCATCCATCCATCCTTTCCCATCCATCCATCCTTTCCCATCCATCCTTGTGGGGCTTCCCTGGTGGTCCAGTGGGTAAGAACACCACCTTGCACTGCAAGAAAGACCAATAGAAGTGGCCTGCCCGCCCCACTCCCTCCCCAACCCGCCCCCTCCCCCGCAAAAAGAGTGAAATTATTTAATGCTGACTATGAATGAGGCAGGTTCCTCAGGGAACCACAGTCAGTAAAATGTGACCCCATCCACCAGTGGCAGCAGGGCAGTGCTATTAATATAATAGGGAGACTCGATTATCCAGCCAACAGGTGCACGGCCTGTAATCGCAATTTGAGGCCTGGGCTGAGGGAAGGCTAGGTGTATAGAATGTAAAGGTTTATGGTTCGCTGAGGGGCATGGAGTATTGGGTGGAGGAAAGAAAAGTGTTAGTCACTCAGTCATGTCCAACTCTTTGCAACCCCCTGGACTGTAGCCTTCCAGGCTCCTCTGTACATGGGATTCTCCAAGCAAGAACACTGAGGTGGGGGCAAAGGTGAGAGAGGGTATAAAAGGAGCTTGGGGCTCAACTGGGAAGGGTGGTGAATGCTGAGCCCAGAGATTTGAGCTGTATTTGGTAAAGGGTTGGGAGAGGGGATGTTTAATTAGTGCTTTAAATCATTAACTCATTTCTTAAGCCTTCTTTGCAATCTTTGTATGCCACAGAGCTTTGTTACTCTGTCACCTCTACACCCCCATTGTACTGCTAAGGATACCGCAGCAAGCCTTCACAAGTGCGTGCCCCAAACACTTCCAGTCCTAAGTCCTGGCCCCAAGATTGGAGATAACTATTCCACCAAGGCTGTGTTTTTCAAACTCTTTTGATGGTATCTCTTACTAAGAAAACTATTCAGGACTTGGTACACGTGTGTATGCATATATATAGATGATGAGCTGACATTTTGCAGTAATTAATCTGCTTATCATTATTTGATGCACGTTGGTATTTGTTTCTCTGTTCTTCTCTGTCTTTATTAAAAATTTTGGCCACCCCACACCCCCACACCTGTGGGATCTCAGTTCCCTGACCAAGAACTGATTCTGGGCCATAGCAGAGAAAGCCTGGAATCCCAACTGCTAGACCACCAGGGAGCTCTGTATTTCTCAATTCTGTTTCACTGCTGGTGGTGACTAAATGATTGTGTAGCTCTTCAGAGATCTTGACCTATAGTTTGAAAAACAGGGTTCTAAGGAGCTTTTTGTAATGACAGGGCCAAGCACAGTATCTGAGTGAAGAGTCGCATATCATATATAACCTTTAGTAGTCACAGAGTTGTACCAAAAACAGGGTAGACACAGAGGGGACATTGAAAAATTTTTTTATTTGGTTTAGTCTGATACCATACATAATTTTTGACTGGTTAATGCAGTATTTTACTACTCATTAAAGGTAAATGTGTAAAGAAACCTCCTAAGAGAATGTACCAAATACTGATACCATTACGCTGTTTGTTTAAATATAAACCCTTTGCATATAACCGGTTAGATTTATTCTAACCAAGTAACTGTAGTTATTTTAACTTTCTTATATGATTTTGGAATTTGGCTTAAATTTCTAAAATTATACAGAAAAACACATCGATTATCGTCATACCAAAACTAAAACTAGATATGTTCCAACAGTACCATAATTGAGTGAGTGAGATGAATACTTTTGTTGTTTTATTTTCCTTCATTTCTCTTCAATGTAGTAAATCATGACAACTGTCTTGATACCTTTTTAGTTTGTACATATTGGATACATGGGAAATATGGGCCCTGAAGGCAGTTATTAAAAATTTCGTTTAACCACCTCTCAAGCCTTCTTTGCATTTTGAGCAGATTTAACCTAATTCCACCAAGTGCGTGCCCCAAACACTTCCAGTCCTAAGTCCTGGCCCCAAGATTGGAGATAACTATTCCACCAAGGCTGTGTTTTTCAAACTCTTTTGATGGTATCTCTTACTAAGAAAACTATTCAGGACTTGGTACACGTGTGTATGCATATATATAGATGATGAGCTGACATTTTGCAGTAATTAATCTGCTTATCATTATTTGATGCACGTTGGTATTTGTTTCTCTGTTCTTCTCTGTCTTTATTAAAAATTTTGGCCACCCCACACCCCCACACCTGTGGGATCTCAGTTCCCTGACCAAGAACTGATTCTGGGCCATAGCAGAGAAAGCCTGGAATCCCAACTGCTAGACCACCAGGGAGCTCTGTATTTCTCAATTCTGTTTCACTGCTGGTGGTGACTAAATGATTGTGTAGCTCTTCAGAGATCTTGACCTATAGTTTGAAAAACAGGGTTCTAAGGAGCTTTTTGTAATGACAGGGCCAAGCACAGTATCTGAGTGAAGAGTCGCATATCATATATAACCTTTAGTAGTCACAGAGTTGTACCAAAAACAGGGTAGACACAGAGGGGACATTGAAAAATTTTTTTATTTGGTTTAGTCTGATACCATACATAATTTTTGACTGGTTAATGCAGTATTTTACTACTCATTAAAGGTAAATGTGTAAAGAAACCTCCTAAGAGAATGTACCAAATACTGATACCATTACGCTGTTTGTTTAAATATAAACCCTTTGCATATAACCGGTTAGATTTATTCTAACCAAGTAACTGTAGTTATTTTAACTTTCTTATATGATTTTGGAATTTGGCTTAAATTTCTAAAATTATACAGAAAAACACATCGATTATCGTCATACCAAAACTAAAACTAGATATGTTCCAACAGTACCATAATTGAGTGAGTGAGATGAATACTTTTGTTGTTTTATTTTCCTTCATTTCTCTTCAATGTAGTAAATCATGACAACTGTCTTGATACCTTTTTAGTTTGTACATATTGGATACATGGGAAATATGGGCCCAGAAGGCAGATAATAAAAATTTCTTTTAACCACCACTGTACCTGTCTGCAATGATAATGTATGAAGTTTACAGAGAAGACTTGCTGCTGGACAAAATTATCCCAGATTTTACAAAAATTAAATCTGGTAACATTTTTGGAGTTTGTTTTGCAGATTTCCATAAAAACATTAAAGGTTTGGGCGTGACCATAATTTCCATGATGCAATAATCATTTAAAACACGATTTTGCTTGGGGCTTTAAGACGGACCAACATGCTTCACAAATAGATGTGAGTAGATAAAATTCATTTGAAATGGTGGGTGGGGTAAAGACTTGTATTCCTTTTTACCTTATTTCTAAATAGCTTGCAATGAGATTTATATCATATAGTACAAATAAGTCTCTTTTGTCAGTATCAACAAAGCATTGATTATGTAAAGACAGAAAAGAAAAATTCCTGGGAAACGTAAAAGCATAAACTATCTTCTATCTTAAGTAAAATGTGCAATTAACAAAGGATAGTGGTAAAAAGGAGAATACCGTCTAATAATGTTTTAGTATTTTTCCTTTAGCTTTCTATTTTCACGGGTCCGGTGTGTATGTGTGTAATAAAATAATATCTAATTGTTTGGCTGTGCTGGGTTTTTGTTACATCGTGTGGGATCTCATTTCCTGACCAAGGATGGAACCCAGGCCGCCTGCGCTGGGAGCATGGCATCTTAACCACTAACCCACCAGGGAAATCTCATTTTAATAAAGCACCCAATTGTCCTTCTGACTTATACTCTCGAAAGTATTTTGTGGGGCTTCCCTGCTGGTTCATTGGTTAAGAATTTGCCTTACAATGCAAGGGACACCTGTTCGATTCCTGGACCGGCAAGATCCCACATGCCGCAGAGCAATTAAGCCTGCAGGTCGCAATTACTGAGCCCATGTGCAGCGACTACTGAGGCCCGTGGGCTCTAGACCTTGTGCTCTACAATAAGAGAGGCCACTGCTATGAGAAGCCTGCACTCCACAACTAGAGAATTGCCCCTGCTCTCCACAATTAAAACCCACATGCAACAGTGAAGACCCAGTGCTGGTAAAAATCAATTAAAAAAAAAAAAAAAAATATATATATATATATATATATATTGTGTGTGTGTGTGAGTTCCTATTTCCCTACAGCCTCACCAACATGGATTTTGAATTTTTGTTAGTCTGATACACTCTTTTTTTCTCCTTGCCTCAGGGTCTGTGGGATTCCCCAGCCAGGAATTGAACCCAGGCCCTTGGCAGTGAAAGTGGTATCTTAACCACTGGACCACCTGGGAATTTCTCTGCTAGTCTAATATACTCTTATATATATATATAAAAAACAAAACAGAAGTTGAGATACTGTCCCTAGGATTCAGACAAAAAGGATAGAAATTTAATTGACGATGGTAATCCAATGTGATAATTTTAGGGGAGAAAAAAGTCCAAAACAATCTGTTCATAGAATGGACAAGAACATACTAGAAGAAACCTTTTCTCAGTGAAAGGAAGACCTTTTTCTGTTTCTGGAAATTTAATAGAAAAATGCCTATACTAAGATTTATACTGGCAAAATGACTTCTGAGTGTAGAGAAAAATCCCAACAAACAGCAAGCAAATTGCTTGCCTAAAAGAGACCAGTCCAGCTTTACTATCTTTTATTTTGGAGCTACGATATAACTCACATGTAACACTTTATTAGTTTCAGGTGTACTTGCTACCATCGTTTTTTTTTTTTTTCTTTTAAAGATTTATTTATTTATTTTACATTTTGAGTGAGGGTCGGGTTGGGGAGGGAGGGGAGCGGGCGGGCCACTTCTATTGGTCTTTCATTTCTCTATTTCCATCCGCCTTTGTTCTTTGGCTTCTATAGGCCTCCCATTGCGGTGGCCTCTGTTGCCGCAGAGCGCCGGCTCTGGGCGCATGCGCTCCAGAGCTCCAGCTCGGTAGTTGGACACATCCGTCCAGCCGCTCCGTGGCACGTGGGATCTTCCCAGGCCAGGGATCGAACCAGCGCCCCTTGCACTGCAAGGCGGTGTCCCTACCCACTGAACCACCAGGGGAAGCCCCTTACTACCATCTTGAAAGCCAAAGACAATGCGATACGGACAACTGAGTCTTGAGGGGGACAGTTTGAGATTTAAGAATTCTGTAACTAGTCAAGCCACCCTACTAAAGACAGTAGAAAAGCATTCTCACCTAGGGCAAAGATTCAGAAAAATATAACATCCTGGAATTATCTTTGAAATCACCAGTCAAGTGGGAGATGGGCCTGAAGGAGGAATAGAAAAATTAATGCATAAAAAACTAGCAGTGACATTGTTACCAATTAAAGTACTGGCAAAAGTCAAAAGCAGTGATTGAAAAAGAGGCTATTGTGACTTAAAACGTGTAAATGAAAATTGAATCTATCATTCTGGATTAAGTGGACACATATAAGCAGTGTGAGGGCAGCAGGCCAAGAGATGGAAATTTCTCATTACACAGGAAGAACATGAAAATGATTTGCAATTGGCTTTAATAATTTGTGAAATACAAGCTGCATATTTTTAAAACATTACTATTTTTAAATTTATTTATTTATTTTATTTGGCTGCACCAGGTCTTAGTTGCAGCACACAGGATCTTCAGTCTTCACTGTGTCATATGGGATCTTTTTGGAGCATGTGAGCTCTAGTTCCCTGACCAAGGATTGAGGCTGAGCCCACTGCATTGAAGACACAGAGTCTAAGCCACTGGACCACCAGGGTAGCCCCCAAGCTGCATTTTTATTTGATAAAGGCAACAACCAGAAGAATTAAAAACAGACTTTCTGAATTGGAAATCACTATAGGAGATAGAAGCAAATATGGAAAAGTTCAGAAAACATGGGGCTTCCCTGGTGGTCCAGTGGGTAAGGACACCGCCTGGCAGTGAAAGGGGCGCCGGTTCGATCCCTGGCCTGGGAAGATCCCACGTGCCGCGGAGCGGCTGGACGGATGTGTCCAACTACTGAGCCGGAGCTCTGGAGCGCATGCGCCCAGAGCCGTTGCTCTGCAGCGACAGGGACTATTGTGTTGCGAGGCTCACACAGACCAAAGAACAAAGATGGAAATAAATGAAAGACCAATAGAAATGGCCAAAAAAAAAAAAAGTCTGTATTTAAAAAAAAGTTCAGAAAACAGGAAATAGTCAGAAATAAAAACTATAAAAATAGGATGACAGATGACCAAACGAATCATCCGTAACAGTAGAGGTACTATGGGTTAAATGCCAGCCAGAGTGGAGAAGCTGCAGTTTTCAGCGAAGGCCCTTTGTGCCTCAAGGCTTTTGCTAATGCTGAACCCTAGGCCTGGGTTGCTGGTCTACCCTATTCAAGTCTAAGGCCTCAGTTCCAGACAGACTTTCTCGCGACAGTGCTCCTGGGCCATCTGGGGCGGAATAAGCACACCTCTCATAGACATGGCAAGCAAGTTGATGCTCCACATCAGAGATAACCGCCTCACTCCCTCTCTGAGGGGCCAGGCCTCTTGCCAGTTTCGGGTCACAGGATGAAGCGGTTAAACCCTGCTCAATCGTAATGTATGTCTTTTTCCTTGTCGCCAGCCTTTCTCCCCACGAGGGTGACCCTCCGTGAGAATCAGATTTCAAACCGGTTCTGATTGCTGACGGACACAGTCAGGGACCCTGGAAACCGCACTTATGCCCGCCGGCCCGTTCCCGCCCCAGGGCCGGTCTTCCTAGAGCGGTGTCGGATCCGCCCCCGACGGCTTGCCCCGCCCTCAAATTGCAGACTGGCTAGGTCTCCCGGCGTCCGCTGGGAAGCCGCGTCCCGAAAAGCGGGAGCTAGGAAGGAATCGACCGAGAGACTCGGCGTCTAGAGTCAAAGGAGTTCCTCCTTATCGCCAGAGATGTGGGGTTCAAGGAGGGTGCTTTGCTACTGGATTTAAGAGGAGAGGCTGGAGGCTGAGCCCAATCGTACAGAGACTTAGTTAACATGGATTGAGCAGGAAGCTCGACAGGCTTGCAGCGCCCTAGGGGCGGGTGGACGAACTAGAGGTATCCGACGCGCGGGCTGGGGAGCAGCGACGCAGGGGTTAAGGCCCTGGGCCCCGCCTTAGCCCAGGGATTGGCGAGCTCTGGGGGCGTGGCTGGAGGGCGGGCCTGCGTTTGCCGCAGCCGCGGGTGGGCGGGGCCCGGGCGGGGAGCGGGAGGGGCGCGGAGCGCAGCCGGGCCCGCGCCTCGCGCCCCGCCGGGCGGGCTTCTGGCTGCGCCAGCGAGCCGGGCCGGCGGTGCCCGCGCTGAAGACCCCCCGCGCCGGACCCTGAGGCAGCGAGTAAGTGAGGCGGCCCCACCGCGGCGCCCCTCTCGGCTCCGACCTGTCGCCTTGCCCGCTGCACTGCGTGGCTCATTCGGTCGGACCCGGTGCTGGGGAGGGGGAGCGTCCCACTGCTGGGATCCCGGGGGTGAAGGGAGTGGAGATGAGGCCGATGATGTCATGGATGCTTCGCAGGGCCTGGGGGAAGGTGGCGGCCGGAGGGGGTGCGGCCCGGATTATGTCACCTCTTCCCTCTGCGCCCCGCCCCCTCGGGCCACACGCGTTGGTGAGGAGCTCCAGGAGGTGCAGGAGGGATTTCTCCCACCGCAGAGATCCCCACGGGTACCTCCTCAGGATGGCCTGTGGCCGGGGTCTCTATCTTTTGGCGCTGCGGGCCCGAGGGCGAACACCCGTCCCCCCCCCCACCTCCCCCACTCCCGTGTGGGAGGCTCGTGTGTGCGCGCGTGTGTGATCGGGGGTGTGGGGGGAGCGCTGTCAGCCCCCTCAGTCCTGAAACACGGGATTTATCAGAGACAGGATCTAGAGGACAGGCCCCTTCCCTCTTTGTCGCCAAGGGAAGATGAATCTCCCCTCACATCTACCAAACAAGAAGTTCTGGAGACCTCGGCACCCCCCACCCCCCATAAAAGCCCCACAGTGCCCCTGACACCTTGTGTCCCTCAGTCCTCCCCGGAAAACCTTCCTGATTTTCCTATCCGGATTCATTGCCTCTTTGCACTGCTTAGAACTAGCATTCCCACATGCATTTTCTCTGCATCTCCTCAGAACCAGGGCCCAGAGGACCCCAAGATGCTAAAGTCTGTTCCCCTCCTGAAGGCACCCACAGGTCAGCTCCAGAATGAAATCTCCCCTGGAGTGGCCTGAACCAAGTGCTCCAAGACCCCTCTCCACCAGGGTAGATCAGAGATGCTGTCCTGGAAGGCAGCATTTGGGTTGGTTCTTGAAGGATGCAGAATGGGCCGAGAGCTGAGAAGAGATTCTGTGTGTAGTGTGGAGGGGGACTCAGGTCAAGGGAAATAGGATGAGCAGCAGGGGAGGCCTTGGGGGCCCTGCTGCAAACTCTGGTTCTGAGGGCCGAGAGGAATGCCAGGCATCTCCCCATAACACATTCACTTCCTAAGAGTCTTGTAAGGTAGGTGTGAGAGCCTAAAGTGGAATAGCCTGCATGCACGTCCACCCCTCATCAGTTGAGCGGGGATTTGCACTTGGAGCTGATACCTCCATACCTGTCTGTTGCACCTAGTGCAATAGAATTTGGGCAAAGCACGGACAAGATCGGCTTTGCCCTTTAAAAAGAGTCCCTTAGTCGCTGCACAGAGGAGACAGTGCAGAGCAAGAAAGGGCAGTGAGGAGCTCTCAGTAAGGATGCTGGCCGGAGGGGCTGCTGAGATCTTTAGGGGGTGAATAGGCTGAGCTTGAGGCTTCTGAGACCCCAAGAGAAGGGTAGAGCCTTACTAGCTTTGGGAGGGACACAGGTACACAGGAACTGGGTGGTCACTTTAGGATGGAAGGACCTTCCCGTATAACTCCTAGGTATTATCTATTTGCCCCCTTTGTGACCTCTAATCCTGTGTGTAATGTCCTAGGCACTGAGGGTTGATAGGACAGAAATAGAGGAGAATCAGGTAACAGGCTCTCATCCCAGGCTGATGTGCTAATGCCATGAGATTGTCTTTGCTGGCCACACTCAACTACCTGGACTAGTTCAGGACCCTGACCCACAGATGAAGCTCCAGCCCTTCCTCTGGGCTCAGTTTCTGCCTATCAGGGAGATACATGCCCTTCCTTTCCTTGCCAGTCCCTGCTGAGGTTTTGTGGAAAGAAGTTGCAGCAGCCTTGGAAGAGACACAGGGGAGGGCACATTTGCACAGGGTTGACCATAACAGGTTAGATTTAGAGTAAGAAGCTATTCCAGGAGTGAGGAGGCTCCAGGGACAGCTGCAGTGGGTTTGTAGTCAGTGATTCCCTTGGTAGACAGCAGGGATAGGAGGCTCAGGAAACAGTTCTGGGACCTCATTTCCATCCATCCAGGTCTTCCTGGGGACCACACACAATCCAGGGAAACCTTTGGGCAAGGTGGCGTATGGTCAGCCTCAAGCTATGGTCAGATTCTCCTTTCCTGGATCCCAGGGAAGGTAGTATTATTGTATGTTTGTACAGCACTTTAGAGTTTGCAAAGCACCTTCCCAAGCGTTATCCTCTGTCACTCTCCGGACCTAAGGGTTGCTCCTGCCCATACCCAGGCAGGGTCGCAGAGCCTCCTTGCCCAGTTCTCTGATCTCACCATGGACACCTTCTTTTAGCATATAACTACGCAGGTTTCTACCATGTTAAATTCTAAAATTAGAAAAGATCCCAAACCACCTTAAATTACCACCTTCTCAAAAGAGAAGGGAACTCTTCCCACCCCACCCTCACTCCCATAGTGGGGCTCTGCTTTGCATTCTCTCATAAACACCAGTGATGTTTTCACCTGCTAAAGTCAGGGCACCCTCTCCAGTCCCAATTTTATGCATACCTATCCCCTTCGCTAACACCAGGAGCTGCCCCCACATTCTTGAAGCCCATTCCATCTCGGTCTTCAGGGCCTGCCTTCTCCTGGCCTTCTTCCTGCTCTCACACCACCTCCCAGGCTGATGTGCTAATGCCATGAGATTGTCTTTGCTGGCCACACTCAACTACCTGGACTAGTTCAGGACCCTGACCCACAGATGAAGCTCCAGCCCTTCCTCTGGGCTCAGTTTCTGCCTATCAGGGAGATACATGCCCTTCCTTTCCTTGCCAGTCCCTGCTGAGGTTTTGTGGAAAGAAGTTGCAGCAGCCTTGGAAGAGACACAGGGGAGGGCACATTTGCACAGGGTTGACCATAACAGGTTAGATTTAGAGTAAGAAGCTATTCCAGGAGTGAGGAGGCTCCAGGGACAGCTGCAGTGGGTTTGTAGTCAGTGATTCCCTTGGTAGACAGCAGGGATAGGAGGCTCAGGAAACAGTTCTGGGACCTCATTTCCATCCATCCAGGTCTTCCTGGGGACCACACACAATCCAGGGAAACCTTTGGGCAAGGTGGCGTATGGTCAGCCTCAAGCTATGGTCAGATTCTCCTTTCCTGGATCCCAGGGAAGGTAGTATTATTGTATGTTTGTACAGCACTTTAGAGTTTGCAAAGCACCTTCCCAAGCGTTATCCTCTGTCACTCTCCGGACCTAAGGGTTGCTCCTGCCCATACCCAGGCAGGGTCGCAGAGCCTCCTTGCCCAGTTCTCTGATCTCACCATGGACACCTTCTTTTAGCATATAACTACGCAGGTTTCTACCATGTTAAATTCTAAAATTAGAAAAGATCCCAAACCACCTTAAATTACCACCTTCTCAAAAGAGAAGGGAACTCTTCCCACCCCACCCTCACTCCCATAGTGGGGCTCTGCTTTGCATTCTCTCATAAACACCAGTGATGTTTTCACCTGCTAAAGTCAGGGCACCCTCTCCAGTCCCAATTTTATGCATACCTATCCCCTTCGCTAACACCAGGAGCTGCCCCCACATTCTTGAAGCCCATTCCATCTCGGTCTTCAGGGCCTGCCTTCTCCTGGCCTTCTTCCTGCTCTCACACCACCTCCCAGGCTTCTGGGGCTCTGCCACTGGAGCTTCATGCTGAACTCTACCACATCACCCTTGAAGGCTCATGATTCCAGTCTCTCTGGTACGTGAGAGACATCTTTCTCTGGTCTTCCTCAAAGCATCCATTTCCCCCAGACATTCTCCTATCATGGGAAGCATGTCACACCCACCCTGATGCCCCAGTTCAGACTCCTCCCTTGCCCCTCCCTCTGGACTCCCTCTGTATGAAGTTTTGTCAGTTCTTCCTCCCTACCCAGATCTTCCCACTGGTTCTAAGCCTCAGGCCACCCAGCCTCTACTGTCTTCAGTCCCCCGCTGCTCCCCACACAGGATCCAGAGATGGCAAGAGAAGGGGGTCATGCTTAGGAGAGGAGGGGGATAGTCTGTCTCCGTATTTCTGTTCACCTCGGCGCACAGAGCGTCAGGATTCTGGCAGCATCATCCAGGGCACCAGATGAAAGGAGGTGCTCACTTTCAGGGTCCTGCACTTGCACTTCAATGTGCGCCCTGAGCACCTCTCTTCCCTCACTCTGTCTCAGCCTTGTAGGACAGGTGGATCGGATTAGTTTAAGAAAGGTGGGAAAGGCCTGTTCCTCAGACCTGGGAGGAAATGCTGATACAATGGAATTTTACAAAAGCCGTGTGGACTGGTTTGCGGTGTTTTCCAACCACCTAGGGCTATAAAATTCCAGGTGTGGTGGCCAGAACACTCCTGAAAGACAAGAGTTTTGTTTGGCTTCCGTGGTCTGGGACCTCAACCCAGCACTAGAAGTGAGCATCTGAGTAGAAGACAGTTTGAAGAGCCCTCAGGATGGCTAGGGCTGCCACCTGGACCCCTTCCCCTTAGTAGAGAAGGAAGGCTCCCTGCCTGGTTTGTGGTGGGAGCAGAGGTTCAAGGGGTTAAAGCCTGAAAGGCGCCCCCTGCCATTTTTGGCACACGTGTTTGAGCCTTTACTCTGGGAGGCACTGCCTGCTGCTCCTGCCCAGCTGAATATGAGGATCTCTGGGGCAGGTGTTCCCTGGTGCGGCCTGGAAACAAAGGAACCAGGAAGCAGAGGGCCTGTCCGAGAGCAGGTAACCCGAGGCCTGTACTCTGCTCCCCACTGCTCCTGTGGGCCGGCCTTGGAGGAGGAGGGCTCCCATTGAAGGGCTCCGAGGAATTCTGTTGAACTGAGCAGGGTCAAGGTCCACAAGGAGCGGGGAAGGGGAGTAATCCAGGAAGTCTTCCCGAAGGCAGTGAATTCTTGGAGGGGCTCTGCAGGCGCAGAGTCCTACTGGGCGCCGCTGGGCGCGGAAGCTCCGCCCCTGCCCCCGCCCACCTGTGGGAACCGCAGGCCGGGAGGGAGGCTCGGCAGGCGTCCGCAGCGGTCAGCGCGGCGTCCTCTGCCCCGGCGCCTTTGCAGAGGTACTGGTCATGGGGAGGGGGCCCTCTCAGCAAGTGCAAGTCGGGAAAACCTCTGGGAAGGACCCCCTGCTGCGCGCTGCAGCCGCGATCCCCAGCCGTCCGCGCAGGGCGGGGCATGTCCGAGGTGGCCCAGATGCGCGCCGCCCAGGCAGCTCCCGCCCACCCTTCCCCCAATACCCTCGTCCCGTCCCGTGCCCGCCGCCTTGGGGTTCTTGGCACGCGGCAGCTCTGCGAGATAGGTCCTCCATTCCTCCCATTTCGCAGAGGAGAAAACTGCAGTCCGGGATGGCTCCGTCGGCCCGTCCAAAGTCGCGCAGCTGGTTCGTGCCCAGCCGCGAGAGTGAGGCACATGGCCCCTGCAGACCGGGCCTCGGAGGGTCCCAGGCTTGAGGACCCATCGGCCCCCCACCCTCTTGGAGAGGCAAGGAGAGGATCCTGCGCTGGTAGTGAGCCTCCACTTCTGTCCTTGACTGCAACACCCTAGGTTAGGGGGCCGGGAAGGACTCCCATTCACAATTTTCCGAAAGGGGTGGGTTTCCCTCCCTTAAGTTCTGAGGTCCCCTGTTGAATTCAGGTACTGCTATCCCTTGCAAACCCATCTCCCCAGCCCATGAGGTTGCCATATGGAGGCCCAGGCCCAAAGTAAAGGACACCTGAGTTCTGGGGTTG
The DNA here is from genome assembly GCA_022376925.1 of Tragulus kanchil. Classification (NCBI taxonomy): domain Eukaryota; kingdom Metazoa; phylum Chordata; class Mammalia; order Artiodactyla; family Tragulidae; genus Tragulus; species Tragulus kanchil. Next base: position 38,493,035 of record JAIOJX010000031.1, on the reverse strand, counting down.
CAGTGAAGAGTTGAGGGGGTCACTGAAGAAGGTGGGTCTGATGTGGGAGTTGAAGAGTGGAATATGGAGCCCAGCAAAGCTAGGAGGGCAGGGCTCCTGTGGGCCGGCCTTGGAGGAGGCCTGTACTCTGCTCCCCACTGCTCCTGTGGGCCGGCCTTGGAGGAGGGCTCCCATTGAAGGGCTCCGAGGAATTCTGTTGAACTGAGCAGGGTCAAGGTCCACAAGGAGCGGGGAAGGGGAGTAATCCAGGAAGTCTTCCCGAAGGCAGTGAATTCTTGGAGGGGCTCTGCAGGCGCAGAGTCCTACTGGGCGCCGCTGGGCGCGGAAGCTCCGCCCCTGCCCCCGCCCACCTGTGGGAACCGCAGGCCGGGAGGGAGGCTCGGCAGGCGTCCGCAGCGGTCAGCGCGGCGTCCTCTGCCCCGGCGCCTTTGCAGAGGTACTGGTCATGGGGAGGGGGCCCTCTCAGCAAGTGCAAGTCGGGAAAACCTCTGGGAAGGACCCCCTGCTGCGCGCTGCAGCCGCGATCCCCAGCCGTCCGCGCAGGGCGGGGCATGTCCGAGGTGGCCCAGATGCGCGCCGCCCAGGCAGCTCCCGCCCACCCTTCCCCCAATACCCTCGTCCCGTCCCGTGCCCGCCGCCTTGGGGTTCTTGGCACGCGGCAGCTCTGCGAGATAGGTCCTCCATTCCTCCCATTTCGCAGAGGAGAAAACTGCAGTCCGGGATGGCTCCGTCGGCCCGTCCAAAGTCGCGCAGCTGGTTCGTGCCCAGCCGCGAGAGTGAGGCACATGGCCCCTGCAGACCGGGCCTCGGAGGGTCCCAGGCTTGAGGACCCATCGGCCCCCCACCCTCTTGGAGAGGCAAGGAGAGGATCCTGCGCTGGTAGTGAGCCTCCACTTCTGTCCTTGACTGCAACACCCTAGGTTAGGGGGCCGGGAAGGACTCCCATTCACAATTTTCCGAAAGGGGTGGGTTTCCCTCCCTTAAGTTCTGAGGTCCCCTGTTGAATTCAGGTACTGCTATCCCCTTCCAAACCCATCTCCCCAGCCCATGAGGTTGCCATATGGAGGCCCAGGCCCAAAGTAAAGGACACCTGAGTTCTGGGGTTGCAGTGAAGAGTTGAGGGGGTCACTGAAGAAGGTGGGTCTGATGTGGGAGTTGAAGAGTGGAATATGGAGCCCAGCAAAGCTAGGAGGGCAGGCATGGCCCCTGGGGTCGGGCAGCCCATGTTACCAAGCTGTCATTCTTTCCCCAGCCCCATTCCTTTCCTTTGTCTGATTGGGAACTCTTGTACCCACTATAAAGAAGGGGCCACTGAGGGGCAGGGTGCAGGTGGTGCCGGGTCAGGCTTGGATGGGGTGGTGGGAGTCGGGGTGGGACTGACCAGTCTCTGCTTTCCTACCTGTGCCCACAGTGCCCCCCTGGCTTAGTCATGGCGAAGCTGGAGACACTTCCTGTGCGTGCTGACCCAGGGCGAGATCCCCTCCTGGCCTTTGCCCCTCGGCCCTCTGAGCTCGGACCCCCAGACCCTCGCCTGGCCATGGGCAGTGTGGGCAGCGGGGTGGCCCACACCCAGGAGTTTGCCATGAAAAGTGTGGGCACCCGCACAGGGGGTGGGGGCAACCAGGGCAGCTTCCCTGGTCCCCGCGGGAGTGGGGTCAGCAGGGAGAGGCCAAGCCGCTACCCCTCAGAGGACAAGACTCTCGCCAATTCACTCTACCTCAATGGCGAGCTCCGGGGGAGTGAGCACACAGATGTCTGCGGTAATGTGGTGGGCAGCAGCGGCGGCAGCGGCAGCAGCGGCAGCAGTGACAAGGCCCCACCACACTATCGTGAGCCTAGCCACCCACCCAAGCTCCTGGCCACCTCTGGCAAGCTAGACCAGGTCAGTGCCCAGGGTCTTTTGCTGGGGACCGGAGGCAGCCCAGAGAAGAGGGTGCAGTGGGCCTTCTTGGATGTTTCTGAGCTTTAGAGGCAGAGGCAGAAGCTGGGTGGGGAGCCTTGGGGGCCAAGTCCAGTTGGAGGGCCTAGGGCAGAGACCGGGCGGGCAGGTGGGAGGCACAAGGTAAGACTCCCACCAGGAGAGACTCCCAGGATGGAGATCCAGTGGGGGTGGAGGGGAGGCTGAACAAGTCTAGATCAGAGGGAAGAGACCAGGGCCAAGGCTAAGGCCCCTTCCTGATGCCCACTCCCCGCTTCCTTGCTTTTGTGCAGTGCTCAGAGCCCAGCAAAGCTGTGGAGTTGAAGAGTGGAATATGGAGCCCAGCAAAGCTAGGAGGGCAGGCATGGCCCCTGGGGTCGGGCAGCCCATGTTACCAAGCTGTCATTCTTTCCCCAGCCCCATTCCTTTCCTTTGTCTGATTGGGAACTCTTGTACCCACTATAAAGAAGGGGCCACTGAGGGGCAGGGTGCAGGTGGTGCCGGGTCAGGCTTGGATGGGGTGGTGGGAGTCGGGGTGGGACTGACCAGTCTCTGCTTTCCTACCTGTGCCCACAGTGCCCCCCTGGCTTAGTCATGGCGAAGCTGGAGACACTTCCTGTGCGTGCTGACCCAGGGCGAGATCCCCTCCTGGCCTTTGCCCCTCGGCCCTCTGAGCTCGGACCCCCAGACCCTCGCCTGGCCATGGGCAGTGTGGGCAGCGGGGTGGCCCACACCCAGGAGTTTGCCATGAAAAGTGTGGGCACCCGCACAGGGGGTGGGGGCAACCAGGGCAGCTTCCCTGGTCCCCGCGGGAGTGGGGTCAGCAGGGAGAGGCCAAGCCGCTACCCCTCAGAGGACAAGACTCTCGCCAATTCACTCTACCTCAATGGCGAGCTCCGGGGGAGTGAGCACACAGATGTCTGCGGTAATGTGGTGGGCAGCAGCGGCGGCAGCGGCAGCAGCGGCAGCAGTGACAAGGCCCCACCACACTATCGTGAGCCTAGCCACCCACCCAAGCTCCTGGCCACCTCTGGCAAGCTAGACCAGGTCAGTGCCCAGGGTCTTTTGCTGGGGACCGGAGGCAGCCCAGAGAAGAGGGTGCAGTGGGCCTTCTTGGATGTTTCTGAGCTTTAGAGGCAGAGGCAGAAGCTGGGTGGGGAGCCTTGGGGGCCAAGTCCAGTTGGAGGGCCTAGGGCAGAGACCGGGCGGGCAGGTGGGAGGCACAAGGTAAGACTCCCACCAGGAGAGACTCCCAGGATGGAGATCCAGTGGGGGTGGAGGGGAGGCTGAACAAGTCTAGATCAGAGGGAAGAGACCAGGGCCAAGGCTAAGGCCCCTTCCTGATGCCCACTCCCCGCTTCCTTGCTTTTGTGCAGTGCTCAGAGCCGCTAGTTCGGCCTTCAGCCTTCAAGCCTGTCGTACCCAAGAACTTCCACTCCATGCAGAACTTGTGTCCCCCACAGACCAACGGGACCCCTGAGGGACGACAGGGCCCTGGTGGCCTCAAGGGTGGACTGGACAAGTCTCGGACCATGACCCCAGCGGGCGGGGGTGGGGGCGGCCTCTCAGACTCAGGCCGGAACTCACTCACAAGCCTGCCCACCTACAGCTCCAGCTACAGCCAGCACCTGGCACCCCTCAGTGCCTCCACCAGCCACATCAACCGCATTGGCACTGCCAGCTACGGCAGTGGCAGTGGTGGTGGCAGCAGCGGTGGTGGGTCAGGCTACCAGGACCTGGCAACGTCCGACAGCGGGCGGGCCTCCAGCAAGAGTGGGTCATCCTCATCCATGGGGCGACCGGGTCACCTGGGATCAGGGGAGGGCGGAGGTGGAGGCCTGCCATTTGCAGCTTGCTCACCACCTTCGCCCAGTGCTCTGATCCAGGAGCTGGAGGAGCGGCTCTGGGAGAAGGAGCAGGAGGTGGCCGCTCTGCGGCGCAGCCTGGAACAGAGCGAGGCGGCAGTGGCCCAGGTGCTGGAGGAGCGTCAGAAGGCCTGGGAGCGTGAGCTGGCCGAGCTACGGCAGGGCTGCAGTGGGAAGCTGCAGCAGGTGGCCCGGCGCGCCCAGCGTGCCCAGCAAGGCCTGCAGCTACAGGTGCTGCGCCTGCAGCAGGACAAGAAGCAGCTACAGGAGGAGGCGGCCCGGCTGATGCGGCAGCGGGAAGAGCTTGAGGACAAGGTTGCCGCCTGCCAGAAGGAACAGGCCGACTTCCTGCCTCGGATGGAGGAAACTAAGTGGGAGGTGCAGTCTGGGGGCGTGGGCATCTCCCTGTGTCCCCTTCCTTCTGTCTTTATGGAGAAACCCAGAGCAGCAGCCCACACCTCTCACAAGGGGAGTGAAGGTTGTGGCACCATCGACTGGGAGTGACTGTGAGGACCACAGAGGTCCCGGGTCCTGTGAGATTAGCCATCTGTCCCAAGTCCGAGGAGGGGACCCCACAGTCCCGCTTCCTTGCTTTTGTGCAGTGCTCAGAGCCGCTAGTTCGGCCTTCAGCCTTCAAGCCTGTCGTACCCAAGAACTTCCACTCCATGCAGAACTTGTGTCCCCCACAGACCAACGGGACCCCTGAGGGACGACAGGGCCCTGGTGGCCTCAAGGGTGGACTGGACAAGTCTCGGACCATGACCCCAGCGGGCGGGGGTGGGGGCGGCCTCTCAGACTCAGGCCGGAACTCACTCACAAGCCTGCCCACCTACAGCTCCAGCTACAGCCAGCACCTGGCACCCCTCAGTGCCTCCACCAGCCACATCAACCGCATTGGCACTGCCAGCTACGGCAGTGGCAGTGGTGGTGGCAGCAGCGGTGGTGGGTCAGGCTACCAGGACCTGGCAACGTCCGACAGCGGGCGGGCCTCCAGCAAGAGTGGGTCATCCTCATCCATGGGGCGACCGGGTCACCTGGGATCAGGGGAGGGCGGAGGTGGAGGCCTGCCATTTGCAGCTTGCTCACCACCTTCGCCCAGTGCTCTGATCCAGGAGCTGGAGGAGCGGCTCTGGGAGAAGGAGCAGGAGGTGGCGGCCCTGCGGCGCAGCCTGGAACAGAGCGAGGCGGCAGTGGCCCAGGTGCTGGAGGAGCGTCAGAAGGCCTGGGAGCGTGAGCTGGCCGAGCTACGGCAGGGCTGCAGTGGGAAGCTGCAGCAGGTGGCCCGGCGCGCCCAGCGTGCCCAGCAAGGCCTGCAGCTACAGGTGCTGCGCCTGCAGCAGGACAAGAAGCAGCTACAGGAGGAGGCGGCCCGGCTGATGCGGCAGCGGGAAGAGCTTGAGGACAAGGTTGCCGCCTGCCAGAAGGAACAGGCCGACTTCCTGCCTCGGATGGAGGAAACTAAGTGGGAGGTGCAGTCTGGGGGCGTGGGCATCTCCCTGTGTCCCCTTCCTTCTGTCTTTATGGAGAAACCCAGAGCAGCAGCCCACACCTCTCACAAGGGGAGTGAAGGTTGTGGCACCATCGACTGGGAGTGACTGTGAGGACCACAGAGGTCCCGGGTCCTGTGAGATTAGCCATCTGTCCCAAGTCCGAGGAGGGGACCCCACATGGTCATTTCTGCCATGCATGATGAGGCGCTGACCCTGAGCCCTGGGGCACCTTGATACCCGGGCTGGATCTGGGGGCTAGGGTGGGGTGAGCGGAGTTCTACTTTGATCCTGACCTGTCTTCTCACCTGCCCCTGCCCCTGCCTAGGTGTGCCAGAAGGCTGGGGAGATTTCCCTCCTGAAGCAGCAGCTGAAGGACTCGCAGGCGGACGTGTCCCAGAAGCTGAGTGAGATTGTTGGGCTGCGCTCGCAGCTGCGGGAGGGCCGGGCCTCGCTGCGGGAGAAGGAGGAGCAGCTGCTCAGCCTGAGGGATTCCTTCAGCAGCAAACAGGCCAGCCTGGAGCTGGGTGAGGGAGAGCTGCCCTCTGCCTGCCTCAAGCCGGCCCTGACCCCCGTGGACCCGGCTGAGCCACAGGATGCGCTGGCCACCTGCGAGAGCGACGAGGCCAAGATGCGCCGTCAGGCAGGGGTGGCTGCGGCCGCCTCCTTGGCTTCCTTGGATGGGGAGGTGGAGGCTGGTGGGGAGAGTGGGACGCGGGCCCTGAGGCGGGAGGTGGGGCGGCTGCAGGCTGAGCTGGCAGCTGAGCGGAGAGCTCGGGAGCGTCAGGGCGCCAGCTTCGCGGAGGAGCGCCGCGTGTGGCTGGAGGAGAAGGAGAAGGTCATCGAGTACCAGAAGCAGCTGCAGCTGAGTTACGTGGAGATGTACCAGCGCAACCAGCAGCTGGAGCGGCGGCTGCGAGAGCGCGGGGCCGCAGGAGGTGCCAGCACCCCTACGCCACAACATGGGGAGGAGAAGAAAGCCTGGACCCCTTCCCGCCTCGAGCGCATCGAGTCCACAGAAATCTGATCCCCTACCTGGGCATGTGGCCTTTTGACCAATACCCAGTCAAAGGCCAGAGTCCCCAATATCCCCTCCCTGCCATCTCTTTTCCCTATGTCCCCTGAATCCCCAGACCAAAGAGGTTCTCAAAGCAGCTGTGACCAGGCCCCTCCTCTCCCCTCACTGGGTGCCTCCCAGCTCTACCACTGCCCCACTAGGCAGCCCACTCCACCCTCCTCCCAAGGAAAGGAACCAGGGGGAGGGCAGAGGGAATGGGGACAAGAGCCCAGGCAGCAGGGGAGCTCCTGTTCCTTTTCTTGGCACTCCCTTGTTGGAGAGATGGAAGGCCTTGCGGAGCCATGAGGTGCCCAGCCCCTTGGTAGGTCTGGGCCGCTACTGGCGGCCACCCCATGTCCAGAGATGCTCTCTGGGCCAATCTCCTAGGCCATGTAGCCTGAGGGGGCTGCGCCGCAGCTGCGGGAGGGCCGGGCCTCGCTGCGGGAGAAGGAGGAGCAGCTGCTCAGCCTGAGGGATTCCTTCAGCAGCAAACAGGCCAGCCTGGAGCTGGGTGAGGGAGAGCTGCCCTCTGCCTGCCTCAAGCCGGCCCTGACCCCCGTGGACCCGGCTGAGCCACAGGATGCGCTGGCCACCTGCGAGAGCGACGAGGCCAAGATGCGCCGTCAGGCAGGGGTGGCTGCGGCCGCCTCCTTGGCTTCCTTGGATGGGGAGGTGGAGGCTGGTGGGGAGAGTGGGACGCGGGCCCTGAGGCGGGAGGTGGGGCGGCTGCAGGCTGAGCTGGCAGCTGAGCGGAGAGCTCGGGAGCGTCAGGGCGCCAGCTTCGCGGAGGAGCGCCGCGTGTGGCTGGAGGAGAAGGAGAAGGTCATCGAGTACCAGAAGCAGCTGCAGCTGAGTTACGTGGAGATGTACCAGCGCAACCAGCAGCTGGAGCGGCGGCTGCGAGAGCGCGGGGCCGCAGGAGGTGCCAGCACCCCTACGCCACAACATGGGGAGGAGAAGAAAGCCTGGACCCCTTCCCGCCTCGAGCGCATCGAGTCCACAGAAATCTGATCCCCTACCTGGGCATGTGGCCTTTTGACCAATACCCAGTCAAAGGCCAGAGTCCCCAATATCCCCTCCCTGCCATCTCTTTTCCCTATGTCCCCTGAATCCCCAGACCAAAGAGGTTCTCAAAGCAGCTGTGACCAGGCCCCTCCTCTCCCCTCACTGGGTGCCTCCCAGCTCTACCACTGCCCCACTAGGCAGCCCACTCCACCCTCCTCCCAAGGAAAGGAACCAGGGGGAGGGCAGAGGGAATGGGGACAAGAGCCCAGGCAGCAGGGGAGCTCCTGTTCCTTTTCTTGGCACTCCCTTGTTGGAGAGATGGAAGGCCTTGCGGAGCCATGAGGTGCCCAGCCCCTTGGTAGGTCTGGGCCGCTACTGGCGGCCACCCCATGTCCAGAGATGCTCTCTGGGCCAATCTCCTAGGCCATGTAGCCTGAGGGGGGCTGTGTGGGGCCTGCCAAAGCTGACAGCCTGGGCTCCTGGCCTCTCTCCTTCCTGCACTTTTCTCCCTCTCTGGGTAGATTGGCAGGACAAGCGGGAGCAGATGGCCTGCCTGCGGTTGAGAGGGCTACCTGGCTAGCCCCTCCCTGCCAAGGTCTCTTGGGCTCAGGCCTCACAGCCTGGCCTAGTCCTGAGTGTGTCCATATGTATGTGACGGAGGAGGGAAGGGCTGAGGCTGGAGGCTCAGTATCCAGGGAAGATCTGTCCTGTTCTCTGGAAAGGTCACCCGAAGGCTTCTTAGCGCCACCCTCACCCCTCTGACCAGGATCCTACAGGACCACAGCCCCATCTGCTTGGCTGACCCTAGACCCAGGGCCACGACGCAGCTCTCACTACAGTTATTAAGTGCCACCTGCCTCTCAGGCACACCCTCGTCCAGTTTCTGAGGCCCTGTGAGTGTCTGTGATGTCTTCCTGTGTCTTCCCACTTGATCCCCTCGGCCACCTCTGCTTTCGTGCTCAGCCTACTGCTTCCATGCTCAGAACATCATTGTCCTAGGCCACCTCTTCCCCTAAACCTCACCTTTTCTTCCAGTAGAAAACTCTGCTTGATCTTTGGTGCACTGCCCACTTCCTAGCTCCACTGGGCCCAAGCCTGAGCCCAAGGCCCTTGTTTGGGGGGTGGGGGGTAACTGATTGCTCTTGAAGAGCAAGGCTGAACTGTGAGAATCACTGATCCTTGGGTCCAAAAGGCCTGAGGTAGCGCAGTGTTTGCCCAGGGTAGTCCTGGCATGGCCATCAGTGGGGGTTGGGACCGCCAATGTCACTTCCTCCTCTGGGGCCCTCTTAGAGTCCATCTCCTCAAAATAAGAAGGGAAAGGCAAATTTCTAACACACCAGCAATAAAAATCGGAGGAGGTCTGGCCCTCAGCCCTTGTATTTCTCTCTTAACTCTCTCCTTCCCACCCCCAAGACTGAGTTTATGGGGCTGGGTGGAGGGAGCTGGCAACTACTGTGAGTAATCCCCCGACCCCTGACCAGCCTCCTCCCATGACTGGTGACTGTTTAACGAGCTGTGCATCCCCCACACAAACAGGAGTGCCCCTGTGGCCTCTGTCCTTCCGCACAGCCCCTTCCAGTGCCCCTCACCAGATCTCTGAGCTGGGTGGGGGGCTGTCCTGGCAATCACTGCCCATTCCACTCACCCTTCATTGCACGTGCCCCAGAACCTGGGCCAGGGCCAGGGGGGCAAGGGGAAGAGGAGGCATTCATAGGAAAAAAATTTTAAAAAGTAGAAAAAACTATGAACAGAGTCAGCTTTGGGATTTCCAACCACAAAAGAAATTATATATAAATATATATAAATATATATCTCTACCATATGTGATGGAAAGACTTCGTTTTCTTTTCCCAAAGAAATAAAATGGAGAAAGCCTCTTGAGTGGCACTCTTTTGGCAAGCTTGTTTTTGCAGGTGTGGGAGGTGAGGCTGGGGTGGGGGGTTGTGGAGGGCAAAGCTGGAGTCAACATTCCCCAGAGGAAGCACGAGACTGGAGGTGCTCACTGGGGCATGCCAGGAGGTTGGATCAATGCCGGAGCTCCTCCCTTTTGGCCAGGAGGAGAGGTGGTTCCACGTCTCTGCCTGAAGGGACTTTCTCCTTAGCTCAGACTGTTGCCAAAAGGGTTTCAAGCTAGTTCCAGCTCAGAGTCTGGATACCAGCCTGTTGGTCAGAAGGCAGGTGACGCAGGACAACCAGACGCAGCCTGCAGTATCCTGATTAGTCAAAGTCTAAGACATGAAGGCTAAGACTCAGTTTGTAATGAGTGAGTGGTGACGTCCCAAAGGCAGAAGGGACCCAAGTGTGCTTCAAGGGCTTCCAGCGTGCTTGGAATTCCTTGAGTCAGCCTCACTAAGCCCCTCAATCAAGAATGTGCTCTGCCACAAGTAACAATCTGATGTACAGGACCTCAAAGAGTAGTTTATTTTTCCTCACCTGACAAAAAGTCTGGACATAAGCATGCCGTACATGTCATAGGAGCTCTTTCATGAAGGACCTAGATTTTTCATTCCCCTCGTCTCCTTGCATCCTGTGCACATGGTTCCCACCATGCCACAAGGTGGCAGTCACAGCTCTGTGAAGTGATGGAGGCAGAAGCACTTTATTAAGAAAGTAAACGCTTTCCCAGAACCTTCACACCACTCTTCCCTTTAAAATTTTGTGGGCTGGAACTGAGTCACATGCTCTTCCCATTTTAAGGGAGGCTGAGAAGTTGAGCATTTGGCAAAGAGGAATGGGATTGTCATAGCTCCCCAGGAGCAATTACCATTTACTTCATCTCCTAGGCTCTCTCTGGGTTCTACTGGCAAGGACAGGGACATACTCAGCAGTTCAAAGGTCTGGCTGCAGTGAGAGACCCTTCACCGAGCAATGGTGTCAGCGGTCTAGCGCCCCAAGGGCCCACCCCCAGGCAAACACTGCCCTCCACAGGGCTCAGGGGCTGGGATGCCAGGCTTGCCCCTCCTTCAGTGAAGTGTCCTCCCTACATTGGTTTTGTTTCCCTGTCAAAATGGTGCCCTGGAGGTAGGTACCATTTTTCAGGTCTCCTTCACAGTCCTTAGGATGGGTGGATCAGCTGCTAAGGCACCCACAAGGTGTGATCACCCTAATCAGCAGTCTCCAGTGGACCCCAGGAACAGCCATCTGGTGCCAAGTCCTCCTGGAAATCTCGAGAGTCTCTTCCCTGCCTAGTTGCCCATACCCATTTAGGTGGGAGCTCCCCCTATTAGAGGAGGTGGGGGATCACCCTGGCTAATCTGCCAAAGCCCTGGCCGCCTCGAGCAGCTCCTCAAATCCATTTCGCCTAACCGACTCGTCTCTCCATCACGAACTCTCCTCCTGAGAGCACTTTGCAGACACATCTCTATGATAAACGCATAAACCTCATCGTGCAGACGAGAAACTGGGCTTAGACAATTTATGTAACTTCGCCAAAGCCATAAAACCCTAAGTAGCGGCTTGAGATTCGAACCTGTACCTAGGCTATTCCGTGGCTCCAGAGCGATCCATCCACGGCCGTATCTTCCCTCTGCAGGTCCTGTCTCTGCAGCTACGTCTTCCTATGGAAAACGTCTTTGGAAAACGCTGAAAGTCCTTTGAGCCTCGACGGCACCCGTCTCCCGCGCAGCAACCGGAAGTAGTGAGCCGTTCACCGGAAGCGGGCCGGTGAAGCCGGGGTGCCGCCGGAGAAGACTCCGTGGCTTGGTCTCCCGCGAGAGTGGCGAGTGGTGTCGCGGCGCCCGCGCTCGCCAGGCCCAGGTGAGTGACCGCGACCGGGGAGGAGGCTGGGGCGGTTCTCCCTGCCGCGTTGGGCCGCGTTTCTCTGCCTGGGCTGCAGGCACCTGGCCCAGGCCCAGCTCTGGGGAGAACCTCGGCGACCCGGAGCCCTGTGGCCTTTGGCGAGCCGTTTACCTGAACGTTGGTTTTTCCTCTGTGAGACGAACAAGGGTTCTTGTCTCGCAGGGCTGTTGTGAGAAGGTAGTGGGATAGTCTGCCGCTCCTTTCATCCCACTTCAGTGCCTGCGAGTCACCTGGGCCTCTGGAGACTTGGATTCTGTCTAAGTCTGGGGTGGGGGCTGAGAGTCTGCGTTTCTCACCAGTTTCCAGGTGAGGTTGATGACGCTGCGCCGCAGGCCGCCCTTTGGCCTACAAGGCCCTGCGGCATTTGCTTAGTACCTGATTTGCTTAGTACCTGGGACAGATTGAGTCTTCAGTAAATATCAATGCGTTATGCCCTTTCCCCATTTTATTTTTTAAAAGGCAGTTTTTGGTTGCACGAGCCTAAGGTATTATTGATATCCCCGTCCGTTTTTTATCTCCAGGGATAAGAATAAGAATTGCCTTTTCTTTTTCTGTGCAAACCATGACACAGCTCTTCCGCTCTAGCTCGGGGAGCTTTGGGGCCTCTCCCCTACCAGTTACCTCCATGGACCGTCCTCAGGTGATGCTTCGTTGCCCACTCGGCGCAGAGCCTTGGAGGGGCTGCATCCTGTGGGGTTGGAGCCAAGTGCTTTAGCACCCACATGGCTCGCGTCTTGGGCTGGGGTCATGTGTTGCTGCTGGAATCTGAATGTATGTTTTCTGTACTGTGCTCACCCTTCTGTGAGTGGTGAGAACGGTAGCCTGGATTCTGTGGCTCAGTGCTCTCACTGGCCTTGGGCAAGCCCTGGGATGAATTTGCTACTGCCTGCGACTGTACTTGTTACCAAAGACCGGAATAAAATCGAAAAATGCCAAACTGCATAATACAACTGAGAAAGCAAAACATTTGGCAGTTAGGCAGGCCTAATTTAATTTATCAATGTGGTTTTCTTCCCCATTCATTAATTGATGTTTTCAGGTCCCCAGTAAGGCCTTCCGATTCACCAGGCAAATAGTCAACTTTGATACCAAAGAATTCTGGTGTTTTCCCTTCACTTGTCTGAGATACCATACTGTGCAGTCTTGCAACTGCGGTTTCTCTGCCTGGGCTGCAGGCACCTGGCCCAGGCCCAGCTCTGGGGAGAACCTTGGCGACCCGGAGCCCTGTGGCCTTTGGCGAGCCGTTTACCTGAACGTTGGTTTTTCCTCTGTGAGACGAACAAGGGTTCTTGTCTCGCAGGGCTGTTGTGAGAAGGTAGTGGGATAGTCTGCCGCTCCTTTCATCCCACTTCAGTGCCTGCGAGTCACCTGGGCCTCTGGAGACTTGGATTCTGTCTAAGTCTGGGGTGGGGGCTGAGAGTCTGCGTTTCTCACCAGTTTCCAGGTGAGGTTGATGACGCTGCGCCGCAGGCCGCCCTGTGGCCTACAAGGCCCTGCGGCATTTGCTTAGTACCTGATTTGCTTAGTACCTGGGACAGATTGAGTCTTCAGTAAATATCAATGCGTTATGCCCTTTCCCCATTTTATTTTTTAAAAGGCAGTTTTTGGTTGCACGAGCCTAAGGTATTATTGATATCCCCGTCCGTTTTTTATCTCCAGGGATAAGAATAAGAATTGCCTTTTCTTTTTCTGTGCAAACCATGACACAGCTCTTCCGCTCTAGCTCGGGGAGCTTTGGGGCCTCTCCCCTACCAGTTACCTCCATGGACCGTCCTCAGGTGATGCTTCGTTGCCCACTCGGCGCAGAGCCTTGGAGGGGCTGCATCCTGTGGGGTTGGAGCCAAGTGCTTTAGCACCCACATGGCTCGCGTCTTGGGCTGGGGTCATGTGTTGCTGCTGGAATCTGAATGTATGTTTTCTGTACTGTGCTCACCCTTCTGTGAGTGGTGAGAACGGTAGCCTGGATTCTGTGGCTCAGTGCTCTCACTGGCCTTGGGCAAGCCCTGGGATGAATTTGCTACTGCCTGCGACTGTACTTGTTACCAAAGACCGGAATAAAATCGAAAAATGCCAAACTGCATAATACAACTGAGAAAGCAAAACATTTGGCAGTTAGGCAGGCCTAATTTAATTTATCAATGTGGTTTTCTTCCCCATTCATTAATTGATGTTTTCAGGTCCCCAGTAAGGCCTTCCGATTCACCAGGCAAATAGTCAACTTTGATACCAAAGAATTCTGGTGTTTTCCCTTCACTTGTCTGAGATACCATACTGTGCAGTCTTGCAAATCTAGGAAAACCCGTAAAATCAAATATGTGGTTGCGTTCACTGGTATAGGTCCTTGGATTGTTGCTTTGGAAATGTTTTCCTATGATTGGGGATGCAGATACTCTACTTTTCAGGATTTTTGTCAGTCCTCTCAAAGATTCCAGCACCGAGAGAGTCAGTTTTAACTCTCAGGGCTATTCAGCGTGTTATTTGTTAAGACAGAAAAGGAGTTTGAAGTATCCGTTTATTTATGATATTTAATAATTTTATCAGGATGTAAGTGGCTTAAATTGTTCTAGCTTAAGAATCAAATTAGAATTAAGAGATGAGATCCGTTAACTGGTCAATTGACTGTGCTGAGGGTGTCGTGTACTTAATCTACAGTTAGCATGGCTGCCTTCCTCCGCCGGGCTCCCCTCCTCTAACTTCTGGACTGTAGTTTAAAACGAAGCTATTCAGCCTTGCTCAGCCCTGTACCTGGAAGGTGGAAAGGTAAGATTTCTCGCTCTTGTGAAATGACATCATTCAGGGTGGTTTGGGCAATGCCTTTCTGAACAGCCATGGTTGGTCCAGTGGTGTCTGAGGCTCCACTCTCATTCTTTAGGACCCCTAAAGAGGAGATTGGGCGGGGGGAGTATCCTTGGGGCATTTAAATGAGGAAAGGGACTTTGTGGAATGATGTCACATAAATTTGAACCTTTAGAGGAGACATCAGGAGTTACCAGCTGGGCATCTCTTAGTGTTCTCTTTCCAGCTTTCTTATATATTCTTTGAGAGGCCTTAAATAAGGAGGAGCTAACTCTCAGACATGTTTATCTCTGTCTGGGCGAAACATCCTGGGCTCTCTTTTTGTAGTGCCTTTTCTCCCGATTCTACTGCTTTATTGGTTCTGTATCTTCCTTGTGTTTCTTCCTTTTCCTTCTCTATAGTACTTAATACTCAACTTCTGAAATGGTTGTATTTCAGGTCCCCAGTAAGGCCTTCCGATTCACCAGGCAAATAGTCAACTTTGATACCAAAGAATTCTGGTGTTTTCCCTTCACTTGTCTGAGATACCATACTGTGCAGTCTTGCAAATCTAGGAAAACCCGTAAAATCAAATATGTGGTTGCGTTCACTGGTATAGGTCCTTGGATTGTTGCTTTGGAAATGTTTTCCTATGATTGGGGATGCAGATACTCTACTTTTCAGGATTTTTGTCAGTCCTCTCAAAGATTCCAGCACCGAGAGAGTCAGTTTTAACTCTCAGGGCTATTCAGCGTGTTATTTGTTAAGACAGAAAAGGAGTTTGAAGTATCCGTTTATTTATGATATTTAATAATTTTATCAGGATGTAAGTGGCTTAAATTGTTCTAGCTTAAGAATCAAATTAGAATTAAGAGATGAGATCCGTTAACTGGTCAATTGACTGTGCTGAGGGTGTCGTGTACTTAATCTACAGTTAGCATGGCTGCCTTCCTCCGCCGGGCTCCCCTCCTCTAACTTCTGGACTGTAGTTTAAAACGAAGCTATTCAGCCTTGCTCAGCCCTGTACCTGGAAGGTGGAAAGGTAAGATTTCTCGCTCTTGTGAAATGACATCATTCAGGGTGGTTTGGGCAATGCCTTTCTGAACAGCCATGGTTGGTCCAGTGGTGTCTGAGGCTCCACTCTCATTCTTTAGGACCCCTAAAGAGGAGATTGGGCGGGGGGAGTATCCTTGGGGCATTTAAATGAGGAAAGGGACTTTGTGGAATGATGTCACATAAATTTGAACCTTTAGAGGAGACATCAGGAGTTACCAGCTGGGCATCTCTTAGTGTTCTCTTTCCAGCTTTCTTATATATTCTTTGAGAGGCCTTAAATAAGGAGGAGCTAACTCTCAGACATGTTTATCTCTGTCTGGGCGAAACATCCTGGGCTCTCTCTTTTTGTAGTGCCTTTTCTCCCGATTCTACTGCTTTATTGGTTCTGTATCTTCCTTGTGTTTCTTCCTTTTCCTTCTCTATAGTACTTAATACTCAACTTCTGAAATGGTTGTATTTCAGGTCTGTAAACATAGATATAGTATCTCTGCTGAAAGTTGCGAGAGTGTGAAGTTGCATGACAGTGAGCTGCTGTTTGCCATTTGCAGTTTGACTCTGCCTGACTCTAAGATTTATTTTGTCATCATTTTTGTTACTGGGCATCCATAGAGAAGTTCTACAGACAGTAGGAAGTGCTTATACTAGAAATAATTCTTCAGCATTTTTCTTGAGTGTCTAGGTTGCTTTCTCTATTCACTGATTATCTTCTTGAAGATTAATTTCTTGTTTGAACATGCATTTTGTAAATTTAATTTTTTTGAAAATTATAGATGTACATGGCTTCTACAGTAAAATTTCATGGTGCCCCAGTGGTTAGGGCTTGGAGCTTTCACTGCAGAGGGCACAGGTTCAATCCCTGATTCAGGGATTAAGATACCTTAAACCACATAGAGCGACCAAATAAAGAAAAAGGAAATAGTTTGACAGATCTTATAACATTAAATACTAGTTTCCTTTCTGTTCTCCCTCTGTTCTTGTTCGCTAGAGACTTTTCAACTATTCATGTATTTCTTTTGGCATTCATTGATATAGTGTAAATAACACTTGTATTTTTATTTTCTTGATTTCTAGGACATATCTATGTCCATAAGATCTTTTGACTTCTTTGTTATGGACTTTGGTGCTCTAGGTCTCGTGTATTACTGCTCAGTTTCCTTCTTCCCTAATTTTCCTCCCTTTAACCTCTCAATAGAGTTTTCTCAAAATTTGAGTTTAAACGAATATTCAAGGTTTATGTTAGTAAGATTATGTAAATATTATTTATAGCTGAGCAGGGAGTATAATATAATATTTTCTGTCTTATACAACTTTTTTGTATTGTTTGGAGTTAATCATTTTGTTGCTGTTATTGGCTTGGTTTTCCATCTACCTGTTGTTGGCTCAGCAGTAAAGAATCCACCTCCCAATGCAGGAGCCATAGGTTCAATCCCTGGGTCAGGAAGATCCCTTGGTGAAGGAAATGGCAACCTACTCCAGTGTTCTTACCTGAGAAACCCCATGGACAAAGGAACCTGATTGGCTACAGTCCATCAGGATCACAAAAGAGTTGGACATGACTTAGTGTCAACGACAACAGATAACTTGTTCATCTTTAGGTTACCCATCAAAAATGTAAATCTCTTCTGTGTAGTACCTGTCTCTTCTATCATAAACCATTCACTCTTTGTGTCCGCTTACAGCCATAGTCCTGGAATCTTCATCGTTATCCTTGGGTTTCCCTTTACTTCCCTTCTATGATGAACTCTAAATTCTGGATCCTCTCTCTCTTGCTTCAATTATGATAGTTCTCTTTACCTTGATACTGAGACATCTTGTAAACTCATTCCTTCATATAGGTTTTGTTTTTGAGGTCTTCTTTTTGTTCTTTTTATAATTAGTAATTACTAGTGCCAGCTGGGATCTTAGACTGTTAAAGGTATGAGGGGCTTTTGAGCTCACCTAGTTCTAACCCTTCAGCTTCCTGACACCTGGAAACCCTATAGATTGTTTGGGGTCCTCCCACCCTCCTGTCTGGAATCAGACTCCCCTTTTTGTTTCTCCAGTAAACCAGCAATGTGGGGTTCGGAATCATATAATCTTTGATGTCAAACCCCATTTTGTCCCTTGGCTGTGTTTTTCCTTATCAACAATATGGAGATAATAAAACTTACCTTGCAAAAATGTTGTAAGAATTGAAACTGCTGCAGATCAAACAGCTTATTCAAGACTCGACACAGTGGAGACCCCAAGACAATTGTGTCTCTTGTTCCTGTGGGATTCTGGTTCCCAGACTAGGGATCCAACCTATATCTCCTGCATTGGAAGCGTGGGGTCTTAATCACTGAACCACCAAGGAAGTTCCTTAGCCTGTATTTTGTGAATCAAAACACTGGATCTATACCAGTCAAACACTGCTGATCCAGGAAATGGTTCTTCATTTCAGGACCACATAAGGTAATTTCATTAAGTACTCTTAGATAATATTAATTGAAGTAACTTAAATTACTAAATGTGCTTTTAAAATTGTATTCTATTTGTTAAATTAATCCACGTACTCTTCTCTATTTAACAATTTTAATCCTTCTGAAAAGGAAAAAAGTTAATTTATCTAAGGTATAGCAGAAAGTCTCCTAACAAAGAAGCCCTGTGGTTACTTTTCTTTTATATAAGTGATGGCACTAGTTCTGTTCGTTCCACTGACTGTTTATGTATATCTTTCAATGTGCTGATGCCTAACACACTTATTCTGTAAACCAGCTTCCTCCTTCTGAAGAGACATGAATTTTCATTTTTTTGTTATTGAAAAGAAAAAATTGTATTTTTATTAAGGTTGTTTCTTCAGATCTAGTTCCCAAGATGAGAAGAAGGACTTTGAACAACAACTTCAGTTGCATGTTGTGTTGAACTAAATTTAGATTCCAAGTTCCAAAACAGGTATTCCTTAAAGCCCTCAACTGTCAACTAAAGAATTCCATTACTTGTTCTCTCCTTTGTTTCCACCATACCTGAGCTGCAATGTTCATTGAGATTCCTAGGGAACATGCTGAGGCATAAATCATTAAGTATCAGCTAAATGCTAAAGAATTTCAGTCCTATTCGCCTGGTGTTTTCTAGTTTTTAGAAAGTTGGCCGTGTGTGTTCATAGGAGTAAGCTAATGGTCTAGAGCAAGCTTTTTCTATAAAGGGCCAGGTAGCAAATATTTTATGCTTTGCAGGTCATGTATTCTCTGCCAGAATTACTCAACTCTTCTCTTGTAGTGAGAATGCAGTCATAGACAGCATTTGACAAATGGCCTGGCTATGTTCTGATAAAACTTTACTTACAGAAACAGATGAAGGACTGGATTTGGTCTGCGGGCCATAGTTTATTCACATTTGATCTATAGCATTTAGACCCACAGATTCTAAAACTTGGTGGACAGAATGGTCCACAGGCCACAGGTTTGAAAGCATTCTATTCTGGTTCACAAAGGAATGACAGTGTACATTCCTGCTATCCAGAGAAGCCTGTGTGGCTGAGCTACCTGCCCTGCAGTCCTCTCTTTCTTATGTTGTGAGCTCAGGAAGGAAGGGACTGACAGAGGAATTGCTTAGGCATTTCATAAAATCATTCTGGCACCCTCAGAACCCTCCTGGGGTTTTCTGCAGCATGAGCCATGTCTGGTCCATATCTTGGGAGCTTAGGGGTCCCTGGTTTTGTTTGTCAGGTTTTGGCAGTTCTCAAGTAGCAGGAAAGACAACCAGCATTGAAAGCAAGAGTACGGCAGAGGCATTTTCATAGCCTCTCATCATTTCTGCTATAGGAGAAAAACAACTTGTGCTGCTCTCAGGCGGGATAATCAATACCTGACTCACTGGAAGCGCTGCTCATCTGCCTCCTCCAGAGGAAAGCTCTGCCACTCCCTTTATTGTCAGCAGGGCAGTTGCATGAATTGGTGCTCCCTCCGCCCAGCATGTTGCGTTGACCTAAATTTAGATTCCAAGTTCCAAAACAGGTATTCCTTAAAGCCCTCAACTGTCAACTAAAGAATTCCATTACTTGTTCTCTCCTTTGTTTCCACCATACCTGAGCTGCAATGTTCATTGAGATTCCTAGGGAACATGCTGAGGCATAAATCATTAAGTATCAGCTAAATGCTAAAGAATTTCAGTCCTATTCGCCTGGTGTTTTCTAGTTTTTAGAAAGTTGGCCGTGTGTGTTCATAGGAGTAAGCTAATGGTCTAGAGCAAGCTTTTTCTATAAAGGGCCAGGTAGCAAATATTTTATGCTTTGCAGGTCATGTATTCTCTGCCAGAATTACTCAACTCTTCTCTTGTAGTGAGAATGCAGTCATAGACAGCATTTGACAAATGGCCTGGCTATGTTCTGATAAAACTTTACTTACAGAAACAGATGAAGGACTGGATTTGGTCTGCGGGCCATAGTTTATTCACATTTGATCTATAGCATTTAGACCCACAGATTCTAAAACTTGGTGGACAGAATGGTCCACAGGCCACAGGTTTGAAAGCATTCTATTCTGGTTCACAAAGGAATGACAGTGTACATTCCTGCTATCCAGAGAAGCCTGTGTGGCTGAGCTACCTGCCCTGCAGTCCTCTCTTTCTTATGTTGTGAGCTCAGGAAGGAAGGGACTGACAGAGGAATTGCTTAGGCATTTCATAAAATCATTCTGGCACCCTCAGAACCCTCCTGGGGTTTTCTGCAGCATGAGCCATGTCTGGTCCATATCTTGGGAGCTTAGGGGTCCCTGGTTTTGTTTGTCAGGTTTTGGCAGTTCTCAAGTAGCAGGAAAGACAACCAGCATTGAAAGCAAGAGTACGGCAGAGGCATTTTCATAGCCTCTCATCATTTCTGCTATAGGAGAAAAACAACTTGTGCTGCTCTCAGGCGGGATAATCAATACCTGACTCACTGGAAGCGCTGCTCATCTGCCTCCTCCAGAGGAAAGCTCTGCCACTCCCTTTATTGTCAGCAGGGCAGTTGCATGAATTGGTGCTCCCTCCGCCCAGCTTTGAAATGCTCTTTGTGTCTTACCATGAATTGACAGTGAGTGGGGCCTAGGGCTTCTTCTCTTCTCCACCACAGTGAGTGAGTTTTTCAGGGTTTTTTTGTGGGGGTTGGGGGTAGCTGGAGTAGCTGGATTTTATTATTATTATTATTATTAGAGTATAGTTGCTTTGCAGCGTTGTGTTCAGGCTTCCCTGGTGGCTCAGACAGTAAAGAACTCGCCTGCAGTGAGGGAGATGTGGGTTGGGAAGAACCCTTGGAGAAGGGAAAGGCTGCCCATTCCAGTATTCTTCATTGGAGAAGTCCACGATTCATCCATGGATCGCAAAGAGTTGAACACAATTGAGCGACTTTTACTGCATCTGTTGTTAGTTTCTGCTTTATGGCAAAGTGAATCAGTTATATGTATACATATTATCCTCTCTTTTTTTAGTTTTCCTTCCCATTTAAGGTCACCACAGAACATTGAGTAGAGTTCCCTGTGCTATTTCTGCTTTGCAGATAAATCCATATGGTTTATCCATATAAACCATCTTTCTGGATTCCACATATAAGTGACATTTATTATATGACATTTGCTTTTCTCTTTCTGACTTACTTTACCTGTATGACTGTCTATAGTCTTTCCACATTTTTGCAGGTGGTACTATTTCATTCCAAACAAGTGAGTTTTTTGAGTTTAGTTCCCAAGTGCATGACTACTCTGCGGTAGTAATTCAGACTTTTGTTGGCTTGTAAGGAGAATAGGCGTCTTCTAAAAGGTACAGGAGTAGCATTAAAACAACTGAATTCTGTAATCCAAAGGAAGAACAGAGAGGTTATTGTGGGTATAATTCATTAAACTTTATGCCAAATCCCACTTTATAATTGTGTTCTTAGTATGACAACTTTTACCAGCTTCCTTGTTCTCTTAGTGTGCTCTTTAGTGTTGATATCAAAAGAGGTGGAATGGATTGCTCACGTCTTTTCCCAGCTTTCTTTTTGGAAAGCTGCTTTCCTCCTTCCTGTTGGATGTTAGTGGAACAGTTGTCTCTAACTGTAAAGAAAGTCTGTTGAGAGGACAGAGGAAGTTTAGATGGAGGAGCATTCCAAACAACTGCCCAGTAGTACCATGGGTTTGGGTTTTTTTGTGCCTTTATGCAAGGTATACAGGCTTTATCCTTAATGTATGTTGTCTTGTGACCTGGGCATTCACTAGCATTGAACTTATTTGAGTGGACAGTGGTGTAGTTTTAGTCCATTTCTTATAGTGTGTAAATTTCGGTATTATAATAGGTGGAAGCCACTTATTCTTCATCTACCCTTTTTTCAGTATCTGGCACCATTTCTGGCCCAGTCATTTGTGATCCATGGCTCTTGTGATATGCCGAAGATTTCCAAGCAGTTTCTGTGGAATGCCTTCCCATCCAGCTCTAATCAAGAACCATGTAAACAAGAAATTGCTTGGTCAAACATATGAGGACTGTGCTCTGACTGCTAGAATGATCAGTACTGACACTGGAATGGCAGCCATTCTCCAGCTGTTTAAACCTTTAAGACACCGAACCTTTTGCAGTCCTATTACCTACAGTGCAACCCAGCGTGTGGCATGTTGGAATATGAGAAGGTACACCTGGCACAAAGGACAGGACTCTCTAGAAAACAGCCTCTGCCGTCCTGCCAAAAAAGTTAACCTTTGTAGCATTGCTGCTTCTTGGAGGATTCTGACAACCAAGAGTACCCTCCTGGGTTTGGAATTCAGCAGGGCTTCTGCCTCTAAGGCCAGCACGTTGAACCCGGGCTCACCTGGGGCCATGAAAATTGATGAAGAGGATGTAGAAACTTTTGATACGTTTGAAGACCCTCGAGTTTTCCTACAGCTAAGACCAGAATATCAGCTTCACAGCTATAATAAATCCGAGACTCGACAGCCTCTGTCTGTTTCAGAAGGTGAACTAATTTTGCACAAAGTCACAGTTTATCAAGATAATCTCCAGCCTCAAATTATTGTTGACTATTTCCGTAAGCTGAGCTCTTTGCCTGCAGAGCAGCGTCCTGTTTTGCTGTCCAGTAGTACCAGCTTTGCTCTGCTCTGCCAGCTGAGTGTGAAAAACATTCATCTCTTTGATGCCCCAGATCTCATCAGTATTTTGAAAGCCTTTGTCAGTTTAGGAATTCCTCACTCCCATTCAATTCTAGATGTGTTTGAAACAAAGTTGTGCCATAAGGTATGGGAGATGAGTCTGGATCAACTTCTCTTGGTGGCTGACCTCTGGCGGCACTTGGGACACAGGGTACCTCGGTTTTTAAAAATATTTTTTAGTTATCTTAATTTGCACTGGAAAGATCTATCCTTGTCGCAACTGATTCACTTAATTTATATTATAGGTGAAAGTCGTCAGGCACCCCAGGACCTAATGCAAAAATTGGAATCATTGATCCTCAAATATATAGATTTGATCAATTTAGAAGAGGTTGGTACAATCTGCTTGGGATTTTTTAAATCAAGTACTAGTCTCTCTGAATTTGTCATGCGGAAAATTGGAGACCTGGCTTGTGCTGACATGCAACATCTGAGTAGTTATGCCTTAGTGAATATTCTTAAAATGTTCCGTTTCACTCATGTGGATCACATAAATTTCATGAAGCAGTTTGGACAGATTGCTCCTCAGCGAATTCCTTCCTTGGGAGTTCAGGGTGTCATGCACTTGACTCTTGCCTGCTCAGCCTTGCGCTTCCTGGATGAAGGGATAATGAATGCTGTAGCTGCTTCTTTGCCTCCTAGGGTAGCATACTGTCGAAGTAAAGATGTTGCCAAGATTCTCTGGTCGTTTGGGACTCTGAATTATAAGCCACCCAATGCAGAAGAGTTTTATTCTAGCCTGATAAATGAGATTCCCAGAAAGATGCTGGAGTTCAACCAGTACCCAGAACACCTGCTCACCTGCCTGCTGGGCCTGGCCTTTTCTCAGTACTTTCCGGAAGAGCTCATAGATTTTGCTTTGAGTCCAGGATTTGTCAGGTTAGCTCAGGAGAGAAGTAAGTTTGAGGTCACCAAGGAGCTGTATACTCTTGATGGTACAGTTGGCATTGAATGTCCAGATTACAGAGGCAATCGTCTTAGTTCTCACCTTCAGCAAGAGGGATTGGAAATGCTGTGGAATTCAGCAAGGAAGGATATGAACTCAAAACCTGAATTCCTAGAGGCTCACTTTTTACTTGAGACCATGTTGGGTGGGCCCCAGTATGTCAAACACCATATGATTTTGCCTCATACCCGATCTTCTGATTTAGAGGTTCAGCTTGACATTAACATGAAGCCACTACCATTTAACAGAGAAGCCATACCAGTTGAAGATGCAGCCAAATTAAGGCTTAAGCATGTGGGAGTCAGCCTTACAGATGATTTGATGAATCAGCTACTAAAAGGGAAATCAAGGGGGCATTCTCAGGGGGAAACTGAGTCAGACAGTGGGCAGCAGCCTATGAAATTAGAGGAGGAGGCAGCCAGACTTGTGGGAGGCTCCCTTTCCAACACAGTAGACAGATTAGGGGCCACGGAAATGGCTGACCTATGCCCCCCGACCCGCTTGCAGGCCCCACAAGTGAAGCTGGCTATTCAGTTGACAAACAGGAACCAGTATTGCTATGGTTCCAGGGATCTGCTTGGACTCCATAGTATGAAGAGGCGGCAGCTGAATCAGCTTGGCTACCGTGTAGTGGAGTTATCTCACTGGGAATGGCTCCCACTACTGAAACGAACTCGCTTAGAAAAACTGGCATTTCTCCATGAGAAAGTGTTCACCTCTGCTCTCTGAAGGGCCTTAGGGTCATTTCTACTCGTAAATGGTGTAGATATGCACTGTGCCATGTGTTGTGAAACAGTTATAAAAGCCAGAATGTAGATTTGGTAATAAAATCATCTATTGAGGAGACTAAGTTGTGCTCCTTTTTTCTTTTTTTTAAAAGCTTTTTTCAGGGGGGCCACTTCTATTGATCTCTCATTTGTTTCTCTTTGTTCTTTTGGCCTGTGTGGGCCTCCCATTGCAGTGGCCTCTCACTGCAGAGCTCCGGCTCAGTAGTTGGACACATCAGTCCAGCCGCTTCGCAGCACATGGGATCTTCCTGGGCCGGGAATCGAACCGGCGCCCCTTACACTGCAAGGTGATGTCCTTACCCACTGGACCACCAGGGAAGACCCTAAGTTGTGCTCTTGTCCATGGCAGATAGAAGCTAGTGTATGTTACTGTGAATTAATTGTAACTGGTCCAGTTGTATAAGTTGCTGCTAATTTGTACAGGTTAATAATAAACACCTTAAAATATCTTAATGATCAAGAAACTCATGTCTCATTTTCCTTTCTGTTTACCAGCCTCATCTCATGATTACTTTGAATTTTTAGGATAAAAGTGTAGGTCAGGCATTGTCGAAAGGTAATTTTTTAAAAATGTTTTTTTGTACTTTGGTTTTTTTATTTATTTATTTTATTTATTTTTTTGTGGGGGAGGGAGGGGGTGGGCGGGCCACTTCTATTGGTCTTTGATTTGTCTATTTTCATCCGTCTTTGTTCTTTGGCTCTTGTGGGCCTCCCATCGCGGCGGCCTCTGTTGTCGCAGAGCACCAGCTCTGGGCGCATGCGCTCCAGAGCTCCGGCTCGGTAATTGGACACATCAGTCCAGCCACTCCGCGGCACGTGGGATCTTCCCAGGCCGGGGATCGAACCAGCGCCCCTTGCACTGCAAGGCGGCGTCCCTACCCACTGGACCACCAGGGAAGCCCTGTACTTTGTTTTAAAGTAAGAATCTTCCACAGCTTCACTAGCACTTCATAGTTTCTCCCCCATGCATGTTTTTTTCACGGCCCTTAGAATTAAAGGCCTTTTTATTTTCCTTTAGATTTGGTTGGTTCCTGTTTTAAAGAACCATTTAAGAATTAGCTTAATACCTTCCTCTTAGCTCCCTCTTCTGCATTTCTCTTGTCTTGCATAACTCCCACTAACCTCCCTCCCAAGAATACAATTGGACCTAGGAGAGTAGAATTATGAGTGCCTTTTGGGCAGTAGTTCCCAAATCTGATGACCAGGTAGAATGTTTTTCATGACAAGCAGCTCCAACAAGAAGGAAATGTACTGTTCCCATAATAGGATGTCTAGGGAGCTTCAGGTTTGTATTAGAGCCACAGACATAAGAGGGATGTGTGTATGTAAGGAACTTAATACAAGTAACTTTACAAACACTTGAGGTCTATGAAAAGTTGTTTCAGAATGGAATCCTCCCACCTTTATTTATGTGTCCTCTCAAAAGCCACTTCCCCATCCATGCTAAATAAACTACTCCATTGGCCTTTGATCATACTCTGTCACCTTCAGCTTTGTTTTTCTCATTGTATTCAGCAGTAACAGAAGTTATTCTTTATTTATTTGCTGATTTCCCTGTTAGAAGGGAGACCCTTGAGTTAACTTTGTCTAGAATTTATCTCCAGTGCCTAGGACAATGGGTGCTGGTACATAATAATGTTTAGGGTTTGTGATCAAGGAATTTAGAGAGGTTGGACATTGCTAGAGAGTTGAGGGTAGAGAGAAAGAAAGAATATCTGGGTCACAAAAGTCTTATGGCCTTGCTGAAGAGCCTAGATTTACAGGGCTAGAGTGCCTCTGAAGGGTCCTAAGTCAGGGAGTAATTGGAAAGCTTCATGTTTTAGAAATGTAAGGTGTTTGGGAGGGGAAAATGACCAAGACTTCCTAATTGATTGGTTTGGGGAATGATGATTTTAGTGCCTGGACTGATGGGGAGTCACCGATTAAAACTGAGATCAAAGCAGGACACAGGTTTGGGTAGAGAGTTAATACTGAGACTACCCTCCCTGGTCATGCTGAGTTGGGCCTCTAGGCAGAAGAGTTCAGGTTGGAGTCTCAAATGGGCATGAGGTCAGATGGCAAGAGCCATGAGTGAAATTGCCTAAGACAGGTAGAAAGTAGGCTATTGCAGGTGGGGAGGGAACAGGTGACCAAGAGTGGACTATCAGAATTTAAAGGAAGGGCAAAGCAGAGAGATCCAGTGATAAAGACAGAAGAAGAACAGTTAAGATAATCAGACTTAGTTAAAAATAGGGTCATAGAAGTAAGTCTGGGTTCTCCAAGACCACTCTCACTAGAGGGATTCACAGAACTAAGAAAAACTGTTAATAGTTTAGTATAGTGAGGGGATGCTGATTAAAAGCAGCAAAAGAAGAAGGCACATAGTATCGAGCCTAGGAGAGGCCAGTCACAAGCCTTCAGTTGTCCTTTTCCATTAGAGACATACAGACAGATCTTAACTCATCCCGGCAATGACGTTTGCCAACACATACAGATGTTGCCAGTCAGGAAGCTCACCTGGATCTTGGTATACAGGGTTGTTATGGTCAGTCATGTGAACAGGGAGTGAGTGCTCACATGGTTCACCTTAGTTACTCAGTCCCCAGCTCCTCCAGAGGTCCAGCTTATTAACAGGATGATGCAGGGCTTCCACCATAAATTATGTTGTTAGTGTAAGTTGTCTAATTATCTAATTGTTAGTGTATTCTTACCAAGGTGTTTACGTTGGGTGTGGGCTAAGGTCTTAGGTGTATATAAGACAGTCTTATCAGGCACAGTGTTCCAGAGGCTTAGAGATGATCTCTCAGGACTTGATGAAGTTTCTTTGCAATGTGCAGGACTTGAATACTCCATACCTACTGAGTTAACCTTTCACTGCACAGAAGCCAAGAGTAAAGAGTACTTCAAAAAGGAAATGGCTATACCATTTTACCTTCCTACCAGAATGTACTAGGGTTCCAGTTTCTCCACATCTTTGCTATTTAAAAAAACAGCTATCCTAATGATGTGAAGTCATACCTCATTGTGGTCTTATTTGCATTTCCCTAGCGACTAATGATGTTTAGTATCTCTTCAATCTTAATATCAAGTCTTCTAGACCATGAACTCAGGATGTCTTTCCATTTACTTAGGTCTTATTTCTTTCAGCAGCTTTTTTTTTTTTTTAATTTTGGCCTCTTTTATTAGTTTTTCTTTTATTTATTTTCTTTCATCTTTATTCTTTGGCCCATTGCAGTGGCCTCCCTCGTTGCAGAGCACTGGCTCTGGGAGGATGTGCTCCAGAGCGCTGGCTCATAATTGGACATACAGGTCCATCTGCTCTGCAGCATGTGGGATCCTCCCAGGCCAGGGATCAAACCAGTGCCCCCCGCACCGCAAGGCAGACTCTCCACCCACTGGACCACCAGGGAAGCCCTCAACAACGTTTTGTATTAGTTTTCATTGTACAAGTTTTGCACCTTCTCAGTAAAATTTATTCGTAAGTATTTTATTATTTTTGATGCTACCATAGATGAAATTTTCTTAATTTCCTGTATGGATTGCTTATTGTTAGTGTATAGAAATACAACTGATATTTACCCTGCATCTTTACTTAACTCTTTCATTAGCTCTTTTAAGGGCTTGTGTGTGTTCTTTGGGATTTTCTATACATAATATATTGTCATCTGTGTATATAGTTGTACTTCTTCCTTTCCACTTTGGATGCCTTTTAATTTCATTTTCTTCCCAATTGCTCTAACTATAAGTTCTAGTCCAAAATTGAATCATAGTGGTGAAAGCAGGCATCCTTGTCTTGTTTCAGATCTTAGAGGGGATGCTTTTGGTCTTTCACCATTGAGTATGACATTAGCTGTGGATTTTTCATAAATGCCCTTAGGTGTATATAAGACAGTCTTATCAGCAGGGCCAACTTGAGTTTTAAAGAGTACTCCATACCTACTGAGTTAACCTTTCACTGCACAGAAGCCAAGAGTAAAGAGTACTTCAAAAAGGAAATGGCTATACCATTTTACCTTCCTACCAGAATGTACTAGGGTTCCAGTTTCTCCACATCTTTGCTATTTAAAAAAACAGCTATCCTAATGATGTGAAGTCATACCTCATTGTGGTCTTATTTGCATTTCCCTAGCGACTAATGATGTTTAGTATCTCTTCAATCTTAATATCAAGTCTTCTAGACCATGAACTCAGGATGTCTTTCCATTTACTTAGGTCTTATTTCTTTCAGCAGCTTTTTTTTTTTTTTAATTTTGGCCTCTTTTATTAGTTTTTCTTTTATTTATTTTCTTTCATCTTTATTCTTTGGCCCATTGCAGTGGCCTCCCTCGTTGCAGAGCACTGGCTCTGGGAGGATGTGCTCCAGAGCGCTGGCTCATAATTGGACATACAGGTCCATCTGCTCTGCAGCATGTGGGATCCTCCCAGGCCAGGGATCAAACCAGTGCCCCCTGCACTGCAAGGCAGACTCTCCACCCACTGGACCACCAGGGAAGCCCTCAACAACGTTTTGTATTAGTTTTCATTGTACAAGTTTTGCACCTTCTCAGTAAAATTTATTCGTAAGTATTTTATTATTTTTGATGCTACCATAGATGAAATTTTCTTAATTTCCTGTATGGATTGCTTATTGTTAGTGTATAGAAATACAACTGATATTTACCCTGCATCTTTACTTAACTCTTTCATTAGCTCTTTTAAGGGCTTGTGTGTGTTCTTTGGGATTTTCTATACATAATATATTGTCATCTGTGTATATAGTTGTACTTCTTCCTTTCCACTTTGGATGCCTTTTAATTTCATTTTCTTCCCAATTGCTCTAACTATAAGTTCTAGTCCAAAATTGAATCATAGTGGTGAAAGCAGGCATCCTTGTCTTGTTTCAGATCTTAGAGGGGATGCTTTTGGTCTTTCACCATTGAGTATGACATTAGCTGTGGATTTTTCATAAATGCCCTTTATTATACTGAGGAAATTCTATTCATAGTTTGCAGAATGTGCAATAAGTAATTGAGTAGTAGTAATTCCAAGTAGTACTTGGAACATTCTCATACTAAACAAATTGTCAGCCTCCAAAAATCCATTGTTTATCCAACTTTCATATTTAAATGGACATTTAAATTTGGTGGGGGGACCGGGTGGGGTTGGGAGGGAGGGGGGAGTGGGCCACTTCTGTTGGTCTTTCATTTATCTATTTTCATCCATCTTTTGTTCTTTGACCCGTGTGGGCCTCCCATCGCAGTGGCATCTGTTGTCTCAGAGCACCGGCTCTGGGCGCATGTGCTCCAGAGCTCCGGCTCGGTAATTGGACACATTGGTCCGGCTGCTCCGCGGCATGTGGGATCTTCCCAGGCCAGGGGTCGAACCGGCGCCCCTTGCACTGCAAGGCGGTGTCCTTACCCACTGGACCACCAGGGAAGCCCCAAATTTTTTATTTACTAAATTGCCGACTCTAAGAAAGACAAGACTGGACTCTTTAGAGGTGGTCGTTGGAGGCAGAAAAGACTTGAATGTTATCTACATATTGAGGAAAGGATCCAGTAATAATTAAGAGGTAAGTTTAAGATTCAAGAGGGAGTCAAGAACAGATGGAGTAAGGCCCTCGAGCAGAGGGACAGAATTAGGGTCAGGTTTGTACATGAAGAGCTTGGCTGCCTTACCTGGGTTCCCATATAATTTTTCTGACACTGCTGCTAAGGTACTAAGTAAATGGAATTAGAACCCTTTGCCCATCTATGCCTTGTTTTGATCCTATAAATTTCTTTTTTTTTTTTTTTTAATAAATTTTATTTATTTATCTTTTTTTGGGGGGGGTGGGGAGGGAGGGGGATAGGCGGGCCACTTCTATCAGTCTTTCATTTCTCTATTTTCATCCGTCTTTGTTCTTTGGCTCCTGTGGGCCTCCCATCGCGGTGGCGTCTGTCGTTGCAGAGCGCGGGGTCTGGGCGCATGCGCCCCAGAGCTCTGGCTCAGTGATTGGACACATCGGTCCGGCCGCTCTGCGGCACGTGGGATCTTCCCAGGCCAGGGATTGAACCTGCGCCCCTTGCACTGCAAGGCGGTGTCCTTACCCACTGGACCACCAGGGGAAGCCCTATAAATTTCTTAAAGAGTAAAACCTGTGTCCACTTGTGCCTAGCAGAGTACCTTGTGCACATAGCACTTCCTGAAGGTTGCTCCAAGTGTATAATATTGTAAGCATCTTTTGGGCTTACCCCAGTTTTCTGATCTCCCCATGTCTGAGACAGCTGTCTCTTATTTTAACCAGCTACAGGAAAAATGACACGTCAGATATTTTACTTAGATGGACAAGTAACTCAATTTAGAAATTGTAAGAAGTATTGTACTTCTTTAAAAGTTGAAGTGCCCAATTTATAAAATTGCTCAGTGCATTGGTATTCCGCCCACTCCTTGAGGCTAAATGCTTTTCTCTTATTTGACAGGTAATCTTTTCTTTCCTTTTTTTTTTAATCTGTAACCTGTTTGAGCCTAGTCTTTAAAATATATGTATCTGTCAGAATTACTTTCTGTTACATTTTTGTGAAACTCAAAAATCAGTTTGTCTAACTCAACTATGGCAGCTTCTTTGTAAGCCAAAGGACGATGGATGCACAGGTGTTCATAAAGGGTCATGGTCACCTTATTCTCTTCTAAATTATCCCTCCACACTTCCCTGCTCATAGGCTCTTGAGTATTCAGCAACCAAAAGGTTTGCTTAACTGTTCAGATAAGATGACCCAAAAATTTTAGGGTCAGGTTTGTACATGAAGAGCTTGGCTGCCTTACCTGGGTTCCCATATAATTTTTCTGACACTGCTGCTAAGGTACTAAGTAAATGGAATTAGAACCCTTTGCCCATCTATGCCTTGTTTTGATCCTATAAATTTCTTTTTTTTTTTTAATAAATTTTATTTATTTATCTTTTCTGGGTTCAGGGTGGGGTGGGAGGGCGGTTAGGCGGGCCACTTCTATCAGTCTTTCATTTCTCTATTTTCATCCGTCTTTGTTCTTTGGCTCCTGTGGGCCTCCCATCGCGGTGGCGTCTGTTGTTGCAGAGCGCCGGCTCTGGGTGCATGCACTCCAGAGCTCTGGCTCAGTGATTGGACACATCGGTCCAGCCGCTCCGCGGCACGTGGGATCTTCCCAGGCCAGGGATTGAACCTGCGCCCCTTGCACTGCAAGGCGGTGTCCTTACCCACTGGACCACCAGGGGAAGCCCTATAAATTTCTTAAAGAGTAAAACCTGTGTCCACTTGTGCCTAGCAGAGTACCTTGTGCACATAGCACTTCCTGAAGGTTGCTCCAAGTGTATAATATTGTAAGCATCTTTTGGGCTTACCCCAGTTTTCTGATCTCCCCATGTCTGAGACAGCTGTCTCTTATTTTAACCAGCTACAGGAAAAATGACACGTCAGATATTTTACTTAGATGGACAAGTAACTCAATTTAGAAATTGTAAGAAGTATTGTACTTCTTTAAAAGTTGAAGTGCCCAATTTATAAAATTGCTCAGTGCATTGGTATTCCGCCCACTCCTTGAGGCTAAATGCTTTTCTCTTATTTGACAGGTAATCTTTTCTTTCCTTTTTTTTTTAATCTGTAACCTGTTTGAGCCTAGTCTTTAAAATATATGTATCTGTCAGAATTACTTTCTGTTACATTTTTGTGAAACTCAAAAATCAGTTTGTCTAACTCAACTATGGCAGCTTCTTTGTAAGCCAAAGGACGATGGATGCACAGGTGTTCATAAAGGGTCATGGTCACCTTATTCTCTTCTAAATTATCCCTCCACACTTCCCTGCTCATAGGCTCTTGAGTATTCAGCAACCAAAAGGTTTGCTTAACTGCTTTTAGGAACCAGATAAGATGACCAGTTTGTCCCAGTTTGCTTGGGAATTTCCTGTTTTTAGCACTGAAAATTCCCTGTTCTGAAAAAGCCCTCGGTCCTGGGTAGACCTTGTGGTTGGTCACCCTACCTCTGGATCTCTTCTCAGTGCTGCTCTCACACTTTCTCTTCCTCAGGCAGAGGAGGAAGGTCTGTCTCCATTGGACATCCAGTTCTGTAGGGGCCGTCAGCTCAAGAAATAACTCTGAGCCTGTGTATCTAAAGCCTTATTCTTATTTATGTCATCCTGTGACCTCAGGAGCCCAGCCCCATTGTTTTATCTACTTACAGCTTTAAACATATGAAAGGAAAACTTTTCTACCAGATCATGTTTATCATTTAAGTGGCAGGTACACCAAGAATAAACCCATTGGTTTGTTTCCAGTTTGTTTCTTGTAATGTGGATAGTGGAATTAGACTGTAATGTTCAGTGGAGGGGCTTAAATCTGGGTGAAGAATTTCCAGACTTCTGTGGTACTAGTGTATTTGGATTTTTAAAATAAAAGGACAGTACACAGGATCCTTGTGATGAAACAATTCTGTATCTTCACTTGGGTGCACAAAAAGATCTGTGCATAGGATAAAATTGCATAGGACTTAATATACAAGCACATACAAATGAGTACATGTGGAGCTGGTGTAATCCCAGTAAGGTCATTGGACCGTATTGTTGTTGATTTCCTGGTAGTAATGTTGTATTATAACTACGTAAGATGTTATTGAGGGAACTGGTTAAAGTTATGTGAGATCTCTTTGTATTGTTTCTTAATCATGCACTTGAACTTACAATGACCTTAAATAAAAAGTTTAATTAAAATTTCTAAAAATAAAAGATTTTTTAGAAGGTAGTTTTGAAATCCTTGTGAGATATTCAGTAATATGTTACACATAGTTCATTTTCTCCTTCATACTCTTAAAGAATCCCTTCCTTTAAAATAAAGAAAACGTCAAGGGAAAAACTGAGACTGCTAGTTTATTTCTAAGTAGTTGGTACTTTGATATTCTTCTTTGATATCTTCAGAAAGCCATTTGCAAAGACAGCCCCTCGTGTACAGAAAAGATAGTGTGAACACATCAGCCAGAGAAAAGGGAGACCCCTTGAAGGGTGAATTGCCTCTAAGTGATTCAGAATTGGTGGTGTCATCTAGGAGGTTAATGGCAGACTTTTCATTTAGTGTCATTTGTCTCCATAGTTATAAGCTTTCTATGACTTTCCTCTGACCAGTAGCTTTCAAATTCTTTTACTACAATGCTTAAGAAATAATACATTTTTCATCAAAACCCAGAATAGATAAGTATGTATATCTGAAACTGAAGTTTCACAAAACACTGATCACCCTCATGTATGATGCATTCTGACTTATTTCTCTTCTACATATGAAAGGAAAACTTTTCTACCAGATCATGTTTATCATTTAAGTGGCAGGTACACCAAGAATAAACCCATTGGTTTGTTTCCAGTTTGTTTCTTGTAATGTGGATAGTGGAATTAGACTGTAATGTTCAGTGGAGGGGCTTAAATCTGGGTGAAGAATTTCCAGACTTCTGTGGTACTAGTGTATTTGGATTTTTAAAATAAAAGGACAGTACACAGGATCCTTGTGATGAAACAATTCTGTATCTTCACTTGGGTGCACAAAAAGATCTGTGCATAGGATAAAATTGCATAGGACTTAATATACAAGCACATACAAATGAGTACATGTGGAGCTGGTGTAATCCCAGTAAGGTCATTGGACCGTATTGTTGTTGATTTCCTGGTAGTAATGTTGTATTATAACTACGTAAGATGTTATTGAGGGAACTGGTTAAAGTTATGTGAGATCTCTTTGTATTGTTTCTTAATCATGCACTTGAACTTACAATGACCTTAAATAAAAAGTTTAATTAAAATTTCTAAAAATAAAAGATTTTTTAGAAGGTAGTTTTGAAATCCTTGTGAGATATTCAGTAATATGTTACACATAGTTCATTTTTCTCCTTCATACTCTTAAAGAATCCCTTCCTTTAAAATAAAGAAAACGTCAAGGGAAAAACTGAGACTGCTAGTTTATTTCTAAGTAGTTGGTACTTTGATATTCTTCTTTGATATCTTCAGAAAGCCATTTGCAAAGACAGCCCCTCGTGTACAGAAAAGATAGTGTGAACACATCAGCCAGAGAAAAGGGAGACC
Organism: Tragulus kanchil; assembly: GCA_022376925.1. Classification (NCBI taxonomy): domain Eukaryota; kingdom Metazoa; phylum Chordata; class Mammalia; order Artiodactyla; family Tragulidae; genus Tragulus; species Tragulus kanchil. The sequence goes on along the minus strand of JAIOJX010000031.1, from coordinate 38,459,195 downwards.
CCTTGAAGGGTGAATTGCCTCTAAGTGATTCAGAATTGGTGGTGTCATCTAGGAGGTTAATGGCAGACTTTTCATTTAGTGTCATTTGTCTCCATAGTTATAAGCTTTCTATGACTTTCCTCTGACCAGTAGCTTTCAAATTCTTTTACTACAATGCTTAAGAAATAATACATTTTTCATCAAAACCCAGAATAGATAAGTATGTATATCTGAAACTGAAGTTTCACAAAACACTGATCACCCTCATGTATGATGCATTCTGACTTATTTCTCTTCTACTAAATTTTAAAAAATGCTGCTTGTAGCTCAGTAATTTGATTTCTTGATTCTTGATTTACAGTTTGGAAAATTAGCACCTCACCCCTCCAGGTAAAAGTACTCTAACGCTTGTTGAGGCTTGACACTGGGGACCCTTCCCAGCCCTTCCGCCTCCAGCTCAGTGTCATGTTCAGCATTTCCTGGACTGGCCTTACACGGTCCTGTTTCAGTGCCTTGACTTTTACTGGTCCCTCTCCCTAGTACCCTTCTGATTTTGTTTCTATTCTTGTCTCTTGGCTCCTATATGTACTATTAGTATTTGCCACTAATAGATAGTGTATATCCTTCAGAGTTGCCCATGAGGTTAGGCTTGTGTCTTAGTCGTCTGTAGTTCAAATGTTACTCCTGTGAATTCTTCCCTGAGTGTTGGCCAGTGTTTTCAGTCTTTCTCATCAAAACCCACAGGATGTTTTATATTAAACATAGTATATATTTGTTATATGTATTTGTGTAAAACTGAAACAAAAGTCTCATAAAATAGTGCACTAAGTATACTTTTGTATTTTGTACTTAGTTCATATTTCTTTTCTTCAATCCATAACTTGATTTTAAAACAAATTGAAGGGCTTCCCTGGTGATCCACTGGGTAAGGACACCGCCTTGCACTGCAAGGGGCGCCGGTTCGATCCCTGGCCTGGGAAGATCCCACGTGCCGCGGAGCGGCTGGACCGATGCGTCCAATTACCGAGCTGGAGCTCTGGAGCACATGCGCCCAGAGCCTGTGCTTTGGGACAACAGATGCCACTGCGATGGAAGGCCCACATGGGCCAAAGAACAAAGATGGATTAAACTAGACAAATGAAAGACCAGTGGAAGTGGCCCGCCCGCCCGCCTCCCTCCCCACTCCCACCAAAAATAAATAAATAAATAAACGTTTAAAACAAATTGAAAAGCATTGATTAGACCATCCTTCCCTACTCTGAATGTCATCTGTTACAAACCTTTGTATTTCATAATCACTGTTGGGTGGAAGTGTGTATGTTTTAAGACTTGAGGACAGGACCATGTTATTTTTTCTCACACACACACACACACAAATATAGAGAATATTTATTGTAGATTTTTCTCATAGTAAATATTTTTTAATTATAAGTAATATGTCAGTGGAAAAATAAACTGTTTTTAGTCATACAATTGAATACTATGAAGACGTTAAAATGAACAAACTGCGTATATACATTTCAACATGGAAAAACTTAGAATAATAATATTAGGAGAAAAGCAAGTTACAAAATAATACACAGTAAATTATCATTAAGGCACATTCAGTTTAGTTCACTTGCTAGGTCGTCTCCAACTCTGCAACCCCATCGACTGCAGCACTCCAGGCTTCCCTGTCCTTTACCATCTCCCAGAGTTTGTTCAGACTCATGTGCATTGAGTCAGTGATGCCATCCAACCATCTCATCTGCTTTTGCCCTCTTCTCCTTATGTCCTCCATCTTTTACAGACTCATTGTTTTTTCTGGTGAGTTGTCCCTTTGCATTAGGTGGTCAGAGTATTGGAGCTTCAGTTTCAGCATTGATCTTCCCAGTGAATAGTCAGGGTTGATTTTCTTTAGGATTGACTGATTTGATCTCTTTGCTGTCCAAGGGACTCTCAAGAGTCTTTTCCAGCACCACAGTTCAAAGGCATCAATTCTTCAGTGCTCAGCCTTCTTTATGGTCCAACTTTCACATCCATACATGACTGCTGGGAAAACCATGGCTTTGACTGTACAGACTTTTGTTGGCAGAGCGATATCTCTGCTTTTGAATATGCTGTCTAGATATGTCATAGTTTTTCTTCCAAGGAGCAAGTGTCTTTTAATTTCATGGCTGTAGTCACCATCCACAGTGATTTTGGAGCCCAAGAAAATAAACTTTGTCACTGTTTCCATTGTTTGCCCATCTGTTTGCTGTGAAGTGATGGAACCCGATGCCATGATCTTCGGTTTTTGAATGTTTGAGTTTTTCACTCCCCAGCTTTTTCACTCTCCTTTTTCACCTTCATCAAGAGGCTCTTTAGTTCCTCTTCTCTTTCTGCCATTAGAGTGGTGTCATCTGCAAACCTGAGGTTCTTGATATTTCTCCCAGCAGTCTTGATTCCAGCTTGTGCTTCATCCAGACTGGCATTTCGCATATAAATTAAGTAAGCAGGGTGAAAATATACAGCCTTGATGTACTCTTTTCCCAGTCTGGAACCAGTCAGTTGTTCCATGTCCAGTTCTAACTTTTGGGTTGCTTGTGCATAAAAACTGTTTTTAGTCATACAATTGAATACTATGAAGACGTTAAAATGAACAAACTGCGTATATACATTTCAACATGGAAAAACTTAGAATAATAATATTAGGAGAAAAGCAAGTTACAAAATAATACACAGTAAATTATCATTAAGGCACATTCAGTTTAGTTCACTTGCTAGGTCGTCTCCAACTCTGCAACCCCATCGACTGCAGCACTCCAGGCTTCCCTGTCCTTTACCATCTCCCAGAGTTTGTTCAGACTCATGTGCATTGAGTCAGTGATGCCATCCAACCATCTCATCTGCTTTTGCCCTCTTCTCCTTATGTCCTCCATCTTTTACAGACTCATTGTTTTTTCTGGTGAGTTGTCCCTTTGCATTAGGTGGTCAGAGTATTGGAGCTTCAGTTTCAGCATTGATCTTCCCAGTGAATAGTCAGGGTTGATTTTCTTTAGGATTGACTGATTTGATCTCTTTGCTGTCCAAGGGACTCTCAAGAGTCTTTTCCAGCACCACAGTTCAAAGGCATCAATTCTTCAGTGCTCAGCCTTCTTTATGGTCCAACTTTCACATCCATACATGACTGCTGGGAAAACCATGGCTTTGACTGTACAGACTTTTGTTGGCAGAGCGATATCTCTGCTTTTGAATATGCTGTCTAGATATGTCATAGTTTTTCTTCCAAGGAGCAAGTGTCTTTTAATTTCATGGCTGTAGTCACCATCCACAGTGATTTTGGAGCCCAAGAAAATAAACTTTGTCACTGTTTCCATTGTTTGCCCATCTGTTTGCTGTGAAGTGATGGAACCCGATGCCATGATCTTCGGTTTTTGAATGTTTGAGTTTTTCACTCCCCAGCTTTTTCACTCTCCTTTTTCACCTTCATCAAGAGGCTCTTTAGTTCCTCTTCTCTTTCTGCCATTAGAGTGGTGTCATCTGCAAACCTGAGGTTCTTGATATTTCTCCCAGCAGTCTTGATTCCAGCTTGTGCTTCATCCAGACTGGCATTTCGCATATAAATTAAGTAAGCAGGGTGAAAATATACAGCCTTGATGTACTCTTTTCCCAGTCTGGAACCAGTCAGTTGTTCCATGTCCAGTTCTAACTGTTGCTTCTTGTTGTGCATATGGGTTTTGCAGGAGTCAGGTAAGGTGGTCTGGTATTCCCATCTCTTTCAGAATTTTTGCCTTAATAAAACATAATTGCATTAATAAGTGTTAAATGAAAGATGCATAGCATCACTATGATTATTTTCTGTGACCCTTTTCATTCTAAACCTTCTGACTAAGCAGTCCTCTTTTTACTTTGAACATGCATCTACTTTTTTTTTTCAATTGAAAGATAATAGCTTTACAGAGTTACATTGTTTACTGCCAAACATCAGCATGAATCAGCCATAGGTACACATACTTTCCCTCCCTCTTGAACTTCCCTCCTGTCTCCCTCCCCATCCACCCCTCTTTAAGTTGTTACAGAGCCCCTGTTTGAGTTCCCTTAGTCTCACAGCAAATTCCAGTTGGTTATCTATTTCACATATGGTAATGTATGTTTCCGTGTTACTCTTTATATACATCTCATACATGTCCATAAGTCTGTTCTCTAGGTCTGTTTCTTTATTGTTGCCCTGCATATAAATTCATCAGTACCATCTTTCTGTATTCCATATATATGTGTTAGTATATAATATTTACCTTTCTCTTTCTGACTTACTTCACTCTGTATAATAGGCTCTAGGTTCATCCTCTCACTAGAACTGACTCAAATGCATTCCCTTTTTTTGTGTGTGGTGGGGGGGTAGGGAGAGAGGGGGTCAGACGGGCCACTTCTATTGGTCTTTCATTTGTCTGTTTTCATCCATCTTTGTTCCTTGGCCCATGTGGGCCTCCCATCCCGGTGGCCTCTGTTGTTGCAGAGCACCAGCTCTGGGTGCATGTGCTCCAGAGCTCCGGCTTGGTAGTTGGACACATCGGTCCAGCCGCTCTGCGGCACGTGGGATCTTCCCAAGCCAGGGATCGAACCGGTGCCCCTTGCAGTGCAAAGCAGTGTCCTTACCCACTGAACCACCAGGGAAGCGCTGCATTCACTTTTATGGCTGAGTAATATTCTGTTGTGTATATTTACCACAGCTTCTTTATCCATTCATCTGTCGATGGACATCTAGGTTGCTTCCATATTCTAGCTATTGTAAATAGTGCTGCAGTGAACAATAGGGTACATGTATATTTTTCAATTTTGGTTTCTTTAGGGTATATGCCCAGTAGTGGGATTGCTGGGTCATATGGTGGTAATTGTTCCTAGCTTTTTAAGGAATCTCCATACTGTCTTCCATAGTGGCTGTATCATTTTACATTCCCACCAACAGTGCAAGAAGGTTCTCTTTTCTCCACATCCTCTCCAGCATTTATTGTTTGTAGACTTTTTGATGAGAGGTCATTCTGACTGGGCGTGAGGTGATATCTCATAGCTTTTATTTGCATTTCTCTAATAATGAGAAATGTTGGAGCTCATCTACTTTTGACCCTCCTTTTCCTGTTGGGAGCCCCTCGCAGAGCTGATAGGCCCTTGCCTTCCCTGGAGCTTTAGAACAGCTGTCAGCCAGAGAAGCAAACTACACAATCTGCAAAAGATATATCCTTTGTCATTTTTCAGTGACTGATTTCCCAGCCTCATGGGTAGTAGACAGAGAGAGTAAGGATAGACCATGAGAGTGTATGTATGTTAAATTTTTTGTTGTTATTCTGTTTAATTCTCATCTCATAGGAAATCAGTTCCTAAAAGTTAGATTTGAATTTCAACTTGTCTAATACTAAGTTTTGTTTTTTTCATTTAAGGCTATTTCTGATGCTTGGAAGCTATCCTTTCAGCCTTAAGGATGGTAATAAATCTTTGCCTCCCACAGTTCAGACCAAGAATTTATTGCAACAAGGTAAATAAAACATGTATATACATATAAATAAATATACAACATCTATTTTTCATATTTTTCCCCATTCCTGCCTTATGTATGTAGACTTAATTCAGGCTTAATGTGCTTCTCATTGTTTGAGAGTCTACCAGGTGATACGTAGGTAAGCATGGGTCAGGCTGCACTCTAGAGGCAGACAGCACTGTTCCAAGCTGAGCTGTGACTCATTTTGTGGAGAGCTCTCTTCCTGTTGATGATAAATTTTAATCTCACTCAAAGTCAGAGTGAAGGTAGAAATTTTCTCTCTTGCTGTTGTTCTTGGTAATTTCTCATGCTAGAAATAATGGCTTATATTTGTTATAAAGCTTGTATTTGTTATATTTGTTATTATTTGAATTAAGCTGCCTCCCCTTTTGAGCAAAGGAGGATGTGTTTCCACAGTCCAGACCAGGGAATAAGGAAACTTCAAGGGGAGAATTGAACTTTTCCCCCGGTCTGGAATTTCTGCATACAGCACACTATTTCAGGTTCCCACATTATTAAGCTGACTCCTTCAGACAACAATATCTTAAAATTTCTATTGGTTATGACAAGTATTAGAAATATTAAAAGCTACTCCCAGTCTGACCCTTACCACATTCACTGTTTTCAGTTTCCCATAGTCTTTCATGGTCGTTGTCCTATGCAGACTTTTTTCCTAAGTTTCATCATTTATAGATTTACAATAAGCTCCTTTGTTGTGCCTTCCTAGAGAAATCATTTTAATTGATAGAGTCCAAATGCAAAATTGGGAACTTCAGTTAACGTCTTCATTTCCCTCTGAATCTGTACCTTTTCATCCTCTAAAATTTAAAAATAAAACAAAAAAATTTGTGTATCTGCTGCATTTTCATAGAGGTGTTATTTTGAAGGAATTTTTGGTTGGTTAGGTAGAGTTTTTTTGCTCATTTTTTAAGGATGGGCAGTATTTTGGGACACAGTTGCCCTCAGCCTTTCATCTGATCTTGGATGCATGCCAAAAAAAAAGGCAAAACCCAGGAAATTTTGATATAATAGAGGAAATTTCAAATGAGGATTTTCTTTAAAGAGTTTTACTAAAAGTGACAAGTTCTTGAAAACTCGTCTTGATTTGTATCTCATCAAATCAATGTGTCTCATTTTTGTCATTAAACCTAGATATCAGCTGATGGCTATGAAGTAGAAAATCTCATCTCTGAAGACCTCACAAAGAGAAGCCATGGTTTTAGGACAGAGTATTTCATTAAGCCGCCGGTCTTTGTGACAGTTTCCTTTCCCTTCAACGTGGAAATCTGTAGGATTAACATAGACCTCTCAGCTGGGGGAGGCCAGAATGTCACTGGCTTGGAAATGTATACATCAGGCTCATCCAGCAGAGCATCTTGGAATACCCCTGAGTGCCGGACCCCAGACCCAGAGGAGCCGTCCATTCCGAACAAGGAAGCATTCACTTTGGTGGGCAAAGTCTTGTTGAAAAACCAGAACCAAGTGGTGTTTAGCCACAGGGGGTTCAAGGCCAGGCCACCTTTTGGCCCAGTGGAAGCCGAACTCCCCTCCTCTGCTGTTGTGGTCCAAGAGCTCTGGAATAGAGGGGCTCTTTCTCTTAGTCATGTGGCTCATCTCAAGATCTGTATCACCCATGTGACAGGCAGTGGTGTCCCTTGTATCAAGCGGTTGGAAGTATGGGGTCAGCCAGCCAAAACCTGCTCTCAGGAGGTGATAGATGGTGTCCTGCTGGTTGCCTCAGAGAGTCTCCCTCAGGACTTGTCTTCGCAGGCCCCAGCCTTGCCCATGGAGAGTGACTGTGATCCTGGGGGCCAGTCTGAGAGCCAGCAGACCCGCTCCAGCCTGCAGGAGCTGGCTGAGGTAATTCAGGATGTACCTGAAGAGTTCCTGGATTCCATCACTCTGGAGATCATGCCTTTCCCCATGCTGCTACCCTCGGGCAAGGTCATTGACCAGAGCACGCTGGAAAAGTGTAACCGCAGTGAAGCCGCATGGGGCCGAGTGCCCAGTGACCCTTTCACAGGAGTAGCCTTTACTCCACACTCCCAGCCCTTGCCTCACCCCTCCTTGAAGGCGCGAATTGACCGTTTCCTGCTCCAGCACTCTGTCCCGGGCTGCCACCTGCTTGGGAGAGCACAGACTGCATTGACAGTGACCCCTTCTTCCATTGCTTTAACCTCTCAGAAAAGGAAGATGGAGCAGGTTGAACATGCCCCAGACAGTAGCCTTGGCCTAAATGCTTCCTGTTTTTCTACCACAAGCCTTCTGGTCTCACCCTCTACCTCAGAGCACACTGCTAAGAAATTGAAAGCTGCCAGTGAGCTCATGGATTGTTCAACAGGTAATCCCTGTCCTGTGTCCAAGCCCATTGTCATCTCTTCTCCTCTCGGGTGACACTCGGCACTGACCCTTTGTTTTATGCTTTGCCAGCTTAAATTACACTTACTGGCTTAAAGAACCACACAGTTATTATAGCTCCTCCAGTGAGGAAACTGGCCATCACTTAGCTGGATTGTTTGCTGTAGGGTCTCTCAGGGCTGCTGTCAGAGTGTTGGAAGGGCTGCAGCCATCTCAAGGCTTGACTAGGGAAGGATTGAGTTCCTTGCTTCACTTCCTTTTTGTCTGGTGGCTGGTTTCTGCGCTCATTCTGTACTGTGTGGGCTTCTCAAGGGCAGCACACGACACAGTACCTGTGTCCACCAGCATGTGCAGTCAGTCAGTGCAGGTCAGTCTTGTAGAAGCTAATCACAGAGTGACACCCCATCATTGTTACTGTACTCCGTTAGAAGCAAGTCATGAATCCCGTCCACACTCAGGACATGAGTATCAGGAGGCTTTCCCACGTGATCAGTTCCTATTTTATTGAGTGTTTTTACCCAAGATTGGTTGTTGGATTTGTCTGATGTTTTTTTCAGTATCAATGGAGATGATACTATAAATTTTCAACATTAGATCTTTTCATGCAGTAAAGTGATTCATTTTGTGTTGTTACTCACAAGCTTATACGTGCATAGTCACTTCTCTCTTTGCGACCCCATGGACTGTAGCCTTTGTCCATGGAATTTTCCAGTCAAGCATACTGGAATAGGTGGCCATTTCCTACTCCAAAGGATCTTCCCGACCCAGGGATTGAACCCACTTCTGCATCTCCTACAATAGTAGGTGACTTCTTTACCACTGCGCCACCTAGCTGGAATCAACATTGATACAAGTCTGATGGCAGAAAGTGAAGAACTAAAGATCCTTTTGATGAGGGTGAAAGAAGAGAGTGAAGACTGACTTGAAACTCAACAGTCAAAAGCTAAGATCATGGCATCCAGTCGCCTCACTTCATGGCATATTTGTATCTATTAATGGGAAAAAGTGAACAATGCAGATTTTCTACCACAAGCCTCCAAGAGCACACTGCTAAGAAATTGAAAGCTGCCAGTGAGCTCATGGATTGTTCAACAGGTAATCCCTGTCCTGTGTCCAAGCCCATTGTCATCTCTTCTCCTCTCGGGTGACACTCGGCACTGACCCTTTGTTTTATGCTTTGCCAGCTTAAATTACACTTACTGGCTTAAAGAACCACACAGTTATTATAGCTCCTCCAGTGAGGAAACTGGCCATCACTTAGCTGGATTGTTTGCTGTAGGGTCTCTCAGGGCTGCTGTCAGAGTGTTGGAAGGGCTGCAGCCATCTCAAGGCTTGACTAGGGAAGGATTGAGTTCCTTGCTTCACTTCCTTTTTGTCTGGTGGCTGGTTTCTGCGCTCATTCTGTACTGTGTGGGCTTCTCAAGGGCAGCACACGACACAGTACCTGTGTCCACCAGCATGTGCAGTCAGTCAGTGCAGGTCAGTCTTGTAGAAGCTAATCACAGAGTGACACCCCATCATTGTTACTGTACTCCGTTAGAAGCAAGTCATGAATCCCGTCCACACTCAGGACATGAGTATCAGGAGGCTTTCCCACGTGATCAGTTCCTATTTTATTGAGTGTTTTTACCCAAGATTGGTTGTTGGATTTGTCTGATGTTTTTTTCAGTATCAATGGAGATGATACTATAAATTTTCAACATTAGATCTTTTCATGCAGTAAAGTGATTCATTTTGTGTTGTTACTCACAAGCTTATACGTGCATAGTCACTTCTCTCTTTGCGACCCCATGGACTGTAGCCTTTGTCCATGGAATTTTCCAGTCAAGCATACTGGAATAGGTGGCCATTTCCTACTCCAAAGGATCTTCCCGACCCAGGGATTGAACCCACTTCTGCATCTCCTACAATAGTAGGTGACTTCTTTACCACTGCGCCACCTAGCTGGAATCAACATTGATACAAGTCTGATGGCAGAAAGTGAAGAACTAAAGATCCTTTTGATGAGGGTGAAAGAAGAGAGTGAAGACTGACTTGAAACTCAACAGTCAAAAAGCTAAGATCATGGCATCCAGTCGCCTCACTTCATGGCATATTTGCGTATCTATTAATGGGAAAAAAGTGAAAACAATGGCAGATTTTATTTTCTTGGGCTCCAAAATCATTGTGGATGTTGACTACAAAAATTAAAAGACTCTTGCTCCTTGGAAGAAAAGCTGTGATAAACTTCGATATCATATTAAAAAGCAAAGACATCACTTTGCCAACAAAAGTCTGTACAGTCAACAAAATTGTGGTTTTTCTCAGTAGTCATGTACGGTGATGACAGTTGGACCATAAAGAAGGCTGAATGCTGAGGAGTTGATGCTTTCATATTTGTGGTGCTGGAGAAGATTCTTTAGAATCCCTTGGACAGCAAGGAGATCAAACTAGTCAATTCTAAAGGAAATCAACCCTGAATATTCATTAGAAGAACTGATGCTGAAGCTGAAGCTCTAATACTTTGGCCACCTGATGCTTAAGAGCCAACTCACTGGAAAAGACCATGATGTGTGGAAAGATTGAGGTCAGAAGAAGAAACGGGCGACAGGATGAGATGGTTGGAAGGCAACACCAGATGAGGGAGATAGTGAAGGACAGGGAAGCCTGGCATGCTACAGTCCAGGGAGGTCACAGAGTCAGACACGAGTTAGTGACTGAACAACAGGGCAGTAACATATATTGATAGGCTTCTTAATATTGAGTGACTACTGTATTCCTGCAAGAAACTCCATTGGTCATGTTTCTTTTAATGTACTGCTTAGTTCTGTTTACTATTGTTTTTATTTAGGATTTTTTCATTCATTAATGAGATTGGATTGCTTATGTGTATGTGCACAAGTGTACACCATCTTTGGTGAGGTTTTGAGTCGATGATTTGCTCCATAAGAATTGGAAGATTTTCCTTTTCCTAACTCTGGAACAATTTAATAGTGTTAGAATCATTTATACTTTTGTGTGTTGGTAAACTTCCCCTGTGATTGTCATAGCTGGTGCTTTCGGAAAAAGCTCAGACAAGTTTTCTATTTTTTCCTTATGTAAACTAGTCTGTTTTGATTTATCGTTCTTTAAAGTTCCTCTCTCCGTCTAAAAGGCTTATGCAGTTAGTACACTTAGAAGTTGCATCTTTGTCTTCTCTGACTTTGAGCACAATTTTAGTTAACAAGAGCTCAGAAACTCCTTGGAAGCATCTGGATGCAGTGGGGCAAGATGAAAAGAAAGGTGCTTAGACCTGGATATCATGGAGGTCTCCAGTGGTGTTGGCTATGATTGATTTGTAAGTGACGCAGGACCATGCTGACTAGTGCTTCAAGGCCTTAAAGTGATATCCTGTATCCTCCATACTGTAGAACAAACATCCCACTCCCGACTTTGGGGTACTTTTAGGGAACCTACCACTTAGGGGAATCCTGCTATCAGGCATATCTCTGGGTCCTTTCTTGGGTGACTGTCCCTGTCCCCTATTGCCTTCTCCCTTAGCCCATATCCAGAGAAAGCCCTCTAGATAGTGGAATGGGTAGAGTGAGGACAACACTATTCCCCTTGGTGATAACTGCTTTGTTCCTGAGGAGCGAGAGGACACGAACACCGAGAGCGTGCAGGCCAGTGGCCCTGCCCGGCAGAGCTGGGGAGCTAGGAGCTAGTAGGCTCAGGCTCTTGAGGAAGGAGTTGGGGCAAGGAGCCAGGGGTACAGGGCTGGACATTTGATTGCCTCGGTCATTTCCTTGGCAGGCAGGGAGGCTTTTGGAGAGTAGGGGGCAGTTCTGCAGGTGAGCCACTAGGTGGCCCTGGCCTGCCCAGCAGTTTGTGCAGAAGGAGGAAAGCCAGCAGAGAGCCCAGAAATCCTGAAAGCTGTGTGAGGTGGGTGAGAACTGCCAGGGACACCCCCTCAACTCCTGGTATCCTGTCATCACAGTCTTAGTTGGCCCTAGGGAGGACTTTCTTTAGGTCTGTGTCTATTTGAAGTTAGATGTACCATTTTATGGGACTCCCCTGGCAACCTGTGGTTAAGACGCCACACTTCCACTGCAGGGCACACAGGTTCTGTCCTTGGTCAGGGAACTGAGATCCCACATGCTGTGTGGCTTGGCCAAAATAAATAAGTAAATGAGACTGCTTAAAAAGAAAAGAAGCCAAACTTTCCATCTCTCAACAGGTTTTGTCTGTCCTTATTTCTTATGAAACTTTTTTCTTTTTCCCTTGAAAAGGCTTATGCAGTTAGTACACTTAGAAGTTGCATCTTTGTCTTCTCTGACTTTGAGCACAATTTTAGTTAACAAGAGCTCAGAAACTCCTTGGAAGCATCTGGATGCAGTGGGGCAAGATGAAAAGAAAGGTGCTTAGACCTGGATATCATGGAGGTCTCCAGTGGTGTTGGCTATGATTGATTTGTAAGTGACGCAGGACCATGCTGACTAGTGCTTCAAGGCCTTAAAGTGATATCCTGTATCCTCCATACTGTAGAACAAACATCCCACTCCCGACTTTGGGGTACTTTTAGGGAACCTACCACTTAGGGGAATCCTGCTATCAGGCATATCTCTGGGTCCTTTCTTGGGTGACTGTCCCTGTCCCCTATTGCCTTCTCCCTTAGCCCATATCCAGAGAAAGCCCTCTAGATAGTGGAATGGGTAGAGTGAGGACAACACTATTCCCCTTGGTGATAACTGCTTTGTTCCTGAGGAGCGAGAGGACACGAACACCGAGAGCGTGCAGGCCAGTGGCCCTGCCCGGCAGAGCTGGGGAGCTAGGAGCTAGTAGGCTCAGGCTCTTGAGGAAGGAGTTGGGGCAAGGAGCCAGGGGTACAGGGCTGGACATTTGATTGCCTCGGTCATTTCCTTGGCAGGCAGGGAGGCTTTTGGAGAGTAGGGGGCAGTTCTGCAGGTGAGCCACTAGGTGGCCCTGGCCTGCCCAGCAGTTTGTGCAGAAGGAGGAAAGCCAGCAGAGAGCCCAGAAATCCTGAAAGCTGTGTGAGGTGGGTGAGAACTGCCAGGGACACCCCCTCAACTCCTGGTATCCTGTCATCACAGTCTTAGTTGGCCCTAGGGAGGACTTTCTTTAGGTCTGTGTCTATTTGAAGTTAGATGTACCATTTTATGGGACTCCCCTGGCAACCTGTGGTTAAGACGCCACACTTCCACTGCAGGGCACACAGGTTCTGTCCTTGGTCAGGGAACTGAGATCCCACATGCTGTGTGGCTTGGCCAAAAATAAATAAGTAAATGAGACTGCTTAGGAAAGAAGAAATACCATTTGGTGGTCTTCAGAGGACTTTGTACTTTTGTTTTTTCTTTTGCCAAAACTCTCTCTGGGTACTGTGGCCTGTGAATCTCTCAACAGGTCCTGTGTCCCATGAACAAAAGCTGTCACAAAGCTTGGAAATTGCCTTGGCATCAACCCTCGGCTCCATGCCCTCCTTCACAGCTCGACTGACCCGGGGACAGCTCCAGCACCTCAGCTCGAGAGGGAGCAGTGCTTCCTGGAGGCCTGGCCCCAGCTCGGGTAAGAGGGAACCTGACCATCCGCTCAGAGCCCTTGAACAGAGTGCGGGGCTGTGCCCCTGGGACTCTGGACCTCCATGCCCAGGATCCCTAGCTCCAACACCCAGGCCTTTCCTTTTCTAGGGGAGATTGAGGGGCTGCCTATGAAGTTTTGCTCTTCACAGAAAAAACTTTCTTTAGTTAACTTCTTAGGAATTCGGTGAAATTGGGGCTTGGTGATTTTTGGTAAGATACAGTATTAATTACTCTGTCTTGAGGACATTTGTTTCTTCCTTTTTGCTTATTTTTCTTATCTAGTCTGTCTCCCATCTGACATGTCTGGTACTTTATGTAAGTGTAGGGGATGATTTCTAGTTGAATATGTCGTCTTCATCCCTTCCTGTTAACATGTTCACCCACATCTTAGAAGAGTGGTAGCTTACTGAGCCCAGTTTTGCCTAAAATGAACCTGGGACCACAATGGATGATAGAATCAGTTAGAATACACAGCGAGAGAACTGGGGCATTTTTTACAAGGTGAAATCTCGTGAGGTCAATGATAAGGTGTACACTTGGTTCCTCCTGCCTATCTAAAGTTGGTTCTCTCATTGCCTGGATCCCAGGCCCTTATTTTCTGCCTCTTGTCCCCACCTCTCTGTTTCTAGGATTGTGTTTCCATCCTGATCATTCCCAGAACCTCTCTTGTCCAGGTGACTAGCAATCTTCATGACTCCAAATTTGGTGGTCACTTACCTTCTCAGCAGCATTTATTGTGGCTAACCAGTCTCTCCTTCCTGAAACACCTTCCATTTTGGCCTTCCGGATGTCACGCTGTTTTTCTCCCCATTTTCAACACTCTCTCTTCAGTTTGCATTGCTGATCCTTTCTTCTCTTCCAGACTCTGGTCTTGGACCCTCTTGTTGATACTCTGTGTCATTCCACTGAGAGCCCACCTGGCCAGTGACTGCCCATGTTCATCTGTAACTCCTGCCTCTCCTTGGAGCTCAGACTTTGACCTCCCTTAACAGCTTCTTGCCACCCTCTGGTTTGTGAAAAAACTCATGGGTTTATCCCTTGCAAGTGTCTTCTACCCAGTGGTCAAGCCTATAACGCCTGGAGGCCCCAGCTCGGGTAAGAGGGAACCTGACCATCCGCTCAGAGCCCTTGAACAGAGTGCGGGGCTGTGCCCCTGGGACTCTGGACCTCCATGCCCAGGATCCCTAGCTCCAACACCCAGGCCTTTCCTTTTCTAGGGGAGATTGAGGGGCTGCCTATGAAGTTTTGCTCTTCACAGAAAAAACTTTCTTTAGTTAACTTCTTAGGAATTCGGTGAAATTGGGGCTTGGTGATTTTTGGTAAGATACAGTATTAATTACTCTGTCTTGAGGACATTTGTTTCTTCCTTTTTGCTTATTTTTCTTATCTAGTCTGTCTCCCATCTGACATGTCTGGTACTTTATGTAAGTGTAGGGGATGATTTCTAGTTGAATATGTCGTCTTCATCCCTTCCTGTTAACATGTTCACCCACATCTTAGAAGAGTGGTAGCTTACTGAGCCCAGTTTTGCCTAAAATGAACCTGGGACCACAATGGATGATAGAATCAGTTAGAATACACAGCGAGAGAACTGGGGCATTTTTTACAAGGTGAAATCTCGTGAGGTCAATGATAAGGTGTACACTTGGTTCCTCCTGCCTATCTAAAGTTGGTTCTCTCATTGCCTGGATCCCAGGCCCTTATTTTCTGCCTCTTGTCCCCACCTCTCTGTTTCTAGGATTGTGTTTCCATCCTGATCATTCCCAGAACCTCTCTTGTCCAGGTGACTAGCAATCTTCATGACTCCAAATTTGGTGGTCACTTACCTTCTCAGCAGCATTTATTGTGGCTAACCAGTCTCTCCTTCCTGAAACACCTTCCATTTTGGCCTTCCGGATGTCACGCTGTTTTTCTCCCCATTTTCAACACTCTCTCTTCAGTTTGCATTGCTGATCCTTTCTTCTCTTCCAGACTCTGGTCTTGGACCCTCTTGTTGATACTCTGTGTCATTCCACTGAGAGCCCACCTGGCCAGTGACTGCCCATGTTCATCTGTAACTCCTGCCTCTCCTTGGAGCTCAGACTTTGACCTCCCTTAACAGCTTCTTGGCACCTCTGTGTGAGAAACTCATGGGTATCTTAAGTGAATTTCTAGTTCAGAACTGCAGATGCTGCCAAAGATTGTCCCCCAAGACCCCTCATCATTCAATCACTGGTAAAAAGCAAGTGTCTTCTACCCAGTGGTCAAGCCTATAACATGGAGGTCACCCTTAGTTTCAACATTCCTGACATTCTCTTCATCAAGTCCTGTTTGCACTCCTCCAGAGTAGACCTCAGGGAGGTCCTCTCTGCTCCATTGCTCTTGCTGCCACCTTGGCCCTGGCTCCTGCCCCGCTCCCCCAGATTCCCGCAGCAGCCTCTGCTCCTCCTCCACTGTCACCCTGACTTTGTCTGTCCTCTTCACAGGAGCCTTCGGGGCCTTTTATAAAGTAAGCCAGATCAGGGTATTCCACTTCTTAGAATCCTTCCAAGATAGCCTGTTGACCTTGGAATAAAGTATAAATGCTGCCTGTGAGGTCTTGCCTATTTCTCAGCCACACTCTCTGAGGCCACCCTCTCATGCAGGACACCTCTGTCTTTTCTGTTTCCTTCATGGGCCAGCCCCTCTTCATACTCGCTGTCTCTTTCCCTCATGCATGGCTGGCTCCCTTTCATTCTTAGGGCTCTTCACCCAAGAGGCCATCCTTGCCCTCTCCAGGTGGGTGTGGACTGGTGGAGAAAGAGCAGCCTCCCTGGGGAAGGACCATGAGGAAAGGAAGAGCAGCAGGTATCGCTTGGGGAGGAGGGGTGCCAGGACCTGCCCACTGTGGCCTTCATTCAGGAGGCCTTGTGGGAAGCATGGAGGAGAGAGCCTGGAAGAGCTAGCAGGTATTCGGGTTGGGGAGGAGGGTGCCAGGACCTGTTCCATTTTGGCCTTCCGGATGTCACGCTGTTTTTCTCCCCATTTTCAACACTCTCTCTTCAGTTTGCATTGCTGATCCTTTCTTCTCTTCCAGACTCTGGTCTTGGACCCTCTTGTTGATACTCTGTGTCATTCCACTGAGAGCCCACCTGGCCAGTGACTGCCCATGTTCATCTGTAACTCCTGCCTCTCCTTGGAGCTCAGACTTTGACCTCCCTTAACAGCTTCTTGGCACCTCTGTGTGAGAAACTCATGGGTATCTTAAGTGAATTTCTAGTTCAGAACTGCAGATGCTGCCAAAGATTGTCCCCCAAGACCCCTCATCATTCAATCACTGGTAAAAAGCAAGTGTCTTCTACCCAGTGGTCAAGCCTATAACATGGAGGTCACCCTTAGTTTCAACATTCCTGACATTCTCTTCATCAAGTCCTGTTTGCACTCCTCCAGAGTAGACCTCAGGGAGGTCCTCTCTGCTCCATTGCTCTTGCTGCCACCTTGGCCCTGGCTCCTGCCCCGCTCCCCCAGATTCCCGCAGCAGCCTCTGCTCCTCCTCCACTGTCACCCTGACTTTGTCTGTCCTCTTCACAGGAGCCTTCGGGGCCTTTTATAAAGTAAGCCAGATCAGGGTATTCCACTTCTTAGAATCCTTCCAAGATAGCCTGTTGACCTTGGAATAAAGTATAAATGCTGCCTGTGAGGTCTTGCCTATTTCTCAGCCACACTCTCTGAGGCCACCCTCTCATGCAGGACACCTCTGTCTTTTCTGTTTCCTTCATGGGCCAGCCCCTCTTCATACTCGCTGTCTCTTTCCCTCATGCATGGCTGGCTCCCTTTCATTCTTAGGGCTCTTCACCCAAGAGGCCATCCTTGCCCTCTCCAGGTGGGTGTGGACTGGTGGAGAAAGAGCAGCCTCCCTGGGGAAGGACCATGAGGAAAGGAAGAGCAGCAGGTATCGCTTGGGGAGGAGGGGTGCCAGGACCTGCCCACTGTGGCCTTCATTCAGGAGGCCTTGTGGGAAGCATGGAGGAGAGAGCCTGAAGCTCAAGAAGGGGCTGGACGGACAGGTCGGAGGGGAGCTGCTGGGCTGCAGGGCTGAAGTGCCACAGGTGCCAGGCTTAGCAGGTTGGTCTGCCCTAGACAGACCTCAACCCTGCCCCACGGGTGACCCCACCCCCTTGACCTGTCCAGCCTGGGTGCATCAGACCATGTTTTGCTTGTCCTTCCTGTCACATCTCACCTTTCTTGCAGTTTATCAGGGTTGACAGGGTGAGCTTGTGCCTTGCTCTGACCTTGGCAGCCTACGCAGGGGAAAATCCATCTTGCTGGAGAGCAGCAGGGAGGCGCCAGTGCTGCCCAGCAGCCCTCAAAAGCCAGCTTTTCTCGAGCATTCACTGGAGCACTTGAGATTTGGTGATCGAGAGGGGGTTTTCCAGATTCTTAGGCTCCCAGTGCCCTCTCCTCCCAGATCCATCGGGGGTGGCGTAGGGAGGGAGGAGGCCCGGCTGCTGCAGGACAAAGCTTCTTGTCCTGCTCCAGGCACGTGTCCTGCCTCCCAGATAGAGCTTGGACCAAGGGCAGCTTTCCCTAACCCTGGTCTGTCTTCCTCCCTGATTCACCAGAGCAGCCTGGGAGCATCCTGGGTCCCGAATGCACATCCTGCAAAAGAGTGTTCTCTCCCTACTTCAAAAAGGAGCCTGTGTACCAGCTTCCCTGTGGCCACCTCCTGTGCCGGCCCTGCCTGAGTGAGAAGCAGCACTCCCTGATCATGACATGCACAGGCTGCCAGCAGCCATTCACCAGCCAGGACGTTCTGCGGGTTCACTTCTGAGTGGCCAGCCTGAAGCTGAGAAGACCCATCACTACTAGGAGGAGCTGAGGAGGAGCGATTGGGGCGAGAAGGGTTCAAAGCTCCTAAGGTGTGGTCAGATCCCAGGCACAGGGTCACGGAGGCCCTGCTTTCTCTGGGGCTTTCCCTTTGTCTCCTCCCACAGTGTATCACATGGGCCTGCGGAGTGAGGGCTGGGGGGAAGGGGCCCTCCACTCCCACTCAAATGGCAATAGGATAACAAAGCCATAGTTTGGGCTGGGAGGGACAGGGGAGATGTCCCTGCCCTCCCGTGCCTCCCTGCCGGCACCCCTGCCAGAGCCCAGGGTCTACACTCTAAGCCCAGCCCCACACTCTAAGGCCCCCCAAGTTGTCCGCGCAGCCTTCTCCTCCAAGCTGGATGTGAGTGTGACTCGGGATCTCAGAGAGAGCTCCCTCCACCCCCGGTGTCACCAAGAGTGGAGCATGGCGAGGATCTGTGGAGTGAGTGACTCAGCCCCGCGGACTGGCAGACCACTCAGAGCCTTAATAAAGCGATGGTTGACGTCTTTTGTCTGTGTCATACTCCTGTACCACCTGCACCCACAGAGGGACTGTCATGGGGGAGTTGTGCACAGTCACTGCAGCCCTGTCAGACTGTAACGCGGGTCAGTGGCCTGAAGGGACAGATGATGTGATGCGTGAGGTTTGCAGGTGGGCATGCACGCCGGTGGAGAGGGCTGGGCAGCCCCCAGACCGCCAACTGCTGGCGTAGCTGCACACTGGCAGAGCTGCACTGCCCTCTGACGAGGAGAGTACCTTTTTTGCATGGGGCCTGTTTCAGAAAAGATACCGCGTCTTATTTTTTCCCATTCAAAATTTTGTTTTATGGAGTCGCAGAGGGAAAATACGTATTCCTACAACGGTTTACATAGGAGTAGGTTCTAAGCGTGGAAGAATATCAGTGAGAAAATACAGCATCCTGTTCCCTAGTCCCTTCTGAATTAGGGGAGGAGGAGCCCAGACACAGTGCTTCTTTCTGTAGTTTTGAGATTTCATCACACGTACCTGTGGACAGGTGCAGAGATCTTGCCCCACCCCCTGACCGTCCTCCACGGTGGCCCAGGCCCCAGCCCTTGGCTACTCTGCCCTCACTCACTCAGGCTCTGCTGTTGTCTGTCAGCCCCAGGGGCAGGCAGAAGGGAGGGGCCCCTCAGAAGTAGTCCTGAGGTAGAAGTAGGAACGCCAGATCCCCTGAGATGAGTCGCTGCTCCATGCCCGGAGTACACCACCTCCGGGTGCTGTCAGGGTTCTGGGGCCGAGTGGGCTCTCCTATCCCCTCTTCCACGCTGCTCCTCCCTTGTCTCCAGCCTGAGGTCATTCAGCTGCTGGGTGCTTTTCCATTCCCCAGAAAACAGTCTGACTGCCTAGGTTGCTGTAAGTAGGTCTACAGACAAAGAGGCCTGCCCCTGGAGGGAGCCACCTGCCAGGCTGCCAGGCGGCTGCTCAACTCCTGCCTGAAGTGAGGTGATGCTGGGCAGGCTGCCCGTGTCCTGCCCTGCCCCCCACCCCCAGCCCCCAGCCCTCTCTCCAGCCTGCACCAACCTGCCTGGCCTCTTCTGTAGGCCGGCTCTTCAAGTTCTAGGTTAGAAGGGAGTGATTGGGTTGGGAATTGGCCAATGGGTGGCTATTTAATTACACGTAAATTTAAAGGCACACCAGTCTCCTGTACCACCTGCACCCACAGAGGGACTGTCATGGGGAGTTGTGCACAGTCACTGCAGCCCTGTCAGACGGTAACGCGGGTCAGTGGCCTGAAGGGACAGATGATGTGATGCGTGAGGTTTGCAGGTGGGCATGCACGCCGGTGGAGAGGGCTGGGCAGCCCCAGACCGCCAACTGCTGGCGAGCTGCACACTGGCAGAGCTGCACTGCCCTCTGACGAGGAGAGTACCTTTTTTGCATGGGGCCTGTTTCAGAAAAGATACCGCGTCTTATTTTTTCCCATTCAAAATTTTGTTTTATGGAGTCGCAGAGGGAAAATACGTATTCCTACAACGGTTTACATAGGAGTAGGTTCTAAGCGTGGAAGAATATCAGTGAGAAAATACAGCATCCTGTTCCCTAGTCCCTTCTGAATTAGGGGAGGAGGAGCCCAGACACAGTGCTTCTTTCTGTAGTTTTGAGATTTCATCACACGTACCTGTGGACAGGTGCAGAGATCTTGCCCCACCCCCTGACCGTCCTCCACGGTGGCCCAGGCCCCAGCCCTTGGCTACTCTGCCCTCACTCACTCAGGCTCTGCTGTTGTCTGTCAGCCCCAGGGGCAGGCAGAAGGGAGGGCCACTCAGAAGTAGTCCTGAGGTAGAAGTAGGAACGCCAGATCCCCTGAGATGAGTCGCTGCTCCATGCCCGGAGTACACCACCTCCGGGTGCTGTCAGGGTTCTGGGGCCGAGTGGGCTCTCCTATCCCCTCTTCCACGCTGCTCCTCCCTTGTCTCCAGCCTGAGGTCATTCAGCTGCTGGGTGCTTTTCCATTCCCCAGAAAACAGTCTGACTGCCTAGGTTGCTGTAAGTAGGTCTACAGACAAAGAGGCCTGCCCCTGGAGGGAGCCACCTGCCAGGCTGCCAGGCGGCTGCTCAACTCCTGCCTGAAGTGAGGTGATGCTGGGCAGGCTGCCCGTGTCCTGCCCTGCCCCCCACCCCCCGCCCCCCGCCCTCTCTCCAGCCTGCACCAACCTGCCTGGCCTCTTCTGTAGGCCGGCTCTTCAAGTTCTAGGTTAGAAGGGGAGTGATTGGGTTGGGAATTGGCCAATGGGGTGGCTATTTAATTACACGTAAATTTAAAGGCACACCAGTCACATTTGCAGTACTTAACAGTCACATGTGTTAGTGGCACCCTATTGGATACCACAGACACAGAACATCCCACCACTGAAGAAAGTTCGGTTGGGCAGTGCTGGGCCCAAGCAGGAACTTGGTGAGAGTGGCCCTTGGTGTTTCCCTTACCCTTTAGGAACCTGTCTCCGGGGCAAGTGGGGAACGCCCCTTCACTGGGGCATAGAGCTTATAATGAAGGGCAGGACAGTCGGGGTGTGAATTAGATATGCCTGAACCTTGCCTACCACCCCACCCCCAGATGGGGCAGAGGCTACGACCCCGGGCTCTTCCTTGCTGTAAAGTGCTTCCTGCCTTCCCAAGAGACGCTGTGGCGCAGAGCGGAGACAAGGTCTCAGAGTGGCACAGGGAGGAGGTGAGAAAGGAGGAAGAGACAGCCATGTGACAACTGGCAGACTTTTTCCATTAAGTGCAATAGCAAGATAATGCTACCCATAGCCATACTACTGAGAAAGGACTGCTCAAACAAGGCTCTCTTGGCTCTTTCCCTTCCAATATTTGTTTATAAGGAAAAAGATCCACGTGTATATACTGTGTGGTTCTATTACATGTTTTCTCCCTTAACATTATTTAATGGACGTTTGCCCTTGTCATTACACACTATTCTTTTTTTTCGGTTGCTTCAGATCTTTGTTGCTGTGTGTGGACTTTTTCTCGTTGCAGTGAGTGGGGGCTGCTCCCTAGCTGTGCTTTGTGGGCTTTTCGTTACAGCGGCTTCTCTTGTGGCAGGGCACAGGCTCTAGGCCTACGGGCTCAGTAGTTGCAGCTCAGGGTGGGTATCCTTCAGTAAGTGGTGCCAGAGTCACTGAAAGAAGGAAATCATCTAAGAACTAGGAGGAAATAGAAAATGAGGAAGTTCTAGTAAACTTGGAAATGAGAAGAAATTCTGATTTTAGAATCTACATATAGTAAGGGGAAAGACTGATAAATGTGACTACATAAAAAATTTAAACAGGGACCACCCTGGTGGTCCAGTGGTTAAGGCTCCGTGCTCCAAATGCAGGGGGCTGGGGTTCAATTCCTAGTCAGGGAACTAGATCCCACATACTGCAACTAAAGACCCCATGTGCTGCAACTGGGACCTAGCACAGCCAAGTTAATAAATTAATTAAATAAATTAAAATTGAAAAATTAAACAAAAAAAAACCCTCTTATATAGAAAAAGAAAGCCACCATTAGCAAAGCTAAGAACATAAATTACAAGCTGGACCAATATATAGCTTCTAAAAATAAGACACACAGAAATGCAAATCGCCTTTTAAGCATGTCAAAAGATGCTCAACCTTGCACATAATATGATGAAAGTTTTTAAAAAGCCTGCTAAACCAAGAAATACCATTTTTTGTTTAACAGATTGACACAAATCTCAAAATTCGGCCACCATCTGCTAGTGAGGCTGTGGAGATGCAAGCAGTATTCAAGGGAATGCAAGAAGCAGTGGAAATGGAGGGGGCTGCCTAACAAAGGTACAAATGCAAGATCCTTCTGACCCCACCATCCCACCTGTAGGACTCTAGCCCAGAGATTCCTTGGCAAAAAAAAAAAAAAAAATGAAGAGAACAATTCCAGTCCCATCCACAGGCTGCCTGAGCAATCAGGGCTGATCCTTGTGAGGTTTAGAGGCACATCGCCCGCTGTGGAGGGGCCAGCAGTGACCAGAAGGTGGGCTCAGGAACAAGTGATTTAAACACACACAGGATTTTGCATGTGTTACCAAAGAGATTACAGAGATTTTGAAGTCCATCCATGCATGAAAACAAGTAAAAAGCCTTTGCATTTAGAAGTCTTTTAGAAAGTTTCTATATACTGAGCACACGCTGCCTTGGGTATTAGGCTAAGCGCTTCATATGTATTATCTCATTTAATCCCCACAACTCTCAGTAGAAGGAGGAGGGGGAAGCCCTGCTCCATGAAGAGCTGGCTCTAAGGCCACCAACTTAACCCCTGGGATTCTCTGTAGGTAGCAGAGGCTGGCAAAGGGCAGGCTCAGGTCCCCTCTACCTCGGTGGCCTGGAGGCTATCACCATGGCCTCTGAGGATCCCTCCATTAAACAGGAACCTAGTGCAGGACACAGGGGCACCTGATCTGATGGGAGACCGCCCAACTCCACAACCTATAGACGCCTTTCCACTTGGGCCCCAGCTCACCCTGAGACCCAGAATTAAAAGCACAACAATGTCTGTGTAATAACAACTCATGACCAGGTTACAGCACAGCTTTTGAAAACTCAAACTTATTACCTTTAGGCACAAAAATAAAAGAATTCCCCTCCTTCTCCCCAAAAAGACTCAGCAGCATTACCTTCAAGTAAATGGGTACATCGCCTGGTGGAAATGTTAATGGAAAAGTACAGTTACTGAAAGACGAGGGTGTGGGAAGGAGCAAGGAGACAGATGGGAACGAGGCTCAGGAATGGTCTCTGGCCCTCTACGGGCAAGGGCAGGGGGTGCCAGGATCCTGAGACTTGGTTGCCATGGTGCCGACATCAGCTCCAGTTGTGTGACGATGTGGCAGAGAGATCCAGCTTGAAGGAGAAACTGAGTGATTGGGAAACAGTCTGAGCTTTCCCGCGCAGATAAGGATACAATCCCGACCAATCCCACCTGTAGGACCCAAGCCCAGAGATTCCTGGGAAAAAAAAAAAAAATGAAGAGAACAATTCCAGTCCCATCCACAGGCTGCCTGAGCAATCAGGGCTGATCCTTGTGAGGTTTAGAGGCACATCGCCCGCTGTGGAGGGGCCAGCAGTGACCAGAAGGTGGGCTCAGGAACAAGTGATTTAAACACACACAGGATTTTGCATGTGTTACCAAAGAGATTACAGAGATTTTGAAGTCCATCCATGCATGAAAACAAGTAAAAAGCCTTTGCATTTAGAAGTCTTTTAGAAAGTTTCTATATACTGAGCACACGCTGCCTTGGGTATTAGGCTAAGCGCTTCATATGTATTATCTCATTTAATCCCCACAACTCTCAGTAGAAGGAGGAGGGGGAAGCCCTGCTCCATGAAGAGCTGGCTCTAAGGCCACCAACTTAACCCCTGGGATTCTCTGTAGGTAGCAGAGGCTGGCAAAGGGCAGGCTCAGGTCCCCTCTACCTCGGTGGCCTGGAGGCTATCACCATGGCCTCTGAGGATCCCTCCATTAAACAGGAACCTAGTGCAGGACACAGGGGCACCTGATCTGATGGGAGACCGCCCAACTCCACAACCTATAGACGCCTTTCCACTTGGGCCCCAGCTCACCCTGAGACCCAGAATTAAAAGCACAACAATGTCTGTGTAATAACAACTCATGACCAGGTTACAGCACAGCTTTTGAAAACTCAAACTTATTACCTTTAGGCACAAAAATAAAAGAATTCCCCTCCTTCTCCCCAAAAAGACTCAGCAGCATTACCTTCAAGTAAATGGGTACATCGCCTGGTGGAAATGTTAATGGAAAAGTACAGTTACTGAAAGACGAGGGTGTGGGAAGGAGCAAGGAGACAGATGGGAACGAGGCTCAGGAATGGTCTCTGGCCCTCTACGGGCAAGGGCAGGGGGTGCCAGGATCCTGAGACTTGGTTGCCATGGTGCCGACATCAGCTCCAGTTGTGTGACGCATGTGGCAGAGAGATCCAGCTTGAAGGAGAAACTGAGTGATTGGGAAACAGTCATCAATGAGCTCTGTGTGGTCCTGGCGGGGTGGGCAGGTATAAGGGATGGATAGACGGGGGACAGTCCTGGGAAAATATCAGGGAGCAGAAGTGGGAGGAGAGACATCCTCTGACTGACACCCTCGAAACTGGTGAGGGGAGAAGGGGCTAGAGGATCAGCAAGGGGGAGGCAGAGGCACCGGCTAGCCTCCCCTTCCCATGGTTCCTCGTGCTCTCCCCTCGGGCCCAAGGCCCAGACATCAACCATGACTCAGCTGATGAAATGCAACCCCACGGCTCATTAATTAGGAAGCCTGTAATTAGCCTGTCTCAGAAACCAGGATTCCCCAGAGAGAGCCCTTCTCACCTGCCTTCCTCTCCCTCCCACCCCAAGAATGAGATCAGACTTGAAGGGATCTGGCCCCTGGGACTGAGGACTGGGAGAGGAAGCATGAAAACCAGGGAGATGAGATGCGGGGGCACGCGTTTCTGCACCAGGCGGCCTTGGCTGATTGACCTCTATAATGAGATGACGGCAATGATGGTAAGCGCCTCAGCCGCTGAAACTTTCCTCGACTCAAGAAACCCCTGGGCAGGTTTGGGTGGCCTGGTTGTACCTGGTAAAGTTTGGTCTGTTTAAGGCCTTCAAAGCCGTGGCCTATGAGGCTCGGTCATGGAGTGATCTGGAGCAAAAATACAGGTTCGGCCACCCAAGCACAATTCCATGTGACATGTGATGTCAGTCAGCAACTCCTCTTCAAATGCCCCTTTTATCCATCCATCTCCCTTCCACAGAAGGCCTTCCATAGTCCCTTGTGTAATAACAACTCATGACCAGGTTACAGCCAAACCTTATTACCTTTAGGCACAAAATAAAAGAATTCCCCTCCTTCTCCCCAAAAAGACTCAGCAGCATTACCTTCAAGTAAATGGGTACATCGCCTGGTGGAAATGTTAATGGAAAAGTACAGTTACTGAAAGACGAGGGTGTGGGAAGGAGCAAGGAGACAGATGGGAACGAGGCTCAGGAATGGTCTCTGGCCCTCTACGGGCAAGGGCAGGGGGTGCCAGGATCCTGAGACTTGGTTGCCATGGTGCCGACATCAGCTCCAGTTGTGTGACGCATGTGGCAGAGAGATCCAGCTTGAAGGAGAAACTGAGTGATTGGGAAACAGTCATCAATGAGCTCTGTGTGGTCCTGGCGGGGTGGGCAGGTATAAGGGATGGATAGACGGGGGACAGTCCTGGGAAAATATCAGGGAGCAGAAGTGGGAGGAGAGACATCCTCTGACTGACACCCTCGAAACTGGTGAGGGGAGAAGGGGCTAGAGGATCAGCAAGGGGGAGGCAGAGGCACCGGCTAGCCTCCCCTTCCCATGGTTCCTCGTGCTCTCCCCTCGGGCCCAAGGCCCAGACATCAACCATGACTCAGCTGATGAAATGCAACCCCACGGCTCATTAATTAGGAAGCCTGTAATTAGCCTGTCTCAGAAACCAGGATTCCCCAGAGAGAGCCCTTCTCACCTGCCTTCCTCTCCCTCCCACCCCAAGAATGAGATCAGACTTGAAGGGATCTGGCCCCTGGGACTGAGGACTGGGAGAGGAAGCATGAAAACCAGGGAGATGAGATGCGGGGGCACGCGTTTCTGCACCAGGCGGCCTTGGCTGATTGACCTCTATAATGAGATGACGGCAATGATGGTAAGCGCCTCAGCCGCTGAAACTTTCCTCGACTCAAGAAACCCCTGGGCAGGTTTGGGTGGCCTGGTTGTACCTGGTAAAGTTTGGTCTGTTTAAGGCCTTCAAAGCCGTGGCCTATGAGGCTCGGTCATGGAGTGATCTGGAGCAAAAATACAGGTTCGGCCACCCAAGCACAATTCCATGTGACATGTGATGTCAGTCAGCAACTCCTCTTCAAATGCCCCTTTTATCCATCCATCTCCCTTCCACAGAACTTTTGTGCTCAGGTTCCCATACCTCTCTTTTCAATGCTCCCTGGAAATATCTATTCCAAACCTTAGTCTTCATACTTTCCTCCCAACTTCACCCCAACTGGGATGACTTTTGATGGTGGGTTGCCAATTACTCAGCACTCCTCCCACCCAAAGGAGCCCTTTGTTCTGTCTCTTGACCCTGTGGACAGGCTTGTGTTTGCTTCAGCCAATGGACTGTGGCAGCCGTAACCTATGTGGCTTCTGAGGCTGATTTCACTCTGCTTTGTTTGCTGGAACACTCATTCTTAAAGCCTTGAGCCACCAAGCAAGAAGTCCAACTATCCCAAGGCTACCAGGCTGTGAGAAGCCACACAGAGGCCATAGGCAAGTAGGCACTTCAGTCTCCAGTCCCAGCCTAGCCCAGCCTCTCAGTCATCTCAGCTCAAATGCCCAGGCATGTGCATGAAGAAGATCCCAGATGAATCCAGCCCCAAGCCATTCATTCTTTCCAGCAGGAACGCCGCGCATTGTGGGGTAAAAAAAAGACACTTGTTGGGCCCTGTTGGGACTCCTGACCTTCATTTCCATGAGCATGATGAAATGGTGGTTATCTGGAGCACTGTGTTGTGGGTGGTTTGTTACACAGCAGTAGTAACTGGAACAACCACAGCATCCTAAACAATTGCTGCAGAGGGGGCTGGGCAAGAAGGCAGAGAACCCAGGAGGGCAAAGACAGACTCCTCTTATTAGAGAGGGAAGGGGGAAGTCTGGAAATGTTCCTGTGCTAATCCTTTGTACTTGACCATGGGCAGCCAGTGCAGACGGAGAACCATGACACTCCTGGGCTGGCCGGCACACTAAATCAGCCATTTGCTGGAGAGCCAGTATAGGACCCGATGCAGGGTCCTGAGGACACAGTGATGAAAGAAACAGAGAGACGGAGAAACACATGATTAAGGGATATCTAGGTAGGGCAGACATATTGACCTGCAAGAAGAGTGAGTTCTGCTTAGATCAGGGGTTGGGCAAGAAAGATGGGACTCTGGTTCTGATTTCAGAAAAATGTCTCAGTAGATTTGGGTGGATGGCACCCATCAACCTGTCATAATAGCATCCCGATTTTCTTTTCTTTTTTAATATTTATTTATTTATTTGGTTGTGGCAGGTCTTAGCTGAGGCACTCGGGATCTTCATTGTGGCACACAGGATCTAGTTCCTGACCAGGGATCAAACCCAGGCCCCCTACACTGGGAGGGTGGAGTCTTAGCCACAAGATCACAAGGGAAGTCCCTTCATCCTGGTTTTCCTTTAAAGCACTACCTTTTCTCCATTGACTACCGATTGAGGGGGCTTTATTCAGATGCCTAAGGAATGGACGTAAGACTCTCAAGGACATGAGGGGCAGGTAGGATTAGTCAGGAAGAGGCAGAAGGCAATGAAATAGGTGTTTAGATTCTGATTTGGATCCTGGTGTCCTAAAGGAGGTGAAGGGGAAGCAGCTGAATCGTTGGAGCCATGTGTCTACGGAGGGCGGGGTCCTAGCAAACTCAAGGGTCAGTAATGACTAAGACCCAGACAAGAGAAGCCTTCTCTGGCTCTCCATAGGATAAGACCAGGGGATATGCCCACCCAGAGTCTGCCCTGTGGGCTGTGGCCCAAAACACCCTGCCTAACGGTGACTGTGGATGGAAGTGACCTTTTCAGGTACGCATGGAGGAAAGGGGAGGTCACATGTGAGGCCCACAGGCAGAGCCCGGGCACACTGGAACCTGTGTGCCTGTCCCAGGGACGTGGAACAGAACAAAGCTGTAGGGAGAGGCCAGCCACCCCAGGGTGCCAAGTTCTGCTGCAGAAGTCCAGATTCAAAGGTGGGCTTCAGATCATTATGAACATAGATTTGTCAAGGTAGAAGGACAGGGCACATTTTATATAACATTATGTTAACGTGACTTACAATATTTGTATATTTAGTTGTATTTTACCCCCGGGCCTAAAAAGGTGGGGCTGATACTTAAAAAACAAAACATTTTTATTATGAAAAATTCCACACATAGACAAAAATACCAGTTAGGATAATCTACTCTCATGTACCCATCACTCAATTTCAACAACTCTCAAACTCATGGCTAGTCTTGTTTCTTCTTGCTTGTGTGTGTGCTACATTGCTTCAGCCGTGTTCAACTCTTGGCGACACTGTGTAACTCGCCGGGCTCTTCTCTCCATGGAATTCTTCAGGCAAGAATACTGGAGTGGGTTTCCATGCGCTCCTCTAGAGGATCTACCTGACACAGGGATCAAACCTGAGTTTCTTATGTCTCCTGCTTTGGCAGGCAAGTTCTTTACCACTAGCGCCACCTGGAAAGTCTTCTTACTTATCCTTACTCAATTTACCCCTCTCACGTTCTTTCGAAGCAAGTTAGGGTGGCATCAGATGAACACATTTAGAATATGTTTTATAGGAGCTTCTGGGGTTCCCTCTTCCCAACAAAACAGCACATCCCAGCCTGGGATAACCCATCAAAGCCTTGAAAGTCATAGGGGTGGGGATGTCCTCCCTCAGGGTACTCTGGCGTTGAGGTCCTACTCCTTGCCAGGTGTGTCACTTCAGGAGATTGCTTAACCCCTCTAGGCCTCAGTTTCCAATAAAGTGGTGATACATGTATCTCCTGACCTGGTTAGACAGCTTCCAGTGGTAGTGCTGGGAACACAGTCTGCCTGCAGCAGTTGTTAGCTGTTCTCCATCACCCCCGTTCAGGCATTTTCCCAGTTTAGTGCAGAAGATAAACAGATGGCATTTCTCCTCCGTGATAAAGGAGAGGCTTGGAGGAGGGGACCCACATTTTATGGCTGCCTCCTTTGCCATGAGAAGGGACACCCTGACATGAAGAAGGTGCAAGAAGGACGTAAGGCATTCTCAGGTGACATCCCTAAACCCCAAGCCAAGCACAGGATCATCTGCCTCCAACCCTGAATCCTAAATAAGTTATAAACGTCCTGGTGGCTTAGTCACTGCTAATGACTTGTAGAGTAGTCAGGAGCACAGACTCTGGGGCCCGTGTCTGCCGTTTATTACTTGGGCCTCCTGGGGCAACCTCTCCATCCACCAGTTTCCTGTCTACAAATAGAGATAAAAAGTACTTCCTCCTTCCTAAGGTTTTATGGGGATTCAAGGAAGAAAGGTATGAAAAGGCTGAGATCAGTGATGCCAGCTACTCTGTGCTAGGCAGGTGTCTGCTGTCGTCTGGGGTTTGACAGGCCTGTCCGTCCTGTGTATGGACATATTGCACACGTGTGTACACACACACACACACACACACACACACACACACACACACACACGCTTGGATCCTGTTCCTTCACACCTTTGCAGCTGCGCCTTCTTTGTCCCCTCTTCTGGAGCTCCCCACTTGAGCCCCAGCCCAGCAGGCTGTGCTCTTGGGCAGCACCACCCAATTTGCCCTCGACCCCGTCGGGTTCCCGAGGCCCACAAAACTTCCTGACCGCACTTCTGCTTCCTTCGGCATTTAAAATAGGTGGCATCAGATGAACACATTTAGAATATGTTTTATAGGAGCTTCTGGGGTTCCCTCTTCCCAACAAAACAGCACATCCCAGCCTGGGATAACCCATCAAAGCCTTGAAAGTCATAGGGGTGGGGATGTCCTCCCTCAGGGTACTCTGGCGTTGAGGTCCTACTCCTTGCCAGGTGTGTCACTTCAGGAGATTGCTTAACCCCTCTAGGCCTCAGTTTCCAATAAAGTGGTGATACATGTATCTCCTGACCTGGTTAGACAGCTTCCAGTGGTAGTGCTGGGAACACAGTCTGCCTGCAGCAGTTGTTAGCTGTTCTCCATCACCCCCGTTCAGGCATTTTCCCAGTTTAGTGCAGAAGATAAACAGATGGCATTTCTCCTCCGTGATAAAGGAGAGGCTTGGAGGAGGGGACCCACATTTTATGGCTGCCTCCTTTGCCATGAGAAGGGACACCCTGACATGAAGAAGGTGCAAGAAGGACGTAAGGCATTCTCAGGTGACATCCCTAAACCCCAAGCCAAGCACAGGATCATCTGCCTCCAACCCTGAATCCTAAATAAGTTATAAACGTCCTGGTGGCTTAGTCACTGCTAATGACTTGTAGAGTAGTCAGGAGCACAGACTCTGGGGCCCGTGTCTGCCGTTTATTACTTGGGCCTCCTGGGGCAACCTCTCCATCCACCAGTTTCCTGTCTACAAATAGAGATAAAAAGTACTTCCTCCTTCCTAAGGTTTTATGGGGATTCAAGGAAGAAAGGTATGAAAAGGCTGAGATCAGTGATGCCAGCTACTCTGTGCTAGGCAGGTGTCTGCTGTCGTCTGGGGTTTGACAGGCCTGTCCGTCCTGTGTATGGACATATTGCACACGTGTGTACACACACACACACACACACACACACACACACACACACACACGCTTGGATCCTGTTCCTTCACACCTTTGCAGCTGCGCCTTCTTTGTCCCCTCTTCTGGAGCTCCCCACTTGAGCCCCAGCCCAGCAGGCTGTGCTCTTGGGCAGCACCACCCAATTTGCCCTCGACCCCGTCGGGTTCCCGAGGCCCACAAAACTTCCTGACCGCACTTCTGCTTCCTTCGGCTCGTGGCATTTCAGGCCAGTTGTCTGGTTGCTGCATGGGGGAAGGGCGTCTGGCCCTCCCCTGCTCTCCCCAGCTGGCCCAATCAGCCCGGAGCAGCAGCCATTGTGGCCAGCGGTGCCCCAGGCTGCCCTTGTGGGCCCCGGAGCTGGAGCCCACAGTCCCCAGAGTTTCAGGGGGCTGGAGTTTCGGGGGGCTGGTTTGGGCAGAAGCCTGGGTAGAGGGAGTTGAAGAGTAAATGTTGACTTCTGGATAAAAATGGCAGTTGGACAACAATGAAAAACAAAGGTGACCATTAACTCCAGGAAACACAAAACATTGTTCACAGTGGAAAGCTCCTCATAATATACTATACCGGTTTAGCTTGGAGCTTTAGCTTGGATTCTAACTCATAGCAGTGATCTATTATGACATTATTATACCAAGTAAATGGTGAGCAGGAGGGCACATGTTGGGAGTTGGAGTGGGGAAGGACAGGTAAAAGAGCTACATCCTGTTTCTAGATGACATTGAATCGAGATCATGAGCTTGTTGTAAGGGTCTATGGGTGGCAAATATATGAAGAAGTACTTTTGGAAAGGGTACATACAAGGAAAGCAAAGAGGGGTGGAGTGTCCCGAGGGTCCACATGACCCGTGAGGTGTTATATCAGAAATGCAGTCAGCACACAGTAATGGGACTTCTTCCATCCAGTGTGGGTTCCAAGAAGGTGGTACTGGGAGAAGCAGGACCTCTGGTATCTGTGTGAAGAGGGACCCTCGTGTGGGAGGCAAGTCTTAGAATGATGATCCATGTAGACATGGCTGGTCCCCTCAGAGCCTGAGCCCTTTATCTCCTATAGCTTTCATCTGGGAACTCAGACCTAAAGTGCAGAGAAGGTAAGGGGTTGGGCTACGGCTACACAACTGGGTTAAGCCTCTGACTTTCCCCCTGGGTGTGCCCAGGTCTCAGGAGGGCAACAACCTAACCAAGTTTATTTCAAGGCCATGAATGGAATGAAAAGGTTCATCCTGGGTTAATTCAGGAAGTTACTCTCTCTGGAAAAATCTCTTAAGGTCTTATTAAGAATAATGGCATTAATAATACTGCGATGAATTAACTTCACAATGGTGCAGGCACTTTTCCAAAGCTCTCATATATGACCTTGTCTCGGTCCTCATGACAACCCAGTGATGTGGGTACAAGTATTTTCCCCTGCTTCACTCTAGAGGAAGATGAGGCACAGAGAAATCAAGCGATCCACCTGAGTCATGATGTTTCAAACATCAGAGGTTAGATTCCAACAGGCTACTGGGCTCCAGGATCCTCACAGCCGCTCATCCCTAGGACCTGGGACCTGGTACTGCACTCGGTGGGCAGAGATAGCTGGAACTTCCCACCAGCACCCTGGAGAGGAGGCGGGGGGAGCTGGAGACTGTGCAGAGCTTGACAGGTGTGCAGAGGGCTTGGGGCCAAGAGTCAGAGGGCCACTGCGGACATCCCAGGGAGGGAGACTTCCATTCCTTACGCCCACCAGCCTGGAGCGGTTGCTTTCTCGGTCGGGGCCCCTTTGGCTGTCTCTCCGTAGAAGGCAGAAGGACAAGGGGCGACAGAGGATGAGATGGTTGGATGCCATCACCAACTCAGTGGATATGAGTTTGAGCAAACTCCAGGAGGAAGGGGTCTAGGGGGCAAATATATGAAGAAGTACTTTGGAAAGGGTACATACAAGGAAAGCAAAGAGGGGTGGAGTGTCCCGAGGGTCCACATGACCCGTGAGGTGTTATATCAGAAATGCAGTCAGCACACAGTAATGGGACTTCTTCCATCCAGTGTGGGTTCCAAGAAGGTGGTACTGGGAGAAGCAGGACCTCTGGTATCTGTGTGAAGAGGGACCCTCGTGTGGGAGGCAAGTCTTAGAATGATGATCCATGTAGACATGGCTGGTCCCCTCAGAGCCTGAGCCCTTTATCTCCTATAGCTTTCATCTGGGAACTCAGACCTAAAGTGCAGAGAAGGTAAGGGGTTGGGCTACGGCTACACAACTGGGTTAAGCCTCTGACTTTCCCCCTGGGTGTGCCCAGGTCTCAGGAGGGCAACAACCTAACCAAGTTTATTTCAAGGCCATGAATGGAATGAAAAGGTTCATCCTGGGTTAATTCAGGAAGTTACTCTCTCTGGAAAAATCTCTTAAGGTCTTATTAAGAATAATGGCATTAATAATACTGCGATGAATTAACTTCACAATGGTGCAGGCACTTTTCCAAAGCTCTCATATATGACCTTGTCTCGGTCCTCATGACAACCCAGTGATGTGGGTACAAGTATTTTCCCCTGCTTCACTCTAGAGGAAGATGAGGCACAGAGAAATCAAGCGATCCACCTGAGTCATGATGTTTCAAACATCAGAGGTTAGATTCCAACAGGCTACTGGGCTCCAGGATCCTCACAGCCGCTCATCCCTAGGACCTGGGACCTGGTACTGCACTCGGTGGGCAGAGATAGCTGGAACTTCCCACCAGCACCCTGGAGAGGAGGCGGGGGGAGCTGGAGACTGTGCAGAGCTTGACAGGTGTGCAGAGGGCTTGGGGCCAAGAGTCAGAGGGCCACTGCGGACATCCCAGGGAGGGAGACTTCCATTCCTTAAGCCCACCAGCCTGGAGGGGTTGCTTTCTCGGTCGGGGCCCCTTTGGCTGTCTCTCCCGTAGAAGGCAGAAGGACAAGGGGGCGACAGAGGATGAGATGGTTGGATGCCATCACCAACTCAGTGGATATGAGTTTGAGCAAACTCCAGGAGGAAGCCTGGTGTGCTGCAGTCCAAAGCAACACAACTGAGCAACTGAACTCAACTGAACTTTCGGAAAGGGAACATACAGTTCCCCTTCCTGGGTCCCAAATCCCCTCGAGGCCCCAGGTCTGAGCTGGTACCTACTCTGGTCCCCAACTATGGTACTTGTCAGGGTAGAAACTGGAGCCCTAGCTGTCAGTTTCTCCCTGACTTTTGAACCTTACCAGGTCTGGATTTCTCCTTTCCCCCACAGAAGCTCCCTCTGCTCCTGCCTGGAAGCGGACTGATGGGGCTATTCCAAGAAGCTGTCCCCAGGGTCCCCAGTCCTCAGTGTGTGGGGGGTGGGAGCATCCTCAGCTCCCCCCAGGAAACTTCCATCCCCCAGATGGAAGGCCCCTGATTCGGTGTGGGTCCCTTGCTTCCACACCCCAGGGCTGCAGGCAGCACTTTTTGTCCTAGTGCCGCTGGTGCAATGGCCTCCGTCCACACCACCTCAGCGTGCGCCATTCCCGATCACTTGTCTTTTCACAGGACGAATCCTCCAGATGGGGTCCTGGGATTGGGCCCAGCGTGCTCCTTACACAGCAGCCCCTGGAGTCCCCCCTTCTCTAGGGTATGGGTCAGGGGACAGGGCCTGTTGACTCCCAGGCTCTTCTGGATACCAGAAAGCTTGGAGACAGTCTCCAGGTGACCCACCCACTCCCCGTCTGTCCATCTCCCCGAGTCCAGAGAGTCGCAATCAGAGTCGCTGCAGCTCCTGTCACACCGCAGCCACACTGCTGCCAGTGACAGCCTGGAGGCCGGCCCCCTCCCCCACCGTCCCCTGCACAGGTCCACGTGCGTCCCCAGATGCCTGAATCACTGCTGACGACTGGGGACCTGGCGACCATGGGCTCCTGGGGAGCCACTGGGGAGGGGGCGGCGGCCACGTCACTTCAGAGGGAACACCTGCAGACATAAATAGGCCGCCAGCGAAGGCAGCTCAGCACAGCCCGCAGAGCAGCGCTGCACCCTGTGCCCACCTGCGCCAGGATGCCCGACGCCATGCTGCCTGCCTGCTTCCTCAGCCTGCTGGCCTTCACCTCCGCTTGCTACTTCCAGAACTGCCCAAGGGGCGGCAAGAGGGCCATGTCCGACCTAGAACTGAGACAGGTAAGACCGTGGCCCATCTCAGGGCTACCAGGAAGGGGCAGAGGCTCAGGGAAGGTGCCACAGTGCAGGGGCTAGCAAGGGAAGTCATGGGAGAGGTAGGCTTTAGGGGAAGTGCCCAGCAGAAGAAGGGAGGCTTAGCATGGCCGAACAAAAGGAACCAGGCTGTCGGGAAGGGTAGGACAGGATGCAGGACTTCCCGAACACTGTTCCCACCAGAGAAGGGAAAGCAGGCAAGAGGTTTCGTTAGGTATTGGGCTTGGAACTGGATGGGGGAGAACTGAGCCACAGGCCTCCTCTGTGCCCAGGGGGGCCTCTCCTCCAGGACCAGCTGGAGCTTCAGAGGCTTTATCCCCAGCCAAGCCTTCCCTATTCAGTGCTCCCAGCTTCTCCTAGCCATGGGCCAGCATCCACCCCACCCTGAAAGATGGCTGTTGCCCTGAGCGTGCCTAAGTTGGAGGTGCCACTCGAGCATCTTGGTAGGAAGTTCTGCTGGGTGCCTATCCCGATGCTTTCATGCTGCACGTCCAATGAGTCCCTCTTAATCCATCTTCAGCAGCACTAAGGAAACCCAATCACCACGCTCAATTCTGCCGCAGTCACAAGTGGCCAGTTTTGAGCTGTTGAACAAACGAGAGTGGGAAGGTGGGCAGCCCAACCGACCGCCCTTCCTCTGCTGAGCAGCTTTGGAAGCTGGAGTCACTCAGGTGCCTCCTGCCCTCCTCTAGGGCTCAGAGCCTTGCCATGCTGGGTCCGTCCATAGATGGGCCGGCCGAGGCGAAGGTCCAAGTGAGGGCTACTGGCTTGAGGGACAGGGCAGAGCAGAGAGGAAACAGGTCACGGAGGAGGGCCTGGGTGTGTTCTCCCAGGGGCAGCGGGCAGGGAAGGTCTGCTTCAGTGGGAGGGTCGTGGGCAGTAGAGGCGAACACCAGCACAGCCCGCAGAGCAGCGCTGCACCCTGTGCCCACCTGCGCCAGGATGCCCGACGCCATGCTGCCTGCCTGCTTCCTCAGCCTGCTGGCCTTCACCTCCGTTTACTTCCAGAACTCCCCAAAGGGGCGGCAAGAGGGCCATGTCCGACCTAGAACTGAGACAGGTAAGACCGTGGCCCATCTCAGGGCTACCAGGAAGGGGCAGAGGCTCAGGGAAGGTGCCACAGTGCAGGGGCTAGCAAGGGAAGTCATGGGAGAGGTAGGCTTTAGGGGAAGTGCCCAGCAGAAGAAGGGAGGCTTAGCATGGCCGAACAAAAGGAACCAGGCTGTCGGGAAGGGTAGGACAGGATGCAGGACTTCCCGAACACTGTTCCCACCAGAGAAGGGAAAGCAGGCAAGAGGTTTCGTTAGGTATTGGGCTTGGAACTGGATGGGGGAGAACTGAGCCACAGGCCTCCTCTGTGCCCAGGGGGGCCTCTCCTCCAGGACCAGCTGGAGCTTCAGAGGCTTTATCCCCCAGCGCTCGAAGCCTTCCCTATTCAGTGCTCCCAGCTTCTCCTAGCCATGGGCCAGCATCCACCCCACCCTGAAAGATGGCTGTTGCCCTGAGCGTGCCTAAGTTGGAGGTGCCACTCGAGCATCTTGGTAGGAAGTTCTGCTGGGTGCCTATCCCGATGCTTTCATGCTGCACGTCCAATGAGTCCCTCTTAATCCATCTTCAGCAGCACTAAGGAAACCCAATCACCACGCTCAATTCTGCCGCAGTCACAAGTGGCCAGTTTTGAGCTGTTGAACAAACGAGAGTGGGAAGGTGGGCAGCCCAACCGACCGCCCTTCCTCTGCTGAGCAGCTTTGGAAGCTGGAGTCACTCAGGTGCCTCCTGCCCTCCTCTAGGGCTCAGAGCCTTGCCATGCTGGGTCCGTCCATAGATGGGCCGGCCGAGGCGAAGGTCCAAGTGAGGGCTACTGGCTTGAGGGACAGGGCAGAGCAGAGAGGAAACAGGTCACGGGGAGGAGGGCCTGGGTGTGTTCTCCCAGGGGCAGCGGGCAGGGGGAAGGTCTGCTTCAGTGGGAGGGTCGTGGGCAGTAGAGGGGCGAACACCAGGAGGCCCCAGAGCTGAGAAGGAAGGTCTCCCCTGTGTAGCCCATGAGGGACCCCTCCCTGAACGGAGGGGAACGATGCTGAGGGCAGTGATCGGCCGCAGTCATCTGAAAACCAAGGGAGCCAAGTAGCTTTTGAAACTTCTTCGATTGCTTTTGGCTCCCAAAGGCAGCCAGGGCGGCCCGGAGCCCCCGGCGCTCTCCGCCCGGCTCAGCACCCCTGTCCCGCGGGCTCTCCCTCCCCGGCCGGCCCCCGCCCGGCCCCCAGCTCACCCCGCCCCCTCGCCAGTGTCTCCCCTGCGGCCCCGGGGGCAAAGGCCGCTGCTTCGGGCCCAGCATCTGCTGCGGGGACGAGCTGGGCTGCTTCGTGGGCACGGCCGAGGCGCTGCGCTGCCAGGAGGAGAGCTACCTGCCGTCGCCCTGCCAGTCCGGCCAGAAGCCTTGCGGGAGCGGGGGCCGCTGCGCCGCCGCCGGCATCTGCTGCAATGACGGTGCGCGGCCGGGGCGCGGGGTCCGGCGGGACTTGGGGGGGCCGCTCCGGGCCTGCGTCTGGCGGGGGCGGGGCGGGGGCCGGGTGGATCACGGTCCAGGTCTGGGGGGCTCCGGGTCGGGGCACCAAGTGACTTAACGCCCGCCGCTAGTTCAGCCCCTGCTCCCCACAGAGAGCTGCGTGATGGAGCCCGAGTGCCGGGAGGGCTCCGGCTTCCCCCGCCGCGCCCGCGCCAGCGCCCGGAGCAACGCGACGCTGCTGGACGGGCCGAGCGGGGCCTTGCTCGGCGGTGTTTTGAGCTGTTGAACAAACGAGAGTGGGAAGGTGGGCAGCCCAACCGACCGCCCTTCCTCTGCTGAGCAGCTTTGGAAGCTGGAGTCACTCAGGTGCCTCCTGCCCTCCTCTAGGGCTCAGAGCCTTGCCATGCTGGGTCCGTCCATAGATGGGCCGGCCGAGGCGAAGGTCCAAGTGAGGGCTACTGGCTTGAGGGACAGGGCAGAGCAGAGAGGAAACAGGTCACGGGGAGGAGGGCCTGGGTGTGTTCTCCCAGGGGCAGCGGGCAGGGGGAAGGTCTGCTTCAGTGGGAGGGTCGTGGGCAGTAGAGGGGCGAACACCAGGAGGCCCCAGAGCTGAGAAGGAAGGTCTCCCCTGTGTAGCCCATGAGGGACCCCTCCCTGAACGGAGGGGAACGATGCTGAGGGCAGTGATCGGCCGCAGTCATCTGAAAACCAAGGGAGCCAAGTAGCTTTTGAAACTTCTTCGATTGCTTTTGGCTCCCAAAGGCAGCCAGGGCGGCCCGGAGCCCCCGGCGCTCTCCGCCCGGCTCAGCACCCCTGTCCCGCGGGTCTCCCTCCCCGGCCGGCCCCCGCCCGGCCCCCAGCTCACCCCGCCCCCTCGCCAGTGTCTCCCCTGCGGCCCCGGGGGCAAAGGCCGCTGCTTCGGGCCCAGCATCTGCTGCGGGGACGAGCTGGGCTGCTTCGTGGGCACGGCCGAGGCGCTGCGCTGCCAGGAGGAGAGCTACCTGCCGTCGCCCTGCCAGTCCGGCCAGAAGCCTTGCGGGAGCGGGGGCCGCTGCGCCGCCGCCGGCATCTGCTGCAATGACGGTGCGCGGCCGGGGCGCGGGGTCCGGCGGGACTTGGGGGGGCCGCTCCGGGCCTGCGTCTGGCGGGGGCGGGGCGGGGGCCGGGTGGATCACGGTCCAGGTCTGGGGGGCTCCGGGTCGGGGCACCAAGTGACTTAACGCCCGCCGCTAGTTCAGCCCCTGCTCCCCACAGAGAGCTGCGTGATGGAGCCCGAGTGCCGGGAGGGCTCCGGCTTCCCCCGCCGCGCCCGCGCCAGCGCCCGGAGCAACGCGACGCTGCTGGACGGGCCGAGCGGGGCCTTGCTGCTGCGGCTGGTGCAGCTGGCGGGGGCGCCCGAGCCCGCGGAGCCGGCCCAGCCCGGCGTCTACTGAGGCGCGCCCCCGGCTCCCACCCGCCCTCGCAGCACGAAAAATAAACGCGTGTAAAGGCACTGCTCGCGTGCGTTTCTGTCTCTGCGGGTGGCGAGGGCAGAAGACGGGAACGTGGGGGACCAGCCAGTGCCTGGACCCCAACTGGCGCGCAGATCCACCCCCCAGGCAAGGGACAGACCCTAGGGGAAGCGATCCTAGGCCGGCAAGATTCTAGACAGAACCGCGGCGACCCGGAAGGAGGCGGGGAGAGGGCGGGCCCTCGTCTGGGAGTGGCCGCTCTGGCGGTAAGATGGAAATAAAGGCAGAGGAAGGGGAAAGCCTTTGGCGGATGAGACAGCAAGAGAGAGCGGGACAGCCGAACGATGAGAGATGTTGAGAGCCACAGAGAGGAGAGAGAGAGAAAGAAACAGGGGGATGAGCCACGGGTGACCGGGAGCTCCGGACTCCTTGCATTCCAGGAGGCACAAGCTTAGCTCCAGGAATTCCCAGCCTATCTCATGGAAGCCTGTGCGGAGTGTGGGGGACAGCATCGCCCCAGATCCAGCAGAGAGGGGGGCCAGGTACCTTCTGTCCAGAAGGAGACTAAGCACCCCCGATCAGGCAAGCCCCATTCAGCCAGCCTGAGAGACAGCGGCCACAAAAGCCCTTCCTCCCTCCCGCCCCATACAGATACACCAAGCCCCTGCCCCTCCAACAGACACACGGTCAAGAAAAGAAATCATTAAGGACATGCCCCATCATCTCTGACCACAGTCATAGAACAGACTCTGAGATGCTCATTCAGAAGCACAGACACGCCCAGGAAAACACAGTCGACTGGATCACAGACAGGCACGTGTGCGTGCAGGCAAACACGTGTGCACACACACACACTCACATTAGGACCTTCCATCCTTGCCTATGCAGCTTCAGGCCAGGTGGCTGCTCGCATTTGGAAGATGCTCTTCTCTGTCCCTCTGTCCCATCTGCCCCTTTATACCCTTTCCCCTCTTTCCTCTCTGCCCCCCACCCGCAAGCTCTTTGGCCCCCTCCTGCCTCTTGCTGCCCTCCTTGTCTCCCTACATCCCTTCCTTGCCTCCTCTCCCTCCCCCCCGCTTTTCACCGCCCATCCTTCAATCTCTGTATCCTCCCCTTGAGATTTCTTCTTGCCCCAGGCCTTGAGACCGCCAGATGCTGCATCTCCTCTGGGATCTTCTGAGACTTGGAGGTCAGGAGGGAGGTTCGGAGGGAACGCAGGCAAAGAGAAGTCACTCTGAGCCCTGACCCCAACTCCTCGCCTCAGGGAAGAGCCTGTGCAGCAGTCTCAGTCAGGCCAGGCACTCTTCTGTTCTTAGAGCTCCGGGGCGCCGTCACTCTGACCCAGGTCAGTGTCCAGCAGGACCAAGTCTGGCTGGGGCAGGGTACACCCCGGCTTCTCTCCCTGCTGTGGCCTCACACCTCTGTCCTAATATCGCACACTCAGGGCCAATCCCTAGGTCTTCCCAGACCTAGACCAGACCTAATAGGAATTTAATGATCCTTCCAGACAGAGGGTTGTGGGAAGAGGCAGCTTGGTATTTAAAAAATGGATCATATGCTCAACATAACTAATCATTAGAAAAATGTAAATCAAAACTACAACAAGGAATCACCTCATACCAGTCAGAAGGGACATCGCCAAAAGTCTACAAATAATATACACTGGAGAGAGTGTGGAGAAAAAGGAACTTTCCAACACTGTTGGCGGGAGTATAAACTGGTGCAGTCACTATGGAGAGCAGTATGGAGTTTCCTTTAAAAAACTAAAAATAGAGTTGCCATGTGATTCAGCAATCCCACTCCTGGGCATGGATCCAGAAAAAGACAAAACCTCTAATTTGAAAAGATACATGCACCTCAGTGTTCACTATTGTTAAGTCATTCAATTGTGTCCGACTGTCTGTGACCCCATGGACTGCAGCACGCCAGGCTTCCCGTCCTTTCCCATCTCCTGGAACTTGCTCAAACTCATATCCATTGAGTCAGTGATGCCACCCAACCATCTGGATATTCATTTGCCCTAGAGAAGGAAGTGACAACCCACTCTAGAGTTCTTGCTTGGAGAATCTCATAGACAGAGTCTGGTGGCTGTAGTATATGGAGTCGCAAAAAGTTGGTCATGACTGAAGCAATTGAACATGAGCATGCATTTGTTCATGCTCTTTTGTTTTCATTTTTTTTTTTTTTTTAGTTTTACCACATAACTTGCAGGATCTTAGTTCCTCGACCAGGGATTAAACTCTGGCAATCAAAGTGTGGAGTCTTAATCACTGGGCGATTATGCCTAGGGGTGGGATTACCCCTACTCCTCTCCTCTCGCCTTCCTCCTCCCCAAATCAGCTATGCGCAGGGAAGAGTGTTGTGACTTCAGTGAAAGTCCTCTCCCTGGCAAAGGAGAAAATATCTCTGACCTCTGCTCCCTGGACCAACATCTTTTACGATGCTGCAAAAACTTCTCGTATAATTTCAAACTATTCCATATTTAAAAACTAAACTACACTAAATTTAGTAGGCATGGAGACAGGTCAGACTTATTTTCCACGTAGACCTTATGGAAGACGGAAATTGCTGCCCATCAGTGTTGCCCTGAAGGAGCTGGGCAATACAGCGTGACACAGAAATGAATCACAGCAATGGTCCTGATGATGGTAGCTCTCCGACTGGAAGGTTCTGTACCTAAAGCTTCTCACAGCGAGGAAGAGCTCATTTCTGAGGTGGCCCACGCTATTCTGGCATGCACACATATGCATTTTTATCTTATAAATTAGTATTATTTCATACGGTATAGATACTAATTCACCTTTTTTTTTTTAGCAAAGTAAATTTGGAGCATCTCTTCGTGTCAGAACATTTACTTCTACCATAGTCTTTTTTTTTTTTTTTGGTTTTTATTAAGAGAAATTTCAAACATACAAAAAAGTGTTGCCAATAAACAAAGGGTACCCACTCCCTTCCTTCTCTCTCACAATCATCAACACATGATCCTTCTCTCATCTCTGCCTCCGCCCCCTCCTCCCACTCCCAAGTGCAGCACAGCAGGTGTCCCATGTCATCTATAAACATTCAAAGTGCACCTCTCAAATAAGAGGGGCTTTAAAAAAAAAAAAACACATTTATTTATTTATTTATTTTGGCAGGGGTGGGGAGGGAGGGGGTTGGGCGGACCACTTCCACTGGTCTTTCATTTGTCTAGTTTCATCCATTTTTGTTCTTCGGCTCGTGTGGGCCTTCCATCGCAGGGGCCTCTGCTATCGCAGAGCACTGGCTCTGGGCACATGCGCTCCAGAGCTCCGGCTCGGTAATTGGACACATTGATCCAGCCACTCCGCGGCATGTGGGATCTTCCCAGGCCAGGGATCAAACCAGCGCCCCTTGCACTGCAAGGCAGTGTCCTTACCCACTGGACCACCAGGGGAAGCCCAAGAGGGGCTTTTTAAAGAGCTGTTTGTTTTTTAAATTAATTTTTATTGGAGTAGAGTAGTTTTCCAGTATAGTGTTAGTTTCTGTTGTACAACAAAGTGAATCAGCTATATGGATATAAAAATCTCCTCTTTCTGGGATTTCCTTCCCACTTAGGTCACTGCAGATCATTGAGTCGAGTTCCCTGTGCCATACAGGAGGTTATCACTAGTTATTTATTTTATACATAGTAGTGTATACATGTCAATCTTGATCTCCCAAGTCATTCCTCTGTCCCACATTTCCCTCTTGGTGGCCACATGTTTATGATCTACATTTGTGTCTCTATTTCTTCTTTGCAAATAAATTCATCTGTATCATTTTTCTAGATTCCACATATAAGTGATATTATACAACATTTGTTTTTCTCTTTCTGACTTACTTTACTCTGTGTGATAGTCTCTAGGTCCCTTCACATCTCTGCAAATGGCACAATTTTGTTGTTTTTCATGGCTGAGTAATATTCCATTGTATATAGGTACCACAAATGGCCATTTAGGTGGCTTCCAGAGAGGGACTTTTGTGAAAAATATGGCCACAGTTGACTATCACACACATGTAGGTCCCAAGCTGAAACTCAATCATATGTATTATTATCAAACACTCAGGCACTGTTCAAATTTCACCAGGTATCCGATGAATACATTCTTTGTGATTCAACGATATTTGAACCTCTTTTTCAAGCTACAAAAGAGAATATTGATCCTTATGGTGCTTCCACCATCTTCTTTTCCTGATCATCTTATAGAAAATGGCTTCCAATCTCTTTTTCCTGTACTTGTTTTATTTATTTATTTATTTTGGCTATTCTAGGTTTTCACTGCTGCTGCAGGCTCTTCTCTAGTTGCAGGGGAGCTACTCTCTAGTTGAGGTGAGCGGGTTTCTTGTTGCAGTGACTTCTCTTGTTGTGGAACTCAGGCTCTAGGGCATACGAGTTTCAGTAATGGAGGTGCATGGGCTCCACAGTTGTGGCTCTGAGGCTCTAGAGCAGAGGCTCCATAGTTGTGGCTCACGTGCTTAGTTGCTCCGCAGCGTGTGGGCTTTTCCCGGATCAGGGATGGAACACGTGTCTCTTGCATTGTCAGACGAACTCTTCACCACCGAGCTATCAGGGAAGCCCCTGTACTTATAAGCAGATGTAATCATGAGATGACCTTATGGTGTGTATGTGACCCAGGGTAGCCTGATCTGTTTAGTTCCATACTAGAATAATGTTATTTTGTACTAAATTACTTTCCGTTTCTCTATATTACTGCTAGGACTAATTACATGGTTTTGAAACTGTGTGTGGGTGAGCATGTTATCTAGGAATTTCATCTCCAGTGGTAAAGTGGGTTTACCAAGCACTAGTTACACAAGGCGGGGGTTGGGAACCATCACCATGCACAAGTCCCCAGCATTTTGGTGGTTTGAAGGAGTCAGTTCCCGGAGGACAGAGGCCACGGGACGGAGCCAGGAATAAGAGTGAGCAACAGCAGCAGCCCTGCTTCTGCGCCGTCTGGCCATCCGCCTCACTTGGCACACGGGGCAGCTCTCCTGGCTTCTCTTCCTCACCGGGCCCAGCTTGATACCCCCTCGACAAAAGAGGTGTCAGTCTGCCCCAGAGGTTTTTTCTTTTTTAATTTTTTTGGGGGGTAGTGGTTGGGGAAGGGGCAGGGTGGGCAGGCCACTTCTATTGATCTTTCGTTCATCTATTTTCATCCGTCTTTGTTCTTTGGCCCGTGGGGGCCTCCCATCACCGCGGCTTCCCAGAGCACCATTGCTGTGCTCATTTTTTGGTGCTTCCACCATAACATTCTTTGTGATTCAACGATATTTGAACCTCTTTCAAGCTACAAAAGAGAATATTGATCCTTATGGTGCTTCCACCATCTTCTTTTCCTGATCATCTTATAGAAAATGGCTTCCAATCTCTTTTTCCTGTACTTGTTTTATTTATTTATTTATTTTGGCTATTCTAGGTTTTCACTGCTGCTGCAGGCTCTTCTCTAGTTGCAGGGGAGCTACTCTCTAGTTGAGGTGAGCGGGTTTCTTGTTGCAGTGACTTCTCTTGTTGTGGA
The DNA here is from genome assembly GCA_022376925.1 of Tragulus kanchil. Lineage (NCBI taxonomy): Eukaryota > Metazoa > Chordata > Mammalia > Artiodactyla > Tragulidae > Tragulus > Tragulus kanchil. The sequence goes on along the minus strand of JAIOJX010000031.1, from coordinate 38,414,518 downwards.
ACTCAGGCTCTAGGGCATACGAGTTTCAGTAATGGAGGTGCATGGGCTCCACAGTTGTGGCTCTGAGGCTCTAGAGCAGAGGCTCCATAGTTGTGGCTCACGTGCTTAGTTGCTCCGCAGCGTGTGGGCTTTTCCCGGATCAGGGATGGAACACGTGTCTCTTGCATTGTCAGACGAACTCTTCACCACCGAGCTATCAGGGAAGCCCCTGTACTTATAAGCAGATGTAATCATGAGATGACCTTATGGTGTGTATGTGACCCAGGGTAGCCTGATCTGTTTAGTTCCATACTAGAATAATGTTATTTTGTACTAAATTACTTTCCGTTTCTCTATATTACTGCTAGGACTAATTACATGGTTTTGAAACTGTGTGTGGGTGAGCATGTTATCTAGGAATTTCATCTCCAGTGGTAAAGTGGGTTTACCAAGCACTAGTTACACAAGGCGGGAGTTGGGAACCATCACCATGCACAAGTCCCCAGCATTTTGGTGGTTTGAAGGAGTCAGTTCCCGGAGGACAGAGGCCACGGGACGGAGCCAGGAATAAGAGTGAGCAACAGCAGCAGCCCTGCTTCTGCGCCGTCTGGCCATCCGCCTCACTTGGCACACGGGGCAGCTCTCCTGGCTTCTCTTCCTCACCGGGCCCAGCTTGATACCCCCTCGACAAAAGAGGTGTCAGTCTGCCCCAGAGGTTTTTTCTTTTTTAATTTTTTTGGGGGGTAGTGGTTGGGGAAGGGGCAGGGTGGGCAGGCCACTTCTATTGATCTTTCGTTCATCTATTTTCATCCGTCTTTGTTCTTTGGCCCGTGGGGGCCTCCCATCACAGTGGCCCCTGTCGTCGCAGAGCACCAGCTCTGGGCGCGTGTGCTCCAGAGCGCTGGCTTGGTAGTTGGACACATCGGTCCAGCCGCTGCGCGGCACGTGGAATCTTCCCAGGCCAGGGATCGAACCGGCGCCCCTTGCACTGCAAGGCGGTGTCCTTATCCACTGGACCACCAGGGAAGCCCTACCTCTGAGTTTTTGAGGGCAGAAAAGAAAACACTGAAGGGCTGAGGGAACTCTGAACTCTCTCCAGGTGGGGAGATGTGGGCTGATCCGGCTCGGTTCTGTGTAAACCTCCGGGATCTGGAGCGTCTGCAGGGCCCTCAGAAGGTGAGGCCTCAGAGGGAGATCCTGGGCTTCCTGCTGATGTGAGAGGTGGACGCTCAAGCTCAGAAAAGCACAACCCCCCACCCCTGTGTCTCTCTAGTTGAGTAATGTGGGTCCTTCTGACTGCTTCCGCATACACTTGTGTGGTTTTTGAGGAAACCACAGAACTTTTGACATGGTCCTCAAACACCCATTTGTTAATTTGAGAATCACATACTTCCCCAGAGTCGGTTTGGACAGGTATCAGCTTTCAGAGGAGGGCCCTGCTCTCAGAGCCTTCCCAGGAAACACTGGGGCTTTCAAAAGCCTCACCTCTATTCTCAACATACCTCTCGGTAATAATGATCAATTCTTCATCAAAAAACCCTTTTATTCTGGACTTCCATGGTGGTAGTTAAAGTGGGAACCATCACCATGCACAAGTCCCCAGCATTTTGGTGGTTTGAAGGAGTCAGTTCCCGGAGGACAGAGGCCACGGGACGGAGCCAGGAATAAGAGTGAGCAACAGCAGCAGCCCTGCTTCTGCGCCGTCTGGCCATCCGCCTCACTTGGCACACGGGGCAGCTCTCCTGGCTTCTCTTCCTCACCGGGCCCAGCTTGATACCCCCTCGACAAAAGAGGTGTCAGTCTGCCCCAGAGGTTTTTTCTTTTTTAATTTTTTTGGGGGGTAGTGGTTGGGGAAGGGGCAGGGTGGGCAGGCCACTTCTATTGATCTTTCGTTCATCTATTTTCATCCGTCTTTGTTCTTTGGCCCGTGGGGGCCTCCCATCACAGTGGCCCCTGTCGTCGCAGAGCACCAGCTCTGGGCGCGTGTGCTCCAGAGCGCTGGCTTGGTAGTTGGACACATCGGTCCAGCCGCTGCGCGGCACGTGGAATCTTCCCAGGCCAGGGATCGAACCGGCGCCCCTTGCACTGCAAGGCGGTGTCCTTATCCACTGGACCACCAGGGAAGCCCTACCTCTGAGTTTTTGAGGGCAGAAAAGAAAACACTGAAGGGCTGAGGGAACTCTGAACTCTCTCCAGGTGGGGAGATGTGGGCTGATCCGGCTCGGTTCTGTGTAAACCTCCGGGATCTGGAGCGTCTGCAGGGCCCTCAGAAGGTGAGGCCTCAGAGGGAGATCCTGGGCTTCCTGCTGATGTGAGAGGTGGACGCTCAAGCTCAGAAAAGCACAACCCCCCACCCCTGTGTCTCTCTAGTTGAGTAATGTGGGTCCTTCTGACTGCTTCCGCATACACTTGTGTGGTTTTTGAGGAAACCACAGAACTTTTGACATGGTCCTCAAACACCCATTTGTTAATTTGAGAATCACATACTTCCCCAGAGTCGGTTTGGACAGGTCTCAGCTTTCAGAGGAGGGACCTGCTCTCAGAGCCTTCCCAGGAAACACTGGGGCTTTCAAAAGCCTCATCTCTATTCTCAACATACCTCTTGGTAATAATGATCAATTCTTCATTAAAAAAAAAAACCCTTTTATTCTGGACTTCCATGGTGGTCCAGTGGTTAAGAATCTGCCTGCTGGGCTTCCCCTGGTGGTCCAGTGGGTAAGGACACCGCCTTGCAGTGCAGGGGGCGCCGGTTCAATCCCTGGCCTGGGAAGATTCCACGTGCCGTGGAGCGGCTGGACCTATGTGTCCAAGTACCGAGCCAGAGCTCTGGAGCGCATGCGCCCAGAGCCGGTGCTCTGCGACGACAGATGCCACCGCGATGGGAGGCCCACAGGAGCCAAAGAACAAAGATGGATGAAAATGGAGAAATGAAAGACCAATAGAAGTGGCCCGCCCGCTTCCCTCCCTCCCCAACCCTCGCCTAAAATAAATAAATAAATAAATCTTTAAAAAAAAGAAAAAAAAAGAATCTGCCTGCCAATTCAGGGAACACAGGTTCTCTTCTAGGTCTGGTAAGATCCCACTTGCTGCAGAGCAACTAAGTCCGTGCGCTACAACTATTGAGCCGGTGAGCCTGTGCTCTAGAGCCTGAGAGCCGCAACTACTGAGTCAGGTGCCCTAGAACCTGGGCTCTACAGCAAGAGAAGCCACTACAATGAGAAGTCCGCGCACCATGAGAGAGTAGCCCCCACTGGCCACAACAAGAGAAAGCCCATGAGCAGCAATGAAGACCCAGCACAGCCAAAATAAAATAATAATAAAAAATTTAAAAACTCTTATTCTAGTGTAATATACATACAAAAGTGAACAAGTGACATGTGTGCAATCTGAATGAATTGTAATAAACGGAACACACTTGTTTTACCAGTTCCCAGGACGATAAACAGAATATGACCAAGATCCCATAAGCCCCCTTACACCCATTCCTGTTATAGCCACACCCAAGATCTAGCACCATCGCTTAGTTTTGCTTGTTTTTTTCATTTATATAAAGAAAACCTTACAGTCCTCTTTAACATACTTTATCTGCATTCTGTCTAGGAGACAACACACTGCTGTGTGTGTGGTTTTTTTGGCGAGGGGGAACCTTTGAGTGAGTCATTTCTCTGGTATGTGAGAAAGCCACAGAAATAACATTTTAAAGTTACTAACAGAGGGAGAGGGGCCCTGTTTTATTTGGAGTGGGAGTGCATCTTCTGAAATCCCTTCTCACAGCATGAGTGAGGGGAGGGCACATTCTGGGGCAGAAGCGTTAGGCTTTTCTAGATCCTCCAAAATAGTCTTCAGTGTGGGAACAGATGAGAAGCACAGGTTGCAGGAGTCTGTGTCCTCTGCATTTCATGGTCATGTCTGTGGCTATGGGCTCTCAGGAACCCTTGCGATGCACGGTCCCCAGTGCTGTCACGCTCCTCCTACACGGCTCAGGCCAGAGCAGGGCTCCTGGCGTCCATGAAACACTGGGGACCCAGGCCTCGTTGGTGGGTCCACAAGCCACAGGTGTGGGTGGTGCGGGTCCTCCAGCCCAGGCACTCCCCAGACCCACAGGCCTGACCACCCCTTCTAAAGAGTACCTGTGGCCTCCTGTGGCCTCCTGTGGCCTGAGAGTCCAGCTCTCAGGAAACATGAAGGCCCTCAGCCAAGCTTCAACCCCACCCCGCCGCAGGCTAGCCCTCTAGTGTGGCTCCAGCCTACCTCCTGATGTCAAGAAGTCTCACTGTCCCTGACTTGCCCTTCCTTGGTCCCTTCTGGTCTCCTGACGCTGCCCCTTCCTTTGGTCCCCCATCAGACCCTTGTCTGTGTCTGTCCCACTCGACCTTTGGATCTTAGAAAGTTCCCCCGCGTCCAGTTTGTTTGGAGTTGGAAACTGGGGGCTGTTTCCTTCGTGGGAGCCCGCAGGGTCTTCCTTGTCTTCCTCCAGCCACCCCATAGGATGGCGCCCTGGACAGCGGCTCTTATTCCTTTGAAAGAGCAAGGATCTTCGATTTCCCCTATGCCATCCCCTCCCAGTTCTGACATTCAGACACGAGGCGACTTGAAGGGGGAAAACATCGGCTTTATTTCGTTGTCATAATTCCTGGGGGTGGTGATGGAGGGAGCAAGGGTTGCGCTCCGACGGCGTCGGGGGCCGGCGGGTCTCAGTGCTGGGAGAAGGCGGCCTCGGAGTCGCAGGCGGGGTCGGCGTGGCAGCCGTCTGCGCAGAGAGACACCGGGTAAGGGCCGCCCGGGGCCGAGCCCACCTGGCTCCAGCGCCCCCGTCCCTCCCCGGGCCTGGCCCGACTCACCCGGGCTGCAGCAGATGCCGTCGGCGGCGCAGCGGCCCCCGCTCCCGCAAGGCTTCTGGCCGGACTGGCAGGGCGACGGCAGGTAGCTCTCCTCCTGGCAGCGCAGCGCCTCGGCCGTGCCCATGAAGCAGCCCAGCTCGTCCCCGCAGCAGATGCTGGGCCCGAAGCAGCGGCCTTTGCCCCCGGGGCCGCAGGGGAGACACTGGCGAGGGGGCGGGGTGAGCTGGGGGCCGGGCGGGGGCCGGCCGGGGAGGGAGACCCGCGGGACAGGGGTGCTGAGCCGGGCGGAGAGCGCCGGGGGCTCCGGGCCGCCCTGGCTGCCTTCGCGCCCCAAGGGCGACCGAAGGAGGGGAGTCAAGAGCTACTGGGCTCCCTCGGATCCCAGGCCAGGTGGGGCCATCATGGGATCAGCCCGGGAGAGGGAGCGGCGGGGGCGCCCCTGCGGCTGCGGGCCCGAGCTCGGGGGACGCGGGCTGGGCGCTCACCTTGCGCACGTCGAGGTCCAGCACGGCGCGCTTGCCGCCCAGCGGGCAGTTCTGAATGTAGCAGGCGGAGGTCAGCGCCAGGAGGCTGAGCAGGCAGCAGGCGAGGCTGGATCCTGCCATGGTGCAGACGCGCTGGGCTCCGGGCCGGGGACAGCGGCCGTCTCTCGGGTCTGGCCTTTTAAGCCCGGACGGGCCGTCCAGTTTGTTTGGAGTTGGAAACTGGGGGCTGTTTCCTTCGTGGGAGCCCGCAGGGTCTTCCTTGTCTTCCTCCAGCCACCCCATAGGATGGCGCCCTGGACAGCGGCTCTTATTCCTTTGAAAGAGCAAGGATCTTCGATTTCCCCTATGCCATCCCCTCCCAGTTCTGACATTCAGACACGAGGCGACTTGAAGGGGGAAAACATCGGCTTTATTTCGTTGTCATAATTCCTGGGGGTGGTGATGGAGGGAGCAAGGGTTGCGCTCCGACGGCGTCGGGGGCCGGCGGGTCTCAGTGCTGGGAGAAGGCGGCCTCGGAGTCGCAGGCGGGGTCGGCGTGGCAGCCGTCTGCGCAGAGAGACACCGGGTAAGGGCCGCCCGGGGCCGAGCCCACCTGGCTCCAGCGCCCCCGTCCCTCCCCGGGCCTGGCCCGACTCACCCGGGCTGCAGCAGATGCCGTCGGCGGCGCAGCGGCCCCCGCTCCCGCAAGGCTTCTGGCCGGACTGGCAGGGCGACGGCAGGTAGCTCTCCTCCTGGCAGCGCAGCGCCTCGGCCGTGCCCATGAAGCAGCCCAGCTCGTCCCCGCAGCAGATGCTGGGCCCGAAGCAGCGGCCTTTGCCCCCGGGGCCGCAGGGGAGACACTGGCGAGGGGGCGGGGTGAGCTGGGGGCCGGGCGGGGGCCGGCCGGGGAGGGAGACCCGCGGGACAGGGGTGCTGAGCCGGGCGGAGAGCGCCGGGGGCTCCGGGCCGCCCTGGCTGCCTTCGCGCCCCAAGGGCGACCGAAGGAGGGGAGTCAAGAGCTACTGGGCTCCCTCGGATCCCAGGCCAGGTGGGGCCATCATGGGATCAGCCCGGGAGAGGGAGCGGCGGGGGCGCCCCTGCGGCTGCGGGCCCGAGCTCGGGGGACGCGGGCTGGGCGCTCACCTTGCGCACGTCGAGGTCCAGCACGGCGCGCTTGCCGCCCAGCGGGCAGTTCTGAATGTAGCAGGCGGAGGTCAGCGCCAGGAGGCTGAGCAGGCAGCAGGCGAGGCTGGGGGCGGCCATGGTACGGACGCGCTGGGATCGGGTCGGGGACTGCGGTCGGCTCTCGGGTCTGGCTTTTTAAGCCCGGAGGCCGCGCGGGCGCAGCAGCGTCTAAGAGGGCAGCCGCATGACTGGTCACAGAGCGCCGCTGCGGGTCAGGCCCTGCGCCCCCGGCGCGCTCCCTCATTTACAGGGGCCAGGCCGGGTCAGGGTTACCGTGTCGGCTAATGGCTAAGGACCGGGTGATGATAGCAAGCGCCGCTAGGGGAAGGGAGCCTGTGCGGCGGCTTGGGTCCTAGGGTGGCGCAGGAAGTATTGGGGGCTGCGGCCCAACCGAGGACTGTGGAGCCCACTCCCAGTTCCTTGGGGTGAGGAGTCAGGATGGCCACACACACACATACACATACCCCTAGTTCCCCTCAGCAAAGAAGCTCTCTTCCTGAACTCCAGTTTCCTGGAACCCCAGCCCCACTGCGCCCACCAACATCCATTTTCCTGCCCCAGGAACTTGGATATGCAAAGATTTCATTTTCTCTGTTTTCTAACTGAAAGTTGGCCTTTCCTTCAGTTGTGAGGCAGGCGACAAACCACAGCTGAATGTGCAATACCTGTGGCTTTGTCACAAACCACAGTGGCAGATAGCCTTCTGTCTCATTCCAACAGCTATTGCAAACGTCCCTAAACATCAGACTGGTCATGACTGAAATCACAGCAGTTATCAGACCTGCCGCCAGGTCTTGGTATGTCACACATTAACCAAGGCAGCACATTTGTGACCGTTATCTCAAATGTTTTAAGATTTTGATTCCCTTCAGTCCAGTGCCTCAGTCGTGTCCAGCTCTTTGCAACCCCGTGGACTGCAGCATGCCAGGCCTCCCTGTTTTTCACCATCTCCCAGAGTTTGCTCAACATGATCATAAATATAGCTCGTTTCAGAGTGGTCTGCAGGTAGCCTTTGGCTGACGGTCCATCCAAGGCCTTCCTCAGCTAGAGAGCCACCTGATCCAAGGTCATGGTCATACCCTTCTTGGATGGCCCATGTTCAATTTCTGGTCCATTTTGGCCCAATGCTGGGCAACTCTGAAGGACTATTTCCGCTTAGGACCCTTCCTGCTGGTACGGAGTCGCCCCTGAGCAGGCAGCAGGCGAGGCTGGGCGGCCATGGTACGGACGCGCTGGGATCGGGTCGGGGACTGCGGTCGGCTCTCGGGTCTGGCTTTTTAAGCCCGGAGGCCGCGCGGGCGCAGCAGCGTCTAAGAGGGCAGCCGCATGACTGGTCACAGAGCGCCGCTGCGGGTCAGGCCCTGCGCCCCCGGCGCGCTCCCTCATTTACAGGGGCCAGGCCGGGTCAGGGTTACCGTGTCGGCTAATGGCTAAGGACCGGGTGATGATAGCAAGCGCCGCTAGGGGAAGGGAGCCTGTGCGGCGGCTTGGGTCCTAGGGTGGCGCAGGAAGTATTGGGGGCTGCGGCCCAACCGAGGACTGTGGAGCCCACTCCCAGTTCCTTGGGGTGAGGAGTCAGGATGGCCACACACACACATACACATACCCCTAGTTCCCCTCAGCAAAGAAGCTCTCTTCCTGAACTCCAGTTTCCTGGAACCCCAGCCCCACTGCGCCCACCAACATCCATTTTCCTGCCCCAGGAACTTGGATATGCAAAGATTTCATTTTCTCTGTTTTCTAACTGAAAGTTGGCCTTTCCTTCAGTTGTGAGGCAGGCGACAAACCACAGCTGAATGTGCAATACCTGTGGCTTTGTCACAAACCACAGTGGCAGATAGCCTTCTGTCTCATTCCAACAGCTATTGCAAACGTCCCTAAACATCAGACTGGTCATGACTGAAATCACAGCAGTTATCAGACCTGCCGCCAGGTCTTGGTATGTCACACATTAACCAAGGCAGCACATTTGTGACCGTTATCTCAAATGTTTTAAGATTTTGATTCCCTTCAGTCCAGTGCCTCAGTCGTGTCCAGCTCTTTGCAACCCCGTGGACTGCAGCATGCCAGGCCTCCCTGTTTTTCACCATCTCCCAGAGTTTGCTCAACATGATCATAAATATAGCTCGTTTCAGAGTGGTCTGCAGGTAGCCTTTGGCTGACGGTCCATCCAAGGCCTTCCTCAGCTAGAGAGCCACCTGATCCAAGGTCATGGTCATACCCTTCTTGGATGGCCCATGTTCAATTTCTGGTCCATTTTGGCCCAATGCTGGGCAACTCTGAAGGACTATTTCAGCTTAGGACATTCCTGCAGGGTCAACTGAGGCCTGCATGGAAGTTCTCCCTCCACCTAGCCCAGTTTCCACCCCTCCCTCCGTCAGGCGTGGCTCCCAAGGACCCTTGATAATAAGCGTGTGTGTGTGTGTGTGTGTGTGCTCAGACATGTTTGAGCCTTTGTGACCCCATGGACTGTAGCATGCCAGGCTTCTCTGTTCTTCACCATCTCCCAGAGTTTGCTCAACATGATCACAGGTATTGACCATGAGCCACAGGTATTGCACATTCCGCTGTGGTTTGTCGCCTGCCTCACAGCTGAAGGAAAGGCCAACTTTCAGTTAGAAAACAGAGAAAATGAAATCTTTGCTCGGCTCCTCTTTCCATGGAATTTTCCAGGCAAGAATACCGGAGCGGGTTTCCAGAGGCAATAAGCATCCTGCATATTAAACTTCATCTCAGTCTGCTCTCTGGGGACCCAAGCATGCAAGAGGAAAAAGTGAGGTCATTTTCACTCATGGAAGAGAGGACAGTCTCCTTTGCACTCTTGGTGACCCCCTCGAAGAGGGTACTGAAGCTGTCAGGCTGAGCAGATCTGGCTGACCTGGACTATCAGTCAGTAGCTGGCCTTGTTTCTCACCCAAATCAGTTCATTGGCATTGCTGGGCTAGAAGGCCAAGGGCTTGACCCCGGAGTCAGCCCCAGAAAGGCCTCCCGCCTGCCCTGTGAGCACACTGACTTCACCCAGGTTAACACGCGCAAATAGATTACTTCAGCCTTGTGCCCACCCCCCCAGGGCTGGTGTTCCTCCATCCATTCAGCAGGTGTCATCTGAAGATGCACCACCAGGTCTCAGTACAGATGCTTGGTAACACCAGTGAACCAAGCAGACAAAAATCGCAGCCCTCAGGGGCTTATATCCTGGTGGCGGAGGAGAAGCAGTGAGCATATTTCAGTAGGTTAGGGGCAGTAAGTGCCATGGAGGAAGGTGGGGACACGTTGCAATTTTCCTGAAGTGCTCAGCCTATGCTTGTTTGTGAAGGTGACATCTGACACTTGAAGGAGGTGAAAAAGAAGCCATGTGGATACCTGAGGGTGGCATGGTTTTCTATTGCTACATCCCAAATGACCACAAATTTAGTAGCTTAAAACAATATCCGCTTATTATCCCATAATTTCTGTGGGTCTGGGCACGGCCCAGCTGGGTCCTCTGCTCTCACAGTGCTACAGTCAAGGCATCAGCCAGGCTCCACTCCCTTCTGGAGTCTGGGATATTGTTGGCAGAAGGTACTGATTACAGCTGTGGAACTCATGTGATTTGCATCTTCAAGGCCAGCGACAGAAACTCAGGTGCTTCAAGTCTCTAAGTGCGGGCAACCTTCTTTTACAGGGTCTCACCTGATTAAGCCAGGCCCACCAGGATCATCTTTGGACTCAAAATAAGTGATTAATTTGGATAATTGGCGCTTAATGACATCTGCAAAATATCTTCATCTTTAGCTTAGAGTATAATCATAGGAATAATTTCCCAGCACTTCTACCATATTCTTCTATGGGCTAGAAGAAAGTTACAGGTCCTACTGATAGGGACAGAGTAGAATAGTTAAGTAGTTGTGGAGTCCTAGTAGGGGACTGTAGATGGAAAGGTAAAACCTGGAATAAATTGGGAGGCCAGTAAGTTAATGATAACTCAAGAATGCTGCTCCTTAGTCAATAAAGCAGGAAGAGCTGGAGAAGGAGGAGCTAATGATGTATGCCTTGTGTCTGCATCTGCGTCTACTTGAGGAAGGTGGTCTTCTACCCTCCTATATATATGTTGCTGCCCACCCAAAGAGGAGGAGCAAGGCTTTCCTACCCACCCACTTGTAACTCTTACAAGTGCCCTATCCTAGTACATCCTCTTCTTGCCCATCACTCTGCTTCTCAGTACAGATGCTTGGTAACACCAGTGAACCAAGCAGACAAAATCGCAGCCCTCAGGGGCTTATATCCTGGTGGCGGAGGAGAAGCAGTGAGCATATTTCAGTAGGTTAGGGGCAGTAAGTGCCATGGAGGAAGGTGGGGACACGTTGCAATTTTCCTGAAGTGCTCAGCCTATGCTTGTTTGTGAAGGTGACATCTGACACTTGAAGGAGGTGAAAAAGAAGCCATGTGGATACCTGAGGGTGGCATGGTTTTCTATTGCTACATCCCAAATGACCACAAATTTAGTAGCTTAAAACAATATCCGCTTATTATCCCATAATTTCTGTGGGTCTGGGCACGGCCCAGCTGGGTCCTCTGCTCTCACAGTGCTACAGTCAAGGCATCAGCCAGGCTCCACTCCCTTCTGGAGTCTGGGATATTGTTGGCAGAAGGTACTGATTACAGCTGTGGAACTCATGTGATTTGCATCTTCAAGGCCAGCGACAGAAACTCAGGTGCTTCAAGTCTCTAAGTGCGGGCAACCTTCTTTTACAGGGTCTCACCTGATTAAGCCAGGCCCACCAGGATCATCTTTGGACTCAAAATAAGTGATTAATTTGGATAATTGGGCGCTTAATGACATCTGCAAAATATCTTCATCTTTAGCTTAGAGTATAATCATAGGAATAATTTCCCAGCACTTCTACCATATTCTTCTATGGGCTAGAAGAAAGTTACAGGTCCTACTGATAGGGACAGAGTAGAATAGTTAAGTAGTTGTGGAGTCCTAGTAGGGGACTGTAGATGGAAAGGTAAAACCTGGAATAAATTGGGAGGCCAGTAAGTTAATGATAACTCAAGAATGCTGCTCCTTAGTCAATAAAGCAGGAAGAGCTGGAGAAGGAGGAGCTAATGATGTATGCCTTGTGTCTGCATCTGCGTCTACTTGAGGAAGGTGGTCTTCTACCCTCCTATATATATGTTGCTGCCCACCCAAAGAGGAGGAGCAAGGCTTTCCTACCCACCCACTTGTAACTCTTACAAGTGCCCTATCCTAGTACATCCTCTTCTTGCCCATCACTCTGCTTCTCTCTGAATTCCTTCTGCATTGAGGCATGAAGAACCTGAGCCTCAGTGGGTCCAGATGTTGGGTGAGTGCTAAATTACGTCTCAGTCACATGGGTTCAAGTCCCAGACAGGGTTTTTGGCATGGATTGAGTCCTGACTACGTGGGTTCAAGTCGCAAGCAGGGTTTTGGCTGGGGTTGAGCCTCAGTCACATGAGTTCAAGTCCCAAGCAGGGTTTTGGTTGGAGTTAAGCCTCAGTCACGTGGGTTCGAGTCCCAAACAGGGCTTTGGCTGGAATTCAAGCTCCAGCCATGTGGGTTCAAGTCCCAAACAGGGTTTGATTAGGTCTGGGCCCTGAGTTTAAGTCTCAAATTGAGGTAGAACCCTTTCACTACCAACAAGCAGCCGGAGATTACACAAAGGTGTGGATAGGAGAGGCTTCCCAGGTGGCGCTAGTGGTAAAAAATCTGCCTGCCAATGCAGGAGACATAAGAGACTAGGGTTTGATCCCTGGGATGGGAAGATCAGAGAAGACAGTCCATGGTATCCCAAAGAATTGAACACGACTGAGCAACTGAAGTAAAGTGAATCAAAGGAGGAGCCGCCAAGAAACCACCCAAGACAAGATTAAAGGAGTGCAAGCCATGCACATACCCTGACCCTGGCAGTAGCCCTACCCTTAAACAATTGCTATAATGCCCTCATCAAATCCCCCCAGGTTGGGACACTTAACTTTTCAAGGCAGGAGTCCATAATGCCTCTCTTTGCTTCACAAAGAAATAAAGTTATCCTTTTCTCCTTCATCCAAAACTCTGTCTCCTAGATTCAATTCAGCACCAGACTTTCAGGATCACTTATAACTATGCCACCATTTCAGACCTCAAGCAATCCTTGCTTAACAATCACACTCACTACTTGGCAGCTCCAATCCTAATTCTTGTTTTTTCTTTTTTAATTTTTGGCTCTTCTGGGTTTTCACTGCTCCCACAGGCTTTTCTCTAGTTGCAGGGAGTAAGGGCTACTCTCTCATTAAGGTGAGCAGGCTTCTTGTTGCAGTGGCTTCTCTCGTTGTGGAACTTGGGCTCTAGGGCTCATGGGCCTCAGTAGTTGTGGCTCAAAGGCTCTAGAGCAGACTCCATAGTTGTGGCTCACGGGCTTAGTTGCTCCGCAGCATGTGGGATCTTCCTGAGATCAGGGATCGAACTCGGGTCTCCTGCCTTGGCAGGCAAACTCTTTACCACTGAGCTACCAGAGAAGCCTCCAATCCTAATTCTTGACAAACAATTTATGTAATTTCATCTCTGTAAATTGTTTGTTGTCTGTTGGAACACAGTTCTATCTGTGTCTCCTGGGCTATAGTCTTCATGAATTTGGTGCAGAGAAAACTCTCTTTCTTTTTATAGATTGGTTATCGACTATTTCTTTCCACAGCTGCTTGAAAGTTAACGCTTAAGTGACTGATCTCCTGCAATGGTTTGAAATGGGGCTTGCGTTCTAGGCAGAGATTGAGGGCTGGGTTGTGGCGGTAAGAACATCAGGTCCTAGCCATTCAACCGGTGGTAAGGTCCCTGACCCTTCAGCTTTGCAGGAAAGAATTTCCATGAAGGCGGAAAATTGTGAAGCAAATAAAGTATTTATTAGGAGGAAAAGAGTACAGTATGTGTGGATAGACACATGGGCAGACTCAGAGGGAGAGTCCCCAAGTCGCACCTGCTTGAGGTAGTCTGAACGTGGGTTGGAAGAGAATCTTCAGACACAGAGGATTGCCGAAAGGAGAGAGCTTATTAAGAGCAAAGAACTTTGCTCTGTGCTGCGACCATAGCGGGCTGACCTGCTGACAAGCCAGGAAAAGTATGCTGCTTTTCATGGGTTAGTAGCCAATTTTTATAGCCTCAAGACAAAGAAAATTCCTGCTGGAACGTTGGCATTTGGTTAGGGCTCTGTAATGTGACTATCAGGGTGGGGGTTCTTGCCTAATTTGGGGTCAGGAAACCTGCTCATGATGATCAGGGAGGCTTTTGGCAACAGTTACAAATGGGCTCAGTCAACTTCAGAGGTGACCTTGGTTCTGGGCTCCACTTTTGTGGCCTTGTTGCAAGGCCTTGCACCTGTGGTCTTGGGACAGGACTCCACAGCGCCCCCGTGGCAGTTTGAATTACTTGTATGGGGCATTTCTTTCGTGTTTCCTTTGGCCAATCATTTTCATTTGCTTGGTTCACGATCCATATTTGGTATATCTCAGGATCCTCCTGGGGGGTTCCCTGGTGATGCTAGTGGTAAAGAACCCACCTGCCAATGCAGAAGACATAGGAGACTAGAGTTTGATCTGTGCGGTGGGAAGATCCCTTGGAGGAGGGAATGGCAATCCACTCCAGTATGCTTGCCTGGAGGAGCCCAAGAATAGGGGAGTCTGTCAGGCTACAGTCCATAGGGTCACAAAGAGACAGACACAGCTGAAGTGACTTAGCACTCATGCATGCAGGATCCTCCCAGGTGTGCACACTCATCTCTTAGCCTAGATGGATTCTACTGAAAAGGGATACAGGTAGAACACCCCTTGGCCTCACGTCCTTGTTGATCTCCAAAGCAAGGTTTGAGGGCTGGGGTTGGGGGGGCGGTAAGAACATCAGGTCCTAGCCATTCAACCGGTGGTAAGGTCCCTGACCCTTCAGCTTTGCAGGAAAGAATTTCCATGAAGGCGGAAAATTGTGAAGCAAATAAAGTATTTATTAGGAGGAAAAGAGTACAGTATGTGTGGATAGACACATGGGCAGACTCAGAGGGAGAGTCCCCAAGTCGCACCTGCTTGAGGTAGTCTGAACGTGGGTTGGAAGAGAATCTTCAGACACAGAGGATTGCCGAAAGGAGAGAGCTTATTAAGAGCAAAGAACTTTGCTCTGTGCTGCGACCATAGCGGGCTGACCTGCTGACAAGCCAGGAAAAGTATGCTGCTTTTCATGGGTTAGTAGCCAATTTTTATAGCCTCAAGACAAAGAAAATTCCTGCTGGAACGTTGGCATTTGGTTAGGGCTCTGTAATGTGACTATCAGGGTGGGGGTTCTTGCCTAATTTGGGGTCAGGAAACCTGCTCATGATGATCAGGGAGGCTTTTGGCAACAGTTACAAATGGGCTCAGTCAACTTCAGAGGTGACCTTGGTTCTGGGCTCCACTTTTGTGGCCTTGTTGCAAGGCCTTGCACCTGTGGTCTTGGGACAGGACTCCACAGCGCCCCCGTGGCAGTTTGAATTACTTGTATGGGGCATTTCTTTCGTGTTTCCTTTGGCCAATCATTTTCATTTGCTTGGTTCACGATCCATATTTGGTATATCTCAGGATCCTCCTGGGGGCTTCCCTGGTGATGCTAGTGGTAAAGAACCCACCTGCCAATGCAGAAGACATAGGAGACTAGAGTTTGATCTGTGCGGTGGGAAGATCCCTTGGAGGAGGGAATGGCAATCCACTCCAGTATGCTTGCCTGGAGGAGCCCAAGAATAGGGGAGTCTGTCAGGCTACAGTCCATAGGGTCACAAAGAGACAGACACAGCTGAAGTGACTTAGCACTCATGCATGCAGGATCCTCCCAGGTGTGCACACTCATCTCTTAGCCTAGATGGATTCTACTGAAAAGGGATACAGGTAGAACACCCCTTGGCCTCACGTCCTTGTTGATCTCCAAAGAGCCTTTCTGTGCAGGTGTGGTTGGGGAGGTCTCCTGACTTGGAGAATGAGAAATATGTGGTCTTAGCAGGGCTCAGCTTCCTCCCTTAATTGTCCTGCTCTTGTCCTCTTGGAATTTTGGTCCACAGGGAATGAATCTCCAGTCACTTTATCCTTGGGGGTGGGGAAGCACCTACCTCCTGCCTCAGGACCAGCCTTAAGGAAGGCCCTTAGAGTTTTGTGAGTTTTGCCATTCGTGTTCATAGTCAAAACTGGAGAAAATTATGTAACCATTTTGAAATACACTCAGAGCAACGACTATAATAAAGGCCTGCCCTCAAGGGAAGCTATTTTATTAGAACCCTATCTGAACTGGGGGAAGAGCAATAAGTCAGTTCCAGCCCTCTGTACTCTTTCCGTCTCAGTTTGTTGTTCAGTTGCTAAGTCATGTCTGACTCCTTGCAATCCCATGGACTGCAGCACGCCAGGCTTCCCTGTCCTTCACCATCTCTCGGAGTTTGTTCAAACTCATGTCCATTGAGTTGGTGATGCCATCCAACCATCTCATCTTCTGTTGCCCTCTTCTTTTCCTGCCCTTGTTTTTCCCAGCATCGGGGTCTTTTCTGGTGAGTTGGCTCTTCACATCAGGTGGCCAGCGTATTGGAGATTTAGCTTCAGCTTCAGCATCATTCCTTCCAGTGAATATTCAAGGTTGATTTCCTTCAGGACTGACTGGTTTGATCTCCCTGCAGTCCAAGGGACTCTCAAGAGTCTTCTCCAACACCATGGTTCAAAGGTATCAATTCTTCAACCTTCAGCCTTCTTTATGGTCCAGTTCTCACATCTGTACATAACTACTGGAAAAACCATAACTTTGACCATATGGACCTTTGTTGGCAAAGTGATGTCTCTGCTTTTTAATATGCTGTCTAAGTTTTTCATAGCTTTTCTTCCAAAGAGAAGTGTATTTTTACTTCATAGCTGTAGTCCCTGTCTGTAGTGATTTTGGAGCCCAAGAAAAGAAAGTCTGCCACTGTTTCCATTTCTCCCCATCTGTTGCCATGAAGTGATGAGACCAGATGCCATGATCTTAGTTTTTTGAATGTTGAGTTTCAAGCAAGATTTTTCAATCTCATCTTTCACCTTCATCAAGAGACTCTTCAGTTCCTCTTTGCTTTCTGTCATTAGGGTGGCGTCATCTGCATATCTGAAGTTATTGATATTCCTCCCATTCCACATTGCAGTCATCCAAGTCTTGCCCCAACCACTAATGCTGAAGATGCTGAAGTCGAACAGGTCTATGAAGACCTACAAGACCTCCTAGAAGTAACACCAAAAAAAGATGTCCTTTTCTTTATAGGGGACTGGAATGTAAAAGTGGGTGATCAAGCGATACCTGGAGTAACAGGCAAGTTTGGCCCTGAAGTACAAAATGAAGCAGGGCAAAGGCTTATGTAGTTTTGTCAAGAGAACACACTTTATCCATTCTACATATAAACACTTTCATCTGCTCACCTCCACCTCCCACTCCAGCCTTCCCCTAACCCCCTTCCCCTAGGCAACCACAAGTCTGCTCTCTGTGTCTGTGAGCTTTTGTTTCATAGATAGGCTCATTTGTGTCATAACTTGTTTAAAATATACACTCTTTACAACAGCACACGGAACACACTGACCAGCAGACTATATTGTGGGTCATAAAATATCAAAATTAAAATACAGACAAGCTAAATCTATAATCCAAATGGAAAGGAACTAGAATAGCCAGAACAATTTGGTAAAAGAAAAATAAAAATGAAGAAATCATACTATCTAATTTTAAGAATTACCATAAAGTTACAATAACCAAGAAACATAGAACAAAAATGAAATAAAACAAAAAAATAGAGAAAAAAAGGTACAGGCCAGTGGGATATAATAGAGAATCTAAAAAGAGATCCACATAAATATGGCCAAATGATTTTTTAAATATTTTGTATTTTAAAATATTTAAAGATTCACAAAAAGTTGCAAAAAATAGTACAGAGTTTTCACAAATACCTTTTACCCAGCTTCCCTCAAGAGCTCCTATTGATAGTGTTTTACATAACGATAGTACATTGTCAAAACCAGGAAACTGACAAGGTCAGCTGATTTTTGACAAAGGATCAAAGGTGATTCAAAGGAGAAAAGTTAATATTTTCAACAAGTGGCTTAAGAACTACTAGATATCATATGTAAAATAATGAAACTTGACTAAATTTCACACCTTATACAAAAATTAGCTGGCATAGATTATAGATCTATATAAAACCTAAGACTCAAAATTTTAGAACAAATAGGAAAAAGTCTTTACTATCTGTGGTTACATAATGAGTGGTAGATATGACACTAAAAGCATGATCCATGTGAGAAAAATTTTGGTTATCTAGGTTTCATCAAAACTACAAAATTCAGGGCTTCCCTGGTAGCTTAGTGGTAAAGAGTTTGCCTGCCAATGCAGGAGACACGGGTTCGATCCCTGATCTGGGAAGATCCCACATGCTGCAGAGCAACTAAGCCCGTGAGCCACGACTATGGAGTCTGTGCTCTAGAGCCTCCGAGCCGCAACTATGAGCCCGTGTGCTGTAACTATTGAAGCCCGTGAGCCCTAGAGCCCAAGTTCCACAATAAGAAAAGTCACCTCAACGAGAAGCCTGCTCACCTCAACTAGAGAGTAGCCCCCACTCCCTACAACTAGAGAAGAGTTTGCAGCAGCAGTGAAAACCCAGAATAGCTAAAAAAAAAAAAAAAAAAAACCCTACAAAATTCAAATAAAAGTCACAATGAGACCCCCAGTGCATGTATATCAAAACCAACCAAAAAAATAAAAACAAAAACAGGAAATAACAAGTGTTGGCAAGGATGTACATAAATGAATCTTGGGTACAGCTGCCATGAAAAACAGTACGGTGAGTCCTCAAAAAGTTAACAAATAAAATTCCCATATGATCCAGCAATTCTACTTTTGAGTATATACCCAAAAGAACTGAAAGCATGGTGTTGAAGAGATATTTGTATATCCATGTCCATAGCAACGTTATTCATAAGAGCCAAAAACGCGGAAGCAAGCCAGTGGCCACTGATGGATGAGGGGGCAAACAAATGTGGTATGTACATGCAAAGGAATCCCACTGTATTTCAATAAGCGGTGCGACTTTGGCTTAAAAGGTAGGAGGGAAATTCCCTGGTGGTCCAATGGCTAGGACTCAGCACTTTCACTGACAAGGCCCAGGTTTGATCCTGGGTCATGGAACTAAGACCCCACAAGCTGCATAGTGTGGCCAAAAAAAAAAAAAAGGAAGGAAATTATGACACATGATGCAACATGGATTAACCTTGAAGACATTATGCTAAGTGAATAAGCCACTCACAGAAGACAAATGCTATATGAGTTTGTATGATTTCCCTTTTATGAGTTTTCTAGAGCAGTCAAATTCAGAGACAGCAGAATGGTAGTTGCCAGAGGCTCAGCTTGTCTGTGTTTTAAAAAATTCCTGCTGAAATTGTAATTAAAATTGCGATAGTATTTTGTCAATTAGATATTTTATGACCCACAAATAAAGAAGGAGTTGACTTCTTGGATAGATAATGACATTATAGTTGTTTTAGACAAATAATCTTGTTCTGAAACCACATATGTTCAAATGCTGAGAGAGAAAAGTATTAGGGTGACTGCAACTTAGTTTCAAATGAGTGAGAGAGGCAGAGTGCAAATGCACAGAGAGCAACTGAGTTAAGATTCAGAGTGATGTTCGAGGAAACAAGCTCAGAGAATAACTACCTCAGTTCCTGATACCCTTTCTTCTGTCATTTCTTTGTAAAGTATGTCAAATTTACTGACTTTTGAAGGCCCTGTCACCGCCTTGGTGAGGCTGCCCTCCGCTGGCGGCAGGGGAGGCTGCAGAGTGGATCTTGCTTCCTCCAGCACTGATTCCCAATTTGACTGTATTTGGCATGTAATTCTTTAGAGGAATCACCACACTGTTTTAGTTTGTACTGTAAGTTTGAGGCCGTTCTCTAGTTTCAATAAACATAGTATTTAACATCTACTGAACACAAACATGAATATCTCATTTATTCACAATAATCTTAGAGGAAGACATGGTGTTGAAAGTTTTTTCCATGTCCATAGCAACGTTATTCATAAGAGCCAAAAACGCGGAAGCAAGCCAGTGGCCACTGATGGATGAGGGGGCAAACAAATGTGGTATGTACATGCAAAGGAATCCCACTGTATTTCAATAAGCGGTGCGACTTTGGCTTAAAAGGTAGGAGGGAAATTCCCTGGTGGTCCAATGGCTAGGACTCAGCACTTTCACTGACAAGGCCCAGGTTTGATCCTGGGTCATGGAACTAAGACCCCACAAGCTGCATAGTGTGGCCAAAAAAAAAAAAAAGGAAGGAAATTATGACACATGATGCAACATGGATTAACCTTGAAGACATTATGCTAAGTGAATAAGCCACTCACAGAAGACAAATGCTATATGAGTTTGTATGATTTCCCTTATATGAGTTTTCTAGAGCAGTCAAATTCAGAGACAGCAGAATGGTAGTTGCCAGAGGCTCAGCTTGTCTGTGTTTTAAAAAATTCCTGCTGAAATTGTAATTAAAATTGCGATAGTATTTTGTCAATTAGATATTTTATGACCCACAAATAAAGAAGGAGTTGACTTCTTGGATAGATAATGACATTATAGTTGTTTTAGACAAATAATCTTGTTCTGAAACCACATATGTTCAAATGCTGAGAGAGAAAAGTATTAGGGTGACTGCAACTTAGTTTCAAATGAGTGAGAGAGGCAGAGTGCAAATGCACAGAGAGCAACTGAGTTAAGATTCAGAGTGATGTTCGAGGAAACAAGCTCAGAGAATAACTACCTCAGTTCCTGATACCCTTTCTTCTGTCATTTCTTTGTAAAGTATGTCAAATTTACTGACTTTTGAAGGCCCTGTCACCGCCTTGGTGAGGCTGCCCTCCGCTGGCGGCAGGGGAGGCTGCAGAGTGGATCTTGCTTCCTCCAGCACTGATTCCCAATTTGACTGTATTTGGCATGTAATTCTTTAGAGGAATCACCACACTGTTTTAGTTTGTACTGTAAGTTTGAGGCCGTTCTCTAGTTTCAATAAACATAGTATTTAACATCTACTGAACACAAACATGAATATCTCATTTATTCACAATAATCTTAGAGGAAGACATCAGTATTATTCCCATTTTACTTTTAGAAAGCTGAGGGATAGAGAGACTAAGAAATGCTTCCCCAAACACTTAGAGTAGTTAGAAGGGGAGCTGGGATTCAATCTCAGGCACTCTGAACCAGGTTTGTCACCACTAAGTTACATAGCCTCTCAAGGTGTTTTTCTATTTTTAATTTATACATATCAATTTCTGGATTGAAGCAATCCAGGGCAGGTGTTCGCTTTAGGGTTTGATTTAAGCTGGGAGAGGCAGAGGGTTCCAGTGAAATTGGAGGTAAGGTCCGGAATAGAGGTAGGGCTAGGGTTAGGGTTAGCTTTACCGTAAGAGATGGGGTCGGTTTAAGGTTAGCAACGAGTTTTGAGTAAAGGGAACTAGTGAGGATGGGTGTTAGAATTAGTTTGCTTTAAGCGGGGATAAGCAGGAGTGGGATCATATGGCAGCTCTGTTTTTAGTTTTTTTAAGGAAACTCCATACTGTTCTCAATAGTGGCTGCATCAATTTACATTCCCACCAACACTGTAGGGGGTTTGTTTTTTTCTACACTCTCTCCAGCATTTATTATTTGTAGATTTTTTAAAAAAAGATTTATTTATTTATTTATTTTGGGCGGGGGTCGGGCTGGGGAGGGAGGGGAGCGGGCGGGCCACTTCTATTGGTCTTTCATTTGTCCATTTTCATCCATCTTTGTTCTTTGGCCCGTGTGGGCCTCCCATCGCGGTGGCGTCAGTCGTTGCAGAGTGCTGGCTCTGGGCGCATGCGCTCCAGAGCTCCGACTCTGTAATTGGACACATCGGTCCAGCCGCTCCGCGGCACGTGGGATCTTCCCAGGCCAGGGCTCGAACCAGCGCCCCTTGCAGTGCAAGGCGGTGTCCTTACCCACTGGACCACCAGGGGAAGCCCTATTTGTAGATTTTAAAAATATGAGATAATAATGATTCGTGGATGGCCTACTATGGGCAAAGTGATTTATTTGTAGAGTTTTTGTTGATGGTGGCTCTGACCAGTATGAGGTGATCTCTCATCATAATTTTGATTTGCATTTCTCTAATAATTAGGTTTCCCAGGTGGCTCGGTCGTAAAGAATGCATCTGCCGATGTAGGAGAGATGGATTTGATCTCTCGGTCAGGAAAATCCCTTGGAGAAGGAAATGGCAACCCACTCCAGTTCCTGGTAGGCTATAGTTCATGGGGTGGCATAGAGCTGGACATGATCTAGCACCTGAACATGCGTGCACATTAATTAGCAATACCGAACATCTTTTTCACGTACCTGTTAGGCTTTTGTATATCTTCTTCAGAAAAATGTCTGTTTCTGCCCACTTTTTGATGGGCTTGCCTTTTTTTTTTTCTTTTTGGATATTGAGTTGTATGAGCTGTTAGTATGTTTCAGAAATTAAGCCTTTGTTGGTCATATTGTTTGCAAATATTTTCTCCCAGTCCCAGTGTAAAATATTTTCCACACTGTCTGGGAAGTTTATCATTGAAAAACGTCCTAAGTGCTGAAGGTCACAGGCAGTAGTAAAATATTCAGAGGAAAAAAGACTGCATGTCTCACACAAAGAAGTGACATTCTGATTAGTGATGATAAAAGAGATGTAGCCGCTTACAAACTACTGTTTTCAAAAATATGTAGTTTAATGGCTTTTGCCCAACATTAATTTGGAGATATTTTAAATGAAACTCTTCTTGACAAATACATCTGGCTTATTATTAAAAGTTAGATTTAAATTATATGTCTTTGTCTTTAGACAAAATTATATTTTGAAGTATCAAAATATTTTATTCAGATTAAAGCACAAGCTAGTGATATTCTTTCTTTGTTGCCATTGATAATTTTTGCAGAATTTCAGAAGGTATAAATCGCTAATCATCAAAATATATTATTGTCTCAAATTTCATTTCACTGTATTTTTAAAAAGTCCACACAAAACAATTCTGTCTATCCCATTCTAAATACTGTAAATTGTAAGAAACAGAGTTTCTTAAAAAATCAGTTTGTATCAGTTATTTGGGTAATCCCTGCTGGTAAAGAATCCGCCTGCAGTGCAGAAGACCCAGGTTCGATCCCTGGGCGGGGAAGATCCCCTGGAGAAGGGAATGGCAACCCACTCCAGTGTTCTTGCCTGGGCTATCCCATAGCCAGAGAAGCCTGGCAGGCTCCATCCATGGGGGTCGCAAAGAGTTGTATGTGACTTAGCGACAGAGCAGGCGTGCACCAGGTATCCCTCCACAGCCCTCAGTGCCACAGGAGGCTGGAGGCCTGCACGGATTTCCCAGCCTTCCTTGACAGTTGGCTTCACTACAATGATAACATGGGAGTCATTGGCAAGGTATAAGGCCAGAGGAAGGTCAAATCCACATCTCCCCACTTCTCCCCAGCTTCTGGCCCTTCTGGGAAGTGCAGCTGCAGTGGGGGCGATGAGTGTGGCCCCCAGATTTCTTCCTGCACGGGCACTGCCGTTCCAACAGCAGCACCAGCACCTGTGGACCCGGCTCTGTCAGTGACGGGCCAAGGTGCAGCAGCCGAGGCTGATGTTTCTATCTCACACACAGAGTCCACTCTCAGACCAGCTTTTCCTCCAGTAGCCAGCATTAAAAAAAAAAAAGGTAAATAATAACACTTCTCTCAGCAAGGGGAAAATGCCAAAGAATGGTGGAAAATTACTGAATATCAGTGACCCACAGAGTCCCTGTGGCGTACTGGCGGGGGTGGGGCCAATGCAGCTTTGCCCTTCTTCAGGTCACTTTAATGGGCCCTGTGGCAGTACGGTGTTCTTCCTTACAGGTTCTCAATCTCCAGGCCTTGTAAACAGCACTAGGAGTTTATCTAATGTTGTTTCTTGACATGGATGTTCCCAGAGCACACCTCAAGACAAACGCCTGCTTGTCTCAAGATGTGGGGTTGCAAGTATCACTTTTCATTTCCTATTTGGGAATGAAAGAGTTCTAAGCTTGACTCTTCTTGCCAGAATTCAGATTCACCCTTATTTCAGCAGCCTAGGTATCCAGGCTGCTGTATTCACTTCTGTATTTGTTTGGGGAGAGCCACAGGGTGAGTTTGGGAGGAACTTTCCCAAAGAGTTCAGGGAATATAGATATTGGCTACACTCGGAAAATCTTGAGTATACTGGAAAAACGTGGGGAATGACTGGAGGCTTACTTGGGTCTACGGGGTCTCCTTGATGGAATAGATTAAGGAGGTGCCTGGCACCCACTCATGTGGCAAGTGCCTTCCTTTTTTGTCCACTTGGACTACTGCTAGTAATGAGCTTTGCCCTGGCAGCAGTATATCGCCCCAACCAGGGACGGAACTCGGGCCACAGCAGTCAATGCGCTGACTACTAGGCTGCCTAGGAAGAAACGGCTCACTCAGCAAAGCTCTGGGGTCAGCATACCTCTCCCAACTGTAACACAAATTCTACTTGTTCCCTACCCTCTCTAGGCTTCTTCAAATCTTGGGGAAAGCATTTACATTTGAGTATTTTGCTCCAAATCCATTTATTGAGTAGCCCTCACATCTACTATTCACATGTGCGGCCTCGAACAAGAGGAGGTTCCCTGTGAGAGACACACTGTCTGTAGCAACTGTAAGCCGTATTTGCCATGTGAGGTAAGAGTCGAAGACCCTGCCATTTTTGAGCAAGACACCCACTAGGTTACCTATCAGGGTTCCACTCACTGGAGATGAGGCGTTCTTCGTGGGCACCATACACATCTGCAAAGTGGACTGATTGTGATCTGACATTTTACCTGTGTACTTAGCAGCACTCTGCAATCCATCAGATGCAGCTACAGATGAGACTGGGTCTGAGTTAACTCTGAAGTTACTAAACTGCCTATCTGTGCCTGAACCAATGAGATGGTTGAGGTGAAGAAATATGTTTGAGGTTGGTTTGCAGGTGGCTCTACATGACGTGCTGGCATCAGCAGTGAATACTAAGGAATCAGAGCCGTATGCAGGACGCTAGTAAAGGAGAAACAGCCCAGAGTTTCAAGAAGGTATGGCACTCCTGTAGCTGAAGACAGATGGCTTGTCTGGATCCTGAGAGAAGCGCAAGGACTTGTCCAAGAATGAAACTGAATTTCCCCAAACAGGCTCAGTGTCCCGTGGGAAAGTTCCCCAAATGATTCCTCTGCAACCCGATGGTCCTCTCTTCATTGTAACAAAAAGTCAAGGCTGTGGGCACAATCCTTGTCCACAATATATGCTCATCAGCTCTCATCCTAGAAATTGCACTGAGCACTTGAAATCCAGGGCTCCACTGTGCTGGGCCTGGCCTCAGTGCCAGGAGAGAAGAGCTATGACCAGCCTGAGGAGCGGGGCCGATGCCCTCAGGGGTGCAGTGCCCCTAGGCCCTCTGCGTGTAACTCTTATTACCTGCTTCCCTCCCTTTAAGTGAGAGACTGCCCACACTCCCTCAAAGGCTTTTGTCTTGAGGTTCTCAGGCCGTACCTACAATGTGGGAGTTACAGAAGCGAGTTAGGATTTTTTCTGCTGGTATATTCAGTGAATGGTAACAAAGGGACATACTCTCTGGTTCAGGGAAAATTTCTCTTCCTCATCCTGGATGTTCTTTGAGGGTCTGCGTCTGAGTAAGAGCTGTGAACTTAAATGCCCTTACTCAATCTTGTGAACTTCAATCACAATTATTTGTTTGCTCCAAGTGCTTGGCAAGCCACCTACATAAAGGTGAGCCAAGCCTCTGCCAGGACCAATCTGATGTGTGGCTCAAAAGAAGAATGTGGGTCACTGAGGCCAAGGGTGGGGCCAAAAAGATGTGTCTTGGGCACACCACTCCCGGCCAAACAGCAAGAAGAATTTTGTTTGGTCCAACTGAAACCCGTTTTTTGGGGACCATACACATCTGCAAAGTGGACGATTGTATACATTTTACCTGTGTAGCAGCACTCTGCAATCCATCAGATGCAGCTACAGATGAGACTGGGTCTGAGTTAACTCTGAAGTTACTAAACTGCCTATCTGTGCCTGAACCAATGAGATGGTTGAGGTGAAGAAATATGTTTGAGGTTGGTTTGCAGGTGGCTCTACATGACGTGCTGGCATCAGCAGTGAATACTAAGGAATCAGAGCCGTATGCAGGACGCTAGTAAAGGAGAAACAGCCCAGAGTTTCAAGAAGGTATGGCACTCCTGTAGCTGAAGACAGATGGCTTGTCTGGATCCTGAGAGAAGCGCAAGGACTTGTCCAAGAATGAAACTGAATTTCCCCAAACAGGCTCAGTGTCCCGTGGGAAAGTTCCCCAAATGATTCCTCTGCAACCCGATGGTCCTCTCTTCATTGTAACAAAAAGTCAAGGCTGTGGGCACAATCCTTGTCCACAATATATGCTCATCAGCTCTCATCCTAGAAATTGCACTGAGCACTTGAAATCCAGGGCTCCACTGTGCTGGGCCTGGCCTCAGTGCCAGGAGAGAAGAGCTATGACCAGCCTGAGGAGCGGGGCCGATGCCCTCAGGGGTGCAGTGCCCCTAGGCCCTCTGCGTGTAACTCTTATTACCTGCTTCCCTCCCTTTAAGTGAGAGACTGCCCACACTCCCTCAAAGGCTTTTGTCTTGAGGTTCTCAGGCCGTACCTACAATGTGGGAGTTACAGAAGCGAGTTAGGATTTTTTCTGCTGGTATATTCAGTGAATGGTAACAAAGGGACATACTCTCTGGTTCAGGGAAAATTTCTCTTCCTCATCCTGGATGTTCTTTGAGGGTCTGCGTCTGAGTAAGAGCTGTGAACTTAAATGCCCTTACTCAATCTTGTGAACTTCAATCACAATTATTTGTTTGCTCCAAGTGCTTGGCAAGCCACCTACATAAAGGTGAGCCAAGCCTCTGCCAGGACCAATCTGATGTGTGGCTCAAAAGAAGAATGTGGGTCACTGAGGCCAAGGGTGGAGAGGGCCACAGAAATAAACAGGGTCTTCTAGCCTCTGTGTCTTGGGCACACCACTCCCCGGCCAGCAAAACTCAGTGTCAAGCAGGAGCAGGTTTTTGGTCAGTGGTTGCTTTGTGTCCCAGTTACTGGGTGATACCTGACTAGAGCCTGAAAGCCCCAGGTCAGAGGTCAGCAAACTTCTGTAAAAAGTCATATATGGGACTTCCTCAGCTGTCCAGTGGTTACGACTCCATGGTTCCACTGCAGGAAAAATAAGTTATATAATTGGGGGTGGAGGGGAGATAAATTTGGAGTTTGATATTAAAATATACACACTACTATATATAAAATAGATAACCAAGGACCTACTGTATAGTAAACTACTTAATGTTGTCATAACCTATGCTGGACTCTGAAATATATAGATGTAAATATGTAACTGAATCCCTTTGCTGTACACATGAAACTAACACATAAATCAACTATATTTCAATTAAAGCCAAATAATATCTTACTCTGCAAGTCATAAGGCCTCTGTATTCCTTCTTTTTTTGGCCTCTTTTTTATTGATTTTCTATTTCTTTATTTTTCATCCATCTTTATTCTTCGTCCTGTGTGGGCCTCCCATTGCAGTGGCCTCTCTTGTTGCAGAGCATCAGCTCTGGGCCCATGCGTTCCACTGAGTGCAGGCTCATAACTGGACACACCGGTCCAGCCGCTGTGGCACGTGGGTTCCTTCCGGGCCAGGGATCGAATCGGTGCCCCGTGCACTGCTACCCACTGGACCACCAGAGATGTCCCCAATACACTTTTTTTTTTTTTTTAAATTTTTATTTGACTGCATCAGGTCTTCGTTACGAGATCCTCGTTGCAGCCTGCACTCTTTTAGTTGTGGCATGAGGACTGTGGAGGCACGGGCTTCAGTAGTTGCACTGCAAGGGCTCAACTGCCCTGTGGCACCTGGGATCTTAGTTCCTCACTAGGGATCCAACTCCCATCCTCTGCCTTGGAAGACAGGTTCTTAACCACTGCACCACCAGGGAAGTCTGTTTCAATACACTTTATTTACAAAAAGAAGCAATAGGTCAAACTGGGCCCAAGGACTGCAATATGCCGACCACTGAGGCCCAAAGTGAAGGCTGCAGTGAAGAGATGGAGCTTCTCCTTCATAAGAAACACGACTGCTTTATTCCAAACCCCGACTTCCTGGGTGGGCACTGTCCTCACTGGGGGCTCAGGAGCCCTTGTGCTGCGGCTTGACCACCAGCCCCTCTCTGGTGACCGCCCAATTGTAGCTCTTGGGGGAGTCCAACGCTTCTTCCACCCGTGCCTCCAGGTTCTCTCGGGTGATGAAGTTTTTTGCCTCCTCCTGTTGGAAAAGAGAAAAGTCAGCTGAGTGGGAGCCCCCGGACCACGCCTGCTAGCTTTCAGCCCTTGAGTGAGGGGCTCCAGCGCTCCTGCGGGAAAGATGCCGGGAGCCCAGGTCATCTCTGAGCACCCCGCTGACCCCCCAGGGGAAGAACAACCGGCAGCTTTCACTTTGTTTTCTTAGACAATCATTCCCTGGACACTTCGGTCAAAACCCAGGTACACCAGCTGTGACACTTCACTGGGTGGAATCCATCTCTCACTGTTGTCTAGGACGCTCAATCTCTCAAATCCTCTCTCTCTTTCCAAGCCTCATGCATTCTCTCTGGATCCACTGCTTTAAGTCTCAAACCTGCCATCCCAGGCCAAAACGGTTAACCCTTCGGTGACTTTCTCACCTTGACGGCAAAGTACAAACTCCCAGGGAAACGCGGGGGCTCGTTTCACAGACAGCTGCCGGCCACATGAATACTGCATTGGCAACTCTCACCTCCGGGTCTTCGCTCCCAAATCCTCAGCCGCTAAAATCCCATCGCAAGACGCAAGGCTACTCCCGTCCCTCGGCCCCGTTCGCAGCTGAGGTCCCCCCTGCCCCACCTCGTTGCGCGCTGCACCAGCGGCCCCACCCTCCGGAGACCCCCACCTGCAGCTGCAGCACTTCCCGCTCCTTGAGCCGCGTCCAGGCCTCCGCCTCGCGGGCTTGCCGGGCCTCCTCCTCCGCCTGCCGCCGCTCCTGCTCCCGCGCCTCCAGCCGCAGCCTGGCGATCCTGGGAGGGGCGAGAGGCCCAGGTGGAGCGTGGCCGGGAGCCGCCTGACCGGCCCCGCCCCGCCTCCCGCCCCACTCACCGCAGCTCGTGCAGCCGCCGGTTCTCCGCCTGGTTCCAAGCCATCAGCTCGCGGTGCTCAGCGGCTTCCTCCAACGCTTTGCGCGCTGCCACGACCCCGGTCCGGGCCTCTTGTATCTTCCCGCGCACCTCGGACGCGAACTCCCGCCTGCACGGAGACGCGCTCGGGGTCGGCACTGCCTCCGCCCGCCCGCCCCAACACACGCCAGAGGGCGCCGCCTCCCCGCCCATACACACACCTGAGGGCGCGCACCGTCTGGCGGTACTGCCGGTAACGCTCCGTCAGCACGAACAATTCCGCAGGATCCACCGGGGGCGGGGTCGCCACGCGCCCGATCTTGGACTTGGCCGGCGGGTCATGGCGGCTTTTTCGGCCGCGCGTGGGAAGCAGAAACGGCGCTGGAGGCCGGCCGAAGGACCGCGCGCCCAGGACGCTCACCGCGCGCAGCATGGCGACACCGCCCCGCCTCCGGCACGGGGCAGAGCATCATGGGGGTCCGGAAGTGACCGCGAGGTATCACGGGATACGTAGTCCGCGGGCTCCGCCCCCACCCCCTGGACCCAGCAGTTTTGCGTCCGCCCCCACCCCAGAACCTGGGGGTGTCCTCCGCGGGCCCGCATCCCTCCAGCCTCCTCGCGGGGAATCGTGTTAGTGTGGGTCAGAGAGAGAGGGGGTAAAAGAACTCAATGCAGGAACTTGAGGGGCTCACACCTTTATTGGAGGGCGGCGGGGCGCAGCGCTCGGGGTCCAGTCTGCAAAAAAGGGGGTAATCATTCTACCGGACGCTCTGGCTGCCGAATTGTGGCTTTACCACCCCCCACCCCCACCCCGCGCCTCTCTGCTCCTCTTATTCTCTCTATTTTCCCGTTTCCCCTCCTTGGCTTCGCTGAGCAGGATCGACCAACTCCAGTGTTGCGGCTCCCACGTCCTGCCGTCGCCCCTTGCCTCTCAGAGGACTGAGCGAGCAGGTTCTCTGGCTCATTGGGCATACGGGCGTTGCCCACCGTGAGCTACACTGGCTTCCCCTAACTGGTAAGCCTAGGGAATCTCACTGCCTCCCCGGTCTTATTTATGCAGGTTTTGGGTACAGTTACCTCCTTCTACTACACTACTGATTTTTTTTTTTTTAAAGATTTATTTATTTATTTAGGGCGGGGGTCGGGTTGGGGAGGGAGGGGAGCGGACGGGCCACTTCTGTTGGGTTTTCATTTCTCCATTTTTTTCCGTCTTTGTTCTTTGGCCCCTGTGGGCCTCCCATCACGGTGGCCTCTGTTGTCCCAGAGCTCCGACTCGGTAATTGGATACATCAGTCCAGCCGCTCCGCGGCACGTGGGATCTTCCCAGGCCAGGGATCGAACTGGCGCCCCTTGCACTGCAAGGCGGTGTCCTACCCACTGGACCACCGGGGCGGGGTCGCCACGCGCCCGATCTTGGACTTGGCCGGCGGGTCATGGCGGCTTTTTCGGCCGCGCGTGGGAAGCAGAAACGGCGCTGGAGGCCGGCCGAAGGACCGCGCGCCCAGGACGCTCACCGCGCGCAGCATGGCGACACCGCCCCGCCTCCGGCACGGGGCAGAGCATCATGGGGGTCCGGAAGTGACCGCGAGGTATCACGGGATACGTAGTCCGCGGGCTCCGCCCCCACCCCCTGGACCCAGCAGTTTTGCGTCCGCCCCCACCCCAGAACCTGGGGGTGTCCTCCGCGGGCCCGCATCCCTCCAGCCTCCTCGCGGGGAATCGTGTTAGTGTGGGTCAGAGAGAGAGGGGGTAAAAGAACTCAATGCAGGAACTTGAGGGGCTCACACCTTTATTGGAGGGCGGCGGGGCGCAGCGCTCGGGGTCCAGTCTGCAAAAAAGGGGGTAATCATTCTACCGGACGCTCTGGCTGCCGAATTGTGGCTTTACCACCCCCCACCCCCACCCCGCGCCTCTCTGCTCCTCTTATTCTCTCTATTTTCCCGTTTCCCCTCCTTGGCTTCGCTGAGCAGGATCGACCAACTCCAGTGTTGCGGCTCCCACGTCCTGCCGTCGCCCCTTGCCTCTCAGAGGACTGAGCGAGCAGGTTCTCTGGCTCATTGGGCATACGGGCGTTGCCCACCGTGAGCTACACTGGCTTCCCCTAACTGGTAAGCCTAGGGAATCTCACTGCCTCCCCGGTCTTATTTATGCAGGTTTTGGGTACAGTTACCTCCTTCTACTACACTACTGATTTTTTTTTTTTTAAAGATTTATTTATTTATTTAGGGCGGGGGTCGGGTTGGGGAGGGAGGGGAGCGGACGGGCCACTTCTGTTGGGTTTTCATTTCTCCATTTTTATCCGTCTTTGTTCTTTGGCCCCTGTGGGCCTCCCATCACGGTGGCCTCTGTTGTCCCAGAGCTCCGACTCGGTAATTGGATACATCAGTCCAGCCGCTCCGCGGCACGTGGGATCTTCCCAGGCCAGGGATCGAACTGGCGCCCCTTGCACTGCAAGGCGGTG
This sequence comes from Tragulus kanchil, assembly GCA_022376925.1. Classification (NCBI taxonomy): domain Eukaryota; kingdom Metazoa; phylum Chordata; class Mammalia; order Artiodactyla; family Tragulidae; genus Tragulus; species Tragulus kanchil. The sequence goes on along the minus strand of JAIOJX010000031.1, from coordinate 38,383,345 downwards.
TCCTTACCCACTGGACCACCGGGGGAAGCCCCTACACTACTGATTTTTTAACCTTTTACTTTAACATACTACATCATTGTCTAGAATTCTGGGATACCATATACCCGTTGGCACCAATAGCTATCTGTACCAGGGGGCATCTCAGTGATGTATCATCCCTCACATCTCTCAGTTCTTAGCTGGCCCTGTGGTGGCCATGGTGGGGGCCTTCCGCTTTACTTACCAGCAGTGTGTGTACCAGGTACTGCTTCCCACGGAGGAGCCACCGGGCCATGGTCCGGCTCTCCCGGAGCATACTGTCCTCAGGTGGAGCCAGAGCATCACTTGGGAGGCTATGGGCCATTTGGTCTGGGCTGTGAGCTGCAGTGCCCAGAACCTTTTCTTAGAATGGAACCCAGGCTGTAGTCTGCCTCCCCCACCTCTCGCCAAGGCTTGAGGTAGGCGAAAGAACCCCAATCAGCACCTTCTTCCTGGTTAGGCTGGGAGAGACTCTGCACCTACCTGAGGGCCGAGGAGTATGTTGGAGGTCCTGGGATGAGCTAGAGGCTCGTTTTCCTCCAGGGTACCAGCCATGGGACCAGTGCTGAGCCTTTGAGGGTCCAGGGTGGGTGGTCACCAGCAGCAGTAAGAGGAGGCCTAGCCCAGAGCTGGCCATGGCAGGGCTGCTCGTATGGACAGTGGACAGCACTCAAGGCATCTGACACTCCCTATATAAACCCCCTTCCTCTTCCTCCAGCGTCCCCTTGGACAAGTGGCACTTTAGGACAGGTTTAGTGTCTCCTAATGTTCTCTTCTGCTATTGCCCCTTATCCCAGGACCACAGGGATCTGGACCCCGGGGACTCCTGGAAACTAGCTGCCTCCCAGAGTCCCTGAGGCACAGATGCTCCCAACTTTGCCAGCTCCCCTGTAGGGCCGACCTACCTTTTCTTTCCTTAGGGATCCGAGAAGTGAGAAGGTTGGAGAGGGTACAGGGGTGTCCAAGAGACAGGCAGCAGTGTGGGGCATTTGGGGCCCCAGTGCTGGGGGAATCTTTTCCCTGTGGGTTGCTCTTCCTTGGCGGTTGGGAGTGTGGACAGGTGTGTAGGGCTTCTACTCCTTATCCCTGCCACGCCAGAGGCAGCAGGTAACAGGAATAGTGTTGCGGGGAAGAGATGAGGGAAAGGGGGCTTTTCTGGGCATGGGTCAGGGGTCGAGGGGCTTAGGAGCGGGAAGAAGAGCAGTGTGCCATGCACCCAAAAGAGCGCCCCACCCCGGGGAGCCCAGCTCTGGGGGAGGGCAGCCTCTTCACTCACCGAGGGTGGGCGGTGGACGAAATGGCTCCTTGGAGGCGGCTCTTGGAGGCAGCAGTGGGAGCCAGCGGCCAGCCTGAGATATACTGAGCAGGTCGTTCCACCCCTCCTCTGGGCCCACAGGCTCCAGTGACGTCTTGGTTGGGGAGAGCTTGCCACCCCCGCTTCTCTTTCCAGTGTATGTTTAGCTGCTGGCCTTGGGGTCACCAGACAGATGCTTCCTACCCTCATCTTCTCAGGGATCTTAACTCACCCGCCTCCTGTTTCAGCCTGGCCTGTGCCCCTGAAGTCTCATCTGTTTCCATGGCTGCTTCCTCAGGCTCCTGCCCTTAGGTCTAAAAACCTGTCATGGCCCTCTATGACACTCCAAATTGAGGTCTCCCTGAATGCCACCCATCTCAGGGCTTTTCCTGTTAGAAAGGCTGGGGGCCTAAGAGTGAGGAGCCCAGCAGTCTATTAAGAAGTCAGGGGAGAGCTATGACCACCCTTTTGGAGGGCTTGTTTGCCCACCTGTACACGGGTTGGGTGGGATGGTCCTCGTCCTCACATGTGGACACTCCAGGTGGAAGGAGCTTTGGGTGGGCATAGTTACCCCACAGGTGGCCTTTCTTCTTCCAAGCAGGCCCCTGACAGGGGGCCCAGTTAAGGGTCTATCCACAGGCAAGAGGAATAATTTAAAGGGTCCATCTGCAGGCAAGAGGAATAATTTTGCTCCTCAAGGTTTCAACCCCTCCTCATCCTGTGCTCAACCCAGAAACATTTCATGGAATTAGGCACAGCTGCCCTGGAGTGCTAGCAACAGGCTTCCGCCTTAGTCTGTGTCAACTCAGCCTTCTGCTGCCAGTCACCAGCCTCTCGGGGGCAGAGGCCAGTTTGCAGGGTTAATAGCCAATCTCTTTGGACAGCAATTTCAACAGCAAGTGCAGGGCAGGGTCAGGCTGGGCCTTGCAATGGCCAGCCATCGGGTGAGCAGGTGCATCAAATCCTGGAGCAGAGATGGGGGAGATGACCTCATGGGTACCTTCAGCCGCCCAGGCAGGAGGCTATGCGTCAGTTTCCAAACTGACTTGCCGGAAATGAGTATTTGGACTGTATGATAACTTAAAATTGTTTTGGGAAACAGACTTTGTCCCTTTATGTATGGGTTAGCCAAGAAACTTGCAGGATAACACTTGCTTTGTGGTTTTGTGAAAATGACTCAGTTCAGTAAACTAGCTTAGTTCTGGTTTGGGTTTACAAAATGTTTTATTCAAAGGCCCTGGTGTTTATTTTTAAAAAAGGAATGGCGTGCCTTTATTTTTTCTGTAATTTGATTGCTGTTTTGCCTTAAAAAATCCAAACAAGAACTAAGCTTCCCAGGGAAAGCTCTGGTCCCTTTCTTTCTGGCCACCCACACAGAGCCTTTTTCAGGAATATTTGCGGTCCCCTTCCAGGTTATAAACTCTGGAATTCATCCTTATATCTCCCTCAGCAGGACACAGAAAGCCATTTGTTCACCACTGAACTCTTAACTCATACTGAGCCCTCAGGCCACATCATGGGGGCTGCTGTAGTCAGCTGGGCACGCAGTCTCGAGCTGAAAGCTCAGGTGCTGCAGGGGCATGAGAGGGGCACAGCCTTGCCCACCCCCACTGTCAGTAAGGGGCCTGGGTGAAGGATGGAGCATTAGCTAGAGTCCTGGTGATTGGGTGCTCCAGGGTAAGGAACAAAATGGAGAAAAGCCAACACAGGCACCATTGGGGGAATGTGTGTGTGTGTGTGGTAGGGGAAAGGGGTCCATGGGTTTGGTGCTCAGCAGTAGGGCTGGAGGCTACCCAGAAGGGCAGTAGGCTATGGAGACTGGCAGACCCTTGAGTGTGGGAAGCCTAAGTCTGCTGCCTCTGAGCTACCCTGTGGAGTCACAGCAGGAAGTGGGGTGTGTGGACGGGAAGCTCAGGACTGCAGGAAGGCTCAGGGTCCACGACACACAGAACTGCAGGAACAACTGCAGGAATGCCTGACCTCTGAGGAAGGGGCTGTGGAGGAAAAGCTCTGGAGTGAAGAGGCAGGTGGCAGGCATGCACCAAGGAGGGAGCTAGTGGACAGGGAGACAGTGGATCCCTGGGGCTCAGCGCTGAGGATGAAGGGGCAAAAAAGGAATTTGTGGGGGTAGATTTATGTTGGGGAGGCAAGGGGGAGTGCTTTTTAAAATGAAGGTCAGGAGCACACAGAGGCACCAACAGGTAGTGTGCAAGGAGACAGGCTTTCCTTCCCAAGCATGGTGCCAAAAGCCAAGCCACGCCCTCTCCTCCTCGCCCTTAGGAAAAGAGTGAGGATCCTGCCGTCTTCCCCAGGGAGCAAGGCTGGCGAGGACGCCTGCACCAAAGACAGGCTGGCAGTGAAAGAAGGGTCCTGGCAGCTACCTAAGAGGGAGACGGTCTGTATTTGCTGGAAAACAGACAGGAAGGCCGTGCCCTCTCTGCAGTCAGCTAAGAAGGGCAGCGGCAGGGCTCAGGGTGGCGTAGGAGGACCCAGTCCTGCTATGACCGCCCCACCCAGACAAAGGGAGAGACGTTCCTCTGGGAGTCAAAGTGTTTATTACCTGATAATCCCTAGTGCGGTGCCAGAGATACCACTCCGGTCCCTCTGCTCCCGAGGCGGGGTGTGGGTGGTAGAGCAGGGGCAAGGCAGGAGGGGGAAGTATTTACAGGGCAGGGGGACAGTGGTCTGAACTGGGGGGCATTGGGACAACCAATCTCCTCAAGAGCGCTGATAACGTTGTGCTTCTTCCCTCAGTTAGTGCCTAGCTACCTGGAATGAGTTTTGTGTTTCTTCTTTTGGAAAAGATGAATCGCTATAAACCAAAGCACAATCAAGCCCAATTTCCAGGCACAGGATTTCATGGTATCAATTCAAACATCACACTATTTAATTCCCCAATAAAACATTGGAAAAAGGACTATCAGGGCTAACACATTTACATATAAAATCTCCACCTAATAGGTAATAGAAGCCTATGTACCAATTTCTAAAACAGTTGTAAGATATATACACAATTTTGGGTATATTAACAAAACAGAATATTACAAAATATTAAAGGCAGTCCTCCCGTCCAGGCCTGGCCGCCTCTCACTTGAAGTTGGCGTAGTCTGAGAAGGCGTCGATGTACTCCTGCACCACCTTGTAGCAGAACTCATACTGCTCCTGCGGGAGGCGGGGAGAGGCCAGGTCACTCGAGAGCAGTGACAGACCCGTCCTTTAAGAAATGGAAAATTAGGGAGAAATGGATGTCTGTGCATTTCCACCCGAGCCCTGATCTGCCTGCCAGAGTTCTGCCTTCCCTCTGGGCTGAGGGCAGCCGCCTTCTACAAAGAGCAGCACCTGGAGGGGTGGATGGCCGTCCCAGCCCTGCAGGTCAGATGTGGAGCTCACTGGTCATCTAGACTGTCAAGAGGCCTGCTGAAAGGAAGCCCGAGGAGAGGAGGTACCGCTGCATCTTCCCCCTCTGCCCCATGGAGAACAGCCCTGAGCACCCCTCCTGGTCTTCACAAGGCCACTGGCATCCTTGGGGAGCTAGGTTGTGCCGCCACTGCGCTCCGTCTCCCAAGGCTCGTTCTGTTTCTCTGAGACATCTTGAGGAAGGAGGAGTCTGTGGTTGCACAGCCTTCTGACTACCAGACGGGCCCCTTAGAGGAGCCTCCCCGGGCTGGCTCTGGCAGAGAGGAGCTGCGGATGGTGTGGTGGCATGGATAAACAGGGCCGCATACCAGTGTCTGGACCATGTGTGGCCTCTGCAGCCGCAGGCTCTTGACGGTCTGGAAGACATCCAAAATCCCCTCGGCCTTCACCCGTTCCAGGACTGTGCTCAGGGCACAGAAGGTCCCCGTCCGTCCTGCCCCCGCGCTGAAACAAAGCAGACACACTCATCACCCTGCAGTGGCCCGCAGGGCCAAGGAGGTGAGGGCTGGGGCAGTGAGCGGGTAAAGGCCGAGGCCGGTGCTCCTGGGAAGGTCAGTGATTCAGCGGAGCTGCGGGGGGTGGACAGGAGCTCACACCAGCTCTGGGGGGCAGGCGCACCCCTGCTGTCCTGCCCGCATGCCCACTCTGCTTGCTGCAGGGCTCACGTGTGGGCAGTGGTGAAGAACTCCGCTCTCCCCCACCTGGCACTAAGGCTTCACTCTTCACCTACAAACAGACTTGGGGGGGGGGGGGGGGGTGGGCGGAGAATTCCTTAGTGACCAGTGGTTAGGACTCTGCATTCTCAATGCTAAGGGCGTGGGTTTGATCCCTGGTCAGGGAACTAAGAGACTACATGCTGTGTGGTGTGGCGAACAAACAAGCAAAACACAAGAAGCCCCCAAACAGGCCTAGGGGACCCTGACCTGCTGCTCACTTTATCAAGAGCTCTGGGGCCACCCCTTTCTTGCCCCTCTGCACTGGTATATGGCTGCTGATTCTTTTCCATGCTGCTCATTTTCTTCTTGAACCTCAGGAATCCAGACTCTCACCTTGCCACTGTCCACCTGTTCAGTGTGTCATCACCAGACCCTTACTAGTGCCTGCTGTGTGGTAGGGCCTGGGGAGGCTAGCGGTGCCCCAGACAAGTATGAGAAGAAGAACAGCAGTTCCCAGTATGGGGAGAAGTGCTCCTGGGAACAGTGTGGCCAGAGAAGGCTCTCTAACATGGGAGTTTAGGGGAGAGGGTGAACTTGTGATAAGGATCTGGGAGCTGGTATTAAAGCTAGGAGATTGGATGAATTCACCTAGGAAAGTAACTGTCAGTTGACAGAGAAGAAGTCCAAGGACTTGGCCCTGGACCACAGATGGGAGGGACTAGCAAAAGAGACAGAGAAGGAACAGCCAACGAAGACAAACACTCCAGAGAGAAGGATGTTGAATGTATTCCACTGAGAACCAACTGAGCAACTGTGTCTAATGCTGATGAAAGTCAAGGATAAAGAGATTAAGGGGTTTCCCTGGTGGTTCAGTGGATAAAGAGTCCACCTTGCGGTACAAGGGGCACCAGTTTGATCCCTGGCCCAGGAAGAGCCCACGTGCTGCGGAGCAGCTGGACTGGTGTGTCCAATTATGAGCCAGCGCCCTGCTCAGAGCCGGTGCTCTACAATGAGAGAGGTCACTGTAATGAGAGGCCCACATAGGCCAAAGAATAAAAATGGATGAAAATAAATAAATAAGCAACCAATAAAAGAGGCCAAAAGTAAAAAAAAAAAATGCAATGGAGTAACTGGGGGTTACTGGAAATGGGGTCAAGAAAGGCTGAGAGGAGAGGAACTGGAGAGTTAGTCTGAACAAATCTTTTGAGAAACTTTACTGCTGAGAAAAACAGAGAAATCGAGTTTAGCTGGAGGGGAACTGGAGAAAGATATTTTTAAAAAAAGTATTAGCATGGGAGAAATTATAGCACATCTCTATGAAGACAGTAGCTATCCGGACCTGCTAATGCAGGAGAGTGAAGCCAGGTCCCTGACGAGACCAAAGAGGACGGAACTGGTATCCAAGTGGAGGCTGGGTGTGGCAGACTTTATTTTAGCCTGACCTCCACCTGTCCCCTGGTGTTCACATACTCGTGTGATCCCCTCCCCTTGAGTGTGGGCAGGACTTGTGATGTGCTTCTAGCCAACAGAATATAGCAAGGGTGATGGAACGTATACAATTATACATATGTGATTATGACCTGAGGATCATAATGTCCGTCGCATAAAGGGAAAAACTCTTTCCTCTGGTGGTTTGGAAGAAGTAAGCACCCATACTGGGAAAGCCACATGACCAGGAACTTCAAAATACAAGATTCCATGAGGAAGTGAATGCTACCAACAACCAAGCGGGTTCAGAAGTGGATCCTTCCCCAGTGGAGCCTCAGATGGGACCAAAGCCCTAGTCAACCCTTGGACTGCAGCCTTGTGAGACCCTGAAGTACAGAACTCAGCTAAGACGTGCTTAGACTCCTAACCAAAAAGACTGCAAGCTAAATGTGTGTTGTTTTAAGATGCAAGTTTGTGGTAATGTTATTACACAGCAGTAAAGGACCACTGTAGTGACTTCAGAGAGAGGTCAGGCAGCTCATCCACCAAACAGGATGGCTGGTAAAGGGGTTCCAGTGGATAAAGAGTCCACCTTGCGGTACAAGGCACCAGTTTGATCCCTGGCCCAGGAAGAGCCCACGTGCTGCGGAGCAGCTGGACTGGTGTGTCCAATTATGAGCCAGCGCCCTGCTCAGAGCCGGTGCTCTACAATGAGAGAGGTCACTGTAATGAGAGGCCCACATAGGCCAAAGAATAAAAATGGATGAAAATAAATAAATAAGCAACCAATAAAAGAGGCCAAAAGTAAAAAAAAAAAATGCAATGGAGTAACTGGGGGTTACTGGAAATGGGGTCAAGAAAGGCTGAGAGGAGAGGAACTGGAGAGTTAGTCTGAACAAATCTTTTGAGAAACTTTACTGCTGAGAAAAACAGAGAAATCGAGTTTAGCTGGAGGGGAACTGGAGAAAGATATTTTTAAAAAAAGTATTAGCATGGGAGAAATTATAGCACATCTCTATGAAGACAGTAGCTATCCGGACCTGCTAATGCAGGAGAGTGAAGCCAGGTCCCTGACGAGACCAAAGAGGACGGAACTGGTATCCAAGTGGAGGCTGGGTGTGGCAGACTTTATTTTAGCCTGACCTCCACCTGTCCCCTGGTGTTCACATACTCGTGTGATCCCCTCCCCTTGAGTGTGGGCAGGACTTGTGATGTGCTTCTAGCCAACAGAATATAGCAAGGGTGATGGAACGTATACAATTATACATATGTGATTATGACCTGAGGATCATAATGTCCGTCGCATAAGGAAATACTCTTTCCTCTGGTGGTTTGGAAGAAGTAAGCACCCATACTGGGAAAGCCACATGACCAGGAACTTCAAAATACAAGATTCCATGAGGAAGTGAATGCTACCAACAACCAAGCGGGTTCAGAAGTGGATCCTTCCCCAGTGGAGCCTCAGATGGGACCAAAGCCCTAGTCAACCCTTGGACTGCAGCCTTGTGAGACCCTGAAGTACAGAACTCAGCTAAGACGTGCTTAGACTCCTAACCAAAAAGACTGCAAGCTAAATGTGTGTTGTTTTAAGATGCGAAGTTTGTGGTAATGTTATTACACAGCAGTAAAGGACCACTGTAGTGACTTCAGAGAGAGGTCAGGCAGCTCATCCACCAAACAGGATGGCTGTGGGATCCACAGCACTAATGCAAGGTGATGGCAGCTGTGGTGGGAAGAGCAAGTGGAAATTCTCTGACTGCTTCTCTTCCTAGGCAAAGAGAAAACATCATCCTCTCGGAAATACGAGCATGAGAGAGGTACTGGCGGGCTGAGAGGAGGATGGAGTGATCATCCGGGACAAAGGCCGGCAGGCTTTTCTGTAAAGGGCCAAATGGAAACCAGCTTAGGCTTTGTTGGGGAGACCAAGCCAAGTGATTACTGCACAGCTGTGCTTCCTGTGCGCCGCGTGGCAGTGTGAGGGGACGAGAGCACCCGGAATGGCCTCGCCTGTGCTGCTGGAGCAGGACAGCCGCACAGCGAATAGGTGAGCACAGCTGTGCTCTAATATGGACACCAATTTGAATTTCATGTAACTTTCCCATGTCTTGAAATATTCTTTGGACTAAAAATATTTTTTTAATGTAATAAACACAAGTCTTATCCTGCAGACACCCCCCCAAAACCACATGGCACGCCAGATTTGGTGCTGGGCCCGCGTCTGCCTAGCCCTGGTCTAGGAGAGTGGGGGATGCAGGACTGCCGGGCAGCCTGAATGGCCAGCTGTGAGATGTAAAACGAGGCTTGTAGCACGGTGTCTTATCTTTAGCCATACTCAGCGGCCGGGTGCAAGGTAGCTGGAGAATCTGGGGCTTGGCAAGAGAGAGTGACCAAGGGAGAGGGGAGTATGGGAGATTGATAAATGTGGGCAAGGAAGTGTTTTCTTTTTTTCTCTTTTTGAAAAAATTTTCAAGTAACTTTAAAAATTTTTATTTACTTTTAATTGTCTGATAATTGCTTTACAATGTTGTGTTGGTATCTGCCATACATCAAAATGTGTCAGTCACAGGTATACATGTGTCTCCTCCCTCTTGAATACTTCCTTTCAATTTTCTGAAGCTCTGTAGTATAAGATATATCAGAGCTTATGGAACCAATCCCCTATTAATATGTTTAGATTATTTACCATCTTTTAAAGAAAAAAAAATTTTTTTGGCTGTGCAGTGCCACATGTGGGATCTCAGTTCCTCAACAGGGAACTTAGGTCCCCTACGTTGGAAACCTGAAGGCTTAACCACTGGGAAGTTCCTACCATCTTTACTGTTAATGAACAGTACTTCAATTTTTTGTAATTACAATTTCATTTTGGCTATCTGAAAAATATTTACTGGGTCATTTCTAGAAGTTCCTTTGCTCACTATTCTATCTTCAAAACTGATTTATAGGAATTTTATACACACAGACACACATACACACTTTCTTCCCTTTTAAAAGAAGATTCCCTTCTTCCAATTATAAAAGCAATACACACTCATAGTAAACATTTCTTTCTAAAATGCAATCTCAAACAGCGTGCCCCAAACAAAACCCACCCCCTGTCCCGTACGTCTCCATGCTACCTGTCTTCTGTCAGTGACACCAGCCGCCACACCCAGCCCTGACCCTAGGCCCCTCCTCTTTTTCACAACTATGTCTTGTTCATTTTTCTTCAAACTGTTCTCAGAACAGTCGTCCTTTTCTTTTTTCCCGTGTTTCCTCGGGAGGCAGGCCTCGTTCCCGTGCCGCCCAGCTGGTCTTTTCTACTGTCAGTCTCCCCTCTGCTCCCCTTCCTCAGCACCTCTCCCTGCCCAGTATCTTAACTTAGGGACAGTTGTTCCCCAGCACTGAAAGTGTCAAGTTCAAACTCCAAGACCCTCTCTCATCAGCTGGGCCTACCCTGGTCATCACACTTGAGTGCCACGTCTCACCCACACCCCGGTCTTGCCTGGCTCTCACCACTGTCTGCCGCGGGCTCCCCTGCCCGCCTCTCGCGTCCTTTCCCTCCCCGCCGAGGCGGGGGGGGGCGTACCTGCAGTGCACGGTGATGGGGGGGTTCCCTGACTGCTGCTGCTGCTTCTGCACGGCTGCAATGATGCTGATCATGCCTGCTGAAAAAATTTTCAAGTTTTTTTTTTTGTCAAGTTTATTTTAAAAGCATAGTATCAGTCTCCTCTCTTGAATACTTCCTTTCAATTTTCTGAAGCTCTGTAGTATAAGATATATCAGAGCTTATGGAACCAATCCCCTATTAATATGTTTAGATTATTTACCATCTTTTAAAGAAAAAAAAATTTTTTTGGCTGTGCAGTGCCACATGTGGGATCTCAGTTCCTCAACAGGGAACTTAGGTCCCCTACGTTGGAAACCTGAAGGCTTAACCACTGGGAAGTTCCTACCATCTTTACTGTTAATGAACAGTACTTCAATTTTTTGTAATTACAATTTCATTTTGGCTATCTGAAAAATATTTACTGGGTCATTTCTAGAAGTTCCTTTGCTCACTATTCTATCTTCAAAACTGATTTATAGGAATTTTATACACACAGACACACATACACACTTTCTTCCCTTTTAAAAGAAGATTCCCTTCTTCCAATTATAAAAGCAATACACACTCATAGTAAACATTTCTTTCTAAAATGCAATCTCAAACAGCGTGCCCCAAACAAAACCCACCCCCTGTCCCGTACGTCTCCATGCTACCTGTCTTCTGTCAGTGACACCAGCCGCCACACCCAGCCCTGACCCTAGGCCCCTCCTCTTTTTCACAACTATGTCTTGTTCATTTTTCTTCAAACTGTTCTCAGAACAGTCGTCCTTTTCTTTTTTCCCGTGTTTCCTCGGGAGGCAGGCCTCGTTCCCGTGCCGCCCAGCTGGTCTTTTCTACTGTCAGTCTCCCCTCTGCTCCCCTTCCTCAGCACCTCTCCCTGCCCAGTATCTTAACTTAGGGACAGTTGTTCCCCAGCACTGAAAGTGTCAAGTTCAAACTCCAAGACCCTCTCTCATCAGCTGGGCCTACCCTGGTCATCACACTTGAGTGCCACGTCTCACCCACACCCCGGTCTTGCCTGGCTCTCACCACTGTCTGCCGCGGGCTCCCCTGCCCGCCTCTCGCGTCCTTTCCCTCCCCGCCGAGGCGGGGGGGGGCGTACCTGCAGTGCACGGTGATGGGGTGGTTCCCTGACTGCTGCTGCTGCTTCTGCACGGCTGCAATGATGCTGATCATGCCCTTCCCGTCACTGGGGATGCCCACCTCAGGCCAGCCGTGGAAGTGGAACTGCCGGATCTGCCGGCTCTTGTTCTCCTTGGGAGGAAGGAGGATCAGAGAGGCAGGTGCAACCCCGCTCTCCCTGCGGGAGGAGCCCACCACCAGCCCTCCTACCCTGGTGTTGGTGACCAGGAGGTCTCTGACGGTGTAGCTCTCACATTCCTCCTCCTTCTTCAGCTCCACCGTGATGTCGCCATAGGACACCAGTCCATCGGAGGGCCAGTACTGGGCACACTTCTCCTGGGGGACAGATGGGAGAGGTGAGGGGCTCCGAATACCAGCAGTGGTAAGAGCAGGGCTGCCTGATGAACAGACCACGCCTCCTTCTTACACCGACACACTTCTTCCCCAAGGTACCAAAACTGAGAGGGTCATTCCATTTCTTACCATCACTCTAATTAACTTCTGATCCTCAGCAGGACATCCGTATTTAACAACCTAAGTCCACTAATCACTTAAGAGATTAACCTTTTGCTGTTGCTTATTTATAGCCTAATTTGCAACAGTGACAGATCTGTGAAGCACTCTAACCAGCAGCTCACAGCTGGATTTGACGCTCTACGGCAGGGTGGATGGAGAGCGCGCGTGGATGTCTGTGTTCCCTCCGCTGGAGTGCCATCACATTTGTGGTTGCTTATATATGTCAGATGGCTGACCCAGAAAAAACCCAAAACCCCAAACCCCACTCTCACCCAGCCTCGGGCTCCAAGCCCAGTCCAGTCGTCCTTTCTTTTTCCCGTGTTTCCTCGGGAGGCAGGCCTCGTTCCCGTGCCGCCCAGCTGGTCTTTTCTACTGTCAGTCTCCCCTCTGCTCCCCTTCCTCAGCACCTCTCCCTGCCCAGTATCTTAACTTAGGGACAGTTGTTCCCCAGCACTGAAAGTGTCAAGTTCAAACTCCAAGACCCTCTCTCATCAGCTGGGCCTACCCTGGTCATCACACTTGAGTGCCACGTCTCACCCACACCCCGGTCTTGCCTGGCTCTCACCACTGTCTGCCGCGGGCTCCCCTGCCCGCCTCTCGCGTCCTTTCCCTCCCCGCCGAGGCGGGGGGGGGCGTACCTGCAGTGCACGGTGATGGGGTGGTTCCCTGACTGCTGCTGCTGCTTCTGCACGGCTGCAATGATGCTGATCATGCCCTTCCCGTCACTGGGGATGCCCACCTCAGGCCAGCCGTGGAAGTGGAACTGCCGGATCTGCCGGCTCTTGTTCTCCTTGGGAGGAAGGAGGATCAGAGAGGCAGGTGCAACCCCGCTCTCCCTGCGGGAGGAGCCCACCACCAGCCCTCCTACCCTGGTGTTGGTGACCAGGAGGTCTCTGACGGTGTAGCTCTCACATTCCTCCTCCTTCTTCAGCTCCACCGTGATGTCGCCATAGGACACCAGTCCATCGGAGGGCCAGTACTGGGCACACTTCTCCTGGGGGACAGATGGGAGAGGTGAGGGGCTCCGAATACCAGCAGTGGTAAGAGCAGGGCTGCCTGATGAACAGACCACGCCTCCCTTCTTACACCGACACACTTCTTCCCCAAGGTACCAAAACTGAGAGGGTCATTCCATTTCTTACCATCACTCTAATTAACTTCTGATCCTCAGCAGGACATCCGTATTTAACAACCTAAGTCCACTAATCACTTAAGAGATTAACCTTTTGCTGTTGCTTATTTATAGCCTAATTTGCAACAGTGACAGATCTGTGAAGCACTCTAACCAGCAGCTCACAGCTGGATTTGACGCTCTACGGCAGGGTGGATGGAGAGCGCGCGTGGATGTCTGTGTTCCCTCCGCTGGAGTGCCATCACATTTGTGGTTGCTTATATATGTCAGATGGCTGACCCAGAAAAACCAAACCCAACCACACTCTCACCCAGCCTCGGGGCTCCAAGCCCAGTCCAGTGCGCTTTCACCCCTCTCCTCTTTGACTCTCTCATCTGCAGTGGCACCTTCCAGTTGCTAGCTCCTGTGTTCCTGTTCTTGTCAGTGCAAGGTGGCTGACGGCTGTCTCTGCTTGCCCCTGGCTCAGTTGCTTCTATAAGCTCCTTGCGGGCAGGGGCTGCCTCTTTTCATCTGTTCTCTCACCATCTTGTACACTGCCTACGTCTGGTAGGTCCTCAAAAAGTATCGGGGCTTCCCAGGTAGCAATAGTGGTAAAGAATCTGCCTGTGATCAGGAGACATAATGAGATGTGGGTTTGATCCCTGGGTTGGGAAGATCCCTTGGAGGAGGGCCTGGCAAACTCCAGTGTTCTTGCTTGGAGACTCCTATGGACAGAGAAGTCTGGTGAGCTACAGTTATGGTAGCAGGCAGACTGGCTGCCAGGAATTACACTGAAGAGAAGTGAATATACTCAGCCTATGTCAGGACTCTGACAGACTGGTTGTGGAGAGTGAGAACAGGAATAAAGGTACTTCCTAGGCTTCTGATGTGAGCATCTGGGTGGAAGGTGGTCAATGTATTGAGATGGGTAAGGATGAAATGAACCAGTATGAGGGAAACAAGGAAACCAAATTTTATTTGGGCTATATAAAGTTTGAGATTCTAAACAGACGCCCATGAGAAGGTATCAGGTTATATGCGGTCAACAACTGGGATGATGTTTGGGGCGGGGAGGCAACTGGGCTATAGCCAAGGATGAGAGTCTCTGGCATATATAGATAGTATTTACAGTCAGAAAATTGCACGTGATCCCCAAGGAACAGTGTGCCAAAAGAGAGTAAAAGTGGGTTAAGGCCTGAGTGTTGGACACTCCGATGATGAGAGGTCATTCAGAGGAGGAGGCAGTCACAGACAAATGACATAGGAGTTGCCAGGTGAGTAAGCATCATGGAAGTCAAAGGAAGAAGAGTGTTTCGAGGAGGGAGTGTGCTGGCAGTTTCACACATGGCGACAAAGAAACAAGGAAGACAAGAGACAGATTTGAGGCTGTCAAGAGGGCAGTCACTGGTGACCCTGACTGAAGCAGTCCTAAAGGAGTCAAGCCTAGGAGGACGAGGAAGCTGAGAAGCTGAAAGACAAGGGTAGATGGATCACTGCCTGCAAACACTTGCCTCCAAGAACAGAGACAGGAAGAGGAGCCAAAAAAGGGGCAGCAAGCCAGGGGCTGCAGGCTGGAGTCATCAGTGGATGAGGCCTCAGGAATGAGGCGTAGGTGTTCAGGTCTCGTAGAAGAATGCTTGGGAACTGGGGTCTAACCTAAGACAGACTTGTCAGGTTAAGGACGCTAGGTACTGGTATCCCTAAGAAGTGTTTCAGTCTTTTCTCCTCTGTCAGTTTACCCTCCTTCCCCGATACAGCGCAGTCTCCTGCAGTATGAGGGGCCGACAACACTGATGGGCATACGGAGCCCGGGGGGCTGGGGGCTGATGCTACCGTGTTTTACTGTCTCTCTGGAGTAGAATGTGGCCTTGGGTTGAGCTGAACCCCTGCAGTTAACTTGCAGAACTGCTCTGCTCACTCTCATCATAGTCCAAGCTGCAGCTGATGAGGGAACTCAGACCTTGCCAAACGTCTTGGCGGACCACTCTGGTTAAAATGACGGAGAAAAATAAAGCAGGGGGAGGAGATTTTTTTGGTTTTAATTCCTTTGGAATTTTAACGTATACTAGAAAAATGGGGAGGAAAATCTGTGTGTATGTGTCCTCTCTCCCGACCTCTACCCCTAAGAAACGTTTCCTGCCCTTCTGCCCTGTACTCTCACTAGGTCTAGGATGAAAGAGCCTGACAATTTGACTAGACAGTCGGAGGTATTCACTGAGCCACTTTCCATCATGGGGCCAGCCTTTTCTGCCTGCTCTTTGGATTTGTCTATCACAGATCCAGGGCAGGCAAGTGTGGAGGGAACCTCACGTAGGTCCCTGTTCATTTGTACATTCCATTACAGTTTACAGAGAGGGCCAGGGCCCGTTTACTGCACTGTCATCCACAGTAGAAACAGTCTGAAGACAATAAGCACAATATGAACACTGACTGGGCCACTCAGTGATAATGAGAGAGGAGAGCTAGGAAGCGGACGGAGAAAGCGCTTAGCAGAGGCAGCAAGGCTCTGACCTGGGAACCGTGTTAAGAGATTTCTTACACTGAATGTGGGCTGGCCTAGGGGCCTTTAAGGTCCCTTTATATTTTGAGTTCGCTGACAATTCTAATTTTGAATAGACTTAGGGCTTTTTTCTTTAAAAGATTTCCTTGTTATTGAATGTTAACTTACAAGTTTCTTGCTTCTGAAAAAAAAAATGCAAGTGGTATACAAACAAGTCAGGAAATGTGCTATGGATCTAGCTGTTGGATATATATGAAGGAATCCTAAGTATTCATTTATTCTCCATCATCCAATTAAAAAAGTAAGTTTCTTATTTCTATTTTTCAAATTCTATTGTATTCTTTTGGGTAGTCAGCACAGAGGTGACCATATTCCCATCAGTCTTATACTTAACTTCTCTGGCTTGGAAGGCACTCTCTCCTAGGGGACCTCACACAAGCTCCAAGGGAGCTGCAGTGTGGGTCTGTATCCCTCATCTCGCCGGCTCTGCTCTGCCCGTGGGAGGCAGGGTGCAGAAGGTAGAAAGCTAGGCTTGGGGAGACCGTATTCAGGAGAGAAGTGAGCGGGTGTGAGCTGCCTGGCAATCAAATGGAAGCTCAAACCAAACCTGAAAGAAGCTGACTGTTCAGATACCAAGAGGCTGAGCAATGGCTCTCTTTTTTTTTTTGGCCACTTCTATTGGTCTTTATTTCCATCTTTGTTCTTTGGCCTGTGTGGGCCTCCCATCGCAGTGGCATCCCCCCACCCCCTTCATACGTCTCTTGTCTCTTTATAGGCCAAGGCCTTTTTGAACTCACCTGCCCTCTCTCCTCCAGTTCTGTTAGCATCACGATAGAGCAAGATTTCCACTCCCAAATCATTCGCCAGAAGTCCTCAATCGTGTGGAGCAGAGGGCCTTGGCTGGCGATGTAGGAGTCTTTCTGCCGGTAGCCCTGCACAGGCCAGGCCAATGGGAGACGAGATGGGAGTCAGATGGCTTGATCAGGGAGGGGCTAATGGAGAAGACAGGCTACTGGGATGGGGTGGAGGCTGCCTGGAGGCACTACATCCTGCGCAGAGCTCCCCTCTGGTCAAGGACTAAACCTGGATGGTCTCCTGTATGAGGGTGAGGGAAGTGGGGCTTGAGGCCTGGATGGCGGGCAGCAATAGGAAGGATCACGGGTTAGTGTTTCTAGCCTTTGGTCTGTGCTGCGAGCTTTTCCTTCTAGCTCTCACATGGGTGTTTGCCCTCTGTTACCTGACCTTATGTTTGTGGGGCCTGATAGACACAGGAAGGCTATCAGTTCTGAATTTGATGACTGACTCAAAGATGATCTTTCCAAGCAGTGGAGGGCAGCACTGCAAGGACCAACTGGATATTGGATCTCCATGAAGTACTGGGTGCTCCAGGGACACTGCCACCACTTACATCAATGAAGGATGCATTCACGTAGTCTGTGTTCTCCTCACCCCTCTTAACTGGAATGATCACTCGGTTGAATTCATCTGCAAGAAGGACAGCGGCTGTGGCTCCCCAGTATCACCTGTCCTCTCCTCCCTCTCTTTCCATCTATCCCCGCCTCTCCTCAGGCTCTGGGCAGATATAATTCCAGCTGGGCAACAACATGCCTGTTCCTAGTCCAGCAGGCAGAAAACCTTTGGCCTTCATGCTCTTTCCAGAAGCCACTGAAGAACTGGGAGCAATAAGAGACAATGCAATAATTCTTGTCTCCAAGGTGATCATCAACTAGTACCCAAGAAGGGTGAAGGGTTAAGGGAAAGGGGGATGGGGATGGGGCATTAGGGCTCTGGGGTGGGAAGGGGGCTCTTACATGGAATGATCTGTAAAACCCTGTTCTTCTTCATGTTGGCTGGAAGGTTTCCCGTCCGCATCTTGTCATTCTGGATTTTGATGGATGTTAATTTCTGAATTGAGACAGGGAAGAGAAACATGACTGATCTCAGTAACTGAAACTGACAAGAGTGTATCTGTCACTGGACCTGGATCCAGGCCACAGCTGCACACTGCCCTTCTCATCAGAGACCTGACCTCCATGTTCACACGTTCTTGTTGGACCATTGTTTTTTCGACTTTAAGATTGGTGAATAAGACAAGAATGTTTGGGAAACACTGCTTTCCTGGCTCGTGTGGACCACTCTGGGGTTCCTTGGACTAGCACTTTATGATTCTGAAGCAAGGAGCCTAGTGTGCCCCTCTTCCCTCCCTGATGTTCTACTCCCAGAGACTGTCTGACATTCTTTAGAAATCTTATTCAAGTGTGAATCTTCCCTTCTTCTGATTTCAAGCTTCCTTCTGGACCTTTGCTACTCAGAGTGTAGCCAATAAACCAGCCCCATCAGCCTCACCTTGTCATATGCAGCATCTCAGGCCCCAACTCAGAGCTGCTGAATCAGAACCTTGAGGTCATGCATGCGCACCTCATAGTTTCAGGAGTGGTTTATGGAAGATTTTCTCTATCCCAACCCAGAATCTCTTGTGTCTGGAAGCACTTTTACTGATGAGAGTGTGACATCCCTTAGGTGTGCTGAGAACCATTGTATAATTGCATATGGCAGGGTCAGCAACCTATAGCCTGTGGGCAAAGCTGGTCTGTTGATTGTAAATGAAGTTTTATGGAAACACTGCCATGTTCATTTGTTTACATGGTATCTATGGCTGTTTTTGTGCTAAAACAGCAGTGTTAAGTAGCTGCAAAAAGAGACCATATGGCCTGCAAAGCCAAAAATATTTACTCTGCTGAAAAACTTTGCTCCTGCTGTATATTATAATTACCTGGTGGGGGAGCTGGTGGACTTACATGCAGAACTGAGAATGAGTAAAGGGCCACAGACCACCTCAACTACCACATGCCTTGCCAGAGGATTCGCTATTTGTCAGTAAATCCACAAGGAGTCAAGCATCCTGTGTTCCGTTGGCCACACAGATCCCTCGTTCGAAAGAGCCACCACAGAAAAGGGGCTCTTACATGGAATGATCTGTAAAACCCTGTTCTTCTTCATGTTGGCTGGAAGGTTTCCCGTCCGCATCTTGTCATTCTGGATTTTGATGGATGTTAATTTCTGAATTGAGACAGGGAAGAGAAACATGACTGATCTCAGTAACTGAAACTGACAAGAGTGTATCTGTCACTGGACCTGGATCCAGGCCACAGCTGCACACTGCCCTTCTCATCAGAGACCTGACCTCCATGTTCACACGTTCTTGTTGGACCATTGTTTTTTCGACTTTAAGATTGGTGAATAAGACAAGAATGTTTGGGAAACACTGCTTTCCTGGCTCGTGTGGACCACTCTGGGGTTCCTTGGACTAGCACTTTATGATTCTGAAGCAAGGAGCCTAGTGTGCCCCTCTTCCCTCCCTGATGTTCTACTCCCAGAGACTGTCTGACATTCTTTAGAAATCTTATTCAAGTGTGAATCTTCCTTCTTCTGATTTCAAGCTTCCTTCTGGACCTTTGCTACTCAGAGTGTAGCCAATAAACCAGCCCCATCAGCCTCACCTTGTCATATGCAGCATCTCAGGCCCCAACTCAGAGCTGCTGAATCAGAACCTTGAGGTCATGCATGCGCACCTCATAGTTTCAGGAGTGGTTTATGGAAGATTTTCTCTATCCCAACCCAGAATCTCTTGTGTCTGGAAGCACTTTTACTGATGAGAGTGTGACATCCCTTAGGTGTGCTGAGAACCATTGTATAATTGCATATGGCAGGGTCAGCAACCTATAGCCTGTGGGCAAAGCTGGTCTGTTGATTGTAAATGAAGTTTTATGGAAACACTGCCATGTTCATTTGTTTACATGGTATCTATGGCTGTTTTTGTGCTAAAACAGCAGTGTTAAGTAGCTGCAAAAAGAGACCATATGGCCTGCAAAGCCAAAAATATTTACTCTGCTGAAAAACTTTGCTCCTGCTGTATATTATAATTACCTGGTGGGGGAGCTGGTGGACTTACATGCAGAACTGAGAATGAGTAAAGGGCCACAGACCACCTCAACTACCACATGCCTTGCCAGAGGATTCGCTATTTGTCAGTAAATCCACAAGGAGTCAAGCATCCTGTGTTCCGTTGGCCACACAGATCCCTCGTTCCGAAAGAGACGGTTCAGCTCCAACTCACCTTGAACTCCTCCTCTAATCCATTGTTGCTGGTCCCTGGGATTTTGTTATAAATTTTCTGCAGGTGTGTCTCTAGAGAGGTGACTTCCAGTTCTGTATCCCCATATAGATAATGTTCCAGAAGGGCTTGGTATATGAAAACGTACTGCATCTGAAATACGGATGATGCCCGAGTTCCCAGTTACACACATGGTCCTGGGGAGCCAGAGCCCTCCCTCCCATGCTCTCATTTCACTTCCCTCCACTCCTCTGACCCCAGCAGAGGTAAAATGATTCACTTTGTCCTACTTCAAGAAGGCAGGACTCAAAATGCCTGAGTCCCTCTGGGGGTGTTTCACCTTTGGAGGGAAGGTCCTCCCTAGCACTACTCTGGCACGCATTACTCTGGCACTCTCCTGGAGAGAAGGACAAATCCAACTCCAGTCATTCAGAGACCACAGATGGACAGGCTGAGGGGCTGTCAGATTTCGGTGACACACAAAGCCTGTGCCAGCCCCCTTCCCAGTGCTGGGCCCGCTGCGCCCCACACCTGACCACAGAGCCGATCACACTGCTGCTCCTGGACCTGGTGAGCAATGGCTCTGTAGCAATGGCTCTTCCCTTAGGACCTGTTCCATATCCTTAGGGTCTACCTAGTGCAATGATCTCTGCCCCGCCTCACTGATTCCCCTAGGGCACCACCTCCTCTGGAGCCATGTAAAGTGGCTGCAAAGCTAAGAGACCACCTGGCAACTCTGTTGATTGTAAATGAAGTTTTATGGAAACACTGCCATGTTCATTTGTTTACATGGTATCTATGGCTGTTTTTGTGCTAAAACAGCAGTGTTAAGTAGCTGCAAAAAGAGACCATATGGCCTGCAAAGCCAAAAATATTTACTCTGCTGAAAAACTTTGCTCCTGCTGTATATTATAATTACCTGGTGGGGGAGCTGGTGGACTTACATGCAGAACTGAGAATGAGTAAAGGGCCACAGACCACCTCAACTACCACATGCCTTGCCAGAGGATTCGCTATTTGTCAGTAAATCCACAAGGAGTCAAGCATCCTGTGTTCCGTTGGCCACACAGATCCCTCGTTCCGAAAGAGACGGTTCAGCTCCAACTCACCTTGAACTCCTCCTCTAATCCATTGTTGCTGGTCCCTGGGATTTTGTTATAAATTTTCTGCAGGTGTGTCTCTAGAGAGGTGACTTCCAGTTCTGTATCCCCATATAGATAATGTTCCAGAAGGGCTTGGTATATGAAAACGTACTGCATCTGAAATACGGATGATGCCCGAGTTCCCAGTTACACACATGGTCCTGGGGAGCCAGAGCCCTCCCTCCCATGCTCTCATTTCACTTCCCTCCACTCCTCTGACCCCAGCAGAGGTAAAATGATTCACTTTGTCCTACTTCAAGAAGGCAGGACTCAAAATGCCTGAGTCCCTCTGGGGGTGTTTCACCTTTGGAGGGAAGGTCCTCCCTAGCACTACTCTGGCACGCATTACTCTGGCACTCTCCTGGAGAGAAGGACAAATCCAACTCCAGTCATTCAGAGACCACAGATGGACAGGCTGAGGGGCTGTCAGATTTCGGTGACACACAAAGCCTGTGCCAGCCCCCTTCCCAGTGCTGGGCCCGCTGCGCCCCACACCTGACCACAGAGCCGATCACACTGCTGCTCCTGGACCTGGTGAGCAATGGCTCTGTAGCAATGGCTCTTCCCTTAGGACCTGTTCCATATCCTTAGGGTCTACCTAGTGCAATGATCTCTGCCCCGCCTCACTGATTCCCCTAGGGCACCACCTCCTCTGTGCTCCATGGTTCCAAACATAATTTATACAGGCCCTTTATCACACTGAATGATGGTCATTTACAATAACTCTGAGGGGCTGAGTTACCCACAAGGTGGGTAGATGTTTTGCTCCTAATAAGCCCTCTACCTCTGTTTCACCCACAAACCACTCACATCTGTTTGCACCATCTGGCAGCGCTGTGCCCGGATCCGGCTCACAAAGCCATAAACGTCCACCTTCCGCTCTGTATGCATCATGTCCAGCATGGCATCAATGACGACAAAGGTACCTGTGCGTCCTACACCCGCACTGGGGCCAGAGAGCAGGAGCGTTACTGGGATGGCTAGCAGGCCTTGTGGGAACACTGAGGGAGGGCAGCACAGGGCAGGCTCTTTCTTCAAGCCTTTACATTCTACTGCTGCACGGGGCAGAGCTGGGACGCTCATGGAACCAACCACCTCACTGTGTCGCCAAGTCCTGACCTCAAGTTATCAGGACCAGGGGACCTTGACATTTAGAATGGTCTGAAGACTCCAAGTACACAAGGCAGCACTCAAGCTAGCTTACTGGCTTCACAGCAGTGGGCGCCTCACCCCCAATCTTGGAGGACTGCCCTTCCCTCTTTCCTCAAGTGCTTTCCATGCAGTACCAAAACTTGAACAGTCTCTGGCTGCTGCCCTGGGGCCCCAGTAGCTCATCCGCTCTGTGCCAGCCTCCCCAGCCAGGCGCCCTTGCCTTCCCTGCTCTCAGTGTGGGAAGAGAATGAGGTACGAGTGGGGAGGATGGCGAGTGCAGGCCACTGACCTGCAGTGTACCACGATGGCCCCTGCATACTGAGGGTTACAGGCCTTCACCTTCTTGAGGAACTTGAGCATTCCAATTGGAGTGAAAGGCACCCCAAAATCTGGCCAGCTGGTAAAGTGGAACTGAGTGATGAGGCGCTGGGGCTTTCTGTTGGTCACATCGCCCACCTGTGAATTGAAGAGATCCTGCATGTTGGCCCTGATATCCTGGGGTTTAAGACTTAGGGGCCAGAGCCAGCTGGGGCTGTCACTGACAACGGAGAAGTCAAGAGTATTAAACTTCTCAAGAAAGCAGTCATCCAAATAAAAATAAAATTTTTTTTAAAGAAATAAAAAAAAAGAGAAAGTTTTAACCACAGACAGAGAACCTTCCCAGGAACCCAATGGGGTAGGCAGGGCTGTTACTATTATTCTTTCCTAGAGATGTGGACTGTGAGACTCAGAAAAGTTAAGTGCCCTGGTCAAGGTCCCAGGATTAGTAACAGGCAAGGTCTGATATAAAAAGGCAGCTCTCCTCTTAGTAAGCCCTCTTTGCACAGCTGCACACTACCCTCAGGGAAGGCAACCTTTGCTTAAGCCTCCAGGGTCACTCTGGAGGGTCAGGAGCAGGGCCCACCACATCCTTGGTGTCAGGAGTCTTTGGGGAAGAAAGGAGGAGTTAAGTCAAGTACCCAGAAGATTACACTACCTCTTGATGTACCTGGTTCATATCTAAGATGACCAAACTCCACCTCAGTAATACTTTTTCTCCTGGTCATGAAAATGTTCTTCCCTTGGCTTTGATCAAAGAAAAAAAGATAACTCCCTGAGAGCCTAGAGTTCTGATTTCAGAGTCCAAACTTACTGCATGCTCAGCGATTCCCGACCACAAGCCAGTACACAAGGCAGCACTCAAGCTAGCTTACTGGCTTCACAGCAGTGGGCGCCTCACCCCCAATCTTGGAGGACTGCCCTTCCCTCTTTCCTCAAGTGCTTTCCATGCAGTACCAAAACTTGAACAGTCTCTGGCTGCTGCCCTGGGGCCCCAGTAGCTCATCCGCTCTGTGCCAGCCTCCCAGCCAGGCGCCTTGCCTTCCCTGCTCTCAGTGTGGGAAGAGAATGAGGTACGAGTGGGGAGGATGGCGAGTGCAGGCCACTGACCTGCAGTGTACCACGATGGCCCCTGCATACTGAGGGTTACAGGCCTTCACCTTCTTGAGGAACTTGAGCATTCCAATTGGAGTGAAAGGCACCCCAAAATCTGGCCAGCTGGTAAAGTGGAACTGAGTGATGAGGCGCTGGGGCTTTCTGTTGGTCACATCGCCCACCTGTGAATTGAAGAGATCCTGCATGTTGGCCCTGATATCCTGGGGTTTAAGACTTAGGGGCCAGAGCCAGCTGGGGCTGTCACTGACAACGGAGAAGTCAAGAGTATTAAACTTCTCAAGAAAGCAGTCATCCAAATAAAAATAAAATTTTTTTTAAAGAAATAAAAAAAAAGAGAAAGTTTTAACCACAGACAGAGAACCTTCCCAGGAACCCAATGGGGTAGGCAGGGCTGTTACTATTATTCTTTCCTAGAGATGTGGACTGTGAGACTCAGAAAAGTTAAGTGCCCTGGTCAAGGTCCCAGGATTAGTAACAGGCAAGGTCTGATATAAAAAGGCAGCTCTCCTCTTAGTAAGCCCTCTTTGCACAGCTGCACACTACCCTCAGGGAAGGCAACCTTTGCTTAAGCCTCCAGGGTCACTCTGGAGGGTCAGGAGCAGGGCCCACCACATCCTTGGTGTCAGGAGTCTTTGGGGAAGAAAGGAGGAGTTAAGTCAAGTACCCAGAAGATTACACTACCTCTTGATGTACCTGGTTCATATCTAAGATGACCAAACTCCACCTCAGTAATACTTTTTCTCCTGGTCATGAAAATGTTCTTCCCTTGGCTTTGATCAAAAGAAAAAAAAAAGATAACTCCCCTGAGAGCCTAGAGTTCTGATTTCAGAGTCCAAACTTACTGCATGCTCAGCGATTCCCGACCACCCTGAGAAAGTGGGGGATGACCCAGCCTGTTCTGACCTCTTAATAATCAGTAGATCTTGAATGAGGACCAAGAAAGGAGCTAAGACAGTACCTGCTGAATGCAGAACTTCCGCACCGTGTAGTCCACCAGCACGGTCACATCCTCCACCGACACACGGATGTTCCCATAGGTCCAACAGCCTTGGTCTGGCCAGTACTGGGCGCACTTACACTGGAAAGGTACAGGCATACATTACCCTGACCTCAGGCCTCCTGCCCCCATCATAGGCAAAGGGCCCTAAAGGAAAGGACCACAAAAGCCCAGACTGAAATCCTCAGAATGCCTTACGGCCCCTTTTCTCCACTTGGTCAGCTGCACACTTTTAACTGTTGTTTTTTTTTCCTAGCTGTGCCATGCAGCTTGTGGGATCTCAGCTCCCTGACCATGAAAGCCTGGAATCCTATTCACTAGGCCGCCAAGCAACTCCCTGTTCTTTTTTTTAGCTCCTCAGTTTCCATCTCATTTAGCACAATCTCTCAAATTACCTGAGCCCAAACCACATACTTCTCACTCTTTCCCACCTCTAGCCCCTTCGTTCAGGGCAAACCGGAAGCCATTTTACATATATCTGTACTTTCACAATGTTCCAGGTCACACTCTAAGGGCAAGTCTGTCTGATCCCTGGAATGAGTAACCTGCTACAAGGCAGTCACCAGGGTGGACTGATGCAGACTGTAAACCTACCATGAGAGGCCCAAGGCCTTCTCTGGAGACTAGGCCTTGGACAGCCAGAGGTAGGGCTGGAGGAAACGACCTTTAAAGCCCAGCCCTAACCTAACCCTCCTAACCTGATCAACACTCCCAACAGCCCAGTGGCGTATCGGGTTGATTCTAGCACCGCCCTGGAGAGATACTGTCATGAACTGAAATTCCTCTCTGGGGCTTGATCCAGGACTCAGGATTGTGCTGGCTGTGGCCCAGTGATGGAGCTGACGAGGCGTGAACTTGGCAGTCTCAGAAAGAAAAGGACCAGTTAGAAGGCTGCCTGAAGGATAAGGTCAGGGCTCACATTTCCTTGTGCTCCATAAGGTCTCAGTTCATATAGCTTCCTCTGCTGACTCAGGAGGAGGGACAGAAAGAAAACAAAATCAAGAAACCCAGGGGAGGGCTTCCCTGGTGGTCCAGTGGGTAAGGACACCGCCTTGCAGTGCAAGGGGCGCCGGTTCGATCCCTGGCCTGGGAAGCGGCTGGACCGATGTGTCCAATCACCGAGCCGGAGCTCTGGAGCGCATGCGCCCAGAGCCGGTGCTCTGCCACAACAGAGGCCACTGCGATGGGAGGCCCACACGGGCCAAAGAACAAAGATGGATGAAAATAGACAAATGAAAGACCAATAGAAGTAGCCCGCCTGTTCCCCTCCCTCCCCACCCCACCCCCTCAAAATAAAGAAAGAAAGAAATCTTTAAAAAAAAAAAAAGAAAGAAACCCAGGGGAGTGAGGGACTAGAGAAGCCAGGGTTTGAGAAAAGCCTCACTGTGGCTTTTCCTTGGCTGATGGCCCAAGTCTTTCTTCTAGGATGTTTTGGTTCTAAGGTGAGCTGTTTGGTTACCAGACACAGGATGAGTCCTAGAAACACCCCTCAGTTCACTGAAAGCTTCCGGGGCCACAGGAAAATGAAACAGGCACACTGACCTGGATTCTGTCTGATGAGTGACTGGCCAGAAAAGGTGGACCTCCTAGGTTCAAACACAGAACCACAGCAAAGCAGTCCCTCTGATGGCCATGCCTGTATCAGAGGCCATTCTACCTAACGGACCCACTCACCTCCTTCCTCTCCTTCAGATTGGTCACCATGACGATAGTGGCTGTGTTTTGTTCCCAGATCATCCTCCAGAAATCATTCACCGTTTCTTCCTTTGGTCCTATAGTAACCAACCGCAAAGATGAGAACGCACACCAAGAGGAAGAAAGATGCTGGGAAACTAGCAACATTCATTCCTGATTTTTGGAAGCCTGTGCCCACACGTCTCCAGCTAAGTATAGAATCAATCTACCCATCCACCCACCTTCTAACTGAACATTTCCACCATGGAAGTGCCAGGCACTTCACTGGGAGGTGAAGTGGGGATGTGAGCTTGTCAAAATAAAAAGAGAACACGATCAGTGTTTTCCCAAGGATACTACAGTTGGATTAGGGACCACGACTCCTACTGAATACCAATGTTAAGGGTGAGATGGTGAGCTATGTGCTTTGTATCTCATTTACTGCTTCTCGACATGCTCTGAGGTAGGTGTAATTAGTGAGACAGCCTTTTCCAGAAAGCTCCTAGAAGCCCATAAATAAAGAAAAAAGTGGGATTGAATACAGGACAGAGATTAACAGAGTTCCCAGGGTGTTGGTAAAGGGAAGGCTCAGGTTAACTACTCTGCCAGAGGATAAAGGGCAATCAATCCAGAATGGAATGAAAGAAAGAAGGTTCTAGAAGGATCCTAAGAGAAAAAATTTAAAAAAACTAAACCTTGTGTATCTGAGGGTACCAAGAGGAAATATATACTTCCAGCAACCAATTTTGGGATTAAAAAAAAAAACAACAGTGCTAGGTATACAAAAACCTAAGTGAATAAGGAAGAAAGGTAATTATTAACTCTTGGGAAAGATCCGAAAACTGTACCAAAAACAGAATCATATACCACTAGGTGCTTTAGCTGTGAATAACAATGGCATGGTAATAAGAATGTGAATAACTAATACCGTCTTCACGCCAAATTGTGATTTAACTTCACTGGGAGAATAGAGAAAAGGGACATGTCCAAGTGTGACAGTGTATAAGATTGCATGAGCTATCGATTAATACAATAGGGCTTTCCAGGTGGCGCTAGTGGTAAAGAGCCCACCTGCTAAGGCAGGAGATATAAGGAACTCAAGTTCAATCCCTGGGTTGGGAAGATTCCCTGGAGGAGGGCATGGCAATCCACTCCAGCATTCTTTCCTGGAGAATCCCAGAGACAGAGGAGCCTGGAGGGCTACAGTTCAGAGGGTCGCAGAGTCAGACACGACTGAAGCGACTTAGCACAGCACGGCATCCTCTACCGGCTTAAGGCTCCTAAGAGGCACAGACCATATTCTATTTTATTCCTGTACATACTCCCTTCACCTAGGACAGTGCCTGGCACGTAACAAATGGTCAATGTGTTGAGTGATTAAATACATGGGACTTGATGGACCATAATAACATCAATTACTTTGCAGTGCTGCAAACATCAAGTTATTTTTTGCTAGAACCTTTAAGGGTGAGATGGTGAGCTATGTGCTTTGTATCTCATTTACTGCTTCTCGACATGCTCTGAGGTAGGTGTAATTAGTGAGACAGCCTTTTCCAGAAAGCTCCTAGAAGCCCATAAATAAAGAAAAAAGTGGGATTGAATACAGGACAGAGATTAACAGAGTTCCCAGGGTGTTGGTAAAGGGAAGGCTCAGGTTAACTACTCTGCCAGAGGATAAAGGGCAATCAATCCAGAATGGAATGAAAGAAAGAAGGTTCTAGAAGGATCCTAAGAGAAAAAATTTAAAAAAACTAAACCTTGTGTATCTGAGGGTACCAAGAGGAAATATATACTTCCAGCAACCAATTTTGGGATTAAAAAAAAAAACAACAGTGCTAGGTATACAAAAACCTAAGTGAATAAGGAAGAAAGGTAATTATTAACTCTTGGGAAAGATCCGAAAACTGTACCAAAAACAGAATCATATACCACTAGGTGCTTTAGCTGTGAATAACAATGGCATGGTAATAAGAATGTGAATAACTAATACCGTCTTCACGCCAAATTGTGATTTAACTTCACTGGGAGAATAGAGAAAAGGGACATGTCCAAGTGTGACAGTGTATAAGATTGCATGAGCTATCGATTAATACAATAGGGCTTTCCAGGTGGCGCTAGTGGTAAAGAGCCCACCTGCTAAGGCAGGAGATATAAGGAACTCAAGTTCAATCCCTGGGTTGGGAAGATTCCCTGGAGGAGGGCATGGCAATCCACTCCAGCATTCTTTCCTGGAGAATCCCAGAGACAGAGGAGCCTGGAGGGCTACAGTTCAGAGGGTCGCAGAGTCAGACACGACTGAAGCGACTTAGCACAGCACGGCATCCTCTACCGGCTTAAGGCTCCTAAGAGGCACAGACCATATTCTATTTTATTCCTGTACATACTCCCTTCACCTAGGACAGTGCCTGGCACGTAACAAATGGTCAATGTGTTGAGTGATTAAATACATGGGACTTGATGGACCATAATAACATCAATTACTTTGCAGTGCTGCAAACATCAAGTTATTTTTTGCTAGAACCTTTAAGGTGAGGATACTTATTAGAACTTTAGGCTATGGAAATGTGTACAGAGCATGGATAGGACACTGAGTTCCTGCTTTGGGGGTTTGTAGACCACTTATCTGTGAATAACAATAGAGTTCAGGCCCATGAGTGGGAGAAGTAGATTGAGTCAGTCTGGACCTGTGAGTCTCCAATCCTCTTTGGGGACTAACTCCAAATTCAAATTCTGAGCATCCTGGTTTGAACCTAAGGTTCCCAAAGGGCCCCAAGACACAGAACCTCACTAAACTGTGTGTATGAATGTATGTGTATGTGTGTGTGTGTGTGTGTGTATGTGGCCTATCCTAGTATCTTTTTTTCCCCCAGTAGTTTTTATGCACATATAAAAATGAATTTCTTTGAAAGGACCCCTGGACACACAAGTCATCAAGATGAAGCCCCTTAGCTATAAACCTGCAAGGTAGATTATATTTGTTTCAGGTGGTAATAATTACAGAGAAGCTAATACATTCTGTGTAATCTGTTTAGCATTTAGAAGAAAATCCCCAAGCCCATTCACGGTTAAGCCCAAGAGTAAAAAATTATCTTATTTTACCTTGTGCAGCAATGAATTTGTTCTTTTCTTGGTAGCCCTGGGGGTGAGATTGGAGGGGAACAGAAGAGAAAAAGAAAGTGAAAACAAGTAGACAGGAATGAAATTCTCCAGACTCCCAACCAGTTTACAAAGCCTCCCTTGTGAAAAGGCCCCGCAATTAACAAGAACTTCCATTCTAGAAATTTTCATGGGGTTAGTTTTGAATGTTGTTGTTGTTCAGTTGCTAAATCGTGTCTGACTCTTTGCAATCTCATGGACTCTAGCACGCCAGGCTCCTTTATCCTCCACTATCTCCCAGAGCTTGCTCAAACTCAGGTTCATTGAGTTAGTGATGCTATCTAACCATCTAATCCTCCGCTGTCCTCTTCTCCTATTGCCTTCAATCTTTCCTAGCATCAGGGTCTTCTTTAATGAGTTTGCTCTTCGTATCAGGCAGCCAAAGGATGATCAGAGGTTCATTTTTTTAATGATGGGCCCTTTTGAAAATCATCAATTACTTTGCAGTGCTGCAAACATCAAGTTATTTTTGCTAGAACCTTTAAGGTGAGGATACTTATTAGAACTTTAGGCTATGGAAATGTGTACAGAGCATGGATAGGACACTGAGTTCCTGCTTTGGGGGTTTGTAGACCACTTATCTGTGAATAACAATAGAGTTCAGGCCCATGAGTGGGAGAAGTAGATTGAGTCAGTCTGGACCTGTGAGTCTCCAATCCTCTTTGGGGACTAACTCCAAATTCAAATTCTGAGCATCCTGGTTTGAACCTAAGGTTCCCAAAGGGCCCCAAGACACAGAACCTCACTAAACTGTGTGTATGAATGTATGTGTATGTGTGTGTGTGTGTGTGTGTATGTGGCCTATCCTAGTATCTTTTTTTCCCCCAGTAGTTTTTATGCACATATAAAAATGAATTTCTTTGAAAGGACCCCTGGACACACAAGTCATCAAGATGAAGCCCCTTAGCTATAAACCTGCAAGGTAGATTATATTTGTTTCAGGTGGTAATAATTACAGAGAAGCTAATACATTCTGTGTAATCTGTTTAGCATTTAGAAGAAAATCCCCAAGCCCATTCACGGTTAAGCCCAAGAGTAAAAAATTATCTTATTTTACCTTGTGCAGCAATGAATTTGTTCTTTTCTTGGTAGCCCTGGGGGTGAGATTGGAGGGGAACAGAAGAGAAAAAGAAAGTGAAAACAAGTAGACAGGAATGAAATTCTCCAGACTCCCAACCAGTTTACAAAGCCTCCCTTGTGAAAAGGCCCGCAATTAACAAGAACTTCCATTCTAGAAATTTTCATGGGGTTAGTTTTGAATGTTGTTGTTGTTCAGTTGCTAAATCGTGTCTGACTCTTTGCAATCTCATGGACTCTAGCACGCCAGGCTCCTTTATCCTCCACTATCTCCCAGAGCTTGCTCAAACTCAGGTTCATTGAGTTAGTGATGCTATCTAACCATCTAATCCTCCGCTGTCCTCTTCTCCTATTGCCTTCAATCTTTCCTAGCATCAGGGTCTTCTTTAATGAGTTTGCTCTTCGTATCAGGCAGCCAAAGGATGAGAGCTTCAGCATCAGTTCTTCCCATGAATATTCAGCATTGATTTCCTTTAGGATTGACTGGTTTGATCTCTGTGCAGTCCAAGGAACTCTCAAGAGTCTTTTCCAGCAAAATTTGAAAGTGTCAATTCTTTGGCACTTAGCCTTCTTTATGGCCCAACTCTCACATCTGTACACAACAACTGGAAAAACCATAGCTTTGACTATACACACCTTTGTTTGCAAAATGATGTCTCTGATTTTTAATATGCCACTAGGTTGTCATAATTTTTCTTCCAAGGAGCAAGCGTTTTTAAATTGAATAACAGGAAACAACGCTTACATAGTCTAGGCAGTCTTCTTGAAGTGAATTACTAATAAACACTAGTCTAAGAACATCCAAATGATGCCTAATTGGCTAGATCCTGCTCTGATGCTCTCTCAGCTGCTGACCAAGGAAACAGGGTTCTCCATTACAGAAAGTGGGAGACATGGAAGTCAAGGAGCCTGGGGATGTCACTTAATAGATACAAAGCATATGAGAGGGATCAGGGATATACCTATGACTGTTTTAGGATTATATATAGCTGTAAACAACAAAACTCTGTAAAAGACAGACATATAACAGTAACTTCACTGTACACCTGAAACTAATACAACAGCGTAAAACAACCAAACCCCAATTGAAGAAAAAAGCCTATGAGAAACGACACTAGTAGTAGTTTTCTTTTTCAGTATTTACTGCTTAGTCACACACCTGTCCAGCCTCACTGTTTAAATGCAGTGTTCACTTGAGAAGTCCTAGGTTAATGAAAAAATTGTTGGATTTAAAGATCGTCAATCCTCTGGACAGCACTAAGATGGGCGACAAGGGAAACAGTTTCTGGGATGGGCACGATGTCACCCCAAGGTGATGATGGGAAACACAGGTTTACAAGGCAGTGGTAGGACTGCTCCCCAGCACTGGAGAGAGCTTTGGACCTCAAGATGGACATCTTTAGAGTTGACAATAAGAAGTTTGTTGAATTTTTTATTTAGAAGAGGAACTTAAGTTTCTCCAGGCGTTTTTAATCATTAGAAGACGGAAATGGATAACACCGTAATTCAGGATGCTAAACTTTGGTGACAGCATTAAATGTGTAATTAAAAATCTGAGAAGGGGCTTCCTTGGTGGTCCAGTGGGTGGAGAGTCCACCTTGCAGTGCAAGGGGCACTGGTTTGATCCCTGGCCCGGGAAGATCCTATGTGCCGCGGAGCGGCTGGACCAGTGTGTCCAACTGCGAGTCAGTGCTCTGGAGCCCAAGCACCCACAGCCAGCGCTCTGAAATGAGAGAGGCCACTGCCCTTGGAGGCCCACATGGGCCAAAGAATAAAAGATGGATGAAAAACGAATGATGACTTAAAGGCAATAATAAAAAAAAAAAGGAAGCACTGAACTAGTAGCATAAAGAGAGCCATTTAAAAAATAACAAAAAACTGAGAAGTTCTTACAGTCTGTTGTCATAAAATATCCTTGCTCCAGAAGAAGTAGCTGCCAAATTTCCCACTGGAGTGTGTGGGCATGAACAACTTAAAACCACAGTTGGAGGGCCCAGCCCCAAGTGCTCCCCTTCTTCATCAGGAGTGTGCTATCTACTCCCCCATGAAAACAAGCCTACATAGTGATATGGTGACACTGTTTAACCAGTAAGGCACAGCTAGAATGAGGCCAAACTACTTCCCTGTGTTATGTGGCTTCCTAGTTCCTGAGACATCTTTGCATTCTGAAAGTCAAATGCCAAGTTGGTTCCAGGTGGCACCTATTTCTACCAGTTTAAAGACAAAAACAAAACACTTCTAAAGACTCTCTAGATACCCTTAGACACTTAAAAGTGAGTGAGGAAACTGGTCTCTCCTAAGACTCCAGGAAGGAAGCCCAGCTGCCACCCAGCTTTTGTGCCAGTCATACATTTCCCAGTTGGGAAAGAGCCAATGGTCAGTCAAGGTAACGGTAAGAAAAATGCAAGTTCCTTACGTTGATGAATGAAGCATTGATGTAATCAGAATCTGGAACTCCTTCAACTGGTGTCAGATGGACTCGAGAGTGGTCATCTAGAAAGAAAAATATTTTTCAATTTAATCAAAATTTTTTAAAAATAATCAATTAAATTTTTTTCAGTTAAATTCAATTTTATTTTTCACTAGTCCCAATGCAACCAGGCCAGCTGCAACTACATATAGAAAGACACACAGGTGTAAGTTGTCACTGCAGCACTATTTATAACAGCAAAAATTCAGCCACATCTCAACCATCATTATGGGACTAAGTTAAATAAATTAAGATATGGAATAGTAAGCAGTTGATATAAAGGAAAGTGAATACTTCTGTTTCTTGACAATTGCCAGTATATATTAGTTTTGTTTTTATTTTACTATTCTTTGCATTATAGTCATTTCAGGAATACAGCTTTACAAGTCACCATCTGTAATGACAACAGTGATTATCACGAGTCTAACTGCTATCCATGATCAGGTAACTGACACTCTTCCCTTTCATCCATTTCGGCCGCCTCCAACCCTCTTCCCCTTGGATAACCAATAACTCATCTCTGAATCTATGACTTTGTGTTTGTTTGGTTTTTTTAGATTTCACACGAATGAAATCACATGGTATTTATCTTTCTCTAATTTTCCGAATATACTGGGGAAAAGAAAAGAAAAAAGAACAACGTGTACAGTATACCAGTACATTAAAAATATATACACACATTTATACACAAATTAGAAGACATAAGTATCTGTAAGTACACCCAAAGATACACAAGGAATTTTTGAAAGGATGAATTTCTTTTTTAAAAAAAGCAATTATAAAAACAAAGTTCAAACATGCTGAGACTTCCCTGGTGGTCCAGTGGTTAAGACTCTGTGTTCCCAATGAAGGGGGCCCGGGTTCGATCCCTGGTCAGGAAGCTAAATCCCACATTGCCGCAACTAAGACTCAGCACAGCCAAATAAATCAATAATTTTTTTTTTTTAAGTTTTTCTTTTTTTAAAAGTTCAAACATTTTGCTCTCGCAGCCCACTGGATTATGCATATTCTATTCTGGAGGCCACTAGCCTAGAAAAATGTTCGTTAAGTTACAGACAAACAGATTCACAATGGCTAACTCTGGGAAGAAGTTAAGAAGAGAACTCTAAACTGGAATTTCTTCATAATAAGCAACAGAAACTCCACAACAACCTGTATCTGGTATGAGTGAGTCTGTTCTTTTTAACCTCCTAGAAACTAAGCCTGACACAAAAAAATCTGATCAAGTACCCCAACTGACTTGATCAGCACCAGGGGTTGCCTGGGGAGCCATGAAGGCTCTTTCACCCCGAAGTTTTGACTCTGTTCTTATTAGCAGCCTTCTCGTGATCAATCACTAGATGCTTTCCATCCTCAGAAAATCCAGCTACAGATACAGTTTCAGTTTACATTCCAGAAAACCCTATAAATACTCACAAGGCAAGATGTTTACATATCGATTTTTTTCCTTGTTCTCCTCCTTGGAGGCAGCTTCACAGGTGGCCTGGATAGGGCAAGCAGGGAGCGCCTGAAAGGTTGACAGAAATTACAGCAGTTATTAACAGGGACAAGCACCAAACATGCAAACTGCTGCACCATACTCTGACCTAGCAGCAAGTTCTATCTTTTCTTGGTGGGGGGGATGTGCCCACATGAATAGCTGTAGTCCAACACAGACAGTGCACCTCTTTGCCCTTCCCGTTACCATAAGCGTGCTCTTCACATGGTTACTCTGTAGTTAGGAGCCTATACATTGCTGGATCAAAACAGACTCCCTGCCCACGCTGTATACAGGAGTGGGAATGTAACTGAAGTGACGGGCTGTTTATACCCATGCTGACCACCATGCAAAGCTGAGATGCATCTCAAGAGTAAACCACGCAGGAGGGGTCTGGATGATCAGGAGGGGTAGAGGTCTGACAAGGGGATATGGCAGTTGAGCCTCTAGCATCATGTGGACAAGGACGAGGGATGGGTGAGAGGGCATTCACATGGATGCAGCAGTAAGGAAGCAGAGGACTTGGATGAGCTGACATGGAATATGGAGCAAATGTAAATGAGCTGGCACTGGGAGGGATGTGGAGTAAGTATCCATGGCTTGACAGGAGAGAGTCTGGACAGCATTAACTTGAGCAAAGTGGCCAAAGTTTCCCATAAAACTGGGATAATAATATCTGCTGGTAAGGAGAAAAAAGAAACTCTAATAATTTCATAATAAGCAACAGAAACTCCACAACAACCTGTATCTGGTATGAGTGAGTCTGTTCTTTTTAACCTCCTAGAAACTAAGCCTGACACAAAAAAATCTGATCAAGTACCCCAACTGACTTGATCAGCACCAGGGGTTGCCTGGGGAGCCATGAAGGCTCTTTCACCCCGAAGTTTTGACTCTGTTCTTATTAGCAGCCTTCTCGTGATCAATCACTAGATGCTTTCCATCCTCAGAAAATCCAGCTACAGATACAGTTTCAGTTTACATTCCAGAAAACCCTATAAATACTCACAAGGCAAGATGTTTACATATCGATTTTTTTCCTTGTTCTCCTCCTTGGAGGCAGCTTCACAGGTGGCCTGGATAGGGCAAGCAGGGAGCGCCTGAAAGGTTGACAGAAATTACAGCAGTTATTAACAGGGACAAGCACCAAACATGCAAACTGCTGCACCATACTCTGACCTAGCAGCAAGTTCTATCTTTTCTTGGTGGGGGGGATGTGCCCACATGAATAGCTGTAGTCCAACACAGACAGTGCACCTCTTTGCCCTTCCCGTTACCATAAGCGTGCTCTTCACATGGTTACTCTGTAGTTAGGAGCCTATACATTGCTGGATCAAAACAGACTCCCTGCCCACGCTGTATACAGGAGTGGGAATGTAACTGAAGTGACGGGCTGTTTATACCCATGCTGACCACCATGCAAAGCTGAGATGCATCTCAAGAGTAAACCACGCAGGAGGGGTCTGGATGATCAGGAGGGGTAGAGGTCTGACAAGGGGATATGGCAGTTGAGCCTCTAGCATCATGTGGACAAGGACGAGGGATGGGTGAGAGGGCATTCACATGGATGCAGCAGTAAGGAAGCAGAGGACTTGGATGAGCTGACATGGAATATGGAGCAAATGTAAATGAGCTGGCACTGGGAGGGATGTGGAGTAAGTATCCATGGCTTGACAGGAGAGAGTCTGGACAGCATTAACTTGAGCAAAGTGGCCAAAGTTTCCCATAAAACTGGGATAATAATATCTGCTGCGTAAGGAGTAAATAAGATAATCTCATGTCTGGCAGAGAATAAGCATTCAATACATTAGTTTTATAGGATAGGAAGCTAAACTTCATCACTTGAACTGTTTTCTTCTTATATATCCTATATACTCAAAACTAAGAAAGCAAAAAAAGACAAACAGTTTAAAATTACAACCTAGACAACCTTCCTGATAAGTGATTTGGAAATCTGTTTTACAAACCTTAAAAATATTCATACCCTTTGACCTAGCAACTCTGGATTCTAGCCTAAATAAATAAAAATCTCAATGTTCAAATTACTTACTTCATCACTGTTTAGAAGGACCCCAAACTGAAAACAACCTTAGTATTCAGCAGTAGGGAAACAGTTAAATAAATAATTATTCATGTGTTACTTTTCATTCACTCTTTCAACAAATATATAATGTGTACCTCTTGGGTACCGGTTAGGTACAGAGCAAACAGTGGCAAATCAGTCATATGCAGAGTTATTGCTCTCATGAACAATGCAAACATGTGGGTGAAATATGGATGTTAAATAAAACAAACATAAAATTACATAGCATGATAAATGCAATGAAAGAACAGAGTATTACTAGAGAAAGGATCAAAAAGCCCAAGAAATATCCCAGAGTACAGATTGAGGGTAGGTCTCTATGGGGAATAATGGGTATTGACAATAGTATTCCAGGCACAGAGAACAGCACGTGAAACAGGAGAAGGCTTGGTCTGTGTGAGGAAATAAAAGTGCCAGTGAGGGTGTTATGTAGGAAGTGTGGTTGGTGGGAATGGCAAGAGGAAGTGGGAGGAGATTAGTCTGACAAGGTTAGATTATGTATTTCCACGTAGGTCTTTAATAGGAAGTCTGAATTTTACTTGAAGAGCATGAGGAAGCCATTTAAAGTTTTTAAGCTGCAGTTTACTTTACATGTTAAACAGTCACTCTGGCTGCTGCATGGAAAATGGGTTGGAAGAAGTAAGTATAAAATATAGAAAGAGGACAGTACAAGAAAACAGATGCATTTGAGATATATTACAGAGTTAGAATCACTAGCTGTAGAGGTAGAATGAACAAAAGGTAAGTTGGGGAGAGAAAGAGACAGGGATGAAGGACAGCGCATAGATTTCTAGCTTGGATAGTAATAATAATAATAAAGATTAAATAAAGGAAATGCCAGCCTAAAAAAAACCCATTTTGCAAGACAGAAGCAAGAATTTTATGAAGAAGCAACTATACTTCCTCGGAGCCAGCAATATAGAGGCAGGAGAAATTAAAGTGAAAGCCCACAGGGTAACACGATTCAAAGTCTCATCGTCCATTTACCTTCACTTACTCAAGAGATTTTCCTTTCAGAGTTAAAACCCTAGAGGTTCTACATGTTACTTTACTAAGAAAGGCAATTTCTTTAGACCCAGTGCTGTCAATACATTAATGGGGAAAAACAGAGCTTCCCGGGCTGGAAGGCTGGAATTTCCCAATTCACCCACAGTTCGCATTCTCTTCACTCAGATGGGCTAGAGTTCCCCAGGTTTCCATCTTGATGCAGGGCAGAATGAGGCAAGATCTTAAAAGCCCTCATGACTCATTATAAGGCATTACTTTTCTTGTACATCCCCTGTCTAAAATGATGTAGAACAGATGTAGAGACGAGATTCTTGAAAACAATCCTCCTGGTCAGTAATGACGATGACCACACCTCAAAGTCCTGTCAGCATCCCTACCTCCCCTAGTCAGGATGAAGAAAAATTAGGTCCAGGTTGGTTGAGGCTCCTAAAAGCAAAGTTAGGAAGAAACAGGAGCCACTGTTTGACAAGAGGACATAAAAGGTTTCCTTGGGAGAAGACTGTGCTAGATGCAAAATGTCAGACTAAAGAGCTTAGGTCAAGGATGAAAACAAAGGGAATCCTACTTCTTTTAGCTTCTACTCTGACAAACCAGACCTGGAGAGCTGGACAGAAGCAGCTGAACCAGAAAGCTCTAAGATGCTAAATTCTCCACAAACAGCAGGTGGCATCAAAGATCATTTCATCGTGTGCTTTTAGCCTGTACTGGAGGCAAGGCTGGTTTTTTTTTTTTTTTAATGTCAGTTAAAATATTTTTTTCCCATTTTTCCATTTTGCTTTAAAAAAGTATATCTACCATCTAACTTGACTTAGAAAGAAGTTTGCCTTAGGCCCTTTCTCATCATGTCCTCTCCCTTCTCTTCTCACAAGTAAATTTAATTTTGTACTTTTTATCCCTCTGCTTTATTTGTATCCTAAACATTCTATATCCTTAAAATACATATTTTTATTGTTCAGTCTATTTTGGATAAAAATGGAATGATTATCAAGTGATGACTTACTTCTTTTTGCCCAACATTACGTTCTGAAGATTCACTCAAGTTGTTCCATTTAGCCAAAGTTCATTAATTTGAACTATTGGCAGTCCATACCAACATTAATTTTTCCATTCTGCTACTGATGAATATTTGGGTTGTTTACAGTTAACAATCCTGCTTTGAGCACTAACTGTGTTTCCTCATGCACATGTGCAAGAGTTTCAGGTATGAGTAACCTTACCAGAGGAGGCCAAATCATTTTTCTAAGTAGTTTTACCAATGCTTACTCCCAGCAGCAATGTAAAGTGTTCTAGCTAGTATGTATCCTCATCAACATTTGCTTTAAAATGTATCAAATGTAGGTTTAATTTACATTTCTGATTATTATTATTAACCACTTTTTCACAGTTTACTGGTCAACCAGGTTTCCTCTTCTGTGAAGAACCTAGTTGTCCCATTTTTCTCCTGGATTGTTTCTTACTAATTTGTAGGGAGTTCATTCTTCATCAGTTCTAAGTGTTACAAGTATTTTTTTTTTTATCAAGTTTGTGGCCGGCCCTTTCATTTTCTCAATTTGTTTATAAATGCATTTTAATATAGTCAAGTTGCTCAATCTTTCCCTTTATGAACATTTTAAGTCTTAAGACTACTTTTCTATGTGAGATCATCATGGTGTATTTTCCTGTATTAGTGTCTCTACCTTTTGTCCTTTAATTTTGGTGTTTACACCAACTGGGATTGATTTCTGGTGTGTGACAAGAATCCAATTTCATCTGTCTCTATGAGGTTACTCAGTTGGCCAAGTACTACTTCCTGTAAGGACCATCCGTTTCCCCTGCAAAACTACAACAGCATCTGTCACCAATATGCTTCCCTTTACACACGAATCTGCTTCGGGGTTCTCTATTTTATTCTGCTGGTCAATCCATCTATTTCAGTGCCAATACAAAACTGTCTTACTAGGCTTTACAATAATTCTCTGTATCTGGTAAGGCAGGTCTCCTCACCTTGTTCTTCTTCTTCAGGAATGTCTTGGCTATTCTTGAATCTTTTCTCCTCCATATAAATTTTAGAATCAGCTTGTCAAGT
The DNA here is from genome assembly GCA_022376925.1 of Tragulus kanchil. Classification (NCBI taxonomy): domain Eukaryota; kingdom Metazoa; phylum Chordata; class Mammalia; order Artiodactyla; family Tragulidae; genus Tragulus; species Tragulus kanchil. The sequence goes on along the minus strand of JAIOJX010000031.1, from coordinate 38,343,851 downwards.
TCCACAAAAAACCTGTTGGGATTTTTATTGGAATTGCATTGAATCTATATATCAGTCTGGGGAGAACTGACAACTGTACAATACTGAGCCTTCTAATTCATTTATTGTATCTTTTTCACTAATTAAGGCCTTTTTTCTTCAATGTCTTCAAATATTTTTATCATTTCCCCCAAAGATTTTGTAAATATTTTATTAAATTTATTCCTAGGTACTTCACATATTGGATGCTACTGTAAATGATATCTTTTAAAAATAATTAGACTTCCTGACTATGGCTTTATGTATAGAAATGCATTAATTCGTATGCTATTTTTGAATCTACCAACCTTGTTAAAATAGCATTAATTCTAACAATTTATCTGGTGAGTGTTTGGATTTTCTTTGGAACAATAATCTCCTCTGTGGGAAAAAAACAACCTGATTTGTCTCTTCCTTTCCGATCCTTCACAGCTTTCATTTCTTGTCCTGCCATACTGCGCTAGCATCTCTAGTAGAGCACTGAGTCTCATCCACTTTAAGTCTGAATCCCTTCTGGATATCCTGACTGCAGTCACTGGTGTCTAAACATTCAGCTGTGATGTGGATCCTACCACTTTCCAAGGCAGCTCCCCTCATCTGAACAGTCTGATGAGGACTTAACATTTAGACACACAAATGTTTCGTTTTCCCCTTGTATGGACTACTGTAAAAGCCAAGTGGTCAGTTGGTGCATTCTCTGTTCCTTGGAAATCCTGAACCCCCAATTCCCCATGGACCTCCCAATTCTAAAGCTCCTGTTACCGACAACTCCCATAGGCCTTTAGCTCTGATAACATTTATTTGGAGACAATTCATCAATGTAGAGGCTATTCTGCTCCTATTCACTCAAGTGCCACATAGTTCTGGTACATAAGTGCTTCTTTGGTTGGATTTTCAAGCACTAAGCTGTCTTTACTAAAGGTGCAAGGTCCTGAGTGGGTTGGGAGGAGGTTTGTGTTTCACAGATTTTGACCACCTCACTGCCTGTCCAGTTCTTTTCCTTACTCTTATCCCTTTAATTCTACTTATTTATTTATTTATTAAACCTTAAACATACTCTAGGGACCTCAATTAAGTGGTTTTTCAAACTGTTTCCTAAAAATAAAAAATTCAATACTTCCTTTTGAGACAAATGCTGGTCAGTAAAAAAGTTCCAGCCTATAACTTCAGGACAAAAGTTCCATTACCCATTACTTTCAACCATTTACCCCTTACTTTCACAGATATCAAAGGCCACCCTCCCTGCCTGGTCTGTCAGATCTCCGAAAGCAGCTGTCATCTCCTATGTTTATTGTTTCTTCAGCTGTTCACCCTAATGGTCCAGTTTTTCTCTAAAACAACTTCCCATGTAATGATATTCCTTTTCACAGAGACTTGACCACAAGACTCTTGGCACAGCTCACACTGGGGACACCAACTCTTTATTCTATGTGCTGCAAATCCATGAAAGCATAATGAGTAGTATGCTAAAGCTAATAAACTTGAATAGTTTTATTTACTATATTAAAAAAAACTTAAGTTTTTAAAGTCTGCTTTTAAAAATATTATTTAGAAATATGTTTGCTGTAAAAGAAATTCAAACAGAAAGTCAAATAGTCAGTAGAAAGTAGAAGTTCCTATCATTTCTCTTATCTTCTACCCATCTTTGTGGGCAACCACTGATCATAGTTCACAGTATTCCTTCAGACTTAAAAAAAAGAAAAAAAGGATTAATACACTCACATGCAGACATACATAGATTTTTTTTTAAGGGGATTATACCATATAAAGTCCCTTAAATAGTGGCTTTTCCCTATATTATTCTATATTGACACATTTATTTTAATGACAGTACAGAGTTCAGTAATAGATGAAAGAAATGAATACAGCCACTCGGCTATCTGATAAATACTTTTTATTTTCTTTGCTGTTACAAGTAATGCTACAATGAACATCTTAGTACAAGTATATATTTGGTTTTCTGTGAGAGTCCCATAAGTTAGGTCAGTTAGGATAAGCATTTAGAATCTGATTGATACTGCCAAATCCTCCTCCCCATGCTCCATCAGCTTAAACTCTCCCTACCCGTGTGTAAGTGTCTCTATCCCTATACTCTGTCCACACGTGATAGCAATCTTTAAAAAAATTTAACTCTAACAGGCCTGAAATAATGGTTAGTTTTAATCTGGATTTCCTGATTGTGAGATATAGCTGAGTTTCTTTTCCTATGTTTATAGACTGTCTGTTTTTCTTCTCTGAACTGCCAATTTTCCTCCTGCAGTGTTTACTTTTTTTCTCACAGGTCTGGAGAATCTCCATATATTATGGAAACTTCTGTCTACCCATGGCAAATAGTTTCTCCCAGTTGGCCACTTTTTTAAGGTGTCACTTTTAAGACACACTTAAAAATTTAATACATTTATTATCTTTCCGTCTATTCCATTCTGGTTTCTGAATCTTGTGTTTTGTTTACAGAGATCTTCTTCACTCTACATTACAAACATTATTCTATGAGAGTGAACACAAACTAGTGTGTCTGTCCTGTGTGTTATGTCTCCTCTTTCCTGTCAGGGCTGACCAACGCAAGCACGGTCACACTTGACCTATCCTGGGCCACCCAGGTTTTCTATTCTAGGACTTTGAAACCCAGGAAGAAGCAGAGGCTTCCCTGGAGGGCCCAGACCCACCAGGACAGGAGCTGCTCTGTCCAAGGGTTGGCAGTCTATCTCGTTTTTTGACTCTGCCAGCTTCCCCAGTATCACCCCTACTGACAGTTTTAATGTTTTGCTTAATTGAGATGAATTCTCTTGTTTTTAAGGAAAAGATCTAAACTCACTTAGCAGTTAGTAACAGAGAGGAGGGTTGTAGGTGGAGAGACTGATGAGGGAAATGTGATGTGAATCTGATTACCAAGTTCCGATGAAAAGGACAGGAACTGTTCACGAATTTTCATTGTGGGAAAGAGCAAGCCACTCATACCTCAAGACTTTGAAACAGTTACGTAAGTTACTGACTTGCGATCACTTGATGTGTTCTAGCTGATGGTGAAGGAGTTGGAGGGAGAGGGGAGTCCCAATCAAAAGGAGACGAGAAACGTTGAAACCAAGTAACAGAGCTATTTCTAACAATTTTAGACAAACAAACAAACAAACAAGAAAAAGCCCAGCTCCAACATCAAACATTCATCTACAAGGACAGCACGAAACTCAGGGGACTCCTATAACTATGCTACGTAGTTTGCTGAACCAAAAGTTAAGGTTTCAGAATTTTGCTGGTTACTAAATTTTAATGGCAATAGAATTCACATCTTTCCTTGGTTGGTCATGTAAAAGACAGGGTTTCAAACAAGTGAGATTATTATCTCTTCAATTATCAAGTGAGATAACTGAAATGATGCTGACAGGAAACAGAAGAGCTAGAGAAAGCCAGCTTCTAACAATCTCTAGTATGCTCTTGACTGCATCCTGCTTTCATGATAAAAACTGCCCCACAGCCCAGCTCGCACTGCTTATGGATAATCAGGATGCAAGCTTAACACAATCTGGAGAAAATATACATAAGAAGGCAGAAAGGCAAAGAGCTAATACCCAGAAGAAACTGCACGAATTCACTGAGTTGGATCATCAAAAACCACAGGAATAGTTCCCGACATAGATTTTTAAGATGTTAGATCAAGGAGAGATCTAATTCTAATTTTTGAATAGGGTTGTATTTCTAGTTATGGCATGGTTAACTGAACTTCTGCAGTTGTGCTCAGGAAACTGCCACAGTTCTAGTGGGGGAGTGGCCAGTGGGAACCTGAAGTGAATGCAAAGGAGGAGATCAGTGTTAGATCCAGGCTCAACCTTCCTGCTGGCATCTTCACATGTCCTCGATGGGATCTATAATGCATGCCTTCCTAGCGGTGTACACTGGTGACATAAGCACCGGAACCTTTCAGAAGAAGGAAGTGACATCAAAATGGGATTCCTAATCTCAGTGAGATGAGAAAAGCCTCAGAGGCCACGGTTCACCAGGGCTCGGACTTCTCTGGAGGCAGATGGTTAGCTGTGACACCCCTAATAATGGAAATGGGAGGCTCAGGCCAGTTAAAGGGGCCTGACCAGACTCTCATGCTAGAGAAGGGGCCCTTCTCATCCAATACCTGAGTCAGTTCATAGACCCAGAACCCTTCAATGAAAGGTACGTATAAGAAAGAACCCTGCCACAGCACACCAATACTCTATACTGTGAATCTGCCTCACCTTCTCTTAAGAATCTGTAGCCATGTACCATGGTAACACCACTGGGTACAGGGAAATACACTTTTCTAGGTCTACTGGCTCTGGCCTTCAGCTAACTAATTCCTAGGAACCCAGAATATGAAACAATTTCAGGTTAGTGAGAATGGAGCCTTTGTAGGCAAGGAGATGGATGGAGTTTTGGCTTGAAGTGGCCTCACGTTAGGAACTACCTATTTTTACGATGTACGATTGGAATGGAATTCTGCAGCAAGCAGCAGGAATAACTACACAGGTCCCCTAACCCTATGGACAGGCACCATTTCAGCAGTGAGAGAAAACGCAATAACCTCCCTTTATCCAAAGGCTAGGTCCCAGGTGAGTCACAGAGATACTAAGTGCTGCAGGAGATGCTGGCCGGCCCTCTCCCTCGCCACCCAAGGCTGGCCCAATAAGCCCATCAACATAGTGGCCGTGGGAGCACGGCAATTGGCTCTCATAACACCCATCTGAATTTGCCTACCATGCCTCTTAGGAACAACCACCTCTACCCAGGTATTCACTGGGATCTCAGGCAATTACCTCCAAACAAAGAACTCATTTCATAAAAAATGGCTATGAGGTCTTATACTCATTACCCAGAAGGAGCTTACACCACAATTACAAAGCAGCAGAGTGTCGACTGGAGACCTAGCTATAGTGTTGAGGCTGGGGTGCTATCTTGTGGAACGAGGTGAATGTTCTTAATCAGTAATGAGTATTAAATGGTGGTGTTTTTCTAATAGCCAGAAAAAGGGGTCCAAGTTATTAACTAACTCTTCCCTGGTAAATGGATGTCTGCTTCACCTCTTGCATTCCACCTATCTCTGAATTGTAGCTGGTGATTTTCTCAGATTGTAAATCTGACCACACCACTCTCCACTTCAAGCCCTCCAGTGGTGGAGTAGATGTGAGTGGTGACCCTCCCAACGCCCATTCCTCTTTTCCTGCTTGCTACCAGAGCCCCCATGCTATGGGTCATCCACCTGTCTTCTACCTGACACAGGAATAATCTGGATTGGTCTCAGCCAGTTGCAGTAAGTCTCTTTCTCCCTTGACTAGTTTATGACAGACTATGTGATCAGGCTTTTGGAAAGTTTTCCTCACTAATAAAAGGAGATGCATAGGAAAAAACCGCCACCCTTTTCCCACTGGACCTGTTTACCTCCATTTGTGCCTAAAGCTAGGGCAGCCACTACTTTTTCGGGGGAGCTGTGCTACATGGTTTATGATCTCTTAGGTTCCCCAACCAGGGATTGAACCCAGGCTCTCAGCAGAGAAAGTGCAGTGTTCTAACCACTGGATCACCAGGGAATTCCCTGGGAAGCCATTTTGGCATCATGAGGGAGCCAGCCTAAGAGACAGGGATGACATATGGGTGAGTGGAAAGGTACAAAGGAGACTGAGGGCTTAACAATGCCCAGGTTGATGAATTAACCACCCCTGGAACTGTTCTGTGTCCTCAAATCCACTCTGCTCTCTCTAATCATTACTACTTTACATCAGTCTTACCAGCCCCTCTGGTCTAACTGCCGTAGCCCCTGACTGCATTTCCTGCTTCTATCCTGGTCTCCCCATTTTCTCTTCTATCCTGGCTAGTCCCTAACTACAAGCGTGAGTCATTTTTTTTTTTAAATACAAATCTGGTTGGTCTGTGGCTTTCCACTTTTCTTGTGTCAGTCTACAGGATCTAGAGACCTGCTCAGTCTTCTACATTTTCCTCTCTTAATCCCCATGGCCTCTGCCCTTCAGCCACTCACAGCCCTTATTATTTTTTGACTGTGCCTTTCTGTCCCCCTACCCTCACTGCCAACAGACTGATCCTGATATTCCCAGCGCCTGGAAGGTTCCTCATCTGCCTTTTCCCAATGCCCTTGCCTATGACTGAGTCTCAATTAAAACATCACTTTTTTAAAAGAAATTCTGAATGAGTGGACTGGAACCAGCAACTGGAAGATTCACAAATGAGTCCTGCTTCCTTGAGGGAGTTATGACACACATGAATGTAAACACTACCCAATCTGCTATGGGTCATCCACCTGTCTTCTACAAGGATAATCTGGATTGGTCTCAGCCAGTTGCAGTAAGTCTCTTTCTCCCTTGACTAGTTTATGACAGACTATGTGATCAGGCTTTTGGAAAGTTTTCCTCACTAATAAAAGGAGATGCATAGGAAAAAACCGCCACCCTTTTCCCACTGGACCTGTTTACCTCCATTTGTGCCTAAAGCTAGGGCAGCCACTACTTTTTCGGGGGAGCTGTGCTACATGGTTTATGATCTCTTAGGTTCCCCAACCAGGGATTGAACCCAGGCTCTCAGCAGAGAAAGTGCAGTGTTCTAACCACTGGATCACCAGGGAATTCCCTGGGAAGCCATTTTGGCATCATGAGGGGAGCCAGCCTAAGAGACAGGGATGACATATGGGTGAGTGGAAAGGTACAAAGGAGACTGAGGGCTTAACAATGCCCAGGTTGATGAATTAACCACCCCTGGAACTGTTCTGTGTCCTCAAATCCACTCTGCTCTCTCTAATCATTACTACTTTACATCAGTCTTACCAGCCCCTCTGGTCTAACTGCCGTAGCCCCTGACTGCATTTCCTGCTTCTATCCTGGTCTCCCCATTTTCTCTTCTATCCTGGCTAGTCCCTAACTACAAGCGTGAGTCATTTTTTTTTTTAAATACAAATCTGGTTGGTCTGTGGCTTTCCACTTTTCTTGTGTCAGTCTACAGGATCTAGAGACCTGCTCAGTCTTCTACATTTTCCTCTCTTAATCCCCATGGCCTCTGCCCTTCAGCCACTCACAGCCCTTATTATTTTTTGACTGTGCCTTTCTGTCCCCCTACCCTCACTGCCAACAGACTGATCCTGATATTCCCAGCGCCTGGAAGGTTCCTCATCTGCCTTTTCCCAATGCCCTTGCCTATGACTGAGTCTCAATTAAAACATCACTTTTTTAAAAGAAATTCTGAATGAGTGGACTGGAACCAGCAACTGGAAGATTCACAAATGAGTCCTGCTTCCTTGAGGGAGTTATGACACACATGAATGTAAACACTACCCAATCTGCCATGGTCATTTTCCACAGTGACTCACTCCTGTTGTCTACTCAAGACACCCTGGGCACCCCTGGCTCTAGACTCTTAAAGGCCACCTCTAAATACACAGGTTCCTATGCCTCTGCACCAGTTCTTCGCATTCTATCCTGCTGTCTGCTCCCCCTACAAATCTCTGGCATTTAAAACATCCTAGATTCTTGATAAGTAAGCAAAAGTAACTGATGCAATGATGAATGAATGACGAGATGGGGAGATGAGGGAGATAAAGGCAAATCTTTTCTTCATTTCCTGTCCATGGCCACATAGGAAAGAAGGGAGATGAACCCAGTAAAAATTCCTCACCTCTTAACGCATTAGAAAACAGTCAGAAGGCTTGACCTTAGGTCTGCCTTCCTCCTTACTGACAAACCAGCCTCAGTAAAGAACTCACGTTGAATTCCTCTCTGAAGAGCTTATTGTCATCAGCCATTCTCCGGTTAATCTCCTCTTCCAGCTTGTCCACGGGCAGGGGCGGATACTTCCTGTTGGTGCTTGGGGACCTGGCCAGAAGTGGTACGCTCTGGGGTTCTGCAGTGCATAAGGGGAAGGATGGTCAGATGCCATGGGGACACAGCCCTTCTCTGGGGACTAGATGATGAGTTCTAGCTCATGGACAAGGCATCCAAATAGCAGGGCTGCTCTCAAGTCTTTTTTCCTTTTAGGATGGGGAAACTTCTATTTCTCTGATCTTACTTTTTCTCCGCTATGGAAGTTTCCCATGCCATTTAGGGTGTCTTACCCACATCTTCCGTGCCATGGATAAGCGAAAAGAATTGGAATGGCTCCCAGGCCGAATAAGAACTAAGTACGGAGACAGACCAACCAGTGGCTTTATAGTTTTGCCCTACCTTTCCCACTGGAATCCTGATATTCCCAGCGCCTGGAAGGTTCCTCATCTGCCTTTTCCCAATGCCCTTGCCTATGACTGAGTCTCAATTAAAACATCACTTTTTTAAAAGAAATTCTGAATGAGTGGACTGGAACCAGCAACTGGAAGATTCACAAATGAGTCCTGCTTCCTTGAGGGAGTTATGACACACATGAATGTAAACACTACCCAATCTGCCATGGTCATTTTCCACAGTGACTCACTCCTGTTGTCTACTCAAGACACCCTGGGCACCCCTGGCTCTAGACTCTTAAAGGCCACCTCTAAATACACAGGTTCCTATGCCTCTGCACCAGTTCTTCGCATTCTATCCTGCTGTCTGCTCCCCCTACAAATCTCTGGCATTTAAAACATCCTAGATTCTTGATAAGTAAGCAAAAGTAACTGATGCAATGATGAATGAATGACGAGATGGGGAGATGAGGGAGATAAAGGCAAATCTTTTCTTCATTTCCTGTCCATGGCCACATAGGAAAGAAGGGAGATGAACCCAGTAAAAATTCCTCACCTCTTAACGCATTAGAAAACAGTCAGAAGGCTTGACCTTAGGTCTGCCTTCCTCCTTACTGACAAACCAGCCTCAGTAAAGAACTCACGTTGAATTCCTCTCTGAAGAGCTTATTGTCATCAGCCATTCTCCGGTTAATCTCCTCTTCCAGCTTGTCCACGGGCAGGGGCGGATACTTCCTGTTGGTGCTTGGGGACCTGGCCAGAAGTGGTACGCTCTGGGGTTCTGCAGTGCATAAGGGGAAGGATGGTCAGATGCCATGGGGACACAGCCCTTCTCTGGGGACTAGATGATGAGTTCTAGCTCATGGACAAGGCATCCAAATAGCAGGGCTGCTCTCAAGTCTTTTTTCCTTTTAGGATGGGGAAACTTCTATTTCTCTGATCTTACTTTTTCTCCGCTATGGAAGTTTCCCATGCCATTTAGGGGTGTCTTACCCACATCTTCCGTGCGGCCATTGGATAAGCGAAAAGAATTGGAATGGCTCCCAGCTTGCTTGTATTTCTTAAACCTAATGAGAAAATGTTCATAGTGAAACACTAAGTACGGAGACAGACCAACCAGTGGCTTTATAGTTCCACTTATCAATTCAGCCTTTTAAAATATCCTTTGCCAAAAAGTAGGCTCTGTTTAGAGACAGGTTCTGCACACACTGAGGCAGTGTGCACTGTGGAGACTGAGCATCCCAGAGTTCTTGCTCAGCATGGTAGAATCCAACCCAGGGAACCCCACAGTAGGTTCTCGTTTGAAAGGCTCCTCTGTATAGCTCCAGTTCCAGGATTTGCTGTAGATCACAGCCACACCTGGTGGAGATAGGATGGGAGGGTAGAATACAGTGGGGAGAGATAGAGACGATACAACAAAAAATTCCTGGTACTTCCCTGGTGTAACCAGGGAGAAGCTCAGAGCTCCAGACTGGCTGGCACAGGTTTGGCCACAAGTCTCCTGGAGAAAGCTGGGGACACACGACAAGCTGTAGGGGTGGACAATGTTCCCTTCTCTTGAAGAAGAACAGAAGGATCCCAGAGCAGCTTATGCCAAAAACAAGGGTAGAGTTAAACTCAGTCAAGGCAGTGACTCCAGTAGGAAGAGAACAAACACAGCTCCCCCTTCCCTCCTTTGGGTTTCCCTGTCTGAGGAAGATCCTGGGAGAAAGGAAGAGAAACTCTGTAGCTCACATGGTTCAGTTCAGCATGCTGAGTCAGGTGCCCCTAGAGGAGTCTGGGGACAAAGCCCTAGCTAGAAACAAACCAGATCTCTACCGAGCACATAATTTCTACCTGGGCTCTTTCAGGTTATTTCAAAAGAAGGAAAACCTCTGAGGGCATCTAAATGTCCTGGCTATAAGGGGAAGGATGGTCAGATGCCATGGGGACACAGCCCTTCTCTGGGGACTAGATGATGAGTTCTAGCTCATGGACAAGGCATCCAAATAGCAGGGCTGCTCTCAAGTCTTTTTCCTTTTAGGATGGGAAACTTCTATTTCTCTGATCTTACTTTTCTCCGCTATGGAAGTTTCCCATGCCATTTAGGGTGTCTTACCCACATCTTCCGTTGCCATTGGATAAGCGAAAAGAATTGGAATGGCTCCCAGCTTGCTTGTATTTCTTAAACCTAATGAGAAAATGTTCATAGTGAAACACTAAGTACGGAGACAGACCAACCAGTGGCTTTATAGTTCCACTTATCAATTCAGCCTTTTAAAATATCCTTTGCCAAAAAGTAGGCTCTGTTTAGAGACAGGTTCTGCACACACTGAGGCAGTGTGCACTGTGGAGACTGAGCATCCCAGAGTTCTTGCTCAGCATGGTAGAATCCAACCCAGGGAACCCCACAGTAGGTTCTCGTTTGAAAGGCTCCTCTGTATAGCTCCAGTTCCAGGATTTGCTGTAGATCACAGCCACACCTGGTGGAGATAGGATGGGAGGGTAGAATACAGTGGGGAGAGATAGAGACGATACAACAAAAAATTCCTGGTACTTCCCTGGTGTAACCAGGGAGAAGCTCAGAGCTCCAGACTGGCTGGCACAGGTTTGGCCACAAGTCTCCTGGAGAAAGCTGGGGACACACGACAAGCTGTAGGGGTGGACAATGTTCCCTTCTCTTGAAGAAGAACAGAAGGATCCCAGAGCAGCTTATGCCAAAAACAAGGGTAGAGTTAAACTCAGTCAAGGCAGTGACTCCAGTAGGAAGAGAACAAACACAGCTCCCCCTTCCCTCCTTTGGGTTTCCCTGTCTGAGGAAGATCCTGGGAGAAAGGAAGAGAAACTCTGTAGCTCACATGGTTCAGTTCAGCATGCTGAGTCAGGTGCCCCTAGAGGAGTCTGGGGACAAAGCCCTAGCTAGAAACAAACCAGATCTCTACCGAGCACATAATTTCTACCTGGGCGCTTTCAGGGGTTATTTCAAAAAGGCCAGATCTGAAGGCCCTAAAATGCCTCTCAGTAACAAGAGACTGGCTTCTTCCCTCAGCCTCTAAACCACTGTCCTGGGCTTCAGGATAAACCAGGATTGAGGGACTGGACTTGGGACAGATGGAAGCAAAGGGGAAAGGGGGTATTAAGTCCTAAGGATGACTATATAAAATTTTTAAGCATTTCTAAGCAGAACTTTAATCTTAGGAGCACTACCATGAGTCATTCCCTCTATCCCATTCATTGCCCTTAACCTACTGTCTTCTGGACTGTGTGGGCTTATTGAGATCCTGGAGTACTGGGAGTCCAAGAGAATTCAGAGGCATTAGCATACTCACCTTAACATGTACAAAACGATGATAATAAACACGATCACTAGCAGAGAGGACAGGGCCACCATCACGGCAATAATTGGCGTCTCATCTGAAATCAAGAGAACAAAACATGCTATTACCATCGTATGTAATGGAAGGCTTGAGTCCACTGCTCAGGGGAACACCCAGATGAGGAAAAAGGGCTTCCCCGGATGCTTATGTACTGACAGATGGCTGGGCATGGGGAGGAGAGGGAGAAAAGAGAACAGTGCCAGCCCAGGGCTGCTGGATGCAGGGGAGGGCACAGTGGAGGAAAGGTCCAGGGCGACATGCCCACCCCGTCTCGGACTTCTCAAACACATGTTTATTCTGTTTCCCTACATTAGAATGAAAGTTCTCTGAAGGCAGAGACTGCGCCCTTCATTGCTACAGAGCCTAAAACAAAACCAGTTCTCAGCACATAAGAAATACTCAAGTATTTGAAAGCAGGAACACATCCAATCCTGATGGCAAGCAGGGTGTACAGGGCCCAACAATGTACTTTCTCCCAGGCTCAGTGTGCTCCATCTGGAGAAAGATGGGAGAGAAAGGACACTTTTCCTATCATAAACGCAAATGGTTTCCTGGCAGAGAATACTGTTCCTGATTAAAGTTAAGGAGACATTACTGGATCCTTAAGCACTGTGTGTTCAAAAATGCTGGCTACTCTTTTCTACCTCTTTCCATTGTCACCCTTTACCAAGATGCCAACCGCAGCAACACCTGGCTTGGAGAAGATACAGCAACTCTACCTCCATTCCACAGGACATGGCTTCCTTTCACCCCACAGTGATCCTCATGGGGGCTGACCAGATGTTGCCTCCTTCTCCTGCACGTTCATGCTCCTAGCGTGAACTATACAACCAGTCTGAATCTGTAACTATCTCCACCACTTTCCACTCTTCCTGTCCTCTGCAGCATATCCCCCTGTGTGAAGGGTCAATCCTGTAACATACAGTCTGCATGACACCTACTATGGTCACCTCTAAGATCTGTGTTCTTGACCTCATTCACCCTCCTCCAGTCACCAATAGGCAGCCCCGTCTCTCTTCACAGGTAGCTTCTCACAACAGTTGTTTTCTCTAACCTCTTACCTCTGGGTACCCCACAATCTATTGTGCTCTGATACCTGCCCTCAGTGCACCACTGAAATTGCTCATCCAGGCCACCAACAAATGGCACGGTGCCAAATCCAATGGGGAACACTGCCACTCTCATCTGATTCAACCTCTTACTAGCATTCATTCAAAACATATTGATGGACCCTCACTGTATGCCAGACACTGTTCCATTCACTGGGAATACAGAAGTGATTAAACAGACAGGTGACAGAGAACCGACATTCTGGGGGAAGAGGAGAAAACTGTTCACAGATGATTTCAGACAGGGACAAGATATGTGAAGAAAACATGCCCACCCGTCTCGGACTTCTCAAACACATGTTTATTCTGTTTCCCTACATTAGAATGAAAGTTCTCTGAAGGCAGAGACTGCCCTTCATTGCTACAGAGCCTAAAACAAAACCAGTTCTCAGCACATAAGAAATACTCAAGTATTTGAAAGCAGGAACACATCCAATCCTGATGGCAAGCGGGGTGTACAGGGCCCAACAATGTACTTTCTCCCAGGCTCAGTGTGCTCCATCTGGAGAAAGATGGGAGAGAAAGGACACTTTTCCTATCATAAACGCAAATGGTTTCCTGGCAGAGAATACTGTTCCTGATTAAAGTTAAGGAGACATTACTGGATCCTTAAGCACTGTGTGTTCAAAAATGCTGGCTACTCTTTTCTACCTCTTTCCATTGTCACCCTTTACCAAGATGCCAACCGCAGCAACACCTGGCTTGGAGAAGATACAGCAACTCTACCTCCATTCCACAGGACATGGCTTCCTTTCACCCCACAGTGATCCTCATGGGGGCTGACCAGATGTTGCCTCCTTCTCCTGCACGTTCATGCTCCTAGCGTGAACTATACAACCAGTCTGAATCTGTAACTATCTCCACCACTTTCCACTCTTCCTGTCCTCTGCAGCATATCCCCCTGTGTGAAGGGTCAATCCTGTAACATACAGTCTGCATGACACCTACTATGGTCACCTCTAAGATCTGTGTTCTTGACCTCATTCACCCTCCTCCAGTCACCAATAGGCAGCCCCGCGTCTCTCTTCACAGGTAGCTTCTCACAACAGTTGTTTTCTCTAACCTCTTACCTCTGGGTACCCCACAATCTATTGTGCTCTGATACCTGCCCTCAGTGCACCACTGAAATTGCTCATCCAGGCCACCAACAAATGGCACGGTGCCAAATCCAATGGGGAACACTGCCACTCTCATCTGATTCAACCTCTTACTAGCATTCATTCAAAACATATTGATGGACCCTCACTGTATGCCAGACACTGTTCCATTCACTGGGAATACAGAAGTGATTAAACAGACAGGTGACAGAGAACCGACATTCTGGGGGAAGAGGGAGAAAACTGTTCACAGATGATTTCAGACAGGGACAAGATATGTGAAGAAAAGAAGTGTAAGGAGATAAGAGTGTGATGGGATTAGGGGGGCAGTGGTTGGCTATATTATTCTGGGAAGGTCTGACATGGTTACACTTAGCAGAGGTGTAATAATGTGAAGAAGTGAAACTTGCTGGGTTGTGTCTGACTCTTTGTGACCCATGGGCGAGTCATGGAATTCCCCAGGCAAGAATACTGGAGTGGGTAGCTATTTCCTTCTCCAGAGGATCTTCCCAACTCAGGGATCAAACCCAGATCTCCCCCACTGCAGGTGAATTCTCTTACCATCTGAACCACCTGGGAGGCCCAAGAATACTGGAGTGGGTAGCCTATCCCTTCTCCAGGGGTCTTCCTAACCCAGGAATCAAACCAGGGTCTCTTGCATTGCAGGTGCATTCTTTACCAGCTGACATACAAGGGAAGTCCATAATGTAAAGAAGTGTACCACAGCAAGATCCGTGCAAAGAGCTTCCTGGGCACAGGGAATAGCAAGCATGAGAGTCCTTCATAATTTGGTGGGTTTGAGAAATTGTACAGAGACCAGTATTGGTATAAGATGTAGCTGGGGGCAAGAACAAGATTTAGGACTTTGCAGGCCATGGTAATGAGTGTGGATTTAATTCTGAATGTGATGAGAAAGAGTATGTGATTGGAGGGATTTAAACAGGGAGGAGAGAGAAATGGATTTCCAGTCTTTTAAAAGATCAGCTTGTCAAACTGACTCTAAGCTATAGTCATGAGGTGGGAGGTAATCCAGGAGAATGTGATGTCATGCAAGCCAAGAAGAGCTTTTCAAGAAGGCAGGAGTAATCAGTGCAATCAAATACCATAGATTAAGTAGGATGAAAACAGAATGAGACTCAATTTGAGAAGAAGGGCAGTTATTGGTAACCTTTTCAAGAGTGGTTGCAGTAAAGCAGTTGTTGATAATGCCCAAATGGAATGAAATAAAGCTAGCAAGAAGAGACAGTGAGATATAGATTCCTTATCTGACTTGAGGACTTTTATCATAAAGAGATGCAGAGAAAAGCAGCAGCTGCAGGGAGAAGTAGGATGGAAAGTTTGTTTGAGTTTAAAGAGATGGGAGATATTAGACTATGCTTCTTTGCTGATGGAAGTTTTCATACCCTGTATGTGCATCTTATATTAAAATGGGCATTCAAACTGGCTGACTACTCCCTCTTTGAAGAATTTCCCTCTCTTGGTTTCCATAACATAGCGCTCTTCTCTGTCCCTTGGCTGCTTCATACATCCTCTCGTCAGGTGTTTCTCTTCTCACGCAGCCCTCCAAATGCCTCACTTCCTCAGGGCTCTGTCCCTGGCATTCTTCTCAGCACCCACACAGTTGATCAGATCAGGCTGGAAGCTCAAGCTACACACTGGCCAATTCCCACATCTGTGCTGCTTGGTCAGACTTCAAGCTTTCTGAAACTCCATCACCTCTACTTAAAATTTCACAGGCAATGCAAACTTCTCACATCTAAAAAAATTTCCCTCACCAGTATTCAGTCGATAGTACTGCCATCCATTCACCCTACTGCTCATCTAAGAAATGTAAAAATTCCCTTCATTTCTTCCCCATACTTATCATCTATATCCAAACCCAGCTGCAAGTAGTATTTTATTTATTTTAAAAAATAGTTCCTCATTTTATTTATCGGGCCACCGTGTCTTAGTTGTGGTGTGTGGGCTTAGTTGCTCTGTGGCATATGGGATCTTAGTTCCTTGACCAGGGATCGAACCTATGTCCCTTACATTGCAAGGCATATTCTTAACCACTGGACCACCAGGGAAGTCCCTGTAAGTACTGTTTTAGCATTAAAACCAATACCTCAAATCTGTCTGCCTTTTCCCCATTCTGTTGGCAGCACTCTAGTCTAAATTTCTGTTCCCTCTCATCTGAATTAGAGTAAGCTGGTGTCCTTTGCCAGTCCATTTTCCATAAAGGAGGGTGAGTGATCCTGAAGAAAGCAAACCAGAGCATATTGCCCTCTTATGTGAAACCTCTCCAGGTTACCCAGGTCTTTAGAATAAAATCGAAGCTCCTTAGCCTGGCCAGTAACGACCTCCCTGATCTAGCCCCTGCTTTCTCTGCCTCCTCCCACTCTGTCCCTGTTCACTAAACTTCAGCCACTGGCGTCCTTCTGTGCTGGGTTCCCTCTTTCCTTGGGCCTTTGAGCATGTTATGCCTTCGGTTATATTTCTCCTCCCTCTATTCTTTGACTGGCTAACTCCTGGTCATCCAGTTCACATTTCAAGTATGACTCTGGGTCCCAAAGAGGTCTTTTCTGACTTAACATTAAATTAGGTAAATCTCAGTTTCCTTATCTCTAAAATCATTTATTCTGAAGATTAAATGAGGTTATCCTTGTAAATTTCCTGGCACAGTAACTTAATACAATTATGTACACAGTGTTAGCTATTATTTTTTTTTTTATTAGTTTCACAGAACACTATTATTTTCCTTGATCATACCCCTCACACTCTGTATTTATCTGAGTAAAGTTGATTATGAGTAGCCTTTATACCCTAAATTCCAAAAGGGCAAGTATTATATACCTGCTTTGCTTCTTATGATATACCTAACACCTAGCACAGAATTTCACACACAGTGGGCACTAGACAAACACTAGATGGGCTACACTGAGTGAATGACAAGGGCTGTATATCAAAAGAAGGTAATTAGAAGAATCTGGCTCAAGATAGTGGGTGCAATCCATAATTGAATGTTTTCTCTTACCAAAGGACACTGAAATGACAGAAGAAATACAGTGGCATCAGTAGACCAGAAACATCAAGGGATTTGTGGAAGACAAAGCAGATGGAATTAAACTGCTAAAGAGATCAATCAGAGCTGAAGAACCGCTAGCTGAAAAGTAAGGGTTAATTCTACCAGTCTGAGCCGGGAAACACCTCAGACTCAGAGTCAACCAGGTCTAGGTATGAAAGCAGGTCCTGAGGAAGCAGGGTATTTAACCAAAGGCTTGCCAATGCCCACAAGCTGTGGTATCTCATCTTGGTTCAGTTGGAAAAACAGTGTTCTATACAGAGTGGGAATGTGCTGATGGCTCCTTTATTAAATATGGTGTAGCACGGGCTGTAGCCTGTCCATGGGATTTTCCAGACAAGAATTCTGGAATGGGTTGCCATTTCCTTCTACAGGAGACCTTCCCGACCCAGGGATTGAACCTGGGTCTCCTGCATTGTGGGTGGACTCTTTCCCAACTGAGCCACTAAGGAAGCACCAAAATGACCTTCAGATGTTGCCAAATGTTTTGGGGGGGGAATCACCCTGAACCAAAAACCACTAGTCTTTACTCACTTCACTGGATTAATATTAAGGTAATTTGGAGATCTATCATTTCAACTGTAGTTATTTCATTATGTATAACTAAAACACAAAGATTCTTAACATATTCATAATAGCATTACCTTATTTAAAAAGCAATCTTAATTCCTTGGCATAATCTAATATTAAGTTACTGTTTAAACATCGTTGGTTGTCTCATAATGCTTTTTGCTTTGGTTAAAATGGGCATTCAGGGAGGAAGTACATGACTGTCATGTACATTTCTGGATGGGCCCTAAACATAGAGATAAAATAAGTTGATTTTTGAGTAGCCTTTATACCCTAAATTCCAAAAGGGCAAGTATTATATACCTGCTTTGCTTCTTATGATATACCTAACACCTAGCACAGAATTTCACACACAGTGGGCACTAGACAAACACTAGATGGGCTACACTGAGTGAATGACAAGGGCTGTATATCAAAAGAAGGTAATTAGAAGAATCTGGCTCAAGATAGTGGGTGCAATCCATAATTGAATGTTTTCTCTTACCAAAGGACACTGAAATGACAGAAGAAATACAGTGGCATCAGTAGACCAGAAACATCAAGGGATTTGTGGAAGACAAAGCAGATGGAATTAAACTGCTAAAGAGATCAATCAGAGCTGAAGAACCGCTAGCTGAAAAGTAAGGGTTAATTCTACCAGTCTGAGCCGGGAAACACCTCAGACTCAGAGTCAACCAGGTCTAGGTATGAAAGCAGGTCCTGAGGAAGCAGGGTATTTAACCAAAGGCTTGCCAATGCCCACAAGCTGTGGTATCTCATCTTGGTTCAGTTGGAAAAACAGTGTTCTATACAGAGTGGGAATGTGCTGATGGCTCCTTTATTAAATATGGTGTAGCACGGGCTGTAGCCTGTCCATGGGATTTTCCAGACAAGAATTCTGGAATGGGTTGCCATTTCCTTCTACAGGAGACCTTCCGACCCAGGGATTGAACCTGGGTCTCCTGCATTGTGGGTGGACTCTTTCCCAACTGAGCCACTAAGGAAGCACCAAAATGACCTTCAGATGTTGCCAAATGTTTTGGGGGGGGAATCACCCTGAACCAAAAACCACTAGTCTTTACTCACTTCACTGGATTAATATTAAGGTAATTTGGAGATCTATCATTTCAACTGTAGTTATTTCATTATGTATAACTAAAACACAAAGATTCTTAACATATTCATAATAGCATTACCTTATTTAAAAAGCAATCTTAATTCCTTGGCATAATCTAATATTAAGTTACTGTTTAAACATCGTTGGTTGTCTCATAATGCTTTTTTTTGCTTTGGTTAAAATGGGCATTCAGGGAGGAAGTACATGACTGTCATGTACACTAGGCCCACATAGGGTTTCCTGGATGGGCCCTAAACATAGAGATAAAATAAGTGTGGCACTTGAGCTAATTCTAGGTCACAAGACATGAAGGAAGACGAAAGAAAGGCAGCTCTGACTAGAGGGTAACTGTGTCCAGCTTCCTAAACCATAACTAAGCCCCTAGTTTAGGGTATGTCCCTGTTGATCCTCTTGAAGGGACACCTACTAGAGCACATTCCAATCCACTCAGTGCTCCAGAGCAAAGCTCAACCAGAACCCTACACATACACCAAGGATGGCAGAGATAATACCAAAAATAGGGTAAGTCTTCAAAAATGGCCTTCAATTTGCACAAGAGGACCCTGAGTCAATTTAAAAAAGGAGCAATCTCACACTTCTCAGGATGGCTACTATAAAAGGTCTTAGAAAATACCAAGTGTTGACCAGCGTGTGGACAAACTGAAATCCTTGTGCACTTCTGGTAGAAATGTAAAAGTGGTGCAGCTGCTGCAGAAAACAGAATGGCAGTTCCACAAAAAATCAAAAATAGAATTATCATATGATCCAGAAATTCCAATTCTGGGTATACACCCAAAAGAATACCCATGTTCATAATGGGATTAGTCACAATAGCTAAAATGTAGAAGCAACCAGATGTCTTTTGACAGATGAATGGATATGTAAAATGTAGCACACACATACAATGAACTATGCATAGCCTTAAAAAGTAAGGAAACACATGTTACAATATAGGGATGAATCTTGAAGACATGAAGCTAAGTGAATAAGCCAATCACAAAAAGACAAAGACTGTATGATTCCATTTCTATGAGGTACTCAGAGCAGTGAAATTCACAGAAACAGAAAGTTCAAAGTGTACAGGATTTTTATCTGACTTACACACTTCATTAAATAATTATCACAATAAATTTAGTGAACATCCATGATTTGATACAGACATAAGGTTAAATAAATAGAAAAAAAATTCTTCTTGTGATGAGAACACACAAAATCTACTCTTAACTCCTGTATTTAACATACAGCAGGGTTACTTACAAGCAATAGATAGAACCGGACATGGAGCAATGGACTGGTTCAAAACTGGGACATGAGTTCGTCAGGCTGTATATTGTTACCCTGCTTATTTAACTTATATGCAGAGTATATCATATGAAATGATGGCCTGGACAAAGCACAAGGTGAAATCAAGATTGCCAGGAGAAATATCGATAACCTCAGATATGCAGATGACACCACCCTAATTGCAGAAAGCAAAGAGGGCCTACAGAGCCTCTTGATGAAGGTGAAAAAGGAGAGTGAAAAAGCTGGCTTAAAACTCAACATTCAAAAAACTAAAATCATGGCATGTGGTCCCATCACTTAATGGCAAATAGATGAGGAAAAAAATGGAAACAGGGGCAGATTTTCTTTTCTTGATGTTACTACCATGAAATTAAAAGAATCAGAGACCTGCCTTCAATTTGCACAAGAGGACCCTGAGTCAATTTAAAAAGGAGCAATCTCACACTTCTCAGGATGGCTACTATAAAGGTCTTAGAAAATACCAAGTGTTGACCAGCGTGTGGACAAACTGAAATCCTTGTGCACTTCTGGTAGAAATGTAAAAGTGGTGCAGCTGCTGCAGAAAACAGAATGGCAGTTCCACAAAAAATCAAAAATAGAATTATCATATGATCCAGAAATTCCAATTCTGGGTATACACCCAAAAGAATACCCATGTTCATAATGGGATTAGTCACAATAGCTAAAATGTAGAAGCAACCAGATGTCTTTTGACAGATGAATGGATATGTAAAATGTAGCACACACATACAATGAACTATGCATAGCCTTAAAAAGTAAGGAAACACATGTTACAATATAGGGATGAATCTTGAAGACATGAAGCTAAGTGAATAAGCCAATCACAAAAAGACAAAGACTGTATGATTCCATTTCTATGAGGTACTCAGAGCAGTGAAATTCACAGAAACAGAAAGTTCAAAGTGTACAGGATTTTTATCTGACTTACACACTTCATTAAATAATTATCACAATAAATTTAGTGAACATCCATGATTTGATACAGACATAAGGTTAAATAAATAGAAAAAAAATTCTTCTTGTGATGAGAACACACAAAATCTACTCTTAACTCCTGTATTTAACATACAGCAGGGTTACTTACAAGCAATAGATAGAACCGGACATGGAGCAATGGACTGGTTCAAAACTGGGACATGAGTTCGTCAGGCTGTATATTGTTACCCTGCTTATTTAACTTATATGCAGAGTATATCATATGAAATGATGGCCTGGACAAAGCACAAGGTGAAATCAAGATTGCCAGGAGAAATATCGATAACCTCAGATATGCAGATGACACCACCCTAATTGCAGAAAGCAAAGAGGGCCTACAGAGCCTCTTGATGAAGGTGAAAAAGGAGAGTGAAAAAGCTGGCTTAAAACTCAACATTCAAAAAACTAAAATCATGGCATGTGGTCCCATCACTTAATGGCAAATAGATGAGGAAAAAAATGGAAACAGGGGCAGATTTTCTTTTCTTGTGCTCCAAAATCTCTGTGGATGGTTACTGTAGCCATGAAATTAAAAGACACTTGCTTGGCTTCCCCTGGTGGTCCAGTGGGTAAGGACGCCGCCTTGCAGTGCAAGGGGTGCCAGTTCGATCCCTGGCCTGGGAAGATCCCACGTGCTGCGGAGCGGCTGGACCGATGTGTCCAATTACCGAGCTGGAGCTCTGGGGCGCATGCGCCCAGAGCTGGCGCTCTGTGACAACAGAGGCCACCGCGATGGGAGGCCCACAGGAGCCAAAGAACAAGGATGGATGAAAATAGATAAATGAAAGACCAACAGAAATGGCCCCCCGTCCCCCTCCCTCCCTACCTCACCCCTAAAAGATAAATAAATAAAATAAATATTAAAAAAAAAAAAAAAAGACACTTGCTTCTTGTAAGAAAAGTTATGAAAAACTTAGGTAGTGTATTAAAAAGCAGAGACATCAATTTGCCAACAAAGGTCCATATAGTCAAAGCTATGTATTTTCCAATAGTCAGGTATGAATGTGAGAGTTGGATCATAATGAAGGCTGAATGCTGAAGAACTGATGCTTTCAAATTGCGGTGCTGGATAAGATCCCTGAGAGTCCCTTGGACATCAAGAAGATCCAATCAGTCAATCCTTAAGGAAATCAACCCTGAATATTCATTGGAGGGAGTGCTGCTGAAGGTGTAATACTTTGACCACATGATGTGAAGAGCTGACTCACTGGAAAAGACCCTGATTCTAGGAAAGACTGAGGGCAAGAGGAGAAGGAGGCGACAGAGGATGAGATGGTTGGATGGCTTACATTGAATCATTGACTCAATGGACATAGTCTGAGCAAACCCTGAGACAGTGAAGGACAGTGAAGCCTGGTGTGCTACAGTCCATGGAGTTGCAAAGAGTCAGACACAACTGAGCAACGAACAACAAATTTTTATTTAAAAACTGAAGGAACTTTTTGTCCCACTAAATAGCATCTTCAACTTTGAAAGAAAGGAAGCAAAGCTGCTTGCCTTCTCCTTTCCTCTCTATTCTTTTATGCTTTGTCAATTAAAACACCAGCTACTGCTGTTGAAAAACATATCGAAGACCAAAAATTTATAACCCTTAATCATCTGCGTAAGACATCATTTGTTTAGCAAACCCATTATAATGCAAATATTTCAAAAACAATAGCCTCAGTTCTCAAAAAGCACTTGGCTTTAAAATTAGAACGATATCAAAATTTATAGCAATACTTCTAAAGGTATGCTATGCTCTGGTAAAATAATACAGGGATGAGACTATGTATGCATTTTCATTTTCCTGTTTGGTCAAAAGCAATTATATAAAAGTATTTTCTATTTATTTATTTTTTAATGTATTTTGTAAACTTAAAAACATTTATTATTATAGTCTGTCACAATTAGCAATAATCTAGAAAATTAAGATAATTTATTTCTTTTTAATCTTAGTATTAAAGTCTGTATTAGTCAGGTAGGTAAAACAGGGATAAAATCTAGGGCAAGAAAAAGGTTGAAGAGAAAAAAATACACACCAAGTCCTACATTTGATAGTGAGAATCCAGTAAGTGAAAGCAAACAGCAAGGGCACTGTATTAGTCAAATCTAGTTCCTGTGTTTAAGAAAAGCGAGAGCTGGAAAAATCAAGGGAAATCTGTACACAATATGGGTTAACACTTCAGTGTTCCTCACCAAACACAGCGACAGACAGACAAAACATAAAGGGTTGGAGTATCTATTTTTCTAACTTACTTTGAAAAAATTTATAGTTGCTATACAGAGCAACTACTTTTTTGATTCAAATGTTCCCTACTTAATGGAACTTCATAAGCATTCAAGTGTTCTATTACTTATGCAGGAAAAACTGTGCATGGTTAAATAATGGAATCAGAAAAAAAGTCTGATTTGATAAATAGGAAATCAGAATGAGAAAAATTGCTTCACAGATTAACATCTTCCAAACAAATGCAATGATCATTCCTTAGTCCGTTGAATAATCTACCTTACGTTGGTAGCCTTGTATGCATGCTCAGTTGTGTCTGAGTATTTGTGACCCCATAGACTGAAGCCCACCAGGCTTTCCTGTCCATGGAACTTTCCAGGCAAGAACACTGGAGTGGGTCTCCATTTTTTACTCCATGACGACAGCCTTACTGCTGTCATAATCAAAATGTGTACTTCCACACGAGTACCCAAGAAGTCTACTCTCTGGTGACCAGGGATTCCAGTCCTCCTTTGACCACTGACACAACACCTCCAGCCATAAGGACTTTACACCAGAGGGCTGAAAATCCACAAAATCCATATAAATTGAGGCCACCATTTTATAGACTAGGGAAAAAACAACATCTACATTTAAAAACAATGAATACTTGTTTTTGTTACTCTTCTTCATGAGGTTAATATGGAAACAACTTGAAAAATAAACATGTTAACAGCCAGAGATGCACAAGGTTACCACAGACTGAGTAGAGGAAACACAACAAATATTGTACAGTGTAAAAAGGACAAGAGACATAAGGTGAACGGCTCACCTCTTCTGTCCTTCGAGTCAGAATTACCTGTGTAATAAGTAAAAAAAATAGAAACGTTCACTCAGATGAAAGAAAAACATTATTATTCAACCTAATGTAAGTCGAAATAAGCTTCAGGAGCACGGGTACTTTTCCCTTTGTGTATGTTGGAGTCAAAATGAGGCACCCTCCAATAACTGGGAAACCAGACTGCTCAGATTCATTAAACTCAATGGTTTGTCTTTCACCCTGAGTACAGAAACAATGCAGCATCAATATTCATAAAATGTACAAGAATGCAGAGAGAAATATAAACACAATTGTACTTGTGGTCCATGTGTCTTTTTAGACCATTAAAATGCATCAGGGCAAAATTAAATTAAAAATACAGAAGACCTAAAGGATAATAGATAATGGCATCTAAATGGCAAAGACCAAGCTCTATACACTAACAGAGAAAAGCTTTTCCAAGGCTTATGGAATATCTGCAAGCCCTTATAAATTCCTCATTGAGCAGAAACAGTACAAACATTCTTTTTTATTTATTTACTTATTTATCTTTTAGGGGGTGAGGTGGGGAGGGAGGGGGATGGACGGGCCACTTCTATTGGTGTTTCATTTCTCTATTTTCATCTGTCTTTGTTCTTTGGCTCTTGTGGGCCTCCCATCGCGGTGGCCTCTGTTGTCATAGAGCGCCGGCTCTGGGCGCATGCGCGCCAGAGCTCCAGCTCGGTAATTGGACGCATCAGTCCAGCCGCTCCACGGCACGTGGGATCTTCCCAGGCCAGGGATTGAACTGGCGTCCCTTGCACTGCAAGGCGGTGTCCTTACCCACAGGACCACCAGGGGAAGCCCAGTACAAACATACTTATCATGATGCTTATAATAAAGCTATAAATTAACAAAGTAGGAAAATACTTGAAAATTAAAATCAAAACCAAACTGCAAGGGAAGTTCAAGAGGGAGGGGACATATGTATACTTATGGCTGATTCACACTGTTATAGGCATAAACCAACACAACAAATCAAATGCAAAGTGCTGGAAAAAAAATAACAAATTTCACTTGTGGTAGAATCGACCAACTCTCTCCCAATTTCAGTCTCTTCCTCTTCTTGCCCTTAGTAAACAATATCCCCTTTTTAATTAGAGACTACATTTCTAATACTCTAGGTATAATCATATGAAGAACTCCAGTCAACAGGATGTCAACAGAAGGCAGAAGAGTAACTTCTGGGTCATACCCTCTAGAACAGAAACTGTACTATTTCCTCTGTTCCCCCTTTTCCAAGGGCTGGAACCAGAATCCGGTGATAAACCTGACACGCTAACAAGAAAAAATGGGTAAAGGATAGCAATAGGAGTTTTCTCAAAAAAAAAAAGAAGAAAAGAAACAAAGAAATATAAACGCTCCTTCTGAATATAGAAAGATGCTCAAACTCACTCAGCAAATGGAAATTCAAGCAAAATGGAGATACTAATTTTCACCTGTCAGTCTGACACAGATCCAGGTGTTTGATAATTTACTGCACTGAAGAAAATGTAGGAAAGCAGGCACTCTGACACACAGCTTATAGGAATATGCTTCCTGGGGTCTCACAATATCCAATTTCAATTTACAAAGGCACACTAAAGAATTTACTTATTTATCTTTTAGGGGTGAGGTGGGAGGGAGGGATGGACGGGCCACTTCTATTGGTGTTTCATTTCTCTATTTTCATCTGTCTTTGTTCTTTGGCTCTTGTGGGCCTCCCATCGCGGTGGCCTCTGTTGTCATAGAGCGCCGGCTCTGGGCGCATGCGCGCCAGAGCTCCAGCTCGGTAATTGGACGCATCAGTCCAGCCGCTCCACGGCACGTGGGATCTTCCCAGGCCAGGGATTGAACTGGCGTCCCTTGCACTGCAAGGCGGTGTCCTTACCCACAGGACCACCAGGGGAAGCCCAGTACAAACATACTTATCATGATGCTTATAATAAAGCTATAAATTAACAAAGTAGGAAAATACTTGAAAATTAAAATCAAAACCAAACTGCAAGGGAAGTTCAAGAGGGAGGGGACATATGTATACTTATGGCTGATTCACACTGTTATAGGCATAAACCAACACAACAAATCAAATGCAAAGTGCTGGAAAAAAAATAACAAATTTCACTTGTGGTAGAATCGACCAACTCTCTCCCAATTTCAGTCTCTTCCTCTTCTTGCCCTTAGTAAACAATATCCCCTTTTTAATTAGAGACTACATTTCTAATACTCTAGGTATAATCATATGAAGAACTCCAGTCAACAGGATGTCAACAGAAGGCAGAAGAGTAACTTCTGGGTCATACCCTCTAGAACAGAAACTGTACTATTTCCTCTGTTCCCCCTTTTCCAAGGGCTGGAACCAGAATCCGGTGATAAACCTGACACGCTAACAAGAAAAAATGGGTAAAGGATAGCAATAGGAGTTTTCTCAAAAAAAAAAAGAAGAAAAGAAACAAAGAAATATAAACGCTCCTTCTGAATATAGAAAGATGCTCAAACTCACTCAGCAAATGGAAATTCAAGCAAAATGGAGATACTAATTTTCACCTGTCAGTCTGACACAGATCCAGGTGTTTGATAATTTACTGCACTGAAGAAAATGTAGGAAAGCAGGCACTCTGACACACAGCTTATAGGAATATGCTTCCTAAAAGAGGGAGTTCTCACAATATCCAATTTCAATTTACAAAGGCACACTAAAAAGAATTTACTTTTATTAAGAGTAAAATCAACCTGAACATTGGTTAAGATGGTAGACTGGATAAATAAAATAAAGGCATACAATGAGGAAGCTTCTTACTATAACACAGAAGTATGACAGGCTAATTAAAAAAAAAAGTAATGTGCAGAAATATATACAGTGCATTTATTATCTGTGTTATAAATTGAAGGAAAAAAGGTAGGTGTAATTATGTATGTATGTATATATGTATGTATGCTTGTTTTAAAAAAGAAATTCAGGGTTCCCTGGTGGTCCAGTGGGTAAGGACACCGTCTTGCAGTGCAAGGGGCGCCAGTTCAATCCCTGGCCTGGGAAGATCCCACATGCCGTGTAGCAGCTGGACTGATGTGTCCAACTACCTAGTCAGCGTTCTGCAACAAGAGAGGCCACTGCAATGGGAGGCCCACACAGGCCAAAGAACAAAGATGGAAATAAATGAAAGACCAATAGAAGTGGCCAAAAAAACCCCACCACAAAAACTCAAAGCAAAGGTCAACAAGAAAGAAAAATTAAGATTAAATAATTAAATTCAGGCTATGTCCAATATACAAATAATAGAAGGAGACAGAGAAAATGGAATAGGGAAGAACATTTTTGAACAAATACAAGAAAATTTTCCAGAACTGAAGGATGAAAGGTCCAAATGTCCTATCCCAAAATAATGAATGAAAGAAAAAGACCCACATCAAGACACATTTCTATGAAATTTCATGGCACCAATGGTATAGAGAAGATCTTAAAAAACACACAAACAGGGCTTCCCTGGTGGTCCAGTGGGTAGAGAGTTTGCCTTGCAGTGCAGGGGGCACTGGTTCAATCCCTGGCCGGGAAGATCTCACGTGCCATGGACCAGCTTAGCGGATGTGTCCAGTTAAGAGCCATTGCTCCTGTGGGAACAGGGGATCCTGTAGGGGCACTGTGAGATGGCCTGGAGGGGTGGGATGGGGGGTACTGGGAGTTGGGTAGAGGAGGGAGGGGCCAGGGATATACAATAAAGAATTGACACACAGCTTATAGGAATATGCTTCCTAAAAGAGGGAGTTCTCACAATATCCAATTTCAATTTACAAAGGCACACTAAAAAGAATTTACTTTTATTAAGAGTAAAATCAACCTGAACATTGGTTAAGATGGTAGACTGGATAAATAAAATAAAGGCATACAATGAGGAAGCTTCTTACTATAACACAGAAGTATGACAGGCTAATTAAAAAAAGTAATGTGCAGAAATATATACAGTGCATTTATTATCTGTGTTATAAATTGAAGGAAAAAAGGTAGGTGTAATTATGTATGTATGTATATATGTATGTATGCTTGTTTTAAAAAAGAAATTCAGGGTTCCCTGGTGGTCCAGTGGGTAAGGACACCGTCTTGCAGTGCAAGGGGCGCCAGTTCAATCCCTGGCCTGGGAAGATCCCACATGCCGTGTAGCAGCTGGACTGATGTGTCCAACTACCTAGTCAGCGTTCTGCAACAAGAGAGGCCACTGCAATGGGAGGCCCACACAGGCCAAAGAACAAAGATGGAAATAAATGAAAGACCAATAGAAGTGGCCAAAAAAACCCCACCACAAAAACTCAAAGCAAAGGTCAACAAGAAAGAAAAATTAAGATTAAATAATTAAATTCAGGCTATGTCCAATATACAAATAATAGAAGGAGACAGAGAAAATGGAATAGGGAAGAACATTTTTGAACAAATACAAGAAAATTTTCCAGAACTGAAGGATGAAAGGTCCAAATGTCCTATCCCAAAATAATGAATGAAAGAAAAAGACCCACATCAAGACACATTTCTATGAAATTTCATGGCACCAATGGTATAGAGAAGATCTTAAAAAACACACAAACAGGGCTTCCCTGGTGGTCCAGTGGGTAGAGAGTTTGCCTTGCAGTGCAGGGGGCACTGGTTCAATCCCTGGCCCGGGAAGATCTCACGTGCCATGGACCAGCTTAGCGGATGTGTCCAGTTAAGAGCCATTGCTCCTGTGGGAACAGGGGATCCTGTAGGGGCACTGTGAGATGGCCTGGAGGGGTGGGATGGGGGGGTACTGGGAGGGGGGTAGAGGAGGGAGGGGGCCAGGGATATACATATGACTAATCTGGGATTATACATATCTGTAAACAACAAAACTCCGTAAAAGTAAGAACTAAAATAAAAATAATTGAAAAAAAACAAAAAAGAGCCAGCGTTCTAGAGTGCATGCACCCAGAGCCAGTGCTTTGCAACAGGAGGGGCCACTGCAATGGGAGGTCCACACAAACCAAAGAATAAAGATGGATGAAAACAAATGATGACTTAGAGGCAAAAAAATAAGTAATAATAAATAAATAAATAATGTCTTTATAAGAAGAAAAAACACACAAACAACTGGGAATCAGAATAGCAGAACTCTCCAAGCCTGCAAATTAGAAGTGAGGACAATGCTTTAAAAATTCTAGGGAAGAAAATAATTCCTCAAATTTTATACACACCTCTAAAGATATTTTTAGACATGTAGAAAAGAAATAACATTATCTAATAGGTCTGACTTTATGGAAAGGTGTATTATGAAGCTATGGAAAGTGCAGGAAGAGCTGGGTAGCCTCTTATGACCAACAGAAAATAGAAAATGAAACAAATAAAAGGCAATTTCACATTATATCCACCTTAGTTCAGCAGGGAACAGTTTATAAAAGTTACAACGTAACAATTATGGGAGCATTGGTAAAATTGTGGTAAATGAGGATGTACCATAAATAACCTGATGTACCATAAAGTTATCCTTTTACTGATCCTCAATAAGAGTCACCAGTGAAACGTAGTGAAACCTTCCTCTTCCTGAATAAGAGTCACAGTGAAATCAGTGAAACCTTCCTCTGAGACATGAAATGTGTTAACTGTACAATGGCATAATTTGGATTTACAGCAGATTACAGAAAACTCGGTTCTCTAACAGCAGTATGGAAAGACCACAGAAGTGAAAACAGGTGTAATGTGCTATTTGACAGCCTCCAGATCTAAGGCAAATTATTGAACCTCTAAGGTCTTACATCCAACATCTACTAAAAAGAGGTGTTTACTCCTGGTCACCTCACAGAATTATTAAGGAAAGACAGTACAGAACAGAAGTTAAAAAACATAGGCCATGGGACTTCCCTGGTGGTCCAGTGGTTAAGAATCTGCCTTCCAGTGCAGGGGATGTGTGTTCCATCCCAGATCGGGGAACTAAGATCCCACATGTTATGGGGCAATTAAGCCCAAGCGCCACAACTATGGAGCCCGTGTGCTCTAGAGCCTGCGCACCACAATTAGAGAAAGCCTGTGCACTGCAAGAAGACTGAGCATGGCCAAAAAAACCAAAAAAACACACAAAAACATAGGCTGTGAAGTCAGGGAGCCTCTCCTTCCCTTTTACTAATTCAGCTTGCGCAAGTTTTGGTTTCCTCTCTGAGTAATGGCCATAATTTACATAAAGAAATACACTTTTACACTGTTACTCAGTATATCTTTGTGGCTCAGATGGTAAAGAATCTGTCTGCAATGTGGGAGACCCAAGTTCTATCCCTAGGTTGGGAAGATCCCCTGGAGAAGAGTATAAGAACCCACTTCAGTTCTCTTGCCTGGAGAATCCCATGGACAGAGGAGCTGGCGGGCTACAAGTCCACAGGGTGGCAAAAAGTCAGACACAACTGAAGCAACTTACTCTACTTTTTATAACTGAAACAGGAGTTTTACAAAATAAAATACGTAACATGAGAAGAATAAACATGGAAGAGGACCATCCACACACACAGATCTGTGGTGGCCCACTAAACTGATTTCAAGAATCAGTCGTGACCTGTACTTTGAAAAACATAGTAAAACTCCTTCACCTACAAAATACAAAATAGAACCTATTTAGTAAAATCCATAGGATACTTAATAGGAATTACTTATAAAACTGTTAGTACAAGGCCTAACACTTAAGATCAGTGCTTACCATATGCAGGCCCCACTTATAAATGCTTTACCCGTATTAACCTGTTTAATCTTAACAGATCCTTCACAAATTACGTACTATCAATATCATTCATTTTTAAAACATTTATTTTTTTATCTTTAAAAATTATTTTATTTTATTTTCATCCATCTTTATTCTTTGGCATATGTGGGCCTCCCATTGCAGTGGCCTCTCTCGGTGCAGAACATCAGCTCTGGGAGCATATGCTCCAGAGCGCTGGCTCGTAATTGGACACACGGTCCAGCTGCTCCACGGTACATGGGATCTTCCCTGGCCAGGGGTTGAATTGGTGCCCCTTGCACTGCAAGGCAGACTCTTACCCACTGGACCACCAGGGAAGCTCGTCATTCATTTTTATATACTGATGCCAAAACTGAGGTTAAATCAACTTAGCTACTGTCACACAGTTAGGGTACAGCAGAGTTAGGATTCAAACTCAAGTGGAAAATAAGGGACTAAGACTGGCAGGTTCAGGGTCTGAGCTGTAAAGTCTAGCTAAAAGATGCCATCAGCAAATTAGATTCTATTCAGTAAATATACCTGCCAGGAGTCACATGTGATTCCGCCGAGGGGCACTCACCAACTAACAAGTACAAAATATGAGCCAAGGAGATAAGACCAAAGAAGAGCAACTGACTTTTGCTAGAAAAGGAACGCCAATTATACAGCTGTCAAGGAATAATTACTTCCTTTACTACTCACGGAAGCCCTTAGAGGGACCTCCTCAACCCTCAGAAATCTGCCCTATTCTACCTGGTCTCACAGTCACGTCTCTGATTCTATCAGCAAAGCTTCCACTTCAGCCAGTGATTGATTCAAGGAGAGAAGTGCGCTGGGCTGAGGCCCTGAACAAAGTGGCACTGTAACTTAACTGTTGCCCTGACCTCCTCTTAATAACTCTACTCCTGGCCACAGACCTTCCACTCATATCTAATTGTTACAGATACCCAGACCCGTTCTCCTTCGCACGGCCTCCAGGGATTCCTTCCTTTTCAAGGCCAACCTTATTACTTAGTTTCACTATCCTTTCATCTTCAGTCTCTAGCATCATCAATCAGCTCTCCTCTTAAGAGTTTCAACCTTCTTCTCTACCTTTAAACATGAAGTGCCCCAATCTAACCAGGATTCCATGCAAAGCAGGATATCCTCAGAATCTGTCTTATTTCCCCTTTATTTATTTATTTGGCCACACCATGCAGTATGCTGGATCTTAGTTCCCCAAATAGGGACCGAATTTGTGCCTCCTGCATTGGAGGAACAGAGTCTTAATCGCTGGTGACCAGAGAAGTCCCCTGTCTTCTTTCCTCTCTTAGCTCTTATGTTAACCAGATATTCTTGAGAACACCCTATATTTGAGTTTCACTACTTTTCTTGGGCAATTTTACTTATTTCAAGAAATGTTGTGGCTAGAGAACACCAACCATCATCGTAAAAGGGAGAACAAATGCAAAGGGCACAAGGAAGCACAAACGGAAGCCATCTCTAGTACCTGAAGGAGGAAAGGTTTCTGGAGTGGTGGCTGCGGTGCTGGCGTTCCCCTCCCAGGGTTCTGTTCTGGTGTCTGTGAACGGGTTATCTGGAAGCCAGGTTCCATTTGGAGAAATTGTAGTGACTACAGAATTGGTGCTTACTGTTCTTGTGGTTCCATTGTCAGAGTCGGAAGAATTGACAGTGGTTACATAGGTGGGTCCCAGAGTTCGATTTGGGCTGAATGTTGGTACCAAGGAAGGAGAAGGTGCTGAAGGAGCAGGAGGTGAAGCTGTGGTCTCTTCTTTAAGTGATTTTCTGTTGTAAACAAAACCTCCTCAACCCTCAGAAATCTGCCCTATTCTACCTGGTCTCACAGTCACGTCTCTGATTCTATCAGCAAAGCTTCCACTTCAGCCAGTGATTGATTCAAGGAGAGAAGTGCGCTGGGCTGAGGCCCTGAACAAAGTGGCACTGTAACTTAACTGTTGCCCTGACCTCCTCTTAATAACTCTACTCCTGGCCACAGACCTTCCACTCATATCTAATTGTTACAGATACCCAGACCCGTTCTCCTTCGCACGGCCTCCAGGGATTCCTTCCTTTTCAAGGCCAACCTTATTACTTAGTTTCACTATCCTTTCATCTTCAGTCTCTAGCATCATCAATCAGCTCTCCTCTTAAGAGTTTCAACCTTCTTCTCTACCTTTAAACATGAAGTGCCCCCAATCTAACCAGGATTCCATGCAAAGCAGGATATCCTCAGAATCTGTCTTATTTCCCCTTTATTTATTTATTTGGCCACACCATGCAGTATGCTGGATCTTAGTTCCCCAAATAGGGACCGAATTTGTGCCTCCTGCATTGGAGGAACAGAGTCTTAATCGCTGGTGACCAGAGAAGTCCCCTGTCTTCTTTCCTCTCTTAGCTCTTATGTTAACCAGATATTCTTGAGAACACCCTATATTTGAGTTTCACTACTTTTCTTGGGCAATTTTACTTATTTCAAGAAATGTTGTGGCTAGAGAACACCAACCATCATCGTAAAAGGGAGAACAAATGCAAAGGGCACAAGGAAGCACAAACGGAAGCCATCTCTAGTACCTGAAGGAGGAAAGGTTTCTGGAGTGGTGGCTGCGGTGCTGGCGTTCCCCTCCCAGGGTTCTGTTCTGGTGTCTGTGAACGGGTTATCTGGAAGCCAGGTTCCATTTGGAGAAATTGTAGTGACTACAGAATTGGTGCTTACTGTTCTTGTGGTTCCATTGTCAGAGTCGGAAGAATTGACAGTGGTTACATAGGTGGGTCCCAGAGTTCGATTTGGGCTGAATGTTGGTACCAAGGAAGGAGAAGGTGCTGAAGGAGCAGGAGGTGAAGCTGTGGTCTCTTCTTTAAGTGATTCTGTTGTAGACGTCTTCACAGATCTTGTAAAGGCTACTAAAGGTAAACCTACAGATACCAAAACAAAACAAGAAAATATCACACAAAGAATCTGAGAGCTCAAAAGTTATGAGGCACAAAGCAGGAAGCCCTTACTACATCTCAAATACTTGGAGACCAATGACCAGATACACACATACACACCCACACACACTCTTATTTTAATATCTTTTTAAAAAATGCAAGTATAGTTGATTCACAATGTTGTGCTAATCTCTGTTGTACAGCAAAGTGACTCAGTTATACAAACACATACATGTGCATTCATTTTTAAATATTCTTTTCCATTATGGTTTGTCCCAGGAGACTGGATACAGTTCCCTGTGCTATACAGTAGGATTCTGCTGTTTATCCATTCTAAATGTAGCAAGTACGGCTACCAATCCCAAACTTGCAGGCAATCCCTCCCCCGCCTCCTTGGCAACCACAAGTCTGTTCTCTATGTCTGTGAGTCTTTCTGTTTCATAGATAGGTTCATTTACACCGTATTTTAGATTCCATACATAAGTGATATAGTATGGTATTTGTCTTTCCCTTTCCAACTTACTTCACTTTGTGTAATAATTTCTGTGGTGCTACAAATGGCATTATTTCATTCTTTTTTATGGCTGAGTAGTATTCCATTGTATATATGTATCATATCTTCATTCATCTGTCAATGGACATTTAGGTTGTTCTCATGTTTTGGCTACCGTGAATAGTGCTACTATAAACATAAGAGTGCATATATCCTTTTGAAGTAGAGTTTTCTCCAGGAATATTTCAAGGAGCATACATCCTTCTTTTAATGCTGAATCCTTCCTCCCACTTCCAAAAGATTACTGTCTAATGGAGGGAAAACTGGACTCCACTTAGCTCTTTAGAGTCAATATACAGGAGTTGTAAATAGCAACCACCTTCTTTTCTTAACTTTTCAGGAATGAACACAATCTTTTCATTTAAAGTAGTATGTGGTATATAGAACAATGCTGAGCATACCATACAATATGACCAAGAGACTTCCAAAGACAACTTATTTTGTCATCACTTTTAAGTAAAACTTAACTAATATTAATTTTTTCTTCCTTCAGTACCACCAGTGTCTTCAAATTTGGGACACTAAACATAAATATAAATATAAAATTCTATTCCAAGTACCAATCTTATCAAATGGCAGTTTACCTGTGGTAGTGTTGCTGGCACCAACAAGTATCAGACCACTGCCAAGCAGAATAAGAAGGAACCAGGAATCCATGCTGACCTGGAAAACAGAAAGGCATTTTAGATATAGTCCCGAAATACTGTAAACTATGCCCAAACAACTCACCCAAGTAGTATTTTGGGCAAACTCTTCCTAGGTATTAAAGCTCACACACACGGGCTTCCCTGGTGGTCCAGTGGGTAAAGAGTCCACCTTACAGTGCAAGGGGCACCAATTCGATCCCTGGCCCAGAAAGATCCCACATGCCGCAGAGCGGCTAACCAGTGTGTCCAATTACGAGCCAGTGCTCTAGAGTGCATGCGTCCAGAGTTGGTGCTGTGCAACGAGAGAAGACACAGCAATGGGAGGGCCACACAGGCCAAAGGATAAAGATGGATGAAAATAAATAAATAACCAATTAAAGAGGCCAAAGATTAAAAAAAAAAAAAGAAAAAACTGCATACACAGGACCAAAGATCTTTTAGGAGGATGATACGTACCACTCCCAAGGAATCCAACTACTTAACTGAAAGTTTATACAAGTATAAGTAAGAACAGTAATTCTCAACCTTGGCTATACTTTAGAATCACTCAAAGACCTTAACAACAACAACAAAACTCTGTGCCAGACTGCATTTCTGGGAGTGAGAGGTAGGTAGCACTCCTTTAAAAAAGTTTCCCAGGTTAACTGCAGCTTTAGTGTCTTCAGAATGAGATGCGTGGGAAAGGCAGCTTGACCACATGAATGTATTGACCTTCAAAGCAGACATTATACAGCTGTCCTCAAACTTTATTTCCCTTCAACCCTATCACTGGAGGCTGTGCCGAATAAGCTGAGGAAACCACCTTCTTTTCTTAACTTTTCAGGAATGAACACAATCTTTTCATTTAAAGTAGTATGTGGTATATAGAACAATGCTGAGCATACCATACAATATGACCAAGAGACTTCCAAAGACAACTTATTTTGTCATCACTTTTAAGTAAAACTTAACTAATATTAATTTTTTCTTCCTTCAGTACCACCAGTGTCTTCAAATTTGGGACACTAAACATAAATATAAATATAAAATTCTATTCCAAGTACCAATCTTATCAAATGGCAGTTTACCTGTGGTAGTGTTGCTGGCACCAACAAGTATCAGACCACTGCCAAGCAGAATAAGAAGGAACCAGGAATCCATGCTGACCTGGAAAACAGAAAGGCATTTTAGATATAGTCCCGAAATACTGTAAACTATGCCCAAACAACTCACCCAAGTAGTATTTTGGGCAAACTCTTCCTAGGTATTAAAGCTCACACACACGGGCTTCCCTGGTGGTCCAGTGGGTAAAGAGTCCACCTTACAGTGCAAGGGGCACCAATTCGATCCCTGGCCCAGAAAGATCCCACATGCCGCAGAGCGGCTAACCAGTGTGTCCAATTACGAGCCAGTGCTCTAGAGTGCATGCGTCCAGAGTTGGTGCTGTGCAACGAGAGAAGACACAGCAATGGGAGGGCCACACAGGCCAAAGGATAAAGATGGATGAAAATAAATAAATAACCAATTAAAGAGGCCAAAGATTAAAAAAAAAAAAGAAAAAACTGCATACACAGGACCAAAGATCTTTTAGGAGGATGATACGTACCACTCCCAAGGAATCCAACTACTTAACTGAAAGTTTATACAAGTATAAGTAAGAACAGTAATTCTCAACCTTGGCTATACTTTAGAATCACTCAAAGACCTTAACAACAACAACAAAACTCTGTGCCAGACTGCATTTCTGGGAGTGAGAGGTAGGTAGCACTCCTTTAAAAAAGTTTCCCAGGTTAACTGCAGCTTTAGTGTCTTCAGAATGAGATGCGTGGGAAAGGCAGCTTGACCACATGAATGTATTGACCTTCAAAGCAGACATTATACAGCTGTCCTCAAACTTTATTTCCCTTCAACCCTATCAGAGGGCTGTGGCAAATTCCCACTGGTAATGGTGACTTATTCATCCATTCATATGTCTGTGCCCGACACTAAGCTAGGTACTAGGGAAACAACTAGGGAGCAATACACTCAAAGGTCCCATTTTCATGGGACTCAACTCTGATAGGAATATGACTCTCCAAGGGGAACATGATAATCTCCGAAGGAGGGTGGAGAGATGCATGTGGTTTATACACACCCCAGAAGATTGCCTCATCACAAAGGAAAAAAATGGAATATCTGGCAATAGAAAAAAATTATGAAAGACATCAATCATAAACAATGTTCATGGATAGGAAGATTAAATATTGTCAAGATGTCAGTTCTTCCCAACTTGGTCTACAGATTCAAAGCGATCTCAATCAAAATCTACCAAGCTATTCTGTAGCTATCAACAACTAGTTCTAAAGTTTATATAGAGATGCAAAAGATGGAGAATAGCCAGTTCAATACTGCAGAGCAGGACAAAGTCGGAGGATCACTATCAATATAAAAGCAAAAAGTAATAGAAGAAAAAGAGTAATTAAAAGCAATTAAGGCAGTGTGGTATAGACGAATAGACCTATGGAACACAAGAAAGAACTCAGATAAAGATTCACACAAATACAGTCAATTGATCTTTGACAAAGGAGAAAAGGCAATACAGTGGAGCAAAGATAGTCTTTTGAGCAACTGGTACCAGAATAACTAGGCACACACACAAAACAAAACAAAAAAAACTAGACACAGACCTTATACACTTCACAAAAGTTAACTTAAAATGAATCACAGACATAGGGGCTTCCCTGGTGGTCCAGTGGGTAAGGACACTGCCTTGCAGTACAAGGGGCACTGTTGGTTCGATCACCGGCCTGGGAGAATCCCACATGCCAGAGTGGCTGGACCAATGTGTCCAACTACCGAGCTGGAGGAGCTCTGGAGCACGTGAGCCAAGAGCCAGTGCTCTGCAACAAGAAAGGCCACTGCGATGGGAGGCCCACACAAGCCAAAGAACAAAGATGGATGAAAACAGATGAATGAAAGACCAACAGAAGTGGCCAAAAAAAAAAATAAAATAAAATAATCAAAGACATAGATGCAAATGCAAAAGACTCCTGGAAGAGAACACAGGAGAAAATTTAGATGATCTTGGGTATGGCAGTGACTTATTTAAGATATAACACCAGAGACAGAATCATCAAGAAATAATCAATCAACTGTACTTCATCAAAATTAAAAAATTCTGCTCTGCAAAAGACAAAGTCAAAAGAATGAGACAAGCCACAGACTATGAGAAAATATCTGCAAAAGACACATTAGCCAAAGGACTGCTATCGAAAATAAAGAACTCTAAAACCTCAACAATAAAAAAAAAATCAATTAGATTAAAAAATGGTCAAAACATGCCTCTTCTCAAAAGAGGAGAAAACTACTAAGCTTCATAGGCTACTGAGTGTTTAGAAAGTTAATTTAATTTGAATTTAATGATTTAATTGAGAAGTATTACTGAATGCATACCTACTGTGTTCACAATAGTATAATAGTGGTTATCGAGTCTTTACATTCTAAAATTAGCAGTAATTCTACTTTTAAACTTTAGACACATAAAAATTTAATTTAAATAAACAGAAAAAATACTTGGATATTTTTTATTAGAACAACAACAATAACAACAAAATGCTCAAAAGCCTGAATAGACACCTCACCAAGGCCGATATACAAATGGCAAATAAGCATATGAAAAGATGTTCAACAGCATATGTCATTAGGGAATTGCCAGGTGAAGCAACAAAACACTATACACCTACCAGAACGGCCCCAACACTGTGCTTCTTCAGAGCAACAGAAACTTCTGCGAAGGAACAGAAACTCTCCTTCACTGTGGGAATGCAAAATGGTTAGCCACTTTGGAAGGTGGCTTAGTGGTTTCTTACAAAACTAAACTTACTCTTACTCTATGACCCAGCCAATTGTGTTCCTTGATATTTACCTAAGAGAGTTGAAAACTTATGTCCATACAGAAATGTGCTTTATTCATAACTGCCAAAACTTGGAAGCAGCCACAACGTTCCTCAGTAATGAATGGATAAACAAGCTGTAGTATGTCTATACCAAAGAATACTGTTTAGCACTAATAAGAAATGAGCTATAGAACCATGCAGAGATGTGGAGAAAAATGCGTATTACTAAGTAAAAGAAACCGGTATGAAAATGTTACAATCTGTATGATTCTGACATATGATATCCTTGAAAAGGCAAAGTTTTGGAGACAGGAGTTGCTGGGCTACAGAGGAAAGGAGAATGAACAGGTGAAGCACAGAGGATTTTAAGGGCAGAGAACTATTCTGTATGGTTAAACAATGGTGGTACATATCATTACACATTTGTCCAAACACACAGAGTACATAACACCAGCAGTGAGCCCTGATGTAAACTATGGACTTTGGGTGATGATGATGTCAATGTAGGTTCATCATCTATAATAAAAGCACCACTGTGGTGCAGGATGCCAACAGCGGGCAGGTTATGTGTAGGAACAGGGCGTGTTTGGGAACTTTTTATACTATCTGCTCAACTTTGTTGCGAACATAAAACTGCTCTAAAGAAATCTGTTTTTAGACTTATGGACATTGGGGAGAGGAAAGAGTGGGTGAGAGATATGGAAAGAGTAACATGGAGTCCTATACTATCATATGTAAGAGACAGAACTATTGTCAGTGCACTGCGGGTTAAGGGATCTTACATGGGGGTTATGCGATGGCCTGGGGGGGCGGGGGAATGGGATATACATACAACTAATCTGGGATTACACATATCTGTAAATAATAAAACTCTGTAAAAGCAAAAAAGCAAAATAATAAAAAAAAGAAATTTGCTTTTTAAAAAAGGTAATGGGGCTTCCCTGGTAGTCCAGTGGGTAAAGAGTCTGCCTTGCAGTGCAAGGGGTACCAGTTCGATCCCTGGCCCAGGAAGATCCCACGTGCTGCAGAGCAGCTGGACTGGCGTGTCCAATTACAAACCACAGCTCTGGACTTCAAGCACCCAGAGCCAGTGCTCTGCAATGAGAGGCCACTGCAATGGGAGGCCCACACAGGCCAAAGAATTAAGATGAATGAAAATAAATAAACGAAGGACCAATACAAGAGGCCAAAATTTATAAAAAAAAAAAAAAAAAGGTAATGAACTGGGAAAACTGTCAAAACAAGAACTCATATTAATATGCAAAACATTAAGACTCCAATTCTGAAAAAATGTGAAGAACCTAAATATAACTTATAGAAGAGAATTTAAAAAACCCACAGCTTAGAAAATACACAAAAAAGTGTTGATTATCCCCACCAGTCAAAGGAAATAATGAGAGAACATTTTTAATTGCCAAATCAGGAAAGACCAATGGCATGAAAATCCAATGCTTCTAAGAGTCATATGAAAAGAAATGAAACACTGATGGGAATACCAATTAGCTTATAATAACAAACTCCTTTCCAGAAAGAT
Source organism: Tragulus kanchil (assembly GCA_022376925.1). Taxonomy (NCBI): domain Eukaryota; kingdom Metazoa; phylum Chordata; class Mammalia; order Artiodactyla; family Tragulidae; genus Tragulus; species Tragulus kanchil. Next base: position 38,303,833 of record JAIOJX010000031.1, on the reverse strand, counting down.
TGTACAAGAATCTTAAAGGTTCCCACACTGCTTTCTGATCCATTTCCAAGGTTCTATTCTTGAGTATGTGTAAATAATCTGAAACTCAAGATCAAAATGATAAAGAAGTATTCATTAAATGGAAAAACAGAAATAACCCAAATATCCAACAACAAGGAAAAGCTGGTAGTAAGTACTATGCTGCCAGTCAAGGCAATAATTGTTGTCATTCAGGATGCTATGGGCTTCCCTGATGGCTCAGGTGGTAAACACTCTGCTTGCAATGCAGGAGACCCAGCTTTGACCCCTGGGTCAGGAAGATCCCCAAGAGAAGGGAATGGACAGCCACTCCAGTATTTTTGCCTGGAGAATTCCAAGAATTTAGGAAAATGGAACAAGCCTGTGATTTTTAATTTTTTTTTTAAGTCAGATCAGGACTTCCCTGGTAGTTCAGGGGCTAAGACACTACAGTCTTGATGCAGGAGGCCTAGGTTCAATCCCTGGTCAGGGAACTAGATCCCACATGCTGCAACTGAGAGTTCACATGCTGTGAAAAGACCTGATCCAGCCAAATAAGTAGAAGTAAAAATAAATATTAAAAAAAGTCAGAATATACTATTTGACTGAATATACCATTTGATCTTAACTAAATTTATATGTGCATATGTATGAAAGTAAGACTGAAAGGAAAAATCTATAAACATTTTAGCATTTCATTTCTAAGACTTTTTCAAACTAAAAGCATGCTTTTTTTTATAAATAAACATAATCAATAAAAGTAAGTTAAAAGAAATAGATTTTACTACTAAGTACGAATATAAGAAGCAAAAGTAAAAGAAGGAAACTGCGGAGGAAGTGAAGTGAAAGAAGGCAAGGAAAAGCACACCCAGAGGCTGGCCCGTTGGAGAGGATCTGTATGCATAAACCAAGCAGTGAGGCGCATGTCAGGATTTTAAAAGTTATGCCGCGTGGCAGAGCGGTTCTTTCGGGTTCTCTCACCCTCCCACTCTCCACCTGGGCACCCCTTCTCAGTAAAGTCTCTTGCTTGTCAACACTTCTGTCCCTTTGGACAATTCATTTCTGAGTGTTAGACAAAAGCCCACTTTCGGGCTCTGGAAGGGTCCTTCCTACCACTTGTGCACTTCCTCTCCACTGGGACCAGTCGGGACCGTGGCTGCACTCAAAGTTCTGTCAGCACCAGAACAATGCTCACACTGAATCCTACCTTCCCACTCTCCAACCATACTCCCCTATTCTGACAGTTCTCACTGACTCCTAAAGTCTGGGACCTCATCCAGGCTTTCAGTCCCTTGATCCTCTAAGCTTCAATTCCAGTATCTCTGTCCTGTCTTTATTTCCTTCTTTACTCAGCCAAGAAAACTTGGTGTCAGTTCAATTACTGCCTTGCTAATATACTAAATTCTTTTGCAGTTTCCATTGAGAAGGAATGGACAGCCACTCCAGTATTTTTGCCTGGAGAATTCCAAGAATTTAGGAAAATGGAACAAGCCTGTGATTTTTAATTTTTTTTTTAAGTCAGATCAGGACTTCCCTGGTAGTTCAGGGGCTAAGACACTACAGTCTTGATGCAGGAGGCCTAGGTTCAATCCCTGGTCAGGGAACTAGATCCCACATGCTGCAACTGAGAGTTCACATGCTGTGAAAAGACCTGATCCAGCCAAATAAGTAGAAGTAAAAATAAATATTAAAAAAAGTCAGAATATACTATTTGACTGAATATACCATTTGATCTTAACTAAATTTATATGTGCATATGTATGAAAGTAAGACTGAAAGGAAAAATCTATAAACATTTTAGCATTTCATTTCTAAGACTTTTTCAAACTAAAAGCATGCTTTTTTTTATAAATAAACATAATCAATAAAAGTAAGTTAAAAGAAATAGATTTTACTACTAAGTACGAATATAAGAAGCAAAAGTAAAAGAAGGAAACTGCGGAGGAAGTGAAGTGAAAGAAGGCAAGGAAAAGCACACCCAGAGGCTGGCCCGTTGGAGAGGATCTGTATGCATAAACCAAGCAGTGAGGCGCATGTCAGGATTTTAAAAGTTATGCCGCGTGGCAGAGCGGTTCTTTCGGGTTCTCTCACCCTCCCACTCTCCACCTGGGCACCCCTTCTCAGTAAAGTCTCTTGCTTGTCAACACTTCTGTCCCTTTGGACAATTCATTTCTGAGTGTTAGACAAAAGCCCACTTTCGGGCTCTGGAAGGGTCCTTCCTACCACTTGTGCACTTCCTCTCCACTGGGACCAGTCGGGACCGTGGCTGCACTCAAAGTTCTGTCAGCACCAGAACAATGCTCACACTGAATCCTACCTTCCCACTCTCCAACCATACTCCCCTATTCTGACAGTTCTCACTGACTCCTAAAGTCTGGGACCTCATCCAGGCTTTCAGTCCCTTGATCCTCTAAGCTTCAATTCCAGTATCTCTGTCCTGTCTTTATTTCCTTCTTTACTCAGCCAAGAAAACTTGGTGTCAGTTCAATTACTGCCTTGCTAATATACTAAATTCTTTTGCTATGTTGTTCCTGTATTACACCTACATGGGAGAATAACCTCTAATTCTCAACAAATTCAACTGTCAAGCCTCCATTTGAGCTGCCAACTGCTCCTTAAGAAAATCAACCCATAAGGTTGAGCTCACTGTTTTTGCCTCTGGCGAACACTTTCTGCAATCGTTCTGTATTTTCCTGCTCAGCTCTCTCTATAATTCTCCAATGCAGTGATTTCGAAGAACCCCCTTCTCCTCTCCAGCACATTCTCTCATATCCTTGGCTGTTGGCCTTGCCTTTAACTTCAGAGAAAACAGAAACCACTAGACATGGATACCCTCACCTACCAGTCACCTTATTTACTAATTTCTTCCTTCTATGCAATTCCTCCCAAGAATCTCAGTCCATAGGAACCTTGTCCTGTAGATACTCTACACCATCTCCTAGCTTTAATGCCTTCCTTTCATAACAGCATTTAAACACAATTGAGAATTCCTTAAAGAAGAGCTCCCTTTAATCTACATCAGTCCTCCAGCTAGCATTCATTCTACTCCACTCTGCAGCCAAATTTCTAGAAAGAGTTGTCTCCATGGCAATCTGGCTTCTTTTTCCACCAGTCCACTAAAAGAGCTACCTCCATATTTTTAAAGCACTATAAAAATATTTCCAATTAATTCACAAAGGTCTAATTTCCTTGATATAATAAAGGACTCCTACAGATTAAGAGATTGCAAAAGAGATGAAACAGACAATCCACAGAAAACCAAATAGTTCCGGGCTTCCCCTGGTGGTCCAGTGGGTAAGGACACCGCCTTGCAGTGCAAGGGGCGCCGGTTCCATCCCTGGCCTGGGAAGATCCCACGTGCCGCGGAGCGGCTGGACCGATGTGTCCAATTATCGAGCCGGAACTCTGGAGCGCATGCGCCCAGAGCCGGTGCTCTGCAACGACAGACGCCACCGCGATGGGAGGCCCACACGGGTCAAAGAACAAAGACGGATGAAAATAAGAGAAATGAAAGACCAATAGAAGTGGCCCGCCTGCTCCCCTCCCTCCCCAACCCGACCCCCGCCCAAAATAAATAAATAAATAAATAAATATTTAAAAAAAAAACAATAAAACCAAATAGTTCCTTTAAGTATAAGAAAAAAATTCCTTTTTCTAAAAATAATATTTATTATTTATTTATTCTGGATCTTCCTTGCTACATGTGGGCATTCTCTAGTTATGGTGCACAGGCTTATCATCATGGTTGCTTTCCCTGTTGCAGCTCCTGGGCTCCACAGCAGCTGGGCTCAGGAGTTGTGGCACACGGACTTTGTGGCCCGAGGCATATGGAATCTTCCTGGATCAGGGATTGAACCCATGTCTCCTACATTGGCAGGCAGATTCTTAATGACTGGACCAGGAGGGAAGTCCAAGAAAAAATTTTTAACCTCACTCATGATCAAAGAAAGCCAAATCAAAGTTATACTTTGATGTCATTTTTCACCTATCAGATAGGGAAATATAGAAATATAGAAAACCTTGTTAAATACCACATTGGCGAATATCCCTGATGGTCCAGTGGTTAAGAATATGCCTGCTTATGGAGGGGCCATGGGTTCAATCCCTGGTCTAGAAAGATTCCACATGTTGTCGGGCAACTAAAAACCATGAACTATAACTACTGAATCCCCATGCTCTAGAGCCTGTGCTCTGTAACAAAAGATGCCACAATGAGAAGCCCACACACTGCAACTACAGAGTAGCAACCCAGCACAGCCAAAAACAACAACAAAAAAGCTCCCACTGTATTGGCAAGGGTTTGTGTAAACAAATACACTCATACAATCTATAAATACTTAAAAGAATTATGAAAGCACAAGTCCTTTGGTATAATTCTACTTGAGAATTTTACAGATATACCCATACTTTTTAAAAAAATGTTTTAATTTATTTATTTGGCTGCACTGATCTTAGCTGTGACATGTGGGATCTACATTACTGACCAGGGATTGAATCTGGGCTTCCTGCATTGGTGACACAGTCTTAGCCACTGGACTACCAGGGAAGTCCCTAGCCATGCTTTTAAAGTGACCTATGTACAGATTATTCAATACAATACAGTTTGTGACAAAAAGAGACTGAAAATAACCTGAGAGGGGGATATGTTTAAATAAATCACTACATATTTATAAAATAGAATACTATGAAGTAACAGTTAGAACTGGACATGAAATAATGGACTGATTCAAAACTGGGAAAGCAGTACATCAAGGCTGTATACTGCCACTTGAGCTTATACATTCTCCAAACATGCTTGTGAATAATAAGCCTTCCGTTATGTGACTATAGCATAAATAAGCAAGGAGGCTTTGGGAGATGAGTCATGAAGATCTGCACAGTTTACTGGACAAAATGGCATATATACTGCATCCTTTCCTATCCCACCACACCCAAAGGGCTAGTATACAATCCTTTTTTAAATTACAAAATCATTCTTACTTTAAAAAATTTGTTTTCACTGCATATACATTAGGGAGATACATCAGGCAAGTTTAATATTCAAATAACAAAGGAAAACCAAGATGCCATCAGCAAATAATTAAAAGCCTTATGACAAACAATAAAGGAAGTTCTAAAAAGTTATAGCTATTGTTTTCCTGATATCGAGTGTTTAAGAATGTTTCCTAAGTGTTCTTAGAGGGAAGGAGTCTCTCTTGAATCACAGAAACCTTGAATGTTAAATTCAGAAGCAATCAATTATATACGCTTATACACATTTCAGGGGTAAATTATTTGAAATATGTATACTGTACTCAAGAGGAAGGAACCATCACAGGCATACTGAATATCTCATAGAGAAAGATTTTTCTTGAGCTTTGGGCCAAAGAGCACCACTCCTTGACCAAGTGTACACTCTCCATCAACAGACCCTGAAGTCCAGAGAGACATGTCATCCTCACCTAAGATCAAGGAGAGGAAGAAAGAAAGAAAATTGGATGCCAGGAGAACTTAGCAGAACACAGCCATTCCTCAGTTAGGGACAGAAGTATATTATGAGATCTCTAGGAAGGTGGTTTAAAAGGGAGGAGGGAAAAAAATCAGATGTGAATCTGGGCTTCCTGCATTGGTGACACAGTCTTAGCCACTGGACTACCAGGGAAGTCCCTAGCCATGCTTTTAAAGTGACCTATGTACAGATTATTCAATACAATACAGTTTGTGACAAAAAGAGACTGAAAATAACCTGAGAGGGGGATATGTTTAAATAAATCACTACATATTTATAAAATAGAATACTATGAAGTAACAGTTAGAACTGGACATGAAATAATGGACTGATTCAAAACTGGGAAAGCAGTACATCAAGGCTGTATACTGCCACTTGAGCTTATACATTCTCCAAACATGCTTGTGAATAATAAGCCTTCCGTTATGTGACTATAGCATAAATAAGCAAGGAGGCTTTGGGAGATGAGTCATGAAGATCTGCACAGTTTACTGGACAAAATGGCATATATACTGCATCCTTTCCCTATCCCACCACACCCAAAGGGCTAGTATACAATCCTTTTTTAAATTACAAAATCATTCTTACTTTAAAAAATTTGTTTTCACTGCATATACATTAGGGAGATACATCAGGCAAGTTTAATATTCAAATAACAAAGGAAAACCAAGATGCCATCAGCAAATAATTAAAAGCCTTATGACAAACAATAAAGGAAGTTCTAAAAAGTTATAGCTATTGTTTTCCTGATATCGAGTGTTTAAGAATGTTTCCTAAGTGTTCTTAGAGGGAAGGAGTCTCTCTTGAATCACAGAAACCTTGAATGTTAAATTCAGAAGCAATCAATTATATACGCTTATACACATTTCAGGGGTAAATTATTTGAAATATGTATACTGTACTCAAGAGGAAGGAACCATCACAGGCATACTGAATATCTCATAGAGAAAGATTTTTCTTGAGCTTTGGGCCAAAGAGCACCACTCCTTGACCAAGTGTACACTCTCCATCAACAGACCCTGAAGTCCAGAGAGACATGTCATCCTCACCTAAGATCAAGGAGAGGAAGAAAGAAAGAAAATTGGATGCCAGGAGAACTTAGCAGAACACAGCCATTCCTCAGTTAGGGACAGAAGTATATTATGAGATCTCTAGGAAGGTGGTTTAAAAGGGAGGGAGGGAGTCTTTTTTCCTCTGTCCTTTTTCCTGTAATTTAGAAATCAGATGTGAGGATTAGAGTCCCAGCAGCCAAATGACTTTCAGGATATCAGACTAGAGAGCTAGAAACTGTTGAACTGCTGCACGAGCCCAGCTCGCTTTCAGAATTCATATATACGCAACCAACCCCAACTGTGATAAAGAGTAAGACCAAATATGACTTGCAATGGATGAGGAATGGAAACGATGAGGATGTTCTGAACTGCATTTTTCTTCGTGCTCTTGTTAGGAAGCACATGCCGCATATACCTGCTAAAGATAAAGTGTTACAAGGAAGCTCCCGCTAGCAAAGGTGAGCTCAGCCAATCTGCACATTCTCTAGAGTTTAGACTCTGGCTGATACAGCTTTCCATAAAAGTTCACCTATTCAAAGTCAACCATTCAATACTCAATACACTGATAAAATACAGCCTATGTTTCAGGTGTCAGGTACAATTTATCTCAATATTTGGCCTTTTACGCAGTTAAATCTCAGAGCAACTCTACAAGAGAGATGCTTTTTTTTTTTTTTAATTTTTATTTTACTTTCACAGGGTTTTGTTGTTTACAGATATGTATGATCCCAGATTAGTCATTATGTATATCACCCCCATCCCACCCCTCCAGGCCATCACATAGTGCCCCTGCAGGATCCCCTTTTCTCACAGCACAATGACAATAGCTATTTTTTTCACATATGATAGTACAGGTTTTCATGCTACTTCCTTTACGTCTCCCATCCACTGTTAATTCCCCACAAAGTCCATATGTCTATGACAGATGCTCTTCTTACTCTCATTTTGAAGATACAGAAATTGTGAGCTGGTCACATAGCTGGAAGCTGTAGAATTCAGAAAGTTTTCTGACTGTTGAAGGATGGCTCCCATTTGTGAAAGAAACAAAGAAGTGGCAGATAGGAATGTCAAGCTCTGCTTGAGCCTTATTCCAGAGCAGTTTGGGTTCTCTGCTTTGAGAAAAAGGCACCTAGAGGGATTGTTCAGTTCCTTCAGCAAACTGTTCAGTCAATCCACATTATATTATTTATTACTAAGAACATAAACTATTTTTACAACTATCTTCCTTGGTCGTCTGCTATGTGCTAGGCACTTGTACTATGCATTCTGTATCTTTTAACCCAATTATTCCCCACAACCAAGCTTTGAGTAAGATATTGTTTCTCTATTCCACAAATGAAAAATGACAAAAGAGGTCATGGAATTTGTTCAAGGCCACATGTCCATAAAGTACCCACTGGGATTCAAACTCAGGGCTTTTAAAACTCCCAAATCCATGTGTTTTGTGCTTCACCATAATGGGAATACAGAGATTAGATGTGGACTAGATGCAGATGGTTATCAAATGGTGAGGCACAAATAAGCTATTTATTCAAACTCTGAATTATCACATGGCATAATGTTGGTCAATTAACACTAAGGTGAGGTAGTAAAATTGCAGACCAGAGAAATAATTTTCAGAGGAAGTAATGCTTGAGATAAACTTGGGAGGATAAAGAGTCATTAGCCAAGAGAAGGGTCAGAAACAAGAAATAGTCTTTAAAGCAAAGAGGGCTCTGAAGCCTGAAAAAGTCTATCTTACTCCAGGAATGGCAAAGCAGAGAGGGCATCAAGCAGGACCTCAACACACATTTGCTGAATGAATATGAGCATGGCAGACGTGAAAGACTGGGGTCTGTGAGGGCATGTGGAGGATAGAAGACGCGGTGAGGAGATCACAAAGGGTCCTTTAGGCCACGATAAAAGGTTCTGACTAAAATAAAAATTAAAAAAAAGAGAAAAAAAAAGGTTCTGACTTTCCACTAACCTCATGGAGGAGCCACTGAAGGCTTTAACACAGGGAGCTTGACCAGAAGAACAATTTGGATTTTAAAAACAATGACTGACAGCAGGGCAGGGATCAGCTGGTATGGTCTGAGGTTAGGAGGACTGCTGATTGAAGCTTCCGAAATAATCTAGCCAATAAACTAGGAGGACCTATGGTGGTACGGGGGTAGTGTATAGGCTATAGACCTCAGAGAATAGGGGCAGAACTGAAAACTTAACAACAAGAAGCCAGAGGTAAGGAAGGCCCAGGTCTCAGATGAATCTCAATGCTACACGCAGGAGGATGATGGCTTTGGGACACACCGCAGGGAAGGTGATGAACTAGTTCTGAACACTGAGAAGGGTGCAGTACTATAGTACACGCTGTACCTCTGGGGGAAAGCGGGTGGTGAAGGGCTGGGGACGGGGCAGAATGGCAGACAGGCTACGATAGAGCAGCTGCCACGGAAGTCAGGCAGCATGCCAGAGCAAGGAAGAAGACAGCTGCAGAGCCTGACAAAAGCAGCAGTGAGTCAGCCAGGCAGGAGACATCTGACCAGCACAGGAGGCAGGAGTAGGTGGGTGCCGATGAGTAAAAAACTGACACCTGTCACCACCAAGGGAGGGGAAGGAGGAATGGCACACACACGCACAGACACACACATAGACACACACACACACCCGTCCCCCGAATACTTGCTAGTGAGGAAAAAGAACCTGAAAAACTGCTGAAGGCTCCTCAGTGAGTCCTGGGACACCAGAAGTCAATGTTCCGTATAGGTCTTCTATGGAGGAAAACAATGATAGAAGTCAAAATGGAGAGAAGAGGACCTCCTAAAATTAATAGGGGTCTGAAGCTCTCAGGAGCAGGAGTTTCCAGATAAGTTTACGTAGAGGATGAAAAGAAAACAAACCACTAAGGGCAGGGAAATAGACTGTTAAATTCTATTGTCTTTTGAGCTACACCTCAGGCAAGATTCAATTTGGGGCCTGGACAGCGATGAGCCTGGAGACAAGGAAATCAATTTGATTACTTCAATAAATAAAATAGCTCTGTATAAACTTATACTGCAGATTAACTAAGACAAAAAACAGTACGGAAAACTATTTGTTCTGCTTAAATCACATACTGGAATAAACTACTGGATACATAAAACCAAAATAATAGTACAGGTACGTGGCTAAAATAAACTTTAAAAACAAACCAGAGACAGAGTCTGGCCAAGATGGTGGATCAGAATGACCCCGAGCTCACTCACTTTCTCTTGTAGGCAAACCAAAATCGTAATTATCTGCAGCAACTATTGATGAGAAAGACCAACATCTAGCAGAAAATATCTACAAAGATAAGAAGGAAACCACAACCAGATGGGCGGGAGGGATGGAGCTTCCATACAGTCAAGACCTACATGCCCCCTGGTGGAGAATGGACGCATGTGTATGTGTGGCTGAGTCCCTTTGCTGTCCACCTGAAACTATCATGACGTTGTTAATTGGCTATACTCCAATATAAAGTAGTTTAAATAACCACAACAACAACCTAAAACCAAACACCCAGGTGGATGAAACACCACGAGAGGATGATTGTAAATGCAGAGGTTCTCCTGAAGTAGCAACTGGTTTGGCCCCACCATGGGGTCCCTAGCCCAGGGGTCCTGCACCAGGAAGACAAGTCCCCTGCTTTGAAGGTCAAGGGGGCTTACTCGTAGGAGTCCCAGAGGCCTGTGGGAAATAACCTCTTAAAAGGTACAGACAAACGTTCGCATGCTTTGGGATCCAGGGCAGAAGCAGTAATCTGAAAAGAGGCTGGCTGGGTCAGATCCACCTGCTAACCTTAGAGTCTCCCAGAGAGGCAGGGGGCAACGAGAGCTCACCCTGGGGACACAGACTCTGGCAGCAATCATTTGGGGGAGACTTTTCTACCACATCTACACTGGTGCTAGCAATCCCCATTTTGGAATTCTCCCTCGAGCTTATTAGCACTGGGACGCTGCTCTGCCCACCAGCCTATCAGTACCAGCACTGGGACACCCCAGGCCAAGTAACGAGCTAGGCAGGGACACGCAGCCCCACCCACCAGCAGGCTGCTGTTGTCCAGTCGCTAAGTTGTGTCTGACTCTTTGTGACCCCATGGACTGCCTGCACGCCAGACTCCTTGGTCCTCAACTATTTTCTGGAGTTCTTCAAATTCCACTGAGTCATGATGCTATCTAACCATGTCATCCTCGGTCACCCGCTTCACCTCCTCCCCTTTAGAAAGCCCTAAAGATGCCACCAGAGAACTACTAGAGCTAACCAATGAATTTGGTAAAGTTATAGGACACAAAATTAACGCACATAAACCTCTTGCGTTTCTAGACATTAATAATTAAAGATCAGAAAGAGGATCCAAGGAAACAATCCCATTTACTAGCACAACAAGAATAAAACACCTAGGAACAGATCTACCTAAAAAGGTAATAGACCTGTACTCAAAAATACTGCAAGAGGACTTCCCTGATGGTCCAGTCGGTAAAGAGTCCGCCTTGAAGTGCAAGGGGCACCAGTTCGATCCCTGGCACAGAAGATTCCACATGCTGCTGAGCGGCTGGAGCAGTGTGTCCAATTACAAGCCAGAGCTCTGGAGCATGCACCCAGAGCCAGTGCTCTGCAATGAGAGAGGCCACTGCAACTGGAGGCTCATAGCCAAGCTAATAAAGAGGATGATTGTAAATGCAGAGGTTCTCCTGAAGTAGCAACTGGTTTGGCCCCACCATGGGGTCCCTAGCCCAGGGGTCCTGCACCAGGAAGACAAGTCCCCTGCTTTGAAGGTCAAGGGGGCTTACTCGTAGGAGTCCCAGAGGCCTGTGGGAAATAACCTCTTAAAAGGTACAGACAAACGTTCGCATGCTTTGGGATCCAGGGCAGAAGCAGTAATCTGAAAAGAGGCTGGCTGGGTCAGATCCACCTGCTAACCTTAGAGTCTCCCAGAGAGGCAGGGGGCAACGAGAGCTCACCCTGGGGACACAGACTCTGGCAGCAATCATTTGGGGGAGACTTTTCTACCACATCTACACTGGTGCTAGCAATCCCCATTTTGGAATTCTCCCTCGAGCTTATTAGCACTGGGACGCTGCTCTGCCCACCAGCCTATCAGTACCAGCACTGGGACACCCCAGGCCAAGTAACGAGCTAGGCAGGGACACGCAGCCCCACCCACCAGCAGGCTGCTGTTGTCCAGTCGCTAAGTTGTGTCTGACTCTTTGTGACCCCATGGACTGCCTGCACGCCAGACTCCTTGGTCCTCAACTATTTTCTGGAGTTCTTCAAATTCCACTGAGTCATGATGCTATCTAACCATGTCATCCTCGGTCACCCGCTTCACCTCCTCCCCTTTAGAAAGCCCTAAAGATGCCACCAGAGAACTACTAGAGCTAACCAATGAATTTGGTAAAGTTATAGGACACAAAATTAACGCACATAAACCTCTTGCGTTTCTAGACATTAATAATTAAAGATCAGAAAGAGGATCCAAGGAAACAATCCCATTTACTAGCACAACAAGAATAAAACACCTAGGAACAGATCTACCTAAAAAGGTAATAGACCTGTACTCAAAAATACTGCAAGAGGACTTCCCTGATGGTCCAGTCGGTAAAGAGTCCGCCTTGAAGTGCAAGGGGCACCAGTTCGATCCCTGGCACAGAAGATTCCACATGCTGCTGAGCGGCTGGAGCAGTGTGTCCAATTACAAGCCAGAGCTCTGGAGCGCATGCACCCAGAGCCAGTGCTCTGCAATGAGAGAGGCCACTGCAACTGGAGGCTCATACACGCCCAAGAATAAAGATGGATGAAAATTAATATATGAAAGACCAATAAAAGAGGCCAAAGTTTAAAAAACAAAACAAAACAAAACCACAAGACACTGAAGAAATCAAAGATGACAGAAACAGATCTCCAGATACACCACATTCATCGATTGGAAGACTTAATACTGTGAAAATGACTATACTCCCCAAAGCAATCTACAAATTCGATGAAATCCGTATTAAACTACCAGTGAATTTATATGGAAACACAAAAGACCCTGAGTAGCCAAAGCAACCTTGAGAAAGAAAAATGGAACTGGAGGAATCAGGCTCCCTGACTTCAGACTATATTACAAAGCTACAGTAATCAAGACAGGATTGCCCTGGTGCAAACACAGAAATATAGATCAACAGAACTGGACAGAAAGCTCAGAGATAAACCCACACACCTATGCTCACCTAATTTATGATGAAGGAAGGAAGAATCTACAATGGAGAAAACAGTCTCCTCAATAAGTGGTGCTGGGAAAACTGGACAGTTACACGTAAAAGAATGAAATAAGAACCCTCCCTAACACCATGCACAAAAATAAATTCAAGATGGATTAAAGGAGGAAGGAAAACCAGGTTCAAGGGATTCCATGATTCTTCTCCAAGGTATTTCTAAGTGGGCTTAGGAGATGCGCAAGTTTCATTTCTAGAATGTTTCTGCAGTGATTCAGTGGAGTATAATTGGTTAACAATGTTGCAAGAGTTTCAGGTGCAAACAAAAGTGATTCAGCTGTACACATACAGGTACATGCTGGCTAATGATCCTTAGTCCTTATTATACATGTGCATTTCCTAGTGGGAATTTCCCTTTTCCATAGATTCTTATACTTTTCCACTTGGAGAGGACCCTTCAACATTTTCTTTAGGTTTCTCTTGCTTGGGACCCTCTGTTCTTCCTATATCTGGATATCTGTGAGAAGAGATTAGTCCAATGGGCACTTCAGGAGTGAATGCAAAGAAATAATCCCTGGGTAATAATGTAGACCCAGAGGACACAGACACACAGAAAGACAAGTGAGGTTGAAAACAAAGACTGGGGTCATGTTTCCATACTCCACAGAATGAATGCCAGAAGCCACCATAAGTTGGAAGAAGCAAAAAACAACTCTTCCCTAGAACCTTTGGAGGGAGTGTGCCCCGATGGATTTCAGACTTCTACACTCCACAAGTACAAGACAGTACATTTCTGTTACTTTAAGCCACACGATTTGTGGTACTTTGTTACACCAATGATAAGAAATTAATACAAGTGTGAGGATAGTTTTGCAGATTCAGGAAGTCTAGCTGCCAGTGAATGGCACTTATTAGCTAAAATAATGCCTCTTGATTACCGTCTCTTGATTACATATTGGACAATTTTAAATGGTTGAGAATAGTTGCCAGCTTAAATTGTCACAGAGTAAAAGTTGGTAATACTTTAATGCAGCTTTACTGATTAAATCTGATCCTTAAAGATTCTTTAAAAAAAAAAAGAAAGGATTAAAGACCTAAATGTAAGACTGGACACTATAAAACCCTTAGAGGAAAACATCTGAAGAACTCTCTTTGAAATAAATCACAGCAAGATCTTCTTTGACCCACCTCCCAGAGGAATGAAAATTTTTAAAATAAGTAAATAAATAGGATCTAATTAAACCTAAAAGTCTTTGCACAGCAAAGAAAATCATAAATGTGACAAAAAGACAACCCTGAAATGGATGAAGCAATTGGCAAGCAATCAGTCTCCAAAATACAGCTCAAGAAAAAAAAAAAAAACTAAAACATGGGCAAACGCCCTAAACATATTTCTCCAAAGAAGACATACAGATGGCTAAGAATCACATGGAAGATGCTCAACATCACTAATTATTAGAGAAAAGCAAATTTAAACTACAGGGAGGCATCATCTCAACACCAGTCAGCACAGCCATGATCAAAAAATCTACAAACAATAAAGTCTAGAGGGAGTAGAGAAAAGGAAATTGGTGTACTGTTGGTGGAAATGTAAATTGATACTGCCACTATGGAGAACAGTATGGAGAGTTATCAAAAAACTAAAAACAGATCATATGACCCATAAATCCCAAGACTGGGCATATACCCTGAGAAAACCATAACTGATAAAAGACACAGGCACCCTAATGTTCACTGAAGTACTATTTACAATAGTTACCTACACGTCTATCACCATATAAAGAAGATTACAGCACATACATAGAATGGAACATTAGACATAAAAAGCAATGAAATTGGGTGGTTCACAGAGATGAAGATGGACCTAGAGCCTGTCACATAGGGTGAAGTAAGTCAGAAAGAGAAGAATATCATATATTAACACATACCTATGTGGAATCTAGAAAAATGATACAGATGAACTTATTTGCAGAGCAGAACAGAAATGGAGATGTAGAGAATGATGTGAGGACATGGCAGAGCAGGAGATGGGGTAGAAATAATTGAAAGATTGAGACTGACATATACATACTACCATGTGTAAACCAGACGGTTGGGGGAACCTACTGTATAGCACAGGGAGCTCAGCCCAGGGCTCTGTGGGGACCTAGATGGGTGGGACTGGGGGACGGATGGCAGGAAGGTCCAGAAGGAGGAGATATATGTGTACATATAGCTGACTGACCTCATCGTACAGCAGAGACTCACAACACTGTAAAGCAACTATATACTTCAATACAAAAAACAGAAGGAACAAAGTGCTGCTACATGCTACAACATGAATGAACCTTGAAAACACGGTGGTACACGAAAACTGCCAGACACAAAAGGTCTCATACTGTATAATGCTATTTATATGAAATATCAAGATTAGGTAAATTTATAGAGACAGTAAGCAAACTGGTGGCTGTCAGAGACTGGAAGGAAGGGGAAACAGAGAGTGACTACTTAAATAGATATGGGGTTCTTTGGGGGTGGTGTCTGCAAAATACTGTGAATATGTCAAATGCTATGAAACTGTTCAGTTATTTTCTGCAAGTTCAGCAAAAGAAAAAAATGTTATGAGTATGCAGGTTGTTTGAAGCATTCAATCTCCTATCCAATTGATTATATAGAAATTACCCAAAGGCCCATTTTTATATAATTTTAATATACTTACTAAGTTTTGGCCCAATAATTTTGCAAAAAATTAGGCTGCAAATCACTATATTTATTAGATATTAGTGGACACTTAACTTTTGTGGTTAGGACACTAATCAACATTGAATTCTCTTGTTTGGAAGGAGGATTTTTCATATCTTCAGGGTCTACAAAGAGTTCCTGCTGAGCTGAAACACAGCGCAGTGTGTACTCTACGAAAGAGTCCATGAGACAGGCATGCAGGGGGGGATAGTTTAATTCTTTTATAATGCCTGCACAGAGTCTGGCAGTGATGAGAGCCTAGAAAACTCATGAAAGGCCCTTTTATAATCAGAGTGAATGTGGAGCACAAAAGCAAAGTCAGGTGACCTACTTAGAGCTCTGCTTTTACAGATGAGAATTCATTCTCATTCCAGTTTAGTCTCTTTCTAGAAAAAGAAAACCTTACATAATGGTTGTAAAATTAAGAAACAGGGAGTGTAGCTCTAGTTGCAATCTTTCCCTGTCAAATCTCAGCTCAAGTCCTACAGTCTGTGATCAGAGACAGAATACTTCCTAAGGCTCTAAGAGGTATGATCTTGTTTACTTCAGTGTAACAATGTGTTCTCTGACTGCTGGCTATGAAGGAATTTAAGTCATATAATCCACCAATGAGATCAGAAGTTTAGGCTAACAATATTAGGAGAGGAAATAGTTTCTTAATTTCTCCCTGGAACTTATACAAAGCAAATGGATGGTAAACTGTCTGGTTAAGGTAGGGACAACCCAGACTTCCTTCAAAGCAGGGGACCACTCATCTGCTAGTTTGTTCAGGCAAACTCTTGTCTTGTGCCACGTGGCTCTGCAGAGGAGATGGATCCTCTTGCCCTTGAAGAGCTCACATCTAGAGTTCTCTCAACCCCCACTCTCCCATTCAAGTACTAACCAGGCCTGACCCTGCTTAGCTTCTGAGATCAGACGAGATAGGGCGTGTTCAGGGTGGTATGGCCGTAGACCCCCCACTCTCACGCTACCCAAAACATTTCAGGTTAGTCAACAAATTCTTGTCCTCCAGGAGGCAGACGAAGATGGCTTTTCTTCATTTTGATTCACCTATTCTCTTTTCTTTAAGTAGAGGAATAAGATGGAAAATGCTTATTTTTCTCTTCTATGACCAATTCCTCATCAAAAATATGATCCTATCTGTCCTCACTTTGTTAAATCAAAGATGTATAATGCCTACTATACACAAGGAACAGCGTCCACTCTCATAAGGAATACAAAGAAACCTGACATGGTCTCTCTCCTCATGAGCCCCTCTCAGTACTTCCCATTCCACCTCCATGTTTGTCGCCTCCTTTTCTCTCTCCACTTTGCTCTGAATGAAGAATTAGGCAACTGGTCCAAGATCACAGAACTAGATCTGGTATCCAGATTTGTCAATTTCCAAGTCACTAATTTTTCTGAACCACAAAGAAAGAAAAGTGGTGGTGGTAGCAGGTAGGGGCGTTGTCTCTCAGATTTGTCAGTATGGTTCTAAATCAACCCCAGCTCTCGCCCCTACCTCTTCCCTCACCCACTCCCTAACTGGCAATGCTGCCATTTGAACACTTCTGCTTCCAGTCTTGCCACATTAGCCAGGTCTCAGTTTAAACAAAAGCTGCCTCAGTTTGTTATAATAGGAGCATTCTCACTCTCTCCCTACCCCAAATATTCACTACCATAAAGACATATTCACTGCTTTCCAAAAACTTAACTGCATATACACTTACCTGTCAATTATAATCAATATTCTGGGCTCCATGTGAATCAAACACTATGACTACTCTGCTCACAGGACCTACTGAACACCTAGCAAAGTTCCCCACACATAACAAGTATCCCAGGTAGTGGACTGAAGTTGACCCGCCCCCATTGAAAAGCAACACAATCCTCAAAACTGGATTTAAATGGTTAAAGACCCCCAGGAAAGACTAGTAACAAATGTAAAATCTCCAGAAAAAGATATCATCCTAGGCCTCACATTACTTCTACAAGGAATTTTCAAAATACAGTGTCTGGTCCATGAGGAAACAAGAAAAGCAGTAGTAAATCAGATAAGAACAGCACTGAGAATTTCAGCCAAGAGCCAGTGCTATTAAGCAATGTAATGGGAGACGCAGAAAAAGAAAAGATACCAAACAGAAATTCTAGAATTGAGAAAACATAGCTGTTGGAACAAAGATCTCAACAGTAGGATTTAAGAACAGATAAGATATAGCTGAAGAGAAAATTCATGAAATGGAAGACAGGTCAAAAGGATGTATTTAGAACAAAGCAGAGGGAGACAGGAGGATAAAAAAATATACAGGAGATGATAAGAGGAATAGTGACTATGAGTGAGAGGATCTAATGTATATGTAATTTGAGTCCCAAATAAGAGGAGAGAGAGAAATAAGACAGAAGAAATATTTGAAGAGACAATGGCTAAAAATTCCCTTGAACTGATAAAAGACATCAAGTCACAGATTTCAGATGTTCCAAGAGCCACAAGCAGATAAACAGAAATATAATCTCTTTCTAGATACAACAAAGTAATACTTCTGAAAAATACATATTTTTTAAATTAACCACTGAGAGCGAAAAAAAAGACACCATGGTAGACTCTAAAGATGGCTACAAACATTCCTCCCATTTCTGTTACATATACCTTTTATAACGAGACTTTGGTATTCCTTCTACCAAAAGGTGAAACTTATTTCCCCATGTCTTGAATTTAAGCTGGTCTTGTGACTTGACTGAACCAATCAAATGCAACAGAAGTGATGGCATAACTTCTAAGGTCAGACCTAAAGAGAACATGCAGATGCAGCCTCCATTCTGCTCTCTGAGAATACACTGAAGTACCCCAAGCTAACCTCTACAAAGACAGCTCCAGCAAACAGGTAATACCAACTGTCTGACCCACACTCGAAACAACCTCAGTCCCAGGTTAAATACCAGCTGACTATAGCTATACAAATGACTCTAGTCAGTACCACAGAGGAACTAAACAGCAAACCCAGCACAGATTGCTGATTCACAGAATCACAGACTAATTATAGATCTTCCTCAACTTATGGCAGGGTATGTCCAGATAAAATTACTGTAAGCTGAAAAAAGTTCTAGTCAGAAATGCACTTAAGGATGTACCTACAGTGCATCATACTGAATGAAGTACATCAGAGAGAGGAGAAATACTGAATGACATTCCTCATACGTGGAATCTAAAAAGAAATGATACAAAAATGCATTTTAAAAGTTGCTTTTAATGCACTTAATAATCTAACCTACCAAATATAACAGCTTAGCTTAGTTTACCTTAAATGTGCTCAGAACACTTACATTAGCCTATAGTTGAGCAAAATTTTACAATAAAGTGACAAATATCATGTAATTTATTGACTACTGTACTAAAAGTGAAAAAACCAAATGGCTGTATGGGAACAGAACAGCTATATTAGTTGTTCACCCTTGTGATCGCATGGCTGACTTGGGAGGTACGGCTTACTATTGCTGTCCAACACCACAAGAAAGTATTGTACCATGTATCACTAACCCAGAGTCAAAAAAATCAAATTCAAGTACGGTTTCTACTGAATGTATATTTCTTTCACCATAAAGAATATATATTTATTTATATATATTTATATATATTCTATACCATGAAGAATGTATATTTCTTTTACCATAAAGTTAAAAAAAAAACAAAAACCTAAGTCAAACCATTGTAAGTTGGAGGCCATTTGTAGATGGCTACTGCTTTAAACTACTAAGTTTGGGGATTGTAGGTTTGCAGTAATGAAACATACTGAAATATTTTCTTCAAGAGAAAGCAATTAGACTGAACAGTCAATCATAATAGTTACATATTATTAACTTTATATCTCAGAAAAAAAGAAGTGATGGCAAAGGTCAGACCTAAAGAGAACATGCAGATGCAGCCTCCATTCTGCTCTCTGAGAATACACTGAAGTACCCCAAGCTAACCTCTACAAAGACAGCTCCAGCAAACAGGTAATACCAACTGTCTGACCCACACTCGAAACAACCTCAGTCCCAGGTTAAATACCAGCTGACTATAGCTATACAAATGACTCTAGTCAGTACCACAGAGGAACTAAACAGCAAACCCAGCACAGATTGCTGATTCACAGAATCACAGACTAATTATAGATCTTCCTCAACTTATGGCAGGGTATGTCCAGATAAAATTACTGTAAGCTGAAAAAAGTTCTAGTCAGAAATGCACTTAAGGATGTACCTACAGTGCATCATACTGAATGAAGTACATCAGAGAGAGGAGAAATACTGAATGACATTCCTCATACGTGGAATCTAAAAAGAAATGATACAAAAATGCATTTTAAAAGTTGCTTTTAATGCACTTAATAATCTAACCTACCAAATATAACAGCTTAGCTTAGTTTACCTTAAATGTGCTCAGAACACTTACATTAGCCTATAGTTGAGCAAAATTTTACAATAAAGTGACAAATATCATGTAATTTATTGACTACTGTACTAAAAGTGAAAAAACCAAATGGCTGTATGGGAACAGAACAGCTATATTAGTTGTTCACCCTTGTGATCGCATGGCTGACTTGGGAGGTACGGCTTACTATTGCTGTCCAACACCACAAGACAGTATTGTACCATGTCTCACTATCCCAGATTCAAAAAAATCAAATTCAAGTACGGTTTCTACTGAATGTATATTTCTTTCACCATAAAGAATATATATTTATTTATATATATTTATATATATTCTATACCATGAAGAATGTATATTTCTTTTACCATAAAGTTAAAAAAAAAACAAAAACCTAAGTCAAACCATTGTAAGTTGGAGGCCATTTGTAGATGGCTACTGCTTTAAACTACTAAGTTTGGGGATTGTAGGTTTGCAGTAATGAAACATACTGAAATATTTTCTTCAAGAGAAAGCAATTAGACTGAACAGTCAATCATAATAGTTACATATTATTAACTTTATATCTCAGTATTTAAGTTATAAGATATCAAGGAGAAAAACAGGCATCATCTAAGACTTTGCATTCTCTTCTAGGAAAGGGTTTTTTTGTTGTATGCAGGTAGAAGAATGACATTGCTACTGTCTTTATTTGGAGATTAAATGTGGTTTAAGAAGATATGGGTGGGGCTTCCCAGGTGGTCCAGTGGGTAAGGACACTGCCTTGCCGTGCAAGGGGCGCCGGTTCGATCCCTGGCCTGGGAAGATCCCACGTGCCACGGAGCGGCTGGACCGATGTGTCCAAGTACCGAGCCAGAGCTCTGGAGCGCATGCGCCCAGAGCCGGCACTCTGTGACAACAGAGGCCACCGCGATGGGAGGCCCACACGGACCAAAGAACAAAGATGGATGAGAACAGATAAATGAAAGACCAATAAAAGTGGCCTGCCCGCCCTCCTCCCTCCCCAACCACCTGCCTCCCCAAAATAAAAAATAATAAAAAAATAAACTTTAAAAAAAAAAAAAAAAAGAAGAAGAAGATATGGGTGGGTGCCCAGGTGGTGCCAGTGATAAAGAACCCACCTGTTAATGCAGTAAACATAAGAGAAATAGGTTCGATTCCTGGTAAGGGAACTAAGATCCTGCAGCCATAAACGGGAAAACAAACAAATGTGAAGTCACATAAACTTGTATATGAATCTTAGCTGTCACTACTACAGCTTAGAAAAGCTCTAAGACTGCGTTCCCAATGCAAGGGGCCTGGGTTTGATCTCTAGAGGGGGAGTGAGATCCCATATGCCACAGCTAGAAGTTCTCGTGCTGCAACTAAAGATCTCTCATGCCACAACAAAGACTCAACAGCCAAATTAATAAATACAAATATTTTTTTAAAAAATAAGTTAACTGCTCTTATAGCTTAGAAATAAAATAGAGTGGGAGAGAATCTCATTTTAGCTATATTTTGTGAGGACAGTAACTTAGGTGACAAATGTTTCCTCGAAGTTCAGGTCTTATATCTCTTTAGCTATTTGAACTGCATCATTCATTAACATTCATTGGAATTCCATTAAAACTTTTTCAGCTGTGCCACCTGCAACTAAAGAAAAAAAATTTATTTTTAATTTATTTTCTGCTATTCTGGGTTTTCACTGCTACCACAGGCTCTTCTCTAGTTTCAGGGAGTGGGGGGTTACTCTCTAGTTGAGGTGAGCAGGCTTCTTGTTGAGGCGACTTTTCTTATTGTGGAACTCAGGCTCTAAGGCACATGGGCTTCAGCAGTTGCAGCAGATGGGCTCCATAGTTGCAGCTCTGAAGCTCTAGAGCACAGGCTCCATAGCTGTGGCTCACAGGCTTAGTTGCTCTGTAGCACATGGTATCTTCCTGTATCAGGGATCAAACCCATGTCTCCTGCACTGGCAGGTGAACTCTTTACCACTGAGGTACCAGGGAAGTAAGTGTTTTTGTGTGTTCTACCTCATTTAACTTTCAAAATGGCTCTTCACAGGCAGATGTTGCCATTACCTTTGTTATTCAGTTGGATAAACTGATGCTCAGAGACTTGCCTTCGGTCACAAAGTGATGAGCAGCAGGGCCAGGATTTGAACCTGTTCAATCTGATTCTGGAGAGAGTCCCTAGGACTGCAAGGAGATCAAACTAGTCAGTCCTAAAGGAAATCAACACTGAATATTCATTGGAAGGACTGAAGCTGAAGCTCTATACTTTGGCCATTTGATTGCAAAGAGATGACTCATTGGAAAAGATCCTGATGTTGGGAAAAACAGAAGGCAGAAGGAGAAGGGGATGACACAGAGCATGAGATGGTTGGATGGCATCACTGAGTCAATGGACATGAGTCTAGAGGGGAGTGAGATCCCATATGCCACAGCTAGAAGTTCTCGTGCTGCAACTAAAGATCTCTCATGCCACAACAAAGACTCAACAGCCAAATTAATAAATACAAATATTTTTTTAAAAAATAAGTTAACTGCTCTTATAGCTTAGAAATAAAATAGAGTGGGAGAGAATCTCATTTTAGCTATATTTTGTGAGGACAGTAACTTAGGTGACAAATGTTTCCTCGAAGTTCAGGTCTTATATCTCTTTAGCTATTTGAACTGCATCATTCATTAACATTCATTGGAATTCCATTAAAAACTTTTTTCAGCTGTGCCACCTGCAACTAAAGAAAAAAAATTTATTTTTAATTTATTTTCTGCTATTCTGGGTTTTCACTGCTACCACAGGCTCTTCTCTAGTTTCAGGGAGTGGGGGGTTACTCTCTAGTTGAGGTGAGCAGGCTTCTTGTTGAGGCGACTTTTCTTATTGTGGAACTCAGGCTCTAAGGCACATGGGCTTCAGCAGTTGCAGCAGATGGGCTCCATAGTTGCAGCTCTGAAGCTCTAGAGCACAGGCTCCATAGCTGTGGCTCACAGGCTTAGTTGCTCTGTAGCACATGGTATCTTCCTGTATCAGGGATCAAACCCATGTCTCCTGCACTGGCAGGTGAACTCTTTACCACTGAGGTACCAGGGAAGTAAGTGTTTTTGTGTGTTCTACCTCATTTAACTTTCAAAATGGCTCTTCACAGGCAGATGTTGCCATTACCTTTGTTATTCAGTTGGATAAACTGATGCTCAGAGACTTGCCTTCGGTCACAAAGTGATGAGCAGCAGGGCCAGGATTTGAACCTGTTCAATCTGATTCTGGAGAGAGTCCCTAGGACTGCAAGGAGATCAAACTAGTCAGTCCTAAAGGAAATCAACACTGAATATTCATTGGAAGGACTGAAGCTGAAGCTCTATACTTTGGCCATTTGATTGCAAAGAGATGACTCATTGGAAAAGATCCTGATGTTGGGAAAAACAGAAGGCAGAAGGAGAAGGGGATGACACAGAGCATGAGATGGTTGGATGGCATCACTGAGTCAATGGACATGAGTCTGAGCAAGTTCTGGGAGACGGTGAAGGACAGGGAAGCCTGGTGTGCCACAGTCCATGGAACTGCAAAGAGTTAGACACGACTGAGCAACTGAACTGAATCTGACTCTGGAGTCCTCATTCTTATCATTATTTTCTCCATCCCTCTGGACCTTTGAACAGAGGACTGAGTTAACCAAATCCCTCAATTCACAGTCCACACCTTATAGTACTGTAGGTGAGAAACAAAGAGATACCATTTTTTGGCTAAAAATTAGCCAATATTAAGAAAACAAAATTTTGAAACTGTGGAGGATGCTTATACCTTGCACTATAACACACACACAACCATAAGAATGTTCACACTCTTCCATCTACTTCTGGGATTTCTGGGAGTCTATCCAAAGAAAACAATCCTGTATTTTTATTAATACAGAAAACTTAGAAACTCAGGGAAAAGATATGTAAACTTCTTCAAGTATTTTGTATTCATTTTAAAAGTTTAGAAAAATGACAAAATAGTCCACTTATGTAAATAGAAAAAGTGGGAAACTTTTCTTTATTATGCTAAAACACCTGTAACAATACTTACCACTGTAGCCATTTTTAAACGCAAAATTCTGTGGTATTATATTAACTACATCAGCAATGTTATGCAGCCATCATTGCCGTCTATGGCCAAAATTCTTTTGATCTTTTTTTGGGCGGGGGGAGGGCGCGGGTTCGGGCCACTTCTATTGGTCTTTTCATTTATCTGTTTTTCATCATATTTGTTCTTTGGTCCGTGTGGGCCTCCCATCGCATCGCAGTGGCCTCTGTTGTCGCAGAATACCAGCTCTGGGCGCATGCACTCCAGAGCTCCAGCTCGGTAATTGGACACATTGGTCCAGCTGCTCCGCGGCACGTGGGATCCTCCCAGGCCAGGGATTGAACCGGCGCCCCTTGCACGGCAAGGCAGTGTCCTTACCCACTGGACCACCAGGGAAGCCCTGTCCTCTCATTTCTGATTTCTTTTCAGGTTAATGTTACCCTCTTTAGAGACCTGAAAAGTATTCACATTCAGCTCCTTCCCAACTGATGAAGAAGTAAATGTCTTTTTCCCTCACTTACTGCTAGTGCACACCCAAGACAGTTTCATGGTTTTTTTTTTTTTTTTTTAAATTTTGGCCACTTTTATTGGTCTTTCATTTATTTATTTTTCATCCATCTTTGTTCTTTGGCCTGTGTGGGCCTCCCACTGCAGTGGCTTTTCTCACTGCAGAGCACTGGCTCTGGGTGCACGCGCTCCAGAGCACTGGCTCGTAATTGGACACACTGGTCTAGCTGCTCTGCGGTATGTGGGATCTTCCCGTGCTAGGGATTGGAACCAGCGCCCCTTGCAGTGCAAGACGGACTCTTTACCCACTGTACCACCAGGGAAGGCCTCAAGCAGTTGTTCTTTACAGAGGGGAAGGGATGTGAGATCAGGGAGAAACAGTCAAGAGCAGCCTTGGGGTAGGGTCCTGTTTCCCCAACAATGGAACACACAGCAATATCTTTATGCTACTTCGCAGACACTGAAACCCCCTCCAGGTGGGAGAAGTTAAAGATTAATGATGGCAATCTGCCCACAAGCATGGAGACCTCAGACTTTCTGGAAGTATCTGAAGGTGAAGGATGCCGATTCCTGTTTACCTCACCGTCAACCCATCAGAAGAAAGTCTATGGATTGCTCACACCCTCTTTAAACAATTACTATCAAATTTCTCGCTGTCTTCTCCAAGTTGGGTACATGGTTTTGAGGGCATTAGCTCACTGTGGCCTCCTCTGCCTGGAGAAGCAATAAAGCTACTTTCCTACCTCACCCCAAATTTTGGCACTGGTGTACAGAGAAGCTGAGTTTTTGGCATCACTTTCAATTCTTTTGGGCATATACCAGAAGCAGAATTGCTGAATCATATGGTAATTCAATGTTTAATTTTTAAAAATATCTCCAAACTGTTTTCCACAGCTGCTATACCACTTCACATTCCCAACAACAGTACACAAAGTCCTAACATCCCCACATCCTCACCAAAACTTGTTTTCTGATTTGTTTGACAGTAGCCATTGTAACTGATCTGAGCAGGACAGAACATCTTACGTCCTAGCAGATACAAAGGTTTACTGCTAAGACCCCTCTCCAAGAATTGGCTTCTTGTCTACCTGTAGGGACTGTGGTTAGCTGACAGCTTCCTGCTGTTAATCCCTATAGAATCTACCTTAGCTTTCCTGGGCAACGTAGGGTGACACAAGAGCCTAGCCCTTTCCAACCAGTGAGGCAATTTGGCAATCTGGGCTGGCAGAGATCCTGTCAGGTTGAGCTGCAGTCTGATGGCTTCTGATGCCCAACCCAGTCTGCTCTCCAGCCTCACAGGCATTACTCCTCAACACGCCCTTTGCTCTTTTGGTCCATCTCAACCTAATTCCCGGAGAACCCAACTGGGTTCATGTATTAAGTGTACTCTTTACATGGATATAGTAACAAACACCACTGGGGAAAGATAAGACTCCCAATTAAATAGACTAAAATGTTAAAAATGGTGGGACCGGGACTTCCCTGGTGGTCCAATGGCTAAGACTCTGGGCTTCTAATGCAGGAAGCTCGGGTTGATCTCAATCTTTATGCTACTGCAGACACTGAAACCCCTCCAGGTGGGAGAAGTTAAAGATTAATGATGGCAATCTGCCCACAAGCATGGAGACCTCAGACTTTCTGGAAGTATCTGAAGGTGAAGGATGC
Organism: Tragulus kanchil; assembly: GCA_022376925.1. Lineage (NCBI taxonomy): Eukaryota > Metazoa > Chordata > Mammalia > Artiodactyla > Tragulidae > Tragulus > Tragulus kanchil. Next base: position 38,277,775 of record JAIOJX010000031.1, on the reverse strand, counting down.
CGATTCCTGTTTACCTCACCGTCAACCCATCAGAAGAAAGTCTATGGATTGCTCACACCCTCTTTAAACAATTACTATCAAATTTCTCGCTGTCTTCTCCAAGTTGGGTACATGGTTTTGAGGGCATTAGCTCACTGTGGCCTCCTCTGCCTGGAGAAGCAATAAAGCTACTTTCCTACCTCACCCCAAATTTTGGCACTGGTGTACAGAGAAGCTGAGTTTTTGGCATCACTTTCAATTCTTTTGGGCATATACCAGAAGCAGAATTGCTGAATCATATGGTAATTCAATGTTTAATTTTTAAAAATATCTCCAAACTGTTTTCCACAGCTGCTATACCACTTCACATTCCCAACAACAGTACACAAAGTCCTAACATCCCCACATCCTCACCAAAACTTGTTTTCTGATTTGTTTGACAGTAGCCATTGTAACTGATCTGAGCAGGACAGAACATCTTACGTCCTAGCAGATACAAAGGTTTACTGCTAAGCCCCCTCTCCAAGAATTGGCTTCTTGTCTACCTGTAGGGACTGTGGTTAGCTGACAGCTTCCTGCTGTTAATCCCTATAGAATCTACCTTAGCTTTCCTGGGCAACGTAGGGTGACACAAGAGCCTAGCCCTTTCCAACCAGTGAGGCAATTTGGCAATCTGGGCTGGCAGAGATCCTGTCAGGTTGAGCTGCAGTCTGATGGCTTCTGATGCCCAACCCAGTCTGCTCTCCAGCCTCACAGGCATTACTCCTCAACACGCCCTTTGCTCTTTTGGTCCATCTCAACCTAATTCCCGGAGAACCCAACTGGGTTCATGTATTAAGTGTACTCTTTACATGGATATAGTAACAAACACCACTGGGGAAAGATAAGACTCCCAATTAAATAGACTAAAATGTTAAAAATGGTGGGACCGGGACTTCCCTGGTGGTCCAATGGCTAAGACTCTGGGCTTCTAATGCAGGAAGCTCGGGTTGCCATCTCAATCTCCAAAACCCAGGCTTATATGATTCTAAAATCTATGCTCTCACCCGCTGGTTAGGTTCAATCCCTGGTCAGAGAACTAGATCCCACATGCTGCAACTAAGAACTGGAACAGTCAATAAATAAATAAAATTAAAAAAAAAAAAAGGTGGGTCCTCTGTACTATTTCAGTTCAGTTCAGTAGTTCAGTCGTGTCCAACTCTTTGAGACCCTATGGACTGCGGCACACCAGGCTTCCTTGTCCTTCACCATCTCCTGGAGCTTGCTCAAACTCATGTCCATTGACTCAGTGATGCCTATCTATTAAGTACTATTTAAGTATTTAAGTACTCCCTATTTAAGTATTCCTTATTAGTGTTAGTTGCTCAATCGTGTTTGACATAACCAGACACATCTAAAACACAGCAGCTCAACAAAGATCAGAATAATAACCACTGTTAATGCTTCACATGTGTTAGGCACTGTGTCAAAGTATATAATGCACAGTATTTAACATATCTCCAAAACAAGCACAGAAAATAGATGCTTCATTTTACAGATGAAGAAAACTGTGGTATAAAGCAGTTGAATAACCTGTCCACAGTCAAATAACTGGCAGGTGATAAGACTGAGACTCAAGCTCAGGTATGGTGGTTTAGTCACTAAGTCACGTTCAACAATATTTGACTCTGTGGACTATAGACCACTAGGCTCCTCTGTTCATGGAATTTTGGGCAACGGGGTGACACAAGAGCCTAGCCCTTTCCAACCAGTGAGGCAATTTGGCAATCTGGGCTGGCAGAGATCCTGTCAGGTTGAGCTGCAGTCTGATGGCTTCTGATGCCCAACCCAGTCTGCTCTCCAGCCTCACAGGCATTACTCCTCAACACGCCCTTTGCTCTTTTGGTCCATCTCAACCTAATTCCCGGAGAACCCAACTGGGTTCATGTATTAAGTGTACTCTTTACATGGATATAGTAACAAACACCACTGGGGAAAGATAAGACTCCCAATTAAATAGACTAAAATGTTAAAAATGGTGGGACCGGGACTTCCCTGGTGGTCCAATGGCTAAGACTCTGGGCTTCTAATGCAGGAAGCTCGGGTTGCCATCTCAATCTCCAAAACCCAGGCTTATATGATTCTAAAATCTATGCTCTCACCCGCTGGTTAGGTTCAATCCCTGGTCAGAGAACTAGATCCCACATGCTGCAACTAAGAACTGGAACAGTCAATAAATAAATAAAATTAAAAAAAAAAAAGGTGGGTCCTCTGTACTATTTCAGTTCAGTTCAGTAGTTCAGTCGTGTCCAACTCTTTGAGACCCTATGGACTGCGGCACACCAGGCTTCCTTGTCCTTCACCATCTCCTGGAGCTTGCTCAAACTCATGTCCATTGACTCAGTGATGCCTATCTATTAAGTACTATTTAAGTATTTAAGTACTCCCTATTTAAGTATTCCTTATTAGTGTTAGTTGCTCAATCGTGTTTGACATAACCAGACACATCTAAAACACAGCAGCTCAACAAAGATCAGAATAATAACCACTGTTAATGCTTCACATGTGTTAGGCACTGTGTCAAAGTATATAATGCACAGTATTTAACATATCTCCAAAACAAGCACAGAAAATAGATGCTTCATTTTACAGATGAAGAAAACTGTGGTATAAAGCAGTTGAATAACCTGTCCACAGTCAAATAACTGGCAGGTGATAAGACTGAGACTCAAGCTCAGGTATGGTGGTTTAGTCACTAAGTCACGTTCAACAATATTTGACTCTGTGGACTATAGACCACTAGGCTCCTCTGTTCATGGAATTTTCCAGGCAGAATACTGGAGTGGGTTGCCATCTCCATCTCTATCTCCAAAACCCAGGCTTATATGATTCTAACATCTATGCTCTCACCTACTGGTTGAATAGGGCTGTAACCAAGGTACATCAGTATCTACTAGAGGAAAAGCTTCCTCCAGAAAGTTTCAAAGCTCTGTTTGAAGTGTACCACATTTGCCATATAATTACAAAACTCCTAGGTATGGTGCAATGTATACAGCCAGTGAGGCTTTCTAATCATTGGCAATCATTCTGACTAAATGAATAAAATAAACTGGAAGAGTCAATTATTAGACACAGAAGAACCTCTTACACCAAAGATGGGAAACAAAATCTTATGGCAAATTAGAACACTCCCATGGTTCCATTTCCTACTGTTAATAGAGCCATTGTCAGGAAGTGCCATGCTTACTATAGCAACCACTGGTTTTGCTATTCACCAAGTTTCTGCCTTTTTGCTTCCTCAGGAAACAGACAAGAAAATCAGGCTCCTGATCTTTTTATTTTAAAAGAGGAAGGTGCCATTTAAAACTAGAAATTAATAAATGAATATGTACAAGTAATGTTATATGTTGGATGACATCTAATATTTGTGTATTAAATGCAATATTTAAAGCACACAGTCTTATCTTTTTTTATCTTCAAATACAGGAGTCTAGAATATCTGCTAAAACGCTCCAGCTACAAAAGTCAAAAAATCCTGGATGAACTTTTCTTTTGAAAAGTTCTCAAGAAAGTAGACAAATTGCTAAAGGAAAATTATCGTCAAGTTAAGAGGTCAGAAGTCTAGGCAGACCTAGCTGCATTTTCTGCTCAGGATCTCATAAAGATGAACTCAAGATTTATGTCATGCTGTGTTTTCAACTGGAGCTCAAAATCCTCTCTCACGTTCACACGATTGTGGCAGAATTCAGTTCCTTGCAGCTGTAGGACAATGGGCCGGCCCTATTTCTTTGTTACTTCTTATTCAACTGTTGCAGAAGGGGCCATGAGAGAATCATCACATTCCAGGTCTTGGAGGAGAGTCCCTGAGACAGGCCACTAAATGAGAGTCCTTGGCTTTACACAGGGAAGAATTCAGTGCAAGCCGGAAGTTGAGTGAAAGCAGATTTATTCAGGGAGATACACACTCCATAGATAGAGTATGGGTTTGTAACAGAAGGCAGGAGAGTCCTAGGAGATACACATTCCACAGACAGGAGGCAGAGCGTCTCAGAAGGTGAGATGAGAGTGATTAGTTTTTATGGGCTAGGTAATTTCAACTACTTGGGGGAAAAAGTTAAGGGATTTCAGGAATTGGGCATCATTGGCAATCATTCTGACTAAATGAATAAAATAAACTGGAAGAGTCAATTATTAGACACAGAAGAACCTCTTACACCAAAGATGGGAAACAAAATCTTATGGCAAATTAGAACACTCCCATGGTTCCATTTCCTACTGTTAATAGAGCCATTGTCAGGAAGTGCCATGCTTACTATAGCAACCACTGGTTTTGCTATTCACCAAGTTTCTGCCTTTTTGCTTCCTCAGGAAACAGACAAGAAAATCAGGCTCCTGATCTTTTTATTTTAAAAGAGGAAGGTGCCATTTAAAACTAGAAATTAATAAATGAATATGTACAAGTAATGTTATATGTTGGATGACATCTAATATTTGTGTATTAAATGCAATATTTAAAGCACACAGTCTTATCTTTTTTTATCTTCAAATACAGGAGTCTAGAATATCTGCTAAAACGCTCCAGCTACAAAAGTCAAAAAATCCTGGATGAACTTTTCTTTTGAAAAGTTCTCAAGAAAGTAGACAAATTGCTAAAGGAAAATTATCGTCAAGTTAAGAGGTCAGAAGTCTAGGCAGACCTAGCTGCATTTTCTGCTCAGGATCTCATAAAGATGAACTCAAGATTTATGTCATGCTGTGTTTTCAACTGGAGCTCAAAATCCTCTCTCACGTTCACACGATTGTGGCAGAATTCAGTTCCTTGCAGCTGTAGGACAATGGGCCGGCCCTATTTCTTTGTTACTTCTTATTCAACTGTTGCAGAAGGGGCCATGAGAGAATCATCACATTCCAGGTCTTGGAGGAGAGTCCCTGAGACAGGCCACTAAATGAGAGTCCTTGGCTTTACACAGGGAAGAATTCAGTGCAAGCCGGAAGTTGAGTGAAAGCAGATTTATTCAGGGAGATACACACTCCATAGATAGAGTATGGGTTTGTAACAGAAGGCAGGAGAGTCCTAGGAGATACACATTCCACAGACAGGAGGCAGAGCGTCTCAGAAGGTGAGATGAGAGTGATTAGTTTTTATGGGCTAGGTAATTTCAACTACTTGGGGGAAAAAGTAGGGATTTCCAGGAATTGGGCCACTCCCCACTTTTTGGCCTTTTATGACCAGCCTTAGAACTGTCGAAGTGTTGGTGGGCATGTCATTTAGCATGATAATATATTATGATGCGCATACGATGAGGTTCAAAGTCTACTGGAAGTCATCTTATGCCATCCTGGGCCTAGGTGGTTCTAACTAGTTTTTGTCATAACCTCAATGGCTGGGTCATTCTTTTAACAGCTGTGCCCTGCCCCTTTCCCTCCTATATCACAAGGGCCATTCTTAGCTGCTAGGGGCCATCTGCAATTCTTATCAGATGAACTCTTTGACCTTCGAGATTAGCAATGGAAAAATCTCCTTCTTATTCAATCTTCCTCATGTTTTCTCAGGTTCTTTCTCTCTTCTCCTTCTGGGACCCTTATAATGCAAATGTTAGTGTGTTTAATGTTGTCCCAGAGGTCTCTTAGGCTGTCTTCATTTTTTTTCATCTTTTATTCTATATTCTGTTCTGTGGTGGTAATTCCCACCATTCTGTCTTCCAGGTCATTCATCTGTTCTTCTGTTATTCTGCTACTGATCCCTTCCAGTGTATTATCCATCTCTGTCTGTCTGTTCTTTAGTTCTTCCAGGTCTTTGGTAAACACTTCTTGTATCTTCTCCATTGTTTTCGTGAGATCCTGATTCTGGATCATCTTCACTATCATTCTGAATTCTTTTTCTGGAAGGTTACCTGTTTTCACTTCATTTAGTTGTTTTTCTGGGGTTTTATTTTGCCCCTTCATCTAGGATGTAACTTTCTGCTTTTTCATCCTGATTAACTTTCTGTAATGCTGTATTTGTTCTAGCAGCTGTGGGGCTGTGTGTTCTCTTACTTCTTCTGTCTGCCCTCTGATGGAGGAGGAGAAGAGGCTTGTGCAAACTTCCTGATGGGGAGGGACTGGCAGTGGGAAAAACTGGGTTTTGCTCTGGTGGGCAGGTCTTGCTCCCTCCCTGGTAGCTGTTTGGCTGAGGCAACCTAGCTCTGGGGTCTACAGGGCTCTATGGTACAGTTAATGGTGACCTTCCAGAGGTCTTACACCCCAGGGGACCTTCCCAGACTGCTGCTGCCAGTGCCCCTGTCCCTGTGGTGAGCCCCTGCTGACCCACACCTCCACAGGAGACCCTCCAACACAAGCAATAGTTTTGGTTCTGTCTCCTGGAGAGTTACTGCTCTTTTCCTCTGGGTCTTAGTATATGCAAGATTTGTTTGTACCCTTCAAGACTGGAGTCTCTTTCCCTAGGTCCTATGGAAGCCCTGTAATCTCGCCTTCAAGGTCAGATTCCCTGGGGATTCCCTGTCCATTTGTCGGATCCTTAGGTTGAGAAGCCTGATGTGGGCTGCAGAACCTTCACGATAGTGGGAGAACTTCTTTGGTATTACTGTTCTCCCGTCTGGGGTCACTCACTCGGCAGGTAAAGGACCTGAGTTTATCGTGACTGTACCCCTCCTATTCTCTCTTTGCTGCTGCTTCTCTGTCTCTAGATGTGAGGCGTCTATTTTTGGTGGCTCCCAGAACCCTCCTGCCAATGGCTGCTCCGCAGGCAACTGTTGTGTTCTCGCAGGAGAAGATGAGTGCATGCCCTTCTACTCCACCATCTTGAACCAGAACTCCTACACAAATAATTCTGACCCACTGTACTTCCTTCGTACGCAAGTTTAAAAACCATTAGGTGGTACTGAGCAAGGCTGGCATCCAAAGGTCTCAGAAGGAAAAACTGGGTACATCAAAGGGGATATTAAGTAAATATGTTAAGAATAATAGGAACCAAGTTTCTCACTCAGAGAAAGAAGTACAGAAGAGGGAGAAAGTAAAGTGAATTCTGAGGTGTCAGCCTGGAATTGAGAGGTTTTGATGCTAACTCATGGTATTTTATATATACACATACAATATATACAGAGAAAAAGTACAGATATGGATGCCTCGATAAGAATATATGTTGTACATGTTTATGTGTGTGTATATTGCCTAGCTCTATCCAGAGGCTTATAAGCAGCAATGTCGCAGGAGAACAATCATACCTAGCATCCAGAACTGCCTTTTTTCTCGGCCATACCATGTGGCTTTATAGGGCTTCCCTGGTGGCTTGGGCAGTAAAGTATCTGCCTGCAATAGAGGAGGCCTGGGGTTGATCCCTGCGTCAGGAAGATCCCCTACAGAAAGGAATGGCTACCCACCCCAGTATTCTTTTTTTTTTAAAGATTTATTTATTTATTTATTTTGGGCGGGAATCGGGTTGGGGGGGGAGGGGAGCGGGTGGGCCACCTCCACTGGTCCTTCATTTCTCAGTTTTCATCTGTCTTTGTTCTTTGTACCCTTCAAGACTGGAGTCTCTTTCCCTAGGTCCTATAGCCCTGTAATCTCGCCTTCAAGGTCAGATTCCTGGGATTCCCTGTCCATTTGTCGGATCCTTAGGTTGAGAAGCCTGATGTGGGCTGCAGAACCTTCACGATAGTGGGAGAACTTCTTTGGTATTACTGTTCTCCCGTCTGGGGTCACTCACTCGGCAGGTAAAGGACCTGAGTTTATCGTGACTGTACCCCTCCTATTCTCTCTTTGCTGCTGCTTCTCTGTCTCTAGATGTGAGGCGTCTATTTTTGGTGGCTCCCAGAACCCTCCTGCCAATGGCTGCTCCATGAGCAACTGTTGTGTTCTCGCAGGAGAAGATGAGTGCATGCCCTTCTACTCCACCATCTTGAACCAGAACTCCTACACAAATAATTCTGACCCACTGTACTTCCTTCGTACGCAAGTTTAAAAACCATTAGGTGGTACTGAGCAAGGCTGGCATCCAAAGGTCTCAGAAGGAAAAACTGGGTACATAAAAGGGGGATATTAAGTAAATATGTTAAGAATAATAGGAACCAAGTTTCTCACTCAGAGAAAGAAGTACAGAAGAGGGAGAAAGTAAAGTGAATTCTGAGGTGTCAGCCTGGAATTGAGAGGTTTTGATGCTAACTCATGGTATTTTATATATACACATACAATATATACAGAGAAAAAGTACAGATATGGATGCCTCGATAAGAATATATGTTGTACATGTTTATGTGTGTGTATATTGCCTAGCTCTATCCAGAGGCTTATAAGCAGCAATGTCGCAGGAGAACAATCATACCTAGCATCCAGAACTGCCTTTTTTCTCGGCCATACCATGTGGCTTTATAGGGCTTCCCTGGTGGCTTGGGCAGTAAAGTATCTGCCTGCAATAGAGGAGGCCTGGGGTTGATCCCTGCGTCAGGAAGATCCCCTACAGAAAGGAATGGCTACCCACCCCAGTATTCTTTTTTTTTTAAAGATTTATTTATTTATTTATTTTGGGCGGGAATCGGGTTGGGGGGGGAGGGGAGCGGGTGGGCCACCTCCACTGGTCCTTCATTTCTCAGTTTTCATCTGTCTTTGTTCTTTGGCTCCTGTGGGCCTCCCATCGTGGTGGCATCTATCGTTACAGAGCACCGGCTCTGGGCGCATGCACTCCAGAGCTCCGGCTCGGCAATCGGACACAGTGGTCCAGCCGCTCCGCGGCACGTGGGATCTTCCCAGGCCAGGGATCGAATCGTCGCCCCTTGCACTTCAAGGCGGTGTCCTTACCCACTGGACCACCAGGGGAAGCCCCACTCCAGTATTCTTGCCTGGAAAATTCCATGGACAGAGAAGCCCAGGGGGTTACAGTCCATGGGGTCGCAGAGAGTCAGACATGACGGAGTGACTCATACCTCCCTGCCCCATGTGGGTTGTGGGATCTTAGTTCTCTGCCAGGGATCAAACTTGTGCTCTAACCACTGAACCACCAGGGAATTCCCAAATCTGCTTTTTACATTTACTCTCCAATAAAAGGAACCAGGGCTCCTTGAAATGACTGATTCCAGGCCTGAGGGAGTAAAAGTACAAGAGACTAGAACATCTTGCTGTGCTAGAAGGTAAGGAAGGGAAGTGATTAAAGAATAATAGGCATGCCGAAAGGATATAGGAGCCAACCTGAAGGGTTTCTGCTGGCCAAAACTGGGACAAATTTAGGCTCAGTAATTTATAGATAACAACTCACTGAATTAAAACAGGAATCCATAAGTCCACAGCAATCTAATAAATGAATGGAAGAAAAGAAAACTTTTTGTTACAATGGAATGTCCACTGATAAATGTAAGAAGGAAAAAATGAAATTAGAAAATCATCACTGGTTGCAAAGCATACGTAATGTCGCAGGAGAACAATCATACCTAGCATCCAGAACTGCCTTTTTCTCGGCCATACCATGTGGCTTTATAGGGCTTCCCTGGTGGCTTGGGCAGTAAAGTATCTGCCTGCAATAGGGAGGCCTGGGGTTGATCCCTCGTCAGGAAGATCCCCTACAGAAAGGATTGGCTACCCCCCCCATTTTTTTTTTTTTTTTAAAGATTTATTTATTTATTTATTTTGGGCGGGAATCGGGTTGGGGGGGGAGGGGAGCGGGTGGGCCACCTCCACTGGTCCTTCATTTCTCAGTTTTCATCTGTCTTTGTTCTTTGGCTCCTGTGGGCCTCCCATCGTGGTGGCATCTATCGTTACAGAGCACCGGCTCTGGGCGCATGCACTCCAGAGCTCCGGCTCGGCAATCGGACACAGTGGTCCAGCCGCTCCGCGGCACGTGGGATCTTCCCAGGCCAGGGATCGAATCGTCGCCCCTTGCACTTCAAGGCGGTGTCCTTACCCACTGGACCACCAGGGGAAGCCCCACTCCAGTATTCTTGCCTGGAAAATTCCATGGACAGAGAAGCCCAGGGGGTTACAGTCCATGGGGTCGCAGAGAGTCAGACATGACGGAGTGACTCATACCTCCCTGCCCCATGTGGGTTGTGGGATCTTAGTTCTCTGCCAGGGATCAAACTTGTGCTCTAACCACTGAACCACCAGGGAATTCCCAAATCTGCTTTTTACATTTACTCTCCAATAAAAGGAACCAGGGCTCCTTGAAATGACTGATTCCAGGCCTGAGGGAGTAAAAGTACAAGAGACTAGAACATCTTGCTGTGCTAGAAGGTAAGGAAGGGAAGTGATTAAAGAATAATAGGCATGCCGAAAGGATATAGGAGCCAACCTGAAGGGTTTCTGCTGGCCAAAACTGGGACAAATTTAGGCTCAGTAATTTATAGATAACAACTCACTGAATTAAAACAGGAATCCATAAGTCCACAGCAATCTAATAAATGAATGGAAGAAAAGAAAACTTTTTGTTACAATGGAATGTCCACTGATAAATGTAGAAGGACAATGAAATTAGAAAATCATCACTGGCAAGCATTACGGTAATAATCCAGTCAAAAATTACTGATGGTTGCTAAAACTAATGAGTGAAGGTTTACAAGAAATAGGATAATTTACATGGTCTCAAAGTACTTCTCCTCACAAAATACTTACTAACTACAAAGAGAAAAGTGGACAAAATGACAGCAGAGGAAACAGAAGACACCATCTTAGCATCACCAAGGTGACCACCATGAGAAACAGCACACAATGGAAGCTGAGTACCTCCTGACAGGACACAGCACCTGCTATGTGGTGTTCCTGATAAAACGCATATTCTAAATCAAGTCATGAAGAAACACCAGGCACAAATTGAGGAATATTCCTCCAAGTAACCTGCCTATACTCTTCAAAAGTATCAACATGATCAAGTCAAAGACAGACATGACGACTAAATGTGGTACGTGATTCTGAACTGGATTCTCCTGGTTTACAACCTTTTTAACAGGACCAAGGATATCTATGGAAATCTAATCTCAATGAAACCCAGGGATTAGCTGGTACTACTGTATCAATATTAAGCTCCTGGTTTTGATGGCTACATTGTGGTTATAAAGAAGAATGTCCCTGTTGTAGGAAATACACACTAAAGTATTCAGGGCTAACGGGGCATCAAATAAGCAACTTCCAAATGGTTAAGGGAAGGAAAAGGCTCTTTGTACTATTATTACGACTTATCTGTAAATTTAAAATTACTTCAAAATAAAGGAAAAACTCAAGTACAACGATAAAGCACATACCAATTTCTCAGTATTATAAAAATGTCATTCTTCCTTAGTAAAATTTCTGGATAGAAAAGTATCCCAATACCCAAATTTACTTTTACTAGCTTTTCTACTAATGTATCTCAGTTTTGAAGCACTCTCCAATAGAAATGTCTGTGATGCTGGAAATGTTCTACACCCTGCTGCCAGACACACTGGTACACATGGCTGATGTCATACAGGACAGTGTAGTTTGAGAGAATAGCAGTAATAACCACAAAAGATGAAAAAGCTTTTTCATAAAATCAGTTTAATACTAATCAGATTTTAAAATAAATTGTTATTTTACTTTTTCTATATTTGCTGATAGACTAGTATGTCCTGCATGTCCTTCAATATTCCCACCTTTTAATTTCTATTCAAGTTTAAATGTCTACTAGAAGCAACCACCTATACTTATTTTGAGAGTAGTTTTTGGTTTTCTTTAAAATGACCTTACTTTTGCTATACTACTCCTATTGATTAATATCTATGGCTTCTCTACCTTTTTGAAGTATGCCTTCCTAAAATCTAGTGTCATGTACATGTCTACCCAATATTACCACCTGTCTCTCACAGACTTAGATCAGAAAGTCACTTTAAGGCTTCCCTAGTAGTCCAGTGGTTAAGAATCCACCTGCGGACGCAGGAAACCCAGGAAAATTCCACATGCCGGGAAGCAACTCAGCCTGTGCACAACTACTGAGCTCGTGTTCTAGAGCCCATGCTTCACAGCAAGAGAAGCCCCTGCAATGAGAAGCCCGGGCACCAACAACCAGAGAACAGACCCTGCTCGCTGCAACAAGAGAAGGCCCTCAACAAGACCCAACGCAGCCAAACACAGAGTCACTTTCTCTCAAACTTCTTATAATACTTAACTTTTACTTACTCCCTCTCATACTCATCTATCCCTAGTCATAGGTGCTACACTGCAGGTAACTGGTGTTACCCGTTTATTTTCTGCCAGGCTCAGGATAAGGTTCCTCCTAATCAGATCAGCTTATTTCAGGACAATCTTTTTCACATGAAATATACTTAATTACAGATTTGTCAATCCAATATTTTAAACCAAGATCGAAAATCAAAGTCTCCTATAGTGAAATCATCTACATAGAAAATAAGAAAATAAAAATACAACATGCTTCATACACATCAAATTCTACAATTTCTGATTTGAAAAGGAATGCAAAGCAGAATTCTCATCCTCTGTGATTCACCTTGGTGACCTAATACTCTTAGCAAAAGCAATAGTAGTCACTCACCTACCAAGCTGTTACTGTTCATGACTAACTTAATTCAGAACTAGAAAAAGACTCTATGGCCATACAACCCTGAACACACCCGATCTAGTCTGATCTCAGAAGCTAAACAGGGTGAGATCTGGTTAGTACTTGGATGGGAAAACCAGAAAAAGAGAAGGGGGAAGAAAAAAACCCAACCAAGTTGTATACAACAGGTCAACCAAGTTTAATAACTACGCCAAACATCTTTAGAAATATTTAACAAATCTAGGAAAATATAGATTCCTGTCAAAAACAGAACTACTTTAAACAAAGCTGACTTGGAAAATTCTTTCTACCCTCTTGCTTCTATTCATAACTATTTAAAACAACAAAAGTAAACTTAAAAAGCAATTCAAAATTCTTAAAATCAAAATTATTTATAAAATGCTTAATGAAACCAGCAGTGTCCCAGCTTCACTTAAAAAATCAAACTCTAGAGTTCCAAGTCAACAAGATATCCGTGCAAGCAGTGCCCATCACGCTGGCCCAGTAAAACACCCGAGATGATACAGACGACTGGGGTGGGGGGACTCTCTGGGGCCTCAACCCCACATGCTCTGGTTTCTCAACCAAAGCAACAAGTACAGTACAGCAGAGGCAGGAGAGGGGCAGGACTCATCCTCCTCCACCTCTGTTCAGCAATACAGAAAACTTAGGGGCCAGAAAGACAAGAAGTAATTCAAAAATCCTTCTGTTCGTTTGCTTTCTGGTTTTTAAACATTTGACAAATGTGGTATCTGCTTGCTGTGAAAGACTCAAGCAACACTCAAGTTTGCTAAGTGAAAAGTGAAAGCCTGCCATGTTTCCATTTGCCTTTCTTGGTTCACTATTGGATCAATGGTTCATACAGTTACTTACACTTGTATTTATTTGGTAAACTGTCTTTGCCGATTTTTCTAATAGAGTATTTGTCTGTTTCTTATCTGTAGGTACTCTTATACTAGGATATTTACAATTTCCTGATATAATGTGCAAATATCCATTTCCCCCCCGCCGCCTCACCGCCATTTGCGGTTTATCCAGTTTTGCTTATTTTAACTTTTTTTTTTTTCAATTGTGGTCTCTTTTATTGGTTATTTATTTATTTCCATCCATCTTTATTCTTTGACCTGTGTGGGCCTCTCATCGCATTGGCCTCTCTCGTTGCAGAGCACTGGCTCTGGGCGCATGCCCCCATATTAACTTTTTAAGCAATCAAACTTTATGCAACCTTTTTCTTGACTGTGGCTTTGTGTAATGCTTTACCCTAAAGAGAGATGACAGGCTTCCCTGGTGATCCAGTGTGTAAAGAGTCCGCCTTGCAATGCAAGGGGCACCAGTTTGATCCCTGGCAAGGGAAGATCCCATGTGCCAGAGTGGCTGGGCTGGTGTGTCCAATTACGAGCCAGTGCTCTGGAGCACATGCACCCAGAGCTGGTAGAATAAAGTGGCTCCTTGTGTATGTGGTGCTCCAACAGCTTCATTCACACTGCTGTTCAGTGTACCACAAATCATAGTGACTAAGTTATAAGTCAACAACCTTGTGTGCCACACATGCAAACCGGCATACTGTGATTTTTTTTTAAATTACCAGCACATAGCCATCAAGTCAAAACAAGAAAAAAGCAGACTCTGTCAGGCTTTCAAGGCACAATGGAGAGTGTTATCAAGTCAGATGAGAAAACATTGTGTTTACTATGCAATGACATTATAGCTGTGCTAGAAGAATTCAATATATATCAACATTACCAGACTAAGTTGTCATCTCAATATTCCCAATTCACAGGAAAGCAATGGTCAAAAAAAGTAGAAAATCTGAAGTAGAATATCTCATCACAGCAGAATTTCTGGAAGAAAGTGAGAAAGAGAGGGAAAATTAAAAAGTAAGTTTTCAGAAAGCTCATTTGTTAGCTAAGCAAAGAAAGTAGTTTGCTGATTTTCAGTTAGTAAAATCAGGCTAGGCGTTCCCTGGCGGCTAGAATTCTGTGCTTCTACTGCTGGGGTCCCAGTTCATTCCCTGGTTGAGAAACTAAGATCCTGCAAGTGGTATGATCAAAAGTAAAAACAGGGACTTCCCTGGCAGTCCAGGGGTTAAGACTCCTGGCTCCCACTGCAGGAGGCACAGGTTCAATCCCAGGTTGGGGAAATAAGCTACCACATGCCATGCCTGCTGGCCAAAAAAAGAATAAAAAAATAAATAAATAAAATAAAATCATGCTTGTGCTGGAGCCCAAGAAATGTAGTCAAAGAAAATAAACTTGAGACTATTATTAGCCTTCCAGCAAAACCAGTTGTTCCAAAGGCTGAGAACAATGGGAATAAAATTAATAATCTATTTTTTAAAGGCCAATGATTTCAAGTAAATTACCCTGTCCCTTGATGAGTTAGATGTTACTCATACAGCTCAGTTGCTGTTGTTTACTCAAGAAATCAGTGCCAGGTTTAAAGTATTTGAAGAATTAGCTTCTATGAATAGACTGTGTGGTGAGAAGCTGAGAAAATACTAATTTAGAACAAGTTGAAGTTGAATCTGCTAAGATGAGTTATTACTGATTGTGTCTGTAAAAATATACATGAAGTAGAAAAAGGCTTATTAGTTGGCTAACTTACAAAGTTTGTAAAGATGTAAGGTTGTTTATTATTTTTCATCAGCCGGTACTCTGGAAAATATACGAATTTATCAAGTTACTGAACCAGTAGTGTCAACAGGGAACTTCATTCACTGTCATGGGCTCAACCACTGTTAGCAACAGAAGCGGATTAACTGTCCTAACTGCCCAGGCAGCAGTCTGATGGCTCAGCAGAGGTAAAGTTTTACTGGGATATATGTTTTTAAAGCTCGGGGCTGAGATTCAAGTTTCAGAACAGTAAGACCTTTGCAGTCACTATTATCACGAATGGCTCTGAAACAGCTTCTGTTGCAAAATATCATAAATTCTGGAAGAAAGTGAGAAAGAGAGAAAATTAAAAGTAAGTTTTCAGAAAGCTCATTTGTTAGCTAAGCAAAGAAAGTAGTTTGCTGATTTTCAGTTAGTAAAATCAGGCTAGGCGTTCCCTGGCGGCTAGAATTCTGTGCTTCTACTGCTGGGGTCCCAGTTCATTCCCTGGTTGAGAAACTAAGATCCTGCAAGTGGTATGATCAAAAGTAAAAACAGGGACTTCCCTGGCAGTCCAGGGGTTAAGACTCCTGGCTCCCACTGCAGGAGGCACAGGTTCAATCCCAGGTTGGGGAAATAAGCTACCACATGCCATGCCTGCTGGCCAAAAAAAGAATAAAAAAATAAATAAATAAAATAAAATCATGCTTGTGCTGGAGCCCAAGAAATGTAGTCAAAGAAAATAAACTTGAGACTATTATTAGCCTTCCAGCAAAACCAGTTGTTCCAAAGGCTGAGAACAATGG
This sequence comes from Tragulus kanchil, assembly GCA_022376925.1. Classification (NCBI taxonomy): domain Eukaryota; kingdom Metazoa; phylum Chordata; class Mammalia; order Artiodactyla; family Tragulidae; genus Tragulus; species Tragulus kanchil. Next base: position 38,261,927 of record JAIOJX010000031.1, on the reverse strand, counting down.
GAATAAAATTAATAATCTATTTTTTAAAGGCCAATGATTTCAAGTAAATTACCCTGTCCCTTGATGAGTTAGATGTTACTCATACAGCTCAGTTGCTGTTGTTTACTCAAGAAATCAGTGCCAGGTTTAAAGTATTTGAAGAATTAGCTTCTATGAATAGACTGTGTGGTGAGAAGCTGAGAAAATACTAATTTAGAACAAGTTGAAGTTGAATCTGCTAAGATGAGTTATTACTGATTGTGTCTGTAAAAATATACATGAAGTAGAAAAAGGCTTATTAGTTGGCTAACTTACAAAGTTTGTAAAGATGTAAGGTTGTTTATTATTTTTCATCAGCCGGTACTCTGGAAAATATACGAATTTATCAAGTTACTGAACCAGTAGTGTCAACAGGGAACTTCATTCACTGTCATGGGCTCAACCACTGTTAGCAACAGAAGCGGATTAACTGTCCTAACTGCCCAGGCAGCAGTCTGATGGCTCAGCAGAGGTAAAGTTTTACTGGGATATATGTTTTTAAAGCTCGGGGCTGAGATTCAAGTTTCAGAACAGTAAGACCTTTGCAGTCACTATTATCACGAATGGCTCTGAAACAGCTTCTGTTGCAGATTTTATAATGTATCATAAATTCAACCTGACGTTACAGGGCAGAACTGGACTTTTCTGGGAAACCTAAACTGCAGTCAATTCATGTAGACAAAAACTAACGTTTAAATCAAAAGTAATGTCAAGCTATTTTACACACTTTCAGTGCTGTCAAAAGTTAAAATAAAAGTGAGATCTCAATTCTCAACAAATTTGCAGTGAATACATATTTTTAGCTCCAACTATAATTCTGGAAGCATTTTCAGGACTTTAATGCCAGTCCACAGAAAATTCCCATGTTTCTGTATCTATTTAACAGTGTAGTTACGGCACCTACACCTAACCTTCAACTGGAAGTAATTAATCTGCAACGTAATGACACACTAAAAGGCAAATACTAAGAGAAAGCTACAATATAATCCTATAAGTGCTTCCCAAGTGATTAATAAGCTCAATTAAAATCATATGCTTGTTGGCTGATATCAATATTTGGCTGTACATCTGTGTGAAGATATTTCCAAAGACGAAATCCATAAAATCTCATTACAGATTAGCAATAACAGATAAACATTTGCAGTCGATTTTGATGACAGGAAACAACTAACTCTGAACCCCAATTAAGGAAAATGTGTCACCATTTTTCTCATTTTTCATTATTTTGTATTACAAAACGTTGTACTTGGTAACAACAGTAATTATCATTACCATTAACATATTTGAATTTTATCAATAATAAATATGTGGAACTGTATTTTCTCTTTTGTTATAAAGTACTTGCATTAAGATATGCAATTTTGCAAAATCTAAAATATTTACTCTTTGGCCGTTTATAGAAATTGTCTGATGATCATGCTTTGGAGAAAGGTTTTCTTTAGCCTAAGCATATAAAAGCAGTACCTCTATTTCTTCCAGGGACTGCTAAAAACTTGTACTCCATCCCTGGCTCTAATTTATCAAGTTACTGAACTAGTCAACAGGAACTTCATTCACTGTCATGGGCTCAACCACTGTTAGCAACAGAAGCGGATTAACTGTCCTAACTGCCCAGGCAGCAGTCTGATGGCTCAGCAGAGGTAAAGTTTTACTGGGATATATGTTTTTAAAGCTCGGGGCTGAGATTCAAGTTTCAGAACAGTAAGACCTTTGCAGTCACTATTATCACGAATGGCTCTGAAACAGCTTCTGTTGCAGATTTTATAATGTATCATAAATTCAACCTGACGTTACAGGGCAGAACTGGACTTTTCTGGGAAACCTAAACTGCAGTCAATTCATGTAGACAAAAACTAACGTTTAAATCAAAAGTAATGTCAAGCTATTTTACACACTTTCAGTGCTGTCAAAAGTTAAAATAAAAAGTGAGATCTCAATTCTCAACAAATTTGCAGTGAATACATATTTTTAGCTCCAACTATAATTCTGGAAGCATTTTCAGGACTTTAATGCCAGTCCACAGAAAATTCCCATGTTTCTGTATCTATTTAACAGTGTAGTTACGGCACCTACACCTAACCTTCAACTGGAAGTAATTAATCTGCAACGTAATGACACACTAAAAGGCAAATACTAAGAGAAAGCTACAATATAATCCTATAAGTGCTTCCCAAGTGATTAATAAGCTCAATTAAAATCATATGCTTGTTGGCTGATATCAATATTTGGCTGTACATCTGTGTGAAGATATTTCCAAAGACGAAATCCATAAAATCTCATTACAGATTAGCAATAACAGATAAACATTTGCAGTCGATTTTGATGACAGGAAACAACTAACTCTGAACCCCAATTAAGGAAAATGTGTCACCATTTTTCTCATTTTTCATTATTTTGTATTACAAAACGTTGTACTTGGTAACAACAGTAATTATCATTACCATTAACATATTTGAATTTTATCAATAATAAATATGTGGAACTGTATTTTCTCTTTTGTTATAAAGTACTTGCATTAAGATATGCAATTTTGCAAAATCTAAAATATTTACTCTTTGGCCGTTTATAGAAATTGTCTGATGATCATGCTTTGGAGAAAGGTTTTCTTTAGCCTAAGCATATAAAAGCAGTACCTCTATTTCTTCCAGGGACTGGTAAAAACTTGTACTCAACAGAAACAGGATCCGGGCCTGGCTGGTTACATGAAAAAATACAGTAAATTACATAATCAAAAACAAATATATATATATAAAACTTAAATACTTGACTTTTACTTAAAATGAACACATGTATTTTCATACACAGCATTTTAAGTTCAGATACGCTAATTAATGTTTCCCATGTTCTTTCCTGCATGGATCATCATGTCCGTAACACATATCTATGATTTTAAATTTCAATTTCTTTAGAATGGAACAAAAACTTAGACATCTTTAAGACAATTTAGAACAGAATCATTAGTAAGATTTTTATGGTTCTTTCTCTTAATTTTAATGCCTAAAACTACTAAGAAAGTAAACTGGGAAGGAAGGACTATTATTTATCCAATCCTTTTAAGGTCTTCAACTTAACTTTCTTAAAAACAACTATTTTCATGTATTTCATTGGCTTATGTAATATTTAATTAGGTTACAATAAGTGTAACTGGCTCCTGAAAGTATAAAGCGATTGCAGAAGGCAAGGTATACTAGAGAGTAGTCTATGAGCCATGAGTGTTCAGATTATTTTAAGAATCACTCAGTATATTCTACAGAAAGAAAAGTGTGATTGGGAATTCCTTGGCAGTCCAGTGGTCAGGACTACCAGGGGCATGGGTCCTATTCCTGATTGAGGGACTAAGATTCTGCATGCTGCATGGCACAGTCCAAAAAAAAAAACCTGTGGTTAATTCAGTAATTATGCATAGTCCATACCTGCATGATTATTTGAGCAGTCAGAATTAGCAATCTTTATATATTTTCCCCCCAAATAGCCTACCATTGCAGGACCATGTGTTGAATCCTCCATCTTTCTCTACCTGATTTTTATTTATTTTTAATTATCTGGGCTTCCCTGATAGCTCAGTGGTAAAGAATTTGCCTGCCAATGCAGGAGATACTGGTTCGATCCCTTGGTGGGGAAGATCCCCTGGAGAAGGAAATGGTAACCCACTCTAGTATTCTTGCCATGGACAGAGATGCCTGATGGGCAACAAACAGTCCATGGGGTCACAAAAGAGTCAGATCCGACTTGGTGACTAAACAACAATTTCTATCCAGTATTCTGGCTGCCCTGGGTCCTCCCTGCAGCCCACGGGCTCCTGGAGGCAGCACGCAGGCTGTTCCCTAGTTGTGGTGCACAGGCTTCTCTTGTTACAGAGCACAGGCTCAGCAGTTGCAGTGTGTGGGCTCTCAATTTGTAGCATCTCCTTAATTTCTAAACATTATTTTTATGCCATTCTAAATTCCCAACATATCCAGGTTTGTTTCTGAATTTAACTATTCAGCTCTAAGTACCTGTTCTGTCTATTCTAACACAAATGCCAAACTGCCTTAAATACCTTTAGCCTTCTGATACATGTTACTACCTGGAGGGTCAAATGTCACATACCCTCCCCAGTTCTACTGCCCTCCAATGACTGTTCTTTCTCAAAGTTTTTTCAACTACTGAATTCACCCTTCCAAATGAACTGTATGTGCCATCTGTCAAGCTCTAGAAAAGGTTCACCTCAATGGGTTTACAAAAAAATTTGCATTATATCTGTAGAATAACTGAAGGAGCACTGATATCTACATACTATTGGTATAATAGTTAAATCTCTCACATTCAAGCACACAGCACCAATAGGTTTATTAAATTCTTTATATGAGCCATGAGTGTTCAGATTATTTTAAGAATCACTCAGTATATTCTACAGAAAGAAAAGTGTGATTGGGAATTCCTTGGCAGTCCAGTGGTCAGGACTACCAGGGGCATGGGTCCTATTCCTGATTGAGGGACTAAGATTCTGCATGCTGCATGGCACAGTCCAAAAAAAAAAACCTGTGGTTAATTCAGTAATTATGCATAGTCCATACCTGCATGATTATTTGAGCAGTCAGAATTAGCAATCTTTATATATTTTCCCCCCAAATAGCCTACCATTGCAGGACCATGTGTTGAATCCTCCATCTTTCTCTACCTGATTTTTATTTATTTTTAATTATCTGGGCTTCCCTGATAGCTCAGTGGTAAAGAATTTGCCTGCCAATGCAGGAGATACTGGTTCGATCCCTTGGTGGGGAAGATCCCCTGGAGAAGGAAATGGTAACCCACTCTAGTATTCTTGCCATGGACAGAGATGCCTGATGGGCAACAAACAGTCCATGGGGTCACAAAAGAGTCAGATCCGACTTGGTGACTAAACAACAATTTCTATCCAGTATTCTGGCTGCCCTGGGTCCTCCCTGCAGCCCACGGGCTCCTGGAGGCAGCACGCAGGCTGTTCCCTAGTTGTGGTGCACAGGCTTCTCTTGTTACAGAGCACAGGCTCAGCAGTTGCAGTGTGTGGGCTCTCAATTTGTAGCATCTCCTTAATTTCTAAACATTATTTTTATGCCATTCTAAATTCCCAACATATCCAGGTTTGTTTCTGAATTTAACTATTCAGCTCTAAGTACCTGTTCTGTCTATTCTAACACAAATGCCAAACTGCCTTAAATACCTTTAGCCTTCTGATACATGTTACTACCTGGAGGGTCAAATGTCACATACCCTCCCCAGTTCTACTGCCCTCCAATGACTGTTCTTTCTCAAAGTTTTTTCAACTACTGAATTCACCCTTCCAAATGAACTGTATGTGCCATCTGTCAAGCTCTAGAAAAGGTTCACCTCAATGGGTTTACAAAAAAATTTGCATTATATCTGTAGAATAACTGAAGGAGCACTGATATCTACATACTATTGGTATAATAGTTAAATCTCTCACATTCAAGCACACAGCACCAATATTGAGTTTACTTAGATCTTTTTAAAAAATCCTTTATATCTTTTTTAACATTTTAGGTTTTTTCACATTTTACATATTTTTATTATGTTAATTCGTGCTCTTTCCTATCATACTTTTTTTTAAATTTAAAAATCATTTAACACAATTTTAAAAAATAATTTGTTTATTTCTGGCTGTGCTAGGTCTTTGCTGCTGTGGCTCTGGGCTCTTCTCTAATTGTGGTGAGTGGAGGCTACTTCAGCTGCAGCGTGTGGGCTTCTCACTGCAGTGGCCCCTCTTGTTGTGGAGCACGGGCTCTCAAGCAGGCTTCAGTAGTTGCAGCATGTGGGATCAGTAGCTACAGCTCGCTGGCTCTAGAGCACAGGCTCAGTAGTTGTGGTGCAAGGGCTCAGATGCTCCAGGGCATGCGGGATCCTCCTGGATCAGGGATAGAACTCTTATCTCCTGCACCGGCAGGTGGATTCTTCACCAATGAGCCACTAGGTTCACCAATAAAGCTACCCTTTAACACAGCCTATAAATAATTAAGTTGATAAGAATATGTCATTCTTACTTCCTCATCTGTCTCCATTCACACCCCTCCAAACAGAAAGTGTCTCATTCTCCTCTGAAATCTTAGCACCTACCTGGTATGTAGCAATCAATCAAACAATTACTGTTTCCCAAACTGACAAACCTCTACTTACTGAATTTTTAAGAGAGAAGAAAACAGATGTGTTATTCATTTTGATAGGGAGGAGATTCCTAGGTCCCCTGTCACCCTTGCTAACCTAAAAAACAGTACGTATATCAAAGGTATCCCCTTGTTTTCACCCTTTTTCTTTTTTTAAATTCGTATAAATGGAATGTCACATACCCTCCCCAGTTCTACGGGGCCCCCCCCAATGCCCTCCAATGACTGTTCTTTCTCAAAGTTTTTTCAACTACTGAATTCACCCTTCCAAATGAACTGTATGTGCCATCTGTCAAGCTCTAGAAAAGGTTCACCTCAATGGGTTTACAAAAAAATTTGCATTATATCTGTAGAATAACTGAAGGAGCACTGATATCTACATACTATTGGTATAATAGTTAAATCTCTCACATTCAAGCACACAGCACCAATATTGAGTTTACTTAGATCTTTTTAAAAAATCCTTTATATCTTTTTTAACATTTTAGGTTTTTTCACATTTTACATATTTTTATTATGTTAATTCGTGCTCTTTCCTATCATACTTTTTTTTAAATTTAAAAATCATTTAACACAATTTTAAAAAATAATTTGTTTATTTCTGGCTGTGCTAGGTCTTTGCTGCTGTGGCTCTGGGCTCTTCTCTAATTGTGGTGAGTGGAGGCTACTTCAGCTGCAGCGTGTGGGCTTCTCACTGCAGTGGCCCCTCTTGTTGTGGAGCACGGGCTCTCAAGCAGGCTTCAGTAGTTGCAGCATGTGGGATCAGTAGCTACAGCTCGCTGGCTCTAGAGCACAGGCTCAGTAGTTGTGGTGCAAGGGCTCAGATGCTCCAGGGCATGCGGGATCCTCCTGGATCAGGGATAGAACTCTTATCTCCTGCACCGGCAGGTGGATTCTTCACCAATGAGCCACTAGGTTCACCAATAAAGCTACCCTTTAACACAGCCTATAAATAATTAAGTTGATAAGAATATGTCATTCTTACTTCCTCATCTGTCTCCATTCACACCCCTCCAAACAGAAAGTGTCTCATTCTCCTCTGAAATCTTAGCACCTACCTGGTATGTAGCAATCAATCAAACAATTACTGTTTCCCAAACTGACAAACCTCTACTTACTGAATTTTTAAGAGAGAAGAAAACAGATGTGTTATTCATTTTGATAGGGAGGAGATTCCTAGGTCCCCTGTCACCCTTGCTAACCTAAAAAACAGTACGTATATCAAAGGTATCTTCCTTCTTTAAAGGTCTTTCATAAATGAACTGAGTACAAATCGTCTTTGAATTTAGTCATTTTTTCAGCCTTTACTCCCTCATCAATAATTCTATTCTTTATGTATAAATGGAATGGCCAGAATCTGCTTAATGCTCCTCATAAGTTAGGTATGTTACATAATTTAGCTCATTTACTCCCCACCACAACCCTATGAAGTGGATATTATTATGCCCCATTCTACAGAGTGGAAACTGAGGCAGAAAGAGGTTAAGTAATTTAGCAGATAGCTGTAGAATTCACAGAAATTTTTTTTGGGGGGCCACTTCTATTGATCCTTCATTTATTTATCTCTGTTCTTTGGCCTGTGTGGGCCTCCCATCATAGCGGCCTCTCTTGTCGCAGAGCACCAGCTCTGGGCGCATGTGCTTCAGAGCTCCGGTTTGGTAGCTGGACAGTCGCTCTGCGGCACGTGGGATCTTCCTAGGCCAGGGATCGAACCGGCGCCTGTTTCACTGCAAGGCGGTGTCCTTACCCACTGGACCACCAGGGAAGCCCCACAGAAATATTTCAAAGAGTATGTTAGTTCATATTTTTATTTCATCGTGAACAGCCTTTAGTGGGCAACTTGAAAACCTTGTGTGTGCTTAGTCACTCTGATGTCCAACGCTTTTTGACCCTTTGGACTCTTTAGTTGAGTCCGACTCTTTGTGACTCTTTGAATGAGTCGGCCAGGTTCCTCTGTCCATGGGATTTTTCAGGCAAGAATACCAGAGTGGGTTGCTATCTCCTACTCCAGGGATCTTCCTGACCCAGAGATCAAACCCAAGTCTCCTGAATTACAGGTGGAGTCTACCTGCTGATCCATCAGGAAAGCACTTAGTTGAAAAATTTTATTGTGCTAAATAAAAGTTCAGCATATCTACAAGTCTTAACATTTTAAATTCATAGTTAAAAACAAAATATAAAATCCTTAAATTATACTTAGGAATGTTTTAAAATATTCTTTAAAAGAACTAACCAGAGCTTCCCTGGTGGCTCAGTGGTAGATTCTGCCTGTCAATGCAGGAGACAGGGGTTCAATTCCTAGTCTAGGAAGATCCCACATATTGCGGACCCCGTGGGCCACAACTATTAAGTTTGTTCTTTAGAGCCCAGGAGTCACAACTACTGAGCCCATCTGCCACAACTACTGAAGCCCACTCTAGAGCCCATGCTCCACAACGAGAAGCCATGGCAATAAGAAGTCCATGCACCACAACTAGAGAGTAGCCCCCACTTGCCCTAACTAGAGAAAAGCCAGAGTAGCCACAAAGACACACTACAGACAAAAATAAATAAAAAAAAATTATTTGTAAAAGGACTAAATATTAATAATTCTGTATTTTATAGTCCTGCTTAAATCAGACATACAAATCTATCATTAAATCACTGCAGTTTTGTTTAGCAACTGGTTAAAACTTAACTGAATTGCATCTATCTGACAACATTCCCAACTCTTCTCTGGCATGACCTGGAATCATTTGGCCCCAAGCTTCCCAAAATGAATTATTAAAGAATCTCATGCTCTTAAAAGAAGGGATCAGACCAGTGGTGGCAGTGGCCAAGAATGAGTTTACTGCTTGGTTTCCATGACTACATCAATCTGAGACCAGTGTAAGAGAGATGTATCCTTGGAAACCAACTCTTTGCTTTTCTCAATTAAGAAAAGGAGTGGAAAAGAAAAAGAACAAAAAGGTTTCAGAATAATTTAACTTGTATTAATAATGCGTTGACTGTGTTTGATAATGGCAAAAGCTCTGTCTCAATCAAAACTGTGAGAAAATTATATGGTGCTAGTGGAAAACCCCAAACTGGTTTTACAGAGATTATCTTATGACCCTTAAATAATTATTTTGGTTTTAGTCTTTAAAAGAAAATCACAATAGAAGTGCTACCAGTAGGAACTTCATAAATAATATCTAATAGGGAACAATATTTGGTAAGCCCTCAATTGCACAATTGCATGCTGCCATCTGAACTCTCCATACACATCCCATATACTCTAGACATGTTCTTTGTTTTAGGTGTTACAAAAATATAAAAATCCTTAAATTATACTTAGGAATGTTTTAAAATATTCTTTAAAAGAACTAACCAGAGCTTCCCTGGTGGCTCAGTGGTAGATTCTGCCTGTCAATGCAGGAGACAGGGGTTCAATTCCTAGTCTAGGAAGATCCCACATATTGCGGACCCCGTGGGCCACAACTATTAAGTTTGTTCTTTAGAGCCCAGGAGTCACAACTACTGAGCCCATCTGCCACAACTACTGAAGCCCACTCTAGAGCCCATGCTCCACAACGAGAAGCCATGGCAATAAGAAGTCCATGCACCACAACTAGAGAGTAGCCCCCACTTGCCCTAACTAGAGAAAAGCCAGAGTAGCCACAAAGACACACTACAGACAAAAATAAATAAAAAAAAATTATTTGTAAAAGGACTAAATATTAATAATTCTGTATTTTATAGTCCTGCTTAAATCAGACATACAAATCTATCATTAAATCACTGCAGTTTTGTTTAGCAACTGGTTAAAACTTAACTGAATTGCATCTATCTGACAACATTCCCAACTCTTCTCTGGCATGACCTGGAATCATTTGGCCCCAAGCTTCCCAAAATGAATTATTAAAGAATCTCATGCTCTTAAAAGAAGGGATCAGACCAGTGGTGGCAGTGGCCAAGAATGAGTTTACTGCTTGGTTTCCATGACTACATCAATCTGAGACCAGTGTAAGAGAGATGTATCCTTGGAAACCAACTCTTTGCTTTTCTCAATTAAGAAAAGGAGTGGAAAAGAAAAAGAACAAAAAGGTTTCAGAATAATTTAACTTGTATTAATAATGCGTTGACTGTGTTTGATAATGGCAAAAGCTCTGTCTCAATCAAAACTGTGAGAAAATTATATGGTGCTAGTGGAAAACCCCAAACTGGTTTTACAGAGATTATCTTATGACCCTTAAATAATTATTTTGGTTTTAGTCTTTAAAAGAAAATCACAATAGAAGTGCTACCAGTAGGAACTTCATAAATAATATCTAATAGGGAACAATATTTGGTAAGCCCTCAATTGCACAATTGCATGCTGCCATCTGAACTCTCCATACACATCCCATATACTCTAGACATGTTCTTTGTTTTAGGTGTTACACGTTGTTAAATATCAAAAGGAAGTTTTCTTTCAAAGTCAGGAGCAAACTGAATATACTCATGAAATAACTCTACTTCATAACATATGTTAGAATCCATTCATCTCAACTTCACTTCCAGTGAAGTGCAAGTGACCTTCAGAGAAATATATTAAGTAGAGCCTCACAGGTTTTCTTAAACCAGGACCCTACTTCCCTGGAGCTATAAATACACTTCCTGTCATCAATAGCAATGGTTGGAGCAACCCCTCTGTTCAAAAGAACTAAAAATACATTTTTTGTACATATCCTCTCTTCTCTACCCACCCACCATTCCAAGAGGAACTGCAGAGGGAAATGCAGGGCTGTGTAAAGTTCAGCTGAGAGCAATGCAGAGACTGTAATTTTCCTTTAAACACACACACACACACACACACACACACACAAAACCACTACCTTCAAATGAATACTGCCCAGGGGAGATATAATCAGCTATTAAAGGGTCAGAGTGAACTTTAAACTTTTGGAGAAGCTATTCCTGATTACAAGTTATATTTAGTTATATTAACTGCTAGGGGACTGGTGTCATCTAAACCATCTTCCCCTCCTCGGGAAGATCCCCTGGAGGAGGGCACAGCAACCCACTCCAGTATTCTTGCCTGGAGAATTCCATGGACAGAGGAGCTTGGCAGGTTACAGTTCATAGGGTCGCAAAGAGTCGGACACGACTGAAGCGACTTAGCAGGCATGTCATCTAAACCATGTTAACAAATTCATGCATAGGGGAACGATGCAAAGTGAGAATTTTCTGTATATAGAAGGGACTCATGGAACTAGATAGGGTTCAGCCAGCACTTTCAGTGGGGCTGGGGTCCATGAGATAGCCCTTGTGGTTAGGAGATTGTTACCCACAATGGGTCCAGAGTGAACAAGCTGGAAAACCAGATTCTAAATGCCAGAGGAAGGAGGTACAAATTCAGAAAGGGGAAAGAAAGACTAGAAAAAAATCCCGTGGTACTGAAACAGAATTAAAGGTATCAGGGAAATCATGGCTTTCAGTATTTATAGGCAGATACTGATGTCTGTGTATGCTTCTGTACACTTGCGTACGTGAAAGTGAAAGTGTTAGTTGCTCAGTTATGTCCAGCTCTTGCAAAGAGCTGGACACAGCCCACCAGGCTCCTGGAATTCTCCAGGCAAGAATAATGGATTGGGTAGCCATTCCTTTCTCCAGGGGATCTTCTAGACGCAGGGACAGAACCTGGGTCTCCCGCATTGCAGGCAGATTCTTTACCATCTGACATATATATATATATGCATAGGCAGTCTTAGTCGCTCAGTCGTGTCTGACTCTTTGCGACCCCATGGATTGTCATCCTCCAGGTTCCTCTGTCCATGGGATTTTACAGGCAAGAATACTGGAGTGGGCTGCCATTTCCTTCTTAACCCAGGCATCAAACCTGGGTCTCCTGCATTGCAGGCAGACTTTTTTTTTTTTTTTGCAGGCAGACGTTATCGTAAGTCTGAGCCACCAGGGAAGCTTCTCAACAAACCCTTCAACCACAAATCCAACATCTGTGTTTCAGTCTCTGCCTATTAGGGGCATTTCCACCTAACAATTCCCAACACCACCATGGTAAAGGCACTCATCCATATTTTCCCCTTGCTCCTTCTGCCCCCTGACTGACCCTCGTGCTTCTCCCATGTGGCCCTGCATAGCATGGTGCCTGCTGCCTCTGGGGAACTAGGAGTGATAACTTCCTCCAAAGGCACTGACCTCTTCATGCCATCACTCAGTCATACTTATAATTAAATCCCAGGTCACATTTTAAAACAATAGCCTACCTCTGACCTCTAATAGAGACGAACAGCAATGACATCTAGAAGCAAAGAACATATGTGATGTTCAGATCTTACTTTCTAAATATATCCCCTAATAAAAGGAACCAGAGCTCCTTGACGGAATTGTTGATTCCAGGACTGGGGCAGTGAAAGTAAAAGATGAGCATGGAAAATCTCACCGTGTAAAAAGGGAAGAAAAGTAAGCGATCAAAGAATGATGGGGACATGAAGAAAGGCCACAAAAGCCAGCCTGAAAGGGCATCTATGGCCAAATCTGGGACAATCTGAGCATAAAATAAACAATAAACGAGAAACACAGGAACCCAGGAGTTCATGCTGATATATTTAAATGATTTTTTAAATGAATTTATTTTTGGCTGGGCTGAAGTGTTGCTGCTTGGACTTTTCTCTAGTTGTGGAGAGCAGGGGCTAATCTCTAGTTGTGATGTGCAGGCTTCTCTTGGTGGTGGCTTCTCTTGTTGTGCGGCACTAGTTTTAGGGCCCACGGGCTTCAGGAGCTGTGGCATGCAGGCTCTAGAGCACAGGCTCAATAGCTGCAGCACATGGGCACAGCTGCTCTGCAGCAGGTGGGGTTTTCCTAGATCAGGGATGGAACAGTTACCTTAATAGAAAAGCAATTCTTTTAAGCTGGTAACAGAAAAAAATGGATTCAGATCAACTTTAAAATCAAAATCATTTTGAGCAGGAAATGAATATCCAACAATATTTTTAGTATTTATTTTTACTTATTTATTTGGCTGTCCTGGGTTTAAGTTTCAGCATGTGGGATCTATTAATAGTTCCCTGACCATATATCAAACCCAGGCCCCCTACATTGGGAGCATGGAGTCTTAGCCACTAGACCACCAGTGAAATTACCAATACCCAACAATTTTAAAGAATAGGACAACTGTGCTCCTAGAGAAACCTTTTCTAAAAGAGTTGTCCTTATTAGAGGACTCACCAGAAACAGGCTGTCTGAAATAAGGCAGATTACTGCTATCTTTCTATAGCTAACATGAATAACCAGGTACTTCAATTGTGACTTTTTTTTTCAGACTAAACTCATTCAAGTCATGCTCTCTTCAGTTGAGAAAGGTAGAGCCTGGGCTATCCGCCATTCACTTGCGGGTTAGAGCAGGTAAACACTTTTCTAGTAACCAACTCAATCCTGCCTGTGGTTGCTTCATGTAAATAGATGGGGCCACCACCTATGCAAAGCACCAGTATTTTCAGACTTCTTTATTTTCAAAGTAAGTTGTAAGTGTCTTTAATCAGCAACTGTACTCATGATTTCAAAGTCTTCTTCTAATTCAACAAAATTAAATTATGAGAAATGATGTGTAGAAAACTGCCTCTTATTTGGACACCCGTGAACTCTGCTTAGAATAAGGAAAGCTGAAATAAGGTTACAGCAAAATCACCACTGCAGGGCTTCCTGGCTGGCTCAGTGGCAAAGAATCCACCTGCCTATGCAGGAGACATGGGTTCAATTCCTAATCCAGGAAGATCCTACATGCGGAGGAGCAACTAAACCTGTAGGCCATAACTATGGATCCTGTGCTTTAGAGCCCAGGAGCCACACCTACTGAATTGTGCACACCCTAGGGCCCGTGCTCCGCAACAAGAGAAGTCACCAAAATGTGAAGCCCGAGAAATGCAACCAGAGAGTAGCCCTTGCTTGACACAACTAGAGAAAGGCCCGAGCAGCAACAAAGACCCAGTACTGGCAAAAATAAATAATTTTTAAAAAACCACTACTGTAGGATTTCTCAATTTTGAAACTTATCTTTTAAAGGAAACACATTTTTTTTAACCAACCTTCAATGCTAATTAAAATTTTTTATTAATGGTGAAATATAAACAAAATGCTGTGCTATGACACAGCTCTAAAACCAAAACAAATTTATAAATATAGAAATATAAAGCCAACAAGATTCAAACTAACAATATTATATTAATAGACAGCAGTAAATTTAATGCTGTAATTATTCACTGCTCACAACATGGCTACTGTATCACCTATTATGAGTTTTCGTGTGTTGTCTGTTAAAGCCTGGCATGCCTAAACACATCCGTCACATGATACCAATTTTCCCACCACTTTCCCATTCAAACAACTACAACCAAGCTGCCCGGTGTGCCCAGCACTACATGGCATTCCACTCACTGGTCCCACAAACTACTTATAAATAAATATGTAGCTAATCAACGATCCTAAACACAGACACAGACACACACACAGACACACACAGACACACACACACGAGCACGGGCACTGAAAGTGCATGGCAATACTCAGTTACAAGACGGGCCGACATTCACACGCTTATAGTTCAGATCACCGAAACTCTGACAACAAACTGGAGGCTATTCAGAGAAACTTCTCTCCAAAATATATCCAAGACTCCTCATTTGAGAAACCGCCCTACAGTATGACTGTAGAGGTACTTTAGAGGAAAATGCCTCAAACCAGAGAGCCAGGAAAGGCTATTTTCCACTACAGATGCTGGCTTGCATCTTCTAAGTCAAGTCAGTGTCCCGGAATCTTTGGCTAATGCAACTTGAGAGCTCAGAGTTTTCTTTCATGCTGTACAGGACCTCACAGACTGCACTATCACCCCCATGTCTCTCTCATATTGTAAGATCCTAACTTTTCCCTTTATTCTGACTTGTTTATGTGGATATTTACATATGAAAATATGTTTGTCCTTAACTGGTAGGTAATGAAGCACACGCTATAAAGTCAAATATCAAAGAAAGCATGAATAGAAGATACACTTCCAACCAGTCACCCGGCTTCCTGCTCCTCAGCAATTATCAACCAGCTTCTTCAGTGTCTTTCAAGAGAGCTCCTAACCACACTCTCTCCAGAAACACATACACAATGGGTATTATACATATTTCAGTAAATTACTTCAAGTTCTCCTTAGAATGAGGTGGGCCATGAGTATTTCCTTCACTGGTCCTAATATTTTAGAAATTGGTGTGTTTTAGAATTAATAGTTTTAGGGATAGAACGATTTGAAACCATCAAGTCCCTTATTACTTTACATAGGAAGAAACCGTGACCAGGAAAGACTTGCCTAAAGTCACAAGGCTAATTAGTACTGCCAGAAACAGAACTGAGGTTTGTTTACTCCAAACCCTTTCTTTATCCAAGGTCTACTCAAATTTCTTTACATTTTCCACAATTATCAGGTGATTAATGAGTCTTAACCTTATGAAATAAGAACAGGAAGTTCCCCTTGTAAAGGATCTTTTCTCGGGAGGTTGAACCATTGATAATTTGCAAGTAAGTTTGTTTAGTCACCATTCATATATAGATCTGTCTGTACTGAACACACAGCAACATACATGGATCATCACTAACATTCTTGGTAGTTTCCAAGAAACACAGCTGAAATCAGCGTAGCCACATGGCTCTTCAAATCATCAAAAGAGAGAGAAATGTTATATTACAGATCCCCACATTTTGGTTTTAGTCAGTATCTATTCATTGATAAATATGTCTGTTTACTATAGCCTAGCACTTTGCTCAATGTTCAACACCAATGTACTGAACTCCAAAAGGAATCAGTAAGATGCTCCTCATTACATAACTATCCTCAATAAACTAACAGGAAATTAGACATGAAAATGAGTAATTAAAATATATTGTGATCAATACTTGTTATTCCAACTCTAAAAGGAGGAAAAGATAATTCCTAGGAGAATTCAGGAGACTTCACTAAATAGGTGATACTTCAGTGGGGTCTAGAAGACTAAGCAGTAGTATGGTTATTTAAGTAAGGAATTCAGTTTCAGAGAAAGATAAACTAAATCATACAGGTGCAGTCTGTAGCAATTACAGTGAAGGTTCAAACTGGTAGCACACTGAGTGTATTATAAAAATATTACTTATGAACTCCTGTAGATAGGCCATGGAGAAACTCTAGTGTGACATGAGACCCAACAGATCTACTTCTCTCATTCACATAAGCTGCCTGCAAAGACCTATTTAGTTTGTATTCCCTAACTTAATGCCAAAGATAAGGGAGAGAGAAAGAGGAGAGGAGAAGAAAGACATCTTAAATACCTTCTGGGTTTTCAAGCCATTATAGGAACTTAAGAGTTTCTTGTTCCAGTGTGTTTTCCAATACTGCAATCAGAAAATAAAACCTGCAAACTAGAAAATCAAGAGGAAAAAGCAGAAAATCAGAAAAAAAAAGCTTTAGATTCTGAGTAAGGTTGGCTCACTCAAGAACTAAGTGAACTCACCTGTGCCACCAAATTCAAAGTACAAGTAATATGAATCCATGCCCAGCAAAATCACATATTAACTACACGTCTTGAACCACCAGGATCCTTCTAAAATCATCAATCGGGCTTCCCTGGTGGTCCAGTGGGTAAGGACACCGCCTTGCAGTGCAAGGGGCGCCGGTTGGATACCTGGCCTGGGAATATCCCACGTGCCCACGCGGAGCGGCTGGACCGATCTGTCCAATTACCGAGCCGGAGCTCTGGAGCGCATGCGCCCAGAGCCGGCGCTCTGCGACAAGAGAGGCCACCGCGATGGGAGGCCCACACGGGCCAAAGAACAAAGACGGATGAAAATACATAAATGAAAGACCAACAGAAGTGGCCCGCCCACCCCCCTCTCTCCCCACCTCCCCCCACCAAAATAAATAAATAAATAAATAAATCTTTAGAAAAAAAACAAAATAAAATAAAATCATCAATCTGCAAGTGTCAACGGTCATTCCTAATGCAAAGAGCTGACTCACTGGAAAAGACCCTGATGCTGGGAAAGACTGAGGAGAATGGGGCAACAGAGGATAAGATGGTTGGATGGCATCATTGACTCAATGGACATGAATTTGAGCAAACTCTAGGAGATAGCGAAGGGCAGAGGAGCCTGATATGCTGCAGTCTGTGGGGTCACAAAGAATGGGACAAGATTTAGCTTGAGGGCTTCACTGGTTACTCAGTGGTAAAGAATTCACCTGCCAATGCAAGAGACATGGGTTCAATCCCTGATCCAGGAAGATCCCACATGTTACGGAGCAACTAAGCCGGTGAGACACAACTATGGAGCCTGTGCTCTAGAGCCTCGGAGCTGCAACTATTGAAGCCCATGTGCCACAACTACCGAAGCCCATGTGCCCTAGAGCCCGAGTTCCACAAGAAGAGAAGTCACCAAAACAAGAAGCCTGCTCACCTCAACTAGAGAATAGCCCCCACTCCCTGCAACTAGAGAAGAGCCTGTGGCAGCAGTGAAAACCCAGAATAGCCATAAATTAATTAATTAATTAAATTAAAAAAAAAAAGATTTAGCTTGAACAACAACATACCTAAATCAGTCTTAAGACAGTCACTAAGGCAATGGCAATTAGAGGAGCTGATCCCTACCTAAGAAATTGTAATTTGAGGTAAAAAAGGGGGAGATGTGCAGTCCAGTCAAAGACAGGGGGTCTGAAAAAAAAAGCACAGCACAGGCACATAGGGAACAGGTAAGGTTAAAAGGTTAAGAGGGGCTGATCACAAAAGCTTGCTCTGATAAGGAGTATTGATTTTATCCAGAGGATTTTAAACTAGGGAGTGCTGTGATTAGATAAGGAAGTCAAAAAGATCACTCTTGGCAACAGTGTGACCCAAGATCTAGAATAAGGAAATAATGGGCACTCATCTAAGTGAAGAGAAACCCAGAACTAAGGGACAGAGGAGGCAGGGAAAAGGAGGCAAATTTGAGAAATATTAAAGGTAAAATAGATGGGACTATATCACCAACCAGAAGAACAATGTCATTAAAGTCTCTGTTTGGTTTACGGGGTTGTGTCACTCATCAAGATAGAGAATATAAAATTAACACTTTAAAGGGAAGATGAGGTCAGTTCTGAGCCTGTTACAGGTGCCTGGGAAACTGTCCAATGAATATGACCAGTAGGCTGGCGGCTATCATCCAGTGCTAAGAACAAATTTTCTCCTAATTAGCAAGGAGCTGGAAGCTGAAACGCTGGGCATAGGCATGTGCTTCCAGGAACAGTGCATAGCTTGAAACACAAGAGGGCTAAGGATGGACTCTTTGGTAAGTCAAAGAGTGGTCAGAGAAGAGAGGCCTAAGGGAACTGACACATGGCCAGAAAGGAAGAGGAAAAACAAAGAAAGCGTGTCACAGGACTCCAGGGAAGATGGTTCAGGGGGCAAATGTTTACAGTTTTTCCCCACTTACAAGGTTCTTCTCCCCATCTCTTCCCTCTCCCATCCTTGCCACATTTTCCTCCACTGAAATTTCCGGAAGATAAAAGTTACTCTGTGACCAATTATACAGTTATAGCTATACTGTATCCTGATCAACTACAAGACAGGAAAGACAAAATCAGAATCGCTGTAATATTTCCTAAGGTTTACTGAAAGTTCACTACACCCTAAGAATTCTACTAAGCACCTGGGGTGTACTATCTAATCCTTAAACATGCAATAAAATTGACTACTACTCTTGAACCCATATATTAGATGAGGAAACAATCCCAGAAGGGTTAAGTACTTTGCCCATGTTCATAGAGTACAGCAAGTATGATATGGCACAGGGCCCCATAGGGCTCCTGGGCACAACGTGTCCCCCATTTCTTTGATTATAGGAAACAGCCTTCATTCACCCTCCACAACCTTCCCTGATTTCCAATGGGTAGATTCAAGCAGCTGTTCATTAGGGAAGGGAGGGGATGTGAGACCAGGGAGAAACAGTCAAGAGCACCCTTGGGGCAGGGTCCTGTTTCCTCATCAATAGATTCACACAACAATATCTTTATGCTACTTTGCAGACACTGAAATCCCTTCCAGATGGGAGAAGTTAAAGATTAATTATGGTAATCTGGCCACAAGCATCCAGCCCCCAGACCTGCTGGAAGTATCTGAAAATGGAGGATGTTGACTCCTACTTACCTCACACTAACCCATCAGAAGAATGTCCATGGACTGATCATGCTTTCTCTGAACAATTACTATGAAACTTCTTTACTATCTCCTCCAAGTGGGGACACAGTTTTGAGGGCATTAGCTCACTGTGGCCCCCCTTCGCCTGGCAAAGTAATAAAGTGACTCTTTTCTACTTTACCCAAGCTTTCTGCATCAGGTATAGGATATGAACTCTGGTCACTTCCAACTCCCTAAATTAAAATAACTATGGTGGGTGGGAGGGAGGCCCAAGAGGGAGGAAATATGTGTATAATTCTGGGTGATTCATGGAAAAAATGAAAGCAACACAATCTGATTTGGGAAAAAAAATATTAAGAGATTAATTTGAAAAACTACAAAACACACAGAGGGCTGTAAAACAAATCCCAAACATTGGTTCCCCTACTGATGCCAAATCCAGAACTCTTAGTACAGGGAAGGGTACCTCAGAAGTAGAATTATCCTGGAAACAGAGCCTTTTGTTTTCTCGGTCTTGACTCTCTAACCAATACATAATCACATTGTGGTTCTACATTTTCAACCTAGTAACACGGGCTCTCTTACAGACGATAAAGCTGTCCTTGATAATTGGGTAAGTGGCATTACAACTCCAGGGAAAAAAAAGGTGTCAGCAAAAAGATGAGGTACAGATCACACTCACGGTTCTTCTAAATTTAGGATATGTATTTTTTAAATGCTGGTAATTCAAGTGCTGGAAAAAACTTGATCTCTTTGCTGTCCAAGAAAGTCCCTTGGACAAGGAAATCAAACCAGTCAATCCTAAAGGAAATCAACCGTGAATATTCTTTGGAAGGAATGATGCTGAAGCTGAAGCTCCAATACTTTGGCCACTTGATGCAAAGACCCGGCTCACTGGAAAAGACCCCGATGTTGGGAAAAATAGAAGTCCAAATGAGAAGGGGACGACAGAAGACGAGATAGTTGTACAGCATCATCAGCTCAATGGACATAAGTTTGAGCAAACTCTGGGAAATAGTGAAAGACAGGAAAGCCTGGCATGCTGCAGCCCACGGGGTCACAAAAAGTCAGACTTGACTGAGTGACTGAACAATAAGAACAAAGTCTGGTTCAGCTTTTGAAAAGCATTGGAAATTTTAAAAGAAACTGTTTTACTACATTTATAAGTTTAGTTTCTTAGTACTGCTCAAGTGCTTTAGGAGTACAATCTTTAGGAAATTCTGCCTGTTAAAGGTGGTAACTCTTAACTTATGAAGGACTGGTGGTATTTGACAGATTGACAGTATATATGTATTTTAAATATCTAAGAAAATTAAATTTACTAACAAAGGGGTCTGAAGGAATTTAATCAGTTAAGCTGAATTAACATTAAAGAGCAAGTGAAAAGTTATTGTTCTTCTTTCTCTACAAAAATTGCAATGCTAATTACAAAAATTACAACAGACTACCGAAAAACTAAGTGCAGTCCAGAACACTGTCACTCCTGGCCAAACTTGCTCCAAATAAGACCAAATTAGTCTCTATGCTCTGTTCAGTTCATTCTCCACAGTAATGACGAAACTTTAATAGCACACTGGCCAATCAACCAACAAGCACATCCTCAACATATTTTTCCCAATAAATACGACAAAGGTACTAATATATATAAACACTACAAAAACACTCATTCATTTCCAAATGTAATAAAATAATGACCACAATAATGGTTCTTACATGAACAAATATAAAAACCATTACTACTATCACTAAGATATTAAACTTGTTTTAAAAATATTCAGTGTGGGGCTTCCCTGGTGGTCCAGTGGGTAAAGAGTCTGCCTTGCAGTGCAAGGGGCACCAGTTCGATCCCTGGCCCAGGAAGATCCCACATGCCAGCTGGACTGGTGTGTCCAATTACGAGCCACTGCTTCTCTGCAATGAGAGAGGCCACTGTGATGGGAGGCCCACACAGGCCAAAGAATAAAGATGGATGAAAATAAATAAATGAAGGACCAATAAAAGAGGCCAAAACTAAAAAAAATTTACTGTGACAGATGGCCCCAAAACACATGAAATGATGCTCAACTTTGCTTATTATTACAGAAATGCAAATCAAAACTACAATGAGATATCACCTCACACCCGTCAGAATGGCCATCATCAACAAATCAACAGACAATAAATGCTGGAGAGGGTGTGGAGAAAAGGGAACATCTTGCATTGCTGGTGGGAATGTAAACTGATACAGCCTCTATGGAAGACAGTATGAATATTCCCTAAAAAACTAAGAATAGAAGCATCATACAACCCAGCAATCCCACTATTAGGCTTATTCTCTGAGATCAAAATTGAAAGAGACACCTGTACCCCAATGTTCACTGCAGCACTCTATACAATAGCTAGAACATGGCAGCAACCTAGATGTCCATTGACGAACTTATGGATAAAAAAGCTCTGGTACATATATACACAATGGAGTACTTCTCAGCTGTAAAAAGAAATGCAGAAGAATCAGTCCTAATGAGGCAGATGGATCTAGAACCTATTATTAAAAGTGAAGTAAGTCAAAAAGAGGAAGACAAGTACAGTATACTAACACACATATATAGAATCTAGTAAGATGGTAATGGTAACACACACAGTGAAGCGATGGAAAAACAGACATAGAGAACAGATGTATGGACATTGTGGGGAATGAACAGTGGGTGGGAGGCGGAGGGGCAGTAACCTGGAAACCTATACTATCATATGTGAAAAAGACAGCTATTGTCATTGTACTATGGGAATAGGGGATCCTGCAGGGGTGCTGTGCAAAGGCCTGGAGGGGTGGGACAAGGAGGACTGGGAGGGGGGTGGAGGAGAGAGGGGGCCAGGGATATACATATGACTAATCTGGGATTATACATATCTGTAAACAACAAAACTCTGTAAAAGTAAAAAGTAATATAAAAATAAATACAAAAAAAATTAGTGTGATCCATATGATCAAATATTTCTCATTAGACTTGAAAAATCTCATTTAATACTTTGGGACAAAGCAATCTAAAAGTCTGGTTTCAAACCAATATCTGGCTTTTATTTATTTATTTTTAATGTGGTCTACTTTTAAAGTCTTTATTGAATCTGTTACAATACTATTTCTGTTTCATGTTTTGGGTTTTTGGCCACAAGGCATGTGGGATCTTAGCTCCCTGACCAGGGATCAAACCCACACTCTCTGCACTGGAAGGCAAAGTCTTAATCACTGGACCACCAGGGAAATCCCAATACTTGGTTTTAACAGCTATCACAGTCAAAAAGCAATATGGGTCCAAAAGGAAAAAGCTCTCTGGCTGTGCTCACTAAGGCGTCATATTGTTCCAACCATATCCAGTTATACAAACATTTCCCTTTAAATCTGGCTAGCAATGTCCACCTTCCCTTGAAAAGGAAACTACTCTTAAAATTACTCTTGAAAACCAGTCAGAAGATGTTACTTTTTCTAACAAGTGGATGTGAAACCACCTAAAACTAGGAGCAAGAGCAAACTCTATAACCAACCCTTATATACTGAGTATCCAGTGTCAATGATTTATCAATAATGGTAAATAATCTACAACTCTCAGACACAATGAATTGTCTTAGAGCAAATTCCAGACATCATATCATTTCATCCATAAATACTTCAGTACTCATCTCTAAGGGAAAGGAATCTTTTAATATAATACTATTATCATATCTTTAAAAAAGTAAAACAATTGTTTAAAAATCACTTAACGTATAATGTTCAAATTACTCCCAATTGTCTCATAAGTACCTTTTTAGCTGGTTTGTATGAAACAGGATCAAATCAAGATCTATACATTACATTTAGTTAATATGTCTCAAATGTTTTCTAATCTGTAATAGTGTCTCCACTTTTTTCCTTGCCACTTATCTGAAGTACCTGCGTTCGCCTGTCCTATCAGATTTCTCACATTCTGAATTTTCTGATTACATTCCGTCAGCTGATTTTCTAATTACATTCTGTTAGTTAGATCTAGATGCTTAATTAGGAGTCAGGTTTGATTTGATTTTGGTAGGGAAAGAATATTTCATGAATGGAGGAACATAAAGTTTGGTTGGACCCATTTTAGAGATGTTACAAAGGATCAGAAGATTGTCTGATCTTTCTATTATAAAGTTCCCAACTGGTTTTAATAGCAACTGATGATCAATTCTCAGGCCCTTTATTTCATTAGATCATCTGGAAATTTTTGAGAAAAGTATTTGGGTATGTTTATCAGGTAAGAAATTTATGTTTCCAAGTTCTTTAAGTGTAAAACCATCAGAGTTTTATAGCTGCAACAAAATCACAATGAGATCATGAGTCACGAAGGAAATGCAAAGCAAAACTACAATGAGCTATTCCTTCACACCACTAGTAGTCAAGAAGACTGAGCACAACAAATGCTGGGTGAGGATGTGGAAAAAGCGGAACTCTCCTGCACTGCTGCTGGGATGTCAAATGGCACGGCTGCTTTAGAAAACAGTCTGGCAATTCCTCAAAAGTTTAACAGAACCATTTAACCCAGCAATTCCACTCTATATCCAAGAGAAATGAAAACATATGTCCACACATGTACATGTATGTTCAGAGCAGATTAATCATAATAGCCAAAAAGTGGAAAGAACCCCAAGATTCATTAACTGGTGAATAAATAATATATCCGTACAATGGATTATAGTATTAAACTAAAAGGAATGAAGTACTGATACATGCTACAACATGAATAAACTTCCCTCCAAACATTATGTTAAGTAGAAGTCAGTCAACAAAGGCCACACTGTGCATGCTTCCATTTACACAAAATGTCCAGAACAGGCAGATTCAAAGAGACAGAAAGACTAGGGGCTGCCAGGGGCTGGAGGGAGGGTGGAATGGGAAGTGAAGGTTATGTGCAAGGCTTCTCCTTGGTGTGATGAAAATGTTCTGAAATTAGGTAAGTGATAACACTACTCCACAAATATACTAAAAATCACTGAACTGTACACTTTAAAAGGGTGAAGTTTATAGTATATAAATTACATCACAATAAGCCTTTTTTTAATTACAAGGAAAACGCTACCCTAGGGCTTCCTTGGTGGTCCAGTGGTAAGGACACTGCCTTGCAGTGCAAGGGGCACTGGTTCGATCCCTGGCCTGGGAAGTGCCGCGGAGTGGCTGGACCGATGTGTTCAATTACCAAGCCAGAGCTCTGGAGTGCATGCGCCCACAGCCGGTGCTCTGCGACAACAGAGGCCACTGTGATGGGAGGCCCACAGGGGCCAAAGAACAAAGATGGATGAAAATAAATGAAAGACCAATAGAATTGGCCTGCCCAGCCCCCTCCCTCCCTAACCCGCCCCCGCCCTCAAAAGCTACCCTATAAGCACACTTTTAAGAACATTAATATAGGCAATTATTCCATACAGCAATGTTATGAAGACAGTCATTTAATCCTAAGAATGTCTTCTCTGGTATAACTTTCCTCCAGTAACCCACAAGTGACTTTCTTGGATTTTTAAATAAAGAGAATCTAGCAAATATTAAGGCATACCACAAGCTTCTATACTTTTAAAACAATGTAGCAAACCTCCCACTCTGAAAAATGTGTTCTAATATTGCTTGTTCAAATCTTCAGCAAATTTTCTATGCATCTTACAAGAGCATTTGCTGACAAAGGAATACATTTTAGTTCTTGATATATTATTTTCCATATACAGGATCAACCTTTTGAGAGGGGGGCAGTGCAGACAAGAAGAACCTGCCAATGGTGTATGCTTTTTTGTTATTTTTAAGAACAGAAAACCCTGACATACTTTAATCATTAGGCTGGTAAAATTATTTACAGCATTGGATTGAAGAGTCTGTCTTCTTTTTCTTTTTGGCTGTATCACCTGCCTTGCAGGGATTTTTAGATCCCCAACCAGGGATTGAACCTGGGCCATGCCAGTGAAGGCAACAGAGTTCAAACTACTGGACAGCCAGGGAACTCCCAAGCCTATGACTTTAAACATCACGGGCGAGGACTTCCCTGGTGGTCCAGTGGTTAAGAATCCACCAGCCAACGCATGGCACACGATCCCTGGCTCAGGAAGATCCCATGTGGGGTGGGTCAACTAAGCCCATACGTTCCAGCTACTGAGCCTGTGCTCCAGAGCCCATGCTATGCAACAACAGAAGCCACCACAATGAGAAGCCCGGGGCAACCTCAACGAAAACTACCCCCCACTGCAGACTAGAGAAAGCCCTGGTGCAGCAATAAAGACCCAACACACCTAAGAAGTGAATAAATTTTTTTAATTATTAAAAAAAAAATTAGGGAAAATAAAATGCAGAGCTTCTCTTAATGCTCCAGTTGTTTAGTTTTCAAAAGTTTTGGTACTAGCAACAGCCTCTTATCTTGTTTAGTATCTTAGGTTCTACATAATCTTAAAGAAAGAGTCCTATAATGACGGAGGATGTAAGTCCATAGGGTTCTTTATACTTTCCATATAATACATGCTGATTTATTAGCTCACTAAGACTTCATAACAGGAGCTAGACAAGGATCAGTTATGTCACTCTGTCTCCTTGAGACTGCATTACCAATATTTTCTTCAAACACTGGTTTCTTTGCAGCGATCATTTTAAGCCACTTCTTCATTTTGTGAAAGTTAGCTTAATAAAACTAGATTAATATAAACTGTTGCCAATGTATGTATACAGCTCTGCTTGCCTCCTGCAGAACTCCCCTCTCTTCTGGACATCTGAAGTTCTGCTATGAACATGCTAACACTGTTTGACCTACAGACCCAAGAAGATGCTAATGACAGTCCCTAAATATAATGTTTTACCATTGTTTAGGTAAAAATAATAAAAAATTTAGCATACCGGTATTTTATCTACCTCATTTTGAAAACTGCTCCTCCGGATCACAGCCACAGTGAACTTTTCACAACTGCACATCAAATCAGTTCACTCCTCTCTGAAATACTTCAGTGGCTAAGCTCTGCCTTCAGGCTAAAGTCTAAAATTCTTGCATGCATGCATACAGGGCCCTCTACTCTGGTCCCTGCCTCTCTCTAGTTCAGTGGGTCTCAACGCTGGCTGCATATTAGGATCACCTAGGGAGTTAAAAATAAAGAGAGACACATTGCCAGTCCCTTAGCCAGACCAATTACATAATCAAAATTCCTGGCAGTGGGTTATCTGCATCCCTGATTTTTATAAGTTCCCCAGGTGAATCTAAAGTGCAATCCGGATAGAGAGCTACACTCTCCTACTCACCTTGGTCAGTCAGCTTCTGGTGCTCACCAAGCTCTCAATTAGGCCTTGCTACTCAAGTGTGGTTCACCCACTGACAGCATCTTCCTCACCAGGGAGCTGCTTAGTAATGCAAAATCCCAAGTCCCACCTTGTTGTGCAGCTGCTACGCTATGTCTGACTTTGCGACCCCATGGACTGTAGCCTGCCTGGCTCCTCCGTATGTGGGATTTCCCAGACAAGGATATTGGAGTGGGTTACCATTTCCTTCTCCAGAGGCTCTTCTCCACCTAAGGTTCAAACCCATGTCTCCTGCACTGGCAGGTGGATTCTTTACCAATGAGCCACCATGGAAGCCCCATGGAAGCCCAAGTTCCACCTGAGATCTGCTGAATCAAGACCTGATAGTTTAGTAAGACCCCCAAGATGGTTCACCTGAACTCTCAAGTTAGAGAAGCACTGACTTAAGTAAGGCACCAGCCCCCTTCCTAGCTCAGCATCTTTGTTTTGTTTAAACTGCAAGTGTTGTTTAACTGTTGAAGCTCTCTGACATTCCCAAGACATCCTATTTTTCCTCTTTGATCATCTTTTTTGATCATATATTTAATTACCATATGGTGATTAATGTCTGACTACTGCACTAGTCTTTAAGGACAGGCATCATATCCATGTTGTTGTTGCTGCTGTTGTTCATTTTTTTACGGTAAAATAATAAAAAATTTAGCATACCGGTATTTTATCTACCTCATTTTGAAAACTGCTCCTCCGGATCACAGCCACAGTGAACTTTTCACAACTGCACATCAAATCAGTTCACTCCTCTCTGAAATACTTCAGTGGCTAAGCTCTGCCTTCAGGCTAAAGTCTAAAATTCTTGCATGCATGCATACAGGGCCCTCTACTCTGGTCCCTGCCTCTCTCTAGTTCAGTGGGTCTCAACGCTGGCTGCATATTAGGATCACCTAGGGAGTTAAAAATAAAGAGAGACACATTGCCAGTCCCTTAGCCAGACCAATTACATAATCAAAATTCCTGGCAGTGGGTTATCTGCATCCCTGATTTTTATAAGTTCCCCAGGTGAATCTAAAGTGCAATCCGGATAGAGAGCTACACTCTCCTACTCACCTTGGTCAGTCAGCTTCTGGTGCTCACCAAGCTCTCAATTAGGCCTTGCTACTCAAGTGTGGTTCACCCACTGACAGCATCTTCCTCACCAGGGAGCTGCTTAGTAATGCAAAATCCCAAGTCCCACCTTGTTGTGCAGCTGCTACGCTATGTCTGACTTTGCGACCCCATGGACTGTAGCCTGCCTGGCTCCTCCGTATGTGGGATTTCCCAGACAAGGATATTGGAGTGGGTTACCATTTCCTTCTCCAGAGGCTCTTCTCCACCTAAGGTTCAAACCCATGTCTCCTGCACTGGCAGGTGGATTCTTTACCAATGAGCCACCATGGAAGCCCCATGGAAGCCCAAGTTCCACCTGAGATCTGCTGAATCAAGACCTGATAGTTTAGTAAGACCCCCAAGATGGTTCACCTGAACTCTCAAGTTAGAGAAGCACTGACTTAAGTAAGGCACCAGCCCCCTTCCTAGCTCAGCATCTTTGTTTTGTTTAAACTGCAAGTGTTGTTTAACTGTTGAAGCTCTCTGATATTCCCAAGACATCCTATTTTTCCTCTTTGATCATCTTTTTTGATCATATATTTAATTACCATATGGTGATTAATGTCTGACTACTGCACTAGTCTTTAAGGACAGGCATCATATCCATGTTGTTGTTGCTGCTGTTGTTCAATTGCTTAGTCATGCCCAGCTCTGCAATCCCATGAACTGCAGCACACCAGGCTTCCCTGTCCTTCACTATCTCCCAGAATTTGCTCAAACTCATGCCCACTGAGTCTATGATGGCATCTAACCATCTCATCCTCTTGCCCCCTTCTTCTCCTCCCCTCAATTGTTCCCAGGATCAGGATCTTTTCCAATGAGCTGGCTCTTCACATTAGGTGGTGAAAGCATTGGAGCTTTAACCTAAGTCCTTCCAATGAATATTCAGGGTTGATTTCCTTTAGGACTGGCTGGTTAGATCTCCTTGCTGTCCAGCAACAAGGTTCAAAAGCATCCATTTTTCAGTACTCAGCCTTCTTTATGGTCCAACTCTCACATCCATACATGACCACTGCAAAAATCATAGCTTTGATTATATGAACCTCTGTCAACAAAGTAATGTCTCTGCTTTTTAATACACCATCTAGGTTTGTCATAGCTTCCCTTCCAAGGATCAGTTATTTTTTAATTTCACTGCAATCTCATCGACAGTGATTTTGGAGCCCCCCAAAATAGTCTGTCACTGTTTCCATTTTCTACCCATCTATTTTTCACAAAGTAATGGAACCAGATGCCATGATCTCAGTTTTCTGAATGCTGAGCCAGCTTTTGCACTCTCCTCTTTCACCTTCATCAAGAGGCTCTTCAGTTCCTCTTTGCTTTCTGTCATTAGGGTGGTGTCATCTGCATATCTGAGGTTACCAATTTCTTCCGGCAATCATGATTCCAAGCTTGTGATCCATCCAGCCCAGTATTTTGCATGATGTACTCTGCATATAAGTTAAATAAGCAGGGTGACAATATACAGTCTTAAGGTACTCCTTTCCCAATTTCGAACCAGTCCATTGTTCCATGTTCCATTGTAACTGTTGCTTCTTTGACCTGTATACAGGTTTCTTAGAAGGCAGGTAAGGTAGTCTGGCCAGCATCTTTGTTTTGTTTAAACTGCAAGTGTTTTAACTGTTGAAGCTCTCTGATATTCCCAAGATCATCTTTTTTGATCATATATTTAATTACCATATGGTGATTAATGTCTGACTACTGCACTAGTCTTTAAGGACAGGCATCATATCCATGTTGTTGTTGCTGCTGTTGTTCAATTGCTTAGTCATGCCCAGCTCTGCAATCCCATGAACTGCAGCACACCAGGCTTCCCTGTCCTTCACTATCTCCCAGAATTTGCTCAAACTCATGCCCACTGAGTCTATGATGGCATCTAACCATCTCATCCTCTTGCCCCCTTCTTCTCCTCCCCTCAATTGTTCCCAGGATCAGGATCTTTTCCAATGAGCTGGCTCTTCACATTAGGTGGTGAAAGCATTGGAGCTTTAACCTAAGTCCTTCCAATGAATATTCAGGGTTGATTTCCTTTAGGACTGGCTGGTTAGATCTCCTTGCTGTCCAGCAACAAGGTTCAAAAGCATCCATTTTTCAGTACTCAGCCTTCTTTATGGTCCAACTCTCACATCCATACATGACCACTGCAAAAATCATAGCTTTGATTATATGAACCTCTGTCAACAAAGTAATGTCTCTGCTTTTTAATACACCATCTAGGTTTGTCATAGCTTCCCTTCCAAGGATCAGTTATTTTTTAATTTCACTGCAATCTCATCGACAGTGATTTTGGAGCCCCCCAAAATAGTCTGTCACTGTTTCCATTTTCTACCCATCTATTTTTCACAAAGTAATGGAACCAGATGCCATGATCTCAGTTTTCTGAATGCTGAGCCAGCTTTTGCACTCTCCTCTTTCACCTTCATCAAGAGGCTCTTCAGTTCCTCTTTGCTTTCTGTCATTAGGGTGGTGTCATCTGCATATCTGAGGTTACCAATTTCTTCCGGCAATCATGATTCCAAGCTTGTGATCCATCCAGCCCAGTATTTTGCATGATGTACTCTGCATATAAGTTAAATAAGCAGGGTGACAATATACAGTCTTAAGGTACTCCTTTCCCAATTTCGAACCAGTCCATTGTTCCATGTTCCATTGTAACTGTTGCTTCTTTGACCTGTATACAGGTTTCTTAGAAGGCAGGTAAGGTAGTCTGGTATTTTCATCTCTAAGAATTTTTCATAGTTTGTTGTGATCCACAAAGTCAAAAGCTTCAGTGTAGTCAATGAAGCAAAAGTAGATGTTTTTCTGGAATTCTCTTGCTTTTCGTAAGAGCCAACTGATGTTGGTGATTTGATCTCTGGTTCCTCTGCCTTTTCTCAATCCAGCTTGTACATCCGGAAGTTCTCGGTTCACATACTGTTGAATCCTAGCTTGAAGGATGTTGAGCATTACCTTGCTAGCATGTGAAACCCATGCATGTTATGCTGGGGTATCCCTGACTCCCAGCATAATGTCTGATATTTTCTACTGAACAGGTTCCAGTTTTCTGTTTAAATATGATCTTATCCTAAATTTCCTCATTATTTCTGTCCTATAAACTATGTTTTTCTTCAAAAACAAGTTGGTTTCAGCTACATAACTCTTGGATACGATATATGTCACAGAACTATGCCCAATTCAAAATCCAAATGAGCTACTAAAGCTCATTTAGTAGCTCATTTAGCTGTTTTCTAAAGTTCTTCTAAAGAAACATATATATTAAATCTAATTCAAAGTACTATTACATTTCTTTTAAATGAACGAAATTGATTTTTCAGTTTTGTTTGTAACGGCACTGGCTGTATTGTCAGGATATAGAGCCACATAAATTGCTAATGGTGGTGTAAACTAGTCCAGCCTTTCTAGACACCAATTCAGCAATGAAATCATATTCTGACACAATGAACCCATTTTAGGGGTAAGAGTCCAAGAAAATAATCCAAAGGAAGTATTTTAAGGGTGCCTAAAAGTATTTATAATAGTAAAAAGGAGAGAAAAAAGGAAAATAAAAAGCAACTGCACAATTTATAGTTATCAATGCACAGACTACTATTTTGTGATTTAAAACAACAAAATGAGTAAATATAAAATATTTGATGCTATTCAAGAATACAAAAATCAGGACTTCTCTGGTGTGTCGAGTGGTTAAGAACCCACCTCAATCACTGAGTCCTCCCACCCTACAGCCATTAACTGCAACAAGAGAAGCCACTACAATGAGAAGCCTGCACACCACTAGAGAGCAAGCCCCACTCTCTGCAATTAGAGAAAGCCTGTGCTCAGCAATGAAGACCTAGCACAGTCAAAAGTAAAAATAAATAAAGAAAATAAATTATAAAAAAAGAATACAAAAAATCATATTCTGTATGTACTTTATCTGCCAAGTACAGATAAAAGGTAATAACTATTTTAAAAATCTACACCTATACACTGACACAAAGGGATGTGAATTTAAAGTACATACAATTTCATATTTAATGGTTTTTTCTTTTCTATAGAGAATACATTCAAATAAATTTTAATGCTGGGTTACTTATGGGTTTGTTGCTCAATTACATTGTTAGTGCTACAGTACTGCTACTTCTGTTGTACTCAAGACTCACTAAAAATTTCTTCAGATTTGGCACTGGGATGATTTGTTTGTTACTGCTTAAGAAGTAAGTAACATAAGATTCTACATTTGGCCAGATTCCTGCTTACAAAACTTAAGCTTCACCTGGACATCATTTGTTTGCACATGAAGGTGGAGAAAAACAATGTAACAATGTTTACAAATCAACTCTATGAACCTTGGATGAAATATGCTAGGCAAATACAAATATCGGAGCTGCTTTAAAAAAACCACTCCCCCACCATCTTGCCCAAGTCATTTTATCCTTCTGAGACTCAGGGTCTCCTTCTGCAATCTGAAAGAAATAGGCTAGAATCAACAAATCAGGGGAGGAGCTTAGGTGACAGAAAGCATGTGGAAACACATCCCAGGCTATCCTGATATATATCCTGATGAAGATTCATTTGAGTTCCATTCACATTTTTGGAGAGAGGATAAGTTAGCACAACAACCCCCCTCCAAGGGGTGATAATTTAATTATTGGTCTACAGATTTTAAATGCACACATTTCCTTACACAGTAATTCTACTCCTAAAAATGTATAATTCAGATCATTTTATCCATGAGCTCCTAATAAAGTATGCAGGATATTCACTACAATGCTATAGAACAAAACCCGAAAACAAATGTTTAATTCAGAAACTACTTACAAATAATAGCGCAGTCAAACAACAAATAAGTAAAAGAATACCAATAACATAAGAATGAATAGAATGAATAGCTCTATATGTACTGATATGTAATGATATCCTAAGTATGTTAAATACAGGAAGAGCAAGATATGGGGAGTTCCCCCTGGCAGTCCAGTGATAAGGACTCCACGCTCAAAAATCATATTCTGTATGTACTTTATCTGCCAAGTACAGATAAAAGGTAATAACTATTTTAAAAATCTACACCTATACACTGACACAAAGGGATGTGAATTTAAAGTACATACAATTTCATATTTAATGGTTTTTTCTTTTCTATAGAGAATACATTCAAATAAATTTTAATGCTGGGTTACTTATGGGTTTGTTGCTCAATTACATTGTTAGTGCTACAGTACTGCTACTTCTGTTGTACTCAAGACTCACTAAAAAAATTTCTTCAGATTTGGCACTGGGATGATTTGTTTGTTACTGCTTAAGAAGTAAGTAACATAAGATTCTACATTTGGCCAGATTCCTGCTTACAAAACTTAAGCTTCACCTGGACATCATTTGTTTGCACATGAAGGTGGAGAAAAACAATGTAACAATGTTTACAAATCAACTCTATGAACCTTGGATGAAATATGCTAGGCAAATACAAATATCGGAGCTGCTTTAAAAAAACCACTCCCCCACCATCTTGCCCAAGTCATTTTATCCTTCTGAGACTCAGGGTCTCCTTCTGCAATCTGAAAGAAATAGGCTAGAATCAACAAATCAGGGGAGGAGCTTAGGTGACAGAAAGCATGTGGAAACACATCCCAGGCTATCCTGATATATATCCTGATGAAGATTCATTTGAGTTCCATTCACATTTTTGGAGAGAGGATAAGTTAGCACAACAACCCCCCTCCAAGGGGTGATAATTTAATTATTGGTCTACAGATTTTAAATGCACACATTTCCTTACACAGTAATTCTACTCCTAAAAATGTATAATTCAGATCATTTTATCCATGAGCTCCTAATAAAGTATGCAGGATATTCACTACAATGCTATAGAACAAAACCCGAAAACAAATGTTTAATTCAGAAACTACTTACAAATAATAGCGCAGTCAAACAACAAATAAGTAAAAGAATACCAATAACATAAGAATGAATAGAATGAATAGCTCTATATGTACTGATATGTAATGATATCCTAAGTATGTTAAATACAGGAAGAGCAAGATATGGGGGAGTTCTCTGGCAGTCCAGTGATAAGGACTCCACGCTTCCACCTAAGGCCTTGGGTTCAACCCTTGGGTGGGGAATTAAGATCCCACAAGCATGCAGTGAGGGCAAAAATAATTAAAAAATAAAGAGCCAGATGTGACTGGTACATACCATGCAGTAGGAACATGGATAAGAAGAGAGACTGTTACAGAGGAAGAATGCC
The DNA here is from genome assembly GCA_022376925.1 of Tragulus kanchil. Taxonomy (NCBI): domain Eukaryota; kingdom Metazoa; phylum Chordata; class Mammalia; order Artiodactyla; family Tragulidae; genus Tragulus; species Tragulus kanchil. Next base: position 38,228,021 of record JAIOJX010000031.1, on the reverse strand, counting down.
TGTGTAAGACCAGAGAAACTGGAAACTTGAACCATCTCTAGGGAGGTCAGGATAGAAGGAAGACATTTTTCTATTACATACTTCTATACTCTGATATGGCTAGAATTTTTCTCTTAAGTATTATCTTTTTCCCCAAAATTCTTCATTATTCTCTTTGGGCCTTACTCGGGGTCTAAGAGGCCGTGATACTGCCTCTGTGTGGCCTGGCCATTGTCTCTTAAATTAGAAGGGCACTAGCATCTGGCCCCACATTGCCCCTCGAGTGACTATTTCAAAGCCTGGTCTGCCCAAGTCCCTGCCCTCTTCTAAAATCCTCTTTTAAGGTCTCCACTGCCGAAGCTTTTGGGCTTCCCCAGCGGCTCAGTGGTAAAGAACCCACCTGCCAATGCAAGAGATGCATGTTCGATCCCTGGGTCAGGAAGACCCCTTGGAGTATGAAATGACAACCCACTCCAGTATTCTTGACTGGAAAATTTCATGGACAGAGGAGCCTGGCGGGCTACAGTCCATGACCCTTGCAAAGAGTCAGACACGAATGAGCATGCACAGCCCAAACTTTAACACAGTGCTCACAGCCCTTCAAGCTGACCTAATCTCATTTCCCGCCTTTCTTCTCTTTACCCAATCCAACTAAGTTTAACCTCTCCTTGCCCCCCAAGGGCCTGCCGGGCTGCTCCCTCTTTCTTGTATACTGTCCACCATACAAAAACCCTATCTAGCCTTCATGACCCACAGACCTCCTCCCAGTCAAGTTTTCTCAGGCCACCCAGAGAAGGAATGCTATCCGTAGGGCCAGGCAGATACTCTGGAACTAGACCGCCCAGATTGAAATTCTGATTAGCCCCTCACTAGCATACAGTAGGGGCTCGGTTTCCACCCTTGACTAGTAGGAATGAGCCACCATATGATGGCAGAAAGGACTAAGTAAGATAATTCATGGAAAGAATTTATTATCTGACAGCCAAGATTCAAATCCTGATTATTCCCTCGTTAGCATACAGTAGGGGCTCGATTTCCACCCTTATCTAGTAGGAATGAGCCACCATGTGATGGCAGAAAAGACTAAGTAAGATAATTTGTGGAAAGTACTTATTACCTAGCCTAACACAAAGCAAATAAAAGGTATTATTACACCCTCAGTACCTGAGCCACAGTATTTGTATCCACCTGTCCCGCATTTAGCTGTGAGCTGCTCAAAGGTAAAGATGTAACTTCCTCACTTTTATTCTGTATCCCAAGCATTTCGCCTGGCAAAGAGAATACACATGAAAGCCTTCAGTAAGAGGATTGGCTTTTCTGATTCTGAATTTCACCTAGATGGTAAACTAAGTGTCTAAAAGGGACCCACCCTGCCTTAGAGTAAACACACTAGTCAGGGCACTTCAGGTAGACAGAGGAGAGAGAAAGACCGAGGGGCTTTTGGCCTTTCAGAGACAGTCAAGCAGATTGAAGGCCAGTGGGATATGAGCGGCCTGCTGATTACTCTGGGGGCTAGATGGGATGGCCATAGGGAGATGGGGAATCCAGATACTAAAAGTCCTGGCTTCAAGATACTATCTGCTTGGCTGCACGCCAAGCAGGAAACACTCAGGAAGGATTCTCTCAGGAAGTAGGTACTTGGAAGCAAACTTGGTCAAGGCATCAGGGGAAGAGACAGGATAGGACCTGTAAGGCAACTGGGAAGAAGAGCCTCTCAAAGTAGGAGATGAACAGCTGAGTAAGACACAGCTCCATCCCTCATCAAGCCTCTCAAGTAGGAAGGGCTTTAAAGGAAGAGGTGGAGCTCAGCAGGTGAAGGGAGGGGAGAAAGAGGATCACTGCAAGCAAAAGCATCCCAAGGTGAACAGAGGCAGTCAAGCAATTCTGAACGACCAGAGAGGGGGATGAAGGGAAGGAGAATTGAAGGAGTAAGCTAAAATTAAAGAGTCAGTTGAAGCAAGACTGACAAGGGCCTTGTATGACTTGTTAAAGCATCTGGGGCTTCATTCATCCTATGGGAAAAGGAAAGCGAGGGAGTTTTAAGTAAACAAGTGACAGCATCAGATCTGTGTTTTGTAAAGGAGCGGCCAGACAAGGGGCTTCCCTGGTGTCTCAGACAGTAAAGAATCTGCCTGCTACGCAAGAGACCTGGGTTCAATCCCTGGATTGGGAAGATCCGCTGGTGAAGGGAATGGCTACCCACTGTAATATTCTTGCCTGGAATATATAATACAGGCAGAGAAGCCTGGAGGGCTACAGTCCATGGGGTCGCAAGGACTAGGACACGATGTTTTCCACCTGTCCCGCATTTAGCTGTGAGCTGCTCAAAGGTAAAGATGTAACTTCCTCACTTTTATTCTGTATCCCAAGCATTTCGCCTGGCAAAGAGAATACACATGAAAGCCTTCAGTAAGAGGATTGGCTTTTCTGATTCTGAATTTCACCTAGATGGTAAACTAAGTGTCTAAAAGGGACCCACCCTGCCTTAGAGTAAACACACTAGTCAGGGCACTTCAGGTAGACAGAGGAGAGAGAAAGACCGAGGGGCTTTTGGCCTTTCAGAGACAGTCAAGCAGATTGAAGGCCAGTGGGATATGAGCGGCCTGCTGATTACTCTGGGGGCTAGATGGGATGGCCATAGGGAGATGGGGAATCCAGATACTAAAAGTCCTGGCTTCAAGATACTATCTGCTTGGCTGCACGCCAAGCAGGAAACACTCAGGAAGGATTCTCTCAGGAAGTAGGTACTTGGAAGCAAACTTGGTCAAGGCATCAGGGGAAGAGACAGGATAGGACCTGTAAGGCAACTGGGAAGAAGAGCCTCTCAAAGTAGGAGATGAACAGCTGAGTAAGACACAGCTCCATCCCTCATCAAGCCTCTCAAGTAGGAAGGGCTTTAAAGGAAGAGGTGGAGCTCAGCAGGTGAAGGGAGGGGAGAAAGAGGATCACTGCAAGCAAAAGCATCCCAAGGTGAACAGAGGCAGTCAAGCAATTCTGAACGACCAGAGAGGGGGATGAAGGGAAGGAGAATTGAAGGAGTAAGCTAAAATTAAAGAGTCAGTTGAAGCAAGACTGACAAGGGCCTTGTATGACTTGTTAAAGCATCTGGGGCTTCATTCATCCTATGGGAAAAGGAAAGCGAGGGAGTTTTAAGTAAACAAGTGACAGCATCAGATCTGTGTTTTGTAAAGGAGCGGCCAGACAAGGGGCTTCCCTGGTGTCTCAGACAGTAAAGAATCTGCCTGCTACGCAAGAGACCTGGGTTCAATCCCTGGATTGGGAAGATCCGCTGGTGAAGGGAATGGCTACCCACTGTAATATTCTTGCCTGGAATATATAATACAGGCAGAGAAGCCTGGAGGGCTACAGTCCATGGGGTCGCAAGGACTAGGACACGATGTCCATCCATCTTCCACCACCAGTCCTCTCGCGCCCACCATCTTACGGTTCTAGAGCGTCCTACAGCTGCCCTAACTGCAAGCAGGTGGCAAGAGATCTTTCAGGAGATGTGACTGGTTCTAGAGCAGGGATCCCTACCGTGAGTAAAGGCTTCTGAAAGCATTCATCCTCCTAGAGAGGTTTTGAACACTCTTCTTTTCCTGTCTTACAAACATCATTCACTGACCTCAAAAAACAAACTAACAAACAAAAAAAGCTCAACTCTGGGCTCAGCTCTGCCATTATTATTCTTATCTCCAGGAAATACAATTAGGAACTAATTTTTCAAAAAAACGATATTCTTTGTGGTATTCACAGAAGTAAAAAGGAGGGGGCATGCATTCCCAATGGGCTCATTTTGATTTCTGGGCAGCTCTGAGCCCGTTTCCCTTCTTGAGCAGCCTCAACTGCAGGGAGTGGACAGAAAAGAGAGGTGCCCGGGAAAGAAAAGTTGGCCATTGTAAGAGCAGATTTTCTCATGCCAGGAGTTTTCCTCTCTCTTTCTTCCCATGAAATGGACCTCAGCAAACGCTGTTCTCACGGTTCAAATTTCTTCTTTCAGAATTAACTATGGCAGCGGCCCGGCCCCGAGGATGCACGCAAAGTTCCCGGGCAAGTGGAGAGGGGTCGGCCCCAGGGCCGGCGCGTTTCCGGGGACGCCACCCTCCCCCACGAGCCCCACGGACAGCGCAAGGATGTGCGCTCCCCGGAGAAGCCGGATGGATCCTGCCGGGAAAACAGGGATAGGGGCTCGGGCCGGGCGCCCCTCCCACCCGCGCGCAGGAGCCGCCGACCCCCGTCCCGGAGCCCGCGGGGCGGCGGCGGCCGTGAACACTCACCGAGCCCGGCGTTGGGCGGGACCGCTGGGGACGAGGACTGCGGCTCCGCCTCGGTGCCGCGACGGCGTCTCGGCCCGCCACACGCCCTCAGGGCCACCGCCCGGCCCGCGGCTCGGAGCCCCGCGGCGGCGGTGGCGGCCTCGCCTCCATGGCGAAGAGAAGCGGCTGGGGAGCGACTGGGCGGGCGGCGGTGATGGCGGCGGCGGCCCCGGGTCCGAGCTGGATCGCGCGCGCGCGCGCGTCTCTGTCAGCGCTGCGCTCGCCGCAGCCTCGCTCCCGACCCGGCCTTGTCTGTAAGGAGCCTCTTCATTGGCGGTTCAGAGGCGGGCGCTGGTTGGCCCAGGCCGAACGGGCGTCCCCTGTCCCTGGTGGGCCCCGCCCGTGCGCGGCTCCGAGCGCTCGCTCCGCCGCCAGTCTGGGGCGCAGGCCTGGGACTCGCCGTCTTCCTACCAAGGAGGCGATCGCCCCACCGCGGTCCAGTCCTGGGGGAAACAGGACCCTGGGAGCACCCGTCGTCTGTACACCAACACCTTGCGTTTCTCTGCAATTTGGTCTTCGTCCCAGTTTACAGACGTGAACACTGAGACCAAAGACAAGTTACACCAATGTGATGGGACGATCTAGAGCTCAAAAGTCTTCTTTCCACTCCTCTCTTCAAACAGGTTCCCTTGAACTAGACCCCCGCCCCGCGCGCTCTTTTTAGTGGCTGCAAGGTATTTAAAGGACAGAGGCTGTCAGCGGGGCAGGAGAGGAGCCTGCAAAGCCCCCTGGATAAAGGCCTAGCACGGTAGCTAACGTCTTACATCAAGTCAGCCCACGCCATCCCCACCCGAACCCCAGGGAGCTCTCCGCGGCTTTCCAGATGTGCAGATCGGGCCTGAATCGCGTCGAGCCGGGTAGAAACACTACGCATGGTGCTCCGCCGTGGAGGTGTTTGCGATAGGTCTGTTGGGGGAGGAGAGGTTCAAAGCTCCGAGCGAACCTGGAGGTGCGTCTCCCTCCCGGGGCCGGAGTCAGGAACCGGGTGGGGGGCGAGGACCTCCTCCCCAGCGTTCCCCGCCGCACATGGGCACCTCAAAGTCACCCTTGGCTATGCCGGGCAACGGTGGCTCCCCAGGCTGCAGGACTTCAGAGATCGCTGAAGGTCGATTGCACAGCCGTGGTGCCTGGCGGGTGAGACGCTCCTCAGGTTGTAGTCCCCAGGCAGGGTCCCTCGGACGCACCCGGACCCGCTCGGGGAAGTGACCGGAAATCTGTAGGCGGGAGGCAGATTGCCCCTCGGTGTGCTTCACGGCTTGCTAGGAGACCCTTCATTCCTGACGCTAGGGTGCTACCTAGGGTGAGCGGCGGCGAGCCTCTCTCCCATCCGTGACCAGGCAAGAGTCCCACGTTCAGCGCGCCCTAGGATACTAAGTGTGGCTGGTGGTAATCCTTTTTCTTGGCGGGAACATTTCCAAGGGGTTGGTGTTCCTACCACCTCCAGTCCCTACCACGGGCTGCAGCTGGGGCGTCAGTTTGGGATTCTATGCGCCCCGCTGCTGCCCGTATTTTAGAATCAGCAGTGTGCTGACCAGAGCCAAGGCCTGGGAATAGGGGTGCAGCGGGTCTAGAGGCATCCCCTCTGTAGCTGAAAAGTCCCTCCCTGAGTGGGAGGTGTGTCTCCCAGTACCTGTCAGTAGGGCTGTTGTGAAGTGAGTGAATATCGCGCGCTCTTTTATGGGACGATCTAGAGCTCAAAAGTCTTCTTTCCATCCTCTCTTCAAACAGGTTCCTTGAACTAGACCCCCGCCCCGCGCGCTCTTTTTAGTGGCTGCAAGGTATTTAAAGGACAGAGGCTGTCAGCGGGGCAGGAGAGGAGCCTGCAAAGCCCCCTGGATAAAGGCCTAGCACGGTAGCTAACGTCTTACATCAAGTCAGCCCACGCCATCCCCACCCGAACCCCAGGGAGCTCTCCGCGGCTTTCCAGATGTGCAGATCGGGCCTGAATCGCGTCGAGCCGGGTAGAAACACTACGCATGGTGCTCCGCCGTGGAGGTGTTTGCGATAGGTCTGTTGGGGGAGGAGAGGTTCAAAGCTCCGAGCGAACCTGGAGGTGCGTCTCCCTCCCGGGGCCGGAGTCAGGAACCGGGTGGGGGGCGAGGACCTCCTCCCCAGCGTTCCCCGCCGCACATGGGCACCTCAAAGTCACCCTTGGCTATGCCGGGCAACGGTGGCTCCCCAGGCTGCAGGACTTCAGAGATCGCTGAAGGTCGATTGCACAGCCGTGGTGCCTGGCGGGTGAGACGCTCCTCAGGTTGTAGTCCCCAGGCAGGGTCCCTCGGACGCACCCGGACCCGCTCGGGGAAGTGACCGGAAATCTGTAGGCGGGAGGCAGATTGCCCCTCGGTGTGCTTCACGGCTTGCTAGGAGACCCTTCATTCCTGACGCTAGGGTGCTACCTAGGGTGAGCGGCGGCGAGCCTCTCTCCCATCCGTGACCAGGCAAGAGTCCCACGTTCAGCGCGCCCTAGGATACTAAGTGTGGCTGGTGGTAATCCTTTTTCTTGGCGGGAACATTTCCAAGGGGTTGGTGTTCCTACCACCTCCAGTCCCTACCACGGGCTGCAGCTGGGGCGTCAGTTTGGGATTCTATGCGCCCCGCTGCTGCCCGTATTTTAGAATCAGCAGTGTGCTGACCAGAGCCAAGGCCTGGGAATAGGGGTGCAGCGGGTCTAGAGGCATCCCCTCTGTAGCTGAAAAGTCCCTCCCTGAGTGGGAGGTGTGTCTCCCAGTACCTGTCAGCAGGGCTGTTGTGAAGTGAGTGAATCATCGATGCCTCTATCGGACAGATAAGTCAGCCCAAAGACCCACACATCCGGTCTCCTGTTACAGCCGAAGGGCAGCCAATGAGGGCAGGGCCTTCTGTACGCGAACCATTCAGCTGTTTGGAAACTCAGAAAGATAATGACCCTGAGTGCTGGAAACACTTGGGTTTGACGAGCTACTTATATTTCCTAATCTATATTGAAATAAATACCTATAATAGTAAAAAGCATTCATCCTTGAGGTTATCTGAAAGATCCCCACCTGATCTGATCACACCTGGGAAAATACTGTGGAGTTGAAGCCCCACCACTGGCTGCTTGACCTGTGTCCCCTCCTACTCCTCTTCCTGGAACCTCCCAAGGCTGTCTAGAGAATTACAGGTATGCATAGTTTGGCAAGTAACCTATTCTCAGGAAATGCAGTTCCTTCTCTCCAGGAGACAGCTGCATTGGGGTCAGAGCACTTGTGTTGTGTATGCAGAGGTGGCAGAACCTCACCCCAAGGAGAGACAGGGCCTTGCATATTCCATCCTGGAAACCTTGAGAAGGAAATTTCAGTTTGGCGACCTACAGACCCTATTTTCAATGAGAGGACAGAGTTCTATCCTCAGCTGCCCACCTGCGGAGACCTGTCCAGATTCCCCATCCTACCTGGTGCCCAGGGTGTCTGCTCCTCCCCTCATCAGCACAAGGCAACGGGCTATCTTCAAAGAGAAGAGAGGAACTGAGAGGGCAGAGAGGTAGCCTTCTGCTCCAGATCCTGCTTTAGCCCTCGCCCACAGGCACACACATCTAGTGGTAGGCGCTCGTCAGCCACTCCATCCATGCCCTTGATGCCACAGGTCTCACGAGAGAAGAACTGGACTAGAAGGAGTGCTGGAGCATGGGAGGAAAGGTCTCTTGCTTCTTTAGGCAAGTCATTTCCCTCTCAGGGCCTCCTTTCCTCATCTAGTAAATGGAGCAATGAATCACTCTCTCAACAAAAACTTCTTGAGCGCTGACCACAGCAGGGAATAAGATAGAAAAGGTCTCTGCTCTCCCTGAGTGGGCTCCTGTCAGCAGGGCTGTTGTGAAGTGAGTGAATCATCGATGCCTCTATCGGACAGATAAGTCAGCCCAAAGACCCACACATCCGGTCTCCTGTTACAGCCGAAGGGCAGCCAATGAGGGCAGGGCCTTCTGTACGCGAACCATTCAGCTGTTTGGAAACTCAGAAAGATAATGACCCTGAGTGCTGGAAACACTTGGGTTTGACGAGCTACTTATATTTCCTAATCTATATTGAAATAAATACCTATAATAGTAAAAAGCATTCATCCTTGAGGTTATCTGAAAGATCCCCACCTGATCTGATCACACCTGGGAAAATACTGTGGAGTTGAAGCCCCACCACTGGCTGCTTGACCTGTGTCCCCTCCTACTCCTCTTCCTGGAACCTCCCAAGGCTGTCTAGAGAATTACAGGTATGCATAGTTTGGCAAGTAACCTATTCTCAGGAAATGCAGTTCCTTCTCTCCAGGAGACAGCTGCATTGGGGTCAGAGCACTTGTGTTGTGTATGCAGAGGTGGCAGAACCTCACCCCAAGGAGAGACAGGGCCTTGCATATTCCATCCTGGAAACCTTGAGAAGGAAATTTCAGTTTGGCGACCTACAGACCCTATTTTCAATGAGAGAGGACAGAGTTCTATCCTCAGCTGCCCACCTGCGGAGACCTGTCCAGATTCCCCATCCTACCTGGTGCCCAGGGTGTCTGCTCCTCCCCTCATCAGCACAAGGCAACGGGCTATCTTCAAAGAGAAGAGAGGAACTGAGAGGGCAGAGAGGTAGCCTTCTGCTCCAGATCCTGCTTTAGCCCTCGCCCACAGGCACACACATCTAGTGGTAGGCGCTCGTCAGCCACTCCATCCATGCCCCTTTGATGCCACAGGTCTCACGAGAGAAGAACTGGACTAGAAGGAGTGCTGGAGCATGGGAGGAAAGGTCTCTTGCTTCTTTAGGCAAGTCATTTCCCTCTCAGGGCCTCCTTTCCTCATCTAGTAAATGGAGCAATGAATCACTCTCTCAACAAAAACTTCTTGAGCGCTGACCACAGCAGGGAATAAGATAGAAAAGGTCTCTGCTCTCAGGAACGTATAGGTGGGCAGACAGACAATAAACAAGTGAACAAGAAAATTCCCTAAATGCAGTAATGAAAATAATGCAAGACGGTATGATAGAAAGTTGAAGTAAATAAGCACCTACGGACTTCCCAGGCCATTCACTGTTCGGTTCCTAAGGGTCGTATGCTGCAGTTTTGTACCTAAAAGAAACTGAAGCCCCTCACCCTGAAAAGGTGGTTTAAGAGCCTTCGCCCCAACTCCCACTTCAGGCCTGCCATTGATACACTAAAGCAGAAAAAATGTTTCCAAATTCTCTGTCCTTGGTCCCCAAATCCTGGCCTGAGGCGCCATCCTAGTTCCAACCATTCACTGGCCAAGATGACCCTATCTGTGACTCAGGTCTAGGACTGCTGTGCAAGCTGCTCGGGGAAGAGGGGCATTTTTACAGTAAGCACAGTGAAGCAACCAGAGATTTGAAAAATAAATTCTAGTGATTATTTTTTGTACTGCAAAAAAATTTTTTTGTACTGCAGGTGAGGCTCAAACCAGGTTCAATCTCTGGCTGGGGAACTATTATTCCAAGGTTTGGTGTGGCTGACTCCCTACCCCTCATTCAGAAGTGTGTACATTTGTCAAAACTCAGCAAATATACATTTATGAGATGAGATATATATATTTTTCATCTGAAAAGAAAAAAAGTGCACTCAAATAATGAACTTGAGTTAACAAAATGCATTCTGAAGTATGTAGAGGGAGGTACTATACTAATGACTTCAACTTTAAAATGTGTCAAAAATAAGATGGATTCATAAAATGGACAGAGGAATAGACAGATATATGAAAACGAAAGTCACTCAGTTGTGTCCAACTCTTTGTGAGCCATGAAATTCTCTAGGCAAGAATATTGGAGTGGGTAGCCTTTCCCTTCTCCAGGGTATCTTCCCAGCCTAGCATAGTAAAATGTTAATTGTAGGATCCAAGTGGTGGGTATATAGGTTTTCACTGTAAATTCTTTCAATTTAGCTGTATGTTTGAAAGTTTTCAGGATAAAATGTTGGTAGGGGAGAATCAGTGTTTAAACTTTACAAGAAAATATACAAAACTGCTTTTAATTTTCAAACAGATCTCCTCGTGGACAATTCCAGTGCTTCTCTACATGCATACACTTTTTATAAAGTTATAATCAGTTGGTATAAAGATCGAGGAGGAAACAACATCCCAGAATGACCCCGATACTGGGAATCTCCTGTCCTTGCCCCAGACGTGTCTGCTGATTCTGAGAGAGAAGGCTGATAGTCTGGGCCAGACTGATTCCCCAGACTGGCCATATTTCCAGTTCTGTATTCTCTTCCAGAGTCTTGCTACTCCTCTATCAAGAGGTAGAATCTATTTTTCCTTTTGGGAAATGAGTGGGGAAGGCCATGTAACTGCCTTGACAAACAGAATATGGCAAGTATGATATTGTGACTTCCAAAACCAGGTTAGGGAAGGCAGTACAGGTGTACCTGCCTCTCCTGGGATGTGGCCCTAGGGACTTGACTGCTGGTGTTTGAGGCAGGTGTTCTGGCTGACAGAACTGAAGTTACAGTCAACAGCCAATTTCAACTGCCAGATATTGGAGTTGCCAAGCCTTCAAATTCCAGTCCCTAGTTGTCAAGTCACCCCTAACCTTTATGAAATGTTGCCCTTCCAGCTAATGCCCTAGACATTGTGGAGTACACACGCCATCCCTATTTAATCATGTTCAAATTCTCTAAGTGGTGAGCATAGCCACCACTTAGAGAATAATCATTGTAAAACGATTATTTTACAGTTTGATTTATATCCCTGAGAATTCCATAGACAGAGGAGTCTGGTAGTTCATGGAGCCTATAGGCCATAGGGTTGCAGAATTGGACACGACTAAAGTGTCTGAGCACACATGCACACCTGTAGGATTTTCACAACTTTATAATCAGGTAGGAGAAGAAAAAGAAACATCTTACCAAGTTTGGGTCTCTCTCTTTTTTAAACACAGCCCCAGGGGCATCAAAGAGGGGAAAGCCAGAAGTTCTAGGGAGGCCTGCCTTCTCTCAGCTTTGGTTTCCTCCTTCGTCTTCCTTCTAGACTAACAACAGGCAACAGGAAGAAAGGTGATACCCTCAGTGTTGGGTAACACTCCTGGGTGGTGAAGTCAAAGTGCACTGGGGTGCAGAGGCTAGAGGCAGGGAGCCTGGAGGGCGACAAAGGCATTCCCACCGACTGCTGGCAAAGCCTCCACTGAGCGGAGTGGGGAGCCAGGAGTCTCCACTTTGCAGTTCTTCTTTGGCAGAATTGCCAAAAGGAGAATTCCGTTCTCTTTCTCACTTCAGCCCCGTGACCATTCAGGAATTGCTCACCACTATCCAGTGGCCGGGGTTTCCAAAGAGTCTTTTTTTTTTTTTAAATATTTATTTATTTATTTTTGGTGGGGTGGGTTGGGGAGGGAGGGGTGGTTGGCCCACTTCTACTGATCTTTCATTTGTCTATTTTCATTCGTCTTCGTTCTTTGGCCCGTGTGGGCCTCCCATCGTGGTGGCCTCTGTTGTCACAGAGCGCCGGCTCTGGGCGCATGCACTCCAGAGCTCCGGCTCGGTACTTGGACACATCGGTCTAGCCGCTCCGCGGCACGTGGGATCTTCCCAGGCCAGGGATCGAACTGGTGCCCCTTGCACTGCAAGGCGGTGACCTTACCCACTGGACCACCAGGGAAACCCCAAAGACTCCTTCTTGATCACTCCAATCCAATGGCCACATGCCTCTCATCAGTGCTCCAATCCTCACTGCAGTGCAAGCTGGGGCCTTGCCTTGGAGTCCCCTGCTCAGAGGGTCCAACTTCAGGCCTAGTAGAGTGATCCCTCCTCTGTTACGACAACCAAGAAGAAGTTCTAAAATTCCCTGATGTCTAATCTGGTTTCAAATTGCAGTCTTGCCAACACAGTCGTTTCCTAGTCCTCAATCCTTTTCTGGAAGATGGGGTGATATTACCTATCTCACAGGGCTTTATTTTTAATTTTTTAGTTTTGTTGTTTACTGCCACACATTGACCTGAATCTGTCATAGGTATACAAATCTTCCCCTCCCCTACCTCCCTCCCATCTAACTCCTCCAGATCACCACAGAGCCCAGTCCCAGGGCATCAAAGAGGGGAAAGCCAGAAGTTCTAGGGAGGCCTGCCTTCTCTCAGCTTTGGTTTCCTCCTTCGTCTTCCTTCTAGACTAACAACAGGCAACAGGAAGAAAGGTGATACCCTCAGTGTTGGGTAACACTCCTGGGTGGTGAAGTCAAAGTGCACTGGGGTGCAGAGGCTAGAGGCAGGGAGCCTGGAGGGCGACAAAGGCATTCCCACCGACTGCTGGCAAAGCCTCCACTGAGCGGAGTGGGGAGCCAGGAGTCTCCACTTTGCAGTTCTTCTTTGGCAGAATTCCCAAAAAGGAGAATTCCGTTCTCTTTCTCACTTCAGCCCCGTGACCATTCAGGAATTGCTCACCACTATCCAGTGGCCGGGGTTTCCAAAGAGTCTTTTTTTTTTTTTTAATATTTATTTATTTATTTTTGGTGGGGTGGGTTGGGGAGGGAGGGGGTGGGTGGGCCACTTCTACTGATCTTTCATTTGTCTATTTTCATTCGTCTTCGTTCTTTGGCCCGTGTGGGCCTCCCATCGTGGTGGCCTCTGTTGTCACAGAGCGCCGGCTCTGGGCGCATGCACTCCAGAGCTCCGGCTCGGTACTTGGACACATCGGTCTAGCCGCTCCGCGGCACGTGGGATCTTCCCAGGCCAGGGATCGAACTGGTGCCCCTTGCACTGCAAGGCGGTGACCTTACCCACTGGACCACCAGGGAAACCCCAAAGACTCCTTCTTGATCACTCCAATCCAATGGCCACATGCCTCTCATCAGTGCTCCAATCCTCACTGCAGTGCAAGCTGGGGCCTTGCCTTGGAGTCCCCTGCTCAGAGGGTCCAACTTCAGGCCTAGTAGAGTGATCCCTCCTCTGTTACGACAACCAAGAAGAAGTTCTAAAATTCCCTGATGTCTAATCTGGTTTCAAATTGCAGTCTTGCCAACACAGTCGTTTCCTAGTCCTCAATCCTTTTCTGGAAGATGGGGTGATATTACCTATCTCACAGGGCTTTATTTTTAATTTTTTAGTTTTGTTGTTTACTGCCACACATTGACCTGAATCTGTCATAGGTATACAAATCTTCCCCTCCCCTACCTCCCTCCCATCTAACTCCTCCAGATCACCACAGAGCCCATTTGAGATTCCCTAGTCCCACAGCATATTCCCCTCCCTCACCCCATTGTCCATAAGACTGTTCTCCATGTCCGCCTCTCTACTGCTGCTCTGCATATTCATTTATCAGCACCATCTTTCTAGATTCCACATGTATATGTCAGTATACAGTATTTACCTTTCTTTGACATACTTCACTCTGTATAACAGGTTCTAGGTTCATCCACCTCATTAGAACTGATTCAAATGCATTTATTATGACTGAGCAATATTCCATTGTACATATATACCACAGTTTCTTTATCCATTCATCTGCCGATGGACATCTAGGTTGCTCCATGTTCTAGCTATTGTAAATAGTGCTGCAATGATCAATCAGGTACATGAGTCTCTTTCAATCTTGATTTCACAGGGCTGTCTTATAGGATAAATGCAAGCAGCGGTGAAGTGTTCAGCTTATTTCATGTAAGCATGTGTATGTAATGCCTTCAGTGTGGTGCTTATTATGATTTGTGCTCTCTTTCCCCATAATACTCCTAGAGGCTGTGAGTTTGAGAGGACTTTCCTTGGTCACTGTAGAAAGGGACCTGTGAATGTTATGGAGAAGCTCCCTCTCCATACACCCCCAAACACCTGGAGTTCTGCTGAGGTATCCAGATGGCTCTGGCTCCGGCTTGCTTTTGCTTAGATTGGACTGTGTGAAACAAGTGCTCTAAAACAGGGGTCCCACAACTTCAAGGTCGTGGACTGGGACCTCCTGTCAGCAGCAGCATCAGGTTAGAAATAAAGTACACAGTGAATGTAACTTGCTTAAGGGACTTCCCTGGTGGTCCAGAGGTTAAGAATTCACCTGTCAATGCAGGAGACACAGGTTCAATCCCTGGTCCGGGAAGATCCCACATGCTTCAGAGCAAGTAAGCCTGGGAGCCACAATCAGGGAAACTTGTGCTCTAGAGTCCATGCTCCACATAAAGAGAAGCCACTGCAATGAGAAGCCTGAGCACTGCAAGGAAGAGTAGCCTCCACTTGCCATATCTAGAGAAAGCCCACATGCAGCAAAGACCCAGGAAAGCCAAAAATTAAATTAGGAATAAAGGTAATGTGCTTGAATCATCCTATAAATATCCCCTTTCATCCCCGGTCTATAGAAAAACTGTCTTCTGTGAAATCAGTACTTGGTACCAAAAAGGGTGGGGACCGCTTCTATAAAATGTTTTAACGTTTATTTACAACCAGAACCCTGGCTCCCACCCCAACTCTCCAGGCTTTGCTCTGGGAGAAGAGCGAGATGAGCAGGGACACTTCTGCCAGTCCCCGGGCTTGGGGAGATGAGAAGGTGGGCCCCTCACTTCTTCTGGGCCTGTGCCCGGGCCCGCTGAATCTTGTCGGCTGTGGCCCCATCTGTGGCTCCGGTGCAGTGGGATAACACGAGACTCATCTCTGCCTCGTTCCGATGCTCGATGGCAACGTCTGCAGCCTGAGCGACGTCCCTGCAGGTGGAGCGGGAGGGGAGATGGTGTTGGGCTGCCCAAGGCCACAAACTGTGCCTCTCATCAGCCCACAGGCTCTGTCACCCAACAACCCAGGGCTCTCAGCAGACGCACCCCACGAGAAGCAAGGCCTTGACCTTCTGCTCGGGACCCACACGAGAAGCATACTTCTTGGCCTCGTATTTGTTGTGTTGCTTCATGCAGATTTCCACAAAGGGCTTAGGAGAGGGAAACGGTGCAGAGATCAGGCAGAGCCCAGTGGATACACTAGCCCAGTGTATTTTATATTCCCCTCAGTCTGGATAATCCTTTGATTCCTAACACACGTGCACACAACAGTTGTGATCTCAACATTCTCTGAGCGAAAACAACCTACCCCAGGCTCTGTTAAGAGTTTTGAGATCAACTATTTCCATGCGTCCACTCCACCATTCAGTTGCCCTCTTTCAGCAGGCATTTCCTGCCCTCCCGGGGCCTCAGTTTTTTCTTAAGATTGCCCTTATTCCACTGACCCACCACACCTCTGAACTGCCTGCTACAGAAAACAAACCCTTCAACTTCCTCCACTGCTCTGCAAATGTACTCCCTGTTCTCCTCTCCCCCGACCCAGTTGGAATTTCCTTCAGGCACTGGGGTCCCCTGTGGCCCTCCTCGGGGAAAGCAGCTCAGTCTCCTTCCCCCATTTCCAGGCATACTTGGGACCCTCCTCCGGTGTGCCTGACCCAGAAAACTGCCCACCAGTTCTGTGGGATAGCGGAGCAGATCTGTGAACAGACCATCCAAGCCGGGCCCACACCCCAGCACCGCTTCACTGGAGATGGGCTGGAAGGAGGGCCCCACCTCACCAAGTAGCCAATGGGTGATTTCTTGCTCTTAGAAAACTTCTCTAGCTCCTCCCAGTCTTCCAGATCTGCCAGGGCAGTCAGCTTCAGCCACCAGAGCCTGTGGGAAAGCTGGGCATGGAGGTGTGGCAGGAGGGGCAGAAGGTCCCAGGACCTACATGCAGACTCATCTACCTCTTGTCAGGGATGCGGAAGTCACGTGCCAGCTGCTCTGCGCGCTTGTTCTGGCCGCTGAGAATGAGGGTGGTGACCGTGTCATGCAGAGACAGGTCTAAGAACCGGCCTCCCAGCTCGTCTTCTAGGCGTCGCTGAAGCCGCAAGAGCCGCATTTGATCCTCTGTGGCCTGGGAAGAGGGATAAGAGAGATGAGGAAGGAAGAGCGGGAGGGGAGGAGAGGAGATTCTTAAGAGAAGAACAGGCCAAACCTTGGCTGCAAACTCATTCTTGGCCTTGTAGAAGGCGTCAGCTGCCGTCTGCAGAGCTGCGACTCGCCCCTCGATTCGCTGCAAGGGCAAGGAGAGATGTCTGAGCTCACAGCACAAAGGACGAGACCATCCCCACTGAGGCTGCAGTTTTCTCCTCCATCCCTGTGCCCAGGGTCGCCAGTGCCAGCTTTTTCTGCTGGGAGCACTACTCTGGTGTCCCTAATGGGATGACTAGCTTTTCTGGGACCAACTCCCAGCCTCCCATCTTCTCAAGCTCTCCCTCCACAATGAGGACCAAAGTGGGTGTGTACCACAGTCAAGGTCTAGACTCCCGGAGGAGCCAGACCCGTGGCCCAGCCCTTATTCCACTGACCCACCACACCTCTGAACTGCCTGCTACAGAAAACAAACCCTTCAACTTCCTCCACTGCTCTGCAAATGTACTCCCTGTTCTCCTCTCCCCCGACCCAGTTGGAATTTCCTTCAGGCACTGGGGTCCCCTGTGGCCCTCCTCGGGGAAAGCAGCTCAGTCTCCTTCCCCCATTTCCAGGCATACTTGGGACCCTCCTCCGGTGTGCCTGACCCAGAAAACTGCCCACCAGTTCTGTGGGATAGCGGAGCAGATCTGTGAACAGACCATCCAAGCCGGGCCCACGCCCCAGCACCGCTTCACTGGAGATGGGCTGGAAGGAGGGCCCCACCTCACCAAGTAGCCAATGGGTGATTTCTTGCTCTTAGAAAACTTCTCTAGCTCCTCCCAGTCTTCCAGATCTGCCAGGGCAGTCAGCTTCAGCCACCAGAGCCTGTGGGAAAGCTGGGCATGGAGGTGTGGCAGGAGGGGCAGAAGGTCCCAGGACCTACATGCAGACTCATCTACCTCTTGTCAGGGATGCGGAAGTCACGTGCCAGCTGCTCTGCGCGCTTGTTCTGGCCGCTGAGAATGAGGGTGGTGACCGTGTCATGCAGAGACAGGTCTAAGAACCGGCCTCCCAGCTCGTCTTCTAGGCGTCGCTGAAGCCGCAAGAGCCGCATTTGATCCTCTGTGGCCTGGGAAGAGGGATAAGAGAGATGAGGAAGGAAGAGCGGGAGGGGAGGAGAGGAGATTCTTAAGAGAAGAACAGGCCAAACCTTGGCTGCAAACTCATTCTTGGCCTTGTAGAAGGCGTCAGCTGCCGTCTGCAGAGCTGCGACTCGCCCCTCGATTCGCTGCAAGGGCAAGGAGAGATGTCTGAGCTCACAGCACAAAGGACGAGAC
Organism: Tragulus kanchil; assembly: GCA_022376925.1. NCBI lineage: Eukaryota > Metazoa > Chordata > Mammalia > Artiodactyla > Tragulidae > Tragulus > Tragulus kanchil. The sequence continues at coordinate 38,210,595 of JAIOJX010000031.1, read as the reverse complement.
CATCCCCACTGAGGCTGCAGTTTTCTCCTCCATCCCTGTGCCCAGGGTCGCCAGTGCCAGCTTTTTCTGCTGGGAGCACTACTCTGGTGTCCCTAATGGGATGACTAGCTTTTCTGGGACCAACTCCCAGCCTCCCATCTTCTCAAGCTCTCCCTCCACAATGAGGACCAAAGTGGGTGTGTACCACAGTCAAGGTCTAGACTCCCGGAGGAGCCAGACCCGTGGCCCAGCCTGTGGGCCCCACCTGCCCTGTGGCCCTCAGACCTCCTCTGCAGCGTAGCTGGTTCGGATGTGGAAGCTGCCCAGCTCCTGGTGGTTGTCATCCTGGTTGTAGAGGTCCTTCAGTGTCTCCAGCTCCTGATGCTTACAGAACTGGGGGCAGCAGGTGGGCAATCAGCAAGGCCAACTCAGGGGCTTGGGAGACTCCACCCCACCCTGCCCTCACACACCTGTCGGTACAAACTTAAGGCCATAGGCTGGTTCCGAAGCGTCATGAAAAAATCTCCTCGGTTCAGTTCATTCTTCAGATGCAGCAGCACTGTGAACACTGGGGGAAAATAAGGTGAGGTGGGGATCCAGTCGAGCCCCTGGCTGAGCCCAGGGTCCCCAGCCTGGTCCTCACCCAGGCCCTGCTCACCCAGATCGGTATCCCCACTCTCGATGGCCTTGCTTAGGGCCAGTTTGCTCCTCTTCATTTTGAGGAGAAGGGGAACCTGCTCCCCAGAGCGGGGCTCATAGTCCAGCAGCTGCGGGGTGGGGAGGAAGGAACAGAGAGGAGGAGCTAGCCTGGGGGCTTCAAACACCACCATCAGAGCATCCACGGAGGGCTCAGCGCCCACACCTTGATGGCCAGCTCCGTGCGGCCACAGCCATAGGCTCGTGCAGCGATGTCAGAGTAAGAGACCCCAGGCGTGTCGCCCAGCTTCTGATTAATGGCCCGAGCAACATCCTCGTCAGACACGTCCTTCTGTTGCACCTGCAGAGGGAAGGCTGTGTTGCTAAATCTGGCTCTCAATCCCTAATCCCTATTCCTACTGCCTTGATCAAGACCCACCCTTTCAGCTCTATGCTTCTTATTTCCTACACCTCACTGGGAACAAAAGGCCCTTAATATGCCCTCGAATTCTGTCCTGTATCCTTACCTTGTAGCAGGCCCAGTGGGCCAGGATTCTGCTAACGCCCTGGACTTCAGGAAGCCGCAGATACTCACATATTTGAATGGCCAGTGGGTAAAGCCTCCGTAACACAAGCCTGGCAGACAAATGAGGTAAAGGGCACAAGGGATAAAGTGGAGTAGACCAAAAAAAAAAAGAAGGGAAAAAAGTGGAGTAGAGGGCTTCCCCTGGTGGTCCAGTGGGTAAGGACACCGCCTTGCAGTGCAAGGGGCACTGGTTCGATCCCTGGCCTGGGAAGATCCCACGTGCCGCGGAGTGGCTGGACTATGTGTCCAATGACCGAGCCGGAGCTCTGGCATGCACGCGCCCAGAGCCGGCGCTCTGCAACGACAGACGCCACCGCCATGGGAGGCCCACGGGAGCCAAAGAACAAGGACGGATGAAAATGGAGAAGTGAAAGACCAATAGAAGTGGCCCGCCTGCTCCCCTCCCTCCCCAACCCGACCCCCGCCCCAAATAAATAAATAAATAAATCTTTAAAAAAAAAAAAAAAAAGTGGAGTAGAAAGAGGACAGAGTTGCCCCAGCCTCCCAGAGCCCAAGGAAATGGATCACAAGCACTGAGCACAAGAGCACACTAGAGGGTGTAACACCCGTCCACCTACAGCCCTCCTCCCTGCACCCTTGGGCTTGCTGTACCTGTCTAGCAACACCTGGATAGTGAGCTGCTTGTATCTGTATTTTATTTGGTTAAGGATCAAACTGGGAGATAAGTCCTATTTGCTAAGGACCTTCAGGTAGTGTCTCCATCCCTTTATCCTTCCACCCCTGGAGGTAAACACCCTGCCCACACACTTGAGGATACTGGCTATAGGTGAGGGGGATTCCAATGTGATAGTCCCGAACGGCATTGAGGACACGCAAGTCCTGACACATGCGCACAAAGCTGTCGGGTGGAAATCTGTCCAGGAAACACTTTCCGAAGGAGGCCGCCTGGAAAGAACCAGAGGGCAATAGAGGGCTTTCCCTCTGAAGTCAGCCCCGGCCCTCCCGCCAGCCCTGCCACCCAGGCCAACCCTGAGCAGACTCTTCTGCATGTCTGGCCTGTGCTCGTGTCCCGCAGCCTCGATGCACTGCTGCACAGCCTGCGGCAGCTGCCCCAGCTCCTGGATCTCCCGCAGGTACTCATCCGCCTTCTGGCTCTCTTTCTGGTGTGGGGCAAAGGCGCCAGGGACAACGTGTCAACACCGAGAACATCTACGTGTCCAGCTCCCAAGCCCTTGCTGCAGAAGCCAGAGCCCAAATCCCCTCAGCCCGCCACCCAAGGTGTCCACACAGCCTGCCAAATCAGCAGTTGCCCGGGGGGCCCTGAGACCTCGTGATGGAGCCCTGCTTGTGCCTAGGCTGGAGGGGCTCCCTACTCCTCCCTACCATCCCAGGGAAGACACTGTGTCCCTTCAGGCCACCTGAGCTGGCTCTCTCTAGCCCTGCCTGGCCGTGTTGTGCCTGGACCCCTGTCTTGAAAGGAAGCACTTGGCTGCAGAGGCAGGGGATACACCGTTTAGGGGAAGGGGAAGGCGAGTGGCCTGGGGCCCAAGGAGAAACCCAGGGCTTTACCTCATATTCCTTCTGAGCCTCCAACAGCAGCGCTCCAGGGGCCATGGAGGCAATTTTAAAGATCTCCTCACTGGCCACTGGGGGAGGAAAATGACGAGTGGGAGAGGGGGATCAGGAAACCCTCGGCTCGGCCTCTGTGCCGATTCTGCTCTGGGGCCCTGGCCTGGCAGCGGTGGTGCCGAGGAGCCCTCGTCCTGGTCTCCTAGTGCTCTTACGAGGGCCTCACCTGGAACCTCGTGCAGGAACTCATGGGTACTGCGGGAGAAGATGCGGACCCCATCCAGCTCGGGTACCAGGAAGGAGTCCTCATCCAGCACGAACCTGAACTGAGTCAAGGTTCCTAAGAGAAACCAGAGACGGGGCAGGGCGGGGCACCCTCCCCCTCGCCCCCACCCAGGCAGCCATCCAAGGATACTGGATGCTCTCAGGTGCGTCGCCCACCACCATCAGACGCCTCTCCCAGGCCACCACAACGGCCCTCTCCTTGCTCCGAGGACGGCTGCACCTGTGGGTGGCACCACGCACAGGCACACACGCTCACATCTGGGATACATACCTGATGCCTGGCCCACAGCCGGTCCCCCCCCGCCTTACACCACTTTGCCTTGAGAAGCTCCACATAGGCTTGCTGTCCCTTATCTCATTTCACTGGCTGACTTGTTTGCTTCCCTCTTTCCCTGAACTGTCAGCTCCCAGGGACATCTGGGGCCCCATGGGGACTGGGGTTTCCCTCTGTGCACTGGCAGGGAAGACAAGATTCCAGGTCTACTCGTCTCAGTCAGTGGACAGGATGAATCAACGTGGTCCAGGAGACAAGGTTATGTCCACTTCCACCCCCAGGAGAACAACACCCTCATCCTCACCAGACCATCTGCTTCGGGGGGGCGCGGATGTTGCAGTTGAACTCACACAGCTTCTCCTGAAAGAGTGCAGGGAACGTCATGGCCCTGTCCCAGCTGTCACCAGTCTGGCTGAAAAGTCCTTCCTTTACCCCCAACAGATCTTCCCTGGACAAGGCATAGTGCCCTGTGCTGTCCCACACCTTGAGAGATGCTGTCCCCATCCAGATGTAGCCTGTGTCTGTGAAGAGTGCCAAGTGTCTGTAGGTGAAGGAGAAACCCAGGGCTTTACCTCATATTCCTTCTGAGCCTCCAACAGCAGCTCCAGGGGCCATGGAGGCAATTTTAAAGATCTCCTCACTGGCCACTGGGGGAGGAAAATGACGAGTGGGAGAGGGGGATCAGGAAACCCTCGGCTCGGCCTCTGTGCCGATTCTGCTCTGGGGCCCTGGCCTGGCAGCGGTGGTGCCGAGGAGCCCTCGTCCTGGTCTCCTAGTGCTCTTACGAGGGCCTCACCTGGAACCTCGTGCAGGAACTCATGGGTACTGCGGGAGAAGATGCGGACCCCATCCAGCTCGGGTACCAGGAAGGAGTCCTCATCCAGCACGAACCTGAACTGAGTCAAGGTTCCTAAGAGAAACCAGAGACGGGGCAGGGCGGGGCACCCTCCCCCTCGCCCCCACCCAGGCAGCCATCCAAGGATACTGGATGCTCTCAGGTGCGTCGCCCACCACCATCAGACGCCTCTCCCAGGCCACCACAACGGCCCTCTCCTTGCTCCGAGGACGGCTGCACCTGTGGGTGGCACCACGCACAGGCACACACGCTCACATCTGGGATACATACCTGATGCCTGGCCCACAGCCGGTCCCCCCCCGCCTTACACCACTTTGCCTTGAGAAGCTCCACATAGGCTTGCTGTCCCTTATCTCATTTCACTGGCTGACTTGTTTGCTTCCCTCTTTCCCTGAACTGTCAGCTCCCAGGGACATCTGGGGCCCCATGGGGACTGGGGTTTCCCTCTGTGCACTGGCAGGGAAGACAAGATTCCAGGTCTACTCGTCTCAGTCAGTGGACAGGATGAATCAACGTGGTCCAGGAGACAAGGTTATGTCCACTTCCACCCCCAGGAGAACAACACCCTCATCCTCACCAGACCATCTGCTTCGGGGGGGCGCGGATGTTGCAGTTGAACTCACACAGCTTCTCCTGAAAGAGTGCAGGGAACGTCATGGCCCTGTCCCAGCTGTCACCAGTCTGGCTGAAAAGTCCTTCCTTTACCCCCAACAGATCTTCCCTGGACAAGGCATAGTGCCCTGTGCTGTCCCACACCTTGAGAGATGCTGTCCCCATCCAGATGTAGCCTGTGTCTGTGAAGAGTGCCAAGTGTCTGTAGGTGAAGGAGACGGCCATCTGCAGGAAGCTGCTCACGCCTGGGGCCAGGCCAGGGAGTGTCTGGGGCAGGCCCAGGGGAAACACCAGAGATACAGATTTTTCAGGGTCTCCTACTGCCTCCCCCAGTCCCTCCAGCTCACTCCCACCCAGGGCTCCTCACCACTGCAGAGCAGGCTGCATGGTCCAGGAGATAAAGATCAGGCCCTACAGCCAGGAGAATGTGTGCCACTCGGTCCTGGCACAATGTGGTCCAGCATGAAGGTGCACTCTGCAGGCCTGCGGCCACAGAAAAGGACAACCTTAGACTAACCAGGGCCCACCGTTTCTGCCTCTGATGGTCTCATGGACAGGAGGCACATTTGTGACCAGTGAATGCGGCTCAGGGCTGTGTCGGGGCTCACCTGGCACCTCTGGCATCCGGCGGAGTTTGAGGTCACCCACATTGGCACTGAGGGTGAAGCGGTGGGCTCCTGTGAGGATGGCCACCCCAGAACCAAACTCGGTATGGAAGATCCGGGCATCTAGAACCCGGTTCTGGAGCACCTCCTAGAGATGGGGCAGTGAGCTGAGGGAGCCAGAGAGTCCCAGAGTCGATCCCTTTCCCCAGCCCCCCAGGGACCCCTACATTGCCCATGCTGAAATGTCTCCGGAAGTCACCATGAAGCCCATAGACCAGCACGACTCCATCTTCCTGCACACAGAGCAGCTCCTCCTCAGCCGACCAGCCCAGGGACACCACGGGACCGCTCTTCCACTGCAGACGAGAGGAGGGTCCAGAGGCTGTCCTCAGGCTGCAGAAAGAGCCCTGTCCAGCTCCCAAGGCAGGCAGGCCGCAGGGCAGCCTGCCACCAAGGTTATGTCCACTTCCACCCCAGGAGAACAACACCCTCATCCTCACCAGACCATCTGCTTGGGGCGCGGATGTTGCAGTTGAACTCACACAGCTTCTCCTGAAAGAGTGCAGGAACGTCATGGCCCTGTCCCAGCTGTCACCAGTCTGGCTGAAAAGTCCTTCCTTTACCCCCAACAGATCTTCCCTGGACAAGGCATAGTGCCCTGTGCTGTCCCACACCTTGAGAGATGCTGTCCCCATCCAGATGTAGCCTGTGTCTGTGAAGAGTGCCAAGTGTCTGTAGGTGAAGGAGACGGCCATCTGCAGGAAGCTGCTCACGCCTGGGGCCAGGCCAGGGAGTGTCTGGGGCAGGCCCAGGGGAAACACCAGAGATACAGATTTTTCAGGGTCTCCTACTGCCTCCCCCAGTCCCTCCAGCTCACTCCCACCCAGGGCTCCTCACCACTGCAGAGCAGGCTGCATGGTCCAGGAGATAAAGATCAGGCCCTACAGCCAGGAGAATGTGTGCCACTCGGTCCTGGCACAATGTGGTCCAGCATGAAGGTGCACTCTGCAGGCCTGCGGCCACAGAAAAGGACAACCTTAGACTAACCAGGGCCCACCGTTTCTGCCTCTGATGGTCTCATGGACAGGAGGCACATTTGTGACCAGTGAATGCGGCTCAGGGCTGTGTCGGGGCTCACCTGGCACCTCTGGCATCCGGCGGAGTTTGAGGTCACCCACATTGGCACTGAGGGTGAAGCGGTGGGCTCCTGTGAGGATGGCCACCCCAGAACCAAACTCGGTATGGAAGATCCGGGCATCTAGAACCCGGTTCTGGAGCACCTCCTAGAGATGGGGCAGTGAGCTGAGGGAGCCAGAGAGTCCCAGAGTCGATCCCTTTCCCCAGCCCCCCAGGGACCCCTACATTGCCCATGCTGAAATGTCTCCGGAAGTCACCATGAAGCCCATAGACCAGCACGACTCCATCTTCCTGCACACAGAGCAGCTCCTCCTCAGCCGACCAGCCCAGGGACACCACGGGACCGCTCTTCCACTGCAGACGAGAGGGAGGGTCCAGAGGCTGTCCTCAGGCTGCAGAAAGAGCCCTGTCCAGCTCCCAAGGCAGGCAGGCCGCAGGGCAGGCCGGGTGCTCACCAAGAGATTGGCCAGAGGCACCCCAGAAGCTGAGTAGATCTCGAGAACTGGCCGTGAGCTGGCTGGTTTCTCCTTCCGCCAGGGGTTCCTCAGCAGTGCTGCAGTTTGAGCAGAAACCTTCTGCCCTAGTTGCCCAGGGCCACTCCATGGTAAGCAGGCCTAAGAACTAGCTCCTAAGGCCCACATCACAGGCAGCAGGCCTCATGAGAACCAGAATTAAAAGCATCCCAGGAGGGTGGGGTGGGTAGCACATGCCAGCAAGAACCTCCCAACGGCAAGGCCCCCAGGAACCAAGGACCCTGAGTCCATCCCATGGTCCCAAAGCATGTAGTGGCACAGGTGCAACTCACCAATGGGACCTCCATAGGGTGCAGCGGCCACTAGGCAGTCCCTCAGTTCCTCCTTCAGGTCCCAGTCCATGCTGTACAGCTCATATTTCCTGCCCACACACAGACAAGCAGAGGTCAGTCTTGTCATGACCCTGAATCCCAGTGGAGTGGACACCACAGGAGCCCTCTAAGGCTTCCGTCGGTCCTCGAGGCCCCCTCAGAGGCAGGAGGCGGTGATGACTAGAAACTACTAGGGACACCTGAGGGACAGCAGGGGAGGAAGCAGAGGCGTGTTGGGAGGGCAGGCTATGTGGCCAATATGTAGAGCACAGACTGAGGTGGGAGTAGGGGGAGGATGCTTGGCTTGGGTCTCCACTGGCAGGAAATAGGACCCTGCAGGAGGGCCTCTCAGGTTAGGCAGTCTTTCTTCTATTTCTGGTTCCTAACACTGAATCTGGTTATGGGCTTTATACCCAGGGGGCCAGCCTGTGGATAATGAACTCAGTTTTAGAGGTACTTAGCGAGCAGTGCCTGAAGGAAAGCCAAGAGGAGCTCTTCAGTGAGCCCAGAGTGGGGGAAGAGCCCTGGGCTACAGATGCTGATCTGCGAATGCTCGACTCACAGGAGGTCACTGAAACAGCAAACTGGCACACTGGCACAAGATGACTGCCATCTGAGAATGCACACGGATCACCAAGAGACGCGCTGCGTGAAGAGGCAGAGTAGGTAGGAGGCCTGAGAAATCCCATGATATGATGGTGGGGGTGACGAAAAGAGGAGGGAGAAGGAGGGGGCGCTCCTCCAGAACACCAAGAGGAGACCATGCTCAAGAAGGAAGGTATTTCAGCTGGTATCATTTTAGGAACTTCCCATTAAAGATCAAGAAGAGGCTCATCATCATCTCCTCTCCCGCTCTGTTTCTCTGATAGGTAAGCAGAGGATCTATTTAGAGAGAAACACACTCCACAAGACGGGGCCAACTCAGACAGTGAAAGTGGCTCCATCATCTCCATGGACATTCTTCTTGGCATTCTAGCCAAAATAATTTAAGGAAAAAAAAATAAAGAGAGGGGCTTCCCTGGTGGTCCAGTGGGTAAAGACACCACCTTGCAGTGCAAGGGGTGCCAGTTCGATCCCTGGCTTGGGAAGATCCCACATGCTGCGGAGCGACTGGACCGATGTGTCCAATTACTGAGCTGGAGCTCTGGAGCACATGCGCCCAGAGCCCGTGCTCTGCGACGGGAGAGGCCACTGCGATGGGAGGCCCACATGGGTCAAAGAACAAAGATGGATGAAAATAGATAAAAGATTCTAACTGTGATAACACTGTAACTATAAGATACCCAAGAATAAGTCTAATAATTTTTTTTGCAAAATCAAATTGATTTACTCAAGGATATATAAGACATGGAGAAATACTCTAAAAAATCTATAGATGAGTAAAAATCAGTCCAATTTTCTGATGGATAGAGAAGCACAAACTGACTCTAGAGTTCACTGATAATGGTGGGGGAGATCATCAGAAAGAGAATATACTGAATAATATGTCAGAACATTTTACAATATTAAAACATATATACATCAGATATCAAATACACTTAAAAACTAAAGCTAATTAAAACTTGCTTCAGTACAGGAATATGCATATAGATCAATGGAAGAGAAGCTAGTCCAGAAAAACACCTGAGGTCAGTGTGTGTATTGGGTTGGCCAAAAAGTTCCTCCTTTTTTTCCCATAAAAATAAAAGACATATTTTTCATTTTCACCAACAACTTTATTGAACAACCTATTTACCGTTTTGTTCCACTACCTTCTCCCATTTTTCAGTTAACTTCATAATTCCATCTTCCTGAAACTTTAAAAATTTATTAAAAAAAATTATTTATTTTTGGCTGTGCTGGGTCTTCCTTGCTATATGTGGGTTTTCTCCAGTTGCAGTAAGCCAGGGCTACTTTTCCTTGCAGTGCCTGGGATTCTCACTGCCGTGGGCTTCTCTTGCTGTGGGGAGCACAGGCTCCAGGCAAGCAGACTTCAGTAGTTGTGGCACAGGGGCTCAGTGGTTGTGGTTTGCGGGCCCTAGAGCGTAGGCTCTGTCGTGGCACTTGGTTGCTCCAAGGCATGCGAGATCTACCTGGATCAGGGATCAAACCTGTGTATTCTTATCGACTGTACCACCAGGGAAGTCCTTCCCAAAACTTATCTGTGTGAGTGAAGCATTGTTTCAGGTGCCCTTTACATTCCAAGAAAATAAATGGACAGCCAAAGGTGTAAAGTTTGGTGAAAACAGTGGATGCATCAGAAGTTCCTGCCAAGTTGTAACAGTTTTGGCCTGGTCATCAAAGAAACACGTGGTCTTGTGTCATCCTGATGGATACTGACTGATTCCGGAAGCTTTCTGTTGAGTGCTGCTAATAGCTGGTCTAACTAGGAGCAGCACCTGAAGGAGCTCATAATAAACTCTCTTCCAATCCCACTATGTACACAGCATCACCTTCTTTGGTGGAAGACCAGCCTTTGGTGTGGTTGGTGATGGTTCATGTCACTTGTCCCACAATCACTTCTGTTCCAAATTATTATGCATTATCCACTTTTCATTACCTGTTACACTTTGTTTTAAAAACGGAACATTTTCATTATATTTCATCAGAGAATCGCATGGGGAAATATGGTTAAGAAGGTTTTTCTTCAGTTAACTTACAGGAACCCAAACATCAAAGCAATTAACATAACCAAGCTGGGGACTTCCCTGGTAGTCCAGTGGTTAAGAATCTGCCCTGCACTGCGGGGGATACAGGTTTGATCCCTGGTTGGGGAGCTAAGATCCCACATGCCATAGAACAACTGAGCCTGAGAGTCCACATGTCACAACAGAAGATCCCATATGATGTAACGGAGCACAACTAAGACCCAATGCAGCTAGAACAAAACATAACCAAGCTGGTGCAAATGATTTTCACTGCCTCATTTAGATGTTTTGAGTATGTTGGTTATCTTCCTTGTGGCATATTATTGATTGTTCTCAATGAATATCTCAATTTGATCGCTATCACCTTCAACTGGTCTACTGGGCCATTCCAGTGAGAAATCTTCAGCGCAAAACTTTACAAACCACTTTTCACACATTTAACGAGTCACTATACTTTTTCCATACACTTCACATTTTTTTGTCTGTTTCAGATACGTTTTCACTTTTCTTTTTTTTTTTTTTTTAAAGATTTATTTATTTATTTATTTTGGGCAGGGGTCGGGCTGGGGAGGGAGGGGGTGGGCGGGCCACTTCTATTGGTCTTTCATTTCTCCATTTTCATCCATCTTTGTTCTTTGGCTCCTGTGGGCCTCCCATCGCGGTGGCGTCTGTCGTTGCAGAGTGCCGGCTCAGGGCGCATGCGCTCCAGAGCTCCAGCTCGGTAATTGGACACATCAGTCCAGCCGCTCCGCGGCACATGGGATCTTCCCAGGCCAGGGATCGAACCGGTGCCCCTTGCACTGCAAGGCGGTGTCCTTACCCACTGGACTACCAGGGGAATCCCTACGTTTCTTGAAATAAAGCATACTATGCTGAAAATGTTGCTTTTTTTTCTTCCATGTTCAATATTAAAATGGCTATACAAAAATGCACCAATTTTGGTAAGTTTTTTTTTTTAATGCATGCTGATATGACAGCTGTCACAATACAGTCTAACAAACTTATTTTGAGTGAATTTAGACAACTAAGCACTACCAGAACCATCTTACAGAAAAAACTGAAGGAACCTGTTGGCCAAATCAGTAATAAAGATGGCATTTCAAACTGGTGCAAAGTGATATTTGAGATGAGACAATGGGCCATATGGGAAGAATCACAAATCCTATTTCATTACTTAATCTCTATAACAAAATACTTTCTAGATGGAAGTCCAGATTTAAATGTTAAAAAATAAAGCCATATCAGAACAAAATCATGTTTATTTTCACAATCTCAGAGTAGAAAAAAATTCCTAAACATGATATAAAGTCACTAAGAAAGACAAGTAGGTCTTAACAAAAATTAAAAACTGTGCAAATGATTTTCACTGCCTCATTTAGATGTTTTGAGTATGTTGGTTATCTTCCTTGTGGCATATTATTGATTGTTCTCAATGAATATCTCAATTTGATCGCTATCACCTTCAACTGGTCTACTGGGCCATTCCAGTGAGAAATCTTCAGCGCAAAACTTTACAAACCACTTTTCACACATTTAACGAGTCACTATACTTTTTCCATACACTTCACATTTTTTTGTCTGTTTCAGATACGTTTTCACTTTTCTTTTTTTTTTTTTTTTAAAGATTTTTTTATTTTTTTTTTTTGGGTCGGGGGTGGGGCGGGGGGGGGGGGGGTGGCGCGGGCCACTTCTATTGGTCTTTCATTTCTCCATTTTCATCCATCTTTGTTCTTTGGCTCCTGTGGGCCTCCCATCGCGGTGGCGTCTGTCGTTGCAGAGTGCCGGCTCAGGGCGCATGCGCTCCAGAGCTCCAGCTCGGTAATTGGACACATCAGTCCAGCCGCTCCGCGGCACATGGGATCTTCCCAGGCCAGGGATCGAACCGGTGCCCCTTGCACTGCAAGGCGGTGTCCTTACCCACTGGACTACCAGGGGAATCCCTACGTTTCTTGAAATAAAGCATACTATGCTGAAAATGTTGCTTTTTTTTCTTCCATGTTCAATATTAAAATGGCTATACAAAAATGCACCAATTTTGGTAAGTTTTTTTTTTTAATGCATGCTGATATGACAGCTGTCACAATACAGTCTAACAAACTTATTTTGAGTGAATTTAGACAACTAAGCACTACCAGAACCATCTTACAGAAAAAACTGAAGGAACCTGTTGGCCAAATCAGTAATAAAGATGGCATTTCAAACTGGTGCAAAGTGATATTTGAGATGAGACAATGGGCCATATGGGAAGAATCACAAATCCTATTTCATTACTTAATCTCTATAACAAAATACTTTCTAGATGGAAGTCCAGATTTAAATGTTAAAAAATAAAGCCATATCAGAACAAAATCATGTTTATTTTCACAATCTCAGAGTAGAAAAAAATTCCTAAACATGATATAAAGTCACTAAGAAAGACAAGTAGGTCTTAACAAAAATTAAAAACTGTGTACTTATATGTAAAAGGTATAAAAAAAATACATATTTATATTTGCTTCTACTTGAAAAAAGAGATTCTGGAAAAGGTTCTAAGAATAACTGGTTATTTGCACATGAGGGGTGGAGTAAGTCAAAGAGGAGAAGGGATGGGAATTAGACTGAGCTTTTAAACTACACAGTTATTTATTAAAATAATTAACATTAAGAAATTTTTTTTGGTGGGGGAGGGTGGAAAGGGAAGGGAGCGGGCGGGCCACTTCTATTGGTCTTTCATTTGTCCATTTTCATCCATCTTTGTTCTTTGGCCCGTGTGGGCCTCCCATGACGGTGGCCTTGGTTGTCACAGAGCACTGTCTCTGGGCGCATGCGCTCCAGAGCTCCGTCTCAGTAATTGGACACATCGGTCCAGCCGCTCTGTGGCACGTGGGATCTTCCCAGGCCAGGGATCAAACCGGCGCCCCTTGCACTGCAAGGCAGTGTCCTTACCCACTGGACCGCCAGGGAAGCCCAACATTAAGAAATTTTTATAGGGACTTCCCTGGCAGTCCAGTGGTTAAGAACCCACGATTTAGCCCTGGCCCGTGTGGCATGGGCAAAAAAACCCACTTTATACATTAAATAAACCTGTAAAAAACAAACTAGGAAGACAAACTATGAGAAGGGAAAATTGAAAAAATATATTGAGAAATAATGAAAAAAAGAAAAAATGTAACACAAGTGAAGAAGGAATGCTGTTCTTTGAAATATAAAAAGCTGTAATTAACTGTAAAAAAATTGAAAAGTATAAGAAAAATGATCAAAGATTATATCATAGCTATGTGAAAATATTTTAAAATGAAAGCGTAAAGATGGCATTTCAAACTGGTGCAAAGTGATATTTGAGATGAGACAATGGGCCATATGGGAAGAATCACAAATCCTATTTCATTACTTAATCTCTATAACAAAATACTTTCTAGATGGAAGTCCAGATTTAAATGTTAAAAAATAAAGCCATATCAGAACAAAATCATGTTTATTTTCACAATCTCAGAGTAGAAAAAAATTCCTAAACATGATATAAAGTCACTAAGAAAGACAAGTAGGTCTTAACAAAAATTAAAAACTGTGTACTTATATGTAAAAGGTATAAAAAAAATACATATTTATATTTGCTTCTACTTGAAAAAAGAGATTCTGGAAAAGGTTCTAAGAATAACTGGTTATTTGCACATGAGGGGTGGAGTAAGTCAAAGAGGAGAAGGGATGGGAATTAGACTGAGCTTTTAAACTACACAGTTATTTATTAAAATAATTAACATTAAGAAATTTATTTTGGTGGGGGAGGGGGGAAAAGGGGAGGGGTGGGTGGGCCACTTCTATTGGTCTTTCATTTATCTATTTTCATCCATCTTTGTTCTTTGGCCCATGTGGGCCTCCCATCACAGTGGCCTCTGTTGTCACAGAGCACCAGCTCTGGGCACATGCGCTCCAGAGCTCCGTCTCAGTAATTGGACACATCGGTCCAGCCGCTCTGTGGCACGTGGGATCTTCCCAGGCCAGGGATCAAACCGGCGCCCCTTGCACTGCAAGGCAGTGTCCTTACCCACTGGACCGCCAGGGAAGCCCAACATTAAGAAATTTTTATAGGGACTTCCCTGGCAGTCCAGTGGTTAAGAACCCACGATTTAGCCCTGGCCCGTGTGGCATGGGCAAAAAAACCCACTTTATACATTAAATAAACCTGTAAAAAACAAACTAGGAAGACAAACTATGAGAAGGGAAAATTGAAAAAATATATTGAGAAATAATGAAAAAAAGAAAAAATGTAACACAAGTGAAGAAGGAATGCTGTTCTTTGAAATATAAAAAGCTGTAATTAACTGTAAAAAAATTGAAAAGTATAAGAAAAATGATCAAAGATTATATCATAGCTATGTGAAAATATTTTAAAATGAAACGTAAAAAGCTTGAAAACATGTAAGCTGGTATTTTCATAATGTGAACTATGGAAGTCTTTCAGCGTAAGACACAAAACCCAGAAACTACAAAGGAAAAGACCTATAGACTTTATAACATAAAAGTTAACATACGTATGAAAATTAACTTTAATACATAAAAATCAAGTGACCACTGTGAGAAAATCTATAACAAAGAGAACATGTAAGGAGCTCCTTTACAAATTAGTAGAAATAACACAACAGAAAAATAATCAAAGGATATGCCGCAGAGAGGCTGGACTGATGTGTCAAATTACCGAGCCGGAGCTCTGGAGCGCATGCACCCAGAGCCGGTGCTCTGCGACAACAGAGGCCACCACGATGGGAAGCCCACAGGAGCCAAAGAACAAAGACGGATGAAAATAGACAAATGAAAGACCAATAGAAGTGGCCCGCCCACCCTCTCCCTCCCCAACCCGCCCCTCCCCCAAATAAAATAAATAAATAAATGTTTTAAAAAAAAAAAAGGATATGAAGAGACATATTTAACAACTAGGTAAATACAAATTTAAAAGTTATTTTGGGAATTCCCTGGTGGTCCAGTGGGTAGAGAGTCTGCCTTGCAATGCAAGGGGCACCAGTTTGATCCCTGGCGAGGGAAGATCCCACATACCAAGAAACTGCTGGGCTGGTGTGTCCAATTACGAGCCAGCACTCTGGAGCGCATGCACCCAGAGGCAGTGCTCTGCAACGAGCGAGGCCACTGTGATGGGAGGCCCAAATATGTCACAAAGAATAAAGATGGATGAAAAATAAATGATGACTTAGAGGCAAAAGAAAAAAAAAAACTTGATGGTTTGGCCATCTGAATAGCAAAAATTAAGAGGTTAATAAGTAACATCCAATATGGCTGAAGAAGTGGAAAAATGAAATCTTTCTCACATACTGAGAGTGTAAAATGGTTGGACCCTTAAGGAAGAAAATGAAGGGTTATGTATCCAACTTTTCAATGTGTACACACTCTAACTTAGTAATTTGCTTTCAACAGTCTAACCTATAAAACTACTTTCACAAGTACACAAGTATGAATTCACTGCAGCACTGTTGAACATGGTTCCAAAAAAACAAACCCTGGAAAAAAAATCTCCTTAAATGCCCATTCAAAGACGACTGGTTAAATAAACTATTGTATACCCATTCTGGGGAATATTATGTGCCTTTAATAAAGTGACTATATATGTTGACATGAAGTGATCTCTAAGATATATTAAAAAGGGTGGGGAGCTTATCTGGTGGTCCAGTGGGTAAAGAGTCTGCCTTGCAGTGCAAGGGGCACCAGTTCGATTTCTGGCCTGGAAGGATCCCGCGTACTGTGGAGCAGTTGGACGAGTGTGTCCAACTCCAAGCCAGCGCTCTGGAGCGCATGTGCCTGGAGCCTGTGCTCTGCCAGTGAGCGAGGCCACTGCAATGGAAGGCCCACACAGGCCAAAGAATGAAGATGGATGAAAATAAACAATAAATAGTAAACCAATAAAACAGGCCAAAATTTTTTTAACAAGGCAAGCTACACTGTAATATGAACCATATGAATCTATAAAAAACTGAGCACATATTTTTAATAGGTATATTTACAATAATCACATATATGTGTGTCAATACATAGAAAAACTCTCATAGGCCTCCACACTAAGCCAGTGTGCACAGACAGCGGTTACCTTTAGAGAGGGTAGTGAATGTGGGAGGGGAATAAGCAGACTGACAAATCTTTCGCTGTATCTGTATGCATTATTTGAACTTTTATATTCCATATGCATTTCTTTTGACATTTTGTTACTAAAATCCTTAGATGAAATCTGATGGAAAGACAGATATTCAAACAGAGCTAGCTTGCCAGTTACCAATTCATTGATGCTCAACTCCCTTCCATGCGTGCTCTGTGATCACAGATGGTATTCTTTTAAGCATCTCTCCTCAGTGAGTGTGATGTTGAGCCTACTCAGCAGAGGGCGCTGCAAGAACACTGCACGAGGAAGAGGCTCTCCTGCTGCTGCCAGTAGGTCTGAATAGCAAAAATTAAGAGGTTAATAAGTAACATCCAATATGGCTGAAGAAGTGGAAAATGAAATCTTTCTCACATACTGAGAGTGTAAAATGGTTGGACCCTTAAGGAAGAAAATGAAGGGTTATGTATCCAACTTTTCAATGTGTACACACTCTAACTTAGTAATTTGCTTTCAACAGTCTAACCTATAAAACTACTTTCACAAGTACACAAGTATGAATTCACTGCAGCACTGTTGAACATGGTTCCAAAAAAACAAACCCTGGAAAAAAAATCTCCTTAAATGCCCATTCAAAGACGACTGGTTAAATAAACTATTGTATACCCATTCTGGGGAATATTATGTGCCTTTAATAAAGTGACTATATATGTTGACATGAAGTGATCTCTAAGATATATTAAAAAGGGTGGGGAGCTTATCTGGTGGTCCAGTGGGTAAAGAGTCTGCCTTGCAGTGCAAGGGGCACCAGTTCGATTTCTGGCCTGGAAGGATCCCGCGTACTGTGGAGCAGTTGGACGAGTGTGTCCAACTCCAAGCCAGCGCTCTGGAGCGCATGTGCCTGGAGCCTGTGCTCTGCCAGTGAGCGAGGCCACTGCAATGGAAGGCCCACACAGGCCAAAGAATGAAGATGGATGAAAATAAACAATAAATAGTAAACCAATAAAACAGGCCAAAATTTTTTTAACAAGGCAAGCTACACTGTAATATGAACCATATGAATCTATAAAAAACTGAGCACATATTTTTAATAGGTATATTTACAATAATCACATATATGTGTGTCAATACATAGAAAAACTCTCATAGGCCTCCACACTAAGCCAGTGTGCACAGACAGCGGTTACCTTTAGAGAGGGTAGTGAATGTGGGAGGGGAATAAGCAGACTGACAAATCTGTACGCTGTATCTGTATGCATTATTTGAACTTTTATATTCCATATGCATTTCTTTTGACATTTTGTTACTAAAATCCTTAGATGAAATCTGATGGAAAGACAGATATTCAAACAGAGCTAGCTTGCCAGTTACCAATTCATTGATGCTCAACTCCCTTCCATGCGTGCTCTGTGATCACAGATGGTATTCTTTTAAGCATCTCTCCCTCAGTGAGTGTGATGTTGAGCCTACTCAGCAGAGGGCGCTGCAAGAACACTGCACGAGGAAGAGGCTCTCCTGCTGCTGCCAGTAGGCCAGTAGGCCAGTCGCCAAGGGTGTGAGGACATCTGGTGATGCCCGGACTCAGCCATGCAGCAACCTCCAAGGCTCTGCGACAACAGATTGATTCCTTGGACACAGCGCTTCTGGCTTCGTGCCTCTGACAGGCCCTACTTCCTTTGCATGCCAAGATGCCTGACCACTGGATGGCCCTGCCCACACACTCAAGGGTTTCCACTGATCCTCTCTGCACAACCATGCACCCAAGTCACTGGCTGTGGCTTGCCTTACAGACAACTGTGCATTCCAGGTTACTGGTATCAGCTCCCCAACTCCCTCTGCATGCCCAAACCACTGACCCCTAGTTGCAGTTCTCCTGTACCCCCCTACCACCTAAACCCCAAGCAAGAAGAGGGTTGCTTCTTGCTTGCCAAGCAACTATGGACCAGCTCTGGCCCAGGGAAACCAGTAAGCTTCACCCCCACCTGGTAGGCTGCAACTACATTTTCTCGAGTCTGAACCCCAACCTGGGAGAGGGGCCCCTCCCAAGTTTGCTGTTCCTTGAGTGCTCTCCCTTATTAGCCCTAGGTTACCATATAAATTTTTCTCACATCTTAAGGTTAATCTTTATCACAGTTTAATAATCCCTTACATTTATTAAATTCTTCCTGTTTACATCTCCTCACTGGACCCCAGGCATTTACAATAATCACATATAGTGTGTCAATACATAGAAAAACTCTCATAGGCCTCCACACTAAGCCAGTGTGCACAGACAGCGTTACCTTTAGAGAGGGTAGTGAATGTGGGAGGAATAAGCAGACTGACAAATCTACGCTGTATCTGTATGCATTATTTGAACTTTTATATTCCATATGCATTTCTTTTGACATTTTGTTACTAAAATCCTTAGATGAAATCTGATGGAAAGACAGATATTCAAACAGAGCTAGCTTGCCAGTTACCAATTCATTGATGCTCAACTCCCTTCCATGCGTGCTCTGTGATCACAGATGGTATTCTTTTAAGCATCTCTCCCTCAGTGAGTGTGATGTTGAGCCTACTCAGCAGAGGGCGCTGCAAGAACACTGCACGAGGAAGAGGCTCTCCTGCTGCTGCCAGTAGGCCAGTAGGCCAGTCGCCAAGGGTGTGAGGACATCTGGTGATGCCCGGACTCAGCCATGCAGCAACCTCCAAGGCTCTGCGACAACAGATTGATTCCTTGGACACAGCGCTTCTGGCTTCGTGCCTCTGACAGGCCCTACTTCCTTTGCATGCCAAGATGCCTGACCACTGGATGGCCCTGCCCACACACTCAAGGGTTTCCACTGATCCTCTCTGCACAACCATGCACCCAAGTCACTGGCTGTGGCTTGCCTTACAGACAACTGTGCATTCCAGGTTACTGGTATCAGCTCCCCAACTCCCTCTGCATGCCCAAACCACTGACCCCTAGTTGCAGTTCTCCTGTACCCCCCTACCACCTAAACCCCAAGCAAGAAGAGGGTTGCTTCTTGCTTGCCAAGCAACTATGGACCAGCTCTGGCCCAGGGAAACCAGTAAGCTTCACCCCCACCTGGTAGGCTGCAACTACATTTTCTCGAGTCTGAACCCCAACCTGGGAGAGGGGCCCCTCCCAAGTTTGCTGTTCCTTGAGTGCTCTCCCTTATTAGCCCTAGGTTACCATATAAATTTTTCTCACATCTTAAGGTTAATCTTTATCACAGTTTAATAATCCCTTACATTTATTAAATTCTTCCTGTTTACATCTCCTCACTGGACCCCAGGCTAACTGGTGCAGGGAGTGGCCCCAAGGGTGGTGGTGATGGTAGTTTAGTTGCTAAGTTGTGTCCTGACTCTAAAGATAGGATTTGAGGATTGGTTTGGTCATGTGCTGGGCTTCCCTAGTTGCTCAGCAGTAACCTGCCTGTGGCGCAGGAAACACAGAAGACACAGATTCAATCCCTGGTTTGGGAAGATTCCCTGGAGGAGGGCATGGTAACCCACTCCAGTATTCTTGCCTGACGAACCCCACAAGGGGAGCCTGGAGGGCTATACAGTCCACGTGGTCACTAAAAGTTGGACACGACAGAAGCAATTGAGGTCATGTGCTTAGGCTAGGGTGCAGCTGTGTCCTCTACTGATGAGAAACGGATACTAGTAACCCACTGCATGCTACAGCATCACAATTACTCAAACCTGCAGTTCAATGTGGGGAAATACCAAGTCAAACACGTGCTTCTGGGAATGACTTCTGTGCTTGCTTGTATGGCAGTAATGATGATTATAAGGGCCGTGGTAAGGATGGGTTCTTTTGAGTGCACTTGAACATTTATGAAGAGAAAATGACAAGGTTAGGTCCATTAATCTTCAGCTGAAGTCATGGTCTGAGAAGCAGAAAACTTCTCTAAACAACCTAAAAGAATCTTATTTCTTGTAGTCACACAGCTGCTACTGCTGAGAATCAAAGACAGCTTAATTGCATGGGCTGTTAAACAATAACAGTTAAATTCTCCAGCACATCATCTCTGTGTGAAAATCAGGGCACTAATTAGAAAAGAAAGGAATCCTGAAACATGAAAGGGAGATAACTGGTTAAACCCAGGGGAAGCTGACGATCTTGAACCTCCAAGTCACCGTGAGTCTTCCTCACCAGCAGAAGCAGCGTGCCCTCTGGTGTCAGAGGGAGTCTAGCCTTCCTCTACTTGAAAACCCTGCGATGGCCTCACTTAAGGCCGATGTCTTGGGAGCCTCCCTCTCCAATGCTGACCTGGCCAACACCACGGCTGAGTGGTCAATCATTTAAGAGCAGAGACCAATACGTGGCCCCAGTATGGCACCATTTCCGGGGGAGCAGTCTGCAAGTCAATACCCTGAACCTCTTCCATCACAGAGGAGGCAAAGATCTGTCTTCATTGGAATACATATTCTGAATGTAGATATGTATTTCCCTGTAATGCCTGTGTGTTAGCAAACTCCCACCCTCTCTGTACTTACAGAATGTCTCATCTACCCACTGCAGCAGTCTTCAAAACCTTGCAATTAGTCAACGATCTCATTGCATAGCAAAGGAAGTGCAGTAGTGGGTTTAGGTGCATGGAATCAATTAGTCTTACCTTACATCCCAATTCCCAGAAGTGAATGGGCTAAAAGTACTGACAACTCAGTTACAGGACCAATTGGGACACAGTATCCTAAAAGTATGGGCCTCTGTCTTACAGGATACTTTGCACCAAAGACCACTTTGTTGTTGTTCAGTTACTTAGTTGCATCTGACTATTTGCAACCCCATGGACTGCAGCATGCCAGGCTTCCCTGTCCCTCACTATCTCCCAGAGTTTGCTCAAACTCATGTCCATTGAGTTGGTGATGCCATCCAACCATCTCATTCTCTGCTGCCCCCTTTTCCTTTGGCCTTCAATCTTTGCCAGCAACAGGGTCTTTTCCAGTGAATTTCAGCTCTTCACATCAGGTGGCCAAAGTATTAGAGCTTAGAGTCAGTCCTTTCAATGAATACTCAGGGTTGATTTCTTGTAGTCACACAGCTGCTACTGCTGAGAATCAAAGACAGCTTAATTGCATGGGCTGTTAAACAATAACAGTTAAATTCTCCAGCACATCATCTCTGTGTGAAAATCAGGGCACTAATTAGAAAAGAAAGGAATCCTGAAACATGAAAGGGAGATAACTGGTTAAACCCAGGGGAAGCTGACGATCTTGAACCTCCAAGTCACCGTGAGTCTTCCTCACCAGCAGAAGCAGCGTGCCCTCTGGTGTCAGAGGGAGTCTAGCCTTCCTCTACTTGAAAACCCTGCGATGGCCTCACTTAAGGCCGATGTCTTGGGAGCCTCCCTCTCCAATGCTGACCTGGCCAACACCACGGCTGAGTGGTCAATCATTTAAGAGCAGAGACCAATACGTGGCCCCAGTATGGCACCATTTCCGGGGGAGCAGTCTGCAAGTCAATACCCTGAACCTCTTCCATCACAGAGGAGGCAAAGATCTGTCTTCATTGGAATACATATTCTGAATGTAGATATGTATTTCCCTGTAATGCCTGTGTGTTAGCAAACTCCCACCCTCTCTGTACTTACAGAATGTCTCATCTACCCACTGCAGCAGTCTTCAAAACCTTGCAATTAGTCAACGATCTCATTGCATAGCAAAGGAAGTGCAGTAGTGGGTTTAGGTGCATGGAATCAATTAGTCTTACCTTACATCCCAATTCCCAGAAGTGAATGGGCTAAAAGTACTGACAACTCAGTTACAGGACCAATTGGGACACAGTATCCTAAAAGTATGGGCCTCTGTCTTACAGGATACTTTGCACCAAAGACCACTTTGTTGTTGTTCAGTTACTTAGTTGCATCTGACTATTTGCAACCCCATGGACTGCAGCATGCCAGGCTTCCCTGTCCCTCACTATCTCCCAGAGTTTGCTCAAACTCATGTCCATTGAGTTGGTGATGCCATCCAACCATCTCATTCTCTGCTGCCCCCTTTTCCTTTGGCCTTCAATCTTTGCCAGCAACAGGGTCTTTCCAATGAGTCAGCTCTTCACATTAGGTGGCCAAAGTATTAGAGCTTAAGCTTCAGTATCAGTCCTTTCAATGAATACTCAGGGTTGATTTCCTTTAGAATTGGCTGGTTTGTTCTCCTTGCTGTCCAAGGGACTCTCAAGCATCTTCTCCAGCACCACAGTTTGAAAGCATCATTTCTTCATCACTCAGTTTCCTTTATGGTCCAACTCTCACATCTGTACATGACTACCGGAAAAACTACAGCTTTGACTATACAGACTTTTGCTTGCAGAGCAGGTCTGGTAGTCTCAATTCCAATTCCACCCCGGAAACACTATTAAAATCCCTGCTGCAGTGCAGCTGAACTGCTGGAAAAGCACAATTCAATGCAGTAAGAGAAGAGCTGTGTGAAAATAGATGACCTCCAGCCTGTCCAGGCTGAGCTATCTGACCACTGAGGAGGAAGAAGTGCATCAGGTCTAGCCTTGGGGAATATTCCATCAATTTCAAAATACCCACGCCGTAAAGAAAGACCACCTTTGTTGTTGCTGTTTAGTCACTAAGTTGTGCCAAACTCTTTGCAACCCCATGGACTGTAACCCACCAGGCTCCTGTGTCCATGGGATTTCCCAAGAATACTGGGAATACTGGAGTGGGTTGCCATTTCCTTCTCCAGAGGATCTTCCTGACCCAGGGAATGAATCACATCTCCCGCACTGGCAAAAGGATGCCACCAGGGAAGTTCATCAACACCTCTAAAAAATCCCTTGACTCCAGTCTGCCTTAAGAAGAAATACTATTGGACTTTCCTGGTGGTACAGTGGATAGGAATCTGTCCACTAATGCAAGGGATGTGGGTTTGATCCCTGGCCTGGGAAGATTCCACATGCCTATGCACCACAACTATTGAGCTCAAGTGCCTAGACTTGTGTTCTGCAACAAAAGAAGCCACTGCAATGAGAAGCCTGGGCACTGCAACAATGAGTAGCTCTTGCTTGACAACTAGAGACAGCCCATGCACAAACTCATGTCCATTGAGTTGGTGATGCCATCCAACCATCTCATTCTCTGCTGCCCCCTTTTCCTTTGGCCTTCAATCTTTGCCAGCAACAGGGTCTTTCCAATGAGTCAGCTCTTCACATTAGGTGGCCAAAGTATTAGAGCTTAAGCTTCAGTATCAGTCCTTTCAATGAATACTCAGGGTTGATTTCCTTTAGAATTGGCTGGTTTGTTCTCCTTGCTGTCCAAGGGACTCTCAAGCATCTTCTCCAGCACCACAGTTTGAAAGCATCATTTCTTCATCACTCAGTTTCCTTTATGGTCCAACTCTCACATCTGTACATGACTACCGGAAAAACTACAGCTTTGACTATACAGACTTTTGCTTGCAGAGCAGGTCTGGTAGTCTCAATTCCAATTCCACCCCGGAAACACTATTAAAATCCCTGCTGCAGTGCAGCTGAACTGCTGGAAAAGCACAATTCAATGCAGTAAGAGAAGAGCTGTGTGAAAATAGATGACCTCCAGCCTGTCCAGGCTGAGCTATCTGACCACTGAGGAGGAAGAAGTGCATCAGGTCTAGCCTTGGGGAATATTCCATCAATTTCAAAATACCCACGCCGTAAAGAAAGACCACCTTTGTTGTTGCTGTTTAGTCACTAAGTTGTGCCAAACTCTTTGCAACCCCATGGACTGTAACCCACCAGGCTCCTGTGTCCATGGGATTTCCCAAGAATACTGGGAATACTGGAGTGGGTTGCCATTTCCTTCTCCAGAGGATCTTCCTGACCCAGGGAATGAATCACATCTCCCGCACTGGCAAAAGGATGCCACCAGGGAAGTTCATCAACACCTCTAAAAAATCCCTTGACTCCAGTCTGCCTTAAGAAGAAATACTATTGGACTTTCCTGGTGGTACAGTGGATAGGAATCTGTCCACTAATGCAAGGGATGTGGGTTTGATCCCTGGCCTGGGAAGATTCCACATGCCTATGCACCACAACTATTGAGCTCAAGTGCCTAGACTTGTGTTCTGCAACAAAAGAAGCCACTGCAATGAGAAGCCTGGGCACTGCAACAATGAGTAGCTCTTGCTTGCTACAACTAGAGACAGCCCATGCACAACACCTAGCATACCCAAAATAAGTAAATAAGAAATTCAAAGGACAAATAAATACTACTCAAGTATCCTTGTGCATTGCTGGTGGGAAAGTAAAATGGTGCAGCTGTCATGGAAAGCAGTAGAAATAGTTCCTCAAAATATTAAACATAAAATTACCATATGATCGAAATTCCGTTTCTGGGTGAAAATAGGATTTTGAACAAGATATTCACACACCATTGCTTATAACAGCATTATTCACAATAGTCATGAGGTGGAAGTAACCCATGTGTCCACTGATAGAAGAATGTGTAAGTAAAATACGGTATATACATACATTATAATACTATTTGGTCTTAATGATATTCAGTTTTTTTTTTAAAAAAGAATATCATTCAGTCTTTAATTGGAAGGTAATTCTGATACATTCTACAATATGGATGAATCTCAAGGACAATATGCTAAACGAAATAAGCCAGTCACAAGACTGCAAGAAAAGCAAATACTGTATAATTTCAGAAAAGACCCTTAAACTAAGCCCTGAAGGATAAGTAAGAATTCTCCAGCGAAGTAAAGAGGGAAATGGCAGTGCCCATAGAAGGAACTGCAGGCTGATGCAAACACAGGGAGCCATGAAATAGCCCAGTGTGTCGAGATCCTGTTCTCAGCAACTGGAACATAAGGCTTGGGAAGCAGTTGAGGAAGTTGAAGTTGAAGAGACAAATGGGGGCAAGTTTATAGATAAAACACGAGAAGGAGTTTATACTTTGTCATAGAAAGAAGAGAAATTATTATAAAAACTTCTAATTAGGGTAATGGCATGGCCAGTCTACACTCCAGAAAGATTAGTGGTTTAGGACTACGCGACTCCCATCAGAGCGCTGCCCTTAGCAGGACGTGCTTCCTCGCGCCGCCTCTGGATTTCCTGAGGGCTTGCCTTCCCAGCCTTGTGGTCAGCAGTGGGGCTATTCTCAGCAGTACTTCCCGCAGGAGATAAAGCAGGGATGTGGGTTTGATCCCTGGCCTGGGAAGATTCCACATGCCTATGCACCACAACTATTGAGCTCAAGTGCCTAGACTTGTGTTCTGCAACAAAAGAAGCCACTGCAATGAGAAGCCTGGGCACTGCAACAATGAGTAGCTCTTGCTTGCTACAACTAGAGACAGCCCATGCACAACACCTAGCATACCCAAAATAAGTAAATAAGAAATTCAAAGGACAAATAAATACTACTCAAGTATCCTTGTGCATTGCTGGTGGGAAAGTAAAATGGTGCAGCTGTCATGGAAAGCAGTAGAAATAGTTCCTCAAAATATTAAACATAAAATTACCATATGATCGAAATTCCGTTTCTGGGTGAAAATAGGATTTTGAACAAGATATTCACACACCATTGCTTATAACAGCATTATTCACAATAGTCATGAGGTGGAAGTAACCCATGTGTCCACTGATAGAAGAATGTGTAAGTAAAATACGGTATATACATACATTATAATACTATTTGGTCTTAATGATATTCAGTTTTTTTTTTAAAAAAGAATATCATTCAGTCTTTAATTGGAAGGTAATTCTGATACATTCTACAATATGGATGAATCTCAAGGACAATATGCTAAACGAAATAAGCCAGTCACAAGACTGCAAGAAAAGCAAATACTGTATAATTTCAGAAAAGACCCTTAAACTAAGCCCTGAAGGATAAGTAAGAATTCTCCAGCGAAGTAAAGAGGGAAATGGCAGTGCCCATAGAAGGAACTGCAGGCTGATGCAAACACAGGGAGCCATGAAATAGCCCAGTGTGTCGAGATCCTGTTCTCAGCAACTGGAACATAAGGCTTGGGAAGCAGTTGAGGAAGTTGAAGTTGAAGAGACAAATGGGGGCAAGTTTATAGATAAAACACGAGAAGGAGTTTATACTTTGTCATAGAAAGAAGAGAAATTATTATAAAAACTTCTAATTAGGGTAATGGCATGGCCAGTCTACACTCCAGAAAGATTAGTGGTTTAGGACTACGCGACTCCCATCAGAGCGCTGCCCTTAGCAGGACGTGCTTCCTCGCGCCGCCTCTGGATTTCCTGAGGGCTTGCCTTCCCAGCCTTGTGGTCAGCAGTGTTATCTGCGAGCCGTGCAACCCCGACCCCCAGGTGCATCCCAGTGGTCTGACTTCAGCAGTACTTCCCGCAGGAGATAAAGCACTCCCTGTCTCCAGAGGGCAGCCGCCCTCAACGTGATCTGAGCGTTTTCCCAGAGGCTGACAGCCCTTAAGTTCAGTTGGGATGTGCCCCTACTTGTGTGACCACCAGGTTTGCCTCATTTTGCTTCTCAGCAGTAGGCGAAGGCCCGGCCCTAGGAGGCCGTGCGTTACGTGGTAGGCACAGGGAGAGCCGCGGAGCAGCAGAACCAGGGCTCGCAGAAGCCGGGACGCGCGCTGCCGGCTCCGCCCTAAGACTCGAGCCGGAGGGCTAGCGGGGCAAGCCAGACCTTAGGCGGGAAGGCTGGGCGGCTCACCGGTAAAAGGCAGAGTCCCCGAGCGGGTTCCAGTTCGCCGTGTAGCAGTCCATGGCTGGTACGAGAGGCGGCTGGCCAGCGCCAAGGGACGCCCGCCCAGCATGGGCTCCAGGCAGGCACTTCCGCTTCCGCCCGTCTGGGTCACGTGACGAGGCCACCGCCGGCCGCCGCCACCCGCTGTCACAGCTGTGGGCGGCCGCCGCTGTGCCCCCGCCCACACTCGAGTGGGCCGGGCCCTGCCTCCCGCTCCCCACGGCGGCCAACCCCGCTGCCTTCTTGTCCCCTCGGGCGTTGGGGGATCGGGCAGGGCGGGACATGGCTGACCGGAAGTGGGAGTTGTGAGCGTCGCCACCGGGGCGAGGAGGCCCGAGGCGCCGTCGGGCCTCCGCGACTCCCGAATGGAGAGCGCTGGGCGTCGTCGCGCTGCGCACTCACTGCTAACCCGGACGCACAGGCTCTGCGGGGCAGGGGCCGTGCTGAAGCGACCGGCCTCTTCGGGCACGCGAACATGAGCCACAGCCTGCAGCCCGCTGCGGGCGAGGCGCTCTGTATGCGGGCCTGCCCGCGTCGGGGGTGAACGGCGCGGAGCCCCGGGACTGGGTAATTGGCGCGAGCGAGCGCCCGCATGCGCTGGGCGGCGGCGGGCACGTGGCGGGGCGCAGGGCGGCACCGCGTGGGAAGCGCCTGGGTGTCCTGGAGGCCCGCGGGCCTGGCGACCTCCTGCTCATTGTGCTAAATGCAACAGAGGCTGCCACCCCTTGGTCCCTGTAGCCCTAAGCATCCCGGAAGGGCTAGAGCAGATCGCCTTTGTCCCAAGAGTGGCCTTTTCCTGCAGCCCCCGGTTGTTGGCGGCGACATGGTCTTCTGTCTGGACAACGAGGAGCCGCGCCGCCTGCACAGAGGCACCATGGTCCATTTCCAGGCCTCGGAAGTCCAGCAGCTGCTACACAACAAGTTCGTGGTCATCTTGGGGGACTCAAGTGAGTGCCCTTCTAGAATCACACTTCCTGGCCCCGCACCTGCAGCCTCTTTTCTGCATCTGGACTTTTTGTCTCCATCTCAAACCACTTTCTTGATTCCCCAGCCTGTTCCAGTCCAGAAGGTTTATTTCCCCGTCTTCCACAGGTGTCCTGACAGATGTAGCCTGTCGGGCTTTTCAGCTCCTCCTTGCTCAGCGTTTTTTTTCCCGACAGTTCCCCGCCAATGTTCTCATGGAAGCATTGTATATCCTGTTGTCTGTTTCTTGGGTAACTTGGCCAAGTTACTTCTTCCAGGTGATCTTGGGCCACTATACACTCAGTTCAGGAGTGGTATACACCTGGAAGGAATAGTCAGTACCAGGATTTTTTAACTTCCCCTCTTTTTCTGCCTCTTAAGTCAACACTCCACAAAGGTGATGTTGGGCAACCCAGAGACTTGGATTTGAAAGGAGTTAGGGGTGGAGGAAGGCCTGCCTCAGCCTTAGGATCTCTGTCTCTCTTCAGTCCAGCGGGCTGTGTATAAAGACTTGGTGCTCCTGCTCCAGAAAGACTCACTGCTCACAGCTGCCCAGCTGAAAGCCAAGGTGAGGGAAGCTTGGTGGCCATGCCAGTGGTGGGCGGGCACAGACTCTGGCCTGGTAGGGGCCTCCTCCCTGGCATGGGTCTGACCAGCCGGGTGGGGGGGTGGGCAGGGGGAGCTGAGCTTTGAACAGGACCGGCTCGTGGCTGGGGGTCAGCTGGGTGAGCTGCACAACGGGACTCAGTACCGGGAGGTCCGTCAGTTCTGCTCGGGTTCTGGCCACCACCTTGTACGCTTCTACTTCCTCACCCGCGTTTACTCCGAGTACCTCGAGGGAGTCCTGGAGGAGCTGACATATGGGCCTACCCCGGACCTGGTGATCATCAACTCCTGCCTCTGGGATCTCTCCAGGTTGGGGCGGGGGGAGAGGGAAATACTGATTGAGGGTGGAGGTGTGGCTCAGAGGCCACCTGCCCCTGTGTTCTTGCCCACCCTTTGTGCTACCCAACAGGTATGGCCGCTGCTCAATGGAGAGCTACCGAGAGAACCTGGAGCGAGTGTTCATGCGCATGGACCAGGTGTTGCCAGATTCCTGCCTGCTGGTGTGGAACATGGCAATGCCCCTAGGAGAGCGTATCACTGGGGGTTTCCTTCTCCCCGAGGCAAGTGACCAGAGCCCCTCAGGATAGAGGACCCTCCCTCCCGATTCTGCTTCATTCTGTGGCTCTTAGATGCTGCATTTTTCTCACCCAGCTCCAGTCCCTGGCAGGCTCTCTGCGGCGGGATGTGGTTGAAGGGAACTTCTACAGTGCTACACTGGCTGGGGACCACTGCTTCGATGTCCTGGACCTCCATTTTCATTTCCGGCATGCAGTACGGCACCGTCACCGGGATGGTGTCCACTGGGACCAGCACGCCCACCGCCACCTCTCACACCTGCTTCTGACCCACGTGGCCGATGCCTGGGGTGTGGAGCTGCCCAAGCGTGACTATCCCCATGGTGAGCCCTATCACAAGTGAGGAGGGTCGTGGCGCAAAGAGGGCCCTCAGAGCATGGGACTCGTAAACAACAGGATGGACATCCTCAAGGGGAGTAGAGCCCCTTGAAGGGCCACTGTGCATCCTGAGTGCTCCTCCCTTCCCTGGTCTAGCCCTGTAGTCACCTCTGAGAACATGAATGAGTATTGAGCACATGAGGCAGTAGGTCAGAAGACCCCTATGCTACAGATAAACAGAAAAGAAATGGGAGAACTTTTAGATAGGAATGGATGTGGGGGTGGAAAGGCAGAAGCAGAAGAAAGGCAGTCCAGGCAGCATGGCCGAAGCAGGGAGCCCCTTTGGCTGGCGCAGTCAGACCTACAGCTCCTGCCTGCTGATTTGGGGGACCGAGTGTGGCCGAAGCAGGGAGCCCCTTTGACTGGCGCAGTCAGACCCACAGCTCCTGCCTGCCGATTTGGGGGACCGAGCGTGGCCGAAGCAGGGAGCCCCTTTGACTGGCGCAGTCAGACCCACAGCTCCTGCCTGCTGATTTGGGGGACTGAGCGTGGCTGAAGCAGGAAGCCCCTTTGACTGGCGCAGTCAGACCCACAGCTCCTGCCTGCTGATTTGGGGGACCGAGTGTGGCCGAAGCAGGGAGCCCCTTTGACTGGCACAGTCAGACCCACAGCTCCTGCCTGCCGATTTGGGGGACCGAGCGTGGCCGAAGGAGGGAGCCCCTTTGGCTGGCGCAGTCAGACCCGCAGCTCCTGTCTGCTGATGTAGGGGACACCACAGGTGCTTGTTCCATGTCTGCTTCTGCCCTGGATCATGTCCTGCAAGGGTCAGGTTCCTGCCTCACTTGTTGACAACTCATCCCTTTCAGCCCTGGGGTCTAGCATGATTGATGTGTGCATAGTACCTATAGGAGAGTGTTTATTGAATTGGAGACATGAGTGAGTCATTTTAGAAGGCTGTAGTAGGCACTGGAGGATGTGAGGGCGGAGAGAGGCCAAGAAGGTCCTTCTCAGCCTGAAACTGGAACATCAGGGAAGCGAATTAGGACCTTGATCGTATAATGGTCCAGTTTCTTTTTTTGAATTAAGCTCCTCTAAACCAGTTGGAGAACTGATCTCCAACAAAGAAAGAGATGCTCTCAAGGTTGTAAGGCTAGTTTGTTGTGGTTCAGGTCTTCTGAACCCAGTTTGGAGCCACAGAATAGCACCATCAAAAGGAAGAGTTGGGTAGAAGGATGAGTTGGTGAGTTTGATGAGGACAGATCTGTTTGAAGTACTGTGAAAATGTTGAGTAGGTTTGGAGTCAGTGGTGCCCAGTGAGGAGATGACAACTAAGGGCATGAACGTGAACAGTGACAGAAAAAACAAAACAGTGGCCTTGTTTGGGAGTTGAAAGAGAAGAGAGGCTGATGGAGGAAACAAGATGAGGGTCGAGGCACTTTCAGGGAGGGGAGAGGCTTTTGTCCATGACATGTGACTGTTAGGAAGTGAGAAAGTGGTTACATTTAGTAGGAAAAAGTGTTGAAGGAGAGGAGTAGGGTTAAAAGAGGCAGTGAGCAGTTGATAAGGAAATGGTGGGAGGAAGTGTGAAAGGAACAGGAGCCTGCTGCAGGAAGTGAAGGGATCTTTGTTTTTAAGAGAGAAGACTTAATGAAGCTTAACTGTCGGTCTGTGAGGAGGAGCTAGGAGAGGACAAAGCTAAAGATACACAAACTGGGCAGCAGGGGGAGAGGACTGGAGGGGACCATGAGGTCAGAACAAAGACCAGTCCATGACTATTGAGACACCCAGGGAAGAAGAGCAGGGCTTGGGCTTGGGCTTGGGCTCAAGTGAGAGGGGATAAGGAAACCTGGGTAGGAAGCAGACGGTGCTGTGTTCTCCAAGAAGAGGAAGTGAAGGCTTAGAAGTGTGGAGTTCAGGCCGGCCTGGCTCCCCAGACCTACTTAAAACAACCATCCTGTTTCTAGATCCGTGGATTGAGGATTGGCCGCAGCTGGATTATCATCTCTTTCAGGGGAGCCAGGGGCAGCCCTCAGACTTTGGGGAGCAGCTGGCCTTGCCCCCACTTTCCTCTTTACCCCCTCCCATGCCTTTTCCCTACTCTCTTCCTCAGCCCTCCCCACCTCCTCTGTTTCCACCTCTGCCCCAGGAACCCCCTTTTTTCCCAGGCCAGCCTTTCCCACCCCGTGAATTCTTCAATTTTCATCCAACGGAAGACTTTTCGATACCACCCCACTTAGGTAGGTACTCCCACAACTTTCCAGCATACCTTTCCAGCCTCTCCTCGAACCGCCCCCAGCCTAGTCTTCTGTGTCCAGGTGGGCTGAGAGTAGCTGGAGAGCCCTCGTGCCTCCCAGGGTTGGGTTCCGTCACAGCTGAGTCGGAACAGCCTCTGTAGACTCATTAATTGTTTAATTCTGGTGGTAGGGGAGCCACAGAATAGCACCATCAAAAGGAAGAGTTGGGTAGAAGGATGAGTTGGTGAGTTTGATGAGGACAGATCTGTTTGAAGTACTGTGAAAATGTTGAGTAGGTTTGGAGTCAGTGGTGCCCAGTGAGGAGATGACAACTAAGGGCATGAACGTGAACAGTGACAGAAAAAACAAAACAGTGGCCTTGTTTGGGAGTTGAAAGAGAAGAGAGGCTGATGGAGGAAACAAGATGAGGGTCGAGGCACTTTCAGGGAGGGGAGAGGCTTTTGTCCATGACATGTGACTGTTAGGAAGTGAGAAAGTGGTTACATTTAGTAGGAAAAAGTGTTGAAGGAGAGGAGTAGGGTTAAAAGAGGCAGTGAGCAGTTGATAAGGAAATGGTGGGAGGAAGTGTGAAAGGAACAGGAGCCTGCTGCAGGAAGTGAAGGGATCTTTGTTTTTAAGAGAGAAGACTTAATGAAGCTTAACTGTCGGTCTGTGAGGAGGAGCTAGGAGAGGACAAAGCTAAAGATACACAAACTGGGCAGCAGGGGGAGAGGACTGGAGGGGACCATGAGGTCAGAACAAAGACCAGTCCATGACTATTGAGACACCCAGGGAAGAAGAGCAGGGCTTGGGCTTGGGCTTGGGCTCAAGTGAGAGGGGATAAGGAAACCTGGGTAGGAAGCAGACGGTGCTGTGTTCTCCAAGAAGAGGAAGTGAAGGCTTAGAAGTGTGGAGTTCAGGCCGGCCTGGCTCCCCAGACCTACTTAAAACAACCATCCTGTTTCTAGATCCGTGGATTGAGGATTGGCCGCAGCTGGATTATCATCTCTTTCAGGGGAGCCAGGGGCAGCCCTCAGACTTTGGGGAGCAGCTGGCCTTGCCCCCACTTTCCTCTTTACCCCCTCCCATGCCTTTTCCCTACTCTCTTCCTCAGCCCTCCCCACCTCCTCTGTTTCCACCTCTGCCCCAGGAACCCCCTTTTTTCCCAGGCCAGCCTTTCCCACCCCGTGAATTCTTCAATTTTCATCCAACGGAAGACTTTTCGATACCACCCCACTTAGGTAGGTACTCCCACAACTTTCCAGCATACCTTTCCAGCCTCTCCTCGAACCGCCCCCAGCCTAGTCTTCTGTGTCCAGGTGGGCTGAGAGTAGCTGGAGAGCCCTCGTGCCTCCCAGGGTTGGGTTCCGTCACAGCTGAGTCCGGAACAGCCTCTGTAGACTCATTAATTAGCTCATTGATTGCCACAGTTTCCTGACCTGGTGGTAGGGGAACGTGGTGTTGCCATTTTGCACATGGGGAGAGCCAAGGCCAGGGAACTCATCCTGGAGGACCAGAACTGCCTGAGGCAGAGCTGGGCGCACCCTGGCCAGAAGCCCCCTGTGATAATGGCTGGTTCTTTTGTAGGATGTGGCCCTGGAGTGAACTTTGTACCTGGCCCCCTGCCTCCTCCAGTGCCTAGCCCTGTCCCCCATGGTCAGCACCGGAGCTTGGCCGTCCACCGAGGGATGTCACGCTGTGTTCACAACAGCCCCTACCATGTGCCGAGGATGGGGGTATCCTGCAGGCAGTGTCCAAGACATTCAGATAGGCTGCTCCACACACATAAACTGGATAGACGGCCTCCTGCCCATTCGGGTACATGGCCTGGGTAGATCTGATCTTGAGTTGGGGCTGGATGTGCCAGTGGCCCTGCAGTGCCTGCTTGCCACCCCGGTGCTGGGCAAGGGTGTCTTGTTGTGCCTGACATTGTTGTTGTCCATTGCTGTTACCAATAAAGGCATGGAAGAACAGAGTGACATCTTTTTGCATAAAGGGGTGAGTCTCCAAACCATGATCCTAAGAGCTGGGGAGGCTGCAGGGTGTCTTGC
This sequence comes from Tragulus kanchil, assembly GCA_022376925.1. NCBI lineage: Eukaryota > Metazoa > Chordata > Mammalia > Artiodactyla > Tragulidae > Tragulus > Tragulus kanchil. The sequence goes on along the minus strand of JAIOJX010000031.1, from coordinate 38,177,134 downwards.
TGTGCCTGACGTTTTTGTCCATTGCTCTTGCCAATAAAGGCTTGAAAGAACAGAGTGACATCTTTTTACATAAAGGGGTGAGTCTCCAAACCATGATCTTAAGAGCTGGGGAGGCTGCCTCTGTGTTCTCTCCAGCCTTGGCCCTCATAGCCCACACTGTTTAAAATAATCATTGAATGCATCTTTCACACTGTCTCACACACTTGTGTATACCCCCATCTCACACATTTGTGTATACCCCCAGCAGAACACACGTGTACTTAACAAAGACCCTGGAGGGGTTCCCTATTGTCAGTAGCTCTTTTTTTTTTTAAAGATTTATTTTGTTTATTTATTTTTTGGGGGGTGGGGTGGGGAGGGAGGGGAGCAGGCGGGCTACTTCTATTGGTCTTTCATTTGTCTATTTTCATCCATCTTCGTTCTTTGGCCCATGTGGGCCTCCCATCGCGGTGGCCTCTGTTGTCGCAGAGCACCAGCTCTGGGTGCATGCGCTCCAGAGCTCTGGCTGGGTAATTGGACACATGGGTCCAGCCACTCCGCGGCATGTGGGATCTTCCCAGGCCAGGGATCGAACTGGTGCCCCTTGCACTGCAAGGCGTTGTCCTTACCCACTGGACCACCAGGGAAGCCTTGTCAGTAGCTCTTTAGGACTGGGAAATATCAAGGGCTAAGTTGTCATTGAAATTGTCAGTGTTTTATATGGAGTTTGGAATCTGGCTAGTTCTCCCCTATACCAGCCTCAGCCATTCGTGTGTATGTTCAGTCTTCACCTATTCTTGGAGATACATCAACATTATCTTGCACAATTTCTTGGCTCAAGGTAGACACCCAAAAGTAGTTAAAACTCAGCAAGAAGCTCCCAAGCAGGAGACTGATTAGAAACCCATTACTTAAATAGGATATGCAGTGGGAACAAAGTGAACACAAACAAACTTATTTGGTGGATGGGCAGTAGAAAAGTGGAGGGAGAATTCCAAGGCTGAGAGTAGGGAGCTGTGCCACACCTAATAAGGAAGTTGAAGAAAGAGTACAGGAATTTCCCTTATGGTCCAGTGGCTAGACACCATGTTCCCATGTTCGCAGAGGCCCAGGCTCAGTCCCTGGTCAGAGAACTAGATCCTTCATGCTGCAGCTAAAGATCCTGCATCCCACACACTCCAGTGAGGACTGAAGATCCCATGTGCTACAACTGAGACCTGGCACAGCCAAATTAATTGATTTTAAAAAATACAGCATCTCAGTTTTGACAGTTGATCTTGATGCTAGGTTTGTGACTCTACTAAGCATCAAGGGTGCAGTATGGGCTAAATGTAGTATGAAGTGTGGGGGATGAAGCATGGCAGTGCACGGATGAGGATGTGAAGCAGTAAAATAAGGAAACACAGATCCACTAATCTCCGAGTAGAATTGGATGGAGAAGAGGATGCAGAATTACAGCATTACCTTTCCTTTTTTTTTTTTTACTGAAATTTTACTTTGTCAAAGGATGAACATCTTGCACAAAAGGAAGTGGAAAGAGTGGACCAAAGAAGTGTTGATCCTTGGTGGGTATCTACCAAGTACATTGAAGGGAAGCTACTGAATTAACCCACATACACTGGTGCTGGGGAAATGTGTAGACAGCGTGGATTAATAAAACCCTTCAGAGAGCAACGTCATCAGAGCTACCAAGACTCAAATGAGACAGTGCTGGAAATGAGCTTGGTGTAGACAGAAAGTGGACAGTAACATACAAAAATGAAAGAGAACTTCTTGTTAGATAGGTTTTAGATCATTTTTGTTGCAAAAATATATTTTTTTTCATTAGTTTGGCAAGTCCCTTGTTCAGTCACTTACGTCGTGGCACAAAACCCTTTCCTTTGCTCCTCAGAAACTCGGACTTCTCAGTGTTTCTGTGGAGAACTACACCTAAACCGTGGGTGTGTGCTAAGTCGCTTCAGTTGTATACAACTCTTTGTTACCATATGTACTGTGACCTCTCAGGCTTGTGTACTCTCTTCCAACCTCATCCTAAGTCTGGAACTCTCACACTGTAGACGCTTTGAGACTGTTCTGTGTGCCCTGTATCCCTGCCAATCCACCTCAGTGTTTCTCACGTTCACCCCAACTTGCCATGTGGCTCCCATTGCTCACAGTGAGGTTTTAGAACCTTTTCCCCAGCATCCCAATGTAGATTTGAAATCATTTGTAAATAAACTGGGGATATGGTATTAGTTTGTGATCGTGTAAGCACATAGTACATTTGGCTCTCTGTTAACATATTTTATTAAATTGTGACTGGGAAACAAGAATCCTGAAAAATAACTGCGTGCCAGTCATTACATGAATTTAAATTGTTCCCTGGATTTTGTTTTGAGTTTGTAAAAACAAAATCTTGTGTTTGTCCAGTATGTAGGCTAGTCAAACATGACAGAACTCAAACGTTATTGACAAGTCATTTAAAGAAGAAAAGTTTGCATAGACTTCCTCTCAATGGAATCTTGGCTTTTAACAGTGGCTCCGGTATTCTTTCCTTTGCCATACCAAGGTATTCCTGAAAGGGCTAAAAGATGCATGAGCGGGCTTCCCTGGTGGTCCAGTGGGTAAGGACACCTCCTTGCAGTGCAAGGGACGCCGGTTTGATCCCTGGCCTGGGAAGATCCCACGTGCTGCGGAGCGGCTGGACCGATGTGTCCAATCACCGAGCCGGAGCTCTGGAGCGCATGCGCCCAGAGCTGGTGCTCTGTGACAGCAGACGCCACCGCGATGGGAGGCCCACACGGGCCAAAGAACAAAGATGGATGAAAAATAAATAAATGAAAGACCAATAGAAGTGGCCCGCCCACCCTCCTCCCTCCCCAACCCGCCCCCTCAAAAAGAGGCCATTCAAAAAAAAAAAAAAAAAGATGCATGAGCAAGCCTGTGATACAAGTCTTTATTTTTCAGGAGAAAAAATCTTAAGAAATTTGGAGGATTTTTTTTTCCCAAAAAACTAACCCAGGGACTTCCCTGATGGTCCAGTGGTTAAAACCCCCACCTTCCGAAACTGGAGGTACGCATTTGATTCCTGGTCAGGGAACTAAGAGTTTGCATGCCTTGCAGTGTGGCTGAAAACTAAAAACATAAAGACCCCAGCAATGACAACCTTAACCCAGCTAGAGGGCTCATAACAAAAACAATGTATCTGTTACATTATCTAGTTGATTGCATGGGCTGTGTTTTGGGCTCATTTTAGTGTGTAAGTACATCTGCAGTGTACATTAGTGAAACTTTCTGATTGCAAGGAAATGGATTTATACTTTAAAAAACCTGCTTTATTGAAGTGTGACAGAAGATAAACTGCACGTATTTAAAATGCAGAGTTTGATAAAGTTTGACATGTATACACCCTGAAAAAAAAACCTTTAAATTTACAGCGTGCCAGTCATTACATGAATTTAAATTGTTCCCTGGATTTTGTTTTGAGTTTGTAAAACAAAATCTTGTGTTTGTCCAGTATGTAGGCTAGTCAAACATGACAGAACTCAAACGTTATTGACAAGTCATTTAAAGAAGAAAAGTTTGCATAGACTTCCTCTCAATGGAATCTTGGCTTTTAACAGTGGCTCCGGTATTCTTTCCTTTGCCATACCAAGGTATTCCTGAAAGGGCTAAAAGATGCATGAGCGGGCTTCCCTGGTGGTCCAGTGGGTAAGGACACCTCCTTGCAGTGCAAGGGACGCCGGTTTGATCCCTGGCCTGGGAAGATCCCACGTGCTGCGGAGCGGCTGGACCGATGTGTCCAATCACCGAGCCGGAGCTCTGGAGCGCATGCGCCCAGAGCTGGTGCTCTGTGACAGCAGACGCCACCGCGATGGGAGGCCCACACGGGCCAAAGAACAAAGATGGATGAAAAATAAATAAATGAAAGACCAATAGAAGTGGCCCGCCCACCCTCCTCCCTCCCCAACCCGCCCCTCAAAAGAGGCCATTCAAAAAAAAAAAAAAGATGCATGAGCAAGCCTGTGATACAAGTCTTTATTTTTCAGGAGAAAAAATCTTAAGAAATTTGGAGGATTTTTTTTTCCCAAAAAACTAACCCAGGGACTTCCCTGATGGTCCAGTGGTTAAAACCCCCACCTTCCGAAACTGGAGGTACGCATTTGATTCCTGGTCAGGGAACTAAGAGTTTGCATGCCTTGCAGTGTGGCTGAAAACTAAAAACATAAAGACCCCAGCAATGACAACCTTAACCCAGCTAGAGGGCTCATAACAAAAACAATGTATCTGTTACATTATCTAGTTGATTGCATGGGCTGTGTTTTGGGCTCATTTTAGTGTGTAAGTACATCTGCAGTGTACATTAGTGAAACTTTCTGATTGCAAGGAAATGGATTTATACTTTAAAAAAAACCTGCTTTATTGAAGTGTGACAGAAGATAAACTGCACGTATTTAAAATGCAGAGTTTGATAAAGTTTGACATGTATACACCCTGAAACCATCACAATCAAAGAAATTTATCCTTTAAATGATCCCTCCCTGTCACCTTTTCCCCCGGCCTCCTACATCTTCCTACTCCCATCTGTACACGACCTACACTAACTGATTCTGATTTAAGTTACTATGAATCAATTTGCATTTCCTAGAATTTTAATAAATGGAGTCATTCAGTAGGTCCTCTTTTCATCTGGCTACTTTCACTCAGTCTAATTCATTGAAGCAGTTCATGGAAATTCACCCATGTTGTATACATATCAGTAGTGCGTTCCATTTTGGAACTGAATAGCATTCCATCATATGCTATACCAATGTTTATCTATTTACCTGTCGATGGACATGGATTATTTCTCAGGTTTTGAATATTACAAATAAAAGTGCTATGAACATTTATGTATGAATCTTTGTATGGATGTATGTTTTCATTTCTCTTGGGGAAATGTTTAGTAATGTCTGAATCATATGGAAGATGTGTGTTTAACTTTTTAAGAAACTGCCAAGCAGTTTTCCAAAGTGGTTGTCCCACTTTTACATTCGCACTGACAGTGCATGAGAGTTGAAGTTGTTCCATATCCTTGGTAATACTTGGTATCAGTCTTTTTTTAAAAAAATATTCATTTATTTGCTTAGTCATTTATTTGGCTCTGCCAGGTTTTAGATGCAGCAAGCAGGATCTCTTAGCATGTGGAATATAGTTCCCTGACCAGGCATCAAACCCAAACCCCTGGCACTGGAGTGGGAGTTTTAGCCACTGAACCACCAAGGAAGTTCCCAGTCTTTTTAATATTGGTCATTCTAACAGAGAGAANGTATGTGGCTGAAAACTAAAAACATAAAGACCCCAGCAATGACAACCTTAACCCAGCTAGAGGGCTCATAACAAAAACAATGTATCTGTTACATTATCTAGTTGATTGCATGGGCTGTGTTTTGGGCTCATTTTAGTGTGTAAGTACATCTGCAGTGTACATTAGTGAAACTTTCTGATTGCAAGGAAATGGATTTATACTTTAAAAAAAACCTGCTTTATTGAAGTGTGACAGAAGATAAACTGCACGTATTTAAAATGCAGAGTTTGATAAAGTTTGACATGTATACACCCTGAAACCATCACAATCAAAGAAATTTATCCTTTAAATGATCCCTCCCTGTCACCTTTTCCCCCGGCCTCCTACATCTTCCTACTCCCATCTGTACACGACCTACACTAACTGATTCTGATTTAAGTTACTATGAATCAATTTGCATTTCCTAGAATTTTAATAAATGGAGTCATTCAGTAGGTCCTCTTTTCATCTGGCTACTTTCACTCAGTCTAATTCATTGAAGCAGTTCATGGAAATTCACCCATGTTGTATACATATCAGTAGTGCGTTCCATTTTGGAACTGAATAGCATTCCATCATATGCTATACCAATGTTTATCTATTTACCTGTCGATGGACATGGATTATTTCTCAGGTTTTGAATATTACAAATAAAAGTGCTATGAACATTTATGTATGAATCTTTGTATGGATGTATGTTTTCATTTCTCTTGGGGAAATGTTTAGTAATGTCTGAATCATATGGAAGATGTGTGTTTAACTTTTTAAGAAACTGCCAAGCAGTTTTCCAAAGTGGTTGTCCCACTTTTACATTCGCACTGACAGTGCATGAGAGTTGAAGTTGTTCCATATCCTTGGTAATACTTGGTATCAGTCTTTTTTTAAAAAAATATTCATTTATTTGCTTAGTCATTTATTTGGCTCTGCCAGGTTTTAGATGCAGCAAGCAGGATCTCTTAGCATGTGGAATATAGTTCCCTGACCAGGCATCAAACCCAAACCCCTGGCACTGGAGTGGGAGTTTTAGCCACTGAACCACCAAGGAAGTTCCCAGTCTTTTTAATATTGGTCATTCTAACAGAGAGAAGGTACAGTTTTAATTACCCTAAATATCCATGGGAAGGACTGCTGCTGAAGCTTCAATACTTAGGCCACCTGATGCAAAGAGCTGAGTCATTGGAAAAGACTGATGCTAGGAAAGATTGAGGGCAGGAGAAGGAGGCGGCAGAGGATGAGATGGTTGGATGGCATCACTGACCCAATGGCCATGCATGTGAGCAAATTTAGGGAGATAGTGATGGACAGAGAAGCCTGGTGTGCTGCAGTGCATGGGGTCGCAAAGAGTTGGACACAACTTAGCAACTGAACACACATATGTGGTTTTAATTTGCATTTACACAGTGACTAACAATATTGAACATTTTTCTGTGTTTATTTGAAACCTATATGTCTTCTATGGTAAAGTTTATGTCTATCTGTTCCTCATCACCATGCCCCCTTTTAAAAACATTACTGGGCTTGAGAGCTCTTTATTCTGGATCCAAGTCTGTTATCAGATGTATATTTTGTGAGTACTTTCTCCCAGTCTGTGGTTTGTGTTTTGAATTATCTTTTGAGGAACAGAACATTTTATTTTTAATCAGAGAAGCTTATTAGATTTTTCTTTTATGGATTTTATTTTTGGTTTCATATCTAAGAAATCTCTACCTGGGCTTCCCCGGTGGTTCAGTGGGTAAAGAGTCTGCCTTGCACGGCAGGGGGCGCCAGTTCGATCCCTGGCACGGGAAGATCCCACATGCTGCGGAGTGACTGGACTGGTGTGTCCAATTATGAACCATTGCTCTGGAGCGCATGCGCCCAGAGCCGGTGCTCTGCTACAGAGAGGCCACTGCAATGGGAGGCCCACACAGGCCAAAGAACAAAGATGGATGAAAATAAATAAATGAAAGACCAATAAAAGTGGCCAAAAATCAAAAAGAAAAAAAAGAAATCTCTACCTAATTCCCAAGGCCACAGCTATTTTCCTCTGCTTGCTTCTAGGTTTATAGTTTTAGGTTTTGCATTTAAGTCTATGATATATTTTGAATTAATTTTGGTATATGGTACAAGGTATGAATCGAAATTTCTTTTTTGTTTTGCATATGAATACCCAATGGTTTCAGCACATTTGTTGAAGACTGTTCTTCTCCACTAATTATAGATCTATTTCTGGATTTTCTGTTCCATTCATCTATTAATGTTTATCTTTATGCCAGTGCCAACTCTCTTGATTACTATAGCTTTATGATAAGTCTTGCCATCAGGTAGTATTAGTCTTCCGACTTTTTTTTTTAAACTTTTTTCTTTATCAAAGTTATTCTGACTATTCTAGGTCCTTTACATTTCCATAGGAGTTTTTAAACCAATTTACTAATTTCTACAAAAAATTCTGAGTTTTTGTAATTGTATTGAATACACAGATCAATTTGGAAACACTTGACATCTTACTAATACTGAGTCATCAAACTCAGTGAGCAAGGTGTGTCGCTCCATTTACTTAGGCCTTCTTTTTTTTTTTTTAAAGATTTTATTTATTTATTTATTTATTGGAGGGGGCGGGCAGGCCACTTCTCTTGGCCTTTCGTTTATCTATTTTTCATCCATCTTTGTTCTTTGGCTCATGTGGGCCTCCCATCACAGTGGCCTCTGTTGTCGCAGAGCACCGGCTCTGGGCGCATGTGCTCCAGAGCCCCGGCTCGGTAATTGGACACATCAGTCCAGCCACTCCGCGGCACGTGGGATCTTCCCAGGCCAGGGATCGAACTGGCGCCCCTTGCACTGCAAGGCAGTGTCCTTACCCAGTGGGCCACCAGAGAAGCCCCGACTTAGGCCTTCTTTAGTTTCTTTTGAGATTCCTTTGTAGCTTAGTTGGTAAAGAATCCGCCTGCAATGCAGGAGACTGGTTTGATTCCTGGGCTGGGACGATGCCCTGGAGAAAGGATAGGCTACCACTCTAGTATTCGTGGGCTTTCCTGGTGGCTCAGATGGTAAAGAATCCACCTGGACTGTGGGAAACCTAGGTTCAATCCCTAGGTTGGGAAGGTCCCCTGGAGAAGGGAAGGGCTACCCGCTCCAGTGTTCTTGCCTGGAGAATTCCATGGCTCATGACTGCATGACTTTCACTTTAATTTCTCTCAGTTAATATGTTGTTATCAGTGTACGAATCTGTCACGTCTTTTCTCAGATATCCCAGGTCCCACATTATTGTAAATGAGATTTTTAAAGTTTTTGATTATTCACTGTTAGTACAGAAAAATAACAGTTGATTTTGTGTTTTGACCCTGTATCATAACCAGGTTCATGTGCACATTACTTTGCTAAATTCCCTTAGTCTAATAGCTTTTTGATAGATTCCATAGGATCCTCTACTTATGCAATCTGGTTGTCTGTGAATAAAGACACTTTTATTTCTTGCTTTCCAATCTGTATGATTTTTATTTATATTTCTTGCCTTATGGTGCTGGCTAGGACATCCAGTACAACATGGAATAGAAATGGTGAGAACAGACATACTTGTCTTGTTCCTGATCTTAGAGGAAAAAATATTGTTTTTTCACCATTAGTGTGAAATAATGAGGTTTATCGTAGATGTCGTCTGTAAAGTTGAGGAAGTTTCCTTCTACTCCTAGTTTGCTGAGAGGTTATGTTTTAAGTCAGGGATGGGTATTGTATTTTGCCAAATGCCTTTTTTATATCTATTGAAATAATCACCAGTTTTTTTTTTAGTTTTATAATATGGTGAAGTACATTAATTATATTTGAATGTTAAACCAATCATTCATTCTTGGCTTTAAAAAGGAAAGGGAGGGATTTCCTTGGCAATCTAGTAATTAAGACTTCTTGCTTCCACTGCAGGGGGCATAGGTTCCATCCCCTGTTGGGAAACTAAGATCCCATATGCTAAGTGGCCAAAAAAAAGAGAGAGATTGTACTGTTTGAAAGTGACAGAGTGAAGATACTATTTCCTCCTCCTTTCAGAAATCACCCAAGCGAAAGTGAAAATGAGAAACAGAAATGTAAGTACCGTATGAATTAGGTGGATAGGTTGAAAAACAGCAGTGAAACTCCTGCATGGTAGAAATCACTGTGGACATTATTGGGTAGCATTTACTAAAGTTGGCCTTTTACATTCTCTGTGATTTGACAGTTTCACTTCAAGAGAAATGAGGACATCTAGACAAATCTACCAAAATACTTGTACAAGAATATTCATAGACTTTTTTTCATAGTATCCAAAACTTGAAAACAAGTCAAATGTCCATCAACAAAAGTGGATAAATAGTTTTCCCATACAGTGAGACGTATAAAGGAGAACAAAATAATGATATATACAGCAACATGGGCGGATCTCACAGGTGTAACCTTGAGAAAAGTCAGGCACTAGAGTACATTTTGTATGATTTTATTCTGCATGATTTCAACAACAGGCTAATGTATGGTGATAGAAATCAGCATTGTGGTTACTTTTTGAGGGAGATACTGGGAAAACGCATGATGGAAGTTTCTGGAATGATGGGAGTGTTCTGTCTGGGTGGTAGTTACCCAGGCGTGCACACACACACACGTGAATATGTAAAAGCTTATTGACCCATACCCTCAATACTTGTGCACTTGTTTGTATGTAAAAATGTATGAACTTTATGTTAGTTAAAGGGGAGCCGGGGAATTAGCTGGTGGCCTAGTGGTTAGGATTTTGGGCTTTCTGTGGCCTGGGTTCACTCCCTGGTTGGGAAGTGAGATCCTGAAAGTCATATAATGCAGCCAAAAAAGAAAAAAAAAATACAGGATCTGTTTCTTTTCAAGAATTATTTAACATTAAAAGACACCTAAAAATTTAATTCACCATGTAAACAGAATAAAGCAGAACAAATAGTCTTTGCAGTAGATGCAAAAAAGATTTTATCATTTAACTTCCACTCATAATCAAAATGACTGGCACACTAGGAATAGAAAGAAATTTCCTTGACTGGATAAAGGTTAACTATCAAAACTTGAGAATAATTCTTAATGTTGGAAACGAGAAGCAGTTCTTTCAAAATCAGGATCAAGTCAAAGGTACCAGTGGATAGCAACTCCATATGCCATTGTCTGGGAATTCCAGCTTGTACAATCAAAATATGAACATGAAGAAAGAGGTCCTACCCGCTTAATATCTGGCTTTTAGATGGATGAGTATCTTTGGGCTTAGAGGTCTTTACAACTTTCATATCTGTTATAAAAATTTAGCAAGTATACAGTATGACATATCAATTTTAAAAACTTTTTTTGGTTAGACATTTGATGACAGGTCAGAAAATATGGTAAAAGCTACACCTCTTAAGTTCTTTTATTTTTAAGATGGAAAATATTTGAAAGGTAATAAAGATATTTGCTCAGCAGAGAATGACTTTTCCAAACTTGGCTGCATGTAGATCCTGACAGAACCTCACATAAGACGAATTCTTTACCTAGGAAGAGTGGAATAACAGACTAGGATTAGGAGAGCAGTCAGGGATGTGAAGTCTGCTAGACTGGGCCCTTCTTTCTCCAGGATTCTCGTGTCTCGGGTTTTGGCTAAGGGGACCCAGGCTAGAGATTTGGGTTAAGGAGATTTTGCTGACTCAATGAAACCGCCACTGTGAAGAGAGTAGACCGGAGAAGCTCCTTTCTGGCCCCAGGATCTACACTTTCCCCGACTATCCGTGTTAAGGCCGGGCCCTTGAGACCCGCTTCCTTCTCACGCAGCCAAGCCTGATTCTTGGAAACCAGAGCTAGTGATCTCCGCCAGAGGGGCGCGCCTCGCACAGAGTCTGCAGACTCCGGTTCCAATTCCGGGACTGGGGTGGAGGTGTTGATTTATGGGGATAGCTAGCATTTCTCTGTGTGGGTGCCCACAGCCCTCTGATCTCTGGCTAGGCTTCGGATTTTCTTCCCAACATCAGGACCTTTTCACCGCACTCTGCGTTCACGGTCAACGCGCCAGCTTGGCTCTCTCCAAGCCGTCACCCAGACCCCTCTCCCGTACCCCCAGAGCCAAAGGGATTGCGCAGCGCCGCCTCATCTGGCACCTACACCTGGGGCAACCTCCCAGAGCAATGCAGGCTTCCTACTCCTCCCCTGGGGCCCCAGTCGCCCTCCACCCGCTAGCTCGTGGCCACCGACTCTCAGCTAGGAGCGCCGCTTTCCTTACCTGCTAGCGCGCGCAGAGCCGCCCGCTTTACCCGACACAGATGCGTCTGGGTGACAGCGCCCCCTGCTGGTTTCCCGTAGCTGGTCCAGAGCTGTTACCCGGCGCCGCACCGCCGCCTCCTTCCAGGTACCTTTCTTCCCACCAGGGTGGTCACTGATCACTCTGAAGTGGAGCCTCAGCTTTATGATCCCCTTGATCGCCCTCTCGGCTCCTATCCTGTTATAAAAATTTAGCAAGTATACAGTATGACATATCAATTTTAAAAACTTTTTTTGGTTAGACATTTGATGACAGGTCAGAAAATATGGTAAAAGCTACACCTCTTAAGTTCTTTTATTTTTAAGATGGAAAATATTTGAAAGGTAATAAAGATATTTGCTCAGCAGAGAATGACTTTTCCAAACTTGGCTGCATGTAGATCCTGACAGAACCTCACATAAGACGAATTCTTTACCTAGGAAGAGTGGAATAACAGACTAGGATTAGGAGAGCAGTCAGGGATGTGAAGTCTGCTAGACTGGGCCCTTCTTTCTCCAGGATTCTCGTGTCTCGGGTTTTGGCTAAGGGGACCCAGGCTAGAGATTTGGGTTAAGGAGATTTTGCTGACTCAATGAAACCGCCACTGTGAAGAGAGTAGACCGGAGAAGCTCCTTTCTGGCCCCAGGATCTACACTTTCCCCGACTATCCGTGTTAAGGCCGGGCCCTTGAGACCCGCTTCCTTCTCACGCAGCCAAGCCTGATTCTTGGAAACCAGAGCTAGTGATCTCCGCCAGAGGGGCGCGCCTCGCACAGAGTCTGCAGACTCCGGTTCCAATTCCGGGACTGGGGTGGAGGTGTTGATTTATGGGGATAGCTAGCATTTCTCTGTGTGGGTGCCCACAGCCCTCTGATCTCTGGCTAGGCTTCGGATTTTCTTCCCAACATCAGGACCTTTTCACCGCACTCTGCGTTCACGGTCAACGCGCCAGCTTGGCTCTCTCCAAGCCGTCACCCAGACCCCTCTCCCGTACCCCCAGAGCCAAAGGGATTGCGCAGCGCCGCCTCATCTGGCACCTACACCTGGGGCAACCTCCCAGAGCAATGCAGGCTTCCTACTCCTCCCCTGGGGCCCCAGTCGCCCTCCACCCGCTAGCTCGTGGCCACCGACTCTCAGCTAGGAGCGCCGCTTTCCTTACCTGCTAGCGCGCGCAGAGCCGCCCGCTTTACCCGACACAGATGCGTCTGGGTGACAGCGCCCCCTGCTGGTTTCCCGTAGCTGGTCCAGAGCTGTTACCCGGCGCCGCACCGCCGCCTCCTTCCAGGTACCTTTCTTCCCACCAGGGTGGTCACTGATCACTCTGAAGTGGAGCCTCCAGCTTTATGATCCCCCTTGACATCGCCCTCTCGGACTCTCCCGTATCCTAGCCGCTCCTACTCATTGCTCCCCGGTCCTTAGATCAGAAGTCCTAAAGGCCATTTTTGCTCCTAGGCGTTCCCCGCCTCGCACCCCTCAGGGTGTGTGTATGCCACTATGGAACCTCACATTCTATATGCAAGACCCCTCGCGCCTGACACCTCTTTGGTTCCAGTTCTTCATGCTCCGCCCGATCGGATTACTTTTGTGACCAGGCCACAGAAGTTACTGGATCCCCATCCCTACCCCAACCCCATCTGAGCACGCTGCGGGGTTTGGGTGGGGCAGGGCAGGGCAGAGCAGGGCAGGGCAGGCAGAGAAGCCCGGGTTACTCAGGCCAGTAGAACAGCTTTACCTTCTTGGCCTAAACAGAAAGACTTAGAACTTCATTTCAGCATGTTCATTCTCTCCAGGCTTGCATTATTAAGCAACTGAAGTCTAAATAGAGAACTCTGTCTACATGTAAAGTAATTTCAGAAATTATGTTTTTCTTTCCTTTCTGCAAGATTCCTCACTTTCTTTCCTTTTATCTGTATTACTCCATACCATTTGCCTGACTCTGGAGTTGGCCATTCCATTCTATTTTTTATTCTTTTTTTTAAGTGTCTGGTTTTTCTGGCATGCATTTTAAGTTTGTGTGAAAAGAATTGTGTTATTTCTCGCTCAGCCTTTTTTCACTCTACGCTAGGACTTCAAGATCAGTCTGTAGAGCTTCCACCCCTTCTAACTGCTGGCTCCTCGCCACAGCGCTTTACCAGTGAGGATGATTGTCGTTCTCAGAGGGATCCCCTCAGCATATCCCCTCACCTGCTTCACTTCTCAGACAGTGTGCACATGTATCCTCTGGGAGTCTTGTTAGAGATGCAGGTTCTGATTCTTGATGCCTGGGGTGAGGCCTGAGACTCTGTATTGGTAGCCGGTTTCCAGGTGATGCTGATACTGCTGGCCTTGGGACCACATGTTGAAAAGCAAGGCCATCTTGGGCCTCTGTGAGAATTCATTCTGGGTTGCTGGGTCACAGCATATGTGTTGATCTAATGTGACAGGTATTGCCCATCTGCTCTCCAGTCTGGCTGTGCCACCCCACCCCACACCAGCAATGCAGGAGGGTAGAAGATACAGGTTTGCATGGGGAAGGGAAGGCCTTCTCCTTGCTCCTGCTAAGATCCTGCTCCCCAGTATGTCTAGTCTGCACCATTCTCTCAGTTATTATGGTCCTAAGGCTCTGTAGTGATATCCCTGGAAAACGAAGCATAGCCAGGTCAACGATGGGCCTAAGACTGGCCCTGGCTTCATCTCTGACAGGTGCTTGAAGAACAGGCACTGAACAGCCCTGGGGTCTTCAGTTAGGTTATATTTCCTCCACTGCTTTTTCTTTACTAGCCTGTCAGGCTGGACTGGGACTTAAACAATCTGATCTTGCCATTGGCAAGTAGCTATCCTGTGCCTGACTCCTCATCTTGAAAATGGGATAGTAATGGCATAGCTACAGTTTGTGGCATGAGGAGTCAGTCCAGGAACTCTGCCCATATACCAAGAGCCCCATGGGCACCCCCAAGACTGAGGTTCTTGCCTTTGTTTTAACCAAGAGAAAAATGAAGTTGAAGAAGGCTTAGCAATTTTTACCCAAGCTGTGAAGCTGGAAATTGACAGTGGTGGGATTCACACCTAGATTCGAGTACACCAGAGCCCGTGTTGCCTATGAAACCCGGCCACCTTCACGTCCTGCCTCGCCCTTGCTACCAGGCCGTAGTTCAGGGAGACAGAAAGGAAAAAGGAAGGAAGGATTGTGTTGGGGTTTCAGGAGCTGATGCTGAAGACATCTGATCAGGGGCATGCAGAGTTACGAAACCTCACAGCGAATGAGTTTTAGCAAGAATGAACCTGGGTTCTAGGGGTGGGTTCCCAGGGCTTGAGTATTTAGGTGGCAGGAGAGGGGGTTTTTAGTTGAGGGATTTAGGAACAAGGATTTTAGGGTTATATATATCGTGGGATCGAGACTGGATAGGACTTGATGAGGGTTAGGGATTGAAAGGAGACCTGGAGTGGAGTGGGGACCAGGTGGGTGAGTCTTACTTATGATGGGTCTTACCCGTACTGACAAATCACTCACTGTTTTGTTTGCAGGCTTAGCTAAGGAGTGAAAAGCCAGCACTCTAGGCATTGGGGATGCCACCTTCCAAGCCCCTTCTGCTGCTCAAAGCAGCTTGTTGGTTTGGTTTTAGAAACCCAGGGACTGTTTCCCTACTCACATAGCTGTGCAAACCATCTGCCCGCACCAAGTCCCAGCCCCAAACATTTCACAATCAGAAGAGTTCAACATCTGCATATTTTGCAATTTCATGGCATATGACCTTTTACATCTTGTTCATACTCACCCATCCTCTGCTTACCATTGTAGGGTCCAAATTGTATCCATGATCGAACATTTCTCTGAAGGCCTAGAGAAGCTTTCTGCTCTTTAGAGTTCAATACAATATCTTACAGTTTTCTGGTCTTTACAAAGTACTTCACACATAGATGGTATTGCCTTTGACTCACATCAGTTCCACGATAGAACCCACTTAATACCAAGGCTCAAAAGAATTAATTTGCCAAGGTCACACATTGTATGGGTGGGTGAAATGGGACTTCTTGTTTGGTTTTCCATAGCAAACCTCAAGAGTCTTAAAGAGTAAGTTCTCTCTGGGAAACTCACTATATTGGTTGGCTCATGTCCCAGAGCTGGGGATGTGAATAAGGCAAGAGGTAGGAAGTCGAGGGAATGAGGAATGCTGAGGCAGAAACACCTGGAAGGTGAATTGGCTGAGGTCTCCTGAGGATTCTAGCTAGCCCTTTCCCAGCTACGTTTCTGTCAGTGAGTCCTTTCTAGAGCTTGGGGAAGTGAAAAGGGGATTGGGGGGGCGAATGGTTAGCATAGGTAGAAGTTGCTATGAGTCTAATGTTGAGACAGTTGAGCAGCTGCAAGAAAAAGATGCTGCCCACTAAGGGGGCCCAGTGGTGGCACCACATGCATGTGGGAACTTTTGATGGCTTGGCCAAGCTCTGCTCCTGGCTAAGCCTTCTTTTCTAACGTCTCTTCTTGAAATTCCTGGCCCCCGACACCAAGTACCTGCAGCATCAGCTTGAGGGAGCTGCCCAGAGGTCAGGCCAGGCTACCCTGCCAGCTCCAGCCATGACCCGCCCAGTCCCAGCTAGAGACTGTAGATCGGGGGCCTGCTGCCCTAGGAAGGCCTTGATCCCACTGCCCTCCCTCTCCCCCCGGGCCTCAGGGCCTAGGCCAGGGCTCAACAGACACAGGCAGTGGGACGGGGTTGCCCTTCTATTGGTCGAAGTCCTGAGCATTGCCTGGGTAAGACATGGAGGTGAGGAGGCCCACGAGGCTCAGGAGCGTGGAGAAGAGCAGCAGGAAGGAGGCTGTGAAGAGCAGGGCGGGAAGGGCGCTGAGCAACAACAGCAGGACAGCCGGCAGCAGATGGCGCCACACGGCGGCTGCCACAGGCCACAAGGAGCTCAGGAGGTAGGAGCCGGTGGTGAAGAGTGCATGGCACAGCAGCAGCGCCAGGAGCAGGTAGAGGGTCCCCTCCAGGACCCACAGCACCCGCAGCAGTGGCTGTCGCCAGCCGGAGGTGGCCCACCACTGGGTCCACCTCGGGGGCACGTGGCACATGCACCAGCGCAGCCAGCCCTCCCGAGAGACCCAGGCTGACCAGGGCACCGCCCGCTGTGGCCCCTCGCCGGCCCCGATGGCGTCCGTCTCCATGCGTAGCTGCTGCATCATGGCTGGCGCACCTGGGGAGAGGGCCAGGCCAGCTGCAGGAGCGGCCCTGGAGATGCCCGGGGCCTCGGGGCAGAAGAGAGGGCAGGGGCAGGAGGGAACCATCACGGGTGTGGAGGGGCTTTGAGCGGGAGCCTGGGTCTTACCTCTGGGCAGAGCCACCTAAGTCATGTTGCTTCCTGCAGCGCCCGGGACAGCCTGGCAGGCCAAAGTTGAGCCCCACTCTCAGTCCCTCCGTGCCAGAGGAGCCCTATTGTGACTCAGGCTGGGGTGGGGTCCAGCCAAGAGAGGAACTACAGCAGGGTGTGATGTTTACCTGAGCCTCTCTTGTGGAACCTTCTGGCTTCTAGGGGCGCCTGGTGAGCCCACAGATATAGTTTCTCATGGTTTCTTGTGGAAAGCCCTCTTTGGAGCCCTCCCTTCCCTGCTGGCTGGTATCCAATCCTGCTTTGCTCTCTTGTAATTCTTCCTCCCTGGATCCTCATTCTCTAGAACTACAGAAGAGGCAGGCCAGAACAGCCACCCCAACCTATAGGTTCCAAGATGGCTGCCATACCCTGCACTGGGCTCCTTGTCCCTTATCTCACTTTTTACTGAGCCCTCAGACTCAGACCTAGGTACCCACTGTCCACACTGCGGGGCTACACGTCCCCTGAGGTGCAGGCTGGGGGTTAAAGGAGTATCCCCCCCACTTCCCAACTTAGGGTAGAGCAAAGGAAGCCAGAGGAAACACCATGGTCCGTATATTTCCGGAGGGCATTCAGGTCCAAGGATGGAGGCAAAAAGCCAGGGCAAGCAGGGCCCAGGGCATGCCGTGCGCTCGCAGAAGTAGCCCCAGGCCCAGGAGCAGCAGCAGCAGCGCCTCCTGGAGGCTGGGTCGTCCTGTGACTGCCACCGGGGCAGGAGCCACCTGCTGCCTGGCACCCTCACCGGCCCCCTGACTCTGGCCCCGTGTCAGATCTGTGTGCTGTGACCGGGTGGGACCTGCGGGCCTGTGGAGAGAAAGGGCAGTGGCAGCTGGGCTTTGGGAAGTTGATGACTTGCTCACCTGCCCAACTTGTAGACTGCTGTCCACTTACCGGTGGAGCAGGTCGAAGGCCAGGAAGCTGACCAGGAGCAGCAGTAGCAGAGGGGCCAGGCCAGTTGTGGAAAAGACGGCCCAGACTGTCATCCCCAGTGCCCCCAGTCCTAGGACACTGTCCAGGACCTGGGCCCAGCCAGGGCCCCAGGGGGACACGCATGGACCCCCTGGGCTAGCCGATCCCTCCCCAGCCCCCATGCTCCTGGGGGGCACTGCAGTAGGAGAAACAAGGGCTTCAGGCCTGGGTAAGCAGAGCCGGGTCATGGAGGAAGGTGGAGGTTACAGGAAGTGCTGGATGGCGGAGGAGGGGGAACATGGGAGGGGGTGGTGGCAGACACTCAAGGGTGGGCCCAGGCTGTGGCGGGCTGGACTCCTTAGGAATCCCCCCTCCTCACACACCCACTCACCAAACCCTCCTCACCTCCTTCCACTTCGGTCAGCCATTCTGGTGGGCTGGGCAGGGCAGCTGGAGCATTGTGACCTATTGCCAGGCAGGGTCCTAGAGTACCTGGGGTGGGGCCAGTGGGGTGTCGCTAATGCTGGCTGCAGCATCATCAGTAGCTGGTGTCTTAGCCAGAAGGAGGTCTGACCTTTAAGAGCTAAGACTCATCTTCTTGTCTTGGCTAATTCTCCACCCTAGGGGCCCTCCCATGGGGATCTGAGTTGCCAGGGGGCCATCTAACCCCATCACCACCTGGGCAGCTGATCAAGGGAGGAAGGGCTGCTTTTTTTTGTCTCACAGTTCCCAGGGCTGGGTGTCCAGGGGCAAGTCACTCAGTTTGAGTGTGTATATGGCACTCAGTTAAATTCTCTTGTTTTAATACCTGATAAAGCCACATATAACTCAGCACACTGGCTCTGTTTACCTTCCTCAGTAGTTGTCGGTGATTTAGTAGAGACCGGATGATGTGCCACCACTGTCCAGTAGTGAGTGAATCCTATATGTTTAGCACCTCACGCCCCTGACTCTGGCCCGTGTCAGATCTGTGTGCTGTGACCGGGTGGGACCTGCGGGCCTGTGGAGAAAGGGCAGTGGCAGCTGGGCTTTGGGAAGTTGATGACTTGCTCACCTGCCCAACTTGTAGACTGCTGTCCACTTACCGGTGGAGCAGGTCGAAGGCCAGGAAGCTGACCAGGAGCAGCAGTAGCAGAGGGGCCAGGCCAGTTGTGGAAAAGACGGCCCAGACTGTCATCCCCAGTGCCCCCAGTCCTAGGACACTGTCCAGGACCTGGGCCCAGCCAGGGCCCCAGGGGGACACGCATGGACCCCCTGGGCTAGCCGATCCCTCCCCAGCCCCCATGCTCCTGGGGGGCACTGCAGTAGGAGAAACAAGGGCTTCAGGCCTGGGTAAGCAGAGCCGGGTCATGGAGGAAGGTGGAGGTTACAGGAAGTGCTGGATGGCGGAGGAGGGGGAACATGGGAGGGGGTGGTGGCAGACACTCAAGGGTGGGCCCAGGCTGTGGCGGGCTGGACTCCTTAGGAATCCCCCCTCCTCACACACCCACTCACCAAACCCTCCTCACCTCCTTCCACTTCGGTCAGCCATTCTGGTGGGCTGGGCAGGGCAGCTGGAGCATTGTGACCTATTGCCAGGCAGGGTCCTAGAGTACCTGGGGTGGGGCCAGTGGGGTGTCGCTAATGCTGGCTGCAGCATCATCAGTAGCTGGTGTCTTAGCCAGAAGGAGGTCTGACCTTTAAGAGCTAAGACTCATCTTCTTGTCTTGGCTAATTCTCCACCCTAGGGGCCCTCCCATGGGGATCTGAGTTGCCAGGGGGCCATCTAACCCCATCACCACCTGGGCAGCTGATCAAGGGAGGAAGGGCTGCTTTTTTTTGTCTCACAGTTCCCAGGGCTGGGTGTCCAGGGGCAAGTCACTCAGTTTGAGTGTGTATATGGCACTCAGTTAAATTCTCTTGTTTTAATACCTGATAAAGCCACATATAACTCAGCACACTGGCTCTGTTTACCTTCCTCAGTAGTTGTCGGTGATTTAGTAGAGACCGGATGATGTGCCACCACTGTCCAGTAGTGAGTGAATCCTATATGTTTAGCTGACCCATCAGTGGAGAATGCATGCTGTTTTTCTAGTGCAGTTAAAGAATCAAAGGTTTGTGTTGTTGTTTCTTAGTCACTACGTCAGTCTGACTCTTTTGGGACCCCATAGACTGTAGCCCACCAGGCTCCACCTGTCCATGGGATTTTCCAGGCAAGACTACTGGAGTGGGTTGTCATGCCCTTCTCCAGGTGATCTTCCTGATCCAGGGATCAAACCCAAGTCTCTTGCATTGGTAGGCAGATTCTTTACCACTGAGTCATCAGGAAAGCCCTATTTTATGTCAAACAAGGTCTCAAAACCAGGACCTTGCATACACTCTTTCTTAGGAAGCTACTGGAGGATATGCTTCAGAAAAATAAGGAACTACACTAAGAAGTGAGGCTAAACACAAGAGTGGGATGATGAGAAAGACCTGGGGTGTCGGCCATGTTTCCAGGTAAAGAAAGAAAGTGATCCAGCCTAGAATCAAAAGATAGATGCTCTAGGAGATGTCTCGAGAAGAAAATGAAACTGATGATCTGCTGTTTTTAGACATACGCAAAATATTTGGTTCTTTTGGAAGCCTTGAGGTAACAACTAGTGTCTTAAAAACCCAAGCAAATGACAAAACGAAATAATTGCTAAATGCAGGGAACTCAAAGTTGAGCAATTCTCATGGTCATAATATCAGCACTGAATATTGACTCCAGTGATTCAGCTCTTTTGGGAGGATGGCAGGAAGAAAGTGTCTGTGTATTTTGGTGTATGCTGGAGAGAGGGGTTTTTTTGGGAAAAAAAAAATTAAACCCATGGGGATCTGCGTTGTCAGGGGGCCATCTAACCCCATCACCACCTGGGCAGCTGATCAAGGGAGGAAGGGCTGCTTTTTTTTGTCTCACAGTTCCCAGGGCTGGGTGTCCAGGGGCAAGTCACTCAGTTTGAGTGTGTATATGGCACTCAGTTAAATTCTCTTGTTTTAATACCTGATAAAGCCACATATAACTCAGCACACTGGCTCTGTTTACCTTCCTCAGTAGTTGTCGGTGATTTAGTAGAGACCGGATGATGTGCCACCACTGTCCAGTAGTGAGTGAATCCTATATGTTTAGCTGACCCATCAGTGGAGAATGCATGCTGTTTTTCTAGTGCAGTTAAAGAATCAAAGGTTTGTGTTGTTGTTTCTTAGTCACTACGTCAGTCTGACTCTTTTGCAGCCCTATAGACTGTAGCCCACCAGGCTCCTCTGTCCGTGGGATTTTCCAGGCAAGACTACTGGAGTGGGTTGCCATTTCCTTCTCCAGGGGATCTTCCTGAACTAGGAATCAAACTCGGGTCTCCAGCATTGCAGGCAGATTCTTTACCATCTGAGTCATCAGGAAAGCCCTATTTTATGTCAAACAAGGTCTCAAAACCAGGACCTTGCATACACTCTTTCTTAGGAAGCTACTGGAGGATATGCTTCAGAAAAATAAGGAACTACACTAAGAAGTGAGGCTAAACACAAGAGTGGGATGATGAGAAAGACCTGGGGTGTCGGCCATGTTTCCAGGTAAAGAAAGAAAGTGATCCAGCCTAGAATCAAAAGATAGATGCTCTAGGAGATGTCTCGAGAAGAAAATGAAACTGATGATCTGCTGTTTTTAGACATACGCAAAATATTTGGTTCTTTTGGAAGCCTTGAGGTAACAACTAGTGTCTTAAAAACCCAAGCAAATGACAAAACGAAATAATTGCTAAATGCAGGGAACTCAAAGTTGAGCAATTCTCATGGTCATAATATCAGCACTGAATATTGACTCCAGTGATTCAGCTCTTTTGGGAGGATGGCAGGAAGAAAGTGTCTGTGTATTTTGGTGTATGCTGGAGAGAGGGGGTATTTGGAAAACTAAACCCTTTAATTCCATAGCAGGAAACCCACAGATAAAATATAAACATAAAATTCCAAAAAAATATACTCAATACAAAATAAAAGAGTACCAGGAACAGAAGATCAGGAGGCACAGAGAGGTAATCTGTGCAACCAGACACATAGCCTCCTCTCTTCTCTTGATAATGTGGGATGACACCTACATATGTGGGAGCAAGAGACTGTGTTAAGCCATTTGCTTGCCTTTAATTCATCCGCTTAACTTAGGGGCCCCCAGGAACCACATATTATCTCACTTCAGCCACCCATAAAGGAAGATAGTATTGTTTCCATTTTACAGATGAGAAAATGGAAACTCAGAGAGATAAAATTACTGTCCAAGGATATCCAACAAAATGAACAGTAGATGTGAGATGTGATATGAAGCTTGTGTGCCACCGAAGTTATCTACCATCTCTGCCTCCAGTCACCTGATCACACTGGGGTGTGGCCAGGAGTCTGTTAGGGAAATGAAAATGGAGGAAGCCTTGTTCAGTCTTCAGAAGCAAGAGAGCAGGCCCCTGACCTGCTTTTGACCTGCCTGGGCCCTGCCTGGATTCTGTGCCTGCGGCAAGTGCAGATAGTCAGGCAGTACTTTAGATAAGTGGAGTGGATCTTGGAATTCTTGAGCCCTGGAGGCCCGGCCAAGTGTGTTAAGGGTCTGACAAAATCTTACGACTCACAAGATAAACAGCTTGGTAAAAATGTTAAAAGTAAAACCAGAGCTGCATTTTTGTGTGTAAACTGATAATGATATCAGTTTATAATACTATAAACTGGGATTATAAGTGGGACCCCTGAAACTGCAATTTGAAGTCCCATGCGTGGAGTGGGCCCACTGCCCGGGACCTTTTCCCAGCTGGGATTCCAAACTGCTGTTACATGTGGAGGATGGAGTCTACCTTTGTCAGAATGGTCAGGGAAGAGAGTGACATTGAAAAGCCATCAATCAAAGGGCTTCCCTGATGGCTCAGTGGTGAAGAATCTGCCTGCCAATGCTGAAGATACGGGTTCGATCCCTAGGCTGGGAAGATTTCACATGCTAGCAGCAACTAAGCCTGTGCACCACAGCTACTGAGCCTGGGCTTGAGAGCCCTGGAGCTAAAACTACAGAACTCCTAGAGCCTAAGGGCTGTGCTCTGCAATAAGAGAAGCCGCTGAAATGAGAAGCCCCAGCACCGCAAGGAACAGTAGCCCCTTCTGCTGCAACTAGAGAAAGCCCTTGTGCAGCAACGAAGACCCAGTGCAACCAAAAAGAAAGAAAGAAAAGAAAAGCCATCGGAATGATGGGTGAAGAAAGCAAACTGGGTGAACCAGCGCAAAGGCCCTGAATTTGAATGGGTCTGGTGCTTTGCTAGAATGCCTGTGTGGCTGGAGAGATACGAGCCAGGGGGAGCGCACAGGGAAATGACGTGAAAAAGTGGATGGGGAAGAACCTTTGTAGGAACCATCTGGAAGGTGAGCTCACTAAGCTGATTTAGCTGCTCGGTTGGAAAAGGGTTGTAGGGGGTGGGAGCCTTAGGAGGCTGACCTGTCCTTCCAGGTTCTGCCTCGACCCACCTGGGGCACCTCTGTGAAACTTGGATGAGGATGGGGCCAGAGCAAAGGGGTCAGATTAGGTCTTGGCGGGAGGTGGAGCAGGCCTCAGGATCTGTGTAGACCTGCTTCTCGCTCCACAAGGGCCTTTCTTGGCCTCCCACCTTCGCGAGGCCTGGTGCTGCCGGGCCGTCTTTCTGGCGGGGCTCTTCAGGGACCCTCAGCTTTCGCACGCCTTCCTGAGTTTTACTAAATCCTCCTCTGGTGTCTGGTACCCAGCAGTGGCATGCAGGCCAGGCGCTCTAAGGTGGGAGCAGGACCTGTGGGGGCTCCATCCCAGTTACTCCCTTTCCGAAGTTCTCTACCCAGACCGCATGGAGTGGACCAGATACCTCCAGGAGCTCTGGGACTGGGTTCTATGCCACTGGGGGTTGTTATGGGTGGTGGGTCTCTGTTCCAGGAAGGCATATTTCTTTGGAGAGATCCGGGAGAGTGGTGCTGACAGCTTGATGGGGTAATTCGAATTGCTCATGTGGGTGGTGATTTTGCAGATAACGTTTGCCCGGGGGAGGGGTGGGGCCAGCGCATGCCACAGGATTCCCGGTCACCTCTGGGCATCCCGTCCTACTTGGGGATGGCAGTGTCTCCCTGGCGGGATCCTTGCAAGAGCAAAGCACTGGCCAGAGGCGCCCAGAGAATGAATTCCTTCCTTCTGAGGAGGCAGTCCTGGCGTGGGGGAGCCCAAGGGGAACTTGGAGGGGATGGGTAAGGTTCTGCGCTCTGGAATCCCCGGATTGGGATCAGAGGCGGTCCCAAGACCGAGACCCTGGACTGAGGGGTCCCAGAAAAACGTGGGAGCGGGGGAGAGACGATCATGAAGTCTCGTCCTTTCTGCTCTCCCCTGGCTTCAGCTCGTTGGATATCGCTCGGTATCCTCTATTTGGGTTATGTAACCCCGGAACGTGGCAGTCGGGTGAGCAATGGGAGGAGGGGAGACTAGGGAAACCAAGAGGGAAGAGAGGCGGGGCCTGGGTGGGGGATGGGAAACACCATCTCTGGCTGGGCCCCTGGGTGTCCTTCAGAAGGATTATAGCACTCCCCCACCCGTACCCCGGCCTCCGCCTCAGTTTCCCCTCAGCCTTCTTTCTGTCCCAACTTACCTGGCAAAGGTGTCTGGCTCTGGATAGATTTCCCTCATTTGGGCTTCAGAGCAAAGGGGTCGGGTTCTCGGGAGGTGGAGCAGGCCTCAGGATCTGTGTAGACCTGCTTCTCGCTCCACAAGGGCCTTTCTTGGCCTCCCACCTTGGAGGCCTGGTGCTGCCGGGCCGTCTTTCTGGCGGGGCTCTTCAGGGACCCTCAGCTTTCGCACGCCTTCCTGAGTTTTACTAAATCCTCCTCTGGTGTCTGGTACCCAGCAGTGGCATGCAGGCCAGGCGCTCTAAGGTGGGAGCAGGACCTGTGGGGGCTCCATCCCAGTTACTCCCTTTCCGAAGTTCTCTACCCAGACCGCATGGAGTGGACCAGATACCTCCAGGAGCTCTGGGACTGGGTTCTATGCCACTGGGGGTTGTTATGGGTGGTGGGTCTCTGTTCCAGGAAGGCATATTTCTTTGGAGAGATCCGGGAGAGTGGTGCTGACAGCTTGATGGGGTAATTCGAATTGCTCATGTGGGTGGTGATTTTGCAGATAACGTTTGCCCGGGGGAGGGGTGGGGCCAGCGCATGCCACAGGATTCCCGGTCACCTCTGGGCATCCCGTCCTACTTGGGGATGGCAGTGTCTCCCTGGCGGGATCCTTGCAAGAGCAAAGCACTGGCCAGAGGCGCCCAGAGAATGAATTCCTTCCTTCTGAGGAGGCAGTCCTGGCGTGGGGGAGCCCAAGGGGAACTTGGAGGGGATGGGTAAGGTTCTGCGCTCTGGAATCCCCGGATTGGGATCAGAGGCGGTCCCAAGACCGAGACCCTGGACTGAGGGGTCCCAGAAAAACGTGGGAGCGGGGGAGAGACGATCATGAAGTCTCGTCCTTTCTGCTCTCCCCTGGCTTCAGCTCGTTGGATATCGCTCGGTATCCTCTATTTGGGTTATGTAACCCCGGAACGTGGCAGTCGGGTGAGCAATGGGAGGAGGGGAGACTAGGGAAACCAAGAGGGAAGAGAGGCGGGGCCTGGGTGGGGGATGGGAAACACCATCTCTGGCTGGGCCCCTGGGTGTCCTTCAGAAGGATTATAGCACTCCCCCACCCGTACCCCGGCCTCCGCCTCAGTTTCCCCTCAGCCTTCTTTCTGTCCCAACTTACCTGGCAGAGGTGTCTGGCTCTGGATAGATTTCCCTCGCGGGTTAATTTCCTCCACGGAGTTCTTGGCTTTGTTTCCTAGACTGTCAATTAGCCGCTCTGAGCCTCAATTTACCAGTTTGTACGATGAGATTTGATTGACAGGCCACGGGTAGGTGCCACAGTAGGGGCATGGTACACAGTAGGTGCCAGATAGACGGGGGCACAAGATCGCGTGGAATCCAGGGTGCCTGGTGCTTTTGCCGACAGTACAGGGCAGAGCCAGAGCGAGGCAGGAGAGCTCGAGGGAGGGGGCGGCGGGGCGGAGAGGAGAGGGAGGCAGGGTCGGTGGGTGCGGAGACCCGGGGCGGCCGGCCTGGGCCCTCCCCTTCCTCTTCTCCTCCCCTCCCTTCTTCCCCTCTCCTCCCCTCTCCTCCCCACTCTTCGCCTCTGGGGGTCCGAGGCCAGCGAGAGGGCTGTGGGCGGGCGTGCGGCGGCGGCAGGAAGGGGCGGGGGGCTCCAGAGCCCCAGCAGGAAGAGGCGAACCCACCGGCCACCTCGAGTCCAGTGCATCCCCGCCTTGGACCCCGCCATGTGGGGTCTCCTGCTCGCCTTGGCCACCTTCGCGCCTGCCGTCGATGTGAGTCTTGGGGCGCCCCGCACCGCCGTCTTGGGCCTGGCATCGCCCGCGACCACCGAAGCCCCGGTCCCCACCCCGCATAGCAGCCCGGCACAGCCGTCCGCGGGCAAAGAGAACGGTGAGCTCCCGACCCACGGCCCACTTCTCCCGCGAATCGGTTGTCCCACTCTTCCAACTCCCCTGTGGCGACCCCTCCCCAGCACGCGCGCACCTTCCCCCAACACATGCCACACACACTCTGCCCGGATATCGCTCGGTATCCTCTATTTGGGTTATGTAACCGGAACGTGGCAGTCGGGTGAGCAATGGGAGGAGGGGAGACTAGGGAAACCAAGAGGGAAGAGGCGGGGCCTGGGTGGGGGATGGGAAACACCATCTCTGGCTGGGCCCCTGGGTGTCCTTCAGAAGGATTATAGCACTCCCCCACCCGTACCCCGGCCTCCGCCTCAGTTTCCCCTCAGCCTTCTTTCTGTCCCAACTTACCTGGCAGAGGTGTCTGGCTCTGGATAGATTTCCCTCGCGGGTTAATTTCCTCCACGGAGTTCTTGGCTTTGTTTCCTAGACTGTCAATTAGCCGCTCTGAGCCTCAATTTACCAGTTTGTACGATGAGATTTGATTGACAGGCCACGGGTAGGTGCCACAGTAGGGGCATGGTACACAGTAGGTGCCAGATAGACGGGGGCACAAGATCGCGTGGAATCCAGGGTGCCTGGTGCTTTTGCCGACAGTACAGGGCAGAGCCAGAGCGAGGCAGGAGAGCTCGAGGGAGGGGGCGGCGGGGCGGAGAGGAGAGGGAGGCAGGGTCGGTGGGTGCGGAGACCCGGGGCGGCCGGCCTGGGCCCTCCCCTTCCTCTTCTCCTCCCCTCCCTTCTTCCCCTCTCCTCCCCTCTCCTCCCCACTCTTCGCCTCTGGGGGTCCGAGGCCAGCGAGAGGGCTGTGGGCGGGCGTGCGGCGGCGGCAGGAAGGGGCGGGGGGCTCCAGAGCCCCAGCAGGAAGAGGCGAACCCACCGGCCACCTCGAGTCCAGTGCATCCCCGCCTTGGACCCCGCCATGTGGGGTCTCCTGCTCGCCTTGGCCACCTTCGCGCCTGCCGTCGATGTGAGTCTTGGGGCGCCCCGCACCGCCGTCTTGGGCCTGGCATCGCCCGCGACCACCGAAGCCCCGGTCCCCACCCCGCATAGCAGCCCGGCACAGCCGTCCGCGGGCAAAGAGAACGGTGAGCTCCCGACCCACGGCCCACTTCTCCCGCGAATCGGTTGTCCCACTCTTCCAACTCCCCTGTGGCGACCCCTCCCCAGCACGCGCGCACCTTCCCCCAACACATGCCACACACACTCTGCCCAGCGCCAGTGTGGGGACCCTTCCCCACGCGCACACACGCTCGCTGGGCGGTACAATGGCTGCTGACTCAGCAGCTCCGGTTCCCGGCCAGACCAAGTCAGCAGTCCCGGGACAGGAGCCAGTGCGATGCTGACTCTTCCAGCCCTGAACCTTCCCGTTTCTCAAATGGGGAAACTGAGGCTAGAGCCAGGAGGAGGGGGAGAGAGAGAGGTGCAAAAACACAGAGGAGCGTGCAGAGCAAGACGGTTGGGAAAGAGCTTGAGTCCAACCAGGGGAAGGAAAGAACAGAGGAAGGGAGGGGGCGCCCTGGCCAGGTGGCCTGGAGGAATGAGGCACTGCCTGAGGTGCAGAGGGGGAAGGCTGCCTGACTTCCCAGCTTTTCAGATGTGGGAGTAGAGAGGAGGAGAGCATGGGGACTGGCAGCCTAGGAGGGCTTCTTGAGAATAGGCAAGTGGAATTGGTCCTGAAGAGTAAATCTGAATTAGGAACAGCTGGAGAGGAAGGCAGCCAAGAAGGAAGCAGTCTGTGCACAGGCGCAGGGCTCCGGACAGGAATATGTACAGCATGTGGTGGAGGGGGTACCTGTGGCTCTTGGTGGGTGGGGAACCAGTGACGAGTGGCATCTGCGCTGTGAAATGAATGCTTTGTCCTGAAGGGCAGGCAGGGCAGGGGTCCAGCTCTGGAAAACCTGGACATCGGGACAGACGGAGATTTGAGGACAGGATCTCTCAGCCCAGAGGGCAGACACAGTGATGGAAGTGGCATAGAGGTTTCGGGGCACAAGACTGAGTCTGGAGCTAAGAGAGGCTCCTTGAAGGACATCTGAACTGAGATGTAAAGGAAGAACAGGTATTCGGCAGTAAAATCGGAGGTGATGGCCTGCCCCGAGTGAGCTCGACCGCCGTCTTGGGCCTGGCATCGCCCGCGACCACCGAAGCCCCGGTCCCCACCCCGCATAGCAGCCCGGCACAGCCGTCCGCGGGCAAAGAGAACGGTGAGCTCCCGACCCACGGCCCACTTCTCCCGCGAATCGGTTGTCCCACTCTTCCAACTCCCCTGTGGCGACCCCTCCCCAGCACGCGCGCACCTTCCCCCAACACATGCCACACACACTCTGCCCAGCGCCAGTGTGGGGACCCTTCCCCACGCGCACACACGCTCGCTGGGCGGTACAATGGCTGCTGACTCAGCAGCTCCGGTTCCCGGCCAGACCAAGTCAGCAGTCCCGGGACAGGAGCCAGTGCGATGCTGACTCTTCCAGCCCTGAACCTTCCCGTTTCTCAAATGGGGAAACTGAGGCTAGAGCCAGGAGGAGGGGGAGAGAGAGAGGTGCAAAAACACAGAGGAGCGTGCAGAGCAAGACGGTTGGGAAAGAGCTTGAGTCCAACCAGGGGAAGGAAAGAACAGAGGAAGGGAGGGGGCGCCCTGGCCAGGTGGCCTGGAGGAATGAGGCACTGCCTGAGGTGCAGAGGGGGAAGGCTGCCTGACTTCCCAGCTTTTCAGATGTGGGAGTAGAGAGGAGGAGAGCATGGGGACTGGCAGCCTAGGAGGGCTTCTTGAGAATAGGCAAGTGGAATTGGTCCTGAAGAGTAAATCTGAATTAGGAACAGCTGGAGAGGAAGGCAGCCAAGAAGGAAGCAGTCTGTGCACAGGCGCAGGGCTCCGGACAGGAATATGTACAGCATGTGGTGGAGGGGGTACCTGTGGCTCTTGGTGGGTGGGGAACCAGTGACGAGTGGCATCTGCGCTGTGAAATGAATGCTTTGTCCTGAAGGGCAGGCAGGGCAGGGGTCCAGCTCTGGAAAACCTGGACATCGGGACAGACGGAGATTTGAGGACAGGATCTCTCAGCCCAGAGGGCAGACACAGTGATGGAAGTGGCATAGAGGTTTCGGGGCACAAGACTGAGTCTGGAGCTAAGAGAGGCTCCTTGAAGGACATCTGAACTGAGATGTAAAGGAAGAACAGGTATTCGGCAGTAAAATCGGAGGTGATGGATGTATGATAGGGAGGGACAGCTAGGCAAAGAAGGAGTTAAAGAACCAAATTCATCTCTTTGGAGCAAGCCCATAGTTCCTAGTGGGTGGGGGGCGGGTAGCTCTCTGTTGGTGTGAACTAGACATGTAGTCACATCAGAGGAGAGAAGGCATCAGAAAGTGGCTAGAGCCATAGTTGGGGTCAGACTGCGGGCCTTTTAAGTCCATGCTAAGGTCCTTGGGTACATGTGGTGGGGTCTGCTGTGGGCCTGTAGGTTTTCTCCAGCTGGCAGACCTCTCCATCTGGAATTTCCTGTCATCCTTTCCTTCCCTGCTGCTCGGCCTCTTTGGTCCCCAGGGACCTCACAACAGCATGTCCGGATTCGAGTCATCAAGAAGAAAAAGATCATCATGAAGAAGCGAAAGAAGCTAACTCGCCCCAGACCCCCAGTGACTGCCAGGCCTTCAGTGACTACTAGCCCTGCAGGAACCCTTGACCTCCCAGATAAGCAAGAACCAGGTACCACTACTCCAAGGGCCTTGTTCAGACTTGAAGTGTCTGGGATATGAACTAATGTAGCTCTTGGTCTCCCAGGCATAGAGATACCACTAGCCTGTCCAACACACGGGCAGGCTTAGGCTCAGCTTTCCACCTGCCCTGATCACTCTTTCTGTGCTCCTGTCTTCCTGCTCGGTCCTGTATCAGACTGTCCCCCTTTGGGCCTGGAGTCCCTGAGAGTTTCAGATAACCAGCTTGACGCATCTAGCAGCCAGTCCTTTGGGCTTGGACCACACAGAGGACGGCTCAACATCCAGGTCAGCGGGACAACCCCTAGGATCTTCTTCCCTTCCCCTCCTTCTGCCTTCTGTTCAGGCCTGCTTGATTCTGATTACTGTGTCCTGTGCCCACAGTCAGGCCTGGAGGATGGTGACCTTTTTGATGGGGCCTGGTGTGCTGAGCAGCAGGATGCCGAGCCATGGCTTCAGGTGGATGCCAGGCGTCCCACCCGCTTCTCGGGCATTATCACACAGGGCCGGAACTCCATCTGGAGGTGAGACAGGATCGCTCCAGGCCAGGAAAGTCATGGGCAGACTCAGGAGGGCTGAGATGGGAGTCCTGGGGGTCACCCATGATCTCTACCCACCTTTCTTGCCAGATATGACTGGGTCACATCATACAAAGTCCAGTTCAGCAATGACAGTCGGACCTGGTGGGGGAGTAAGAATCGCAGCAGTGGGATGGACGCGGTGAGAGGTCTCATGGTGGCTGGGGCTCCCTATGCTGGGAGTTGGGCTCCTGGCCCACTGTAGGGTGCTGGGCTAGGCTGGGGCTATTCTGAGGACATGGAACAGATGCCCCCTTGGGCATCCCAGGAGGAAAGGGGGTTGTTGTCAGGATGGGTGGCACCCAGCAGCCTCAGGAGCCAGTTTGCTTTGTCCATACCCTTCTCTGGTAGTTCCTCCAAGCCACAGCTTCCTTATGGAACACCCCTTCTGGCGATGGGGCCTCAGTCTTTGCGTCACTTCTTGTCTCCTCATGCCTCTGGCTTCCCCATCTCATGGACCCCTCCACAGCCCAGGCTACAGTGTGGGGTCCTGACCAGCTTCAGGATGGGCTACTCCTGAGGCACACGGCCATATCGGTCTAATGAACCGTGACCAACCGGAAAGCATGGCTGCCTAGAGCTGCCTATTGGCAAAAGCTGTGGGCAGCGGTCTGTGGTGAGCAAGTCTCCAGCTGAGCCCATCAGGGTGGGTTTTTCGTGAACTCAGAGGCCTGAGTGTCTTCCTGGGTCCTGGGTCAGACTACTGGGGTTCAAGCGGCCCTTACAGAGGACGTGATGCCCCCAGGTATTTCCTGCCAATTCGGATCCAGAGACACCGGTGCTGAACCTCCTGCCTGAGCCCCAGGTGGCCCGTTTCATTCGCCTGCGGCCCCAGACTTGGCTCGAGGGAGGTGCATCTTGCCTCCGGGCAGAGATCCTGGCTTGCCCAGTCTCAGGTGAGGAATAATGACCAGGGTTGGATGGGCAGGGGGCACCCTCCACTGGGAACTTACCCCTTACTGTGAACTTATCCCCACTAGATCCTAATGGTCTATTCTCTGAGGTTCCCGTGCTGGGATCCTCCGACCCACTAGACTTCCGACATCATGATTACAAAGCCATGAGGAAGGTAACCCCTATGGCCCAGGAGGGAGGAACTGCTCATCTCAGGTCTTCTGCCCACCAATGCGTAACTTTCTATGATTGCCCTCACGTCCTCCTCCTTCTCGCCCTCTTGTTGCCCCCTAAACTGGCTCAGTTTCCCTTGTTATGGTGCCTACTTTATTCTGACTGTTCCTTCTGCCACTGCTGCCCTTTCCTCGACTGCGCCATGGTGTCCCTGTCTGTATGGGCCATCACAAGCTTTTGAAGTTCTTCCGTGACCTCCTGTGGTCTGACCCCTGGGTCTGCTCCTCCCATGCCTCTTACCATGCTGCACTCCACTCCCCAGCTGATGAAGCAGGTGAACGAGCAGTGTCCCAACATCACCCGCATCTACAGCATCGGGAAGAGCCACCAGGGCCTGAAGCTATATGTGATGGAAATGTCAGACCAGCCTGGGGAGCATGAACTGGGTACTGGCAGAGAGGCTGGGAGAGGTGGGCACAGCGGCAGGGAGGGGCAGGTGCATGAGCCAGCTGGGAGCCCCTGTGTGTTCGCAGGAGAGCCTGAGGTGCGGTACGTGGCCGGCATGCACGGGAATGAAGCCTTGGGGCGGGAGTTGGTCCTGCTCCTAATGCAGTTCCTATGCCATGAGTTCCTGAGAGGGGACCCCAGGGTGACCCGGCTGCTCACCGAGACACGCATTCACCTGCTGCCCTCCATGAATCCTGATGGCTATGAAACTGCCTTCCCCGGGTAGGCCACTTGGCCTGAGGGCTGGCCTGCTTTTTGGCTCTGGTGCCCAGAGCCTATGTGGTGACCAGATCTCCTCCGGGCAGAGATCCTGGCTTGCCCAGTCTCAGGTGAGGAATAATGACCAGGGTTGGATGGGCAGGGGGCACCCTCCACTGGGAACTTACCCCTTACTGTGAACTTATCCCCACTAGATCCTAATGGTCTATTCTCTGAGGTTCCCGTGCTGGGATCCTCCGACCCACTAGACTTCCGACATCATGATTACAAAGCCATGAGGAAGGTAACCCCTATGGCCCAGGAGGGAGGAACTGCTCATCTCAGGTCTTCTGCCCACCAATGCGTAACTTTCTATGATTGCCCTCACGTCCTCCTCCTTCTCGCCCTCTTGTTGCCCCCTAAACTGGCTCAGTTTCCCTTGTTATGGTGCCTACTTTATTCTGACTGTTCCTTCTGCCACTGCTGCCCTTTCCTCGACTGCGCCATGGTGTCCCTGTCTGTATGGGCCATCACAAGCTTTTGAAGTTCTTCCGTGACCTCCTGTGGTCTGACCCCTGGGTCTGCTCCTCCCATGCCTCTTACCATGCTGCACTCCACTCCCCAGCTGATGAAGCAGGTGAACGAGCAGTGTCCCAACATCACCCGCATCTACAGCATCGGGAAGAGCCACCAGGGCCTGAAGCTATATGTGATGGAAATGTCAGACCAGCCTGGGGAGCATGAACTGGGTACTGGCAGAGAGGCTGGGAGAGGTGGGCACAGCGGCAGGGAGGGGCAGGTGCATGAGCCAGCTGGGAGCCCCTGTGTGTTCGCAGGAGAGCCTGAGGTGCGGTACGTGGCCGGCATGCACGGGAATGAAGCCTTGGGGCGGGAGTTGGTCCTGCTCCTAATGCAGTTCCTATGCCATGAGTTCCTGAGAGGGGACCCCAGGGTGACCCGGCTGCTCACCGAGACACGCATTCACCTGCTGCCCTCCATGAATCCTGATGGCTATGAAACTGCCTTCCGCCGGGTAGGCCACTTGGCCTGAGGGCTGGCCTGCTTTTTTGGCTCTGGTGCCCAGAGCCTATGTGGGTTGACCAGATCTCCTCCCTGGCAGGGCTCCGAGCTGGTGGGCTGGGCAGAGGGCCGCTGGAACCATCAGGGCATTGATCTGAACCATAATTTTGCTGACCTCAACACACCACTGTGGGAAGCCGAAGATGAAGGGCTGGTGCCTGACACTGTCCCCAACCATCACCTGCCACTACCCACTTACTACACCCTGCCCAATGCCACTGTGAGTATTCTAGGCAACCCTGGGGCCTTTGCCTCTGTCTCCCACCCCCATGACCCCACCTTCCCTTGTCCAGGTGGCTCCTGAAACGTGGGCAGTGATCAAGTGGATGCAGCGGATACCGTTTGTGCTCAGTGCCAACCTCCACGGGGGTGAGCTTGTGGTGTCCTACCCCTTCGACATGACGCGGACTCCGTGGGCTGCCCGCGAACTCACGCCCACCCCGGATGAGGCTGTATTTCGCTGGCTCAGCACTGTCTACGCGGGCACGAATCGGGCAATGCAGGACCCAGATCGACGACCCTGCCACAGCCAGGACTTCTCTTTGTATGGCAGCATCATCAACGGGGCTGACTGGCACACCGTTCCTGGGAGTATGTGCCCGAGGGGGGATTAGCCCCATCCCCATAATTCTGCCCCAATAAGACAGACTGCTCTCAGCTATGGCGCTGGTGTCAACTGTCGCCAGGAAGTGTCTCCCAGAGGAGGGTGCTGGGAGGGTAGGGCTCCCGTCTTGCCCCCTTAGGCTCCAGTGTCTGTGGTACCCCTAGGTATGAATGACTTCAGCTACCTGCACACCAACTGCTTTGAGGTCACTGTGGAGCTGTCCTGTGACAAATTCCCTCATGAGAACGAGCTGCCCCAGGAGTGGGAGAACAACAAAGACGCCCTTCTCACCTACCTGGAGCAGGTCCGATCTGAATACCCCACCCCCTGCCTGCCCAAGTCCCTGCTGACCCGTCTGTTCTCCAGGTTGGATGCGTCTCCCAACAGGGAGGTCTCTTAAGGTCGGGCTGAGCATTCTGACTCACCAGTGCCATGGGTCACACTCCCTTGGCATCAGGCTGACTTGGAGGGATCGAGGATAGGAAGCAGTTTGCCAGCAGGGTGGCGTCAGACATTGTTGGAGTAGACCTGGCTGAGTCCAGGCAGTGGTCCATGGAGCTGACCCAGGGTGTTCTCAGAAAAGACTGATTATGCAAGTGCAGGAAGTGCTCTGGCATAGACATTGCACTTTCCACAGGAACTCAGGTCCCTTGGAACGATTCTGTGAGCAGAGTTTCCAGAGATTCTAGAAGACAGACCTAGGAGTCAGTAAACTCGGGAAAACCCAAAGATATGCCCTCCTGCCAGGCGTTTATAGTTGTCTTAGGGTAGATGCGATGCGATTTATCAATCAGGAGATACTTTGAATACAGTATCATTACCTAGGAACACAGTAGATGCACCATGTCTATCAAAATTTGCAGGATACAGAGGCAGAAAATAAACTGTAGGTCACATTTCCATGCAGAAACCAAGGGGTTGTGATAACCTTTTCTCACACAGGTGCGCATGGGCATTGCTGGAGTTGTGAGGGACAAGGACACGGGGCTTGGGATAGCGGATGCTGTCATTGCCGTGGATGGGATTAACCATGATATAACAACAGGTGGGTGTTGGGAGGAGGAGATGGGGAGGTGTGAGAGGCTTTAACTGGGTCAGAAGTGGAGGGCCACTGGATGCTGATATTGCCCTTCACTCTTCCCAGCCTGGGACGGGGATTACTGGCGGAAGTGTCTCCCAGAGGAGGGTGCTGGGAGGGTAGGGCTCCGTCTTGCCCCCTTAGGCTCCAGTGTCTGTGGTACCCCTAGGTATGAATGACTTCAGCTACCTGCACACCAACTGCTTTGAGGTCACTGTGGAGCTGTCCTGTGACAAATTCCCTCATGAGAACGAGCTGCCCCAGGAGTGGGAGAACAACAAAGACGCCCTTCTCACCTACCTGGAGCAGGTCCGATCTGAATACCCCACCCCCTGCCTGCCCAAGTCCCTGCTGACCCGTCTGTTCTCCAGGTTGGATGCGTCTCCCAACAGGGAGGTCTCTTAAGGTCGGGCTGAGCATTCTGACTCACCAGTGCCATGGGTCACACTCCCTTGGCATCAGGCTGACTTGGAGGGATCGAGGATAG
Source organism: Tragulus kanchil (assembly GCA_022376925.1). Classification (NCBI taxonomy): domain Eukaryota; kingdom Metazoa; phylum Chordata; class Mammalia; order Artiodactyla; family Tragulidae; genus Tragulus; species Tragulus kanchil. Next base: position 38,141,552 of record JAIOJX010000031.1, on the reverse strand, counting down.
GAAGCAGTTTGCCAGCAGGGTGGCGTCAGACATTGTTGGAGTAGACCTGGCTGAGTCCAGGCAGTGGTCCATGGAGCTGACCCAGGGTGTTCTCAGAAAAGACTGATTATGCAAGTGCAGGAAGTGCTCTGGCATAGACATTGCACTTTCCACAGGAACTCAGGTCCCTTGGAACGATTCTGTGAGCAGAGTTTCCAGAGATTCTAGAAGACAGACCTAGGAGTCAGTAAACTCGGGAAAACCCAAAGATATGCCCTCCTGCCAGGCGTTTATAGTTGTCTTAGGGTAGATGCGATGCGATTTATCAATCAGGAGATACTTTGAATACAGTATCATTACCTAGGAACACAGTAGATGCACCATGTCTATCAAAATTTGCAGGATACAGAGGCAGAAAATAAACTGTAGGTCACATTTCCATGCAGAAACCAAGGGGTTGTGATAACCTTTTCTCACACAGGTGCGCATGGGCATTGCTGGAGTTGTGAGGGACAAGGACACGGGGCTTGGGATAGCGGATGCTGTCATTGCCGTGGATGGGATTAACCATGATATAACAACAGGTGGGTGTTGGGAGGAGGAGATGGGGAGGTGTGAGAGGCTTTAACTGGGTCAGAAGTGGAGGGCCACTGGATGCTGATATTGCCCTTCACTCTTCCCAGCCTGGGACGGGGATTACTGGCGCCTGCTGACCCCAGGGGACTACATGGTGACGGCCAGTGCCGAGGGCTACCACACAGTGTCACGGAGCTGCCGGGTCACCTTTGATGAGGGCCCTGTGCCCTGCAATTTCCATCTCACCAAGACTCCCAAACAGAGACTTCGAGAGCTGCTGGCGGCTGGGGCCAAGGTGCCCCCGGACCTCCGGAGGCGGCTGGACCGTCTGAGGGGACAGAAGAATTAACACCTCCAGCTGAAGAGCCCCAGCGGCTTGGGCAGGCGGGACCTGTCCATTACTGGAGGAGGGGGCAGGGTGAGTGGGGAGGGAGGGACACGGTAGGGTGAGAGGTGCTCGGACTCATTAAAGCTATTTGGCACCTCAGCCAGTCTTCCTGTGGTCTCCATGTCCCAGGTCCTCCTCCTGGGCCAGGCCTTAGCCTCCCCTTCCTTCCTTGGTCCTATTCTGCAAACACTTGCCTACTCTCATCAGTTAACTTCCAGAAAAATAGTGCAGAAAGAGGATCCCACCTGGGTTCTTCCTGAACTTGGGCTTCGCAGAGCAACTCACAAACCCGTCAGCTTCTGTGGCAGGTGCCACTCGGTGACATGAAGCGTTCAGTAAGCACCTCCTCAGTGCCAAGCATGGAAGCAATCAAGGATAAACAGGACCTCTCAACCTCCTGGGGTTCCCAGTCGAGAGAGGGGACAGGCGTGCCAGGTGGAGGCTGGCTGCTGGGGGAGCAGAGACAGGGGAGCTGAACCCATGGGAACGGAATGCAGCACAGGAGGTCAGTCGGATGCACTAGAGGAGACGGTTCTCAGGGTTTAGATGGGAGGCGAGTGTGGTGTGGGGGCATGGACAGGGACAGCTCCAACGAGAAAACCAAAGATAGAATGGCTGAGAGCATTTGGGTTTGCTTCACCAGCCATTCTGGAGCGTGCTGGTAAATGACAGGATTCAATTTGTTTCTTCCAAACTGAACGAGTAGTTGTGTATCAGCACTTTGCCAGAAAAACAACCAACTCTAGGTATCTCACAAAGAGGGGAATTTAATGCTGAACTTTGAATAAAAAGTGTTGAAAGAGGTGGATAAAAAAATAGAGGAGAAGGGAGTTCTATGTAGAAAGCAGGAAGCTGATAACACCCTTGGCCTGGTGTGTATAAGCCTATATTTGCCAGTGTTGGGGCTATTGCTGGACCACCATTCCCTGTGGCCGCCAGTTGCAAGCTCTGATCACCTGTGATTGCCTGCTGTGGCTACAGACAAAAGTAGGAAGGTTTCCTCCTTCCTTCCACTTTCTATCTCCAACGTATGAAGTCCAGCTTACAGTCCAATCTAACCGTAACCTCGTTTCCAAAAGAGTCCACAAAATGTAGTTTCCAGGCTCCTAAGCCCCCTGCTATTCAGAGGAGAGCTCGCAAGGGCAGGAGTGGGGTAAATAGTAACCGGCGAAATATGGCACAAAGACATACATGCCTATTATGTAAGCCTATTGTTTCTGTTTTTGCCTCTTTCTCGTTTTCCATCTGAGATCCCCACGGGGGACTGAGTGCCACACCTCCCGCCTCCCTGCCCCTTTTCTCCCCACCTCAAATGCTTCTTGTGCAGCATAACATTTTTTTAAAAATTAGTTTTATTCATCCAAGTTTAATATATATAATGAAAAGGACACATAAGGGCACAACTTATTGCCACATTAAATTAGAAAAACATGACTCAACCGTATATTCCAACAAACTTACTTCCAATGTAAAGATATGGGCACTTTGAAAGTATAAGGATAAAAGAAGATGGATCATGCTTTAAAAACAGTATATATCAGACAAAGTTGAGGCTGGCTGCTGGGGGAGCAGAGACAGGGGAGCTGAACCCATGGGAACGGAATGCAGCACAGGAGGTCAGTCGGATGCACTAGAGGAGACGGTTCTCAGGGTTTAGATGGGAGGCGAGTGTGGTGTGGGGGCATGGACAGGGACAGCTCCAACGAGAAAACCAAAGATAGAATGGCTGAGAGCATTTGGGTTTGCTTCACCAGCCATTCTGGAGCGTGCTGGTAAATGACAGGATTCAATTTGTTTCTTCCAAACTGAACGAGTAGTTGTGTATCAGCACTTTGCCAGAAAAACAACCAACTCTAGGTATCTCACAAAGAGGGGAATTTAATGCTGAACTTTGAATAAAAAGTGTTGAAAGAGGTGGATAAAAAAATAGAGGAGAAGGGAGTTCTATGTAGAAAGCAGGAAGCTGATAACACCCTTGGCCTGGTGTGTATAAGCCTATATTTGCCAGTGTTGGGGCTATTGCTGGACCACCATTCCCTGTGGCCGCCAGTTGCAAGCTCTGATCACCTGTGATTGCCTGCTGTGGCTACAGACAAAAGTAGGAAGGTTTCCTCCTTCCTTCCACTTTCTATCTCCAACGTATGAAGTCCAGCTTACAGTCCAATCTAACCGTAACCTCGTTTCCAAAAGAGTCCACAAAATGTAGTTTCCAGGCTCCTAAGCCCCCTGCTATTCAGAGGAGAGCTCGCAAGGGCAGGAGTGGGGTAAATAGTAACGCGAAATATGGCACAAAGACATACATGCCTATTATGTAAGCCTATTGTTTCTGTTTTTGCCTCTTTCTCGTTTTCCATCTGAGATCCCCACGGGGGACTGAGTGCCACACCTCCCGCCTCCCTGCCCCTTTTCTCCCCACCTCAAATGCTTCTTGTGCAGCATAACATTTTTTTAAAAATTAGTTTTATTCATCCAAGTTTAATATATATAATGAAAAGGACACATAAGGGCACAACTTATTGCCACATTAAATTAGAAAAACATGACTCAACCGTATATTCCAACAAACTTACTTCCAATGTAAAGATATGGGCACTTTGAAAGTATAAGGATAAAAGAAGATGGATCATGCACATATTAATTAAAGGAAAGCAGGAGCAGCTATATTAATATCAGACAAAGTTGACTTCAGGGAAAAGAAAGTTAACAGAGGCAGAGAGGGATATTATATAATGATATAATTGAACACACCCAGGCTGGAAGTTTCCAGCGGACCTTTTCCTTCTCTCTTGGGTACCCTAGAAACAGTTCATTCAGCATAACTGAAATAGCATGTGAACTCAAGCTCTGGATTCCTCCCATTTCTAGCAAGACGTTTCCCTGACCAGAAAACTCCCTGTTTAATGTAGTGGTCAAGGGATTCCAAGGTGGCGTCTTCTTTCCTTATATATATGCTAAGTGGCGTGAAAATTGGGCCTCTCTCCTGCTCTTCTAACAGCGATATCAACCCTTCCTGGCCTAGCAAATCATCTTTTGGATGATGGAACTTTGAGGTACTGTATGTATGTCCTCTGCTCTTTGCTGAGAAGTTCCCTCCACTCTTAACCCTAACCCTAACTCTTGTTTGTATCTGGAGCACGTGTCCTTAGAGGTGTTTGCCTTATACTTAACATACATGACAAGATGAAGATGCATAATCTAGTTAAAACTGAAGGCATTCCTGGGTATACCTTATATACTATAGGGAAATCCTTCCTCGTGTTGAAAAAGATACGTATATGCTTATAGCAGCTTGATTTGTAATAGACTCAAATTGGAATCAACCCCCAGATCCATCAAGAGTAGACTGGAGAATAAAATATGGCACGTTTATGCAATGGAATTATATACATGAATGAAAATAAGCAATCACTACACGCATCATGCATGACTCTCACAGAAACAATTTTGAGAGAAATAAGCAACACACAAAAGGAACATTAAATTATATAGTTTGTGGTGGCATAAAATAATGAAAGCAAGGATAAAAAGATAGTGATCGATTATGGGAGGATCAATGGAGCAACAATCAAGAGGTGAACATGGTGGGAGTGGGCTTCTGAAGGGATAGCATCATTCTCTTTTTTTTTTTTTTGGCCACTTCTATTGATCTTTCATTTATTTATCTTTGTTCTTTGGCCTGTGTGGGCCTCCCATCACAGTGGCCTTTCTTGTCACAGAGCACCGGCTCTGGGTGCATGCGCTCCAGAGCTCTGGCTCCATAGTTGGACACATCGGTCCAGCTGCTCTGCAGCACGTGGGATCGTCCCAGGCCAGGGATCGAACTGGAGCCCCTTGCACTGCAAGGCAGTGTCCTTACCCACTGGACCACCAGGGAAGCCCTAGCATCATTCTTTTTCATTACCTGGTGAGAATACTTTGGTGTTCGCTTAAATATGTTAAACCTCTGGGCTTTTAATTTTAATTTATTAAAATTTTTCACATAATAAAATCCAGTTTTTGGAGGTATGCTTCAGTGAGTCAGGTATAAAGATTCTTGTAACCACCACCATGCGAAATGAAGTGGAAGTCGCTCAGTGGTGTCTGACTCTGTGACCTCAATGGACTTTGTCCGTGGAATTCTCCAGGGGATCCTCCCAAACTCTGGTCTTCAGCATTGCAGGCAGGTTCTCTACTGTCTGAGGCCCCAGGAAAGCCCAAACCACGGCAGACAAAATTCCGAAATTCTCTGCCAGTCCATTGGTCTAGAGGTGTTTGCCTTATACTTAACATACATGACAAGATGAAGATGCATAATCTAGTTAAAACTGAAGGCATTCCTGGGTATACCTTCTATACTATAGGGAAATCTTTCCTCGTGTTACAAAAGCTACGTATATGCTTATAGCAGCTTGATTTGTAATAGACTCAAATTGGAATCAACCCCCAGATCCATCAAGAGTAGACTGGAGAATAAAATATGGCACGTTTATGCAATGGAATTATATACATGAATGAAAATAAGCAATCACTACACGCATCATGCATGACTCTCACAGAAACAATTTTGAGAGAAATAAGCAACACACAAAAGGAACATTAAATTATATAGTTTGTGGTGGCATAAAATAATGAAAGCAAGGATAAAAAGATAGTGATCGATTATGGGAGGATCAATGGAGCAACAATCAAGAGGTGAACATGGTGGGAGTGGGCTTCTGAAGGGATAGCATCATTCTCTTTTTTTTTTTTTTGGCCACTTCTATTGATCTTTCATTTATTTATCTTTGTTCTTTGGCCTGTGTGGGCCTCCCATCACAGTGGCCTTTCTTGTCACAGAGCACCGGCTCTGGGTGCATGCGCTCCAGAGCTCTGGCTCCATAGTTGGACACATCGGTCCAGCTGCTCTGCAGCACGTGGGATCGTCCCAGGCCAGGGATCGAACTGGAGCCCCTTGCACTGCAAGGCAGTGTCCTTACCCACTGGACCACCAGGGAAGCCCTAGCATCATTCTTTTTCATTACCTGGTGAGAATACTTTGGTGTTCGTTTAAATATGTTAAACCTCTGGGCTTTTAATTTTAATTTATTAAAATTTTTCACATAATAAAATCCAGTTTTTGGAGGTATGCTTCAGTGAGTCAGGTATAAAGATTCTTGTAACCACCACCATGCGAAATGAAGTGGAAGTCGCTCAGTGGTGTCTGACTCTGTGACCTCAATGGACTTTGTCCGTGGAATTCTCCAGGGGATCCTCCCAAACTCTGGTCTTCAGCATTGCAGGCAGATTCTTTACTGTCTGAGCCCCCAGGAAAGCCCAAACCACCACTGTAGACACAGACAAAAATAATTCCTGGAAATTCTCTGCCAGTCCATTGGTTAAGACACCACACGTCCACTGCAGAGGCGCAGGTTTGCTCCCTGGTCCAGGAATTAATGGAGAAGGAAATGGCAACCCACTCCAGTATTCTTGCCTGGAAAATTCCATGGAGTCACAAAGAGTTGGACACTATTCAGTGACTGAGCACACACCAGGAGCTAAGATGCTGTGAGGCACGGCCAAGAAATAGAAGAAAAAAAAATTAAATTAAACCCCTACCTCATACAAAAACAAATGCAAAAAGTAAAGCTGTAAAATGTAGCAGAGGAAAATTCAGAATATTGAAAAAAAAAAAAAAAGGATTCCCTCATGCTGCCCCTTGTATTCAGACCCTCCTTTTCAGATAATGAAAATCACTATCAACCAGAGTCAATCACTATCCTAACTTTTATCCCAACTCTAGGCAACCACTGGTCATATTTCTGCTCTCATATTTTTATGTTAGTGAATTCTTAGCAGGATAAGCCTGAAAAGATCTATATCTAGACATACTATCAAATCGTCAAAAACTAAAAACAGAATTTTTTGCATTGCTTGGTTTCTTTATATATATAATTTTATTTATTTTATTTTTGGCTCTGCTGGGTCTTCTTTGCTGCATGGTCTTTTCTCTAGTTGTGGTTGAGTGGGAGGTACTCTCTAGTTGTAGTGGGCAGCCTTCTAATTGTGGTGACTTTGGTGGGGACTTCAGTAGTTTTCACAGGTTCTAGTTGTTATTGTTGGTGCATGGGCTTTTTCTGATCATTCTTTTTCATTACCTGGTGAGAATACTTTGGTGTTCGCTAAATATGTTAAACCTCTGGGCTTTTAATTTTAATTTATTAAAATTTTTCACATAATAAAATCCAGTTTTGGAGGTATGCTTCAGTGAGTCAGGTATAAAGATTCTTGTAACCACCACCATGCGAAATGAAGTGGAAGTCGCTCAGTGGTGTCTGACTCTGTGACCTCAATGGACTTTGTCCGTGGAATTCTCCAGGGGATCCTCCCAAACTCTGGTCTTCAGCATTGCAGGCAGATTCTTTACTGTCTGAGCCCCCAGGAAAGCCCAAACCACCACTGTAGACACAGACAAAAATAATTCCTGGAAATTCTCTGCCAGTCCATTGGTTAAGACACCACACGTCCACTGCAGAGGCGCAGGTTTGCCCCCTGGTCCAGGAATTAATGGAGAAGGAAATGGCAACCCACTCCAGTATTCTTGCCTGGAAAATTCCATGGAGTCACAAAGAGTTGGACACTATTCAGTGACTGAGCACACACCAGGAGCTAAGATGCTGTGAGGCACGGCCAAGAAATAGAAGAAAAAAAAATTAAATTAAACCCCTACCTCATACAAAAACAAATGCAAAAAGTAAAGCTGTAAAATGTAGCAGAGGAAAATTCAGAATATTGAAAAAAAAAAAAAAAGGATTCCCTCATGCTGCCCCTTGTATTCAGACCCTCCTTTTCAGATAATGAAAATCACTATCAACCAGAGTCAATCACTATCCTAACTTTTATCCCAACTCTAGGCAACCACTGGTCATATTTCTGCTCTCATATTTTTATGTTAGTGAATTCTTAGCAGGATAAGCCTGAAAAGATCTATATCTAGACATACTATCAAATCGTCAAAAACTAAAAACAGAATTTTTTGCATTGCTTGGTTTCTTTATATATATAATTTTATTTATTTTATTTTTGGCTCTGCTGGGTCTTCTTTGCTGCATGGTCTTTTCTCTAGTTGTGGTTGAGTGGGAGGTACTCTCTAGTTGTAGTGGGCAGCCTTCTAATTGTGGTGACTTTGGTGGGGACTTCAGTAGTTTTCGCACACAGGTTCTAGAGCTTAGGCTTAATTGTTGGGGTGCATGGGCTTAGTTATCAGTGGTATGTGGAATCTTTCTGGATCAGAGATCTCCTGCACTGGCAGGTGGATTCTTTACCATCGAGCCACCAGGGAAGCCTAAAGAAAGAACCTCGAAAGCCGCAGGAGAAAAGCGACTCGTCATGTATAAGGAACAAAAAAAAGAGTTCTTTTGTTCATTTGAAAATCTGGGTGATTTGTTTTCTTATTTTTGGTTTTAAGAGTTGGATATAAGTCCTTTATCTGATAAATGACTTGCAAATATTATCTCCAATCTCTTGCTTTATCTTTGAGTTCTCTTGTTAGTATTCTTTGCAGAGAAGTTTTAAATCTAGATAAAGTTTAGTTTGTCAATTTTTTTCTTTTGTAGGTAGCACATTTTGTGCCCTATCCGAGAATTCTTTGGCTAACCAAAACCATGAAGATTTTTCCTGTATTTTCTTTTAAGAGTTTTAGAGTTTTACATATCACATTTAGTTTTATGATCCCTTTGAGTTAATTTATATACATATATGAGATATAAATCAAATTAGTTTTTTTAACTTATGGAGGTCCAGGTTTTTTTGCAGCACCTTTTTTTGAAAAGACTTCTTTCTCCATTGAAATTCCTTTGTATCTTTATCAAACACCTGTTGATTGTATTTGTATGGGTCTGCTTCTGGAATTTTTAACCTGTTGCATTGGTATGTATTTATTTTTTCACCAATACCACATTGTCTTGACTATTGTAGCTTTATGATATATTTTATAATTGGGTAGTTTGCACATGCAGAAGAATGAAGTTGTACCCTTACTTTATGCCATATACAAAAATTAACTAAAAATTGACTAAAAACGTTTTGGACTTCCCTGGTGATCCAGTGGTTGAGAATTAACCTGCCAATGCAGGGGACATGGATTTGATCCCTGGTTCAGGAAGATCCTACATGCCTTGGGACAATTAGGCCTGTGCACCACAACTGCTGACTAGCCGGTGCTCTACAACAACAAAAAAATACCACTATTTGAAGCCCATGCACCTCAAGGAAGAGCAGGCCCTGCTTTTTTTTTTTTTTTTAAAGATTTATTTATTTATTTTGGGTGGGGGTCGGGTTGGGGAGGGAGGGGAGCGGGCAGGCCACTTCTATTGGTCTTTCATTTGTCTATTTGCATCCGTCTTTGTTCTTTGGCCCTTGTGGGCCTCCCATCGCAGTGGCCTCTGTTGTCACAGAGCATCCTCTCTGGGCACATGCGCTCCAGAGCTCCGGCTCCACAGTTGGACACATCGGTCCAGCCGCTTCGCGGCACGTGGGATCTTCCCAGGCCAGGGATCGAACCGGCGCCCCTTGCACTGCAAGACGGTGTCCTTACCCACTGGACCACCAGGGGAAGCCCAGAGCAGGCCCTGCTTGCTGAAACTGGAGAAAGCCTGCAGACAGCAACAGAGCCAGAGCAGCCAATAAATAAATACTTTTTTGATAAAAAGGATCAAAATCTAAACTTAAGAGCTAAAACTATAAAACTAGAAGAAAACAGAAAACTTCATGACGTAGGGTTTGCCAGTGATTTATTGGGTATGATAAGGAAAGCATAGGCAGCAAGATAAATTAGATTTCATCCTAATTAAAAACTTCTGTGTATCAAAGACCACTGCAAAAGACTGAAAAGATAACACACAGAATGGTAGAAAATATTTACAGAAACTTAAATATCCAGAATACATGAAGAACCCCTACAACTCAACAACAAAATAAACTAATTCAAAAATGGGCAGAGGACTTGAACACATTTCTTCAAAGAAGATACACAAATGGCCAGTAAGTACACGAAAAGATGCTCAACTTCATTAATCATCAGGGAGATGCAAATTAAAACCACAAGATAGCACTTTACACCCATTAGGATGGCTATTATCAATAAAATAGAAAATAAGTTTTGGTAATAATGTGGAGAAATCAGAACCCTTGAGTATTGCTAGTGGGAATGTAAAATGCTACAGCTTCTGGGGAAAAGAGTTTAGTGGTTTCTCAGAAAGTTAAACACAGAACTACCAAATGACCCAGTGATTCCTTTTCTAGGTATATATCCCAAAAATTTAAAGCAGATCTGTATACACCAATGATCACAACAGCATTATTCATAACAGTTAAAAGGCAGACACAATCGGCATCCATCAAAAAATGAACGGAGGCTTTCCCGGTGGCTCAGTGGTGAAGAGTTCGCCTGCCAATGCGGGAGACGTGGGTTCAATCCCTGATCTGGGAAGATCCCACATGCTGCAGAGCAACTGAGTCTATGGGCTGCAGCTATTAAGCCTGTGCTCTAGAGCCTTGTAGCCACAATTATTGAGCCCATGTGCTGCAATTACTGAAGCCCATGTGCCCTAGAGCCCAAGTTCTGGGGCAAGAAAGGTGTCCACAATGGGAGTAGCCCCCACTCTCTACAACTAGAGAAGAACCTGTGGCAACAGTGAAAACCCAGAATAGCCAAAAATAAATAAATTAATTGATTTAAAAAATAAAGAATTACCAGATAAAACACTACACACCAAAACATTTAAATTACATAAAAATTAGGAAAAAAAAGTAAAGGAAAAGAAGGCTAGAGATTACCAAGGAATAGGGGTAAGGTGAATGGGGAGCTGTAACTTAATGGGTACCTGCTTCTGTTTGGGATGTTTAAAAAGTTCTGGAAATACTGGGTTGACTGAAATGTTCCATGAATTTAAAAATAAAAATGAAAGACACATTTTTCCTTTTTACCAAGAGCTTTATTGAACAACATATTAACTGTTTTGTTCCACTACCTTCTGCCATTTTCCAGGCAACTTTGTAATTTCATCTTCCCAAAACTTTTTATCTTTTTGAGCAAAGAACTGTTCCAGGTGCCTGTTACATTCTTTCAGGGAACTGAAATTTTTCCACTAAGAGAGTTTTGTAGACTGAAATAAATGGAAATCCAAAGGTGCAATGTCTGATGAATACAACGGGTGAATCAGAGCTTCGCAGGCAAGCTGTAACAGTTTTTACCTGGTCATCAGAGAAGCATCTGGTTGCGTTACTCGGATGGAAGATCATGCATTTTCTGTTGACTAATTCTGGAAGCTTCTGTTCAAGTGCTGTTTTCAGTTGATCTAACTGGAAGCAGTACTTTTTGAAATTTATATTTGGGTTTTCTGGAAGGAACTCATAATCCGCCATACGCACAACATCACCTTCTTTGAATGAAGACCAGCCTTTGGTCTTTTGGTGGTGGTGGTTCATTTTGCTTGTGTCACCATCCCTTCCATTCCACATTATTGTGGAATCCACTTTTCATCACTTGTCGCTATTTGTTTTAAAAATAGAACATTTTCATTACACTTAAGTAGAGAATCAGATGTGGAAATAAGGTCAAAAAGATTTTTTTTAAACTGAACTTTTGTGGAATCCAAGCATCAAAGGGATTAACATAACCAAGCTGGTGCAAATGATTTTTAGTGCTTGATTTGGATATTTTTAGTATGTCAACTATCTTCCATGTGGTATAATGTTGATTGTTCTCAGTTACTGCTTCAATTTGATCATTATCAATTTCAACTGATCTACCCTACCATGGAGCAATGTCCAGCAAGAAATCTCCAGCATGAAACTTTGCAAGCCACTTAAAAAATAATTTAATCTGCTTATTTATTTTTGGTTGTGCTGGATCTTCTTTTCTGCATGGGCTTTTCTCTAGTTGCAGCTACCCGGAGCTACTCTCTAGTTGCAGTGGGGTAGCTTCCATTGTGGAGCATGAACTCCATGGGTTTAGTTGCTCTGTGGCATGTGGGATCTTCCTGAATCAGGGATCAAATCTATATTGCCTACATTGGCAGGTGGATTCTTTACCACTGAACCACCAGGAAAGCCCCACGAACTGCTTTTGAAATTTTCAATCAGTCACAGCATCTTCTCCACACACTGCACAATCTTTGTTGTGCATTTCAGATGTATTTTTATCTTGCTTGAAATAAGAAAGCTTAACATGCCGGAAAGTTGCTTTTTATCTTCCATCTTCGAGTATTAACTTGGCTACACAAAAATTTACCAATTTCAGTAAATTTGAAAAAATGCACTGACATGACAGCTGTCACAATAGTCTAACAAAATTGTTCAGAATGGGAACTTCCCTGGTGGTCCAGTGGTTAAGACTCTATGTTTCTAATGCAGGTGGCCCAGGTTTGATCCCTGGTGGGGGAACTAGATCCTACATGCCACAACTAAGACCCAGTGCAGGGCTTCCCTGGTGGTCCAGTGGGTAAGGACACCACCTTGCAGTGCAAGGGGCATCAGTTCGATCCCTGGCCTGGGAAGATCCCATGTGCCACGGAGTGGCTGGACTGATGTGTCCAATTACCGAGCCGGAACACTGGGCGCATGCGCCCAGCCTTTGGTCTTTTGGTGGTGGTGGTTCATTTTGCTTGTGTCACCATCCCTTCCATTCCACATTATTGTGGAATCCACTTTTCATCACTTGTCGCTATTTGTTTTAAAAATAGAACATTTTCATTACACTTAAGTAGAGAATCAGATGTGGAAATAAGGTCAAAAAGATTTTTTTTAAACTGAACTTTTGTGGAATCCAAGCATCAAAGGGATTAACATAACCAAGCTGGTGCAAATGATTTTTAGTGCTTGATTTGGATATTTTTAGTATGTCAACTATCTTCCATGTGGTATAATGTTGATTGTTCTCAGTTACTGCTTCAATTTGATCATTATCAATTTCAACTGATCTACCCTACCATGGAGCAATGTCCAGCAAGAAATCTCCAGCATGAAACTTTGCAAGCCACTTAAAAAATAATTTAATCTGCTTATTTATTTTTGGTTGTGCTGGATCTTCTTTTCTGCATGGGCTTTTCTCTAGTTGCAGCTACCCGGAGCTACTCTCTAGTTGCAGTGGGGTAGCTTCCATTGTGGAGCATGAACTCCATGGGTTTAGTTGCTCTGTGGCATGTGGGATCTTCCTGAATCAGGGATCAAATCTATATTGCCTACATTGGCAGGTGGATTCTTTACCACTGAACCACCAGGAAAGCCCCACGAACTGCTTTTGAAATTTTCAATCAGTCACAGCATCTTCTCCACACACTGCACAATCTTTGTTGTGCATTTCAGATGTATTTTTATCTTGCTTGAAATAAGAAAGCTTAACATGCCGGAAAGTTGCTTTTTATCTTCCATCTTCGAGTATTAACTTGGCTACACAAAAATTTACCAATTTCAGTAAATTTGAAAAAATGCACTGACATGACAGCTGTCACAATAGTCTAACAAAATTGTTCAGAATGGGAACTTCCCTGGTGGTCCAGTGGTTAAGACTCTATGTTTCTAATGCAGGTGGCCCAGGTTTGATCCCTGGTGGGGGAACTAGATCCTACATGCCACAACTAAGACCCAGTGCAGGGCTTCCCTGGTGGTCCAGTGGGTAAGGACACCACCTTGCAGTGCAAGGGGCATCAGTTCGATCCCTGGCCTGGGAAGATCCCATGTGCCACGGAGTGGCTGGACTGATGTGTCCAATTACCGAGCCGGAACTCTGGAGCGCATGCGCCCAGAGCTGGTGCTCTGTGACAACAGAGGCCACTGCAATAGGAGGCCCACATGGGCCAAAGAACAAAGATAGATGAAAACAGATAATGAAAGACCAACAGAAGTGGCCCTCCCGCCCCCCTCCCTCCCCAACCCAACCCCCTCCAAAAAAAATGACCCAGTGCAGCCAAATTAAGATAAATAAAGCAATAATTAAAAAAAAATTGTTCAGAATGAAGTTAAAGACAATTAAACACTACTAGAGCCATCTTACAGGAAAAAATAAGAATGAATCTTTTGGCCAACACAATAGATAATATTTTCAGCATTACAACATTGCGGATGTACCTAATGTCACCAAACTGGACACTTAAAAATGATTACAGTGCTAAATTTTACCACAAATAAGAAATGAAATTAAAAACAAACCCTACAAAATTGGTTAATGTGAGCCCTATATCTTTGGTTTTCTGTTTCAAAATTGTCTTGGCTACTCTAGTTTCTTTACCTTTCAATATACTGTCAATTACAAATTGGCACTTGCCAAGGGCATTTGTCATCTGCCTTTGTGGGGCTTGAATTCTGTGCTGTTGCAGCTGTTGATCTTCAACACACCTGAAGAAAGTTAGGGGTGAAAAGCACTTTGTGCCCCAGTAAAACTGGTGGAACAGGTCTTTAGATAGATGTTTTCAGGAACTGATTCACGATTCCAATCTTTACATCTCCTTATATCTGGAAAAACCCTAAATCCTTTCATGATGACATCAGCTCCTTGTGACTAGCAGAAAACCATTTGTAAAATAAGTGGTTGATTGTACTGAACTCCTTCACCCAAACCATATACATTGACCTTCCTCCACTGCCTCTTTGGAGCACTCTCTCAGAGCTATCAGAAAGTGCTGTCTCCCAGGATGCAGTCCTCATTTTGATTCAATTAAAACTTAACTCTGGGGCTTCCCTGGTGGTCCAGTGGGTAGAGAGGTGCAAGAGGAACTGGTTCTATCCCTGGTCCAGGAAGATCCCACGTGCTGCCGAGCGACTGGCCTGGTGTGTCTAACTATGAGCCAATGCTCTGGAGCTCATGTGCCCAGAGCTGGTGCTCTGCACAGAGAGAGGCTACTGCCCTGGGAGGACCACACAGGCCAAAGAATAAAGATGGATGAAAATCAATCAATGAGAAACCAATTTTTTAAAAGGTCAAGTTTTTTTTTAAAAAATTGAAGACAGAAAAAACTCCCAACTCTAACATTGTGCATCTTTTTTCAGTTGACAGTTATGGTGACCAATGAAGAGACCCAGAGAGGACTTTCATTATTTGCTTGAACTCTACGGGGAACCAGAACTTTGGTACCAGCAGTGGCCCCTTGTGCTCATCCACCTCTTCAGGAAGTCCAGATGGATTAAGGTATGTCTCTCTTGGTTCTCAGATCTCCCGTACTGGTTGATGATCCTAAGTTTTTATTTGGTGGTGGAGCAGGTTACTGGCTCCATCCAGATGGAAGATACTGAGGTAGGGGGAGTTGAAATATACTGGCCTATACCCACTCACAGTATAGACATGGGGTGGGGCTTGATTGCAGGATACAGAGGAATACCTGCCCAAATGAAAGACACTGGTGGGGGCTGGTTGAATGATACCAGGGAATACCCGCCAGTGGAAAGGTAGTGGGGAGGAGGCTCGGTTGAAAAAAAGTCCAAGGTTGCTCAGTTGTAAGAGAATGAGTGATCTGTGTTGAGTAGTAGTTAGGTAAGCGGCTAATCTGTTGTTTTTCCTCAGTTCGAGTGCCTTAATAAAATTTGTCAGGATAAAAGTGAAAAGAGAATTTTATCCATGACAAATTCAACTTTGGGAAATAGAACCTCTCAAACACAGAAACAAGGGGCATCAGAGATTAGCCTCTAACACTCCACCCAGGGTTATGTACATACAAAACTTATACTTGAAAGTACCTATTTAATTGGGGAAATTCTACTAAAGGCGATCTCAACCTAAAATGGCCAAATTGAGGTTCTTTTGATATTCCAAATTTTGCACACACATTTAGAAAAAACTGGCCGTAAGGGTGAACAGACTGAATTGAACGCTCACTTGGGTATCTAGAAAGTTCTAAAAGAGGAAACTATAGAGTAACTTCTTTGCAGGAAACCAACAAGAACTTGCTTGAAACTGTATCAGAAGTTTAAAAAGGCTGCTAGCACTGACTCTGTCAGGTGACAGACCTAGTGGGATTGGGAAGTCACCTTTGGGGCATTTATGCCATTTGGCTTTTGACTTCTGGGTATCTCTTTGCCATTTGTTTTATTTGAGGTGTGACTTCTGGCTGGTGAAGTTCTGGTTTGGTTTGGTTTGGTTACTTTGGCTTGAGCATGAAGATTGGTTGGACCGTGCAGACAGAATGGTACAAACTGCTCAAACTAAAATGGGAAGTGCTTCCTTTAAGGTTCCACATCCCACCTGGGAAGGCTTGGGGAAAATTTTAAATGACTGGTCAACCTATAGTTACAATTCAATGACCAAGAAAGATGGCCTAAAAAATTTTCAATCTTTATTGCCACAAGATGGGAAAATGGACCCATCTCCCTGGAGGGACAATTCCTGCTGGGACCAGTCTGCCCTTACTATCAGGGTCAATTTGAACACTATCTGGTCTAAATTTTGGCTGTGATACCATGGCCATAGGAAAAAAATGATAACAAGACTCTGGATAAAACTGGTTAAGGTGGGGAAAAAGGTGGGAAGTAGAAAAAATATTGAGATTTCTGGTTTGGTCTTCATGTAAAAGTTAGCTTGTAAATGAACTATTTTAATTGATTGAAAATAAGCACTTACAAATTAAATGTAACTCTACAGAAAATTGGGCAGGATAAGATTTAAGACCCGTGATCTGGGAAATACTCAGTAATGAATTGATATATACCATTGAAGGTGGCTTAAGCATGTTGATATGATTAATATAGACATGTTCAGAGCTATCATTGTTAAAAGTATACTACTCCTGTTGTACCTGGCTTTACTAGAGGTCAAATAAGACTTTTTTCTATCTGTAACAAATTTGTCAACAAGAAAAGTAACTTAATGTGGAAAAACCTTAAGGAAACTAAGATACATGTTTTCAATAAAATAAAGTGTGAAGACTTAAAAAAAAAATTGTGAAAAGAGTTATGCATGCTCAGGATTTCTTAAAACTGGATTGAATTTAGTTGGGTAAATGAATCTTGCTGGGAAAAAGCTAAGATTTTGATTTGGCTTTTTCTTTCTGCTCAGAGAAAAGTTTTCTTGGAATACCATTCTTTTTTTTTTTAATTTTTTTTTGGAGGGGGCGGGTTGGGGAGGGAGGGGGGCGGGCGGGCCACTTCTATTGGCCTTTCATTTGTCTATTTTCATCCATCTTTGTTCTTTGGCTTGTGTGGGCCTCCCATCGCAGTGGCCTCTGTTGTCGCAGAGCATCCTCTCTGGGCGCATGCGCTCCAGAGCCCCGGCTCGGTAATCGGACACATTGGTCCAGCCTCTCCGCGGCACGTGGGATCTTCCCAGGCCAGGGATCGAACCGGCATCCCTTGCACTGCAAGGCAGTGTCCTTACCCACTGGACCACCAGGGAAGCCCGGAACACCATTTTTGGTAACAGATTATACTAATTTCCTTTAAGTGATTCATATTTGCTTTTGTGATCTCTGGTTACTTTGATCAAGGAATAAGTATTGTCTCATAATGACTGATCTCTTGTAGCTCCTGCATTGGCAGGCAGCTTCTTCACCACTAGCACCACCTGGGAAGCCCAAGATAGTATTGATAGGGACAGAGCAGAGTAGGTAGGTGGTTGTAGAGTCCTAGTAGGGGATGGTAGGTAGAAGGGAGAAACCTGAGAAAGGTTGGGAGGCCAGTGAGTTGACGATAACTCAGGAGAACTGCTCCTTGTTCAGTAAAGCAGGCTTGACTGGGTATAAACAGCTGACGAAGGAGGAGCTGGTAAAGAAGCAACCAATGATGTATGTCCTGCATCTGTGTCCACTTGAGGGGGGCGGTCTTCTACCATCCTATATATATTGCTGCCCACTCAATTGAGGGAGAGCAGAGCAGAGCTTTCCTGCCTGCCTGCTTGCACCTCTTACAAGGACCCTATCCTAATAAATCCTCTTCTTGCCTATCACTCTGCCTCTCACTGAATTCCTTCTGCGTTGAGGCACAAGGAACCTAAGCCTCAGTGGGTCCAGACGTTGGGTGAGTGCTGGATTAAGTCCTGGCCCCATGGGTTTGAGTCCCAGACGGGGTTTTGGCCAGGATTGAGTCCTGACTACATGGATTCAAGTCAAAGCAGGGTTTTGGCTGGGGTTAAGCCTTAGCCATGTGAATTCGAGTCCCAAACTGGTTTTGGCTAGGTTCAAGCCCCAGTCACACGGGTTCGAGTCCCAAACAGGGTTTTGGCTGGAATTCAAGCTCCAGCCACATGGGTTCAAGTTCCAAGCAGGGTTCAATCAGGTCTGGGCCCTGAGTTTAAGTCTCAAATCGAGGTAAAACTCTTTCAGTATGGTAAATGTTACAAATATAGATAGCCTAGAAATTCCATGGAAAGCCTAAAATTATGATATGCTCTGGTAAAATGTTATCAAATGTAATTCTAGTTACTATCTTAAAGTGTTGTCACAGCAATAACCCAACTTCAGATACTCAACATGCCTTAAGTCTTTTGTCATTATAGACAGTTATGGTTTTATTCTGATGCTTTTGCAAAAATGCTTCCTCTTCAAGATTTATAGAAAGAACTTTTGGATAAATACAAATTTCTAACTTTTAGACCATAATGCTAAACTGGGTTAAAAAAACAGTAAAGGATTCTAACAGGAAATCTGATGGTTTCACAAAGATGAACAAAAGGACTGAATGAACTGGTAAGTATGCTTATAAATTTTATGATTTCTATCTGAAAAGCTACTGGTTTGGATCTGTGTTTTCCAGGAGTAAAGAAAACCTTCCCTTCAAACTAATATGATTTATAATTTGGTAAAATTATATACTTTTGTAAGCAAAATTGAAATATTTACCTTTTTGTCTGATCCCTCCAGATATTGGAAACTACTAGGTTTCCAATAGCTTTATCAGATAAGTTAGGAAGGCTGTCTCACTAATAGGTATGGCAGTCTCAAGAAATTTTGGAGGCTTTGAGAAGGGAGGAATTCACTGTTATCTATAATTAGGCAAAATCTGTGATAAGCCTTTGCTGTGACTTTCCTAGCCCTTAAGGACCCTATCCTAATAAATCCTCTTCTTGCCTATCACTCTGCCTCTCACTGAATTCCTTCTGCGTTGAGGCACAAGGAACCTAAGCCTCAGTGGGTCCAGACGTTGGGTGAGTGCTGGATTAAGTCCTGGCCCCATGGGTTTGAGTCCCAGACGGGGTTTTGGCCAGGATTGAGTCCTGACTACATGGATTCAAGTCAAAGCAGGGTTTTGGCTGGGGTTAAGCCTTAGCCATGTGAATTCGAGTCCCAAACTGGTTTTGGCTAGGTTCAAGCCCCAGTCACACGGGTTCGAGTCCCAAACAGGGTTTTGGCTGGAATTCAAGCTCCAGCCACATGGGTTCAAGTTCCAAGCAGGGTTCAATCAGGTCTGGGCCCTGAGTTTAAGTCTCAAATCGAGGTAAAACTCTTTCAGTATGGTAAATGTTACAAATATAGATAGCCTAGAAATTCCATGGAAAGCCTAAAATTATGATATGCTCTGGTAAAATGTTATCAAATGTAATTCTAGTTACTATCTTAAAGTGTTGTCACAGCAATAACCCAACTTCAGATACTCAACATGCCTTAAGTCTTTTGTCATTATAGACAGTTATGGTTTTATTCTGATGCTTTTGCAAAAATGCTTCCTCTTCAAGATTTATAGAAAGAACTTTTGGATAAATACAAATTTCTAACTTTTAGACCATAATGCTAAACTGGGTTAAAAAAACAGTAAAGGATTCTAACAGGAAATCTGATGGTTTCACAAAGATGAACAAAAGGACTGAATGAACTGGTAAGTATGCTTATAAATTTTATGATTTCTATCTGAAAAGCTACTGGTTTGGATCTGTGTTTTCCAGGAGTAAAGAAAACCTTCCCTTCAAACTAATATGATTTATAATTTGGTAAAATTATATACTTTTGTAAGCAAAATTGAAATATTTACCTTTTTTTGTCTGATCCCTCCAGATATTGGAAACTACTAGGTTTCCAATAGCTTTATCAGATAAGTTAGGAAGGCTGTCTCACTAATAGGTATGGCAGTCTCAAGAAATTTTGGAGGCTTTGAGAAGGGAGGAATTCACTGTTATCTATAATTAGGCAAAATCTGTGATAAGCCTTTGCTGTGACTTTCCTAGCCCTGAGAACTTTTTTTTAAAAAATTTTGTCTGAGAATTTATAAAAGTTTCAGCAAAGCAAAAAAAAAAAAAAAAGTTTGTGATCAACTATGGTTATATAAATCATCAGGCCAAGTTTATTGAAACCAGACTTATTTTGCAAACAAAGTAGTCTTACTTTGGGTATGTTTGGTAAAAATGAGGGTAATTTTACGGTGAAAAAAAATGTTCTGATGAATGTTAATTCTCACTTTGTTAGTGGAGGTCTGTATCTACTGAGAGTCATTTCCTGGATAGTTCTTTGCTGTTATAGTATATTAATGTAAATTTTAATTAGATTATTAAGGGCATTCTAAGTTACTGAAGCTTATCTCAGTAATCTATCTTTGGATGAACATCAGATGCCTCATGACCTGCAACCAAGACAGGAGAAAGAAATAATTTAAGAGATTGTCTCCAACCTGGCTGGAAGGACTTTTTTATCAGGTACCCTTAACTGTTGTCTCCCAAATGGTCTAGCGGTTAGGATTCCTGGTTTTCACCCAAGTGGCCCGGGTTTGACTCCGGGGAACACGTTTTTTAGGGACTTCACTGGTGGTTCAGATGGTGCAGAGTCTGTCTGAAGTTCAGGAGACCTGGGTTTGATCCCTAGGTCGGGAAGATCCCCTGGAGAAGGAAACTCTTAACTAGCTCATGCACAGTGAAACTGAAG
Organism: Tragulus kanchil; assembly: GCA_022376925.1. Classification (NCBI taxonomy): domain Eukaryota; kingdom Metazoa; phylum Chordata; class Mammalia; order Artiodactyla; family Tragulidae; genus Tragulus; species Tragulus kanchil. The sequence goes on along the minus strand of JAIOJX010000031.1, from coordinate 38,120,822 downwards.
GGAAACTGACTCTTAGATTCATATTTTCCACTTAAAAAGGACCCCTGCACTGGACTGAACTGTAGAAAGGACTGCTGATTCTCAAACTGATGCTCTTAAAATGATGCCTGCATAGAGGAGGAGCTACATTCACACCAGGGTGAGAAGAGGACATCATTAGAAGTGGTTGGCTTGCCCAAGATGCTGGACCTGATTCATATGATCAATAAGGTTTTCTTGACTTCTTTGACCTTTGCATGTAAATCAAATGTTTTCTATCATGGATTCAATCCTATGCTACTTTAAAACTCAACCCAGGGCTTCCCTGGTGGTCCAGTGGGTAAGGACACTGCCTTGCAGTGCAAGGGGTGCCGGTTCGATCCCTGGCCTGGGAAGATCCCACATGCCGCGGAGAGGCTGGACTGATGTGTCCAATTGTGGAGCCGGAGCTCTGGAGCGCATGCGCCCAGAGAGGATGCTCTGCGACAACAGAGGCCACTGCGATGGGAGGCCCACACGGGTCAAAGAACAAAGATGGATGAAAATAGATAAATGAAAGACCAACAGAAGTGGCCCGCCCGCCCCCCTCCCTCCCCAACCCGCCCCTCCCCCAAAATAAATAAATAAATAAAACCTCAACCCAATTGTTGGATTTGTAACCAATTACCTATTTCTATTACTTCTAAATTACCTTGGTGACTTTCTCCACTCCAAGGCTCTGAATGGATAACCCCTAGGAAATTTATTTTAGAAGAGATAGAGTTCAGTCTTATTCTATCTACTCATGATATTACCAGATAGGACACTCCTACCTGGCCAGTTAATAATACCTGCTCTGACCCTGGCCATAGATCAAAATTTCTTTTAGGGTAATTTAAATTCAATCAGAATGATGAGTTAAGTCTCAATCAAAAACTGTAACTGCTTGTCTACTTAAAAGAAAAAACCTCCTACAAGGGCTTCCCTGGTGATCCAGTGGGTAAAGAATCTGCCTTGCAGTATAAGGGGCACCAGTTCAATCCTCGGCCTGGGAAGATCCCGCATGCCATCGAGCAGCTGGACCAGTGTGTCCAATTATGAGCCAGCACTCTGGAGCACATGTGCCCAGAGCTGGTGCTCTGCAGTGAGGAAGACCACTGCAATAAGAGGCCCATACGTGCCAAAGAATAAAAAAGATGGATGAAAGTACATATAAATAAAAGAGGCATGATGGGAAAAAGAAAGAAAATTATATAAAAGAATACCTCCCACAAATTTGGGATGGTTAACAGCAGGCTGTGGTCATTTAAGTTTTAAGGCTCCCCTTTATCTTGGGATTAATTAAATTATACTAAGGATAATCAGTCTAGTAATATTAGAAAATTAAGCTGGGTATCATATATAATTTATAATTTTCCTAAAGATAATAAAGATTGGTATAGGTGATCTAAGAACATACTGGGCTACACCTGATGGAAGATCTTGGCTTAATTCCCACTTATAATTTCAATAATACTGCTAGCTATGTTATTTACACTTTGCCTGTTTTACAAGATTGTCGTTTCTTGCATTACCAAATATGTATAGGTGAGCCTCCAAGGAAAATAACAATGACTAAGCAACTTGCAGCAGTTGATAAAATATATAGTTCTGTATATGATCATCGATTATAATAGTGTAACTCTAGGTAGGGGAAGATGCAGCAAGAGAGGACATTTTCCTGGACTGTAACTAGAAGACAGGTGTCCAGAGATCTTTCTATTAAGACCTAGACCAGTAATGGCACGTTGGGTGGCCTATCAGCAAAACCTTTTCCAGAACTACGAATGAGCTTTCCCAGCAATGTTGGGTGAAATGGTCATGCAATGTCTAGTTAAATTTATGACCAAGAGAGGGACCTGTCAAACTACAAATTGGCACTTGCCAAGGACACTTGCCATCTGCCTCTGCAGGGACTGAATCCTGTGCTGCTGCAGCTGTCTATCTTTAGCACCTCCTGAAGGCATGCAGAACACTTTGTGCTCCAGGAAAACTGGTGGAACAGGTTTTTAGATAGATATTTTCAGGAACTGACTTCATGATTGCAATCCTTGCATCTCCTATCTAGAAAACCACTAAATCCCTTCATGATGACATCAACTCCTTGTGACTAGCAGACAATCTCCCCTCCCCCCACCGAGGCATTTTATTTGTATGTATTACATCCCTAGAAAAAGAATCCAAGGATTTTCCCTCCTGTGTGTTTTCGTCTTGCTTCTTCATGGTCCGTGATGCCAGCTGAGGTTGTCAGTACAATGAAACCAAACTGATGGGATGGGAGCAGGTTATTCTACCATTTTTCTAGATCTTTGTGTTGCACATCAAACCTGGGGCTGATCATTCCACACTTGTGTAGCCTGCCTGTGAGGTTCATGGCAATTCTCCCAGCCCTGTGATCGTCGATGATTTCAAATTTGCCAATGGAACCATGCTTCAGCATCACTAGAAAATTAAGCTGGGTATCATATATAATTTATAATTTTCCTAAAGATAATAAAGATTGGTATAGGTGATCTAAGAACATACTGGGCTACACCTGATGGAAGATCTTGGCTTAATTCCCACTTATAATTTCAATAATACTGCTAGCTATGTTATTTACACTTTGCCTGTTTTACAAGATTGTCGTTTCTTGCATTACCAAATATGTATAGGTGAGCCTCCAAGGAAAATAACAATGACTAAGCAACTTGCAGCAGTTGATAAAATATATAGTTCTGTATATGATCATCGATTATAATAGTGTAACTCTAGGTAGGGGAAGATGCAGCAAGAGAGGACATTTTCCTGGACTGTAACTAGAAGACAGGTGTCCAGAGATCTTTCTATTAAGACCTAGACCAGTAATGGCACGTTGGGTGGCCTATCAGCAAAACCTTTTCCAGAACTACGAATGAGCTTTCCCAGCAATGTTGGGTGAAATGGTCATGCAATGTCTAGTTAAATTTATGACCAAGAGAGGGACCTGTCAAACTACAAATTGGCACTTGCCAAGGACACTTGCCATCTGCCTCTGCAGGGACTGAATCCTGTGCTGCTGCAGCTGTCTATCTTTAGCACCTCCTGAAGGCATGCAGAACACTTTGTGCTCCAGGAAAACTGGTGGAACAGGTTTTTAGATAGATATTTTCAGGAACTGACTTCATGATTGCAATCCTTGCATCTCCTATCTAGAAAAGCACTAAATCCCTTCATGATGACATCAACTCCTTGTGACTAGCAGACAATCTCCCCTCCCCCCACCGAGGCATTTTATTTGTATGTATTACATCCCTAGAAAAAGAATCCAAGGATTTTCCCTCCTGTGTGTTTTCGTCTTGCTTCTTCATGGTCCGTGATGCCAGCTGAGGTTGTCAGTACAATGAAACCAAACTGATGGGATGGGAGCAGGTTATTCTACCATTTTTCTAGATCTTTGTGTTGCACATCAAACCTGGGGCTGATCATTCCACACTTGTGTAGCCTGCCTGTGAGGTTCATGGCAATTCTCCCAGCCCTGTGATCGTCGATGATTTCAAATTTGCCAATGGAACCATGCTTCAGCATCACAGTTAGAAACCTGACAATGACTTTGGAGCATGGCCTAATAAGCACCTGGTGTCTGCCTATCTTCTCGGCATTGTTGATGCTCTTGAGAGCATCAGCCAGGACATTCATGTGCACCATTGTGGTGGCACAGAAAGATGGCGGAAAGAGCACTAGCAGAAAATCTTTTGGAAAATAAGCGCTTGATGGCACTGAACTCCCTCTTCACCAAAAGTATATACGTTGACCTTCTCTCACTACCTCTTTGGAGCAGTCTCTCAGAGCTACCTGAGGTACTGTCTCCCTGGCAGTACATTGTGCATCTTTTTTGAGTCCACAATACACTTTTAAAATAATTCAATTAATTTATTTACATTTGGCTGTGCTGGGTCTTTGTTGCTGTGCAGGCTTTTCTCTAGCTGTGGTGCGTGGACTTCTCATTGCAGTGGCTTCTCTTTTTGCAAAGCATGAGCTCTAGTGGGTGTGGGCTTCAGTAGCTGTGGTGTATGGACTCAGTAGTTGTGGTTCCCGGGTTCTGGAGGGCAGGTTCAATAGTTGTGGTGCATGGGCTTTGTTGCTCCATGGCATGTGGGATCCTCCCATCTCCTGCATTGGCAGGTGAATTCTTTACTGGTGAGCCACCAAGGAAGCCCCTCTACATACATTTCAGATTTGTCTTGTCTGTATCCACAGAGAGTCCTGCTGGAAATTTTATTGGAATTACATTAAATGTATTGGTCAATTTGGGGGAGAATATATATCTTAAATATACTATGTCTCCAAATCTATAAACATGGTATGCTTTTCCTTGTATTAATTCTTCTTTCATCAGCATTTTGTAGTCTTTAGCATTTAGGTACCATATGTTTTGTTAGATTCATATCTAAGCATTTCATTTTTTTTTTGGAGCTATTGTAAATAGTACAATGGACTCAATTCTGTTCCCCTCAGATTCATATGTTGAAGTCCCCCCCCTGACACACACACCTCAGAATGTAAGTGTATTTGAAGATAAAGACTTTTAAAAAGTAATTAAGGTTAAATGAGGTCAGATGGGTGGGCCCTAATTCAATATGACTCATGTCCTTATAAAAAGAGGGAGCCATACCCAGGACGTGTATGCCCAGAGAAAAGGCCATGTGAGGATACAGTGAAAAGGCGTCCATCAATAAAACAGTGAAAGACGGGACAGGAGAAACCAAACTTCAAACACCTTGATCTTGGACTTTCATACCCAGAACTGTGAGAATATAAGAAAATAAATCCCTGTTCTTTTAGCTACCCAATCTGTGACATCCTAGCAAACTAATACAGTTACTATTTTCAAAAATGTCACATTCCAGGGCTTCCCTGGCAGTCCAGTGGGTAGGGAGTCTGCCTTGCAGTGCAAGGGGCACCAGTTTGATCCTTGGCATGGGAAGATCCTATCTGTTGTGGAGCTACTGGACTGGTGTGTTCAACTGGGAGCCAGTGCTCTGGAACACATGCGCCCAGAGTGGGTGCTCGGCAACCAGAGAGGCCACTATGACGAGAGGCCCACACAGGCCGAAGAATTACAATGGATGAAAATAAATAAATGAAGGACCAATAAAAGAGGCCAAAATTTTAAAATAAAACATGTCACATTCCAGTTGTCCATGGCTATATTGATCTCAAATATGTAACCTTGCTAAACTCGCTTATTAGATCTAGGAGTTAAAAAAAATAGATTCCCTAGAATTTTCTGCATAGGCAATTATATCATTTGTCAATAAGGATAATTTCATTTATTTCTTTCTGATACTAAGCATTCTCTTTCTTTTTAAATTTTCTTTTTATTGCCTTATTGCACTTGCTAGAACTTCCAGTACGAAGTAACAATGACTGAAAACTCCCCAAGTTTGGTGAAAAACAAAAATCTGTACATCAACGAAGCACAAGACTGGTAAGAAAGAGTGGATTTCTTTGCTTTCTTCCTGCTTTTAGGAGAGAAAGATTCAGTTTGATGTTAGCTGTTTTATAGATGCCCTTTACCACGTTAAGAAGGTTTCCTTCTAATCCTAGTTTTCTGAGAATTTTTATCAGGAATTAATTTTAGATTTTGTTAAATGCTTTTTTCTGCATCTATTGAGATGATCATTTCTTTTTTCTTTTTAGTTTGTTAATACTGTGAATTCCATTTCTGTTTGAAAAGAGGATCAGAAACAGTTATAGTTCATAAAGAATGGTCAAAAAAACTCACTTGGTAGACATTGGGGAGAGGGAAAAGTGGACGAGAGATATGGAAAGAGCAACACAGAACCCTATACTATCTTACATAAAAGAGGTAACTATTGTCAATGCGCTGTGGGACTAAGGGATCATACATGGGGGCTATGTGGCAGTCTAGAGAGGTGGGGAGGAATGGGGTATACAATAGGACTAATATGGAATTATGCATACCTATAAACAACAAAACTCTGTAAAATCAAAAAAGCAAAATAAAAAACTTGTGATTGTAAAAAAAAATTACTCACTTGGAATTTTGCTCTTGGGGTTATGTTGACTTTCCTGGTCTCTATCATAATATAGTTTGAAGATATCTGGACCATCTGCACATCATGCAGAATGTTGCAATGGCCCTTAACATTGCTGGCATCATCCTGGTTGGACAAGATGAACATGATATGCCTGGCACAGTAGAAGCCTTGGTAAGACACATGGATCCTAGACAGTGGGAAAGGAGAAAAAGGGGAATTAAGATTCCTATCCCAGTAGTTCAGAGGAAGAAACAGAGCAAGCTCAGTTGTCTTTGTTTTGTTTTAGGAATTGGCTCTTGAGTATGAAACGGAAAGGCTTGAGGGAAACAGGAGTTGACGCCAGGGTGACACCTTGGCAAGAAACTAGAGGGACAGCGAGACTGCCCGTACTTCCTAGGGGACCAGCTGAAGGTTTCCTGATGCAGGAGGTAGAAGAGAAGAGAGGAGGCCTGACTTGGGAGGGAGAGGAGTACAGGCATAACCAGGTGGTAAGCTTTTGGGGACATTTGTGGCAAAGAGTGGTGAGCCCCAGGTCAGCAGAGCCTGGGTAGACCACACCCCTTGCCCTGCCAATGAGTGACCACAACTGAGTCAGCTGTTCTACTGGCTGTTTGTCCCCCCTCTGGTACAGAGCTATGCAGAGCCTCATCTGATCTTCCTGGGTGGATCCCTACTCTTTGTCGCAGGTCCAAAACACTTCCTAGAAGCCCTGCCTGAAACAGAAGGGGCATCCTCACCACCCAAGTAGTTGTAAAGAGGGGCGTAGGCCTTGTTCTTGGAAGTACTAGGTAAATGGGTAGAGGGGAGGCCCCTAGTGTCCCACTAGATCCTCCTTACCTACCAGTGTACCCACCCCCTGCCTATGGGAATGGTGGCCACTACCCTTCCCTCAAGTATAGCTCTGGGCCAGTGGGAGCTGCTGGACCCAGGGGTTCCATGCTACACCCCATTCTGGCAGCCTGCGGACAATGACCAACCAGCCCAGGAATATTACAGCTATCTCCTTGCCGACTGTCATGCCCTTCATGCCTCAGGGCTCCAGTGGCATCATGTTTGGCTCCGCTGACACGGCATTCTTACTGAACTCTTTTCCCTGCCTGGTTATGCCCTGCCTGTTTCTCAGCCCTTTTCTTCCAGAGAGTAGTTCCACATGCATTCCAACCCCCATTTCAGGCTCTGCTTCCAGGCTTATGGCGAGAGCTGCAGCAGTTGTGGGTCCAACATCAATGACGCCTCTCTCCCAGGCTGTGTTGAGGGAAGAGGCGGCCTTGCTGCTGCTCTTTCTCGGGCTCTGGCAGCGCCCACTGCACACGTCCACACGCAAGCACACACACCTCCTTGCTGTCCTCCTCCCCTACCTTCTGCTACTAAACTGCTTTCCTGCAGAAGTGGCCTTGGAGGAGTTCTGTCAGCCTAGAGGCTTGATGATGAGTTTTTGGTTTTCAGGTGAAACCAAGAGCGGGAATGCCCCACCTCACTCATAAAAGGGGCAGAGAGATACCTGGTGGCCTCTTGTTACCTGCTCCGGGCCCAGCCTGCCCTGTCCTTGGATATCCTTGGGCCCCATGCTGCAAAACCGTGGGGCACCACTGCCGGGCCTGCCAGGCTGGGGCCTGCTAAGCCGCCACTTGACCACATTCCACGTGGCAGGCGGTTTGTCTTGGCGAGGTGGCCCTCTGGGCCTGGCTCCAAGAAGGGCCTGGGGAGCAGCCCGGACAAACCCTCTTTCACCACAGAAGCCAAAGTTGGCTGGACTTGAGTCAGTGCCAGTCCCAGTGGCCAGACCCTCCTCCACCTACCTGAAGGTAGACTCAGGCCCTGGGTGAGGGGGGAATGTGCAGAGGAGGCGAGGCTCCCAGCTGGGTGGAACCCCAAGAGAGGCAGCCGAGGCAGGGAGCCAGGCGAGAGGGCTCTCCTGCCCAACCCTCCACCCCAAGGCAGGCCTTCAGGAACTGGACTCATGGGATGGTGCCCACTACAGCATGGCCCTTGGCCATGGTGCCAGATGGACAGACCTGAACACCCCGGCCATGGGAAGGCACCCATGCCTCTTCTGGGAGCCCAGCCCAAGGGGCCTGCTGAATAGTTAAGTGTCCCTCAGGGGCAGCATTCACTCCCAAGCTGGCAGGGAATGAGGAAGGAAAGGCTTTGGAGAACCAAGATGCCAAGACGCCGGGCCCCAAGGAACAACAAACCTCTGCTTGTGGGTGTTTTCCTTCCCTTTTTAAACACTTGGCTCTTTCTCTCTCAAGGAATAAAACAGCCAAAAGCAATGTGAATAAACGCCGCTTGTCTTGAAGGTCTTGTTTCTGTTACTGCCCTGCTGTGGGAAGCCTCTTCCATATCTTTAATCACGAAGTCTCTTCCGTCCTGTCTCCTGTGGGGGCTGTGTACTCAGAACAACCCTCCTTTCCCCTCGGCCATCACTTCAGCTCTAGTTCCAGCACCTACCCTGCCTTACCCTCCATTCCCTCAAGGGGACCCTCTGTGCCCCTGTAAGGACTAGGGCAAGGCGGGGGTTAGGGATAGGGTTGAACACCTTCTCCTTTGAGCAGTGAGAGGAAGCAGAGGCTCCTGGACAGAGGGTCCATGAGTGCCTTTCTGGAACTCCAAAAGAAGGGACCAGAGCTCAGAGTTCAGTTGAGGGGAGACAGGTTAGAATCGAGGTAGGATGACTTATGGAGAGTTTGGCTTGTTGTCATTCTTGTGTTTTCTCCTCCTCTCTTCTAGAAGACAGTGGAAGCTATCCTGACAGGAGGAAATAAAGGTGGCCTGAAAGTCTCTGCATTTGGTTTCCAGGAAGCCTAGCTTCTTGAAGAGAAGCAGGGAAGGTAAGGACCAGTGGGTAACTTCCAGGAGAGGAGAAAGAGAGAAACAAATAGAGGTAAAGAAAAAGAAAGAGAGAGACTAGGACTACATGTTAGCAAATGGTATGCCCTGGGTAAAAGAGATATAGAAATTTAGCATTTAACATGAAGTAATGCAGTTAATGTAATGCTCTAACATTGGACACATAATGAATGTAGTTCAGCACATTAACAAAATAATGGAGAAATTCATATGATTCTCTCACTATACGCACAGAAGCATTTCATAAAATGTGGCAGTCTATTTATAATTACAATTTTTAAAAAGACTTTGGCCTCTTTTATTGTTTTTTTCTATTTATTTATTTTCACCCATCTTTATTCTTCAGCTTGTGTAGGCCTCCCATTGCAGTGGCCTCTCCTGTAGCAGAGCACCCGCTCTGGGCGCATGCGCTCCAGAGCACTGGCTCTTAATTGGATACACCAGTTCAGCCACTCTGCGGCACATGGGATCTTCCCGGGGCCAGGGATTGAACTGGTGCCCCTTGCACTGCAAGGCAGACTCTCTACCCACTGGATCACCAGGGAAACCCCACAATTACATTTTTTTAAAGAAAATTAGGAATAGAAGGTTGCCTGTAAAATCAAACATGATACTTAATGTTAAAAGAAGGAATGCAATAGGAATAAATTGTTAAACACTTCAGCTCTGGTTCCAGCACCTACCCTGCCTTACCCTCCATTCCCTCAAGGGGACCCTCTGTGCCCCTGTAAGGACTAGGGCAAGGCGGGGGTTAGGGATAGGGTTGAACACCTTCTCCTTTGAGCAGTGAGAGGAAGCAGAGGCTCCTGGACAGAGGGTCCATGAGTGCCTTTCTGGAACTCCAAAAGAAGGGACCAGAGCTCAGAGTTCAGTTGAGGGGAGACAGGTTAGAATCGAGGTAGGATGACTTATGGAGAGTTTGGCTTGTTGTCATTCTTGTGTTTTCTCCTCCTCTCTTCTAGAAGACAGTGGAAGCTATCCTGACAGGAGGAAATAAAGGTGGCCTGAAAGTCTCTGCATTTGGTTTCCAGGAAGCCTAGCTTCTTGAAGAGAAGCAGGGAAGGTAAGGACCAGTGGGTAACTTCCAGGAGAGGAGAAAGAGAGAAACAAATAGAGGTAAAGAAAAAGAAAGAGAGAGACTAGGACTACATGTTAGCAAATGGTATGCCCTGGGTAAAAGAGATATAGAAATTTAGCATTTAACATGAAGTAATGCAGTTAATGTAATGCTCTAACATTGGACACATAATGAATGTAGTTCAGCACATTAACAAAATAATGGAGAAATTCATATGATTCTCTCACTATACGCACAGAAGCATTTCATAAAATGTGGCAGTCTATTTATAATTACAATTTTTAAAAAGACTTTGGCCTCTTTTATTGTTTTTTTCTATTTATTTATTTTCACCCATCTTTATTCTTCAGCTTGTGTAGGCCTCCCATTGCAGTGGCCTCTCCTGTAGCAGAGCACCCGCTCTGGGCGCATGCGCTCCAGAGCACTGGCTCTTAATTGGATACACCAGTTCAGCCACTCTGCGGCACATGGGATCTTCCCGGGGCCAGGGATTGAACTGGTGCCCCTTGCACTGCAAGGCAGACTCTCTACCCACTGGATCACCAGGGAAACCCCACAATTACATTTTTTTAAAGAAAATTAGGAATAGAAGGTTGCCTGTAAAATCAAACATGATACTTAATGTTAAAAGTTCACTTTTTGAGGTCAGGAATGCAATGAAATTGTCCACTGACACTACTTCTATTCAACATTGTAATGAAGGCACAAAGGTGTATTTAGGAAAGAAAAGGAAAGGAAAAAAAAAATAAGGATTGGAAATGAAATACAACTGTCCTTTACAGATGACATAATTGTCAATTTAAGAAAATTTGAGATTATCTGTGGATAAAGTATTACTATTTGTGAGTTAAGACATATAATTGTTGTGTTACTATATGTAACTATTATTATATGTGAGTAATCTATAGTAACAATCTATTACTATATGTGAGTTAAGCAAGGTTGCTGAATACAAGGTTACTGCACAAAATCAATTATATTTGTATATAACCACAACAAATAGCTAGAAAGTGATTTGACATTTTAAAGATATCAATTCTCCATGAATTGTTCTGTAAATTCAGTACGATCTCAATGAAAATTCAGGAGGCTTTAAAAGAATAGAAATTTGTAAACTGATTATGAAATTTTAATGGAAGTGCAGAGGACCAAATGTAGCTAAGATAATCATGAAGAACTAAGTTAGATGATTTGCTGTACTGGATATCAAAACTTACTATACATTTTAAGTAATTAAGATAGTGGAGATTGGTAAAAAAAAAAAAAATCCATATATATACGGGCACTTAATTTTTGATAAAGGTGCCACTGACCTGCAATGGAGAAAAGATGATCATTTTAATAAATGATGCTGAGCCAGTTGACAGCCATACAAAAAACTAAACTTGTCCCCTGGCAAAATTTTTCATTTATTTTCACCATTTTATTCTTCAGCTTGTGTAGGCCTCCCATTGCAGTGGCCTCTCCTGTAGCAGAGCACCCGCTCTGGGCGCATGCGCTCAGAGCACTGGCTCTTAATTGGATACACCAGTTCAGCCACTCTGCGGCACATGGGATCTTCCCGGGGCCAGGGATTGAACTGGTGCCCCTTGCACTGCAAGGCAGACTCTCTACCCACTGGATCACCAGGGAAACCCCACAATTACATTTTTTTAAAGAAAATTAGGAATAGAAGGTTGCCTGTAAAATCAAACATGATACTTAATGTTAAAAGTTCACTTTTTGAGGTCAGGAATGCAATGAAATTGTCCACTGACACTACTTCTATTCAACATTGTAATGAAGGCACAAAGGTGTATTTAGGAAAGAAAAGGAAAGGAAAAAAAAAATAAGGATTGGAAATGAAATACAACTGTCCTTTACAGATGACATAATTGTCAATTTAAGAAAATTTGAGATTATCTGTGGATAAAGTATTACTATTTGTGAGTTAAGACATATAATTGTTGTGTTACTATATGTAACTATTATTATATGTGAGTAATCTATAGTAACAATCTATTACTATATGTGAGTTAAGCAAGGTTGCTGAATACAAGGTTACTGCACAAAAATCAATTATATTTGTATATAACCACAACAAATAGCTAGAAAGTGATTTGACATTTTAAAGATATCAATTCTCCATGAATTGTTCTGTAAATTCAGTACGATCTCAATGAAAATTCAGGAGGCTTTAAAAGAATAGAAATTTGTAAACTGATTATGAAATTTTAATGGAAGTGCAGAGGACCAAATGTAGCTAAGATAATCATGAAGAACTAAGTTAGATGATTTGCTGTACTGGATATCAAAACTTACTATACATTTTAAGTAATTAAGATAGTGGAGATTGGTAAAAAAAAAAAAAATCCATATATATACGGGCACTTAATTTTTGATAAAGGTGCCACTGACCTGCAATGGAGAAAAGATGATCATTTTAATAAATGATGCTGAGCCAGTTGACAGCCATACAAAAAAAAACTAAACTTGTCCCCTGGCATGTGTGCATGCTCCGTCGTGTCCAATTCTGTGTGACCTCATGAGCTGTACCCCTGCCAGGCTCCTCTGTCCATGGGATTCTCCAGGCAAGAATACTGGAGTGGGTAGCCACGCCCCTTTCCAGGGCATCTTGCCAACCCAGGGACTGAACCCGGGTCTCCTGCATTGCAGGCAGATTCTTTACCACCTGAGCCACCAGGGAAGCCCAGACTTGACCCCTAGCTGACACCACATATAAAACTCAAAATATCTTCTTGATTTGGGGGTAGGTGAAGACTTCTTTAAAATGACATAAGAAACATTAGCCACAACAAGAAGGCTGATAATTTAGACTACATTCAACTAAAAAAAGTTCCTGTTATCAAAAAATCTTCCTTCGTGAGAGTAAGCAGGGGAGTGTGGAAGGAGTGATAGGAGGACTTGAGTCCATCGGCCGTGAAAGCTCTGAGTTCTGACCGCTGGACTGCTGAAGAGTTCCCTGGGAGACTTTTGTTTTTGAAAGAAATTAAGGGTGCCTCCAATGTGGGCAGGAATGGGAAGAGGGGGATGTTTTGTTAAACAGTCAGCAGCAGGGCTGGTCCAAGCTGTGGTTGGATTTCCCTGGAGACAGTGAGGCCTGTCTGTGGTGGGTCCAGTCTGAGCCCAGCACAGCCCCAGAGGCTGTGGGAGGATGCAGAGTACAGTAGCCTGCTTCTGCTGGGAAACACGTGGGAAGGAAGCGGAGGGTTTCCTGGGAGATGCTCTCTCTCTAAAGGTCAAATGGCCAACCGTCTGACCCTTGTCTTATTCCCACCCCATTGGCTCTGTGGAACAAAAGCCTGGTGGCAGGCTGATGCTGAGAAGGATAGTTTTGTCACCTGCCATCTTGGTGCCTCCACCAGAAACAGTTTGAGCAGAGTTTATGTCATCTGGTCCCAGGAGAGGTAAGACCTACAGATGGTGAAAAATTCATAAACTCATTTCAACTAGGAAAAACCAGCTTCCTCTTTCACCGCTGTCTGGGGCCACCTATATATCGGGCACTAATTTTGTGTGACCTCATGGGGCATTTTAATAAATGATGCTGAGCCAGTTGACAGCCATACAAAAAAAAACTAAACTTGTCCCCTGGCATGTGTGCATGCTCCGTCGTGTCCAATTCTGTGTGACCTCATGAGCTGTACCCCTGCCAGGCTCCTCTGTCCATGGGATTCTCCAGGCAAGAATACTGGAGTGGGTAGCCACGCCCCTTTCCAGGGCATCTTGCCAACCCAGGGACTGAACCCGGGTCTCCTGCATTGCAGGCAGATTCTTTACCACCTGAGCCACCAGGGAAGCCCAGACTTGACCCCTAGCTGACACCACATATAAAACTCAAAATATCTTCTTGATTTGGGGGTAGGTGAAGACTTCTTTAAAATGACATAAGAAACATTAGCCACAACAAGAAGGCTGATAATTTAGACTACATTCAACTAAAAAAAGTTCCTGTTATCAAAAAATCTTCCTTCGTGAGAGTAAGCAGGGGAGTGTGGAAGGAGTGATAGGAGGACTTGAGTCCATCGGCCGTGAAAGCTCTGAGTTCTGACCGCTGGACTGCTGAAGAGTTCCCTGGGAGACTTTTGTTTTTGAAAGAAATTAAGGGTGCCTCCAATGTGGGCAGGAATGGGAAGAGGGGGATGTTTTGTTAAACAGTCAGCAGCAGGGCTGGTCCAAGCTGTGGTTGGATTTCCCTGGAGACAGTGAGGCCTGTCTGTGGTGGGTCCAGTCTGAGCCCAGCACAGCCCCAGAGGCTGTGGGAGGATGCAGAGTACAGTAGCCTGCTTCTGCTGGGAAACACGTGGGAAGGAAGCGGAGGGTTTCCTGGGAGATGCTCTCTCTCTAAAGGTCAAATGGCCAACCGTCTGACCCTTGTCTTATTCCCACCCCATTGGCTCTGTGGAACAAAAGCCTGGTGGCAGGCTGATGCTGAGAAGGATAGTTTTGTCACCTGCCATCTTGGTGCCTCCACCAGAAACAGTTTGAGCAGAGTTTATGTCATCTGGTCCCAGGAGAGGTAAGACCTACAGATGGTGAAAAATTCATAAACTCATTTCAACTAGGAAAAACCAGCTTCCTCTTTCACCGCTGTCTGGGGCCACCTCCAGCGTTCACAGGTGTGCCCCATCTGGACCTCCTCATCTCTACCGCTGCAGTGTGCACCCGTCTGACTCCATTGGCTGGCACCACATCTCTTTGCCTGAGAGCTTTCTCGAGGTTTGGGGCCCTGTTGTCACCCTAGAAGTTCCAGGAAGATGGGGCTCTCCTCCCACTGCCCCTGGAAGCTTCTGACCATGGGCTGGTGAGAGCTGTTGTACAAACACGCTAGCACCCTTGGCCCTCAGGTAGGAAATCTCAGAGGCATGTGTTTTATACAATATCCCAGAGTTCTCTGGTGGGATTAAGCTCCAGACAACTCACAGGAGTGACTAGCTCACAAACACACTGTGTTGGACTTCCTTACCTTGCCTGCCTCCTTTCCACCCTTTCTCACAGCTGCTTCCCGAGGGGGCCTCCCCAAAAAACCTGCCAAGCCCGGATCTTTGTCTCAGGCTCTGCTCTGGAGGGAATCCCCACGAAGACAACCCCTATTCCAGGTACTTAAAGCTGCCCTAACCAATATGATCATAGACACGGGGTTAGAACTTTGACCACTGGCCTGGGGGTGGGGCGGCCCAGCACTTGCAGGGGTCAATCCCCATGAACCAATCAATCTTGTCTTGTCTACAAGGCCTCAGGACTGTTGCTAGACTAGGATCTGGTTATATGCTAGCATTTGCTGACAAGTGGGGTCTCCACAGAGATTTATATAAGATCAAGACTGAGCTCCTGCCACTAGGCTTAATATTGCCCTGACTCAGGATGTCTGGACAGATTTAATTTTCTTTGGTTCTGAAATCACAGCAGACAGTGCCTGCAGCCATGAAATTAAAAGACACTTGTTCCTTGGAAGGAAAGCTATGACAAATCTAGACAACATATTAAACAGCAGAGACATCACTTTGCTGACAAAGGTCTGTATAGTCAAAGCCATGGTTTTTCCAGTAGTCACATATGGATGGGAGATGGACCAGAAAGAAGGCTGAGTGCTGAAGAATTGATGCTTTCAAACTGTGGTGCTGGAGAAGACTCTTGAGAGTCCCTTTGACTGCAAGGAGATCAAACCAATCGATCCTAAAGAAAATCAACCCTGAACAATTCATTGGAAGGACTGATGCTGAAGCTGAAGTTCCAATACTCTGGCCACCTGATGTGAAGAGCTGACTCACTGAAAATGGCCCTGATACTGGGAAAGACTGAGGGCAGGAGGAGAAGGGGGCAACAGAGGATGAGATGGTTGGATGGCATCACCGAAACAATGGACATGAGATTGAGCAAACTCTGGAAGATATTGAGGGACAGGGAAGCCTGGCATGCTGCAGTCCGTGGCAAACAGTCAGACACGACTTAGTGACTGAACAACAACAGGATGACTGGAGCTATGGAGAATAGAGTCCCTTTCAACTAGAGAATGCTGGAAGTCCAGAGACATGTTCTGACAGGGAGGCTCAGAAAAAAAATGCCCTTGCTGCTTTGCTGGAGGTGCTGCAGACTCAGATTTGCTTGCAGGCTTGTCTTGTACTGACCTGTGACTCACAGTCAGTTTCACTCACTTCTCACTGATTTATTGGGTACAAAAAGACCTGCTGTGATATTTGCCAGATTTGGTTAATGGTTTTCATCTCAAGTGACAGCCCTGATTAGAGACTGTGTTAAAAAGGATTTTGTGACCCTGGTGGCTCTGTGGTATAGTAGAACTGTTGATTTTACCATGTGCCCTCGGACTCACTGTTCCAGAATTTGCTTACAACATCCTACAACAAAGCCTCCTGGTGGCTTTCTCTCTGCAGGAGGCACAGGTAGGCGAGAAGTGTCAGAGTTAATCTCCTGGGAGCAGCCGCCAGGCAGTGACAGATGAGGGCTGGAGGATCAATATCCCAGATCCTCTGCCCCAGGCTGTCATACGCAGAAGTGTTCTACACTGTCGTCCAGAGAGTTTTGCAGCAGGGAAGCCATCCCAGGTTCTGCTTCTAAGGGAAGCAAAACCAAGATACGTGGGAAAGAACATTGTGTTCATCAGCCTGGGCTGTCATAAGAAAATACCACAGACTAGGGAGCTTAAACAAAGAAATTTATTTTCTCATGGTTCTGGAAGTTAGAAGTCGCAGATCACTGCAAGCTGATTCAACTCCTGGTGAGGACTCTTCTGGACTAGTAGGCGGCTGCCTTCTCACGGTGTCCTCACACAGTGGAGAGAACTAGGGAGTCTCTTCCTCTTCACACAGGACACCAGTTTTATCAGATGAGGGCCCCACCCTTATGACCTCATGTAACCTTAATCACCTTCTTACAGGCCCCGTCTCCAAATACAGCCACAAAGGTGGAGGGGTCTGGGCTCCATGTATGAATTTTGAGAGGACCCAATTCAGTCCAGAGAAAACATTCTCATTGATTGGCTTCGCCTGCTATGAGTGAGAGTGGGAAGTGTTTTTATTGATTGATTGGCTTCACTGAGCCGCTTGTGGCATCTCAGTTTCCTGAAATGAGACCCCCGGCAGTGGAAGCACAGGCTCCTAACCACTGGACCACCAGGGAATTCCTAAGAGTGAGAAGTGTTCCCTCAAATTGTGACTTGAGCACAGTTGTGAGATCTATGAGGACAAGTATCGGATTTTATTTATACCAGCCATGGCACCTGACCCAACCCAGGAACCAAAGTGATCCCTCTTCAAGAATAACCTGCGTCTGATACAGATCAGCATGTAGCAGGGGATCAACTTGGGAGGGCCCTGGATCATAGGAACTGCTCAGAGCCTGACACAGGTTGAAGGCAGGAACTGAGGGGAGGCCAAGCAAGCTGAGAATAAGGCAGGATGACCCGAGGCTACTCCGTCATGGGCCTACATGAGACGAGTCCCAGGTATCGGCAGGAACCATAAGAGAAGAAAGGGGAGTCCTCTGAAGGACAGGGACAGCCCATCTGCCTTGGCAAGTGTATTTATCCAGAGGGCCGTGGGGTGCAGGCTTACTGGCTGTGGAAAGACAGGGTTTCTAGAGGCCAGAGTCAAGGAGTGCTGTTGGGCGAGAGAAGGCTGGAGGTCTGGAGCTGGACCCTGGGCTCTCTGGGCATCAGAAATCTGGTTTCCAGTGTCAGAGGGAACATGTCTCAGGGTGACAACTGGGATTCATCCGGGGAGTTGAGTAAATGAGGTTGGGGATCTTGCCTTTCTATAATCCCTCTTCCCAAACTCTGAGACAGGAGAATTGGCTAAGTGCCAGACCTGGGGAGGAGGGAAGTCGGAAGGTGTTAGTGAGGCAGCCCTAGAAGCCAGAAGCTGCCCCACCCAGCAGCCTCCGTTCAGGAAGGATTTCACTTCTAAGCCTCTGTACATCTGGCTAGTATTTAATTTGTTCTGCTCTGGTTCCCAGCAACATCTTTCTGACACCCCGCCCTCCCCCACCAACAAACTTTGATCCTTGCCAGACAACTGGGGGACTGAGTCCTCAGTGCCCAGAATGTGCTTCCAGCTAGAGTGGTCAGGGATGAGCCCATATCCTGGGTCTTCAGGCCTGCTGGCTTCCCACCCCTCCAGAACCCCCTACAAAGGAGCCAATATTGGATACAGAATACTTGCTCAGTCAAACACCGATGCTACTGAAAAAAATGCAAGGTATAAGAAGGCTGATCAGGGCATGGTTTAGAGTTGCTGAGAAAAGCAGACCCATGCCAAGGAAGCAAACAAGTGAGGCCAGGTGGCCGACTGCATCTGTTTATTGTTTTTTTTTTTTTTCCAACCTCAACAGAGTATGAGGCCAGGGGCAGCTGGACCCGTGGTTCTATGGGACCAGCTGGAGTCACACGTGTGTGGGGCTGGAGTCCATGAGACATTCACTGAGGGCAAGATCCACCAATCCAAGGGGCCTGGCGCCTCCTCTTCTGTGTCCAAAGCCCCCGCTGGGATTCATGATGTGGCAAGAATGAGTGTGCAGGACCCCAGGGAGTGAGGCAACCACGGAGTCAAGTGGCTGTCAGAAGCTCCATGGGAGCCTAGGTGGGCCTCCCGAGGCTGCCGGGCACCACCCCTGCCCTGGAGAGTAGCTGGGACGCTGGGATGGTTGAAATGGTCAGATGCAACCAGGACCTTCCCAGATCACCTCTCCCTGAGCTCTTTCCCACAGTCCCCATCCTCTGCTCCTGTCACCAGCTGCCCTTGGTCCGTGCAAGGTCCATCTCTTTCAGAGGAACTGACCCAGCAAGTGAGATCAGACATCCCAGCACCTCCCTGGGATGCTCTCCTAACAAGAGCATCAGCACAGTGCCGGGGCTTTGGACAAGCCCAAGAAAGGGAGGCGAGAGATGCCTGCAGGACTGAGGGGCCCTGGAACATAGGGAGGAAGGCCTCTCTCAGTTCAGGCTTGTAGGCTGAGGTCTGCCTGAAGCCCTCGCTCCACATCCGTCTGTGCTGCCATCCAGGGCATGGGTGTGAATCCTGGAGGGACCACTAGTCCAAGCTCAGTGAGGGCAACACCTGTAGACCTTTCTGACACCCCGCCTCCCCACCAACAAACTTTGATCCTTGCCAGACAACTGGGGGACTGAGTCCTCAGTGCCCAGAATGTGCTTCCAGCTAGAGTGGTCAGGGATGAGCCCATATCCTGGGTCTTCAGGCCTGCTGGCTTCCCACCCCTCCAGAACCCCCTACAAAGGAGCCAATATTGGATACAGAATACTTGCTCAGTCAAACACCGATGCTACTGAAAAAAATGCAAGGTATAAGAAGGCTGATCAGGGCATGGTTTAGAGTTGCTGAGAAAAGCAGACCCATGCCAAGGAAGCAAACAAGTGAGGCCAGGTGGCCGACTGCATCTGTTTATTGTTTTTTTTTCCAACCTCAACAGAGTATGAGGCCAGGGGCAGCTGGACCCGTGGTTCTATGGGACCAGCTGGAGTCACACGTGTGTGGGGCTGGAGTCCATGAGACATTCACTGAGGGCAAGATCCACCAATCCAAGGGGCCTGGCGCCTCCTCTTCTGTGTCCAAAGCCCCCGCTGGGATTCATGATGTGGCAAGAATGAGTGTGCAGGACCCCAGGGAGTGAGGCAACCACGGAGTCAAGTGGCTGTCAGAAGCTCCATGGGAGCCTAGGTGGGCCTCCCGAGGCTGCCGGGCACCACCCCTGCCCTGGAGAGTAGCTGGGACGCTGGGATGGTTGAAATGGTCAGATGCAACCAGGACCTTCCCAGATCACCTCTCCCTGAGCTCTTTCCCACAGTCCCCATCCTCTGCTCCTGTCACCAGCTGCCCTTGGTCCGTGCAAGGTCCATCTCTTTCAGAGGAACTGACCCAGCAAGTGAGATCAGACATCCCAGCACCTCCCTGGGATGCTCTCCTAACAAGAGCATCAGCACAGTGCCGGGGCTTTGGACAAGCCCAAGAAAGGGAGGCGAGAGATGCCTGCAGGACTGAGGGGCCCTGGAACATAGGGAGGAAGGCCTCTCTCAGTTCAGGCTTGTAGGCTGAGGTCTGCCTGAAGCCCTCGCTCCACATCCGTCTGTGCTGCCATCCAGGGCATGGGTGTGAATCCTGGAGGGACCACTAGTCCAAGCTCAGTGAGGGCAACACCTGTAGACCTGGTGGCGAGAGGAAAAGATGAAGATCCTGGAGGAAGGCTGGCTGCAAAGAGGCAGGAAGCCACTTCTCTTTTCCTGTTTAGTCCAGGTCATGGGCTATGTGGTCCCGACAACTGTCTAGATGGGCCTTGGAGAGGGAGACCCAGACCCCAACTCCCCATCCATGCTAAAATCTTTTGGAGAGAGCCCATCCAAGGCCAAGGGGAAAGGCAAGACCCAGCCAGAGACCTACCGTAGTTAGGAGTATGCCAGGCCTTGAAGCCCCCGAGCTGGAGAGTGAAACTTGTCAGAATCTTCAAAAGGCTGGTCTACAGTAACCAAGGAGGGGAACCGTAAGCCATGTGTAACCCGTGCCCCTCTCGATTGGATGCAGCAGGCAAGGGATATGGCACTTCTTCAGGGCAGAGCTATCAAGAGCCTTGAAGGTAGTCAGCTCCCCCCAGTCCTAGCCTGAGCCCAGCACTGGAGACAGTTAGGTGAGGTGTGTCCCCCAGACTTCTTAGGAGGTACAGTCCCAAGCCCTTGCTCCCCCAGTTTCCTCAGTCAAGAGAGATGACTCTGGGCTCTTCTTCCCAGGCTTTCTCCTTCAGAGGGCCTGTCTCAAGGTGAGGAAGCAGACGGCCATGTATCAGGACAGGAAGGGACACAGGGCAGCTACCAGGAGTTCTGATACCTAATGCAGTGATGGCAGCATGTCTTCCTCCCACATCCCCATGAAACCAGCCCTTCATCACTCTTGCCTCTGCCTAACTCCCCTCTATGGTTCTGCAAGAGAAACTGATGGCCCTCTGTTCTTGCTATTCCCTGCCTTTTAAGCTTCAGACACACTAAGACTGGGCTTCCCTGGTGGCTCAGATGGTAAAGAATCCACCTGCAATGTGGGAGCCCTGGGTTTGATCCCTGGATGGGGAAGATCCCCTGGAGAAGGGAATGGTTACCCACTCCAGTGTTCTTGCCTGAGAATTCCACGGCTTGTCACAAAGATTTGGACATGACTGAGTGACTTTCACTTTCACACGCTAAAGTTAAGAATAATTATCCCAAATTTGGAAACAAGGCCCCAAATGACTGCGTTCCACCTGAAATCATCCTTGAGCCTCATCTAACAAGCCCACCCTAAGTCACCTTATTCTGGGGGATGCAACCTTTTTTGACTTGCTATATATACATCACTGCTTAGAATCTGCGCTTTGTTAAGTTGGATGCTGACTTGGAGGAGATTGATAAATGGCAAATGAGTTATTTCATTAATGGACTGTGGGAAGGGTGACCTGGTCTCAGTTCCCCATCTGTAAAATGGGGAGGGCGAAGCCGGGCTAAACTTTATCTCAGGTCAGTCTTCCATTCAGCAAGCGACCTGATCTCTCACAGCGGGCTATGCTACCCTCCGGTGGACATGAGGAGGCACAGGTCAAAGGCACAGTCCATGGGAGGGTTCCTCCAGTTCTGTGTCTCATCTTTACTCTGGGCTCAACTGGATGGGGGTAAGGCCCTGGAGTGGTTTCTAGACCTTTTCCAATTGCTATCTGAGTCTTCCTGATGGTCCAGAATGAGACCATCCCAAGCTCTGAAGCTCAGGGAAGTGGGGTCCAGACAGACCTCCTTGGACCACTGCAGAGCTCCCTCCTCTGCATCCCCCAGGGAGAACTGGTCCACTGGCTTGAAGCTCTTGTGAGACGTGGATGGAGTGGGCCCCGTAAGCCCAGCTGCTCCACTGGGTCCCAGCGAAGCAGCACAGAGCACTCACCTGGAAGGCCCTCTCCGTGGGCCCTGGGGCAGGCCTGGGGTGGGGAGCTGGGCGGGCGCAGCACGGGGGCAAAAGCGCTCCTCTGTTTGACAGCGGAGATCATGTTGACAGGCGAGAAGGAGAAGACGCTGGTGGTGGGGGCAGCCGCTGGGAGGGACATGGAGGAGGCCGAGGCCAGCGGGGGGCTAGAGGGCATGACTCCGGGGCGGGGCGGGGAGGGGCAGGTTCAGCAGGGAAGGCGGTGGGAGACACAACAGGGAGACAGCACCAGAGTGAGCAGCTCGGTTGCTGTCTTGGCACAAGCAGTATGTCCTGTGTGGACTGCTGACCTGGGCTCAGCCAGGCTCAGCCCTCACTGGGGGCCGGGAAGTCCTGGGGAGACCAGTACAAGGTAGGGCCTGGAGGCAGGCTGACAGCCTCTAGGGCTATGGGCTAGTGCTTGCCATTTGGGGCAGGGATCTAGAGACCCTTTCTTGGTGTTGGAGATAAGACCAGATGACATTAAAAAAAGAGAAAAAAGTAAGAAAGAAAAACCAGAATATCCAAAGAAGCCAAATACTGAGAGATGCCTGCAAAGACTGGGGATGAGGAAGAGATGGAACAAGTTAGGATTTCTGCTGAAAACTACAGGAATTCTGAGATACTAAGAGACACTGACGGGCTCTGGGGCATCAAGGTTAGAGTCAAAGGTCAGGGTTCACAGCAGAGCTGGGGCAGGTGGTCAGGGATGAAGTCTGTGGGGTATATACAGGCTCCTGTTACAAAGCTTCTGTCCAGGATCACCAGTTCACACAAGAATATGTTCCCCTTGTCAATTTCCACCCCCCTAGATTTGTTCCCCTTGAAAATTACACTCCCCTGACCCTGTTCTGTTCCAGCTTAATGCCAGTCCTCCTCATCTTCAGCCCTGGTGTATCTCCCTCTTTCAGCCCATCAGTTTCAAAGAAAGGTACAAAGATCCACCTCCTCCGATCTTCCTGTTCTATAGCCCCCTGGCCCCCGTGGCTGTGGCTTGCTCTTCTGGGAACAATCAGGGAGCTCCCACGCATAGCCTCTGCCTGCCCCTCCTTCCTGCAGTCTCCTCTCTTGGGGGCTCCCGCCCAGGTTATCTCTGGATTCCCCTTTCTACATCCTCATCTGAATCCAATTCCCTGCTCTCTTTTGTAAAGACCAATAGGACTGTGATTTGAGTGTTGTCCAAGCAGCGGGCAACGGGGTGAGGGTGGGGGTTTCCTGAAGTAAACCAGTAGCCCGAGAAAGCTGCTTTTGGCATTTAGAATACACCCCATCCCCCCTCTTTGGAACAGTAATGCCTTCAACAGCTGTCCCTATTCCAAATGTACTCAGCCCCATGGATCATCTCCTTTAAGACAGTGCTGACTGCTATGGAGCCTGTGGAGGGTTTGAGATGAAGGACAGAAATGTACTGTATCTTTCAAGGCCCAGAGCGCCCAGCTGCATTTGGTAGGCAGCTTCGGCGGTACTGGAGTTGTGGGTCAGTCCAAAGCT
Source organism: Tragulus kanchil (assembly GCA_022376925.1). NCBI lineage: Eukaryota > Metazoa > Chordata > Mammalia > Artiodactyla > Tragulidae > Tragulus > Tragulus kanchil. Next base: position 38,097,444 of record JAIOJX010000031.1, on the reverse strand, counting down.
GTTGATGGCTGAAGCAGAAGGCAGAGGGGAGGTCTAACAGACAGCCTCTGGGAGGGACGGTTCCAGATGTCATTATAGGCACGTCCTGGCAAACTCAATGAGAATGACCCGCACCAGAGCTCTACCACAAAGCATGCACAAAGGGAGTGGATGGGGACCACACAGGACAATACCACCAGATGGGACTGACTGATGCTGGAGTGGGGCTTAAGCAGCTATGGAATTCCTGACCTCTTGGCTGAATGGGAAGACTCCAGGCAGTTGGCTTTGGTTCATGGGGCATTATATTCCTCCACTGCCAAGTGCACTGCGTGTGTGATGGAGAACAGGGGCTGGTGTTCCAAATTCCACCAGTTTTGATCTGGGGGGCACTCTGAGACAGGCAGCGAGGGTAGGGTCCAGGACTGAAAAAAACTGGGAGTACTGGAGCCTAGCTGGAGCAAAGAGGAGATGGGAGTCTTGGTGGGGACACCAGAGAGTCGTGCTTTGTGTAAACAACAGCATAATGGGGCTTCCGGTCCCAGACCCTGAACCCAGGCCTGAAGGAGAGAGCCAGGCTCAAGCCCGCAGCCATAGAGAGAAGTACCCAAGATGTAGGCCATGGCAAGGAAGACGAGGCAGGTGCCAGATGTGTTGGTCTTTAGCAATAGCAAACGTAAGGCAGGGGACAGGGGAAGGAATGGCAGGAAAAGCCACAGCCAACTCCTTCTTGGCTAGCCTTCCCATTCCTCTGGCACAGCAGGGTCTCCCAGGAGTCAACGGGCACTTCCTCTTACAGTTGCTGGGAAGCTCCTTGTAGGTGAGCAGGGGTGGAGTTATCTCCCTCATACACGTCTGCTGAATAGCTAAGCTATAGGAACCTGTAGACCAGCTGTTCTGGAACTTGGTGTTGGGAGGAAGGACTGGAGGACAGTGCATGGTAGAAGCATAAAGGCCCTATTGCTCATCTACTCAGCTCTGAGCTGCCCACCCTAAGAAACCATACAGAAGACAGTCAGTGCCCAGAGCCAGTGCTGGGATGCGAAGTCACACATTCTTTCTGGATTGTGTCTGAACCCTTTATGTACACTGGCACATTTCAGGTCTGACGACTGTCAGCAACAGGTGATACCGATCCTGTTTTACAGAGAGGAAACTGAAGGCACTCGCTGAATGTCAGACAGCTCCTGATTTCGACAATCAAATGCTGAATCCAGGTGTCTGACTGCACAGAATTCTCTTGCTTTGCACAACCAGATTAGGACAGTTACATCTTCTGTCCTCAACCCCTGCCTCTCCTGGGGGGTCTGCAGCCAGACCTGCTATCCTTGGGCCCTGAGCTCCCTCAGGCTTCCGGCAGGGGGCACCAGCCCTCCTCCTGAGGTCCTGGCATAAGCCGGAAAGGCAGGTGGTCCACTAGGTTTCAACAGGATGTCCCGTATTAAAGCTCCTTTAAGGAGGAGGAAAAAGCTAGAAGCGATGTGCACGCCTGTGGTCAGCAAAGAGGGCTAATGGTGCGAGAAGTGTCATGACCCCAGGGTTGCGGGGTGGGTCTCCAAAGGCAAGGAGAGGTCTCACACACAGGGTTGCCCTTGCCTCCCAGGGACAGGTGCCACTCATGGGACAGGTACTGGGAGTGCCTCCCAACCCCATAGGCTAGGAGGGGGCCGAGCTGAGCCCCGCTCTGCTCCCCGGGGCCTGGTCCCTCCCTCCACCCCCCGGGGCAAAGGACACTCACTGGCGAAGGGTGAAGTGGCCGTGGAGCCATTGAGGAAGCTGGGGGACCCGGGCACCCCGAGGCCCGCCACGCCCGGCGCCCCGTAGCCGCCGAGGCCAGCTCCGAGGCTGCCGCCGTAGCTGCTCTGCTGTGACCCCGGGCTGGGGACGAACCCGCGAGGGGACGCGCTGCCGCAGCTGCGTGCGTAGCCTGCGGGAGAGCCGCCGTCAGGGGCGCGCGCCGGCGGGGCAGGGAGGGGGCCACCGGACGGCGGCGACTGCGGAGAGGGCGGGACGCACCTGGCTCCGGCCCCGGCGTGGCGTCCCCGACGGCGATGGCCAGCGGGCTGCTGAAGGCGTTGATGCCCACGACGGCAGGGTGCGGGTGGCTGGGGGCCAGGGGGCCGAGCGGCGCCGGCGCGCGGGGGGCGCTGTACAGAGCCTCCGCCACGTCCGCCGCGCGCTTCAGGAGCAGCTCCTGCGAAGACAAGAGCGGGCACGGCCGGGGCAGCCGCGGGCGCCGGGAGGCGCGCAGCCCCGGGACCTGCGCGGGGAGGCGGGCGGAGGCGCCATACCTGGTTGCCGCTGGGCACTCCGTACAGGGCCTCCGCCAAGTCGGCCGCCCGCTTCAGCAGCACTTCCTGGGGGCAGGGGAGGAGTCAGCGGACGGAGGGCCGGCCCCGGGGGCGGCAGGGGGCCTGGAGCCGCCTCTTCTCCCTTGGGCACCGGGCACCCTCCTCCCTGCCCCGCCCTTCTGAGTACCTTGGGCAGCCTCTCGGGGTCTCCGGGGTGTCTGGGAATGACTTTCTGTAGCCTCTGGAATCCGTAGTCAATGGTGGGCTCATTCAGGGCTGGGAAAAGGGGCGGTGTTTGGAGGATGCCGCACCACGGCGCCGCCCGCACAGGGCCAAGACTACCAGCGACCGGTTTGCGAGCCTGGCTGAAAACCTCCTCCAAGCCCAGCCCAGGTGTCTCGGAAAACTCCAGGCACAAGGGTCAGCAAGGTTCAGGGAAATTTCCTCAGTTCCTTTCTTGCTCATTATTCAGCAAATGTTTACTGAGCCAAGCCCTGTGCCAGCTGCTTGGCATTAACACACATGTGCTATAGGATCCCATTTGTGATTAGAAAAAAGGCAACTGTATATGTACTAGCTTTAGGACTCCTAGGGGTAGGACTGGAGAGTTTTGTCTGTATTTGGGCTTATCAGCAGTAAATTATTTATAATAAAAAGGGAGGGAAAAAACCCCACAACAATCTCCATGTATCACAGTTATGGTGAACTCTCAGCGGTATCTGAGCGGACTCTCAGCCCAGGAATGGGCTGGCCTACACCCAGGGCTCTGGGGAGGACTGTGCAACCTCCTGACCAGCCTCCTGAAGGCTTCCTCCTGGAACCTGGCAGAGACCCACCTCATCCGCCTCAAAGCTCTCCCTATCTTCTCCACTTTTGTGAATTTCCCTTTTGTTGTTATTTAATCACTGTCGGATTCTTTTGTGGGCCCATGGACTGTAACCTGCCAGGCTCCTCTGTCCATGGGATTGGAGTGGGTTGCCAGTTCCTTCTCCAGATCTTCCCCACCCAGGGACAGAACTCACATGTTCTGTATTGGCGGATGGATTCTTTACTGCTGAGCCATACCAGGGAAGCCCGACCTAAGGCCCCCCTTCCAGGGTCTCCATGCTTGACATTGCTTCTCCTCGAACATCTTTTCCTCCTCATCTCTACCTCCTTATTCACCCCTCTGGTTCCAGCTTAGCAGTTTAGCCCACACGCCCACCTGGAGTTTTCCTCTGCCGACTACCAGCTCCTCCACTGTGCAACCTGACTCACCCCACATGGTGTACCCGGCTCATCCCCTCTCACTCTCATACTGGAGCACGCCAGTAAGCAGTAAGTAGTAAGTAAGCAGGGTGTCCAGTGCCCCTTGAAGGGCTCAGAGAGTCTCTGTTGGGTGGGGTGGGGAGCATGGTGGCTGTGGAGAGGATACTGGCCAGGGGTCAGATAGAACCAGGAAGGGGCATGAAGCCACATCTTCAGGAGTGGCCTACACTCCCATCTTCTGTTAACTTTTCGCCCTGGCTTCATGCGCGCGCGCACGCGTGCGTGTGTGTGTGTGTTCATGCGTATGCAGAATGAAACCTGAGGTGGCTTAGGGGAACCAAAAGAACCAGGGAGATTTGGGAAGCAGCAAGCTATCCGGGGACATCTTTATTTATTTATTTTTTACTTTTTATTTAGTACTGGGGTATACCCAATGAACAATGTTGTGACAGTGTCATGTGGACAGCAAAGGGACTCAGCCATACATACTCAGGTATCCATTCTCCTATTTGGGGGCATCTTTGAAATAAATCTCCCCGTGGAGATGGTCTAGACACCGGGGAGTGAAGAATGTGAAGGGGGTGTGGGGAGTTTCTCTGGAGAGAATGCTCTGGGCAGAAAGAGAGAGAATGTCGGAAGAGGTGGAGGCCAGGGAGGGAAACGGGAGTGAAGGGAAGAAGGTCCCGAGAGGAGGTGTCCTGCGGTGTGGAGTGAGTGCCAGCAAGGGCTTAGGGGGGAAGGGTCCCCTCACTGTCGGATTCTTTTGTGGGCCCATGGACTGTAACCTGCCAGGCTCCTCTGTCCATGGGATTGGAGTGGGTTGCCAGTTCCTTCTCCAGATCTTCCCCACCCAGGGACAGAACTCACATGTTCTGTATTGGCGGATGGATTCTTTACTGCTGAGCCATACCAGGGAAGCCCGACCTAAGGCCCCCCTTCCAGGGTCTCCATGCTTGACATTGCTTCTCCTCGAACATCTTTTCCTCCTCATCTCTACCTCCTTATTCACCCCTCTGGTTCCAGCTTAGCAGTTTAGCCCACACGCCCACCTGGAGTTTTCCTCTGCCGACTACCAGCTCCTCCACTGTGCAACCTGACTCACCCCACATGGTGTACCCGGCTCATCCCCTCTCACTCTCATACTGGAGCACGCCAGTAAGCAGTAAGTAGTAAGTAAGCAGGGTGTCCAGTGCCCCTTGAAGGGCTCAGAGAGTCTCTGTTGGGTGGGGTGGGGAGCATGGTGGCTGTGGAGAGGATACTGGCCAGGGGTCAGATAGAACCAGGAAGGGGCATGAAGCCACATCTTCAGGAGTGGCCTACACTCCCATCTTCTGTTAACTTTTCGCCCTGGCTTCATGCGCGCGCACGCGTGCGTGTGTGTGTGTTCATGCGTATGCAGAATGAAACCTGAGGTGGCTTAGGGGAACCAAAAGAACCAGGGAGATTTGGGAAGCAGCAAGCTATCCGGGGACATCTTTATTTATTTATTTTTTACTTTTTATTTAGTACTGGGGTATACCCAATGAACAATGTTGTGACAGTGTCATGTGGACAGCAAAGGGACTCAGCCATACATACTCAGGTATCCATTCTCCTATTTGGGGGCATCTTTGAAATAAATCTCCCCGTGGAGATGGTCTAGACACCGGGGAGTGAAGAATGTGAAGGGGGTGTGGGGAGTTTCTCTGGAGAGAATGCTCTGGGCAGAAAGAGAGAGAATGTCGGAAGAGGTGGAGGCCAGGGAGGGAAACGGGAGTGAAGGGAAGAAGGTCCCGAGAGGAGGTGTCCTGCGGTGTGGAGTGAGTGCCAGCAAGGGCTTAGGGGGCCTGGCTGCCTGGCCACACCACAGTGGTTTGTCGACTCCCACACCAGGGCTCGTGTGTGTGGCATGGGGCTCCTTCCCGCGATCCTGGGCCTCCCCTCACCCAGCTGACTCCTTACCTGTGTAGACAAAGCGGCCAGGGGCTCCCTTGCAAAACTGCTTGGACTTGTAGGACAGGGTCACCTCCACCACCCCAGGGATGTGCCGCGGGGGCGTCTGGACCCGAATGGCGTGGGGCGTGATGAGCTGCGAGGGGAGAAGGGAGGCCTGCGGGTTCTGACCCGGTGAGGGCAGGGCCCAGCCCCAGGCTGGGAGGGAGACTGGCGGGAGTGGCCCACCTCACTCCACACGAGCACGTTCCCAAACACGACCTGTAACCCGTCGAAGAAGTTGTCGCCGATGACAATGACGGTGGCGCCGCCCGTGGTCCAGCCCTCCCCAGGACTGATGGCCTTGATGCAAGGGGTGGCAGCTGGGAGGCAGGAGAGGAGCCAGGTCAGGGGCCCACACCACCAAGGTGGGGACTGTGGCTGGCTGGGCCCGTGGCAGCCGGGGCTGGCCTGGGGGGTCCTGACCTTCGGAGGGGTCCAGGCGGCGTGCCCTGCGGCCATGCTTGGAGTTGTTGTGCACAAACATGCTCTCGGACACAGCCAGCACGTGTCCGTCCACGCTCACCGTCGTGGACACCACCACCTGTAGGGAGAGCTGAGGCCAGCCTGGCTGGGGCTCCTGGGAAGGGGCTTCTGGGGCACTGGCATGGTGAGGCCGTCGCTGCACGGTATAGTTCAGAGTCATTGGCGTGGGAAGAGTTTCAGCCCCATGGGGACAGCAAAGGGACTCAGCCATACATACTCAGGTATCCATTCTCCTATTTGGGGGCATCTTTGAAATAAATCTCCCCGTGGAGATGGTCTAGACACCGGGGAGTGAAGAATGTGAAGGGGGTGTGGGGAGTTTCTCTGGAGAGAATGCTCTGGGCAGAAAGAGAGAGAATGTCGGAAGAGGTGGAGGCCAGGGAGGGAAACGGGAGTGAAGGGAAGAAGGTCCCGAGAGGAGGTGTCCTGCGGTGTGGAGTGAGTGCCAGCAAGGGCTTAGGGGGCCTGGCTGCCTGGCCACACCACAGTGGTTTGTCGACTCCCACACCAGGGCTCGTGTGTGTGGCATGGGGCTCCTTCCCGCGATCCTGGGCCTCCCCTCACCCAGCTGACTCCTTACCTGTGTAGACAAAGCGGCCAGGGGCTCCCTTGCAAAACTGCTTGGACTTGTAGGACAGGGTCACCTCCACCACCCCAGGGATGTGCCGCGGGGGCGTCTGGACCCGAATGGCGTGGGGCGTGATGAGCTGCGAGGGGAGAAGGGAGGCCTGCGGGTTCTGACCCGGTGAGGGCAGGGCCCAGCCCCAGGCTGGGAGGGAGACTGGCGGGAGTGGCCCACCTCACTCCACACGAGCACGTTCCCAAACACGACCTGTAACCCGTCGAAGAAGTTGTCGCCGATGACAATGACGGTGGCGCCGCCCGTGGTCCAGCCCTCCCCAGGACTGATGGCCTTGATGCAAGGGGTGGCAGCTGGGAGGCAGGAGAGGAGCCAGGTCAGGGGCCCACACCACCAAGGTGGGGACTGTGGCTGGCTGGGCCCGTGGCAGCCGGGGCTGGCCTGGGGGGTCCTGACCTTCGGAGGGGTCCAGGCGGCGTGCCCTGCGGCCATGCTTGGAGTTGTTGTGCACAAACATGCTCTCGGACACAGCCAGCACGTGTCCGTCCACGCTCACCGTCGTGGACACCACCACCTGTAGGGAGAGCTGAGGCCAGCCTGGCTGGGGCTCCTGGGAAGGGGCTTCTGGGGGCACTGGCATGGTGAGGCCGTCGCTGCACGGTATAGTTCAGAGTCATTGGCGTGGGGAAGAGTTTCAGCCCCCATGGGGCTGAGCTGGTGGAAAGGGGACCAAATGGGTCAGGTGACCCTCTCAGATGCACAATCTCTGCTGATCAGGGCCACTGACACCCAGGAGCTAGAAAAATCAAAAGCCCTGGGGAAAAAAAACTCCTCTGATTCCTTGAGCAGAGTGGCTACAGGTTTTGCATCCACAGGCTGTATACCTGGGACTCCAAGGCAGCAGTGGGCCTTAGGCAAGTGAGAGTGAGTGTTTTGATGGCAGGGGGCGGGGGAGGAGGTGGGCATCAGGTTGAGAGCCCATCCACAGAAATCCCCACCCTTGGGAGGAAATTGGGGCTATCTCCTTCTCCCCCTACCCTTCGCTGGGAGGGGTGTGCAGGTTGGGGATGTGCTAAGGGCAGCTGCTCTCTGCTTCACGCTATGCAAATTAGCTGGGTCGTTAATCATGTAAAAATGTCACAATTAGCATCTCCTTAAGTGGGACTCTAATGAAGCCTCCCTTGGCAGCCAGCAGAAGTTGAGATAGAGCTGCCCCACCCCCAGCAGGCGCCAGGCTCCAAAACACTGGTCTGCGGTGGCACAGAGATCTGCCCCTAGGGTGGCAGGGTCACATCATACCCGCCATGCTCCCTCCCATCAGGAAAGGGCCGGTTTGCCAGGAGAACTCTCCTCAGGAAAGCGGCGCATGTCTCGGGATTCCGTAACCCGTCGAAGAAGTTGTCGCCGATGACAATGACGGTGGCCCCGGGTGGTCCAGCCCTCCCCAGGACTGATGGCCTTGATGCAAGGGGTGGCAGCTGGGAGGCAGGAGAGGAGCCAGGTCAGGGGCCCACACCACCAAGGTGGGGACTGTGGCTGGCTGGGCCCGTGGCAGCCGGGGCTGGCCTGGGGGGTCCTGACCTTCGGAGGGGTCCAGGCGGCGTGCCCTGCGGCCATGCTTGGAGTTGTTGTGCACAAACATGCTCTCGGACACAGCCAGCACGTGTCCGTCCACGCTCACCGTCGTGGACACCACCACCTGTAGGGAGAGCTGAGGCCAGCCTGGCTGGGGCTCCTGGGAAGGGGCTTCTGGGGGCACTGGCATGGTGAGGCCGTCGCTGCACGGTATAGTTCAGAGTCATTGGCGTGGGGAAGAGTTTCAGCCCCCATGGGGCTGAGCTGGTGGAAAGGGGACCAAATGGGTCAGGTGACCCTCTCAGATGCACAATCTCTGCTGATCAGGGCCACTGACACCCAGGAGCTAGAAAAATCAAAAGCCCTGGGGAAAAAAAACTCCTCTGATTCCTTGAGCAGAGTGGCTACAGGTTTTGCATCCACAGGCTGTATACCTGGGACTCCAAGGCAGCAGTGGGCCTTAGGCAAGTGAGAGTGAGTGTTTTGATGGCAGGGGGCGGGGGAGGAGGTGGGCATCAGGTTGAGAGCCCATCCACAGAAATCCCCACCCTTGGGAGGAAATTGGGGCTATCTCCTTCTCCCCCTACCCTTCGCTGGGAGGGGTGTGCAGGTTGGGGATGTGCTAAGGGCAGCTGCTCTCTGCTTCACGCTATGCAAATTAGCTGGGTCGTTAATCATGTAAAAATGTCACAATTAGCATCTCCTTAAGTGGGACTCTAATGAAGCCTCCCTTGGCAGCCAGCAGAAGTTGAGATAGAGCTGCCCCACCCCCAGCAGGCGCCAGGCTCCAAAACACTGGTCTGCGGTGGCACAGAGATCTGCCCCTAGGGTGGCAGGGTCACATCATACCCGCCATGCTCCCTCCCATCAGGAAAGGGCCGGTTTGCCAGGGAGAACTCTCTCCTCAGACCCACCTGAAAGCGGCGCATGTCTCGGGGATTCCCCGCGTTCTTTAGGCAATTCTGGTTGCATTTGAGGAAGAACTTGAGGAAGAACCTGAAAGAGTATGGTGGGTGGGCTCAAGGGGCTGGGAGATCTAAAAACAGATGAAGATCCAGCTGCGTCCTGCCATGCCCCCTCCCAGCAGGGCAATTTCCCCTCCGGCTGCTCACACGAGGCACACAAATCCACATTCTTAAATACACACGCACAGGGTACCTGTTACCCACCCAGGAGACCTGCCCCCAACAGCGACTTCACTGTACAGAAAATCCCCCACCTCCACAGTGTATGGATTACATAGTGCTTAACATCTCACAAAGTACATACGCATCACATCTAAACATAGTATATTCATCCTAGAGAATACATGCATTAGATATACTATATAGATCCAGTACTCATGAATTATTATAGACTCCCTATGTAGCAGGTACTCCCACTTACCTGTAAACTTATCCCACCCCATGCATACTTGTCACGGCATATGCTCATCACACATAGTGCATCTGCATCACATAGTGCATCCGCATCACATAGCATATCCGCATTATACAGCATATCCGTCTCCCAGAGTGTACGTATCAGTCACGAGCTGTTTACGCATCACAGCAGTAGATACGTTGTATCTACACTGTATATACCTTATATACTACTACTTACAAGATGCAGCCATCACGTATAAAGTAGATCTATCACACTTCACATAGGCACACACAGTGTGTACTCTACCTCAGCCTGGACTCATGATGCACATGTGGCGTGCTGATCGCAGAGCCACATACCATCACGCACAGTATGTCTCCATCTTACAGTGTTTATGCACTGAAAGAATATGGGTATATACGCTGGTACACCATTTTCATGTTGTATATGATTACCCAGAATACAATCATGGCAGACACCGTACTGTCACCACATGTAGCAGACGCCCCGCTTCCTCCTTCACCAGCACACTCTCCACAACAAATCCCCCTCTCCCACACCAGACCCTCAGCCCCAGGAGGTCCCCTGCAAACAGATCCCCCTCACACACATTCTGTATCCTTTCTACACAGAGCAAAACCACACAGAGCACAGAGCTGTCATATACACATGGTGTACCTGCCAGACACACTCTATACAGATACACAGTGAATATCTTCTTTTGAACATAAATAATTAGAAGAGAGCACAGTAAGGACTTCCCTGGTGGTCCAGTGGTTAAGAATATGCCTTGCAATGCAGGGGACTCGAGTTTGATCCCTAATCTCCTGCCTGCCCCTCCAGCACTTCTTAAACACACTCGCACAGGGTACCTGTTACCCACCCAGGAGACCTGCCCCCAACAGCGACTTCACTGTACAGAAAATCCCCCACCTCCACAGTGTATGGATTACATAGTGCTTAACATCTCACAAAGTACATACGCATCACATCTAAACATAGTATATTCATCCTAGAGAATACATGCATTAGATATACTATATAGATCCAGTACTCATGAATTATTATAGACTCCCTATGTAGCAGGTACTCCCACTTACCTGTAAACTTATCCCACCCCATGCATACTTGTCACGGCATATGCTCATCACACATAGTGCATCTGCATCACATAGTGCATCCGCATCACATAGCATATCCGCATTATACAGCATATCCGTCTCCCAGAGTGTACGTATCAGTCACGAGCTGTTTCGCATCACAGCAGTAGATACGTTGTATCTACACTGTATATACCTTATATACTACTACTTACAAGATGCAGCCATCACGTATAAAGTAGATCTATCACACTTCACATAGGCACACACAGTGTGTACTCTACCTCAGCCTGGACTCATGATGCACATGTGGCGTGCTGATCGCAGAGCCACATACCATCACGCACAGTATGTCTCCATCTTACAGTGTTTATGCACTGAAAGAATATGGGTATATACGCTGGTACACCATTTTCATGTTGTATATGATTACCCAGAATACAATCATGGCAGACACCGTACTGTCACCACATGTAGCAGACGCCCCGCTTCCTCCTTCACCAGCACACTCTCCACAACAAATCCCCCTCTCCCACACCAGACCCTCAGCCCCAGGAGGTCCCCTGCAAACAGATCCCCCTCACACACATTCTGTATCCTTTCTACACAGAGCAAAACCACACAGAGCACAGAGCTGTCATATACACATGGTGTACCTGCCAGACACACTCTATACAGATACACAGTGAATATCTTCTTTTGAACATAAATAATTAGAAGAGAGCACAGTAAGGACTTCCCTGGTGGTCCAGTGGTTAAGAATATGCCTTGCAATGCAGGGGACTCGAGTTTGATCCCTAATCTGAGAACTAAGATCCCACATGCCTCAGGGCTACCAAGCCCATGTGCCTCAACTTCTGAGCCTGCATGCCCGAGAGCCCATGTGTCACAAATACACTCTGTAACTAGACAAGCCTGTGCGCTGCAACTAAGACCTGATTGGGCGAAATGAATAAATAAAAACAAATTTTAAAAAAATAAGAAAAAACCACAGTATATGTAGTAAATGTGGCTCTTTTTTAAAATAAACACTTGAGAACCTGATCCTTCTTCCAGGCAGTTGATGAGGATGGGGAAGCCTTGGCGTCAATGCTGTGTACCCTCTTCGCCCCCTGGCCAATGAGGTAATCATGAATAATACTCTGGTTTTGTACTCTTAGTAAACTCGGGATACTATCAGTAATCTGCCTTCACCCCTGCAGGACTCTGTGAACATCTGAGGCGTTGCTCTTTACAAACTCTAGTGTTCCGGGCTACAGTCTGTGGGGGGTCTTGGCACATAGCTCTGCCTCCTGGGCTGCCCTATGAGCTATCCAATCAGATGCCTCAGTTTATCAGCTCTGTGGCTTTGAACTCCAGATGTGTACATCCATTTAATTCATCAGAGTTGCCTCCAAACTCTATGAACATGAAATCAGATTTGTTACAGGCTCTGAAAGCCGAGTACTCAAGGAGGAGCTCCCCAGGTTCTGGTAGGGGTGGCCACCACCCCTGGACAGAGGGGGCCGCCCCTCACTGGAAACTGGCCTCGGTCACTTTCCTGGAGATGCCTCTCCCCTCATACCCCGCCTTTGACCCCTCAGCCCCTTTCATAATTCCCCTCCAGATGGGTTCCTTTCTGGGAATCTTGTTTAGCTCTCTTTCCATAGAGATGCTCCACCAGCATGTCTTGTCTTCCATAGTGGACAGCACCCAAAGAATGCTTTCATGTCATGGAGACCTTCTGTACAACCCTACAGAGGTGTCCTAAGGTGCAGACACCTCCTGTGCCCTAAACGGTGCAGACCTCAGCAGGCCCGGCAGTGCAGACAGTTTATATGCCCCCAAGTGGTAGTCACTATGGTGTAGATACCCTATTATACCTCAGGAGGTCCCCCAAGGAGATCACTTCAAATGCTCCCAAATGGCATACTGGCACAGTGTAGAGACACTCTAGTTATCTCACAGAATGTGCCCTGGTAAGGAATCCCTAGACCTGTGAGGCACCCTGTGGTGTAGATAGCTCTATGCCCACAGGAGTCACCTCGTGCATGTCCCACAAGCACATGACATAGACTGTATTCACCCTAGTCCCATGTGGTGCAGACCATTTCACTGACATTCCACATCCACGTGCTCCTTTACAAAGAGCTGGAAGAAGGAGGATAAGACACTGCCCAAGACTTAGTCCCTGTCCTAAAGCAGATTAATTCTAGCTCCTGGACATCACTGATGATGTAACAAGCATGGCACACACTTTTCTTACATCCACACATGTGCACTGTGCACCCAACCCCACTCCCAAACCTGTAGAACCCTAGGATGCAGGTGCGATGAGGACGTTCCAGGTATTGCCTCACTGTATGGCCTGGGGTAAATCCTTTCACATCTCTGGGATCCTTCTTCATCCATAAACCAGGAGGGAAGCAACTGATGCTTCTCAGGTCCCTTTTGCTCCTGCCTTCCCTTCAGCCTCCTAAAGCCTCAGGCTGCTGCTTCCTGCACAATCCTGGCCCCTTCTGCCCGCCCCTCTCCATCAGCCCTTCCCATAACTCTTGCCTGGCAGGTCTCCCACCCTCTCCCTTCCTGGTACAGGTTGTCTGTCTTTCGGATCCATACCAATTCCCACACCCTGTCTGGCCAACCTATTCTGACTCTTTTAGGCTACACCGACCACCCCTCCCTGAGAACCCCAGGACTCTATTGGGACCTCCATCTTTGCACCCCTTTCCCAGGACATCTCAGTTTCTGAACCCCTGGTTGGCATCATCTGCAGGGTAGTGTTGAATAAAAATCGGCTACACAAACCTGGGCTCTCTGTGGGGGGTACTGAGCTCAGGTCCCCTTTCTTTTCTCCCTGAGCCTCTAGCTCCGAGTGGCACACAGTCGATGCCATCAGTGGTGCAGAGGCTGACCTCTCACCCACCGCCCTCTGGTAGTTGGTGAGGCTGGGTCCAGCCAGCACCCACCCAGTCAGAGGCCAAGTTGATGCTCACAATGCAGACAGCCGGCAGCCCTACCACCAGGGGTGTTAAGTAAAATCAACTACAATTTGGAAATAAGGCAAAAAGATTACCGTGAGTCCTTTCCAAGTCATCCTGGAAGAGTGAGTTTCAAAACGTGGCCAGCAGCATCAACATCACTGGGGAACTTGCTAGAAATGTAGAATCTCAGGCTCCACCCACTGAACTCTTGGGGTAGGACTTAGCCATCTCTGTTTTTATAAGCCCTGCAAGGTAATTCTGATGTACCCTGAGTTTTGAAGACACTGCCCAAGACTTAGTCCCTGTCCTAAAGCAGATTAATTCTAGCTCCTGGACATCACTGATGATGTAACAAGCATGGCACACACTTTTCTTACATCCACACATGTGCACTGTGCACCCAACCCCACTCCCAAACCTGTAGAACCCTAGGATGCAGGTGCGATGAGGACGTTCCAGGTATTGCCTCACTGTATGGCCTGGGGTAAATCCTTTCACATCTCTGGGATCCTTCTTCATCCATAAACCAGGAGGGAAGCAACTGATGCTTCTCAGGTCCCTTTTGCTCCTGCCTTCCCTTCAGCCTCCTAAAGCCTCAGGCTGCTGCTTCCTGCACAATCCTGGCCCCTTCTGCCCGCCCCTCTCCATCAGCCCTTCCCATAACTCTTGCCTGGCAGGTCTCCCACCCTCTCCCTTCCTGGTACAGGTTGTCTGTCTTTCGGATCCATACCAATTCCCACACCCTGTCTGGCCAACCTATTCTGACTCTTTTAGGCTACACCGACCACCCCTCCCTGAGAACCCCAGGACTCTATTGGGACCTCCATCTTTGCACCCCTTTCCCAGGACATCTCAGTTTCTGAACCCCTGGTTGGCATCATCTGCAGGGTAGTGTTGAATAAAAATCGGCTACACAAACCTGGGCTCTCTGTGGGGGGTACTGAGCTCAGGTCCCTTTCTTTTCTCCCTGAGCCTCTAGCTCCGAGTGGCACACAGTCGATGCCATCAGTGGTGCAGAGGCTGACCTCTCACCCACCGCCCTCTGGTAGTTGGTGAGGCTGGGTCCAGCCAGCACCCACCCAGTCAGAGGCCAAGTTGATGCTCACAATGCAGACAGCCGGCAGCCCTACCACCAGGGGTGTTAAGTAAAATCAACTACAATTTGGAAATAAGGCAAAAAGATTACCGTGAGTCCTTTCCAAGTCATCCTGGAAGAGTGAGTTTCAAAACGTGGCCAGCAGCATCAACATCACTGGGGAACTTGCTAGAAATGTAGAATCTCAGGCTCCACCCACTGAACTCTTGGGGTAGGACTTAGCCATCTCTGTTTTTATAAGCCCTGCAAGGTAATTCTGATGTACCCTGAGTTTTGAGAACAACTGCTTTAGAGCTGATACGGCAGCCGCTGGCCCTGAATGGCACTGAGCACTTGAGATAGGGCTAGTCTAAACTGTGGTGTGCTGTAAGTCTAAAATGCACATTGGATTTCAAACACTTAGGGAAAAAGGAATGTAAATGATCTCATTAGTATTTTTTTTGGTATTGATTACATGCTTAAATAATACTTTGGATAACTTGAGTTCAATAAAATATATGATCACAATTAATTTTACCAGTTTCTTGTTTTCTTAAATGTGGCTACTTGAAAATTTTAAATGACAAATGTATAATGGCTTACATCATACTTATATTGGACAGTGTTTTTCCAGACTATTACGTTAACAAAGCCACTTAAGAATTAGCTGATTCTCGAGGGGGAAGAATTTGACTCATATTTGCCACTAATTGGGGCCAGACTCTGTAAAGTCAGGTGCTAATTTGCAGAAAGCTGATAAGGTGCAAAATGATTTTTGTCAGAAGAAATAAATAACTTCTGTCTGGTACAGAAATGAACCCTAAAGGTTACACTTCTATTGTCCTATGGACACTAACTAGTTTCGTGTCCGACTTGGCAATCTTATTCAAGTACTTTTCACACAATTTGCTTTCTCTCCCTTTTCTCCTCAACTCTTTCCTCAATTGTCTATATTAGGCCTCTTAGCCTTCTTTGAACCCGCCTTGTCATCCTGCTGGTTCTTCCATTAATGAGTTACAGGAAACTTCAACATGTGCTCAGTAACAATTTATATGAGAATCATAATTCTAAAATTTTGAGTATTATGTTTTAACAAGGGTGGTGGTGGTGGTGGTGGTTTAGTTGAGAAGTCGTCCAACTCTTGCGATCCCATGGAGTGTAGCCTGCCAGGCTCCTCTGTCCATGTAATTTCCCAGGCAAAAGTAATGCAGTGGGCTGCTATTTCCTTCCCCAGGGGATCTTTCCATCTCAGGAATTGAACCCAGGTCTCCTGCATTGCAGGTAGATTCTTTACTGACTGAGCTAGGGGATTAACAAGGGTGACTAGCACCCAAAGGGTTCTGTCTTGCAAGGTTAGTCTCAGAAATTCTACAGTATTGGGCCTGCAGTTGGGAGGATTCTTGTTCTAGTCTAGGAGAACCAGAAGCAGTGTGCAGACCTTGCCCTCCTCCCAACAGCACCTGGCTACCTTTGGCCTTGGAAAGTGGCTCTGGGCCCCTCTTTCCCCACCCCTGGCACACTGATGCATCATCTCCATCCCCAGAGGCTGGAAGGCTGGGGTAGGGGATTAACATGAGGACAGTCCAGGAGACTTCTCCATAGGCTGGCACCACTGGGTGACACTTCATTCCACCCTGAGGGGAGGAGGAGAACCCAGAGCCGTCTGAGAAGGATGAGGATGAGAATGCGGTCGGGAGGAGGAAGAAAGAGCGGCGGATCCTTTGAGCCATGTCTGTACAGAAATCAGATGCAGAGGCTGGGAACTGGGGAGGGTCAGGTAAGCTGTTAGAGCTGTAGGAGGAAACGCTACAGGAACCTAAGGGCCAGACTCTGTAAAGTCAGGTGCTAATTTGCAGAAAGCTGATAAGGTGCAAAATGATTTTTGTCAGAAGAAATAAATAACTTCTGTCTGGTACAGAAATGAACCCTAAAGGTTACACTTCTATTGTCCTATGGACACTAACTAGTTTCGTGTCCGACTTGGCAATCTTATTCAAGTACTTTTCACACAATTTGCTTTCTCTCCCTTTTCTCCTCAACTCTTTCCTCAATTGTCTATATTAGGCCTCTTAGCCTTCTTTGAACCCGCCTTGTCATCCTGCTGGTTCTTCCATTAATGAGTTACAGGAAACTTCAACATGTGCTCAGTAACAATTTATATGAGAATCATAATTCTAAAATTTTGAGTATTATGTTTTAACAAGGGTGGTGGTGGTGGTGGTGGTTTAGTTGAGAAGTCGTCCAACTCTTGCGATCCCATGGAGTGTAGCCTGCCAGGCTCCTCTGTCCATGTAATTTCCCAGGCAAAAGTAATGCAGTGGGCTGCTATTTCCTTCCCCAGGGGATCTTTCCATCTCAGGAATTGAACCCAGGTCTCCTGCATTGCAGGTAGATTCTTTACTGACTGAGCTAGGGGATTAACAAGGGTGACTAGCACCCAAAGGGTTCTGTCTTGCAAGGTTAGTCTCAGAAATTCTACAGTATTGGGCCTGCAGTTGGGAGGATTCTTGTTCTAGTCTAGGAGAACCAGAAGCAGTGTGCAGACCTTGCCCTCCTCCCAACAGCACCTGGCTACCTTTGGCCTTGGAAAGTGGCTCTGGGCCCCTCTTTCCCCACCCCTGGCACACTGATGCATCATCTCCATCCCCAGAGGCTGGAAGGCTGGGGTAGGGGATTAACATGAGGACAGTCCAGGAGACTTCTCCATAGGCTGGCACCACTGGGTGACACTTCATTCCACCCTGAGGGGAGGAGGAGAACCCAGAGCCGTCTGAGAAGGATGAGGATGAGAATGCTGTCGGGAAGAGGAAGAAAGAGCAGCAGATCCTTTGAGCCATGTCTGTACAGAAATCAGATGCAGAGGCTGGGAACTGGGGAGGGTCAGGTAAGCTGTTAGAGCTGTAGGAGGAAACGCTACAGGAACCTAAGGCAGGAAGGGATGTGCCCTTTGTAGAGGGCCTGTGACATCCTGCTTGTCATTAGGGAAGTATCCCCTAACCCCTCAGCCTGGATGAGTCCCAGTGCTGGTGCTTCTGAGCATCTCCTCTCCTACTCCATGGGGCTGGAAGAGAGCCTGGGGAGGCCCCCCGTCCCTGGCTGGGAGGGGCCACAGGCTGGGGGAAGCAAGATGAGGTCAAGACTATAGCACTGGCTAACCTGAGAGTGAGCATTTAAGGATGCTGCCTGAGTTGGGGCAAGGACCTGTACCTGGTGCCATCCATTTTGTGGCCTTGAGGTTCCTGGGGGCAGAAATTTATCACCTGGGGCTCCTAGAAAGGTCAAGTACTAGAAGCTGCCAATAGAATTACTAGAAGAAACTACCACAGATACAAACATCAGTTACAAATAAAATCCAAAACTATGCAAAAAAAAAAAAAAAAAAAAATATATATATATATATATAAACAGTGTTCTGAGTCTAATCTACTGAGCTCTTAGCAAATGCCTGAAATTCCACTTGCACTATTTTATTTAATCCTCTCATAATCTCGAGGTGGTCTGCTGTAGGTCTACCATCATTTCCACTCTACGGATGAGAAAACCGAGGATCAGCAAGGATAAACGACAATGTCACAGTGGATGTCCAAGTCAGAATACACGCCCAGGGCTTGATGAAGCACTGATACTTACTACAGTCAAGGATAAGTACTTTTTGTTTGCCTCTAAGTCATCATTGTTTTCACCCATCATTCTGGCCTGTGTGGACCTCCATCCCCAGAGGCTGGAAGGCTGGGGTAGGGGATTAACATGAGGACAGTCCAGGAGACTTCTCCATAGGCTGGCACCACTGGGTGACACTTCATTCCACCCTGAGGGGAGGAGGAGAACCCAGAGCCGTCTGAGAAGGATGAGGATGAGAATGCTGTCGGGAAGAGGAAGAAAGAGCAGCAGATCCTTTGAGCCATGTCTGTACAGAAATCAGATGCAGAGGCTGGGAACTGGGGAGGGTCAGGTAAGCTGTTAGAGCTGTAGGAGGAAACGCTACAGGAACCTAAGGCAGGAAGGGATGTGCCCTTTGTAGAGGGCCTGTGACATCCTGCTTGTCATTAGGGAAGTATCCCCTAACCCCTCAGCCTGGATGAGTCCCAGTGCTGGTGCTTCTGAGCATCTCCCCTCTCCTACTCCATGGGGCTGGAAGAGAGCCTGGGGAGGCCCCCCGTCCCTGGCTGGGAGGGGCCACAGGCTGGGGGAAGCAAGATGAGGTCAAGACTATAGCACTGGCTAACCTGAGAGTGAGCATTTAAGGATGCTGCCTGAGTTGGGGCAAGGACCTGTACCTGGTGCCATCCATTTTGTGGCCTTGAGGTTCCTGGGGGCAGAAATTTATCACCTGGGGCTCCTAGAAAGGTCAAGTACTAGAAGCTGCCAATAGAATTACTAGAAGAAACTACCACAGATACAAACATCAGTTACAAATAAAATCCAAAACTATGCAAAAAAAAAAAAAAAATATATATATATATATAAACAGTGTTCTGAGTCTAATCTACTGAGCTCTTAGCAAATGCCTGAAATTCCACTTGCACTATTTTATTTAATCCTCTCATAATCTCGAGGTGGTCTGCTGTAGGTCTACCATCATTTCCACTCTACGGATGAGAAAACCGAGGATCAGCAAGGATAAACGACAATGTCACAGTGGATGTCCAAGTCAGAATACACGCCCAGGGCTTGATGAAGCACTGATACTTACTACAGTCAAGGATAAGTACTTTTTGTTTGCCTCTAAGTCATCATTGTTTTCACCCATCTTTATTCGTTGGCCTGTGTGGACCTCCCATTGCAGTGGCCTCTCTCACTGCAGAGCACTAGCTCTGGGCACATGAGTTTCAGAGCGCTGACTCCTAATTGGACACATCGGCCCAGCCGCTCCAGGGCCCGTGGGATATACCCTGGCCAGGGATTGAACCGGCGCCTCTTGCACTGCAAGGCGGACTCTTTACCCATCGAACCACCAGGGAAGTCCATGGAGAAGTACTTTTTTTTTCAGCTGTAGAGAAGTATTTCCTTTTTTACATTTTTATTTTTTATTTACTTTTATCCATCTTTTATTCTTTTTGGAATGTGTGGGCCTTCCATTGAAGTGGCCTCTCTCATTGCAGAGCACTGGCTCTGGGCTCATGTGCTCCAGAGCGCTGGCTTGCAATTGGACACACCAGTCCAGCTACTCTGCAGCATGTGGGATCCTCCCAAGCCAGAGATCTAACCGGTGGCCCTTGCACTGCAAGGTGGACTCTTAACCCACTGAACCACCAGGGAAGCCAATGAAGAAGTACTTTTAATTGTGGTTCTCTGAGTCCAGCCCTGCCCTAGCCACAGGGTAGCAAGCCTTCGTTCAAAGGCAGCCCTGAGAGGCAGGCTGGACAAGGACTCGCTTAGACATTTCATGGGGATTTCCTCAAGCTTATAGATACGTCAGGGGCGCAAAGGAGAGACTCAGATTCCTTTTGCTCCTCATGTGGGGCCTTTGGCTATAGTGATACTTTCTGTCTGAGAAGAATTCAGGATTAAAGATAAGGACTTTAAGATGAGCCACGAGTTGATCACTGTTGAAGTTCAGTAAAGGATAGATATGGTTCATTATTTTATTCTGCCTATACATTCAACATTCTCTATGATAAAAAGTTTAATAAAAGATCAAATGAAGAGCTGTGAACAGTGGTCTTCCAGCTAACCCTTTAAAAGGGGGAAGTTCTGCCTCATGACTCTGTTGCCTATGATTTAAGTGAAAAATAAGAGCGGTTCACCCACACGCCTGCCTTGCCACATCCTGAACTTAGTCTAGGCTTCCTAATCATGTCTATAAATGCTTTTTATTCTTCTCCATAAACACAACTCAGGATGAAATTAAAATGAACCTTCCTTGTCAATGGAATATTCCATACCAGAGAAGCAAATCCTGAATTGAATACAACTCGAGTGAAAACATTTCACTTGTATATACCTTCTCAGCTGTGACACCACCACCTAAGGAAAGCACCCCTCACCCAATGTTTTACTCCAAAGACACTCAATTCATAAGGGAAACGGGGAGGTGACTGATGTGAGTCCAGTGTTAAATGCTGCTTTCTCAGGGGGTGAAGAGCATGGTGGGATGGAGCTGCTCCTTGGAAGGCTGTGTCCAGGTATCCAGGTGGGTTGGTGCCTACCTGAACTCCCCCACTTGCAACACTGCGAGTGTTGGTTATTAAAGGGCTCATAGCCAGAGCATTCCCTATGGAGGGTCCAGTGGTTAGGACTCAGCACTTTCATCGAAGGAGCCTTGTTCAACCCCTGGTTGGGGAACTAAGATTCTGCAAGCTGTGTGATACGACCAAATAAATAAATTAAAAATAAATAAATCAGTGGCTCACAGCTGCCCTCGCTACTGGAAAGTTATCCTCAGCCAGAAGCACACGTTCCTCACCAGCAGCCCACGGCCAAAGAAGGACTGACATTCAAGGTGGACCAACTCTTAGTACTGTTCACATTCAGAATTCCCTGAAGGGGATTTCCCTGGTGGTCCAGTGGCTAAGACTCTGTGTTCCCAATGTAGGGAGCCCTGGTTTGATCTCTGTTCAGGGACCTAGATCCCACAAGCTGCAACTAAGAAGTTTATATGTTGCAACTAAAGATCGAAGACGCCCCTGTGCTGGAACTAAGATCGGCACAGTCAAATAAATAAATATTAAAAAGAGAGTGAGAGAACTCCTCACAGGATCAGACGCTAGACTCCAGCTGAGACTATCTCCTGGCTAAACTGCTTCTCAAGCCTGAGCCTGCTTCCCTCACTCCTTCTCTCCCCAGAGCTCTCCTCTAATAAATCACTTTTCCAAGAATCCCTATCTCTAGCTGTTTCTAGGAATCTCATGCTAAAGAATGAAAACACAGAGCTTTCACTAGCTTCTCCCTCCCTACAGCCTGGTGAGATAAGTACTTAGAGCTGAGATTATGTTCACACTTGCAAAGGGAAAGCTGTTAGGAACTGAATGAGATGGGTTGAGCCCCGGGGCACTTGCAGCTACAGGATTGCCAGGAGCAGGAAAATGCAAGTCTGGATCACAAATGCTGTCTTTTAAAACTTTTCTAAAATTGATATCCAGCTGACACACGTGACTTTCTTTTCCATTTTATTCTTTAAGTAGCATATTTTTATTAATTTGAGGGGCTTCCATGGTAGCTCAGCTGGTGAAGAATCTGCTTGTAAGCAGATCATGGTTTGATCCCTGGGTCAGGAAGATCCCCTGGAGAAGGAATAAGCTATCCCACTCCAGTATTCTTGGGTTTTCCTGGTGGCTCAGATGGTAAAGAATCTGCCTACAATGCGGGAGACCTGGGTTCGATCCGTGGGCTGGGAAGATTCCCTGGAGGAGGACATGGCAACCCACTCAGGTATTCTTGTCTGGAGAATCCCATGAACAGAGGAGCCTGGTGGGCTTTAGTCCATGGAGTCACAAAGAGTAGCACAAGACTGAAGTGAATCCTAACCACTAGAAATTCAATAAAATTGAATTTGGCTTTGGGGGTGAAAATTGGTGGAGGACTCACCACCCCAAGCCCCCGAGTTCCCCACTGCAGGCTGATTTGCCAACTTTGCATTTGGAAATAAATATCTAGTGTGACTCTGCCCTTTCCTCTCAATTCACTTTCCCTCTCAAAGCCTCTGTAGGACACTGGTTTTGAACACCCACTTCAACTCATGATGTAATAATATCTTTCACACCACTTCCTCTTTCTAGGTCTATACAGTCTGATATGGTGGCTATGAGCCACATGTAACTATTTAAGCTGAAATTGATTAAAATGAAATAAAAGTGGGTTGAAGCAGGTATTCAAACAAGTGTCCTACAAAGGCTCTGGGAGAGAAAACAGACTGACAGCAAAGAGCTGAGTCAAACCAGATATTTATTTCCAAGTGCAAAGTTGTTAAAGCCACCTGGGTTAGGGAAGTCAAGGGGGAGAGGTCCTCCAATAACGTTCACCGTAAAGGTCTTGCCTTTGGGCTCATAAGCCTCACGAAAAATGGAACATCTGGGACAGGGTCTGTGCTTTCTCCACTGGTATCACTGCCGGGTGCTCTCCACCCCCAGCTCAAAGACAGAGGTGGATACAGATTCACTCAATCCACACATCCATTAAAAAGATGTACTGAGGGCTTCCCCTGGTGGTCCAGTGGGTAAGGACACTGCCTTGCAGTGCAAGGGGCGCCGGTTCAATCCCTGGCCTGGGAAGATCCCATGTGCTGCAGAGCGGCTGGAGTGATGTATCCAATTACCGAGCCAGAGCTCTGGAGCGCATGCGCCCAGAGCCGGCCCGGCGTTCTGTGACGACAGAGGCCACCACAATGGGAGGCCCACAGGAACCAAAGAACAAAGACGGATGAAAATAGAGAAATGAAAGACCAATAGAAGTGGCCCGCCCATCCCCCTCCCTCCCCACCTCACCCCCCAAAAAAGATAAATAAAGAAAAAAACAAAAAGATGTACTGAGTGGGTCAGGCAGTTGGAATCTAGATGTGAAACAGATCTTGAGGAAATGACAATCCAACAAGAAAAACAAAAACTCAAAGTACAAGCAGGAAGATAGAATAGTGGTCACAGAAGTAACTGGTCAATCTGCATCAGCCACTCTGCATGGGAAATTCGGTGGGAAGAGTCCTAGAAGTCACATGTGATCTTGGGCATTCTGGGTCTTGAAGGACCTAGGGCTTGTTTTCCTTGAAGATAAGTAGGAAGTAGGAACCCTCCATGCACAGGGAACACCAACATGCCAAGAGCTAGGTGGCATGTATGGTGCCCAGTCCTTCCTGACAAGACTGATGAGGGCAGCTGTGGACCAGGGCCTTGAGGGGTTGGCACCAAATCATGGAGGAGTTGGACCCTGTGGGTGATGGAGAGTCAGAGCAGGTGTCTTATTTGGAGGAGTTGTTTTGCTTCCAGGAAGAGTCAGGCACCAAAGGGCCTAGGCCAGAGAAAGATGGTGAATGGGGAGGTTGGTGTGAGAGCCTGAGTGCAGGTGGGGATGGCCACAGTAGAGGTGGCCCATGCTACTTCCCAGTCTTGGCCTGGAGCAACAGCCAAGGCTGAGTGTCCCAAGGACCACTGCCACCTGCCAGGCTTGGACCTGGCCTCCCTACCATGATCCCCACTTGGGGCAGAGGTGGCTGCAGTGCAGATGGGCTGGGGGACTATAAATAGCTGGGGCGCATACATTAGCATGCCAATGCACCCGCACCCCATCCTCTATGCTAATGGCCCACCATGCGCCTGAACACCTTCTGTTCCCCTGCATGCATTTGCATGCACAATTAGCATAATCTTGTATAATTAATGAACAGCGTCAATTTTAGCTCCTAAGTAATTTGATTAACATGTTGATAGGGCACTTACTAGGCTCTCCAAACCTCAGGGCTGGGCATGGGGCCTGAGGAGAGGGGGAGAGGAGGTAGAGAGAGTGCTAAGGGGCCCCCAGCTGCCCCTGAAGAGTGGTAGTGACTCCATTTTCCCTTAATGGGGCCTGAGGGAAGGGAAGGAGGGGTGAAGGGGCTGCTAATGGGAGGGCTCTGGGCACCCCATGTGGAGTGTCAGGGGCAGGATGGAGCATTGGGTCACCTGAGCATGAAGCCCATTTATTTCTGTGTGGACATAGACATATATATACATAGTCCCCTTGCATATCCCCCCCACTCCCAGGCCTGGGGAATCTTCTGTGAATGTGGAATACTGGATTTCATGGGAAGAACAGAAAAGGAGGAGGGACTGAGAGAAAGGAGGAGGGCTGAGGGATAAGGGATGGATGGGCAGATGGAAAGCACAGAGGAGTGAGTGCTTGTGAGTGATTCAGGGATGTAAAGGGGAAGGCGGGGGTCCCAAGACTGAAGGGAAGAAGAAGTTGTGTGTCCCTCTGGCCTTGGGTGGGTGGGCCAGGCTCCAAAGCCGGAGATCCTGGCACTTCCTGTTTGTGAATCATGTGAGGAAGGGGTGAGGGGTTGGCATGGCTTGGCAGCTTCCACAATGTGCCAAGCAACCCCGGGCAGAGAGGACAAACGGAAGGTTGATGGTCGCCTCCATTCTGTTAGAGAAGGATCCATCCCCAGCTCATAACTCCCAGGGCTCCTGGCAGAGGCTTGTGCCCTTCTCTTGCTCAGCTGTGTGGTCAGAGTCAGGCAGTACCTCTATGACTCTAACTGGACTCCCTTGCTACTGTCTAGGCTCAGTTGTACTTACTCTTCAAGGAGATCAGCTGGGGGTGAGGCTGGGATGGGGGGGGGTGAAATAATTTTGTGGCAGGCAGTATGCTGGCCTCTCATAAACACATCTTACCTAACTTTACAACATCCCTACCAGCTGAGGTCAGCTTCATTTGACAGTGAGGAAACTGAAACTGAAGGAGGTGAGACCTTGCTCCAAGTCATATGATGAGACCGTCCAGATTGGCATGAGTCACCCAACACTGACTAGCCCTTTATGGAGATAATTTATCATTCAAACTGCAGACAGCTCCCTCACAAGTCACCTCCCACTCCAGCTATTATAGGCCACCTCCTGCCTGTACTCTCTCTCCTTCAACGTCCTCTGGAGGCACTGACCACAGCTCTACTCCTGCCTCAGCATGGGGGCCACTCTGACCCTGACCCTGGCTTCAGTTCACCAGATGTCTTCCCATAAGCCCTTGATCTGGATTAAGGGTGGCTTGGGACACTTGTCCTTGTGATCGGCATCCAGTTCACATCACTCCCAGGGCACATGGTAGAACCCTTCTGATTCTTCTTCCTTCAAATGCACCCACCTCTGAAAAGGGTATAGTGAAGAAGGAAGTATGGGCAAGAGGGAAAACCTCTGTCCCACTTCAGCACTGAGGATAAGGGATGGATGGGCAGATGGAAAGCACAGAGGAGTGAGTGCTTGTGAGTGATTCAGGGATGTAAAGGGGAAGGCGGGGGTCCCAAGACTGAAGGGAAGAAGAAGTTGTGTGTCCCTCTGGCCTTGGGTGGGTGGGCCAGGCTCCAAAGCCGGAGATCCTGGCACTTCCTGTTTGTGAATCATGTGAGGAAGGGGTGAGGGGTTGGCATGGCTTGGCAGCTTCCACAATGTGCCAAGCAACCCCGGGCAGAGAGGACAAACGGAAGGTTGATGGTCGCCTCCATTCTGTTAGAGAAGGATCCATCCCCAGCTCATAACTCCCAGGGCTCCTGGCAGAGGCTTGTGCCCTTCTCTTGCTCAGCTGTGTGGTCAGAGTCAGGCAGTACCTCTATGACTCTAACTGGACTCCCTTGCTACTGTCTAGGCTCAGTTGTACTTACTCTTCAAGGAGATCAGCTGGGGGTGAGGCTGGGATGGGGGGGGGTGAAATAATTTTGTGGCAGGCAGTATGCTGGCCTCTCATAAACACATCTTACCTAACTTTACAACATCCCTACCAGCTGAGGTCAGCTTCATTTGACAGTGAGGAAACTGAAACTGAAGGAGGTGAGACCTTGCTCCAAGTCATATGATGAGACCGTCCAGATTGGCATGAGTCACCCAACACTGACTAGCCCTTTATGGAGATAATTTATCATTCAAACTGCAGACAGCTCCCTCACAAGTCACCTCCCACTCCAGCTATTATAGGCCACCTCCTGCCTGTACTCTCTCTCCTTCAACGTCCTCTGGAGGCACTGACCACAGCTCTACTCCTGCCTCAGCATGGGGGCCACTCTGACCCTGACCCTGGCTTCAGTTCACCAGATGTCTTCCCATAAGCCCTTGATCTGGATTAAGGGTGGCTTGGGACACTTGTCCTTGTGATCGGCATCCAGTTCACATCACTCCCAGGGCACATGGTAGAACCCTTCTGATTCTTCTTCCTTCAAATGCACCCACCTCTGAAAAGGGTATAGTGAAGAAGGAAGTATGGGCAAGAGGGAAAACCTCTGTCCCACTTCAGCACTGATCCAACAGGGAGGTTATAGGACTTCAGTTTCCTCAAGGAGAACTGCCAGAATGAGCCTTAGACAGAGAGCTGTGTTTGTAGCATCGGTGTGGGAGCAAAGAGATCCTACTGGAAAGCATGGAAGGAGACAGATACTATTGTGAGTTTGTTTTGTGGCTGTAAAGAAAAACAGCGAATGTTGCATTGAACATGGAGTTAAGAGGAGAGGCTGATTCTTTCACAGCTCCCACAACCCCTTCTCATCAAATTGTATTTGTCAGATTGTGCCTGACATAGGCATTGGGGTCTAAGAGGGTCCACAATGAGGTGGGCTAGGGCTTACCTCTACCCAGTGGCTCAGCGCGATTTGTTTCAACAGTGTCAGTGTACAACATCTATTGTTCACCAGACACAATTACCCACCAGAAAGTATCCATAGCCCACAGTGCGTTTCTACCTTCAGGAGCCAGAGGAGAGCTGTGGGCTGCATGGGAGAGAATCTTGCCTGTTCATTCCTATACCAGTCATCCTGGTCAGTCAAGTAAATATTTAGTTTTAGAGCTGTGGCATCCAATAAAGTAGCCGATGTAGCTATTTAAGTTTGAATTAATTAAAATAAATAAAATTTAAAATTCAACTCCTCAGTCACAGGAGACCAAGTGCCCAATAAGTACATGTGGCTATTGAGGACCATATTGGTCAGTGCAGAACATTTCCATCATCGCAGGAAATTCTTTTGCAGAGTGTTTTCTTAAAGCCTTATACTGTTCTCTAGTTCCTCTTATCACCATGTAAAGGTTCATGTAATTAAGTTTTGTCTCCTCAACTGCTTTGTAAGCTTTCAGAGGACAGGAATCATTGCTTGAACTTGTCTCTCTTTTTCCAAGCATCTATCATAGTGCCTGCCCCACAGCAGGTGCTTGTGTGTGGGGCTGGGGTGGGGTGGGGCTAAGTTGCTTCAGTCATGTCAAACTCTTTGCGACCCTGTGGACTGTAGCCTGCCAGGCTCCTGTCCATGGGACTCCAGGCAAGAATATGGGAGTGGGCTGCCATTCCCTTCTCCTGGGACCTCTGAAAGGGTATAGTGAAGAAGGAAGTATGGGCAGAGGAAAACCTCTGTCCCACTTCAGCACTGATCCAACAGGGAGGTTATAGGACTTCAGTTTCCTCAAGGAGAACTGCCAGAATGAGCCTTAGACAGAGAGCTGTGTTTGTAGCATCGGTGTGGGAGCAAAGAGATCCTACTGGAAAGCATGGAAGGAGACAGATACTATTGTGAGTTTGTTTTGTGGCTGTAAAGAAAAACAGCGAATGTTGCATTGAACATGGAGTTAAGAGGAGAGGCTGATTCTTTCACAGCTCCCACAACCCCTTCTCATCAAATTGTATTTGTCAGATTGTGCCTGACATAGGCATTGGGGTCTAAGAGGGTCCACAATGAGGTGGGCTAGGGCTTACCTCTACCCAGTGGCTCAGACGCGATTTGTTTCAACAGTGTCAGTGTACAACATCTATTGTTCACCAGACACAATTACCCACCAGAAAGTATCCATAGCCCACAGTGCGTTTCTACCTTCAGGAGCCAGAGGAGAGCTGTGGGCTGCATGGGAGAGAATCTTGCCTGTTCATTCCTATACCAGTCATCCTGGTCAGTCAAGTAAATATTTAGTTTTAGAGCTGTGGCATCCAATAAAGTAGCCGATGTAGCTATTTAAGTTTGAATTAATTAAAATAAATAAAATTTAAAATTCAACTCCTCAGTCACAGGAGACCAAGTGCCCAATAAGTACATGTGGCTATTGAGGACCATATTGGTCAGTGCAGAACATTTCCATCATCGCAGGAAATTCTTTTGCAGAGTGTTTTCTTAAAGCCTTATACTGTTCTCTAGTTCCTCTTATCACCATGTAAAGGTTCATGTAATTAAGTTTTGTCTCCTCAACTGCTTTGTAAGCTTTCAGAGGACAGGAATCATTGCTTGAACTTGTCTCTCTTTTTCCAAGCATCTATCATAGTGCCTGCCCCACAGCAGGTGCTTGTGTGTGGGGCTGGGGTGGGGTGGGGCTAAGTTGCTTCAGTCATGTCAAACTCTTTGCGACCCTGTGGACTGTAGCCTGCCAGGCTCCTGTCCATGGGACTCTCCAGGCAAGAATATGGGAGTGGGCTGCCATTCCCTTCTCCTGGGATCTTCTCAACTCAGGGATTGAACCTACGTTTCCTGCGACTCCAGCATTGCAGGCAGATTCTTTACTACTGATCCACCAGGGGAGCTCTACAACAGATGTTCACTGATCCATAATTACTATGAGAGGATGAATGCTGTACCAGGCCCCCAAACAGAACCCTGAGAATTGAAGAGCAAAGATCTTTGAAAATCTGTTCCTCCATAAAAGAAAAGGAACATAGGCAAAAACTGTCAAAATCAATTTTTTCAGAATTCTGAAAATTAACAAAAAGTTTGTAACAGTCCAAGGGGGTATTTAAGAAAAATGATTGAATCTTAGTAAGAACTTTGCAGTGTTTTTTGTTACTGTTGTTGTTGGCCACACTTCACAGCTTGTGGGATCTTAGTTCCCCGAGCAGGGATTGGACCGAAGCCCTCAGCAGTGAAAGCAGAGTCCTAAACACTGGACTGCCAGGGAATTCCCTGCAGTGTTTTTTTTGGGGGTGAGGGGGGCAAGTTAGGGAGGGAGGGGGGTGGGTGGGCCACTTCTATTGGTCTTTCATTTATCTATTTTCATCCATCTTTGCTTTTTGGCCTGTGTGGGCCTCCCATCGCACTGGCCTCTGTTATTGCAGAGCACTGGCTCTGGGCGCATGCGCTCCAGAGCTCTGGCTAGGTAATTGGACACATCGGTCCAGCCACTCCACGGCACGTGGGATCTTCCCAGGCCAGGGATTGAACCAGCGCCCCTTGCACTGGAAGGCGGTGTCCTTACCCACTGGACCACCAGGGAAGCCGGCTGCAGTGTTTTAATCTGCCCTATTCCCAGATCTGAAGTAGCCTTGCAACCATAGTAGTTGCAAAAACTAGCAGTCTACTAGCCACTAAAAAGGACATACTGGGTTTGGAACTTCTCAACAAGTTGTATTCTCAGACAACTGTCACTATTTGATCTGTCTGGCAGTTCCCTGACAGCCCTATTTTCAGGAATTGATATATGACCTGACTTAGAACTTGTTTAGTGGGAAAAACCTTATTCTCAGGGTGTTTGTTGAGAACAACCAGTAGCAACTGTTGAACACTGCTGTTGCTTGAAACACTGATACTGGCTGAAGCAAGACAATGATTCAGGTCAAAAAGTCTCAGAGTAAAAAGTGGAAATGAGATGCTCATAGGGGACTCTGAAAAGCTGTTATACATTCCTGGATATTTAAATGGCCATGTACGTGCAGGAAAGAACACATGCCCAGGGAAGATCTCCAAAGGCCCCAGTCTCTCTGGCTGACCGTGAAACCCTGCACAAGCAGGAAGTAAAAGTTAAAGCAAAGTTGTAAATTGCTACACAGAACATTCTGGAAAGGCTTGAAAACTGATTGGTTCAAAGCATTTGAAGAAATGCCCATCCAATCATGAGCTGGCCACTAACCTAACTGACTAGAAACTTCAGTGACCACACAGGACAGAAAATATAGACTCTATATAATTAGTACAGAAAAGTCATTAAATAACAAAAGCGACACTGGGAAGGGGATATGACATTCAGGCGTATCGCAGTGAAAGCAGAGTCCTAAACACTGGACTGCCAGGAATTCCTGCAGTGTTTTTGGGGGTGAGGGGCAAGTTAGGGAGGGGGGTGGGTGGGCCACTTCTATTGGTCTTTCATTTATCTATTTTCATCCATCTTTGCTTTTTGGCCTGTGTGGGCCTCCCATCGCACTGGCCTCTGTTATTGCAGAGCACTGGCTCTGGGCGCATGCGCTCCAGAGCTCTGGCTAGGTAATTGGACACATCGGTCCAGCCACTCCACGGCACGTGGGATCTTCCCAGGCCAGGGATTGAACCAGCGCCCCTTGCACTGGAAGGCGGTGTCCTTACCCACTGGACCACCAGGGAAGCCGGCTGCAGTGTTTTAATCTGCCCTATTCCCAGATCTGAAGTAGCCTTGCAACCATAGTAGTTGCAAAAACTAGCAGTCTACTAGCCACTAAAAAGGACATACTGGGTTTGGAACTTCTCAACAAGTTGTATTCTCAGACAACTGTCACTATTTGATCTGTCTGGCATTTCCCCTGACAGCCCTATTTTCAGGAATTGATATATGACCTGACTTAGAACTTGTTTAGTGGGAAAAACCTTATTCTCAGGGTGTTTGTTGAGAACAACCAGTAGCAACTGTTGAACACTGCTGTTGCTTGAAACACTGATACTGGCTGAAGCAAGACAATGATTCAGGTCAAAAAGTCTCAGAGTAAAAAGTGGAAATGAGATGCTCATAGGGGACTCTGAAAAGCTGTTATACATTCCTGGATATTTAAATGGCCATGTACGTGCAGGAAAGAACACATGCCCAGGGAAGATCTCCAAAGGCCCCAGTCTCTCTGGCTGACCGTGAAACCCTGCACAAGCAGGAAGTAAAAGTTAAAGCAAAGTTGTAAATTGCTACACAGAACATTCTGGAAAGGCTTGAAAACTGATTGGTTCAAAGCATTTGAAGAAATGCCCATCCAATCATGAGCTGGCCACTAACCTAACTGACTAGAAACTTCAGTGACCACACAGGACAGAAAATATAGACTCTATATAATTAGTACAGAAAAGTCATTAAATAAACAAACAGCAACAGACACTGGGAAGGGGGATATGACATTCAGACGTATCGCATTGTATTATTAAAGTATTGAGTTTTCAACAAGTAATCATGAAATATGCAAAGTAACAGGAAAGTATGGTTCACATGTGAGACATAAAGTAATCAATAGAACCTGTTCTTGAGGAAGTTCATATGTTAGACTTACTAGACAAGTACTTTAAATCAGCTATTATGACTATGTTTAAAGAAGCAAAGGAAATCATGTGTAAAGAACAGAAGAAAAGTATGAGAATAATATCTCAAACAGGGAACATCAATAAAAGGTACAGATTATTATAAAAACCAAATTTAAAATAAAAATAACATTCATTATTCTAAAATTAAAATTTCCTAGAACTCAACAGCAGAAGAAAAATGAGTTGACAGAAGAAAAATGTCGGGAAACTTAAGTCCATTGAAATTATCCAGTTCTGGAACAGAAAGATAAAAGAATGAAGAACGAGCAGATCCCATTATATTTTGAGACACAATTAAACACACCAATATATGCATAATGGGATATATGCAAGAGACAAGAAAAGAAAAGGGGCAGAAAGAATAAATAAATAATGACCAAAAACTTGCCAAATTTGATGAAAAAACTTATCTGACACATACAAGAAGCTTTATGAATTCTAAGCAGCATGAACTGAAAAAGATCCATATGTAGACACATCATAGTCAAATCACTGAAAAATACAGACAAGGAATCTGGGAAGCAATAAGGAAGAGAAGCCACTCATATACAAGGGATCCTGAATAAGATTAAACTGATTTACAGTCTGGGATTATACATATCTGTAAACAACAAAACTCCATAAAAGCAAAACTAAAAAAAATGGAATAAATAAATAAGACACCAAAAAAAAAAATTAAACCAATTTACTGGTAGAAACCAGGGAGGTGAGAGGACAGTGGGATGATATAGTTAAACTGTTGAAAGAAAACGATGTCAACCAAAAATTCTATATCCAGCAAACTATCCTTCAAACGTAAAGATGAATTAAGCAAAATTAAATGAATATTAAAGATGGATTAAGACATTTCTAGTGATTTCCCTGGTGGTAAAGTGATTAATAAGCCAACTTGCAATGCAGGGGATGTGGGTTCAACCCTTGTAGGGGAATGAAGACCCACATGCCATGTGGCAATTAAGCCCATACACCTCAGCTAGAGAGCCCACATGCCACCAACTACAGAGCCCATGAACTCTGGAGCCCACGCATCACAACAACTGAGACTACACAGCATGACCAGAGAAAAGCCCATGCATCACAACAAAGATTTCTCAAGCAGCAACTAAGACCTGATGCAGCCAAAAAGTATATAAATAAATATATTTTTAAAAAGACATTTCTAGATAAAGACTAAGAAAACTCATCATCAACAGATCTTTCCATACCAACGGGAGTCCCTTAGTATGAAATGAAAGGATACAAGACAGGAAAATGAATCTATGCAGATTAATATAAAAGATCTAAATGTATTTTTGTTTGTAAGTATTTTGTTTTCCTACCTAGTTTAAAGTACAATTGAAGGGAGGGTAGAAAAAAAAAAAGGTACAATTGCACATGTGTGGAGACAGTGAGTATAACTGAACACTGTACTTTTTGCTCACATTTTCTATAAACCTACAACTACTGTAAAAATAAAACAAAAAAAATAAAATCTATTACAGAAAACACCAGAAAGCAATAAGTATAAAACTGTGTTGATGAGCTTATAATGTATAAAGATAAAATGTGATTGATAAAGATGTGACAAGGAGAAGAGGGGGAATGGAGCTATATCAGAGCTACACATGTAATCCATTATATATTGTTTTATATATTCATATACTTAACTTTGAAATTAAAAAAATACAATTTAAACTTTAGAAATACATGCAATTACATTTAGAATATAGCATGGATAATATTTACAATTGGTGGGGGAAAATGGATTATTCAGTAATCGTTATTGGGACAACTAGCATCTATCAGGAAAAAAATATATGGATGGACCTACACTTCCTACCTTTCACCAGGGTAAATTTCAAATGGATGATTTCCGCTTCCAGCATTGACAGTCTACATACCTTGAAGTGACTTCTCATTACAACTATTAATAGATCCTGTGCTTTTATCTAAAAGGTAAGAAAAATCTCTAAGGATATTAAAAATAAAAAACAAGTAAGTTGAAATCTGAGTGAAATCCATAACTATGAAGTAATACAAATATTAGAGCTGTGTGTGTTGTGTGTGCTCAGCTACTGAGTTGTGTCTGATTCTTTGTGCCTGACTCTTAAGATGATAGCCTGCCAGGCTCCTCTGTCTGTGGGACTTTTCAGCAAGAATATTGGGGTGAGTTGCTATCTCCTCCTACAGGGGATCTTCTTGATCGAACCTTCATCTCTTGTGTCTCCTGCATTGCAGGTGGATTCTTTACCTGCTGAGCCATGGTGATGAAGGCCAATATAAACACTGGATGGAGAATAGAGACACCTCGGAGGAAGGCCCTAGATCCTCTGAGGAACCTAGAAAGGCCCCAAGTCAATTCTAATAGCCCCCCTGTTCCTGTTAGAATCACACGCAAACCCTTCTAGAAGAAAGCTTACCCTGTTTTGGAACTTATTTGGTTCAACAAAATTTGAGCTGAAATGATCACTGAGGGTAGAAAAAAAAAAAGGTACAATTGCACATGTGTGGAGACAGTGAGTATAACTGAACACTGTACTTTTTGCTCACATTTTCTATAAACCTACAACTACTGTAAAAATAAAACAAAAAAAATAAAATCTATTACAGAAAACACCAGAAAGCAATAAGTATAAAACTGTGTTGATGAGCTTATAATGTATAAAGATAAAATGTGATTGATAAAGATGTGACAAGGAGAAGAGGGGGAATGGAGCTATATCAGAGCTACACATGTAATCCATTATATATTGTTTTATATATTCATATACTTAACTTTGAAATTAAAAAAATACAATTTAAACTTTAGAAATACATGCAATTACATTTAGAATATAGCATGGATAATATTTACAATTGGTGGGGGAAAATGGATTATTCAGTAATCGTTATTGGGACAACTAGCATCTATCAGGAAAAAAATATATGGATGGACCTACACTTCCTACCTTTCACCAGGGTAAATTTCAAATGGATGATTTCCGCTTCCAGCATTGACAGTCTACATACCTTGAAGTGACTTCTCATTACAACTATTAATAGATCCTGTGCTTTTATCTAAAAGGTAAGAAAAATCTCTAAGGATATTAAAAATAAAAAACAAGTAAGTTGAAATCTGAGTGAAATCCATAACTATGAAGTAATACAAATATTAGAGCTGTGTGTGTTGTGTGTGCTCAGCTACTGAGTTGTGTCTGATTCTTTGTGCCTGACTCTTAAGATGATAGCCTGCCAGGCTCCTCTGTCTGTGGGACTTTTCAGCAAGAATATTGGGGTGAGTTGCTATCTCCTC
Organism: Tragulus kanchil; assembly: GCA_022376925.1. Lineage (NCBI taxonomy): Eukaryota > Metazoa > Chordata > Mammalia > Artiodactyla > Tragulidae > Tragulus > Tragulus kanchil. Next base: position 38,062,658 of record JAIOJX010000031.1, on the reverse strand, counting down.
CTACAGGGGATCTTCTTGATCGAACCTTCATCTCTTGTGTCTCCTGCATTGCAGGTGGATTCTTTACCTGCTGAGCCATGGTGATGAAGGCCAATATAAACACTGGATGGAGAATAGAGACACCTCGGAGGAAGGCCCTAGATCCTCTGAGGAACCTAGAAAGGCCCCAAGTCAATTCTAATAGCCCCCCTGTTCCTGTTAGAATCACACGCAAACCCTTCTAGAAGAAAGCTTACCCTGTTTTGGAACTTATTTGGTTCAACAAAATTTGAGCTGAAATGATCACTGATGCAACAATAATGGAAACACCAAACCAGGCAACAGGCTTCATGAATGAGTAGCAGAAGTAACGAAAAATAGATTTGAAACCCCAAGGACTTCAGATATTGAAAGTATCAAAAACATAACGTGAGATAAGCACAAACAGTTTAAAGAAATATAAAATTAACTGTAAAAATGAGTAAGCAATAAGAGACTTCCCAAATAGTCTCAAGAAGAACTAAATAAAACTTCTATAACTGAAAAAGAAAATCACCCAAAGTATAAGCTTATTCTAATTAAATGTATAAAATGATCAGATGAATTACACAATAGTTTAGATACAGCCCAAAAGAGAACCAGTGAGGTAGAAGATGAATAAAAATATTACTCAGAAAAAATATTTACCCAGAGAGAGAGCATAACACAGAGAGAAAAACAAGCCAGAAATAGAGAATTACTTAGGATATATGGAGGAGAGAATAAAAGTCTAAATTAAGAGTGTCATTTGGAGTGCCACAAAAGAAAAGAAATTGAATGAGATGTAACATGAGACAAAAACTAAGAAGTCTTCAGAAGTGATGAAAGATATAAATCCATAGATACAAGTAGGTCAACAGATTTCAAGCAGGATTTTAAAAATCAACAATACATATCAGAGAGATACTGAAGAATTCTGAAGACAGACATTATAGATACAAGCAGACAGGGGAAAAGGGGAAATTTTTGTATAAAATATGACACCTGTCATATTACAGATTAATGAACTTGAAAACATAGCAGTAAAAAATATTCAAAATGAAACACAGAAGGAAAAAATCCTTCCCGATGAAAGGATTATCACTGAGCTACAGGACAACCTCAAGTAATTTAATATTTGGATACCTGGAGTCCCTGAAGCAGGAGGGGCAAAAACATCTGAAGAAAAATAGTAAAAGAAAAAACTTTCCAAATGTAATGAAAACTGTAAACTTCTAGGCCCAAAGAGATTAATGAACTCCAAGGAAAGGAAATGAAGAAAACTACACTAAAGCACACATTCCAGTCAAGTTGCTAAAAATGAATAATAAAGGAAAAAATCTAAAAGCAACCAAAAGATAAAAGAAATGTTATATATACAGGGATAAAGATATTGATGGTGTCAGATTTCTTATTGGGAATGCAAGAAAGAATACAGTGGAGCAACATCTTAAAATAATAACAATGACTACTACTACTACTGCCAACTTATAATTCTATATCCAGTGAAAATATCTTTCAAAAATTACATGAAATATTAAACGATACCCTTTAGGCATAAGGAAAATAACACCAGATGGAAACCTGAAGTCTATGGAAAAGAATGAAGAGCACTAGAAATAGTTACTGCTGGGTAAATGTATGTTGTGTGTATGTGCATGCTCAGTTGCTTCAGTGGTGTCTGATTCTTTGTGACTTCATGGACTTTAGTCCACCAGGCTCCTCTGTCCATGGGATTCTCCAGGCAAGAATACTGGAGTGGGTTGCCACGCCCTCCAAATATAAAATATTACTCAGAAAAAATATTTACCCAGAGAGAGCATAACACAGAGAGAAAAACAAGCCAGAAATAGAGAATTACTTAGGATATATGGAGGAGAGAATAAAAGTCTAAATTAAGAGTGTCATTTGGAGTGCCACAAAAGAAAAGAAATTGAATGAGATGTAACATGAGACAAAAACTAAGAAGTCTTCAGAAGTGATGAAAGATATAAATCCATAGATACAAGTAGGTCAACAGATTTCAAGCAGGATTTTAAAAATCAACAATACATATCAGAGAGATACTGAAGAATTCTGAAGACAGACATTATAGATACAAGCAGACAGGGAAAGGGAATTTATGTATAAAATATGACACCTGTCATATTACAGATTAATGAACTTGAAAACATAGCAGTAAAAAATATTCAAAATGAAACACAGAAGGAAAAAATCCTTCCCGATGAAAGGATTATCACTGAGCTACAGGACAACCTCAAGTAATTTAATATTTGGATACCTGGAGTCCCTGAAGCAGGAGGGGCAAAAACATCTGAAGAAAAAATAGTAAAAGAAAAAACTTTCCAAATGTAATGAAAACTGTAAACTTCTAGGCCCAAAGAGATTAATGAACTCCAAGGAAAGGAAATGAAGAAAACTACACTAAAGCACACATTCCAGTCAAGTTGCTAAAAATGAATAATAAAGGAAAAAATCTAAAAGCAACCAAAAGATAAAAGAAATGTTATATATACAGGGATAAAGATATTGATGGTGTCAGATTTCTTATTGGGAATGCAAGAAAGAATACAGTGGAGCAACATCTTAAAATAATAACAATGACTACTACTACTACTGCCAACTTATAATTCTATATCCAGTGAAAATATCTTTCAAAAATTACATGAAATATTAAACGATACCCTTTAGGCATAAGGAAAATAACACCAGATGGAAACCTGAAGTCTATGGAAAAGAATGAAGAGCACTAGAAATAGTTACTGCTGGGTAAATGTATGTTGTGTGTATGTGCATGCTCAGTTGCTTCAGTGGTGTCTGATTCTTTGTGACTTCATGGACTTTAGTCCACCAGGCTCCTCTGTCCATGGGATTCTCCAGGCAAGAATACTGGAGTGGGTTGCCACGCCCTCCAGGGGATCTTCCTGACCCAGGGACTGAACCCAGGTCTCTATGTCTCCTGCACTGGCAGGCAGGTTCTTTACCACTAGTGCCACCTGAAAAGCCCCAGGTAAATGTATATTTTCTGCATAATTTAAGTCTCTTTAAAATAAATAACTTTTGAGGGTTTCCCCTGGTGGTCCAGTGGGCAAAGACACCGCCTTGCAGTGCAGGGGGCGCCGGTTCGACCCCTGGCCTGGGAAGATCCCACGTGCTGTGAAGCGGCTGGACCGATGTGTCCAATTACCCAGCGGGAGCTCTGGCGTGCATGCTCCCAGAGCCGGTGCTCTGTGATGACAGTGGCCACCGTGATGGGAGGTCCACAGGAGCCAAAGAACAAAAAAAGACGGATGAAAATGGAGAAATGAAACACCAGCGGAAGTGGCCCACCCATCCCCCTCCCTCCCCACCCCACCCTCCAAAAGATAAATAAATAAATTTAAAAAAAAAAAAGACTTTTGAGGGCTTCCCTGGTGGTCCAGTGCGTAAGGACACCGCCTTGCAGTGCAGGGGGCGCCGGTTCGACCCCTGGCCTGGGAAGATCCCACGTGCTGTGAAGCGGCTGGACCGATGTGTCCAATTACCCAGCGGGAGCTCTGGCGTGCATGCTCCCAGAGCCGGTGCTCTGTGATGACAGTGGCCACCGTGATGGGAGGTCCACAGGAGCCAAAGAACAAAAAAAGACGGATGAAAATGGAGAAATGAAACACCAGCGGAAGTGGCCCACCCACCCCCCTCCCCCCCCACCCCCCCCTCCAAAAGATAAATAAATAAATTTAAAAAAAAAAAAAAAAAGACTTTTGAGGGCTTCCCCTGGTGGTCCAGTGCGTAAGGACACCGCCTTGCAGTGCAAGGGGCGTCGGTTCGATCCCTGGCCTGGGAAGATCCCACGTGCCGCGGAGCGGCTGGACTGATGTGTCCAATCACCGAGCCGGAGCTCTGGAGCGCATACGCCCAGAGCTGGCGCTCTGCAGCGACAGACGCCACCGCAATGGGAGGCCCACAGGAGCCAAAGAACAAAGACGGGATGAAAATGGAGAAATGAAGGACCAATAGAAGTGGCCCGCCCGCTCCCCTCCCTCAACCCGACCCCCGCCCAAAATAAATAAATAAATCTTTAAAAAAAAAAAAAAAGACTTTTGAAACAAATGTAATATCAATGTACTGTGGATTATAGAACATATATAAAAACAAAATTCAAGACAATAGAATGAAGTGGTATAATTGAAGGTAGATTGCAATAAGTTAAAGACATGCCCTAAATTAACAAATAACAAAATAAAGAATTTTGCTAATAAGCAAAGGAGATATAGTTGAATAAAAAAAAAAAAAAAACCTGAATAATCTAAAAGAGTGGAAAAGAATAATAGACACATAGAAAATATCAAGGTGATAAACTCAAACCTAATCATATCAATAGTCACATTAAATGTAAATATCTAAATATACCAATTAAAAGGCAGAGATGATCAGTTCAGATAAAAAACTGAAGTATATCCTGGCTATAAGAATGCATGTTAAATATTAAATATTAAAAAGATGGAAAAGATTTATCATGGTAATAGTAGTCAAAGAAAGCTTGAATGACTATAGTACTCTCAAAGAAGACTTTTTGAATTCATAATAAAGGGGTCAATTAAACAAAAGGACATAAAATAATCTTATACATCTATGCACCTAATGCACGCATGCTCAGCTGCTTCTGTCATGTCTGACTCTTTTTGACCCTGTGCACTATAGTCCACCAGGCTCCTTTGTTCGTGGGATTCTTCTGGCAAGAATGTTGGAGTGGGTTGCCATGCCCTCCTCCAGGGGATCTTCCTGATTCAGAGATTAAACCTGTGTCTCCTGCACTGCAAGTAGATTCTTTATCACTGAGCCACTGGGGAAGTCCCGTGTATCTAATAACACTTCAAGACTGATAGAACCTCAAAGAAAACCAGACAAATCCAAAATAATCGTTGGTCATTCCTGTCCCCTTTTCTCATAACAGAAAAAAAAACAGGCAGAAAATCAGTCAGGGTATAGACTCAAACAACACCTATCAACAAACTTGACCTGTTCGATATTTATTGGTCATTCCATCTAACGATAATAGAATATGCATTCTTCACAAGTGCACACAAAATATTTACCAGAGTAGGCTATACTCAGCCATAAAATGAGCCTCAAAAGATTCAAAAGGATTCAAATTATATAAAGTATATATTCCCTGGCAATTGAATTAAATTAGAAACCAGTAATGCAAATATCCTAACAGAATCCCCAAACTTTGTGATGTTAAATAATACATGGGTGAAAAAAAAAGTCAAAAGAGAAACTAGAAAATACTTTCAATTCAATGGAAATGAAAACACAACATATCACAATTTGTGGTGTGACAGTAAAGCAGTACTTAGAGAGACATGTGTAGTACTAGCAGTCTCTTTAAGACAGAAAGACAGTCTGTTTTAGACAGAAAGGTCATTTAAGTCAATGACCTCAGCTTCCACTCCAGGAGACCAGAAAAAGTAGAGGAAATTAGGCCCAAAACAAGTTGAAGAAAGGAGATAACAAATATCAAAACAGGAAATAAATAAAAACGGAGAAAAATCAATGAAACCGAAAGGTTCTTTTAAGAAGGTCAATAAAATGGAATGGTGACATCACTGCAGATTCCAGCGATATTGGCTAGGGATATTATAACCAATTTTATGCGAACAAATTCAACAACTTATAAATAATGGACAAATTTTGTGAAAGATCCAAATTACCAAAATTCATTCTAGAAACAGTAGATAGCCTATTCTATTAGAAACATTATAAGTGTAGTTAAAATATTGCCACAAATAAAAGTCCAGGCTCAGATGGCTTCACTGGTGAATTCTACCAAATATTTAAGGAAGAAGTAATACCAATTTTATACCAACTCTTCCAGAAAACTGAAGAGTCAGAAATACCTCCCAACTAAATCTATAGGCCGGTATATCAGCATGAAAAGTGAAAGTGTTAAACCTGTGTCTCCTGCACTGCAAGTAGATTCTTTATCACTGAGCCACTGGGAAGTCCCGTGTATCTAATAACACTTCAAGACTGATAGAACCTCAAAGAAAACCAGACAAATCCAAAATAATCGTTGGTCATTCCTGTCCCCTTTTCTCATAACAGAAAAAAAAACAGGCAGAAAATCAGTCAGGGTATAGACTCAAACAACACCTATCAACAAACTTGACCTGTTCGATATTTATTGGTCATTCCATCTAACGATAATAGAATATGCATTCTTCACAAGTGCACACAAAATATTTACCAGAGTAGGCTATACTCAGCCATAAAATGAGCCTCAAAAGATTCAAAAGGATTCAAATTATATAAAGTATATATTCCCTGGCAATTGAATTAAATTAGAAACCAGTAATGCAAATATCCTAACAGAATCCCCAAACTTTGTGATGTTAAATAATACATGGGTGAAAAAAAAAGTCAAAAGAGAAACTAGAAAATACTTTCAATTCAATGGAAATGAAAACACAACATATCACAATTTGTGGTGTGACAGTAAAGCAGTACTTAGAGAGACATGTGTAGTACTAGCAGTCTCTTTAAGACAGAAAGACAGTCTGTTTTAGACAGAAAGGTCATTTAAGTCAATGACCTCAGCTTCCACTCCAGGAGACCAGAAAAAGTAGAGGAAATTAGGCCCAAAACAAGTTGAAGAAAGGAGATAACAAATATCAAAACAGGAAATAAATAAAAACGGAGAAAAATCAATGAAACCGAAAGGTTCTTTTAAGAAGGTCAATAAAATGGAATGGTGACATCACTGCAGATTCCAGCGATATTGGCTAGGGGATATTATAACCAATTTTATGCGAACAAATTCAACAACTTATAAATAATGGACAAATTTTGTGAAAGATCCAAATTACCAAAATTCATTCTAGAAACAGTAGATAGCCTATTCTATTAGAAACATTATAAGTGTAGTTAAAATATTGCCACAAATAAAAGTCCAGGCTCAGATGGCTTCACTGGTGAATTCTACCAAATATTTAAGGAAGAAGTAATACCAATTTTATACCAACTCTTCCAGAAAACTGAAGAGTCAGAAATACCTCCCAACTAAATCTATAGGCCGGTATATCAGCATGAAAAGTGAAAGTGTTAGTTCCTCGGTGGTGTCTGACTCTTTGCAACCCCATCGACTGTAGCCCACCAGGCTTCTCTGTCCATGGGATTCTCCAGGCAAGAATACTGGAGTGGGTTTCCATTTCCTTCTCCAAGAATCAAAGCAGCTTCAGTCAATATCTCAATGGAACTTTTTGTAGAAATTAACAAGTGGATGCCCAAATTCATATGAAAATGAAAAGGAAAGAGGTGCAAGGAAGAAAGAAAGTTGGAGGACTTATATTACCTGATTTCAAGAGTTATTATAAAACAATAGTAATCAAAACAGTGTGGTATTGGCGTGAAAGCTAGACCAAGGAATCAATCAAACAGAATAGAGAGCCCAGAAATAACGCCACACATTTATAAACAATTGACTTTTTTACAAATTTCAAAAGAAATAGTGCTAGAACAAGTGAAAAAAAAAACAAAACATATATATACATATTGCAAAACAGCAAAATGTCTTGATTCTATACCTCTCATATCTACAAAAATTAACTCAAAGTGGATCCTAAACCTAAACATAAACTTACAGAAGAAGGGGAAATTTTTTGTGACTTAGGTAAAGATTTTTAGCTATAACAACAAAAACACAGTACACAAAAGAAAAGTATGAATTGGACCTTATCAAAATTATGATCTTTTTTTCTTCAAAAACACTGTTAAGGGGGCTTCTCTAGCAGCTATGGTAAAGAATCTGCCTGCTGGGGCTTCCCTGGTAGCTCAGTGGTAAAGAGTTTGCCTGCCAATGCAGGAGACATGGGTTTGATCTCTGATCTGGGAAGATCCCATGGGCTGAGAAGCAACTGAGCCCCTGAGTCACAACTACTGAGCCTGTGCTCTCGCGCCTCGGAGCTGCAACGATGGAGCCCATGTGCCGCAACTAGAAACAGTAGATAGCCTATTCTATTAGAAACATTATAAGTGTAGTTAAAATATTGCCACAAATAAAAGTCCAGGCTCAGATGGCTTCACTGGTGAATTCTACCAAATATTTAAGGAAGAAGTAATACCAATTTTATACCAACTCTTCCAGAAAACTGAAGAGTCAGAAATACCTCCCAACTAAATCTATAGGCCGGTATATCAGCATGAAAAGTGAAAGTGTTAGTTCCTCGGTGGTGTCTGACTCTTTGCAACCCCATCGACTGTAGCCCACCAGGCTTCTCTGTCCATGGGATTCTCCAGGCAAGAATACTGGAGTGGGTTTCCATTTCCTTCTCCAAGAATCAAAGCAGCTTCAGTCAATATCTCAATGGAACTTTTTGTAGAAATTAACAAGTGGATGCCCAAATTCATATGAAAATGAAAAGGAAAGAGGTGCAAGGAAGAAAGAAAGTTGGAGGACTTATATTACCTGATTTCAAGAGTTATTATAAAACAATAGTAATCAAAACAGTGTGGTATTGGCGTGAAAGCTAGACCAAGGAATCAATCAAACAGAATAGAGAGCCCAGAAATAACGCCACACATTTATAAACAATTGACTTTTTTACAAATTTCAAAAGAAATAGTGCTAGAACAAGTGAAAAAAAAAACAAAACATATATATACATATTGCAAAACAGCAAAATGTCTTGATTCTATACCTCTCATATCTACAAAAATTAACTCAAAGTGGATCCTAAACCTAAACATAAACTTACAGAAGAAGGGGAAATTTTCTGTGACTTAGGTAAAGATTTTTAGCTATAACAACAAAAACACAGTACACAAAAGAAAAAGTATGAATTGGACCTTATCAAAATTATGATCTTTTTTTCTTCAAAAACACTGTTAAGGGGGCTTCTCTAGCAGCTATGGTAAAGAATCTGCCTGCTGGGGCTTCCCAGGTAGCTCAGTGGTAAAGAGTTTGCCTGCCAATGCAGGAGACATGGGTTTGATCCCTGATCCAGGAAGATCCCATGTGCTGCAGAGCAACTAAGCCTGTGAGACACAACTACTGAGCCTGTGCTCTAGAGCCTCAGAGCTGCAACGATGGAGCCCATGTGCCGCAACTACTGAAGCCCGTGTGCCCTCGAGCCCGAGTTCCACAATGAGATAAGTCACCGCAACAAGAAGCCTGCTCTCCTGAACTAGAGAGTAACCCCACTCCCTGCAACTAGAGAAGAGCCTAGGGCTGCAGTGAAAACTCAGAATAGCCAAATACAAATAAATAAAAAGAATCGTTTCAAAAAAAAAAAGAAAACTCCCAAAGGGCTGTGTGTGAGCTGATGTGGGATTTTCTAAACTCTGAAATTTATGTGGAAATACAAAAGGCCAAAACAGTCAGTTCTTCCTTGAAGATCAAGAGAAAATGGGGGGCTTCCCCTGGTGGTCCAGTGGATAAGGACACCGCCTTGCAGTGCAAGGGGCGCCAGTTCGATCCCTGGCCTGGGAAGATCCCACGTGCCGCGGAGCGGCTGGACCGATGTGTCCAATCACCGAGCTGGAGCTCTGGAGCGCATGCGCCCAGAGCCGGCGCTCTGCAACAACGGACGCCACCGCGATAGGAGGCCCGCAGGAGCCAAAGAACAAAGACCGATGAAAACAGAGAAATGAAAGACCAGTAGAAGTGGCCCGCCCGCTCCCCTCCCTCCCCAACCCGACCCCCGCCCAAAATAAATAAATAAATAAATCTTTAAAAAAAAAAAAAAAAAAAGAGAAAATGGGAAACTTACCCTACACACTTGTCTGTGTCATATAATAATATAGACACAGTGACTCAAACAAACCATATTAGCACAGAGATTATCAAGTAGATCAAGAGAATAAAATAGAGCCTAGAAGCAGACCCACAAATAGAGGGAAACGCGACACAGGACATAGGTGGTACTTCAGTAACAAAGAATAAGCTGTTTAATAAATGATACTAGATTAGCGATTCATAAATAAAAATAATTACATTGATACCTTAATTCACACCATGCCCCCAAATGAGTTCCATATGGATTATTAATCAAAATTAGTAAAAATGGAAATTAACAAAAAGGATTGACTCAACATAAAATGCTGATCCAGGAAGATCCCATGTGCTGCAGAGCAACTAAGCCTGTGAGACACAACTACTGAGCCTGTGCTCTAGAGCCTCAGAGCTGCAACGATGGAGCCCATGTGCCGCAACTACTGAAGCCCGTGTGCCCTCGAGCCCGAGTTCCACAATGAGATAAGTCACCGCAACAAGAAGCCTGCTCTCCTGAACTAGAGAGTAACCCCACTCCTGCAACTAGAGAAGAGCCTAGGGCTGAAGTGAAAACTCAGAATAGCCAAATACAAATAAATAAAAAGAATCGTTTCAAAAAAAAAAAGAAAACTCCCAAAGGGCTGTGTGTGAGCTGATGTGGGATTTTCTAAACTCTGAAATTTATGTGGAAATACAAAAGGCCAAAACAGTCAGTTCTTCCTTGAAGATCAAGAGAAAATGGGGGGCTTCCCCTGGTGGTCCAGTGGATAAGGACACCGCCTTGCAGTGCAAGGGGCGCCAGTTCGATCCCTGGCCTGGGAAGATCCCACGTGCCGCGGAGCGGCTGGACCGATGTGTCCAATCACCGAGCTGGAGCTCTGGAGCGCATGCGCCCAGAGCCGGCGCTCTGCAACAACGGACGCCACCGCGATAGGAGGCCCGCAGGAGCCAAAGAACAAAGACCGATGAAAACAGAGAAATGAAAGACCAGTAGAAGTGGCCCGCCCGCTCCCCTCCCTCCCCAACCCGACCCCCGCCCAAAATAAATAAATAAATAAATCTTTAAAAAAAAAAAAAAAAAAAGAGAAAATGGGAAACTTACCCTACACACTTGTCTGTGTCATATAATAATATAGACACAGTGACTCAAACAAACCATATTAGCACAGAGATTATCAAGTAGATCAAGAGAATAAAATAGAGCCTAGAAGCAGACCCACAAATAGAGGGAAACGCGACACAGGACATAGGTGGTACTTCAGTAACAAAGAATAAGCTGTTTAATAAATGATACTAGATTAGCGATTCATAAATAAAAATAATTACATTGATACCTTAATTCACACCATGCCCCCAAATGAGTTCCATATGGATTATTAATCAAAATTAGTAAAACTATAATTAAAAGGAAAAACTGTGAAATCTTTAGAAGAAAATATAGGAGAATATTTTTATGACTCAACATAAAATGCAGAATGAAATCCATAAGGAAAAAATTCAACTACACTGAGATACTTGATAGATACTTCCCAGAGAATGATCAGTATCTACGGTCTATAAAGAATCATTAAAATCAATCATAATTCCTGGTGATTTCGGTATCAATGCAAATCGATAAGCTGGTGGTCCACAACAAGAGAAACTGCTGCAATGACAAGCCCGTGTGCCACACGAGAGAGTAGGCCCTGCTCTCCACAACTAGAGAAAGTTTGCATACAGCAACAAAGATGCAGCATAACCAAAAATAAATATAAATGAATACATTTTAAAAAAACTATGACCATAGGGAATTCCCTGGTGATCCAGTGGTTAGGACTCGATGCTTTCGCTGCCATTGCCCCAAGCTGGGGAACTAAGATCCCACAAGCTGTGCGGTAAGACCCAAAGTAAATACATTTTAAAAATAAATTTATGAACAGATCTTAGGTGGACCCTTAGTGCCACTTGGCAATCACAGAACAGTTCGTAGTCCCCTCACTCTCCTGAACAACAATTTCATGTCCTAGCATATTCTTCTCCATCCTCATCCTCAACTGCTGACCTTGTTTCTTACTTCACCAAAAAAAAAAAAAAAGCAATCAGAAAAGAACGTCCACAAGCTCCCTTGTTGGATATACCCACTTACCCACTTCCACGTCCAGGTTCTCTGCCTTCCCTTCTGTTTCCATGGATAACTGGCTGTGCTCCCAGCTAAAACCAGTCCTCCACCTGTGCCAGAGACACCCTGCCCTTTGCTGACTAATGGACATTGCTTCAGCGATTCTCCCGTCTAACTTTTGCATCATGATTTTCATTTCCTACTGGATTTTTATCATTAGCATCTGAACAAGTTACGTTTTTTTCTTGGTCTTGCACCCTGCTCCTGCTGCCACCCTGTTTATTTGACCCCGGGGAAACTAAACCGAAGAAAATGATATAGGCGATTCATAAATAAAAATAATTACATTGATACCTTAATTCACACCATGCCCCCAAATGAGTTCCATATGGATTATTAATCAAAATTAGTAAAACTATAATTAAAAGGAAAAACTGTGAAATCTTTAGAAGAAAATATAGGAGAATATTTTTATGACTCAACATAAAATGCAGAATGAAATCCATAAGGAAAAAATTCAACTACACTGAGATACTTGATAGATACTTCCCAGAGAATGATCAGTATCTACGGTCTATAAAGAATCATTAAAATCAATCATAATTCCTGGTGATTTCGGTATCAATGCAAATCGATAAGCTGGTGGTCCACAACAAGAGAAACTGCTGCAATGACAAGCCCGTGTGCCACGACGAGAGAGTAGGCCCTGCTCTCCACAACTAGAGAAAGTTTGCATACAGCAACAAAGATGCAGCATAACCAAAAATAAATATAAATGAATACATTTTAAAAAAACTATGACCATAGGGAATTCCCTGGTGATCCAGTGGTTAGGACTCGATGCTTTCGCTGCCATTGCCCCAAGCTGGGGAACTAAGATCCCACAAGCTGTGCGGTAAGACCCAAAGTAAATACATTTTAAAAATAAATTTATGAACAGATCTTAGGTGGACCCTTAGTGCCACTTGGCAATCACAGAACAGTTCGTAGTCCCCTCACTCTCCTGAACAACAATTTCATGTCCTAGCATATTCTTCTCCATCCTCATCCTCAACTGCTGACCTTGTTTCTTACTTCACCAAAAAAAAAAAAAAAGCAATCAGAAAAGAACGTCCACAAGCTCCCTTGTTGGATATACCCACTTACCCACTTCCACGTCCAGGTTCTCTGCCTTCCCTTCTGTTTCCATGGATAACTGGCTGTGCTCCCAGCTAAAACCAGTCCTCCACCTGTGCCAGAGACACCCTGCCCTTTGCTGACTAATGGACATTGCTTCAGCGATTCTCCCGTCTAACTTTTGCATCATGATTTTCATTTCCTACTGGATTTTTATCATTAGCATCTGAACAAGTTACGTTTTTTTCTTGGTCTTGCACCCTGCTCCTGCTGCCACCCTGTTTATTTGATCCCTTCAGGGTGAAAGTCCAGAGTTCCTCTAGTCGCTGTCTCTAGTCTCTCGTCTCATTCTCTCTTAGGCATACTCCTATCAGAATTCTGCCCCTTTTATCACGGAAATAGCTCCTGTTGAGGTCACCCATGCCCCCTACATTGCTAAATCTAATGGTTAATTCTTATTCTTTTATCATCTCCACGAGCAGGCGTTTGATACAGTTGACTTTGCCTTCTTTGGGGATCATTTTTCTGGCTGGTCGTCTGGGACTACACTCCCCTGTTTTCCTTCTACTTTACTGCAGCTGCTTCTCATTCTCCTTTGCAGGTTCCACATCCCCAGACTACAGCAACAGGCATTCTCAAAATAGCTGGTATGAATATCAAATTGGTATAATCGCTACTGAGGACACATTGGCAGTAACTATCAAAAGTACAAATGCACATCTCCTTTGACTCAGAAATTACGCTTCTTGTAATATCCCTCCTATAAATTCACACATACACTAAGTGACATGTGGACCAAGTCACTACAGCACATTTTATCCCTGAAGAAGAATGAAAACAGCCAAATGTCCAGCACTAGACACTAAAGAAACTATAGTCCACCAATACAATGGAACAGTCTGCAGCAGCGAAAGAATGTGGAGACTTACTGTGCCTGCATTTTCTGGCACAGGCATCTTGGGAAGGACACTCATGAAACTAGTGACAGTGCTTATTTGGAGGGCAATGCATGGGTCAGAGGCAGAGATGGGAGACTTTGCTGTCCACCCTTTAAGCTTGAATGTTAGTACATTGGGAATGGCTTCACCAAAAAAAAAAAGCAATCAGAAAAGAACGTCCACAAGCTCCCTTGTTGGATATACCCACTTACCCACTTCCACGTCCAGGTTCTCTGCCTTCCCTTCTGTTTCCATGGATAACTGGCTGTGCTCCCAGCTAAAACCAGTCCTCCACCTGTGCCAGAGACACCCTGCCCTTTGCTGACTAATGGACATTGCTTCAGCGATTCTCCCGTCTAACTTTTGCATCATGATTTTCATTTCCTACTGGATTTTTATCATTAGCATCTGAACAAGTTACGTTTTTTTCTTGGTCTTGCACCCTGCTCCTGCTGCCACCCTGTTTATTTGATCCCTTCAGGGTGAAAGTCCAGAGTTCCTCTAGTCGCTGTCTCTAGTCTCTCGTCTCATTCTCTCTTAGGCATACTCCTATCAGAATTCTGCCCCTTTTATCACGGAAATAGCTCCTGTTGAGGTCACCCATGCCCCCTACATTGCTAAATCTAATGGTTAATTCTTATTCTTTTATCATCTCCACGAGCAGGCGTTTGATACAGTTGACTTTGCCTTCTTTGGGGATCATTTTTCTGGCTGGTCGTCTGGGACTACACTCCCCTGTTTTCCTTCTACTTTACTGCAGCTGCTTCTCATTCTCCTTTGCAGGTTCCACATCCCCAGACTACAGCAACAGGCATTCTCAAAATAGCTGGTATGAATATCAAATTGGTATAATCGCTACTGAGGACACATTGGCAGTAACTATCAAAAGTACAAATGCACATCTCCTTTGACTCAGAAATTACGCTTCTTGTAATATCCCTCCTATAAATTCACACATACACTAAGTGACATGTGGACCAAGTCACTACAGCACATTTTATCCCTGAAGAAGAATGAAAACAGCCAAATGTCCAGCACTAGACACTAAAGAAACTATAGTCCACCAATACAATGGAACAGTCTGCAGCAGCACGAAAGAATGTGGAGACTTACTGTGCCTGCATTTTCTGGCACAGGCATCTTGGGAAGGACACTCATGAAACTAGTGACAGTGCTTATTTGGAGGGCAATGCATGGGTCAGAGGCAGAGATGGGAGACTTTGCTGTCCACCCTTTAAGCTTGAATGTTAGTACATTGGGAATGGTTTATTAAAAGGAGAACAAGGCAGGGTTTATGCTCCCATATGGAATGAGTTCTGAGATATTAATATGTTGTTACAAATTTAAAAAAAGGTAAGTATTAGGGGCTTCCTGGTGGTCCAGTGGGTAGAGACACCGCCTTGCAGTGCAAGGGGCACCGGTTCGATCCCTGGCCTGGGAAGATCCCACGTGCCACAGAGCGGCTGGACCGATGTGCCTAGCTACCGAGCCAGCACTCTAGAGTGCTTGCGCCCAGAGCCGTTGCGATGGGAGACCCACACAGGCCAAAGAACAAAGATGGATGATAAATAAATGAAAGACCAATAGAAGTGGCCAAAAAAAAAGAGTAAGTATTAAACACAAAAGACTGTGTCCAATATGCTATACATACGGGTGGGACAAACTAACTCTTCATTATTTACTCTTTCGTGTAGCTTTTGAACTTTGTACCTTATATATACACTTTAGAAATAAATAATGGATTTTCACAAGCATCGTCTTGACCATCCCATGACTGAAACTCACCAAGTATTTAACTATTTTTCAAGCAAAGGAAACAGACCATCGGAGAAGTCAGAGGATGCACCAGGATTAGAGTCTGCTTTCCCTGCCACGCCTGCTCAGCTCCTTCAGCCAGGCAGCCTCTACCACGCCCACCCTGTCCTCTCTGCCTTCTTCAGGAAACAGACCAAATTCGCAGACAGTGAGCTCACAATACAATGTTTGACTCAGAAATTACGCTTCTTGTAATATCCCTCCTATAAATTCACACATACACTAAGTGACATGTGGACCAAGTCACTACAGCACATTTTATCCCTGAAGAAGAATGAAAACAGCCAAATGTCCAGCACTAGACACTAAAGAAACTATAGTCCACCAATACAATGGAACAGTCTGCAGCAGCACGAAAGAATGTGGAGACTTACTGTGCCTGCATTTTCTGGCACAGGCATCTTGGGAAGGACACTCATGAAACTAGTGACAGTGCTTATTTGGAGGGCAATGCATGGGTCAGAGGCAGAGATGGGAGACTTTGCTGTCCACCCTTTAAGCTTGAATGTTAGTACATTGGGAATGGTTTATTAAAAGGAGAACAAGGCAGGGTTTATGCTCCCATATGGAATGAGTTCTGAGATATTAATATGTTGTTACAAATTTAAAAAAAGGTAAGTATTAGGGGCTTCCCTGGTGGTCCAGTGGGTAGAGACACCGCCTTGCAGTGCAAGGGGCACCGGTTCGATCCCTGGCCTGGGAAGATCCCACGTGCCACAGAGCGGCTGGACCGATGTGCCTAGCTACCGAGCCAGCACTCTAGAGTGCTTGCGCCCAGAGCCGTTGCGATGGGAGACCCACACAGGCCAAAGAACAAAGATGGATGATAAATAAATGAAAGACCAATAGAAGTGGCCAAAAAAAAAGAGTAAGTATTAAACACAAAAGACTGTGTCCAATATGCTATACATACGGGTGGGACAAACTAACTCTTCATTATTTACTCTTTCGTGTAGCTTTTGAACTTTGTACCTTATATATACACTTTAGAAATAAATAATGGATTTTCACAAGCATCGTCTTGACCATCCCATGACTGAAACTCACCAAGTATTTAACTATTTTTCAAGCAAAGGAAACAGACCATCGGAGAAGTCAGAGGATGCACCAGGATTAGAGTCTGCTTTCCCTGCCACGCCTGCTCAGCTCCTTCAGCCAGGCAGCCTCTACCACGCCCACCCTGTCCTCTCTGCCTTCTTCCCTCAGGAAGCACAACTCTTAAGTCCAGGCTCAGAAAGTCTGTCACCAGTGGCTTCACTCAGGGGACAGTTTCTCTCTGCTGAGAGCCACCAAAGGGTGGTGGCAGCTGCTGTACTCTGCAGCTGGTTCCGGCCTGCCCTGGCCTTACAAGCTGCCAGGCCCTCTTCCCCCAGTCTGTACCTGTCAATGATGACGGGGTCCGAGGGCGTCTCATTCCGGTTGCCACAGCTCTTCCGGTCACAGCATCGGCTGAAGGGAAGACGAGGGAGGGAAAGGAGAGGGAGATTACAGAGTGGGGGCTGTGTGTGTGGCTCCGGGATAAGGATGCTGATGTCTTGTTTCTAAGTATGGAATCCCTGGGCCAGAAGGGCTCGCTCCCAGGGCCCAGCTTTGGGGATAAGGCTGACCAGGAGACCCTTATCCCAAAGGCATGCTGCTCCTGGAAGATCCAGGAAAGGGCAGGCTGCTGACCACGTACTCTCTCTGTACCCTTACATATATATATAGAAAAGAGTTCCAACTCTAAGCATGCACCTCATAAATAGTCACAAAGTGAGCCCACCCATGTAACCAACACCCAGACCAAGAAATACCATGTGACCAGCGCCCCAGGAGCCCCCTCATGCCCTGTCCAGGTCACTGTCCTCTCCAGGGGTAGCCACGGTCCCAACCAGATCTCTGAACACTATTTTCTTTTCCATGTGTGAGGAGTTGCCTAGATGGACAGAGTCTGACTGACACCTCCTAAGGAACCCTTCCCTAGAAATGCCAAGCGCTGGGGTAATGTGGAAGGGGAGCCAAGAGCTGTGTTCCTCCTTCCCCATCCTGCCTGCCCGGGGTGGGGGCCCAGAAGTTCACCTAAGAGGCAGAAAAGTTTCCTCCTGCAGCTCTGGAGCTAAGCCAGGACGCCCAGGCCCTGCCCCCACCTCCCAGAGAGCCCTCTCCAGAGCTTTATTAGTTAAGCTTCCCAGTGGCAGCAGGAGGCCTTTCTTACAAAAACACTTGGAGAAGCCACATAAACAGGCCAGGCTAATGGGGCCTCAAGGACCCTCTCCTCAGCCAGCACTGCGCTCAGGGGCCTCACTCTTCCCTAACCACATCCCCCGCCGCCAGGCGTCCCTGGGGAGCAGTGGCGAGGGGGTTGGGCCACGAGGCGAGGGCCTGCGCCCCTGCCCTTCTCACCTGCACATGATCTCATGGGTGAGCAGCACGCGCTCATTCCGGTTGCCACAGCTCTTCCGGTCACAGCATCGGCTGAAGGGAAGACGAGGGAGGGAAAGGAGAGGGAGATTACAGAGTGGGGGCTGTGTGTGTGGCTCCGGGATAAGGATGCTGATGTCTTGTTTCTAAGTATGGAATCCCTGGGCCAGAAGGGCTCGCTCCCAGGGCCCAGCTTTGGGGATAAGGCTGACCAGGAGACCCTTATCCCAAAGGCATGCTGCTCCTGGAAGATCCAGGAAAGGGCAGGCTGCTGACCACGTACTCTCTCTGTACCCTTACATATATATATAGAAAAGAGTTCCAACTCTAAGCATGCACCTCATAAATAGTCACAAAGTGAGCCCACCCATGTAACCAACACCCAGACCAAGAAATACCATGTGACCAGCGCCCCAGGAGCCCCCTCATGCCCTGTCCAGGTCACTGTCCTCTCCAGGGGTAGCCACGGTCCCAACCAGATCTCTGAACACTATTTTCTTTTCCATGTGTGAGGAGTTGCCTAGATGGACGGAGTCTGACTGACACCTCCAAAGGGAAACCCCTTTCCCCTAGAAATGCCAAGCGCTGGGGTAATGTGGAAGGGGAGCCAAGAGCTGTGTTCCTCCTTCCCCATCCTGCCTGCCCGGGGTGGGGGCCCAGAAGTTCACCTAAGAGGCAGAAAAGTTTCCTCCTGCAGCTCTGGAGCTAAGCCAGGACGCCCAGGCCCTGCCCCCACCTCCCAGAGAGCCCTCTCCAGAGCTTTATTAGTTAAGCTTCCCAGTGGCAGCAGGAGGCCTTTCTTACAAAAACACTTGGAGAAGCCACATAAACAGGCCAGGCTAATGGGGCCTCAAGGACCCTCTCCTCAGCCAGCACTGCGCTCAGGGGCCTCACTCTTCCCTAACCACATCCCCCGCCGCCAGGCGTCCCTGGGGAGCAGTGGCGAGGGGGTTGGGCCACGAGGCGAGGGCCTGCGCCCCTGCCCTTCTCACCTGCACATGATCTCATGGGTGAGCAGCACGCGGCACATTTCGGGGTTCTTGTCCTGCCCCTCGTAGATGATGGCCTGGGGAGGGGGAAGTGCACGAGCTTGGGGGAAAGCAGATTCCTCTCAAGGCCAGGTGAGAGGCAGGTGGGCCCTCCTCCCAGAGAAGAGCATGCCCGCCTACTCTCCCTGGGGGCCAGGAGTGCAAAGCAGGAGCTGGGAACCCAGCTCCCCAAACTGGGGCTGCCACCAGAATGGGCAAGAGTGGGGTGAGGTCTACAGATTCTGTCTGTCCACAGGCAGCTCACTCTACAGCCAGTTCTGCTTTCCTGGAGAATTCCACGGACAGAAGAGACTGGCAGGTTACAGTTCATGGAGTTGCAGAGTCGGATACGACAGACCGACTCAGTGCGCGCACACACACACACACACACACACACACACATTGCTCTGGGGCAGGGAGGTCCCCTGATCACCCTGACCAAGATCAAGCACACACTCCAACCTCCACGGTTCTCCTCATCCTCCCTCCAAGCTGGTGTGCCAGCTCCTCGGCCTAGCTCCTGATCCCTATCACCTGCAGAGCCCAGGCCAGTGGCTTCTTCTGGGACTGTTGGGTCAGCCCCCAACCCCTCAACCAGTCCCCTAGCCTTTCCTTGGCCTTGAAGCAAGGAGTAAGCTTCCCAAATGCGCATTTGGCTTCCAACTTATAGCGTCTGGGCCTCCCAGCCGGCCCTTATTTGTGGCTCTGTTTCTCCGTGGACGTTCTCCAATCTCTTCCACACTTGTCGGCCATGCAATCCCACTTGGCCACTTCCTGGTCTGCCTACCAGACCATAGTGACCACAGGCATCCTAGAAACGCAGAAACACACCACTTCTTCTGCCCCGGGATTGGGTGGAGACTGCTGGGAGCCTGCCTCCTGTGGGAGAGCCCAAGAGTTGCAGGCCACTGATCTTCACGTCTGAGACTCAGCCTTATTCCTGGTGACCAGCACACACAATTCTGAAAAGCCTGAGGCCGCACAGTCCTTGAGGGCTGACTCAGGTTTCAGTTGTTCCAACATCCTCTTGCTGGCCCCTGAGCCTCCTTCTTTGCTGTCTCAAATCAGCAAAGCTGATTGAAAGCTGATTGAAGCTCTGGGGCCCCACCCAGTGCTGGACCAATGCACCCATTCCTATTAGCTTTTAGGGGCTTTCTCTTGAGAACTACTCTCAGCAGATAGGAACTGCTTTCCCTGAAACTGTCTAGAAGGTTACACGTTCCTCTTGGGAGGGGTCCCCAGCCAGTAACTGACAGATAGAGGAGACAGAATCCTGGCCTCCTTGCCTCAAGGGGGAATGACTCAGTGACATTCCTTCTCTGGCCTGCACATCAGTCTCTGCCAGACTCCAGCAGAGATCACATCCTTGCTGAGCATCCCCTGCTCTGTCTTGCTTCTCCTTGCTCCCCTTCTGAGAGCTTCTTCCCTCTTTCTCAATAAACCACCCAAACCCCCATCTAGGCTGAACTTCTAGATAACAGGACCTAAGACAGAGTCTTCATGAAAATGTTGTCCTTTTCTTGCTAGAGGACAGAAGTCATACATCCTCCTCCTCCTGTGGACTGTGGAGAGCTAGACGGGTGAGGATGAAGGGCACTAGGGATGTGGGGAGAGGGACAGGGATGGTTGTTCAGATCACAGGGGAGATGGTGGGCTGGCTCACCTGCTTGGACATGGAGTCGATGAGACGCACATAGAGGTCCTGTTCTGTCCGAAGACCTAAGGGTGGGACGACAGAGAGGGTTTACTATTTAGGGAGCTTCTGATGAGTGGACACACTCCACACCCTTCCCAGCTGGAGCCAGGCCCTCTCCACTCTGACAGTGGGGTGCTGTGTGTCACATGGGGCTGTGGTACCCAGTGGGTGCTGGCTGGATGGCATCACCCACTCAATGGACATGAGTTTGAGCAGACTTTGGGAGATGGTGAAGGACAGAGGACCCTGGCGTGCTGCAATCCACGGTGGGCAAAGAGTTAGACAGCACTTAGCGAGGGAACAATAACAACAACCCAGTGGGTGGCAGGCTTTACTCACCGTTGTTATATACCAGCCGGAGACGATAATGGATCCCGTTGTTTGTCTTTTCAGCCCCAGGTTCCTTACGGACAAGACAGGAAGGATGCTTGGGATTCCCAGGGAAACTCCAGTCCTTCTCCTCCCTCTCCTCTCCGTCCCATCCACTCAACACTCCCTTCTTCACGTCCAGGGGGAAGGGGCTCCCTGATCACTCCCCCACCTCCCCACCCTCTTCCTGCCCAGTGAGCCCACAAGCCTCTCACCCGGTCCTTCTCCACAAAGTCGATGAAGGCTGTGCGCTCCACCTCCACTGGCTGCCCCTGTCGGTCATACATGGCCAGCACAAAGTGGAAGAAGTTGGATTTCCTGAGGTTGGAGGGGGGCTGCTTCTCAAAATGTGCTCGTGCCAGGCCCACGCCACTGTCGGGAGGAAAGTTACTGGGAAACCACGGGAAGTCAGTACCCTCCAGAAAGACCCCATCTCCCCTGAGAAGGGAGGTGGACTTGCCAGGATATGGCTCTGATGTGTCAAGAATTCAGACAGGTCCATTCCACCCTTGCCAGGGCCATCTCAGTTCCAGACAGAGGCCTGCCAGCGCTGAGGTCACCCAGCCTGCTCCCGTGGGGATAAGCGGCACAAAGAAGGGCATCCCTGGCAGATTCCTTTCCAGACATTTCTCTGGGTCCCACATTTTGGAAGCTGGCCTCTAAAACCAAATGAATAAACAACACTTCCTGCTGTCCTGAGGCTTCTGTGACTGCCCTTTATGGCCTCAAGGGACAACTGGGAATGTTTTAGAATGAATATCTTATTGTACCCCAACTCACAGCTGTGTGCACGAGCCTACGGAATTGCCTGGAAGATGACAAAGCCCATCAGCCTCTCAGAGACACGGAACTGGTGCAAGGCACTAGTCCGCCCAGCCTACACTCTGGGCTATGGCTGAAGTGGGGGATGTCCTCCCCAAGCATAGGGGGACTAGCCTCCACGCTTTGAGAAAGACATCACTGGCTCCTTTGGGCAGAAGCATCAGGTGGTCTGGCCTTGCTTTCTCCTGGCTCATCAGAAACCAGTCCAGGGTGAGAACACGAGTAGGAGAAGAACCAAGGCCCTATTTACCAACTTCTTCCTGAGTCCCCATGATGTACCAATCACTGGCTACATGGTACCATGGGGGGCCATAGCGAAATATCTGGACAGGAAGGGGCAATAGATACAGAGAGCTTAACACAGGACAGAGTGGTGAGTGCCCCCTAAGAGACGTTACTATATAAAAAACAATAAAAGGAAAGAAAGAAAAAAATTAATTCTTTCTGTGTAAGATGAAGGAAAGACTTCATGGTGGTGGTGGCTTTCCCTCTGCTTTTTGAGGAATGAGTAGGAGCTCAACAGGGGCAGGAAGCGAAAGTGTAGAACTAATAGCATAAGAAGCGGGTGTAGGTGTGACAGTTAGTGTCACTGGATCACAGGTTTCAAAGAATAAAGTGAGGAAAGAAAAGGTGGTACTGGAAGTGCTAGACTAGGCAAGTGCAGAAAAAACAGACCATAGAGTTTAGACTTTCTTCTTTGGGCCAAGGTCATATAAAGTGTGCTCTTGGGCTTCCCTGGTGGTCCAGTGGGTAAGGAACCCGCCTTTCAGGGTAAGGGTCACCAGTTTGATCCCTGGCCCGGGAAGATTCCATGTGCTGAGGAGTGGCTGGACTGCTGTGTTCAATTAGGAGTCAATGCTCTGGAGCACATGCGCCCAGGGCCGGTGCTCAGCAACAAGAGAGGCCACTGCAATGGGAGGCCCACACAAGCCAAAGAGTAAAGATGCATGAAAAATAAACGATGACTTAGAGGTAAAAAAAAAAAAACGGCAAGAAAAAACCTTAAAAAAATACAAATAAAAAAGTGTTCTTTAGGTCTCTCATGGCTCCAGATCTTCACTCTAGAAAAGAGTGCAACAGCCACAATGGCTGGGAAATGCAGCTTCATAGTATACTCATGAGTATGTAGTGGAAGGGACTTGGGACACCTTCCAGGAATTGCCTCCCTCAGAGACACGGAACTGGTGCAGGCACTAGTCCGCCCAGCCTACACTCTGGGCTATGGCTGAAGTGGGGATGTCCTCCCAAGCATAGGGGACTAGCCTCCACGCTTTGAGAAAGACATCACTGGCTCCTTTGGGCAGAAGCATCAGGTGGTCTGGCCTTGCTTTCTCCTGGCTCATCAGAAACCAGTCCAGGGTGAGAACACGAGTAGGAGAAGAACCAAGGCCCTATTTACCAACTTCTTCCTGAGTCCCCATGATGTACCAATCACTGGCTACATGGTACCATGGGGGGCCATAGCGAAATATCTGGACAGGAAGGGGCAATAGATACAGAGAGCTTAACACAGGACAGAGTGGTGAGTGCCCCCTAAGAGACGTTACTATATAAAAAACAATAAAAGGAAAGAAAGAAAAAAATTAATTCTTTCTGTGTAAGATGAAGGAAAGACTTCATGGTGGTGGTGGCTTTCCCTCTGCTTTTTGAGGAATGAGTAGGAGCTCAACAGGGGCAGGAAGCGAAAGTGTAGAACTAATAGCATAAGAAGCGGGTGTAGGTGTGACAGTTAGTGTCACTGGATCACAGGTTTCAAAGAATAAAGTGAGGAAAGAAAAGGTGGTACTGGAAGTGCTAGACTAGGCAAGTGCAGAAAAAACAGACCATAGAGTTTAGACTTTCTTCTTTGGGCCAAGGTCATATAAAGTGTGCTCTTGGGCTTCCCTGGTGGTCCAGTGGGTAAGGAACCCGCCTTTCAGGGTAAGGGTCACCAGTTTGATCCCTGGCCCGGGAAGATTCCATGTGCTGAGGAGTGGCTGGACTGCTGTGTTCAATTAGGAGTCAATGCTCTGGAGCACATGCGCCCAGGGCCGGTGCTCAGCAACAAGAGAGGCCACTGCAATGGGAGGCCCACACAAGCCAAAGAGTAAAGATGCATGAAAAATAAACGATGACTTAGAGGTAAAAAAAAAAAAACGGCAAGAAAAAACCTTAAAAAAATACAAATAAAAAAGTGTTCTTTAGGTCTCTCATGGCTCCAGATCTTCACTCTAGAAAAGAGTGCAACAGCCACAATGGCTGGGAAATGCAGCTTCATAGTATACTCATGAGTATGTAGTGGGAAGGGACTTGGGACACCTTCCAGGAATAGAACCTCCTTGACCCACTCAGGCCAGTACGCCCCGTTGAGTGGCAACCAGTCTCCAAATGGTTTTGCATAATCCCTGCCTCCTGGAGGTCGGGTCCTTGTATAGTCCTTCTCACACTGTGTCAGGATTGGTCTGTGTGGCCAATAGAAAATGACACAAATGATAGACTACGATTTCCAAGGTTAGGTTATACAAGATATGTGGCTTCTGCCTTGTTGACTCTCTTGGCTCCATCACTTGGGAGGGAAGCTAGCTGCCATATTGAGAGGATACTCAAGCAGCCCTATAGAAGGTCCGCATGGAGGAGAACCATGCAATTTTCCTGCCGAAAACCTGCCGAAAGCTGGCACTAACTGGTCAGCTCTGTGAGATCCACCAGCCCTAATCAAGCCTTCAGATGACTGAAGCCTCGTAAGAAACCCTGAGCCAAAACAACCCAGCTACACTGCTCCCTGCTTTCTAACTTTAAGAAACTGTGAGATAATGAATGTTGTTTCATGTTGCTGAATTTAGGAGTACTTTTTTTTTTATGTGGCAATAGATAACCAATACACCATGCTTATTTGACTACAGAGCATTCTGGTGGAGAGATGTGGTTTGGGAAAGATGACTAAAGGCCACCAGGAGGCTCTGAAGTCAGGCAGGGCTTGCTCCTTGCAAGCAGGGAGCACCCAGTGTACTGAAAGTGAGAGGCTGATCAAAACGAGGAGGGGGTCCCCAACACCTTCTCTTCCCACCAACGGTTATGTCTACGTGTACCTTTTCAACTCCCGCTTACGTCCTTCATGTTAGGCCTGACCACTTGGTTCTCAGCAACAAGGGGGAGGGCCACTGCGATGGGAGGCCCACACAAGCCAAAGAGTAAAGATGCATGAAAAATAAACGATGACTTAGAGGTAAAAAAAAAAAACGGCAAGAAAAAACCTTAAAAAAATACAAATAAAAAAGTGTTCTTTAGGTCTCTCATGGCTCCAGATCTTCACTCTAGAAAAGAGTGCAACAGCCACAATGGCTGGGAAATGCAGCTTCATAGTATACTCATGAGTATGTAGTGGGAAGGGACTTGGGACACCTTCCAGGAATAGAACCTCCTTGACCCACTCAGGCCAGTACGCCCCGTTGAGTGGCAACCAGTCTCCAAATGGTTTTGCATAATCCCTGCCTCCTGGAGGTCGGGTCCTTGTATAGTCCTTCTCACACTGTGTCAGGATTGGTCTGTGTGGCCAATAGAAAATGACACAAATGATAGACTACGATTTCCAAGGTTAGGTTATACAAGATATGTGGCTTCTGCCTTGTTGACTCTCTTGGCTCCATCACTTGGGAGGGAAGCTAGCTGCCATATTGAGAGGATACTCAAGCAGCCCTATAGAAGGTCCGCATGGAGGAGAACCATGCAATTTTCCTGCCGAAAACCTGCCGAAAGCTGGCACTAACTGGTCAGCTCTGTGAGATCCACCAGCCCTAATCAAGCCTTCAGATGACTGAAGCCTCGTAAGAAACCCTGAGCCAAAACAACCCAGCTACACTGCTCCCTGCTTTCTAACTTTAAGAAACTGTGAGATAATGAATGTTGTTTCATGTTGCTGAATTTAGGAGTACTTTTTTTTTTATGTGGCAATAGATAACCAATACACCATGCTTATTTGACTACAGAGCATTCTGGTGGAGAGATGTGGTTTGGGAAAGATGACTAAAGGCCACCAGGAGGCTCTGAAGTCAGGCAGGGCTTGCTCCTTGCAAGCAGGGAGCACCCAGTGTACTGAAAGTGAGAGGCTGATCAAAACGAGGAGGGGGTCCCCAACACCTTCTCTTCCCACCAACGGTTATTTCTACATGTACCTTTTTCCAGGATCCTCCTCCTTCCTCCTTCTTTGGTGTCCCTCCCTTTTGCGCTGCCTCAGGCTTACTGTCCTTTCATGTCTAGGCCTTGACCACTTGGTTTCCATTTGTCAGAAGACAGGGAAGCCCAAAGAACTTTGGTGGCAGCAGGTCCCTGATTACTGTTAATGAATATGCTAAAGGAGGCAGCAGCCCTGACTCCTCCCTTTGCACCCCTCCCCACCAGCAGCAGCTTAAGGACAAGTTCCAGGACCCCCTAGGGGAAGATAAGGTCAGAAACGGGTGGGCTGTGGAGCGATCCAAGATCACTCTGCCCTTTATTCCATCAATGAGCCCAGAAAAGGGGTTGGAAAACTCTCAGACAGTAGGGAGAGGGGGTAGAGAGAAAGAAAGCGGCCTTAACAGAGCGGGGGTGGAGGCTGAGCCAGAACACCATCCTCTGTTGACGCAACATGCCCAGTCTACACAGAAGCTCCTGCACTTCCCAGGCCAAGAGTCTATCAGAGAGGCTGAGCTTCCTCTCCCATCCATCCATCCCTCTTGGCAAATACCAGTCAGTCCTGGGTCCTGGCTGCCTGTTGGCTCCTGCCAGGCTCCTAAGGACCAGAAGCACCCTTCACAGGTCCTGCCTTTTCAGCAGGAGAGGCTTCCCAGGGAGGGAGGTTGGGGGGACTCAGGAGAGAAGTGAGCAAATACCCCTGCCTGGGTTCTATGAACCAGTATCCATTCAGGGGCAGCAGGGCCTTACCCTACTCTGGGATCAGTCTCAACCCGCTTCGCTTGAGGTAGCCCAGGATCACCCTCCAAGCTCCACCCCGCTTGGTGGATGCACGAAGGCACTTGCACAGTCACACACGCCCAGGCCCAGCAATGGGCCAGCGGAGACTGTCCCTGAGTTCTGGGACAGGGACCATTATCACGAATGGCAGCAGAGCAATGTGAGTAGCAGTCCGCCCCTAACAGATCAGGAGAGGATGGCAGAATGGACAAGACCCCTGCTGGTCACGCCCGGGACTGCTTCTGGTCTGCAAATGTCTCCAGTGTACTTGGTTCATACCCTTGTGGGACAAGGGAGAAGACCAAGGTGAAATAGGGAAAGAAAAAAAAAAGCTTTGGTTTAAGTAAATCCTTGTGGGACTTCCCTGGCGGTCCAATGGTAAAGCATCTACCTGCTAATGCAGGGGACATGGGTTCAATCCTTGGTTCAAGAAGATCCCACATGCCATGGAGCAACTCAGCCCATGCGTCACAACTACTGAGACCCTGTGCAGCAACGATGACAGCCGGCGCACTCCAGCGTCTGTGCTCCACAATGAGAGAAGCCACCACAATGAGACGCCCGCGCACCACAGCTGGAGAGTAGTCCCCGCTTGTGGCACACAGAGAAAGATACAGAGCAGGTAAAACACACGCACAGGGCTTCCCCTGGTGGTCCAGTGGGTAAGGACACCGCCTTGCAGTGCAAGGGGCGCCAGTTCGACCCCTGGCCTGGGAAGATCCCACGTGCCGCGGAGTGGCTGGACTGATGTGTTCAATTACCGACCTGGAGCTCTGGGGCGCATGCGCCCAGAGCCGGTGCCCTGCAACAACCCGGGCCACCGCGATGGGAGGCCCACAGGAGCCAAAGAACAAAGACAGATGGAAATGGAGAAATGGAAGACCAATAGAAGTGGCCCGTCCGCTCCCCTCCCTCCCCACCCCACTCCCCAAAAAGATTAAAAAAAAAAAAACACGCACACACATAAATAAAATCTCTTAAAAAGAAGAAAGCCCATGTGCCATCCTTTAAAAAAAATCCTCACATTTCCTATGAACACAGAGAATAACATGAGGATTAGTGTAGCAGCTAAGTGCTGGATGGCGCTCTGTGTGTACCATGCCTTCCTTCGCCTGGATCCCCCAGGCACCTCCACTGCCTACCTACCTGTGCAGCAGGTGGCCAATCAGGATCCCTGCACAGAGTTGCAAGCCCCAAAGGGAGATGGAGGGAAGAGGAGACTTCTACGCTTCTCCCCTCGGGAAAGAGCTGATGCTCTTGTAATGAGAAAACAAACCAAGATTAAAGAACAGAAAGAAAGAAAGGAACACAGAAATATCCTCAAATAACTCAGACGACAGACTGGGGCCATGGAGAGCTCTGAGAGACCCACTGGGGCACCCTGGGAGCGGATGTATGCTCCCACACTAGCCTAGAGGCAGAGATGTGAATGGAGGCCAAGGTCTCTGAGTCTGTGGTCTCCAAAGCGGGGCTGCTCAAGACCCTGACTGGGATGTGGGGACAAACCGCAACGGCGTCTATGGCTAGGTATCCTTTACCTAGAAGAAAGAAGGGAGGCAGGAGGAGAGCCTGGGAAGTCTGAGGAGGCTAGTGTTTTTTCTGGGCTTCCCCAGAAGCAGACCTTGAGGCAAAGATTCCAACACAAATACTTTATGTGGGAGGGGATTCCAGGAAAACCTGGCGGGGGTGGGGAGTGACAGGAGGAAATGCAGTCCTATCGGGAGCATTATCAGGAGTTACCACGGAGGCACCTGCAGCTCAGCCCCCAGGGAGCTCTGGAAAAGAGTCTAGAACCTGTGTGCTTCAGCTCCTCTGACCGAGGGCTGGGCGAGGAAGTGGAGGTCTTTATCCACCACAGCCATCATTCACTGGCTGAGGACCTCTGGGGTGTCATTTTTCAGGTGCTTCTGACCTGGTGTGCAGGTGCACAGAGCAGGCTCTGGTGGTCTAAGAAAGTTTTAGGAGGCAAATGCTGGCAGGGGAAGCAGACCCTTTCCTAAGGGTCTGAAGGGAACGTGGGTGAGGTAGCAACTCCCCGCCACCCAGGGGTCTGAGGTGTCTCAGTAGCCAGTAGAGCTGCACCGGAGTGCAGCCTGGCAGCTCTGCGGGATAACGGCCTCACCTGGTACACGTGCTGCTGGAACCTATAATTCAGAAACGTCTCATTCACTAAAAAAAATCATAAAAGGATTAGTGTAGCAGCTAAGTGCTGGATGGCGCTCTGTGTGTACCATGCCTTCCTTCGCCTGGATCCCCCAGGCACCTCCACTGCCTACCTACCTGTGCAGCAGGTGGCCAATCAGGATCCCTGCACAGAGTTGCAAGCCCCAAAGGGAGATGGAGGGAAGAGGAGACTTCTACGCTTCTCCCCTCGGGAAAGAGCTGATGCTCTTGTAATGAGAAAACAAACCAAGATTAAAGAACAGAAAGAAAGAAAGGAACACAGAAATATCCTCAAATAACTCAGACGACAGACTGGGGCCATGGAGAGCTCTGAGAGACCCACTGGGGCACCCTGGGAGCGGATGTATGCTCCCACACTAGCCTAGAGGCAGAGATGTGAATGGAGGCCAAGGTCTCTGAGTCTGTGGTCTCCAAAGCGGGGCTGCTCAAGACCCTGACTGGGATGTGGGGACAAACCGCAACGGCGTCTATGGCTAGGTATCCTTTACCTAGAAGAAAGAAGGGAGGCAGGAGGAGAGCCTGGGAAGTCTGGGGAGGCTAGTGTTTTTTCTGGGCTTCCCCAGAAGCAGACCTTGAGGCAAAGATTCCAACACAAATACTTTATGTGGGAGGGGATTCCAGGAAAACCTGGCGGGGGTGGGGAGTGACAGGAGGAAATGCAGTCCTATCGGGAGCATTATCAGGAGTTACCACGGAGGCACCTGCAGCTCAGCCCCCAGGGAGCTCTGGAAAAGAGTCTAGAACCTGTGTGCTTCAGCTCCTCTGACCGAGGGCTGGGCGAGGAAGTGGAGGTCTTTATCCACCACAGCCATCATTCACTGGCTGAGGACCTCTGGGGTGTCATTTTTCAGGTGCTTCTGACCTGGTGTGCAGGTGCACAGAGCAGGCTCTGGTGGTCTAAGAAAGTTTTAGGAGGCAAATGCTGGCAGGGGAAGCAGACCCTTTCCTAAGGGTCTGAAGGGAACGTGGGTGAGGTAGCAACTCCCCGCCACCCAGGGGTCTGAGGTGTCTCAGTAGCCAGTAGAGCTGCACCGGAGTGCAGCCTGGCAGCTCTGCGGGATAACGGCCTCACCTGGTACACGTGCTGCTGGAACCTATAATTCAGAAACGTCTCATTCACTCAGCATGATTAGCGTACAAAGCGGGCCACGTGTACGCCTTTTCCAGATAAAGGCGGCTGAGTGATGAAAACAGCCACATGAACCACTTTTGTAAGATTCCAACATGATTTACACATCTCCTGGCTTTCTTCAAGAGACTGTTTTCAACAAAATGTTCAAAACACTTTCCTATCAACCGCAGAGTGTGCTGAGGGGGTGAGGCGGTTGCTCCTGTACTAAAGAGCATGGATGTGGGACGAGAAAGTGCTCATTTTCATATATTCACCGGGGCCCATCCTCTGCTCTGAATTACCGCCCTCCCCCCCATTTTTTTTACATTTATTATTTTTTTATTTGAAGCACAATTGCTGTACGGAATTTTGTTTTCGGTCAAATATCAACAAAAATCAGCCACAGGAGTACATATGCCCCCTCTGGGGTACATGGCCCATAGGGGAGAAGTAGCCCCCAAATTAAAGGAGACTGCGACAGAAAAGCTTTGGGGTGCACAGCTGGGTTTTTGGTTGGAGGACATCCAAGCATGGGTGTGAGGAGGCTTCCTCAGTACTGCACTGGGAATCCGGGTTAAAGGTGACACCAAGGGCAACCTGACAGTCACAGCCCGAGTCACTCAGGCAACCTGTGCGTCTGAGGCCAGGGGGATGCACCCCTGCGGGGTGCACAAATGTCTGGCCGCTGTTGCTTGGGCCACCCAGGGATCCCTGGAGATGCTCCACCAGGAGGCTGAGCAGGATGCCCCAGGGCCCTTCTCACAGCAGCCAGACCTAGCCACGGCCGTCTAGACAAACGGAAACTCCCTCTCGGTCAGTCTCTGCTCTCAACTCAGAAGACCATTCGTGTGCCTTTACATCTTTGATTACATGCTGATTATTAGCCCAAGCAATTTGAAACGAACCTCCCAAACCCCACAGACAGTGGCTGAAGAGTGGAGCTTTGGCCTTCCCCAGAGGGACCTTCTGTCTCCTCACCTATCCCACCGCCCTCTCCCAAATCCTAACTCTTGCCTGCCTTGGCAGCCCAAGGTTCTGAGCAGTGCCCTGGCTTGAGCTTGACCTATCTTGGAATCTGGGTGCTGGGGAGAAGTCCTGAGGTCATCAGCAGTGACGGAAGGCTCCTTTTCAATCCCCTTCCACCCAAGAGGTGGAAGGAGTAACACTGTATATTTTCCACATCTCATCCTTTGTCTCAGCTTTCCCTCCTGTCTCTGCGAAATCCAGCTCTTCTTTCCCCTGACCCTAGTGTGGCTACGTAAGTCTCTTTCCTTTCCTCTGCATCCTCTCTTCCTCCAAGCACCCCACTGGCCCCGGCTCTCCCCGCAGGTGTCCCTCAGGTCCCTGGGACTGCGGATGATCAAGCTGGGCCTGGCATTCCTGGCCTCAGCCAAGACCTACTGGCCTAGCCCTGCCCAGAGCCTGGGACAGTGTGGGCAGAAGGAGGACCTAGAGGCAGCTGCCCTGACCCGTGTCTAGTAGGGCCCGCTGGACACGATGCTTTGGGGTTGCTTCATATCCCCTGCTCCCACTATCCCGAGGGATTCTGCTCACCTGCCCCAGGAAATGATCTCAGCCCCAGGGCTCCTGGACAAGGAGGGAGGGGAGGAATCTCACTAGCCAGCTCTCCCACGCTTACTCTCACTCTCAATTCTACCTAAAGACTGTCCACCCTGCTTTTCTCTGCCCACCCCCTCGCCACCCACCCACAGCCCTGCCTGCCAGGTCCCAGGCTGAGGAACGGCTATGAATTATTAAAGCAAACAAAAGCATTTCCTAGCAGGGAGGCTAGCCCGCAGCTGCTTACAGGAAAGGCAGCCCCAGCCGGCTTCCCTCTCAGGGCCGTGCTAGTGTTCTGGGACCAGCTCATGGGGGAGGGCCAGCCTTGGTCCCCGAGGAGTCTCCCCAGGCTGGGAGTCACATCAGAAGGAGAGAACTGAACTGCTTCTGTGCTAAGCACCCCAGCAATAGGATGTGGGTCTGCAGAGGAGTCTGGGGAAGGTGGGCTAGGGCTGGGAGATAAAGTCCTGTTGGTCCAGGGCATGAGCCACAGCAGTCCCCAGAGGGACCTTCTGTCTCCTCACCTATCCCACCGCCCTCCCAAATCCTAACTCTTGCCTGCCTTGGCAGCCCAAGGTTCTGAGCAGTGCCCTGGCTTGAGCTTGACCTATCTTGGAATCTGGGTGCTGGGGAGAAGTCCTGAGGTCATCAGCAGTGACGGAAGGCTCCTTTTCAATCCCCTTCCACCCAAGAGGTGGAAGGAGTAACACTGTATATTTTCCACATCTCATCCTTTGTCTCAGCTTTCCCTCCTGTCTCTGCGAAATCCAGCTCTTCTTTCCCCTGACCCTAGTGTGGCTACGTAAGTCTCTTTCCTTTCCTCTGCATCCTCTCTTCCTCCAAGCACCCCACTGGCCCCGGCTCTCCCCGCAGGTGTCCCTCAGGTCCCTGGGACTGCGGATGATCAAGCTGGGCCTGGCATTCCTGGCCTCAGCCAAGACCTACTGGCCTAGCCCTGCCCAGAGCCTGGGACAGTGTGGGCAGAAGGAGGACCTAGAGGCAGCTGCCCTGACCCGTGTCTAGTAGGGCCCGCTGGACACGATGCTTTGGGGTTGCTTCATATCCCCTGCTCCCACTATCCCGAGGGATTCTGCTCACCTGCCCCA
Organism: Tragulus kanchil; assembly: GCA_022376925.1. Classification (NCBI taxonomy): domain Eukaryota; kingdom Metazoa; phylum Chordata; class Mammalia; order Artiodactyla; family Tragulidae; genus Tragulus; species Tragulus kanchil. The sequence goes on along the minus strand of JAIOJX010000031.1, from coordinate 38,029,738 downwards.
GGAAATGATCTCAGCCCCAGGGCTCCTGGACAAGGCGGGAGGGGAGGAATCTCACTAGCCAGCTCTCCCACGCTTACTCTCACTCTCAATTCTACCTAAAGACTGTCCACCCTGCTTTTCTCTGCCCACCCCCTCGCCACCCACCCACAGCCCTGCCTGCCAGGTCCCAGGCTGAGGAACGGCTATGAATTATTAAAGCAAACAAAAGCATTTCCTAGCAGGGAGGCTAGCCCGCAGCTGCTTACAGGAAAGGCAGCCCCAGCCGGCTTCCCTCTCAGGGCCGTGCTAGTGTTCTGGGACCAGCTCATGGGGGAGGGCCAGCCTTGGTCCCCAAGGAGTCTCCCCAGGCTGGGAGTCACATCAGAAGGAGAGAACTGAACTGCTTCTGTGCTAAGCACCCCAGCAATAGGATGTGGGTCTGCAGAGGAGTCTGGGGAAGGTGGGCTAGGGCTGGGAGATAAAGTCCTGTTGGTCCAGGGCAGTGACGGCCACAGCAGTGGCCAGGGTACCTTGGGCAGTTCCCCAACAGGAAGACCCTGCCACCGATGCTTCAGCCTTCCCTATTACCTCCAGTGCATGGTATGCAGCCTCTCCCTTCTCCCTACCCCTCTTTAACTCAAAACTTTCCTTCCTGTTGGCAGATCCTCCCTCACTGATCTTCAGCAGGCTCTGGGCTTTCTCTTCCTTCTTCATCTTCTGAAAACCCTTGGCGTTGTAAAGCTGGGTAGTAGCACTTGCTCTAGGACCTGGGTCCTGGGGTCAGACAGATCACCAACATGGACAGGAAGCCCAGCAAAAATGGACTTGGTAACCTTCTAACATACACTCCTGCTTCCTTCAGCAGATACTTATTGGCCTCTCTGACTGTTTGAGCCTGGTGCTGTGGACTACCATCCATGCCCTAAAGGAAGGTGTAGGCTGGCCAGGCAAGGAATCCCCAGACAGCAGGGCAGATCTGACTCTGGCCTGTGGCAAGCATCCTTGGGCAGCACTAAGAACTGCTCCCCGGGGCCAGGTGTGAGGGCACAGAGAGAGATGGTGCTTGTGGAGGGGGAGGGTCCCCGAGGTTATAAGATCTTATCCAATGGGTGAATGGGTCTTGGGAGCAGAGGAACTGTTTCAGGAGACATTGTTCGAGGTCAAGTGTCCTGCAGAGGCTGAGAGCAAGCTTAGGATGGGACTATGATGGGCCTTGAATGCTGAGTGTCTGGGAGGAAGTGGGGAGGAAGATCACTGAAGCATTTAACTGGGGAGGGACATAAACAGAAAAAAATTTTGGAAATGTTTCTTTAGCCCCCATGGATGGCAGATGCTTTTGGCGGGGAGTGTGGTGTGAGGCTGGGGCAGTGGGCTAGCAGGCTGAGCTGACACACTGGAATAGGTTAACCCTCAAGCCAGGGAGGAAAGTCATGGAGGGCAAGAGTGCGTGTCATGGTTAAGAGCTGGCCGTGGGGCCTTGGTCCCCAAGGATTTCCAGGGGGATAAGGGGGGGCCCAGCCCCAGCAATAGGATGTGGGTCTGCAGAGGAGTCTGGGGAAGGTGGGCTAGGGCTGGGAGATAAAGTCCTGTTGGTCCAGGGCAGTGACGGCCACAGCAGTGGCCAGGGTACCTTGGGCAGTTCCCTAACAGGAAGACCCTGCCACCGATGCTTCAGCCTTCCCTATTACCTCCAGTGCATGGTATGCAGCCTCTCCCTTCTCCCTACCCCTCTTTAACTCAGAACTTTCCTTCCTGTTGGCAGATCCTCCCTCACTGATCTTCAGCAGGCTCTGGGCTTTCTCTTCCTTCTTCATCTTCTGAAAACCCTTGGCGTTGTAAAGCTGGGTAGTAGCACTTGCTCTAGGACCTGGGTCCTGGGGTCAGACAGATCACCAACATGGACAGGAAGCCCAGCAAAAATGGACTTGGTAACCTTCTAACATACACTCCTGCTTCCTTCAGCAGATACTTATTGGCCTCTCTGACTGTTTGAGCCTGGTGCTGTGGACTACCATCCATGCCCTAAAGGAAGGTGTAGGCTGGCCAGGCAAGGAATCCCCAGACAGCAGGGCAGATCTGACTCGGGCCTGTGGCAAGCATCCTTGGGCAGCACTAAGAACTGCTCCCCGGAGCCGGGTGTGAGGGCACAGAGAGAGATGGTGCTTGTGGAGGGGGAGGGTCCCCGAGGTTATAAGATCTTATCCAATGGGTGAATGGGTCTTGGGAGCAGAGGAACTGTTTCAGGAGACATTGTTCGAGGCCAAGTGTCCTGCAGAGGCTGAGAGCAAGCTTAGGATGGGACAGTGATGGGCCTTGAATGCTGAGTGTCTGGGAGGAAGTGGGGAGGAAGGTCACTGAAGCTTTTAACTGGGGAGGGACATAAACAGAAAAAATTTTTGGAAATGTTTCTTTAGCCCCCATGGATGGCAGATGCTTTTGGCGGGGAGTGTGGTGTGAGGCTGGGGCAGTGGGCTAGCAGGCTGAGCTGACACACTGGAATAGGTTAACCCTCAAGCCAGGGAGGAAAGTCATGGAGGGCAAGAGTGTGTGTCATGGTTAAGAGCTGGCCGTGGGCACCATGATTAGGAGTAGGACACAGAGGGACCATCCAGAAGCCTTGACAAATGGGCAGCTGTGGAGTGAAGGGCATAAAGCATGTCAGAGACAGCTGACAGACCCCAGGCAGCCTGGCAGGGAGTGATCCAGGGCAAGTTCCTCTGAAGCGAAAGGGGAGGAGCCTGTGGAGTTGGAGGCGGGGTGGGGCAGGGAAAGGAAGTCCTGTCATTGCTGTTTCAGGATGAAAAAGCCTGAACAGAGAGGACTGATGAAGGATCAAGAGCCGACCAGTGAGATGACAGAACCTTAGGAACAATGAGAAAGGAGGACATCCCCACTCCACTCCCCTTGGCAGGGGGTGGCCAGAGGCAACCAAATGTGGGGGGGCTTCTGATCTGTGTTCTGAGACTGAGAAGACTGTGGACTTAGAAATAAGCAACCAGGCCTGAAGGAATGCCTCTTTTCAAACTGGGGGCTGCGGGTAGGCCTCTGAGTACAGGAGATGTGGCCCTGAGGACTCAGACTGAACACTCCCTTCTCCTCCATTCAAGAGCTCCTCCCTCTGTGTGACCCCTCTCTGCTGATGCCAGATCTTGGGGGTGGAGCCTCATCCCCACACTTCCTGAACCCACACAGGCTACCAGGGCTTCCTCCTCCTCCTCAAACCTGCCGGTAGGGTCAGAGGGGAAGGTCAGAGAGAAATAGGAACCTTAAACCCTGAGGCCCCAGTGGAACCCTTCATCCACTCCCACCAGGAGCTCTCACCACACAGCCAGTGGTGGGAAAAAAAGACAGAGAAATTGACCATCTCAAGTTAAATGCAAACCCAGAACCAGCAGAAAGACAAGCAGGATACAGAACTGTATGTATAACACAAGAAAAAAATATGTTAATGGAATGATGGGAAAGAAATACATTAAAATGTTGGCAATTAGTTGCATTAGATGTGGAGGTTTTGTTTTCTATTTTCCACCCTACCCCCAGAATATAGTTATATCATGAGTAGAAGTATGGAAACTGATTTGTAGGCAAGATCCTTTTTCTTCCTGAAGAGGCGAGCTCCAGAGCGAGGCCTGGGGGTTTAAGAGCTGGCCGTGGGCACCATGATTAGGAGTAGGACACAGAGGGACCATCCAGAAGCCTTGACAAATGGGCAGCTGTGGAGTGAAGGGCATAAAGCATGTCAGAGACAGCTGACAGACCCCAGGCAGCCTGGCAGGGAGTGATCCAGGGCAAGTTCCTCTGAAGCAAAAGGGGAGGAGCCTGTGGAGTTGGAGGCGGGGTGGGGCAGGGAAAGGAAGTCCTGTCATTGCTGTTTCAGGATGAAAAAGCCTGAACAGAGAGGACTGATGAAGGATCAAGAGCCGACCAGTGAGATGACAGAACCTTAGGAACAATGAGAAAGGAGGACATCCCCACTCCACTCCCCTTGGCAGGGGGTGGCCAGAGGCAACCAAATGTGGGGGGGCTTCTGATCTGTGTTCTGAGACTGAGAAGACTGTGGACTTAGAAATAAGCAACCAGGCCTGAAGGAATGCCTCTTTTCAAACTGGGGGCTGCGGGTAGGCCTCTGAGTACAGGAGATGTGGCCCTGAGGACTCAGACTGAACACTCCCTTCTCCTCCATTCAAGAGCTCCTCCCTCTGTGTGACCCCTCTCTGCTGATGCCAGATCTTGGGGGTGGAGCCTCATCCCCACACTTCCTGAACCCACACAGGCTACCAGGGCTTCCTCCTCCTCCTCAAACCTGCCGGTAGGGTCAGAGGGGAAGGTCAGAGAGAAATAGGAACCTTAAACCCTGAGGCCCCAGTGGAACCCTTCATCCACTCCCACCAGGAGCTCTCACCACACAGCCAGTGGTGGGAAAAAAAGACAGAGAAATTGACCATCTCAAGTTAAATGCAAACCCAGAACCAGCAGAAAGACAAGCAGGATACAGAACTGTATGTATAACACAAGAAAAAAATATGTTAATGGAATGATGGGAAAGAAATACATTAAAATGTTGGCAATTAGTTGCATTAGATGTGGAGGTTTTGTTTTCTATTTTCCACCCCTGCCCCCAGAATATAGTTATATCATGAGTAGAAGTATGGAAACTGATTTGTAGGCAAGATCCTTTTTCTTCCTGAAGAGGCGAGCTCCAGAGCGAGGCCTGGGAGCTCCCTCTGCACCCGCATGGAAGGACAGGAGCACAGGAACACCATTCAGCCTGAACATGAAACAAAGTGTGTGTCTGTTAAGGGGTGAGGTTGGGGTCGGGGTGAGGTGGTATCCCCTGAACAGGACTGGGGACGTGAATGTGTGGCTGCTGTTCAGGTCTGGTCTGCCCTGGAAACCTTCCAGAAGAATCCTTTCCGGCTGCTGGATAAGCAGTTGCTCAGACCTCTGAGAAGTTCAGCTCCCACCTGCTGCAGGTGTCTGCAGAGGCAGCACCTCCCTAGTGCCAGCGGAGAACTCCAGGTAGGATGTCCAACCTCTCCTCTCCTTGCTCATAACTGGGGATCCAAAAAGCCTGGACCCCAGGTGTGGGGTGGAGGCAGATGCATAAACTTTTAGACTTCCTTTTTAAATCCAGAAGTCCACCCCCACCCCAAGCTCCCTGCCCAGATTCCTGCAGAGGAGTCAGAGGAGATGGGCGTGGGTGCTGGGTTCCTAGGGACTCTTGGGTAGAACCCACCAGAAAAACACCTGGAGGAACCTGAGCGGCTCTGACCCATCCTCAGCTCCAATCATTCCACTAAGCCGACTGCCCATTTTTTCTTTTCCCCACGCTTCTGCCCCTGGCCGCCTTTCCTGCTCTCGCACATCCCCATCCTCCGAGGGATGTGAGAAAGCAGAAGGGTGGCTGGGGTTTCTGCCTCTCCTGGCAGAGATCCATAGAACTGGACGAGGGGCACATAAATTGCCTGAGAAGGCACGGCCAACAGTTCCTTGATGGCTGGTGGCTGAGGGACTGCGCGCAGCTGGGAGACCGTCTCCTCTAGAGCCCTGGACCGCTGGGCCGGCGAGAGTCGGAAATCAGAGTCAGGACATCCAGGAGTGGAGGCAGAAGCCCCGCCCCGGCCCGCCCCACATCCCCAGGAAGAAGCACTGGCGCTCAGGGCAGGGTGGGCGCTAGAGCTTGCCGGGACAGTGCAGAGTTAGGGCTCCGTCCAACCCCTGCCCCCAGAATATAGTTATATCATGAGTAGAAGTATGGAAACTGATTTGTAGGCAAGATCCTTTTTCTTCCTGAAGAGGCGAGCTCCAGAGCGAGGCCTGGGAGCTCCCTCTGCACCCGCATGGAAGGACAGGAGCACAGGAACACCATTCAGCCTGAACATGAAACAAAGTGTGTGTCTGTTAAGGGGTGAGGTTGGGGTCGGGGTGAGGTGGTATCCCCTGAACAGGACTGGGGACGTGAATGTGTGGCTGCTGTTCAGGTCTGGTCTGCCCTGGAAACCTTCCAGAAGAATCCTTTCCGGCTGCTGGATAAGCAGTTGCTCAGACCTCTGAGAAGTTCAGCTCCCACCTGCTGCAGGTGTCTGCAGAGGCAGCACCTCCCTAGTGCCAGCGGAGAACTCCAGGTAGGATGTCCAACCTCTCCTCTCCTTGCTCATAACTGGGGATCCAAAAAGCCTGGACCCCAGGTGTGGGGTGGAGGCAGATGCATAAACTTTTAGACTTCCTTTTTAAATCCAGAAGTCCACCCCCACCCCAAGCTCCCTGCCCAGATTCCTGCAGAGGAGTCAGAGGAGATGGGCGTGGGTGCTGGGTTCCTAGGGACTCTTGGGTAGAACCCACCAGAAAAACACCTGGAGGAACCTGAGCGGCTCTGACCCATCCTCAGCTCCAATCATTCCACTAAGCCGACTGCCCATTTTTTCTTTTCCCCACGCTTCTGCCCCTGGCCGCCTTTCCTGCTCTCGCACATCCCCATCCTCCGAGGGATGTGAGAAAGCAGAAGGGTGGCTGGGGTTTCTGCCTCTCCTGGCAGAGATCCATAGAACTGGACGAGGGGCACATAAATTGCCTGAGAAGGCACGGCCAACAGTTCCTTGATGGCTGGTGGCTGAGGGACTGCGCGCAGCTGGGAGACCGTCTCCTCTAGAGCCCTGGACCGCTGGGCCGGCGAGAGTCGGAAATCAGAGTCAGGACATCCAGGAGTGGAGGCAGAAGCCCCGCCCCGGCCCGCCCCACATCCCCAGGAAGAAGCACTGGCGCTCAGGGCAGGGTGGGCGCTAGAGCTTGCCGGGACAGTGCAGAGTTAGGGCTCCGTCCAACCCCGCGCCCCAGCAGCTCAGCAAGAGGAGCGAAGGCGGCGTGGAGCCGTCCAACCCAAGCGCGCCAGGTCGAATCCGAGCGCTTACCTCTGCGCCGCGGTGCTGGCGTCCAGGATGCCCGCGCCCTGCATCCAGGAGCGCACCGAGCCCAGGCCGGCGGGCAGCAGCGGCTCCTCCTTCAGGTTCAGCCCGCCACGGGGCAGAGCGTCCTGAGCGGGGAACATAAGGGCGCGCAGTCAGTGGGCGCCCTCACCGCCGGGGATCCGGTCCCACCGAGGCTGCGGGGCTCCTAGCTCCGCCCGCCCGACGGCACCCAGCGCTTGCAGGAGCGCAGCGCAGCGCCAGTCCCGGAGGCTCAGTGCGCGCCAGCCTCCTGGGCGCTCCCTCGGAGAAAGCGGGTCCGCGAGCGCCCGCGCTGTCCCCTCCCCTCCCCGGGCGCGGGGCGGGGAGATGGAGGGATTTCCCCGCGGCCTGAGCGCCAGCGGGCGGACTGCGCGCAGGGCGGGGAGGGCGCGGAGCGGAGCCGGCACCCGGTCCGCGCAGGGGCGCCCCAGAGGCGCGCTCTGGCGGCTGCCCAGGGCCGCGGTCGTCGGAGGAGGGGGGGCGCCGAGCGCCCCGGGAACTGCCTCAGGCGAGGCGGGGGCGCGGGGCTGCCCGCCCTTTCCCCCCTCGCCGCCCCCACCTCCCGCTCGCCCGCCCGCGGCGCCGGCGCGGGGCGCTGATTACCATCCGGGAGGAGGAGGCTGCGGGCGCGGAGCTGGGTGGCGGCGGCGGCGGCGGCAGCAGCGGCGGCAGGAGCAGCAGCAGTCGCGCGTCCCGAGGAAAGGCAGGGGCAGCGCCGGGCCAGCAGACGCCGCCGGCGCCCCGCGTGCCCCGGCGCCCCGGCCCTGCCGCAGCCCCGGGCGGCAGCACCTGGAGCAGCAGCAGCAGCAGCCCGGCCGACTCCCCCCGGGGCCCGGTTCCCGCGCTGCCCCGCCGCGGCCGTCGCCGCCCGCCGCTCCCCGGGGCCTGGCCGCGGGCCCGGGCCATCCCGCCGCCGCCGCCGCTCCCTAGGGAGCGGGAGCCGAAGGGAGGGAGCGCGGGCGGGAGGAGGGATGGCGGGAGCGGGCGGGCCCAGGGGACGGGGGCCGGGGGAGGCGGGGGCGGGGCGGCGCGGCCGGCCGAGGGGCGGCCAGGGACGTGACATCATCGGGGGAGGAGCGGCCGGGCCCGGGCCGCCGCGGCGGGGCGGACCCTGGCGAGTCTGTCGCCGGGGCTGGGGGCTGCGGCCTGGCTGAGGCCGCGGGAATGGACCGGAGGGACCGGCGTGGACCCGGGAGGCCCAGGCAGGGAGCAGATGGGCCTGCGCGGCGAGGGAGCCCGGCTGAAGCCGGAGGAACGCGCGGCGCCGCACTCGGAAACCGCCGCCGCCTCTAGGTCGCCCCCGGACCAAGCCCCCGGCTTCTTCTGTATCTCCGTCTCCGAGTAGCCGCCGCACTCTCCACGCTGACGCCCAGTTCCTGCACTTGCCGCTCATTTCGACGTCTTCGAGCTTTTACTCTAGATGTGCTTTGCTTGCCCGGCGGTCCTCCCGCCTTTCTCCTGACCTCGGTTTCACCTCAGCCTGAATCTCAAACCTTTCTCCCTTAAGGCTGGGCCCCAGACGTGCAGAACGCAGCCGCTGCACCCGCCACACTTAGTCCAGTCCGTAGCTTGCCTACAATTAAAGCATTCTCCTTTCCAGCCTGTGCCTTTCAGACACCTCTTGGTTTCTGATGCAAGTTGGATACTGAGTTAGGATTCACTTTCTCTTGCTCCCCAGCCGGAGAATTTTCCCTCTTAGATGTCGTGTCTCTTAGTTCTCGGCCCAGGCCCAAGGGCTTAGCCTTTCTATCCCTCTCCCCACATTCTGGCCTGGTGTGTCCTGGCCAAGCTTTCAACGAGCCCAGAATGAGTCGAGCACTTTCCTGCAGAAGAGGATGGGGGTGAGCTGTCTGCCTGCTGCTTCATTCAGACGCCTCTGGAATATCACTTTCCTGCCTCAGCTGACTCCCATCCTCTTTTGGGGGCCTCCCAAGTATGCAGTTTGTGATCCACCTCACATGGATCCAAATGAGGATCCCAGGGCCAACACTGAGTCTCTTCCCACCCTAGAGGCACACCCCCAACCTCCTTTCCTGACCTCTGACCTCTATCCTCTCTCCCCATGCCCCCCTTCCCATCACCTGCCAGGGCTGTCACTCCTGCGTGGACTTCTCAAAGCCTCAGTTTTTGCCCCATGAGATTATCAAAGGTATTCTCTCCTGAAGATGAATTCTTAGGCTAAATCCTTGCTCCTCCTGTGTGGTGCCTGGACCAGCAGCTTCAACATCAGTGGGAGCTTGTTAGAAATGCAGAATCCTAGCCCAGACTTGCTAAATCAGAACCTACTTTTTACCAGGATCCCAGGTGACTGGCCTGCACATTACATTTGAGAAGTGGTGCTCTAGAGAAACTCCCTGGAGAAGGAAATGGCAACCCACTCCTGTACTCTTGCCTGGAAAATCCCATGGATAGAGGAACCTGGTGGGCTGCAGTTCTTAGGGTCACACAGAGTCGGAATGACTGAGCACACACACAGAAATCCCCCAAGGCTGTTGCCTACTTGCAGCACCCCTCTCTCCAACCTTGAAACCTACCCCTGACTAAATATCCAGCAGGCAGCCTACCTGATATTTACTGGAGAGGTCACAGGGAATCCTGGCAGAATCCCGCTGTCTTTCTCAGCTGTTCGTGTTTCTCCTCCTTTCTCAGTCTTCTCACCCATCCTCTTTCCCCTGTGCCCCAGGGAAGCATGTGGGCTTAGGGACCTCTTTGCTCAGTCCCTTCTTCTGTACCTCCTGATGTTGTCCCATATGATCAGTCTGAGTGTTGATCCTTCTTTCCCTCTACTGGGACCTCCCCATTCTTAAAAGAACCCTCCCTCTGTTCCTGCCTCCTCTTCCTCCAGCATGTGCCCCTCCTGTTTCTTAGGAAGGTCCATAGGCGCACTCCACCAAGGCTGCCTCGCCAGCACCCAGCAAGCCACTCTTGAAGCCCTCGTGGTCTGGCTCCTTTCCAGCTTGGCTGCTATTTGTTTCTCTCTCCATCTGGTTCTGTCAGCCCTGAACACCCACCGGTGAGGACAGAGCTGGCCTTGACCCTTGGGGAGGAGGGGAGCACCTGCCTCCAGAGGCCCTCTCCCAAGTAGATTGTGAGCTAGAGTGGGGCTCTCAAAGCCTCCCAGGCCCCTCCTTTCCTGACCTCTCCATCCCCATGCCCCTTCCCATCACCTGCCAGGGCTGTCACTCCGTGGACTTCTCAAAGCCTCAGTTTTTGCCCCATGAGATTATCAAAGGTATTCTCTCCTGAAGATGAATTCTTAGGCTAAATCCTTGCTCCTCCTGTGTGGTGCCTGGACCAGCAGCTTCAACATCAGTGGGAGCTTGTTAGAAATGCAGAATCCTAGCCCAGACTTGCTAAATCAGAACCTACTTTTTACCAGGATCCCAGGTGACTGGCCTGCACATTACATTTGAGAAGTGGTGCTCTAGAGAAACTCCCTGGAGAAGGAAATGGCAACCCACTCCTGTACTCTTGCCTGGAAAATCCCATGGATAGAGGAACCTGGTGGGCTGCAGTTCTTAGGGTCACACAGAGTCGGAATGACTGAGCACACACACAGAAATCCCCCAAGGCTGTTGCCTACTTGCAGCACCCCTCTCTCCAACCTTGAAACCTACCCCTGACTAAATATCCAGCAGGCAACCTACCTGATATTTACTGGAGAGGTCACAGGGAATCCTGGCAGAATCCCGCTGTCTTTCTCAGCTGTTCGTGTTTCTCCTCCTTTCTCAGTCTTCTCACCCATCCTCTTTCCCCTGTGCCCCAGGGAAGCATGTGGGCTTAGGGACCTCTTTGCTCAGTCCCTTCTTCTGTACCTCCTGATGTTGTCCCATATGATCAGTCTGAGTGTTGATCCTTCTTTCCCTCTACTGGGACCTCCCCATTCTTAAAAGAACCCTCCCTCTGTTCCTGCCTCCTCTTCCTCCAGCATGTGCCCCTCCTGTTTCTTAGGAAGGTCCATAGGCGCACTCCACCAAGGCTGCCTCGCCAGCACCCAGCAAGCCACTCTTGAAGCCCTCGTGGTCTGGCTCCTTTCCAGCTTGGCTGCTATTTGTTTCTCTCTCCATCTGGTTCTGTCAGCCCTGAACACCCACCGGTGAGGACAGAGCTGGCCTTGACCCTTGGGGAGGAGGGGAGCACCTGCCTCCAGGGAGCGGCCCTCTCCCAAGTAGATTGTGAGCTAGAGTTGGTGCTGCTTCATCTCTACATGCCCAGACCACACTCATGCCCATTCCCCACAAACCAGCTCCTCCTCTGTGGCCCTAGGTGATGAGGGTACCTATTGGATCCAGCAGGTAGAAAGCCACTGGGGTAAATTCTGGGTTGGTTTTTGGAGTCAGAGGTAAGGATCTCTGCTTTAGATCCAGGAGGTCTGTTTCTCAGAACTCTTTGTATGTTTTTGTTTTGTATTATTCATCTTAGTTCCTTGGACAAAATTCTCTCAAACAATTGTAGCTTCATGAGAAAGGGGTGTGGGGCCCTGGTGTCGCTGTGGTCACAGAGAGCTGGAGGGATGGAGATGGCAGAGGATGCTGGGGCCACGGCTGCCAGAGAATCTTCCCTTTCAGATCTCATTCCTCTTAGCTCCAGACCCAGAAATCTTCTTCCCTTTGACCCGAGGGCTGAGCCACTTTTGCGCCTTTCCCCATATTCTGGCCTGGTGTGTCCTGGCCAAGTTTTGAACAAACCCAGAATGATAGAGAATGCCAGCCCTGTCTACAGCCATACCACCCTGTACATGCCTGATCTCATCTGATCTCAGAAGCTAAGCTGGGTCGGGACTGGCTAGTACTTGGATGGGAGAATGCCAGCCCTTTCTGGCCTAGGCAGAGGCTCACCATAGACCACCAGCGCGGAGCCTCTGACTTCATCCTCCATCATGGACACCTGTGCTCATCCCATAGGCAAAGCTCTTGTCATATGTCTGGTGGTGGAGACTAAGCAAAGCGTAAAACTCAGGCCATGCCCTGCGGGTACCACAGTGCGGTGGTGGGGAGATGTGTGGGAGAGGGACCTGGGCTGATAAAGATGCAGGTGCGAGTACGTGGACCAGCACAGAAGAGCCTGAGCCTGAGAAGGGAGAAAGCGGTTTGGGGCAGAAGGATCAACATGTGTAAACACTAGCAAAGCTGAATGAGTATGTTTGTAGCACTTGCTTCAAGCTACAAGCTTTTAGCACCTACAGCATCATGCTCCGCCTAGAATTCCATGCTGAGGAGCTTGGGCTCTATCCCGTAGTCATGGGCCTTAAAAGAATATTTTAAAAATCAGCAGAACCCCTCCTTTCTCTAAAAGGAGTGCAAAACCATAGAAAATAAATCCGAAGTGGTGCATTAGGCAGAAGTGCCCTTGACCAGACTGTGTTGGGCCATAGCGCCCCCTGGAGGCCCAAGAGAACTCAGCACTTGGATTCACTTCATGCCAACTTCCCTTCCCTGAAGGGAATTAAAATATAGAAAGAATTTAAAGCATGCACTAAGTATGGCTGTTCATATAGTTCTATGAAGAAACAAAAATGGCTGGGGCCATCACAGAAGGCTTCCTAGTGGGCGTGCCCCACCTCTTAGCCTTGCTCTCTGTTGTCTCCTGAGGTCTCTTCAACTGCTTCAGGAAAAATGTGTACTACAGCTTATTTGATCTTAGGATGATCCATTCTATTGCCCATATTAAGGCTGAGTTATTTGGTCTTGTATAATAATACAAGTACTGGTGGACACTTTGTCAGGAGCGTTGTACTTCCATTAGTCTCTGGGCTGGAGCAAAGGCTGTGTGTCCCCTTGATATCCCAAGTTGTGCACATCCTTTCCAATCACAAACCATCTCAAAGACAACCAATCTCAAGTTCCATCTCCACTGAGGAAGAGGAAAGGAACCATTTCCCTGTGGAGCAGGAGCAGTCCCATAATGCTCAGTTTCTCCTTGGCCCTGACTCATCCTCCACTACTTCACTCCCCAAAAACGTTTGCCACACCCTTCAGAGCCCTTCTCCCTAATTAGCCAACTTCCTCATATTCTCAATCTTTATTTTCATGATTTCTCTCGTCTCTAGCCGTAACTGAAACCTGGATGACACCTGGTATAGACTGGATGTTTATGTCCCTTTGAGATTCATATGTTAAGACCATTGAGACTGTATTGGAGATAGGGCCTCTGAGGAGGTGATAAAGGTTAAGTGAGGTCATAAGAATGGTGCCCTAGTGGGGGGAAAAAAATTGGTGTCCTGACTCAGTAGAGCTATGCCATTTTAAGAAGAGGACAAGATAACAGAGTTTTCGCCACCATATGAGGACACAGCAAGAAGGCAACTATCTGCAAGCCAGATATTACCATATCAAACAGCTTTGCTCTCCTGGTATACAGCAAAGCAAATCTACCAACATTGGATTATGATGATGTAAAGTATAGCCTTTATTTGCAGGGTGCCAAGTAAGGAGGATGGGTAGCTAATGCGTGAGAGACCCAAACTCCTTTTTCTAGGGACGAGTTTTTGAAGACAACATTAGGGGTGAGGGTTGCAGGGTGCATGATGTGCTCATGGACATTCTTCTGATTAGTTAGTGTGCTCATGGTTCAGATTGGTTAGTGGTGAGGTTTCAGGAATCTTTGTTGTTTATCTTCTGATTCTAACAAAACTGAGGTCTTTGTGCTTGTGACCAGCAGTTTCTATCTAATGGGGTCCTGATTGTAAAAACAACTCAATAATATGTGTCAGACTGTTATATTTACCCCCTGAGGAGGAACTAGGGGTCCTGGAACTGTATCTTTTTTTAATTTTTGGCCACCTTTTTTGTTTTTCCTTTTTTTTTTTTTTTTCCTGCGAGGTGAGGGGGCGGGTTGGGGAGGGAGGGAGTGGGCGGGCCACCTATATTGGTCTTTCATTTATCTATTTTCATCCATCTTTGTTCTTTGGCCCCTGTGGGCCTCCCATTGCAGTGGCCTCTGTTGTCCCAGAGCACGGGCTCTGGGCGCATGCGCTCCAGAGCTCCGGCTCAGTAATTGGACACATTCATCCAGCGGCTCTGCAGCACATGGGATCTTCCCAGGCCAGGGATCGAACCGGTGTCCCTTGCACTGCAAGGCGGTGTCCTTACCCACTGGACCACCAGGGAAGGCCTGGGACTGTTTTATGACTGAACTATTTTTATTACTTTTCCTGTTTGACTGATTTCCTTTGTTCTCTGCATTCCTTCACTTCTCTAATAGCTACTTGAGTTTGCTGTTTGGAATTTAGGGAAGGCCTAGGGGACTAAAACCTTCTTTTTTTTCCTTTTTTGTTTTTCAAACAAGAAACACAAAGGGATCTTCCACTGGGAAGGCTTTATCTGCACCAGAAATTGAATTGACTAGGGTTTGATCTTGGATTTCCCAGCCTCCAGCACTGTAAGAAAATAAATTTATTTTTGGTTAAGCCACCAAGTCTTTGGTATTTTCTTATGGCAGCCTGAGCAGACTAAAGCAACAGTCTAGGACACCCTTTCTCCTATGGCCCTTTTCAGCAGTTATTATTTATTCTCTTTCACCTCACTACAAGTAAGTATTTGGAATTTTATTCTGCCCCATTTTTCAAGGATTTACCTGTTACTGTTTCATGGATGCTGGTAGAAGAAAGGAGATTCCTAGATTGGAGACAAAGAACTTTATTATTCAAAGCACAGCAAGTAGCAAAAGTGTCATGTTTGCATCAGCTCCTCTTGCCTCCACTCCCAAGTCCCATAGGAGCAGTTGCCAAGGAGCCCTGTGGGTGCCTTGCATGCAGTGGGTTTGTGTTGAATCTGAGGAACAGGATAATGGGGAACCTACTTATTTTATAGAAGGCAATAAGCAAGCTCTTTGTCCTGGAGAGATACTATTCTTCAAGGTTGCTGTCTGTACACGCACCCTTCGAAATAGGGCAGGCAGAGTAGTTAGGGCCTTATATTCTCAGAATGCCATGTAAAAATGTGCGGTGATGGGGCTTCCCTTGTGACTCAGTGGATAAGAACCCATCTGCCAATGCAGGAGACACGGGTTCGAGCCCGGATCTGGGAGGATCCCACATACCGCAGAGCAGCTAAACCCACACATCAACAAAGACCCAGCGCAGCCAAAAATAAATAAATAAAAGTTAAAAAAAGAAATGTGCGGTGATGCACGAGGCCAATGGCATCCAAACTGTTGACCCTACACATTCTTGGCCGAACTTGACAACTCACAAGAGGATGACACTCCATTCACCACTCTGATTAATTTGATCAAATAGAGGCTGATACCAAGTCTGTTCTATCTGTCTCATACAAAATATAATTAAGGCTACTATCAGTAGAAACTCAAGGGACTTCCCTGTGGTTCAGTAGTTAGGGATCCACCTGCTAATATAGGGGACGTGAGTTCGATCCCTGGTCTGGGAAGATTCCACATGTCATGGAGCAATTCAGTCCATATGCCACAACTACTAAGCCCACATGCCTGGAGCCGGTGGTCTGCCACAAGACAAGCGACCACACTGAGAAGTCCAAGCACTATAAGGAAGAGCAGCCCCCATCTGCCGCAACTAGAGAAAGTCTGCGCGTAGCAATAAAGACTGAGAATGTAGCAAGTGCTCATTGAGGTTTGTGGACCAAAAGGACATGGAGGAAGGAGTCAGAAGTATTCTGAGTTTATTTATTTATTTATTTATTTACTTTTAAATTTTTGGCCTCTTTTATTGGTCTTTCATTTATTTATTTTCATCCATCTTTGTTCCTTGGCCTGTGTGGGCCTCCCATTGCAGTAGCCTGTCTCATTGCAGAGCACCGGCTCTGGGCGCATGTGCTCCAGAGTGCTGGCTCACAATTGGACACACTGGTCCAGCTGCTCTGTGGCACATGGGATCTTCCCAGGCCAGGCATCGAACCGGCGCCCCTTGCATTGCAAGGTGGACTCTCCACCCACTGGACCACCAGGGAAGCCCCTGAGTTTGTTTTTGAGGAGGCCACTCCTGTACTGGACAACCTCGACTACTGGCTCATTGTTGGTGGCTTTGCAACAAAGTGTGCATCATTGTTAGGCTGTAGATGATCTGAAAATTCAAAGACTTAACATGACTTGTTACAAGGGCCATACTGGTGTAGCCATAGCCTCCTGATCAAACTAGAACAGCAATGCTGTAACTTGAACCTGTGCCCCAGGGCAGTGAGGCACCAGTGATAGTCCACAGAAGGGGTCAAAGGTCCATGGTAGTCAGTCGCACAGTTGTAGGGAGACCAATGCCCAGTGCAATGTACTCTTTACTATTAGGACAAACAGCTCAACTTTCGTTAGGCATTGCACATCTGTTTATAGTGGTGGTTTCTGACAAAACTTTGTGCCCCATTTATGCTGGTGGGTGTGTTGCCATGCTGGTGGGTGGTCGTAATTAAGGCTACTATCAGTAGAAACTCAAGGGACTTCCCTGTGGTTCAGTAGTTAGGGATCCACCTGCTAATATAGGGGACGTGAGTTCGATCCCTGGTCTGGGAAGATTCCACATGTCATGGAGCAATTCAGTCCATATGCCACAACTACTAAGCCCACATGCCTGGAGCCGGTGGTCTGCCACAAGACAAGCGACCACACTGAGAAGTCCAAGCACTATAAGGAAGAGCAGCCCCCATCTGCCGCAACTAGAGAAAGTCTGCGCGTAGCAATAAAGACTGAGAATGTAGCAAGTGCTCATTGAGGTTTGTGGACCAAAAGGACATGGAGGAAGGAGTCAGAAGTATTCTGAGTTTATTTATTTATTTATTTATTTACTTTTAAATTTTTGGCCTCTTTTATTGGTCTTTCATTTATTTATTTTCATCCATCTTTGTTCCTTGGCCTGTGTGGGCCTCCCATTGCAGTAGCCTGTCTCATTGCAGAGCACCGGCTCTGGGCGCATGTGCTCCAGAGTGCTGGCTCACAATTGGACACACTGGTCCAGCTGCTCTGTGGCACATGGGATCTTCCCAGGCCAGGCATCGAACCGGCGCCCCTTGCATTGCAAGGTGGACTCTCCACCCACTGGACCACCAGGGAAGCCCCTGAGTTTGTTTTTGAGGAGGCCACTCCTGTACTGGACAACCTCGACTACTGGCTCATTGTTGGTGGCTTTGCAACAAAGTGTGCATCATTGTTAGGCTGTAGATGATCTGAAAATTCAAAGACTTAACATGACTTGTTACAAGGGCCATACTGGTGTAGCCATAGCCTCCTGATCAAACTAGAACAGCAATGCTGTAACTTGAACCTGTGCCCCAGGGCAGTGAGGCACCAGTGATAGTCCACAGAAGGGGTCAAAGGTCCATGGTAGTCAGTCGCACAGTTGTAGGGAGACCAATGCCCAGTGCAATGTACTCTCTTTACTATTAGGACAAACAGCTCAACTTTCGTTAGGCATTGCACATCTGTTTATAGTGGTGGTTTCTGCATCAGAAACATGGTTCTTTACTTTGTGCCCCATTTATGCTGGTGGGTGTGTTGCCATGTCTGGTGCAGTGATGGGTCCGGGCAGTCATGGTGGCTATATGGGTGGTACAGGCTGGATCAGCAGTGTGATTTAAGTTGGTCTTATTAGAGAATGGCCCTAACCATGGGCATCTCCATGAGAGAGCCAAGTTGTCTGGTTGGCAGCTGATTTTGTTTCCATAGTTTGTAGCACCAAAGAAGAATGTCTTCCACTTGCCAGTCCTACAGACAAGACAGGTCATGGGCAAACAGTACATAAGGCAGTCAACAGGTAATGGATCTCTTTGGTTCTTCAGTTATTCTTCTTTCTCTTGTTTCTCTTAATCCTTTCTTTAGGCCTCCAATTCCATCAGGTTTTCATTAGCAAACTCCTCAGGCTGCAGAGCAAGGAGTTTAATGCAATCATCCTCTTGTAGACCTAGCTCTGGCTTCTTATTGAGGGCCATTAAGTTGCTGAAGACCTCTTTGAACTCTTCAACCACCTTCTGTAATCCACAAAAATCACAGACAAACTCCAAGCAAAGGTGCTTCCAAACCCTGTTCATGGTGATGGCTGTAACCTCATGCCAAGCAGTCAATGCTTTTTTATGGCCTTGTAAATACTATAGTTCTTCCAAAATTGTCACAGAGTTGTTCCTCATTCATCACTCACCTCTACTGCCTGATGAAAAGTGTGACATAAATTCTAAGTCTTGGAAGTCCCTGGTCCATAGGTTGGACGAGCAACATCTATTTGGTGGCCGATGAACTACTTCAACGTTGGGATGAAAGTCATCCATGAATGAGGGGTGGCCCAGAGCACCATTAAGCAGCAAAAGAATGTTGAATGGGATGTCCTTCTCCAAGTAATATTTCTGTATCTCTGGGATAAAGTGGCAGAAAACTCAGCCCTGGAAAATGGCCTGTGTAACCCAAGCTTTGGTGTTACTCTTCCACACAACAGAAATAGAATCCTTGATTATATTTTTTAGTGCTCTTTAGCTCTCTGAAGGGTAAAATAAGAGCAGCTTCAGCTTCATATCACCAGCAGCAATGCCACCAAACAACAGATCAATAAGTAAGAAATTTGTAAATTCCAAAAGGATTTCCTGGTGGTCCTGTGGTTAAGCTTCTGCTACCTCAATGTACCCTGGAGAAGGAAATGGTAACCTACTCCAGTATTCTTACCTGGAGAATCTCCATGGACAGAGGAATCTGGCGGGTTACAGTCCACGGGGTTGCAAAGAGTTGGACACGACTGAGTGACTTATACTTACTTACTTATCTCAATGCAGGGGACACGGATTCGACCCCTAGTTGGTAAACTAAGATCCTGCATGCCCCATGGCATAGACAAAAAAAAAGAAAGAAAGAAAGAAAGAAAAGGTGTGTCTGGGAGAGGCAAATGGAGTTAGGGAGGCACTGTGTCCAAAAGGTAATGCTGTTGAGTAGGAAACTGGCCTCCGCTGAGTAATCACAGCCACTGAATGAATTTCTTCCCATTTCCCTTTCTCTTCATGGAAGCCTGTAGGGTTTATTCTGGGGTGTCTTAAAGGATTCAAAAATCAACTCTGTACACACATCAGTCCCTGAATGAGTGAATTCCCCTGACATTTATAGGCATTCTCCGTGCAAATCTGTGCAAACATCAGTACTAATTACACTACCAGCAGTGGTAGCCCCAACAACAGTACATTGAGTTGATCCTAAAGACCCTCTTGTAGGGTCAGTTTAATTTCTTGTCCACACTTAAGACTTGGTTCATAGCCCATCAGCTGAAATCAGGTGAATTTTTTTCTTTTAGTTTCACTGAGATATATTGACAGTCAGGGCTGTGTAAGTTTAAGGTGTACAACACAATGCTTTCATACATCATGAAATGATGATCACAATAAGACTTTCTTATCATCTCATAGAGATGCAAAAGTAAATAGAAAAAAATTTTCCTGTGATGAAAATTATTAGCATTTATTTTCTTTCCTATATAACAGGTTGCAGAGTTAATTATATTTAATATGTTGTACATTACATCCTGAGTACTTATTTACCTTTTGGTAGGAAGTGTCTACATTTTGACTACTTTCATGCAATTGGCCTTCTATCCACCCCCTCATGACCATAGATTTGGTCTCTTTTTCTATGAATTTGTTTTTAAAGTCTATGACCTATAGCAGCAATCCCCCAATAAGTAAGAAATTTGTAAATTCCAAAAGGATTTCCTGGTGGTCCTGTGGTTAAGCTTCTGCTACCTCAATGTACCCTGGAGAAGGAAATGGTAACCTACTCCAGTATTCTTACCTGGAGAATCTCCATGGACAGAGGAATCTGGCGGGTTACAGTCCACGGGGTTGCAAAGAGTTGGACACGACTGAGTGACTTATACTTACTTACTTATCTCAATGCAGGGGACACGGATTCGACCCCTAGTTGGTAAACTAAGATCCTGCATGCCCCATGGCATAGACAAAAAAAAAGAAAGAAAGAAAGAAAGAAAAGGTGTGTCTGGGAGAGGCAAATGGAGTTAGGGAGGCACTGTGTCCAAAAGGTAATGCTGTTGAGTAGGAAACTGGCCTCCGCTGAGTAATCACAGCCACTGAATGAATTTCTTCCCATTTCCCTTTCTCTTCATGGAAGCCTGTAGGGTTTATTCTGGGGTGTCTTAAAGGATTCAAAAATCAACTCTGTACACACATCAGTCCCTGAATGAGTGAATTCCCCTGACATTTATAGGCATTCTCCGTGCAAATCTGTGCAAACATCAGTACTAATTACACTACCAGCAGTGGTAGCCCCAACAACAGTACATTGAGTTGATCCTAAAGACCCTCTTGTAGGGTCAGTTTAATTTCTTGTCCACACTTAAGACTTGGTTCATAGCCCATCAGCTGAAATCAGGTGAATTTTTTTCTTTTAGTTTCACTGAGATATATTGACAGTCAGGGCTGTGTAAGTTTAAGGTGTACAACACAATGCTTTCATACATCATGAAATGATGATCACAATAAGACTTTCTTATCATCTCATAGAGATGCAAAAGTAAATAGAAAAAAATTTTCCTGTGATGAAAATTATTAGCATTTATTTTCTTTCCTATATAACAGGTTGCAGAGTTAATTATATTTAATATGTTGTACATTACATCCTGAGTACTTATTTACCTTTTGGTAGGAAGTGTCTACATTTTGACTACTTTCATGCAATTGGCCTTCTATCCACCCCCTCATGACCATAGATTTGGTCTCTTTTTCTATGAATTTGTTTTTAAAGTCTAATTGACCTATAACACTACGTTAGTACCTGTTATGCAACACAGTGATTTGATAGTTCTGTAAGATTTCAAAATGATCAGCAATAAAAGTCTAGTTACCATATGTCATCATGTAAAGATAATACAGAGGTTTTTCTTTCTAGATTCGCTGGAAGTTTTCATCTGTTCTGACAATGAATGTAACATAGCGTAAGAACTTAGACCCTCGGGCTAGGCAAGACATTATGGCCATTGGCGCCGTTGGAGGAAGCACCATGGCAGGTGGCAGGAGGTGGTAAGGTGGACGCCTAGGAAAGGAGTGAGCTACAGAGATGAACCAAAGGAAGGTTTTAGGTGTCAGGGCCCCAGCAAAAAGAGGCATGGTGACAGACTGCCCTGACCTTCACCTAGTTAAAAGGTAAAAATACCCTTCCTTTCGGTCATTAGGGAGAAATCTGAGGGGAGGGCATCTTATTGCTTGCCTCTCCATAGACCTACAGGATCTGAGAGCAGGGGAGAAGAATAGAAGTAGGCTGGTAGGAGAGTCAGAGTGAGAAGAATTCATACAGTTCCCTGGGTGGATGAGTCAAACCCTGGGCTTGGACTTCAGCCCTCTTTGCCAGAAAAATATCTCTTCCTTCTGAAGAGGCCAGGTTGCCTGAGCTCACAGGACTATGAATATCAACTTTCTGGCCTCTCCCAATTCCTGGTTGTTGGGATTCCCTTATGTCTCAAAAGTCTTGGGGTAGTAAAGGAATTTCTTTCCTAGTCTGTAAGCAGCCAGATCACCTGGCAGAAATGTCCTTTCTGCCCAGTCTGCTCCCAGGAGAGTGGGAGTGTGACCAGCCCTCAGGAGGGGTCCCAGAGGTTCACATGGCCCAGGATGGAGAATGTGCACCTTCTTTACAGGCTGGGCACTCCCAGTCATCCACCTCAAGCTCTTTCAGGTTTGGAACCAGGCCAACAATTCCACTGTGATCCTGAGACTGGTTGCCTTCAAAATTGGTGATGGGAGTGGCAGGAGAAAGTAACTCAGGCAAAGCCTCTGAGGCATGTGGCTTGATCTATTTAAAGGAAGAACTGTTCAGGAGGGTGCTGCCACTTGGTCTTATGTCCAGGTTGCCCTGAATGGTCTGCAAAGTGGTGGAAGTGGGGCGAGAATGTGTGGAGACAAGGATGGGATGGCAAGTCACCATTGGAGGTCCTCCAGGTGCTGGTGGCCAGGCTGTCACTCAGGCTAGAATTGCCTGCTGAGTGGGAGGTGCTCACGGTCAGTTTCTCAGGGAGGATGGTGCTGGTGTCCAGCAGGCAGGATACCGTGCTGTTCAGCTTCTCTAGCAGCATCCAGGTGGCAGGTGTATCTTTAAAGGGGGCGTAACCATTGGCCAATTCACAGGCCATGATTCCTACACTGCAATATCAAATTTGGCATCAAAACCCTGAAGATTCCATTGAAGGACCTATGAGCTGAGCCAAGGCAGAGCCCTGATGCAGTCACTTGGGAAAGTCATGGACCACATGCTGGCACTGCCTGTGACTGATCATGCTGAGTTGTTGTGTCAACCAGACAGGTAGAACTTCCCATTTGTGGAGATCACAACGTGACTTTCCTCTGCATGCACCCCATGTGGAGGATATGGTGAACCTGCAGCACCCTCTGCAGGGTGTGATTCACTCGATCACCACCTTATTCAACGCCATCCATGAAGTGTATACAGATAAGGTCCTTTCCAGAGCCATATACCATGAATGATGGGACAACCCACAGCTCATTATCTGTCTGGCACTTTGGGACGACCTAAAGGCTCCAAAGAGAGGGCATATATAAATATATAATTATGACGGATTCATGTTGTTGTATGGCAGAAACAAACACAACATTTAAAGCAATTTTCTACTAATTAAAAAAATTAAAAACCATTAGAAAATTAATGCGGAGGATTAGGTTCACAAGCCACAACCTAGCTAGTGGTTCATAAGTTTGTGTGTATCATCAGGGGGAGCCTTTTAAATATGTACTTTCTGGGGCCCCAATCCTGAAATTTGGAACCAGGCCAACAATTCCACTGTGATCCTGAGACTGGTTGCCTTCAAAATTGGTGATGGGAGTGGCAGGAGAAAGTAACTCAGGCAAAGCCTCTGAGGCATGTGGCTTGATCTATTTAAAGGAAGAACTGTTCAGGAGGGTGCTGCCACTTGGTCTTATGTCCAGGTTGCCCTGAATGGTCTGCAAAGTGGTGGAAGTGGGGCGAGAATGTGTGGAGACAAGGATGGGATGGCAAGTCACCATTGGAGGTCCTCCAGGTGCTGGTGGCCAGGCTGTCACTCAGGCTAGAATTGCCTGCTGAGTGGGAGGTGCTCACGGTCAGTTTCTCAGGGAGGATGGTGCTGGTGTCCAGCAGGCAGGATACCGTGCTGTTCAGCTTCTCTAGCAGCATCCAGGTGGCAGGTGTATCTTTAAAGGGGGCGTAACCATTGGCCAATTCACAGGCCATGATTCCTACACTGCAATATCAAATTTGGCATCAAAACCCTGAAGATTCCATTGAAGGACCTATGAGCTGAGCCAAGGCAGAGCCCTGATGCAGTCACTTGGGAAAGTCATGGACCACATGCTGGCACTGCCTGTGACTGATCATGCTGAGTTGTTGTGTCAACCAGACAGGTAGAACTTCCCATTTGTGGAGATCACAACGTGACTTTCCTCTGCATGCACCCCATGTGGAGGATATGGTGAACCTGCAGCACCCTCTGCAGGGTGTGATTCACTCGATCACCACCTTATTCAACGCCATCCATGAAGTGTATACAGATAAGGTCCTTTCCAGAGCCATATACCATGAATGATGGGACAACCCACAGCTCATTATCTGTCTGGCACTTTGGGACGACCTAAAGGCTCCAAAGAGAGGGCATATATAAATATATAATTATGACGGATTCATGTTGTTGTATGGCAGAAACAAACACAACATTTAAAGCAATTTTCTACTAATTAAAAAAATTAAAAACCATTAGAAAATTAATGCGGAGGATTAGGTTCACAAGCCACAACCTAGCTAGTGGTTCATAAGTTTGTGTGTATCATCAGGGGGAGCCTTTTAAATATGTACTTTCTGGGGCCCCAATCCTGAAATTTGGATTCAGGCAAGTCTGGAGTGACACTCATAAACCTGTATTTTAAAACAAGTGCCCCATGTCTATTTGTGTCATGTGCTTGAGGCATGCCAGTTATAAACAGCATGGCTGGAATTTAGAAAATCGGTTTGAATTTCCCTTTTAGTGTCACACTTAGAAACTTGAAATAATTTGTCTCTAATAACCATCCTGCTCAGGGAGTTCAAGCCTGGGCTACACTACTAAAACAACGGTCAGAGCAAAGAACAAGACCACCTAGGGAAAAACAAGAGAACTTGATTAAACAGAGCAACCGGGCAGGCTCAGAGACTGAAGAAGCCAAGGCACACGCACCTTCTTCTTTGGATTGTTTATTAACGTCTTTAGCCTCGGACATACGGTTGTGCAGTGAGAACTGATGAAAAGAAAAACAAATACGAGAACACAAAAACAGTTAAAAAAGGGCAGATTCTCTAGACATATGGACATCGTGGGGAAGAAATAGGGAGGGGGAGGCATGGAGGGAGTAAGATGGAAATCTATGCTGTCATGTGTAGAAAAGATAGCTATTGTCATTGCGCTAAGGGAATAGGAGTGCTCACAATGGCTTGGGACGTTGGTCTGGAGGGGTGGGATGGGGGAAACTGGAAACTGGGGGGTTGGGGACCATGGATATGCATATGACTGATCTGGGAACATATATGTCTGTGAACAACAAAACACTGTAAAACGTTTAAAATAAAGAATTAAAAAAAAAACCGGCAGATTCTCCAATATTGTTTTGCAACTTGTTATTGAATTCAGGTCCTCGTTTGATAAAACTGAAACCTCATATTCGCTTTGAATGTTATTTTCACGTTTCAACATAAATGTGGTGACTGAAAATAAAGCAAAAGACAAAGCAGCTCTCCGTCGCACCAGGCGATAATGAAAGAGGTGAGCACAAGTGATCAAAATGAAAGAAGACCGTCTCAGATGCTTTGGTTGGCGGAAATAAGGGCTCCCCTCAACATCCGTGCCGGACCGGAAATAGTGACGCCGGGCCGCTCGACTTCCGGCGTCACTTCCCCGCGACTTCCTGCGGAGGACATGGCGACCCTCGGCGGTGTCCGCTGGCTGACCCGGGTGAGGACCAGGACACGCAGGGGCAGTCGCTGGTTCGGCGGGTTTGTACTGGGTTCGCAGGAGAATTCGGGGCCGGAGGCGCCCAGATCCGACCTCAGAGGCGTGTATGTCTGTTGCAGGCGCTGGTCGCCGCCCCGAAGCCCGGAGCATGGAGGAGCCTGTGTACCTCGACCGTGGCGCAAGCCTCCTCGCGGAGCCAGGTAAGCCCAAGGCCGGCTCCGGTCTCGCCCACGCCCTTGACCTCTCCTCTCCTGGCCGCCCCCTCCCCGGCACCCCGCCCCAGAACCCCTGCCCTCGGCCCGGCTCAGTCTCTGCTGGCCCTGCTCTTAGGGTGAGGACGTGAGGGTGGAGGGCGCCTTTCCCGTGACTATGCTGCCAGGAGACGGCGTGGGGCCTGAGCTGATGCACGCTGTCAAGGAGGTGTTCAAGGTGAGGAGCCTGGGGGAGTCCGCCCGCAGGGGCGGTGGCGTGAGTTGGCAAGGACTAACTCGATTCTGACCCTGCGGTTTCTGACGCCCGTTCTTGAAGGCTGCCTCTGTCCCAGTGGAGTTCCAGGAGCATCACCTGAGTGAGGTGCAGAATATGGCATCCGAAGAGAAGCTGGAGCAGGTGCTGAGTTCCATGAAGGAGAACAAAGTGGCCATTATCGGTATGGGTGCTTTGCTGTTCTACCTATGTGTTAGTTAAAATCAAACGAATAAATGTTCATTAAGCTTCCCTCAGCACGCACTAATACCTTAACTTTTCTGAGCTCCCATCACTGATTGGTGACCATCAGTGGGAACCCAGTTGGAAACCCAGCAGTTGAGAGATCATATGCCTCCTGTTGTTGAGGCAGGAAGGCTCCATGAATTCATAGACTGTCACGGGTCATCTTATTCAGTCGCGTCCGACTCTTTGCTTGGAATGTAGCTTTCCAGGCTCCTCTGTCCGTGGAATTCTCCAGGCAAGAATACTGGAGTGGGTTGCCATTTTTGTCTCCAGGGAAATGGTAATTGAGTCTTGTTAATTGTATCTCTAGAATGACATTTCCAGCTGCATCTTTCATGTTTTTCCTTCTGCTTTGCTACTGTAACTACCTCATTAGACTTTTGGGCTTTCAGTTCTGCTCCTCCATTCCGTCCTCTACAGCTCTTCTCTTGGAAAGACCACCATGACTTTGCCAATCTTAGCCTTAGAGTAGGAAAGTGAGTTCTTTATGAACTTTTCTGCCTCTGCTTTTCTGCGTTTGTTTCTGCAACATCTGTTCTGTGCTTTGGTCACTCCAGACTATGATAGTTTCCAAATATGTATGCCGTCCTGACTTTTGCTGTTGCTTCTACTCACAGTGTTCTCCTTTCCCCGTCAGAATCCTCCTCACTCACTGTATTAGTTTCCGAGGGCTGCCACAAATTACCGCAGCCTCGGTGGCTTAAAATAACAGAAATTTTATTCTCTCCCGGTTCTGGAGGCCAGAATCCCCAAATTAAGGTGTTGGCAGTGCTTCCTCTGAAGACCTGGGGAGAATCCTCCCTTGCCTCTGCCAGCTGCTGGTGACTCCTGGCAGCTGCTGGCATTCCTCAGTGTTTCTTGGCTTGTAGGTGCCTCACTTCAGTCTCTGCCTGTGTCTTGATATGATTTTCTTCACTCTGTGTTTGTGTCTCTGTTTCTCTGTTTTTTTTTTTTTCTCTTGTGAAAGGTCTTGTTACTGGGTTTAGAACCTACCTGGATCCATCTCATGATTCTTTCCTTATATGTGCAGACACTGTTTTTGGAAATAAGATCACATTTATAGATTCTGGGGGTTAGAACACAGATGTATCATTTAGGGATTGCTAACCTAGTACACTCACTCAACCTAAGGTCTGGCTGAAATGCCAGATGTTCTGTGATACTTCCTGATACTGACAGAGGGAATTTCTTCTCTGTGCATCTTGGTAATACCCTTCCCATGGTATTTATCATGCCTTTTATATGAACTCTCTTTCCCCATTGGTTGAACAGAAGTTTTGTTATGAATTCATAGACTGTCACGGGTCATCTTATTCAGTCGCGTCCGACTCTTTGCTTGGAATGTAGCTTTCCAGGCTCCTCTGTCCGTGGAATTCTCCAGGCAAGAATACTGGAGTGGGTTGCCATTTTTGTCTCCAGGGAAATGGTAATTGAGTCTTGTTAATTGTATCTCTAGAATGACATTTCCAGCTGCATCTTTCATGTTTTTCCTTCTGCTTTGCTACTGTAACTACCTCATTAGACTTTTGGGCTTTCAGTTCTGCTCCTCCATTCCGTCCTCTACAGCTCTTCTCTTGGAAAGACCACCATGACTTTGCCAATCTTAGCCTTAGAGTAGGAAAGTGAGTTCTTTATGAACTTTTCTGCCTCTGCTTTTCTGCGTTTGTTTCTGCAACATCTGTTCTGTGCTTTGGTCACTCCAGACTATGATAGTTTCCAAATATGTATGCCGTCCTGACTTTTGCTGTTGCTTCTACTCACAGTGTTCTCCTTTCCCCGTCAGAATCCTCCTCACTCACTGTATTAGTTTCCGAGGGCTGCCACAAATTACCGCAGCCTCGGTGGCTTAAAATAACAGAAATTTTATTCTCTCCCGGTTCTGGAGGCCAGAATCCCCAAATTAAGGTGTTGGCAGTGCTTCCTCTGAAGACCTGGGGAGAATCCTCCCTTGCCTCTGCCAGCTGCTGGTGACTCCTGGCAGCTGCTGGCATTCCTCAGTGTTTCTTGGCTTGTAGGTGCCTCACTTCAGTCTCTGCCTGTGTCTTGATATGATTTTCTTCACTCTGTGTTTGTGTCTCTGTTTCTCTGTTTTTTTTTTTTTCTCTTGTGAAAGGTCTTGTTACTGGGTTTAGAACCTACCTGGATCCATCTCATGATTCTTTCCTTATATGTGCAGACACTGTTTTTGGAAATAAGATCACATTTATAGATTCTGGGGGTTAGAACACAGATGTATCATTTAGGGATTGCTAACCTAGTACACTCACTCAACCTAAGGTCTGGCTGAAATGCCAGATGTTCTGTGATACTTCCTGATACTGACAGAGGGAATTTCTTCTCTGTGCATCTTGGTAATACCCTTCCCATGGTATTTATCATGCCTTTTATATGAACTCTCTTTCCCCCAGCAGAAGTTTTTTGTTGTATTTGGTTGATATTCCTAGTGCCTGACACATGATATGTGTTGGTTTGAAAAGGTGTCACATACAGACACAGAAACATTATCATTAAAAGGTCACAGATCTCGATCTATGTTGTTTCTCAATGTGTTTAATCCAGGTCCTTGGATAACATGAGAAAATTTTGATCTCTTAGGTCAGTTTGAAGTTTCAACATGTATTTATTGACTAGAAGTGAAACAGTTAACAAAATATTTCTGGTTTTAACTACCGTATTCTCCTTTGCCTCTTGCCCCCCAAGAGGCATTTAAGGGTCACTTATTTGGGAGTGAGAGACAGGAGTCTGGGTTGTATTATGTCACTGAGGGGATTGGACACCAACACGGGTTCCCTTGGACTTGGCCTATGGTTGACCCCGATGTACTTTGTTTATGCAGGAAAGATCCACACCCCGATGGAGTATAAGGGGGAACTAGCCTCCTATGATATGCGGCTGAGGTAGGTTGCGGGAGGCTATTGGTGAGTGGGTACTGGGGCACCAGGCACAGTGCTTATGGCTCTGCCCCATCCCCAGGCGTAAATTGGACTTATTTGCCAATGTTGTCCATGTGAAATCACTTCCTGGGTACAAGACTCGACACAACAATCTAGATTTGGTGATTATTCGCGAGCAGACAGAAGGGGAGTACAGTTCTCTGGAACATGAGGTGAGGCCCTAGAAACTGTGGGGAGAGGGGTGAAGTGGGGAGAGAGGCATAGCTCCTTCTTCCCTCCTTTCTGGTGTCACCCAGCGGCTTCTCTCTTTATGCAGAGTGCGAGGGGTGTGATTGAGTGTTTGAAGATTGTCACTCGAACCAAATCGCAGCGGATCGCCAAGTTTGCTTTTGACTATGCCACTAAGAAAGGGCGGGGCAAGGTCACGGCTGTCCACAAGGCCAATATCATGTAAGGAACATGCCTTTGCGTGGGGTAGGATCCTGGGAAGATAGCCCATGCCCCTCTCTCAGCTGAACCTGTTCCCTTTGGCCCATGGACAGGAAACTCGGGGATGGGCTGTTCCTGCAGTGCTGTGAAGAAGTTGCTGAACTGTATCCCAAGATCAAGTTTGAGACAATGATCATAGACAACTGCTGCATGCAGGTACGGCCCTCCCGGGTCTCTGCTGTCAGTGCTGAGCAAGATATGTGTTGGTTTGAAAAGGTGTCACATACAGACACAGAAACATTATCATTAAAAGGTCACAGATCTCGATCTATGTTGTTTCTCAATGTGTTTAATCCAGGTCCTTGGATAACATGAGAAAATTTTGATCTCTTAGGTCAGTTTGAAGTTTCAACATGTATTTATTGACTAGAAGTGAAACAGTTAACAAAATATTTCTGGTTTTAACTACCGTATTCTCCTTTGCCTCTTGCCCCCCAAGAGGCATTTAAGGGTCACTTATTTGGGAGTGAGAGACAGGAGTCTGGGTTGTATTATGTCACTGAGGGGATTGGACACCAACACGGGTTCCCTTGGACTTGGCCTATGGTTGACCCCGATGTACTTTGTTTATGCAGGAAAGATCCACACCCCGATGGAGTATAAGGGGGAACTAGCCTCCTATGATATGCGGCTGAGGTAGGTTGCGGGAGGCTATTGGTGAGTGGGTACTGGGGCACCAGGCACAGTGCTTATGGCTCTGCCCCATCCCCAGGCGTAAATTGGACTTATTTGCCAATGTTGTCCATGTGAAATCACTTCCTGGGTACAAGACTCGACACAACAATCTAGATTTGGTGATTATTCGCGAGCAGACAGAAGGGGAGTACAGTTCTCTGGAACATGAGGTGAGGCCCTAGAAACTGTGGGGAGAGGGGTGAAGTGGGGAGAGAGGCATAGCTCCTTCTTCCCTCCTTTCTGGTGTCACCCAGCGGCTTCTCTCTTTATGCAGAGTGCGAGGGGTGTGATTGAGTGTTTGAAGATTGTCACTCGAACCAAATCGCAGCGGATCGCCAAGTTTGCTTTTGACTATGCCACTAAGAAAGGGCGGGGCAAGGTCACGGCTGTCCACAAGGCCAATATCATGTAAGGAACATGCCTTTGCGTGGGGTAGGATCCTGGGAAGATAGCCCATGCCCCTCTCTCAGCTGAACCTGTTCCCTTTGGCCCATGGACAGGAAACTCGGGGATGGGCTGTTCCTGCAGTGCTGTGAAGAAGTTGCTGAACTGTATCCCAAGATCAAGTTTGAGACAATGATCATAGACAACTGCTGCATGCAGGTACGGCCCTCCCGGGTCTCTGCTGTCAGTGCTGAGCAAGACAGGGAGTGGGATTTACATCTCTTCTCCGTGCCCCCAGCTGGTGCAGAATCCTTACCAGTTTGATGTGCTGGTGATGCCCAACCTCTATGGGAATATTATTGACAATCTGGCTGCTGGCCTGGTTGGGGGAGCTGGTGTGGTCCCTGGTGAGAGCTACAGTGCAGAGTATGCAGTCTTTGAGACGGTGAGTGTGGTCACCTCCTCCCCCAGCCCTGTGTGTGTGCGCTTCTGACCTCAGATCCCCTTGATAACTCTTCTCCAGTGTGTCTCCCTCTTCTCCAGCCTTTGCGTCTTCTCAGTGTTCCTGGCCTCACCTCTCATCCCAGTGCCCTTCCCCGACCTCAGCTTCTGCAGTGTCTGCTGCCAGTGACTCTGGCCTGCCCGTCTGTCCACAGGGTGCCCGGCATCCATTTGCCCAGGCGGTGGGCAGGAACATAGCCAACCCCACAGCCATGTTGCTGTCAGCTTCCAACATGCTGCGGCATCTCAAGTAGGTCACTGCCCGCCCAGGGAGGCGGCTGCGTGGTGTTTGGGGAGCACAGCTGGGGAAATCAGGGATGATGTGGAGGTAATCTTGTTTCTTTCTGTCCACATTGGCAGTCTCGAGCACCACTCCAACATGATTGCAGATGCAGTGAAGAAGGTGATTAAAGTTGGCAAGGTGAGTTTAGAAAGGCTGTGGGGTTAGGGTCTTGTTACTAATTTCTGGGGAACCTGAGTTGGGGCCTCCTTTCCCCCCAGGTCCCCAGAGCCTCTGTTCTTCCCCCTCCCGTCAGGGCTGTTTCTTTCCTTTCTCTTGGCTGTCTCATCCTCTTGACCTCCTTTGCCTCCTAGTTCTCATCTGCTATTCCCTTTCCGGCTCCATCCACCGGTAGAACGTGTTAAGCTTCCTGTCGAGGGGGAGATGGAGGAGCAGAGGGAGATAGCTGGCAGGATGAGCACCAGTGTCACTTTCTTCACACCTACAAGCCTGTCCTCATCTGCCACTCCCCTGCAGTCATCTTCACTCCCACCTGGTCTCCTTTCCTCCAGGGTGTCTTCCTCCTGTCTCTGACATTTCCATCTCACGCTCCGCTTCCTACCCTGCCCAGGCTGCAGTGGAGCACAGCGGCTCCGGCCTCAGAAGACTGGAGTGCACGTGTCGTGCCCCCGCGTTGCACCTCATCGTGCCAACCTCTATGGGAATATTATTGACAATCTGGCTGCTGGCCTGGTTGGGGGAGCTGGTGTGGTCCCTGGTGAGAGCTACAGTGCAGAGTATGCAGTCTTTGAGACGGTGAGTGTGGTCACCTCCTCCCCCAGCCCTGTGTGTGTGCGCTTCTGACCTCAGATCCCCTTGATAACTCTTCTCCAGTGTGTCTCCCTCTTCTCCAGCCTTTGCGTCTTCTCAGTGTTCCTGGCCTCACCTCTCATCCCAGTGCCCTTCCCCGACCTCAGCTTCTGCAGTGTCTGCTGCCAGTGACTCTGGCCTGCCCGTCTGTCCACAGGGTGCCCGGCATCCATTTGCCCAGGCGGTGGGCAGGAACATAGCCAACCCCACAGCCATGTTGCTGTCAGCTTCCAACATGCTGCGGCATCTCAAGTAGGTCACTGCCCGCCCAGGGAGGCGGCTGCGTGGTGTTTGGGGAGCACAGCTGGGGAAATCAGGGATGATGTGGAGGTAATCTTGTTTCTTTCTGTCCACATTGGCAGTCTCGAGCACCACTCCAACATGATTGCAGATGCAGTGAAGAAGGTGATTAAAGTTGGCAAGGTGAGTTTAGAAAGGCTGTGGGGTTAGGGTCTTGTTACTAATTTCTGGGGAACCTGAGTTGGGGCCTCCTTTCCCCCCAGGTCCCCAGAGCCTCTGTTCTTCCCCCTCCCGTCAGGGCTGTTTCTTTCCTTTCTCTTGGCTGTCTCATCCTCTTGACCTCCTTTGCCTCCTAGTTCTCATCTGCTATTCCCTTTCCGGCTCCATCCACCGGTAGAACGTGTTAAGCTTCCTGTCGAGGGGGAGATGGAGGAGCAGAGGGAGATAGCTGGCAGGATGAGCACCAGTGTCACTTTCTTCACACCTACAAGCCTGTCCTCATCTGCCACTCCCCTGCAGTCATCTTCACTCCCACCTGGTCTCCTTTCCTCCAGGGTGTCTTCCTCCTGTCTCTGACATTTCCCATCTCACGCTCCGCTTCCTACCCTGCCCAGGCTGCAGTGGAGCACAGCGGCTCCGGCCCTCAGAAGACTGGAGTGCACGTGTCTGTGCTCTTCTCACCCTGGCTGCCTCCTTGCATCTTTGCTGCATTGCATCTACTTCTCTTGGCCTTGCCACCCTTTGGATTCCATTTCCATCACATTGCCCTGCCCCCCGCCTTCATGGGCTCTCTTCTCTTCTTCACCACGGTTATTGCCGGTGGTGGCTGTAGGTGCGGACTCGAGACATGGGCGGCTACAGCACCACAACCGACTTCATCAAGTCTGTCATCGGCCACCTGCACCCCTATGGGGGCTAGAGCCCTTTATTCCCTCCAACCTCACCAGGACCATACACCTCCCTTCAGTACTGTGGACCAGAGAAGAGCCCTAAACCTCTAGACCATAATCACCTTCTGGGCAGAGCCTAGGTTGTCTGGGGCTGGCTTCCTTAGGGAACAGTTAGGTGGTGGGGGGCTAGGGATGGGGCCAGGCCACAGAGATGACGCCAGTTCTCCCCTACAGGTTCGAACTTCCGACATGGGTGGTTATGCCACCTGTCAAGACTTCACTGAGGCGGTCATTGGTGCCCTGTCCAACCCATAGGCCCCACCCACACCCATGTAAGGTGTGCAATAAAACGTAACTCTTGTGGACTTTTTTTGTTTTTATTTTATTGAGCTCTGGGGACGGGATGAGGATTACCTTTATAAGTTACTGGGGGAATGTCCATTCTACGTTTCCTGGGATTGCTTTTGGAGTTTTTTCTTTTTCTTGGAGCTGCTGGTCAGGCTGCTACCAGCAGCCTCTTCAGGTCCACTGCTGAGTGGTTCTTCCTTGGAAGAGAGTTTTCTCTTTTTCTTGGGGACCCTCTTGTTTTCCAACTCTTCAGGGTCACTGTCCAGTTGCTCTTTGGGAAGAGATTTCTTCCTCTTGGGAGGAGTGCCAACAGCCTCTTCAAGTTCACTACTAACTAGCTCCTCCTTGGAAAAAGATTTCTTCTTCTTGGGTTTGGAAACGGAGACAGGTGGGTCTTCCATTCCATTTTCCTGAGGAACCTCCTGGGGCTTTTGCTTTTTCTTCTTTCTGGGTCTTTCATTTGTCTCCTGGTGGTAGAGAAGGGGAAATGGGCATGAATTTGTATATATACCCCAGTGTTAGAATTCCAACTGCTAAGTACCCAAAGAAGACAGTGAACATGGTGTTAACTATCCGGTGTTTCCGGGATGATTTTATTATTTTTAATTTTGGCCTCTCTCACTGGTTTTTTATTTTCACTCATCTTTATTCTCTGGCCTGTGTGGGCCTCCCATTGCAGAGCACTGGCTCTGGGCGCATGCACTCCAGAGCACTGACTCACAATTGGACACACCGGTCCAGCTGCTCCATGGCATGTGGAATCTTCCCAGGCCAGGGATCAAACCCGTGCCCCTTGCACTGCAAGGCGGACTCTAACCACTGGACCACCAAGGAAGTCCTCTGGGATGATCTTTTTTTTTTTTTTTAAAGATTTATTTATTTATTTTGGGCGGGGGTCGGGTTGGGAGCGGGTGGGCCACTTCTATTGGTCTTTCATTTCTCTATTTTCATACATCTTTTGTTCTTTGGCTCCTGTGGGCCTCCCATTGTGGTGGCATCTGTCGTTGCAGAGTGCTGGCTCTGGGCGCATGCGCTCCAGAGCTCCGGCTCGGTAACTGGACACATCGGTCCAGCGGCTCTGTGGCACATGGGATCTTCCCAGGCCAGGGATTGAACCGGCGCCCCTTGCACTGCAAGGCGGTGTCTTTACCCACTGGACCACCAGGGGAAGCCCTGGGATGATCTTATATGGAATGGCTCCAGCCCTGGAAATCCATGTCAAATCAAAGGCAACTTCCACCTCATCGCTTAAAAAGGGTAGGCAGAATACACAAATTCCAGAGGGGACCGAGAAACTGGCGCTGCTGTCAATCCCAGGGAGAATGCTTCTACCATACACAGCAGCACACTGGAGCCTCCCTGCCCACTGTCCCCAGTCTGAAACACTGCCATCGCCAGATACCTCTGAGAACAGGCGGTGTCCGCTCTACCCTCAGCTGTATCCTGTTCTGCTGTTTTCTGTCCTACAATCTAAGATCCTCACCCAGGGCTAGGAGTTTAATACTGACCTCACACTCCTCCAGGGCGCTACTATTTTCTGAAGATGCCTGGGCAATTGCAGCCAGCCTTTTCTTTTCCTTCTTCAACCGTTTCTTCTCCTGTTTCTCGAGCTTCCTAGTAATTTCAGCAGCCGCTTCCTCTGCCTGGCCAAAGAAAAATGCTGAAAAGGCTCGAAGACCTCTGTTTCCCCACATCTCTCGCATGGCTTTGTTGGATCAGGCTCATTAAATCAGTTTTTTTTGCCTCCACTCTACATGGTCAGGCTAATAAGACAGTTCATCACCTCCAACAGCCAGCTGATTCTACCCTACCTGACCTAACCCAAACTGACCTGAACCATTGCCTCCTTCATGACATCCAGATTCTTTCGTGGAATCTCTCCAGTCTCATAGAAGGACAGCCGCTCCTCAACCTGTTCTCGAAGCTTCTCTCCAAACACACTGGTGGGCACTTCTGAATGTGTGTGTACAAGTAAAGCACATCAGCCACTGGGGGGCAAACTACTCCCCAACCTCCAGTGTCCCCTCTACCCTCAGCTTTACTCAGACCCAAAGTATCAACACTCACTAGGTGAACTGCTGTTGACGAAAAATACTGCCATCATTGTAGAAGCTGCTAGGGTAGTCAGCCTCCCCTCCCTCCCAACTGCCCACGCCCCCACCCATACCAGAGAAGCAATCAATTCGTGAAGCAATACTGCATTTGTTTGCCAGGTATCGGGAGATGCGGCCTTTGTTCTTGGCAGCTGCTCGGCCAATGAAGGTAGAGTGGAAAATGAGTCCGTATTTTGGGGTGTTACCCCTTGTCTTCAAGGCTCTGGGAGAAGAATATTCAGCGGAGACTTTTAAGATCAGGAATTTCAACCGTGTTAGCTAAGGCAGCACCTCCCTTTCCCTTTTCCCCATTTCCAGAGCGAGCCTCAGGCAGGGTTGGGTTTCTATCCCACCTCGTGCCAGCCCACAGCTCCCAGAGGCAGAGGGAAGGCATCCAATGTCGCTGACCTGGAAACGTGGTCCCTTTGCTGGGCCCAGGGAATCACTCAGACACCAGGGCTGGCCATCACCCCCATAGCAGAGGCCTGTATAGGTCAGGGAGCCCTGGTCAACCATCACCGTGATCCCCAAACAAGCAGTGGGCACCAGAAGTGGCACCTGAGTGTGGGCAGGTGCCCTCACTGGTACCTGAACAGGGCCTTTTCAGCCCCAAGGATCTGCACTGTGGACGCTGGATACTTGGCTTTTTTCAGTTGGGGAAACCTCTGTTTCCCCACATCTCTCGCATGGCTTTGTTGGATCAGGCTCATTAAATCAGTTTTTTTTGCCTCCACTCTACATGGTCAGGCTAATAAGACAGTTCATCACCTCCAACAGCCAGCTGATTCTACCCTACCTGACCTAACCCAAACTGACCTGAACCATTGCCTCCTTCATGACATCCAGATTCTTTCGTGGAATCTCTCCAGTCTCATAGAAGGACAGCCGCTCCTCAACCTGTTCTCGAAGCTTCTCTCCAAACACACTGGTGGGCACTTCTGAATGTGTGTGTACAAGTAAAGCACATCAGCCACTGGGGGGCAAACTACTCCCCAACCTCCAGTGTCCCTCTACCCTCAGCTTTACTCAGACCCAAAGTATCAACACTCACTAGGTGAACTGCTGTTGACGAAAAATACTGCCATCATTGTAGAAGCTGCTAGGGTAGTCAGCCTCCCCTCCCTCCCAACTGCCCACGCCCCCACCCATACCAGAGAAGCAATCAATTCGTGAAGCAATACTGCATTTGTTTGCCAGGTATCGGAGATGCGGCCTTTGTTCTTGGCAGCTGCTCGGCCAATGAAGGTAGAGTGGAAAATGAGTCCGTATTTTGGGGTGTTACCCCTTGTCTTCAAGGCTCTGGGAGAAGAATATTCAGCGGAGACTTTTAAGATCAGGAATTTCAACCGTGTTAGCTAAGGCAGCACCTCCCTTTCCCTTTTCCCCATTTCCAGAGCGAGCCTCAGGCAGGGTTGGGTTTCTATCCCACCTCGTGCCAGCCCACAGCTCCCAGAGGCAGAGGGAAGGCATCCAATGTCGCTGACCTGGAAACGTGGTCCCTTTGCTGGGCCCAGGGAATCACTCAGACACCAGGGCTGGCCATCACCCCCATAGCAGAGGCCTGTATAGGTCAGGGAGCCCTGGTCAACCATCACCGTGATCCCCAAACAAGCAGTGGGCACCAGAAGTGGCACCTGAGTGTGGGCAGGTGCCCTCACTGGTACCTGAACAGGGCCTTTTCAGCCCCAAGGATCTGCACTGTGGACGCTGGATACTTGGCCAGATTGGTGAGACTGCCAGCGTGAGCAATGAGACGTGCACCTACCTAGGGAAAAAGTCAAGGAGTTAGAGAAGCTAGAAGTGCCAACCTACCAACTGTTGAACTCGTTTCACCCCTCCCATGGAGTATAACTGGGAAGACAGGATGGTCAGGATGCGAACACAGAATACAAATACAGATATACATGGTAATCCCCCATCTTTTGGTGTCCCATGACTTACCGCTTCCCCAATTAGGGCAGACAGGCTAGGGGCTACTTGGCTCATCTTGGATCGCAGGTAAGTGTGCAGGCTTTGGCGGTACTCTGACAAAGACACCACACGACTGGAGAAGCTCTCGATGTTGATCAAGTCAATAGCTGATATGTCCATGCCTACAGGACACCAAGTGTGAACAAGGACACCTAATATTCAGAGCCCATACCTTACTTTCGCTGCTAAGCTCTGTACTAACCCATGGAGGACCGTGAGGCATCCAAAATAGCCTTCGCCTTGGCTGCGTCCATTGTCAGCTCCTCCAGCTTCTCTAACTTTTCTTCATTAAGCTCCCGCCGGTTTCCGATGAACTGAGCAAGGCGGCAGTACGTGGCATTGTCATTGATGATCTTTACCAGCTCAGGAAAGTGATATCCATACCACTCCTGCAAAGAGCCACAATCACTCCTGGCCCAGTGGCCGTGCCTCAAAGCTCCCCCTTACACAGCTACCTAGAGGAAATGGGAACAAATCAGACTCCGCCCTTTTCCCCATTTCCAGAGCGAGCCTCAGGCAGGGTTGGGTTTCTATCCCACCTCGTGCCAGCCCACAGCTCCCAGAGGCAGAGGGAAGGCATCCAATGTCGCTGACCTGGAAACGTGGTCCCTTTGCTGGGCCCAGGGAATCACTCAGACACCAGGGCTGGCCATCACCCCCATAGCAGAGGCCTGTATAGGTCAGGGAGCCCTGGTCAACCATCACCGTGATCCCCAAACAAGCAGTGGGCACCAGAAGTGGCACCTGAGTGTGGGCAGGTGCCCTCACTGGTACCTGAACAGGGCCTTTTCAGCCCCAAGGATCTGCACTGTGGACGCTGGATACTTGGCCAGATTGGTGAGACTGCCAGCGTGAGCAATGAGACGTGCACCTACCTAGGGAAAAAGTCAAGGAGTTAGAGAAGCTAGAAGTGCCAACCTACCAACTGTTGAACTCGTTTCACCCCTCCCATGGAGTATAACTGGGAAGACAGGATGGTCAGGATGCGAACACAGAATACAAATACAGATATACATGGTAATCCCCCATCTTTTGGTGTCCCATGACTTACCGCTTCCCCAATTAGGGCAGACAGGCTAGGGGCTACTTGGCTCATCTTGGATCGCAGGTAAGTGTGCAGGCTTTGGCGGTACTCTGACAAAGACACCACACGACTGGAGAAGCTCTCGATGTTGATCAAGTCAATAGCTGATATGTCCATGCCTACAGGACACCAAGTGTGAACAAGGACACCTAATATTCAGAGCCCATACCTTACTTTCGCTGCTAAGCTCTGTACTAACCCATGGAGGACCGTGAGGCATCCAAAATAGCCTTCGCCTTGGCTGCGTCCATTGTCAGCTCCTCCAGCTTCTCTAACTTTTCTTCATTAAGCTCCCGTCGGTTTCCGATGAACTGAGCAAGGCGGCAGTACGTGGCATTGTCATTGATGATCTTTACCAGCTCAGGAAAGTGATATCCATACCACTCCCTGCAAAGAGCCACAATCACTCCCTGGCCCAGTGGCCGTGCCTCAAAGCTACAGACCCAGCTCCTTCCACATCTACTGTCTACCTAGAGGAAATGGGAACAAATCAGATCCCAAACCTGGACTCCATGTCCCCCCATTCACAATACAGACCAGGTAAAGGGGCTGCCTGGGCTGAGGTGTACATGGGGTGGGTTTATTCTGCCTCCTCTTTCTATACAGTCAGTGTAAGAACACAGCCTGTGGTAAGCACCAGGAGGCCCAGCTCTACCAGTTGTCCTCTCAGGATTCAAAATGAGCTAAGCACAGGCCCAAGACCTTGTTTCTCAAGGGGTCACCCCTGCACTGTACCTGACACGCATGGAGAAGGTATTGATATCTTTATCCAGCTGGTCCAGAAGGCTAATGGACTGGATGATCATATTGTCCACTCGGTTCACATTGAACTTAACCTTGGCACGAGAATAGCTGTGTCCCAGCCCCAGTTGAGCTTTACAAGCAGACAGATCGGTCAGACCCTTCACCAGGTTGTGAAAGTGCAGACGAACTCCTGGAAGAGGGCGAGACAGTGAGCAAAGAAGGGCTGAGCTAGCTCCTGCATCCACAGGCACCAGCCAAGCAGGAGAGCTTCCAAAAAACCAACCTTTAGCACCGTGTTAAGTTTCTAGAGGCCCCCTCCTGATTTTGAAGGTGTTAATAGGTGGTCTTACCTCGAAGAATCTCAGCGATGACACCTCCAGTCTGGCAGTTGTATCCTAACTCCTCTTGTATAGCAGCACCTATCTTGGGGTCTCCAACCCCCAAGAGTACTTTCTTCTTTTTGGATGGTAAGTGAGTCTCCAAGAGCACGCGGAGGTCCTCGTGGACAACACCTCAGGGCAAAAACAGAACTCCCACTAACGTGCTGAAGGATGCTTAAATCTCAAAAAGGGATCTCGTCTCCGCAACTGCTCGCCAGTGACAGGCTGATCTTACATTGGTCTTGCAGAGCCCGCTAGGATGGTGTACCTCGAGCCCTCCTCTTAAGGCTTTGCTCAGAGACATGGAGACATCAGTGATTCCCTCAGGGGATTGACAGACTTAAGTCATCACTGCAAAGCCGGCATCAACCATGGTAAGAACAGGACTCAGGCCCAATAATCTAAGTGTAAAATACAGTACTGAAAGCTTGAAATACACCCTGGAGCACAACGGACGCGTTTAGTACCAGATTTGCATTAGGGGACTAAGCTAAACCTCCTTCTCTTTTTAGCATCAAAAGTGCCCTTTGCAATCAACTCAGAGTAGCAGAGAACCACATTTGACCCGACCTACCATTTTACCAGCTAGACCCCAGCTAGATTTCACTTAGGAATCACTGATCATTACAGAGCCCACAGGAAATAAGATCTACTTCCTAGGCTGTGCACTTTACAATGTTAATAGTAGTAGGAAGTACATCTCGGCTTATCTGCCTCCAATATTTAACGGTCAACTCACCTTCAGACACAGCATTGGCATTTTCCAAGGCAACCTGGGACGAGGAAAAGGGACAAAAGGCCACAAGACGAACGATGTTGTGGAACTTGCCCAGATTCAGCACGCACTCCTCCACCTGGGGGGTGAAAGATTAGATTTTCTTCCTTCGCTCTATGGCGCAGTGAAGCAGTAGCAGCTTTTAAGACTTAAATGCACTTCAGGGCCAACCGAATACTTTAATAAAATGGACGGATCGTCGGCCCTAAATCCTGGTTCCCCTTCATCGGTACGTGGTGCAGTCTGGGAGACTTACTTTTTAATACTTCTAACGCAACTCTAATGATGAATACAGGTAAGGACTCCCTGCTTTAGAGCTGTTGGGCCCTGCGCGGCCGGCCACGTGGGAGCGCGCGGTGCATGCTGGGGGGCCCGCGCGGCCCAAGGGCTGCGGCGCAGCTGGCAAGCCTACCAAGTCCACCCACCTGCGGCTGCAGAAGGCTGATCTCCTCCACCTCCTTCAGCGCCAAGAGCGCGTAGCCGACCGCGTGCTCGAAAAGCACGTGCAGCAACACCTGAAAAGGGAGCCCAAGTGTCTGCGTGAGCGCGGGAGCCACAATAAGCCCGGAACCTGCGTGTGCCCAGTCCCGCTCCTGGGAAGAGCCCGCTAGGATGGTGTACCTCACCCCCTTAAGGCTTTGCTCAGAGACATGGAGACATCAGTGATTCCCTCAGGGGATTGACAGACTTAAGTCATCACTGCAAAGCCGGCATCAACCATGGTAAGAACAGGACTCAGGCCCAATAATCTAAGTGTAAAATACAGTACTGAAAGCTTGAAATACACCCTGGAGCACAACGGACGCGTTTAGTACCAGATTTGCATTAGGGGACTAAGCTAAACCTCCTTCTCTTTTTAGCATCAAAAGTGCCCTTTGCAATCAACTCAGAGTAGCAGAGAACCACATTTGACCCGACCTACCATTTTACCAGCTAGACCCCAGCTAGATTTCACTTAGGAATCACTGATCATTACAGAGCCCACAGGAAATAAGATCTACTTCCTAGGCTGTGCACTTTACAATGTTAATAGTAGTAGGAAGTACATCTCGGCTTATCTGCCTCCAATATTTAACGGTCAACTCACCTTCAGACACAGCATTGGCATTTTCCAAGGCAACCTGGGACGAGGAAAAGGGACAAAAGGCCACAAGACGAACGATGTTGTGGAACTTGCCCAGATTCAGCACGCACTCCTCCACCTGGGGGGTGAAAGATTAGATTTTCTTCCTTCGCTCTATGGCGCAGTGAAGCAGTAGCAGCTTTTAAGACTTAAATGCACTTCAGGGCCAACCGAATACTTTAATAAAATGGACGGATCGTCGGCCCTAAATCCTGGTTCCCCTTCATCGGTACGTGGTGCAGTCTGGGAGACTTACTTTTTAATACTTCTAACGCAACTCTAATGATGAATACAGGTAAGGACTCCCTGCTTTAGAGCTGTTGGGCCCTGCGCGGCCGGCCACGTGGGAGCGCGCGGTGCATGCTGGGGGGCCCGCGCGGCCCAAGGGCTGCGGCGCAGCTGGCAAGCCTACCAAGTCCACCCACCTGCGGCTGCAGAAGGCTGATCTCCTCCACCTCCTTCAGCGCCAAGAGCGCGTAGCCGACCGCGTGCTCGAAAAGCACGTGCAGCAACACCTGAAAAGGGAGCCCAAGTGTCTGCGTGAGCGCGGGAGCCACAATAAGCCCGGAACCTGCGTGTGCCCAGTCCCGCTCCCTGGGAAGGCCCTGGCCCCAGGTCCAGGCTCCAGCACAAACCCAGGCCCAAACCACGGCCTCCACCTAACCCGCAACACACCACCACTCCTCACCATGGCGTCCGCTCCTGGACCGGCTCGCAATGCGGCGAGCGCGCTATGGCGCGCGGAACCAGATTCCGGAGGCCACGCCCCCGCGTCGTCGACCAATCAGAGGCCGGGGACGGTACCTTTCCGCGGCTCGGGAGGGGTCGCCCAGAGTGGTACGGCCCGCAGGGCGGGGAGTGGGGCGGGAGCGCGGGTTAGCGGGTCTTTTCCGGTTATTGCTGCGGCGTGGTTGCCAGGTACAGGCTGCAAAACGGTTTGGAAAGGCGCTTTTCTGGCTAACTGTCCATTCATTCATATTTTCATAGGTCAATTACAGGCAGCAGAGCTCGGTGTGATCCGGGCTGGAGGCCCCCGCGCGGGTCGCAGCGACCCTTCAGAGCAGAAACTGTTGCGGAGACCACTCCCCGCTGCGGCAGGCATCTCTGAACCCAGGCTCAGGATACTAGGACCCCCTTTGCGTTGTGACCCGGCACTCGGAGGCGACCCTCTCTAGATCTTTGGTTCTGCGCGACAGAGCCTCATCACTGGGACGGAGGCTGGGCCTGGGGCTTGATGGCGTAGACCTTGAGGCCACTCGTGATTCCTAGTGGCTGGCGTCCTGCTTTTCAGTTTGTTTTTATTTCTAAAACTAAGGGCGGCAAGCGCTGAAGTAGGAAAGGATGGCCCCATCTTTTCCTAGGTCGGTTTATCGTTCCCTGCTTCGGCAGAACCCACCTTTTGCGGGGCCGCGTTGCCACTCACCTGCTGCACTGAGCTCTTAATACCGTTAGCTCCGGTGAACTGGAGCTGCTTCCATGTCCTCCGGGCAGCTTTAAGGCACTCACGGGACTATTTTGAAATTATTGATACTTTGGCTTTAGTAATTAACATTAGAGTCACAAGTCCAAAACCTGGTTATACCAAAGTGGTATATATATGCTTGTTAATTTAGAAATAAATCATCTTAAGGGGGTTTCTACACCATAAATTACCACAACTAACGTGCATTTATAAATTAAAGAGAATTTCTGGGCTTCCCTGGTGGTTTGATGGGTAAGGACACCGCCTTGCAGTGCAAGGGGCGCCGGTTTGATCCCTGGCCTGGAAAGATCCCACGTGCTGCGGAGCGGCTGGACTGATGTGTCCAACTACCGAGTCGGAGCTCTGGAGAGCATGAGCCCAGAGCCGGTCAGTGATGAAAGATGAACAGAAGTGGCAAAATAAATAAATAAATATAAATTAAAAAAAAAAGAATTTCTTAAGCAATTCAGTTATTTGACAAGATGCAAGTACTGAGCTCACTCTTAAAATCTAATTGAATTTTAACCTTAAATCTTAAAATCTCAGCAGTCTTAATCTAGTTTACAAATGTGCTTACATTTGTTGTATATATCTACTGACAATCATGAGTCTGAATCAGTTACTCCATCTCACGTTTTAAAATGGAATTGCAAAATTAATCTGTTACATGAGAATGTTAAATTCTTCTAGGCATTATAAATGCCAAGTTAAATAGAAATTTCCATAATGTAGTGGAAAATATTAATGCTATTACTGATTTACTTCATTCCTTCTATACTTGGTCCTAAATATTCCTAGGATTACAGGTGATTGTCTACTAAAGTAGGGGGTTTCAAAGCAGAAGTTGGAATCTGTTAATCGGATTGCAGAATTAATTTAGACATGGTCAACATTTAGACTTGGCCAGCATTAAAAAAGTAGGATGAAAGAATAAGGAAATAATGGTATGTAACAGAGTAAGAAGTATTGATTTGTAAAATTTGTTTTAAACATATGTATACATA
The DNA here is from genome assembly GCA_022376925.1 of Tragulus kanchil. NCBI lineage: Eukaryota > Metazoa > Chordata > Mammalia > Artiodactyla > Tragulidae > Tragulus > Tragulus kanchil. The sequence continues at coordinate 37,986,046 of JAIOJX010000031.1, read as the reverse complement.
TGTGTAAGTATACATGTATTCACAGATAAATATATACACGCACACCATATATCTGTTATATAAATGCACATTTCTATGGATTAAACACTAAAAACCTTGTCAACTACAAATTGGCACTTTACATTGTCAGTGACTGAGTAACAAGGGCATTTGCCATCCACAACTGGGATGTGACAGCTGCTGACTCTCAGTACCTCCTGAGGGAGTTCAGGGTGGAGGGAGGCACTCTCTGCTCTAGAGGATCTGGTGGGACAGGTCTTTAGACTGGCCTTCAGACAGGCAGGTATTTTTAGGAACAGATTTTATGATCTCAATCCTTGGATCTCATGCCTAGAAAAACACTAAATCCTTTCATGGTGGTATCAGATCCTCGTGACTAACTGAAGGCCCCTTTGTAACCTGAGTTTAACAGTACTGAAAATTCCCCTTCATCAAAACCTTACATACTGATTTTCTCCCCTGCGGCCTCTTTGGAGCAGCCTCTCAGAGCTATCTGGGGTACTGCCTTCTGGGCTGCAGTCTTAATTGTGCCCCCAATAAAACGTAACCTGCAACTCTCAAGTTCATCTTTTTTCAGTCGACAGCCTGAAAGTCACCGAGCTGAAAGTTAGCCTCATGACTTTGGATAGATTTGAGTCCTCTGGTTATAAAGGAATTGTGCTAAAGCAGTTTGCTAACTTAGAGGTAACTAATGAGATAGAAAAACTTACAATTAGGGGACATGGTATAAACACTTCTTACCTTCCTCTCTTTGCTAAACTGACCACCACTCTGGGCATCATAACCTGACCACTATGGGTGCTTCATAACCTGACCACTGTGGGCATCTCTGCAGCATGTGATGTCAAAGATCATAGCTCTCTTGCCTTGGGGCTGTTAAGTTCACTGAATTTGGGGATTTTTTTTTTTTTTTTGCCATTTTTAAAAGTTTGCTTTTTCGCTTTTACAGAGTTTTGTTGTTTACAGATATGTATAATCCCAGATTACTCATATGTATATCCCATCCCCCCCCAACCTCTCCAGGCCATCGCATTGCCCCCATGTAAGATGAATTTGGGCATAACTTTTTTTTTTTATTTTGGGGATAACTTTTAAGTAGCAGTAAATACGAATCAGAGTCAGCAAACCTGAGTTTAAATCTCAGTTCTGCTCCTTACAACATGACCTTAAGTTAATCACCTAATTTTCCTTTGCTTTCATATTTTTTTTGCAAAATGAAGGTAGAAAATTAATTCATCCCTTAAATTTTACCTTTTTAAAGCTGGATGGTTTGCGCAGGCTTTCTCACAACTGGGATGTGACAGCTGCTGACTCTCAGTACCTCCTGAGGGAGTTCAGGGTGGAGGGAGGCACTCTGCTCTAGAGGATCTGGGGGGACAGGTCTTTAGACTGGCCTTCAGACAGGCAGGTATTTTTAGGAACAGATTTTATGATCTCAATCCTTGGATCTCATGCCTAGAAAAACACTAAATCCTTTCATGGTGGTATCAGATCCTCGTGACTAACTGAAGGCCCCTTTGTAAACTGAGTTTAACAGTACTGAAAATTCCCCTTCATCAAAACCTTACATACTGATTTTCTCCCCTGCGGCCTCTTTGGAGCAGCCTCTCAGAGCTATCTGGGGTACTGCCTTCTGGGCTGCAGTCTTAATTGTGCCCCCAATAAAACGTAACCTGCAACTCTCAAGTTCATCTTTTTTCAGTCGACAGCCTGAAAGTCACCGAGCTGAAAGTTAGCCTCATGACTTTGGATAGATTTGAGTCCTCTGGTTATAAAGGAATTGTGCTAAAGCAGTTTGCTAACTTAGAGGTAACTAATGAGATAGAAAAACTTACAATTAGGGGACATGGTATAAACACTTCTTACCTTCCTCTCTTTGCTAAACTGACCACCACTCTGGGCATCATAACCTGACCACTATGGGTGCTTCATAACCTGACCACTGTGGGCATCTCTGCAGCATGTGATGTCAAAGATCATAGCTCTCTTGCCTTGGGGCTGTTAAGTTCACTGAATTTGGGGATTTTTTTTTTTTGCCATTTTTAAAAGTTTGCTTTTTCGCTTTTACAGAGTTTTGTTGTTTACAGATATGTATAATCCCAGATTACTCATATGTATATCCCATCCCCCCCCAACCTCTCCAGGCCATCGCATTGCCCCCATGTAAGATGAATTTGGGCATAACTTTTTTTTTTTATTTTGGGGATAACTTTTAAGTAGCAGTAAATACGAATCAGAGTCAGCAAACCTGAGTTTAAATCTCAGTTCTGCTCCTTACAACATGACCTTAAGTTAATCACCTAATTTTCCTTTGCTTTCATATTTTTTTTGCAAAATGAAGGTAGAAAATTAATTCATCCCTTAAACATTTTACTGAACATAGGCCAGATGTGACACAGGTGTGGTACCTGGCACGTAGTAGGAACTCAACGAATGGTAGTGGAATTTCTTTTTTTTTGGGGGGGTCCTCTTTATCAATAGTGATAAATTTTTTATCACGGTATTTCATTTTACCTATCCTTAGTTGAGTCCCAGTTCTCTCATCACTTCCCATAGAATCTACTAAAATCCCATTTTTTTAATATACTCAGCGGCTCTGATTCAATTCTATCATTAACATACACATGTAGACAGAGCACTTCTAAACCTCTTAAGTTTAGTTTCACATAGGAAAACAGTTATGCATTCTGTTTTTCAACTTTCAGTGGCAGTAGATGGACAGTTTACTTATTAAATGTTGAAACCTGGAAAATATGTTCAGTCTGTAAACCTGCCAGTTATTGGTATCTCAGTGGTTTTTTTATTTAGACAAGGTTGCTAAGAATCAGATCTCCTCTGGCTTCTTCAGGCCTTTTCAAAATGGCAGTGGGGTTTATGGGAGCACTCTCATACCCTAGTTGCAGGGGAAAAGAGGAGATTTCTCAGTTCTCTGCTCAGGATCCGGTGCTATGTCTTGGGGCACCATCAGTCCCTGGTATACAATGGCTGCTTTGAACTGGCCCCTGGACCTGTGAACTTTTATCCTCTGTTCTCAGCCAGATGCTTGAAATCTGAGTTCTGGGTCTTCTTACATCAGGGCTCTATTGGTGGAGATGCTCCTCACTGAGGCCTGTGTGGTCTTTGGGGTCACCTGCCTGCCATAAGGCTGAAAGGACCAGGCTTACTACCAGAGGGAATTTTATCCTAACACTTTATGAATGTTCTACAAGCTTTCCTGTGCTGCACTGGTGACCATAGCATTGGGTTGAGTGTGGGACGTCTAGATCAGGGGTCAACAAACCACAACTCTGGGGACCAAATCTGGCCTGTGGCTTGTTTTTGTAGAACCTCAGAACCCTATTCTTGGCTTTCCCTGGTGGCTCAGATAGTAAAGAATGCAATTGCCTGCAATGAGGGAGACCTGGTTTCTCGATCCCTGAGTTGGGAAGATACCCCCAAGGAGGGCATGGCAACCTACTCCAGTATTCTTGCTGAGAGAATCCCATGGACAGAGGAGCTTGACGGGCTACAGTCTCTAGGGTCACAAAGAGTCAGACACAACTGAACTAGCATGCACACATAGATACGGATATAAATACAGATAAGAGGAGATTTATTTTAAGAATTGGCTAACATGTTTATGAAGCCAATAAGTTCCTCAGTCTGCCATCTGTGAGCAGGAGAACCAGGGAACCTGATGATGTAATTCAGTTTGAACCCAAAGGCCTGAGGATGGGGGTGAGGGCAACTGGTGTAGGCTCAAGTCTGATACTGAAAGCCTGAGAATCCGGAGTGTCTGAAGGAGGAGGAAATGGATATTTTAGCAGAGATAGAACTAATTTGCCCTTCCTTCACCTTTTTGTTCTATTTTGGTGTTCAGTGGAGTGATCAAATCTGCTTTACTTAGTTTGCCAAACTCAGATGTTGATCTCTTGCAGGAATACCCTCACAAACAACTAGATACAGTGTTTTACCAGCTTTCTAGGCATCTCTCAGTCTAGCTGACAATGTAAAATTAACCATCATCAGGAAGAACAACATTTGAAGAGCCAGTGGATGCAGTTTCCCTATAACTGATGAAAAGCATTGATTCAAAGGTGTAGGAATACATCTCAGGCAGGATAAATGAAAAGAAATCCAGGCTTACAGCCTTGTGATAAACCAGTAGAACATCAAGAACAAAGAGAAGATCTTGAAAGCATTTTAAAAATTCTTTAAATTTATAACTGTCACAGATTATTCAGGATTTCTACTTTCTTGTACCATTTTTATTTTCTGGGAATTTGTCCATTTCATCTATGCGTTCACATTTTTTAGTGTAGATTTGGAGAAAATTTTAAAAATGTTTTCTGCAGCTCCTGTAGCTGTCATCTTTTTTATCCTTAATAATTATTTTTGCTTTCTTTTCATCAGAAAATTTTTAATCATATTTACATTTTCAAACAATAAACTTTTGATTTTGTTGATTCTGTTGTATGTTTATTTTCTTTTTAGCTTTTGTTTTTGTATTTATATTTCCTTTCTTCTACTTGTTTGGCTTTACTTTGTGTTTTTCTGTTTCATTTCTTAATAGGGATGTTGACTCTTTGGTTTCAATTTTTCTCCTTCAATATGCATTTCCCTCTAAGTACTTCTTTAGCTGTATTCACAAGTTATGATATGCAATACTTTCATTATAATTCATTTCCAAATTTATTCTAGCTTTCATTATGATTGCTTCAATACCCCAGCGTCCTATAAAAGAGTACTAAAAGTTGAAGTCCTCCTTGCTTTCCAATGCAAGCATTATGTCCTCTTTCTCTGAGAAAACCCCCAGCCACCACTGATCACTGCCTGGTGGAATCCAATTTCATACTGAGAAGGACCTTACTTTCTGGATGAGGAGTCAAGATGCTATTGATCAAAACAGTTTTAGAGTGCTACAAGCTCTTGCACTTCCTCATCTCAGATTTTCTATCCTGATTGTATCGCTTCTGTCATCATCCACCTAGATCTTTAAGTGCCAGTATGACCCTGACAGCTGGCATCATTTTATGCGTGTGAAGCCCAGAGACTCATTTGTAGTCTGTAGACACCTCACAGACAGGAAGCTAGTGCTGGCGGGAGAGTGGGTAGAGAAATGAGCCCAAAGCTGCCTCTACTCATCTTTTCCCAGCTCAAACTAAGCTGTATAAATCAGCTGGCCTTTTGGGGGGCCCCTTTAGAACATAGATAAGTTTTGAGCTAGGGGGCATCTTGGAGACTCTGTGATCTAACATCTTTTGTGGATGAGGAATCAGCTGTAGCTGTTGATGTTCAAGAAGCTACAGAATCAATTTTTCCATTCCTTAAAAAAGCGAAAAAAAAAAAAAAAAGGATTTTGTGTGCCTGTTGTCTGTCAAGTATTTGCAGATGCTGGGGTACAGTAGTAAACAAAGTCAAGTCCCCGCCACCATAGAGTTTACATCCTCAGTGAGGAAAGGACATCAAGCAAATATGGAGTAGATAATTGGTACCACAGACACTGGCACATGTTCTTTAAAACTTTTTAGAAAATTTTTTTTTTGATTTTGTTGATTCTGTTGTATGTTTATTTTCTTTTTAGCTTTTGTTTTTGTATTTATATTTCCTTTCTTCTACTTGTTTGGCTTTACTTTGTGTTTTTCTGTTTCATTTCTTAATAGGGATGTTGACTCTTTGGTTTCAATTTTTCTCCTTCAATATGCATTTCCCTCTAAGTACTTCTTTAGCTGTATTCACAAGTTATGATATGCAATACTTTCATTATAATTCATTTCCAAATTTATTCTAGCTTTCATTATGATTGCTTCAATACCCCAGCGTCCTATAAAAGAGTACTAAAAGTTGAAGTCCTCCTTGCTTTCCAATGCAAGCATTATGTCCTCTTTCTCTGAGAAAACCCCCAGCCACCACTGATCACTGCCTGGTGGAATCCAATTTCATACTGAGAAGGACCTTACTTTCTGGATGAGGAGTCAAGATGCTATTGATCAAAACAGTTTTAGAGTGCTACAAGCTCTTGCACTTCCTCATCTCAGATTTTCTATCCTGATTGTATCGCTTCTGTCATCATCCACCTAGATCTTTAAGTGCCAGTATGACCCTGACAGCTGGCATCATTTTATGCGTGTGAAGCCCAGAGACTCATTTGTAGTCTGTAGACACCTCACAGACAGGAAGCTAGTGCTGGCGGGAGAGTGGGTAGAGAAATGAGCCCAAAGCTGCCTCTACTCATCTTTTCCCAGCTCAAACTAAGCTGTATAAATCAGCTGGCCTTTTGGGGGCCCTTGAGAACATAGATAAGTTTTGAGCTAGGGGGCATCTTGGAGACTCTGTGATCTAACATCTTTTGTGGATGAGGAATCAGCTGTAGCTGTTGATGTTCAAGAAGCTACAGAATCAATTTTTCCATTCCTTAAAAAAGCGAAAAAAAAAAAAAAAAGGATTTTGTGTGCCTGTTGTCTGTCAAGTATTTGCAGATGCTGGGGTACAGTAGTAAACAAAGTCAAGTCCCCGCCACCATAGAGTTTACATCCTCAGTGAGGAAAGGACATCAAGCAAATATGGAGTAGATAATTGGTACCACAGACACTGGCACATGTTAAGGGATGTTGCATTGTTTTATAGAGGCCCTCAGTGAAGGTGCAACATCGCGAGCAGAGATCTTCAGGGGATGAGCCATGCAGAGATGTGGGAAGATAGTAAAAGCAGTGGAACCCGCAGCCTCTTCCTTCAGAGACTTCACCAGTCAGGTGCTAAGGTGTAGCAGTGTGGGAGGCTGACCAGGGTTCCTGGGGAAGATTGCAGGGACAGGAGGGGTTTTCGGTGTTCACAGAAGAATGTGTACATCAGTTAGAGATGGAAGGTGGAAAGAGAGTTGAAAGCCAATATCAGAAAGAAGAAACTGCTAGAGGTATAAAATTCGTCCTGGTCAGTAATTGGATGAAAGAATAAAGGAAACTAGCATGAAAGATCTAGAATGTTCAGTTAAGTTGCTCAATCGTGTCTGACTCTGCGACCCTATAGACTGCAGCATGCCAGGTTTCCCTGTCCATCACCATCTCCCAGAGCTTGCTCAAACTCATGTCCATTGACTCAGTGATGCCATCCAACCATCTTGTCTTCTGTAGCCCCCTTCTCCTACTGCCTTCTGTTTAACATCAAGATTGTTTCCAATGACTCGTCTCTTTGTATCAGGTGGAGCTTCAGCTTCAGCACCAGTTTTTCCAGTGAATATTCAGGGTTTATTTCCTTTAGGATTGACTGGTTTGATCTTGCAGTCCAAGGGACAAAGAGTCTTCTGCAGCACCACAGTTTAAAGGCATCAGTTCTTTGGCACAGCCTTCTTTATCGTCCAATTCTCACATCCATACATGACTACTGGGAAAACCATAGCTTTGATTATATGGACTTTTGTCGGCAAAGTGATGTCTCTACTTTTGAATATGCTGTCTATGTTTGTCATATCTTTTCTTCCAAGGAGAAAGCATCTTTTAATTTCATGGCTTCACTCACCATCTGCAGTGATTTTGGAGCCCAAGAAAATAAAATCTGTCACTTCATTCAAGAAGCCTTGAGTGAAGGCCAGGATGAAAAGCTTGGACTGGATGACTTTTTTGCAGATGCTGGGGTACAGTAGTAAACAAAGTCAAGTCCCGCCACCATAGAGTTTACATCCTCAGTGAGGAAAGGACATCAAGCAAATATGGAGTAGATAATTGGTACCACAGACACTGGCACATGTTAAGGGATGTTGCATTGTTTTATAGAGGCCCTCAGTGAAGGTGCAACATCGCGAGCAGAGATCTTCAGGGGATGAGCCATGCAGAGATGTGGGAAGATAGTAAAAGCAGTGGAACCCGCAGCCTCTTCCTTCAGAGACTTCACCAGTCAGGTGCTAAGGTGTAGCAGTGTGGGAGGCTGACCAGGGTTCCTGGGGAAGATTGCAGGGACAGGAGGGGTTTTCGGTGTTCACAGAAGAATGTGTACATCAGTTAGAGATGGAAGGTGGAAAGAGAGTTGAAAGCCAATATCAGAAAGAAGAAACTGCTAGAGGTATAAAATTCGTCCTGGTCAGTAATTGGATGAAAGAATAAAGGAAACTAGCATGAAAGATCTAGAATGTTCAGTTAAGTTGCTCAATCGTGTCTGACTCTGCGACCCTATAGACTGCAGCATGCCGGGTTTTCCCCTGTCCATCACCATCTCCCAGAGCTTGCTCAAACTCATGTCCATTGACTCAGTGATGCCATCCAACCATCTTGTCTTCTGTAGCCCCCTTCTCCTACTGCCTTCTGTTTAACATCAAGATTGTTTCCAATGACTCGTCTCTTTGTATCAGGTGGAGCTTCAGCTTCAGCACCAGTTTTTCCAGTGAATATTCAGGGTTTATTTCCTTTAGGATTGACTGGTTTGATCTTGCAGTCCAAGGGACAAAGAGTCTTCTGCAGCACCACAGTTTAAAGGCATCAGTTCTTTGGCACAGCCTTCTTTATCGTCCAATTCTCACATCCATACATGACTACTGGGAAAACCATAGCTTTGATTATATGGACTTTTGTCGGCAAAGTGATGTCTCTACTTTTGAATATGCTGTCTATGTTTGTCATATCTTTTCTTCCAAGGAGAAAGCATCTTTTAATTTCATGGCTTCACTCACCATCTGCAGTGATTTTGGAGCCCAAGAAAATAAAATCTGTCACTTCATTCAAGAAGCCTTGAGTGAAGGCCAGGATGAAAAGCTTGGACTGGATGACTTTTACTCTGCATAAAGCAATGTTTGATTGCTGATTGGTTTGGAGGTGATGTGTAAGACAGATTTCCCAATGTCCAGCTGAGAAGATGTGCAGCAGGTCTGAAGGAGGGTACTGGCTTTTCAGATGTGCTCCAGGTTCAGCTTTAAGGAACCTCATGGGCCTTCCTTGTTTCTGTGTCACCCATTTGGAGGATAATACCCTGTAGCATCTCTTCTTGTAGTTAGCCCGGTGGGTGTGTGGCTCCCTGTGTCATTTTGGTGTAAATTAAGCCGGAGTCTTTACTCTGGGCAATGCTAATGGGGACCTATGGAAATGCATGTGCTGTTTTAAGTTCCGGGGGAAGCTGAGCTGCAGGAAAGGAAATTGCATGAAACAGTCACAAGATGGCAGCACTTAACACACATTTTGTGAATTTTTCACATCAAAGTTCAAAGGCTTCTAGCAATTCCTGGACTAAATAAATCTTGCAGCATTCTTTGATAATGATTTATACATATTTGCAACATTTCTTTACAGAACCACAGAAGAATGGGAAGCCTTCTAGGAAGATCATTTAGGAATACTGGGTAAAAGTTTTAATCAGTCTATGCTGTTTGTGTTCATGACCTGAGCCTGAGGATGTTTGATCTTATCCAGGCCTGTGATAGTATCTGTTATTTATTGAGCACTTAGCCTGATGCTTGGCACATAGTAGTACGTCTGTCACCTTGTTGAATCTTCACAACAGAATTTGGAGGTAAGGTTTATATGGCTCACTTTGCAGACACAGAAATAGAGAGACCTATATGATCTACATACTTTTGCTCTACTGTGATCCTGGACTTTTCTTTACATTTTCCAAACTAATACTGCCTTGAAGAATAAATTATATGGAAAATACTGCAGACAGCTGCCTTTACTAGAAGTCCTCAGTACTCAAAACCACCCTCAGCTTACAGAATTGGAGGCCACTCACACACCTGGTAATTTTGCCCTTAAAGATTGTATTTCAGTCTTTGTTCCCTAGGAACCCAAAGGGACAAGGTCCCTATGCACCTGTCCTTAGGTTTTAAAGGTATCGCTCTGAAATAATACATGAACTTTTAAAATATTCATCTGATGATCTTTGTCTTCTGTCTGAAAGGTTTAGTCTGTTTGCATTTATTTTAATTCCTGACATATTTTGATTTCTTTCTAGCGTCTTATATGCCTTGTATTATTTTTTGTGTGCTGTTTTTGTTTCCTTGTCCTCCACCCTCCTTTTTCTTAGAGGTACTAGTAACCTAAGATCACTTCAATTTTTTAAAAACTTTTAGTAGCTAATGTTCTTTATTATTTTGTATTGTCTTCGAAATTTATTATTATCTTCATCATCTTTTTTTTTTTTTTGGCCACTTCTGTTGGTCTTTCATTCATTTCCATCTTTGTTCTTTGGCCTGTGTGGGCCTCCCATCGCAGTGGCCTTTCTCTTCGCAGAGCACCGGCTCTGGGCGCATGCGCTCCAGAGCTCTAGCTCAGTAGTTGGACACATTGGTCCAGCCGCTCGGTGGCATGTGGGATCTTCCCAGGCCAGGGATCGAACTGGTGCCCCTTACACTGCAAGGCAGTGTCCTTACCCACTGGACCACCAGGGAAGCCCTCTAATACATTTTTTTATTGAGGTATAGTTGATTTACAATGCTTTAGTTTCAGGTATACAGCAAAGTGATTCAGTTATGTATATACTTTTTCAGATTCTTTTCCACTAGAGGTTGTTATCTTCTCCCCAGGTCTGGAACTGAGGGAATCCACTGTGAGTGCAAGGTCCAGAGTTGTCCGAGCCAGGATACTGAGAAGGGTAGTCAGTTGGGGGAAGGCTGAGCTCTCTTAAAAGGTGGATGAAGCCATTGTCTCCTATTTTGGTAGCTATCAAAAGCCTGAGACTGAGTAATCAATGTTCTTACATTCATTGAGAGGAGAGAGGAAGAAAGAACGATTTGGTGGTGTAGGATGAGTGGGTGGGGTCTGAGGATCAGCCCCCCGGACCATGCTCCATTAATCCCAGCTGTCAGTGGGGTGTGGTCCTCTTTCCAGAAACTGACTTCCAAGGACGAGCCTGAGGTTGGGCTTGGCCAGAGTCTGTTCTGGCGCCAGGGGCCTGAGATACAGGGAGGTGCTGGGAGGCAGGCGGTACAGGCTTGCCGGCAGGACTGGAGGCCCCAGGGCCCTGCACCTTCAGCTCCAGAGTCTGACTTTGACTAGCATGGTGATGTGCAGTCCCTGGAAAATGAACAAGACAAGAATGATTTAAGAAAAAAAGAATGAGGATGATGGAGATTTCCTACAGCGTCCTGGTGTGGAATTGGAGTTCCTGGGAGCTGTCCTGTGCTCTAGGTAGATTTCAGTCCTACTTGGTGACGTGAGAATGGTTGGATCCCCTCAGGCATCTAGAGGCCCCTTGGCCCAGTCCTAGTCAATTTTTAAAAACTTTTAGTAGCTAATGTTCTTTATTATTTTGTATTGTCTTCAAATTTATTATTATCTTCATCATCTTTTTTTTGGCCACTTCTGTTGGTCTTTCATTCATTTCCATCTTTGTTCTTTGGCCTGTGTGGGCCTCCCATCGCAGTGGCCTTTCTCTTCGCAGAGCACCGGCTCTGGGCGCATGCGCTCCAGAGCTCTAGCTCAGTAGTTGGACACATTGGTCCAGCCGCTCGGTGGCATGTGGGATCTTCCCAGGCCAGGGATCGAACTGGTGCCCCTTACACTGCAAGGCAGTGTCCTTACCCACTGGACCACCAGGGAAGCCCTCTAATACATTTTTTTATTGAGGTATAGTTGATTTACAATGCTTTAGTTTCAGGTATACAGCAAAGTGATTCAGTTATGTATATACTTTTTCAGATTCTTTTCCACTAGAGGTTGTTATCTTCTCCCCAGGTCTGGAACTGAGGGAATCCACTGTGAGTGCAAGGTCCAGAGTTGTCCGAGCCAGGATACTGAGAAGGGTAGTCAGTTGGGGGAAGGCTGAGCTCTCTTAAAAGGTGGATGAAGCCATTGTCTCCTATTTTGGTAGCTATCAAAAGCCTGAGACTGAGTAATCAATGTTCTTACATTCATTGAGAGGAGAGAGGAAGAAAGAACGATTTGGTGGTGTAGGATGAGTGGGTGGGGTCTGAGGATCAGCCCCCCGGACCATGCTCCATTAATCCCAGCTGTCAGTGGGGTGTGGTCCTCTTTCCAGAAACTGACTTCCAAGGACGAGCCTGAGGTTGGGCTTGGCCAGAGTCTGTTCTGGCGCCAGGGGCCTGAGATACAGGGAGGTGCTGGGAGGCAGGCGGTACAGGCTTGCCGGCAGGACTGGAGGCCCCAGGGCCCTGCACCTTCAGCTCCAGAGTCTGACTTTGACTAGCATGGTGATGTGCAGTCCCTGGAAAATGAACAAGACAAGAATGATTTAAGAAAAAAAAAAGAATGAGGATGATGGAGATTTCCCTACAGCGTCCTGGTGTGGAATTGGAGTTCCTGGGAGCTGTCCTGTGCTCTAGGTAGATTTCAGTCCTACTTGGTGACGTGAGAATGGTTGGATCCCCTCAGGCATCTAGAGGCCCCTTGGCCCAGTCTTAGTATAAACAGATGTGTTGGCCAAGTATAACCTGCTAGCTAGAGAACTAGATTTTGAATGCTGACCTTAGGTTAGCATCTCTGACACTGGATTAACCCCAGGATTGTGCCCTGCTAATCAGATCCATTTCCAACTCTTTCCCTTGACTGTGTCCCTCCTTCCTTTAACTCTGAGTTGGTGGGGGAGGTGCAATTACTGGTTTGTTCTTCACCAAGCCCAGTTCCCTGGACACAGAAATAGACTAAGTTTCCTCTGTGAATACCACGACTTGTGAGCGAAGTCCAGGCTTTGATGGGCACCAAGTCCATGTGTGACCTCTAGGCTCCTCCCCGTCCCAGCCTGATGCAGGTAGAGTCCCAAGACCATCACCACTTGGCAGGAGATGGGCCATCACATGGAAGTACCCAGCTTGGCCTTCATGGAGCCCAACAACTTTTTTTTTTTCCCAACAACTTTTATTGTGTTTGAGCCATTAGCTGTTTTAGGCCTGTTTGTTATAGCCGTGTCACTGTAGAGAATACTTCAAGGAAGAGAAGTTAAACAAAGGCAGCTCTAGTGACTATTGGAGTTTTCCAGGTAAAAGTTCAACCCTCTCCTCAGCTCTCCCCACATCCTGGTCCCTCCCTCCCTCTGTGTTCAGGTAGCCCTTTCATTAAAAAAAAAAAGGGGGCTTCCCTGGTGGTCCAGTGGGTAAGGACACCGCCTTGCAGTGCAAGGGGCGCCGGTTCGATCCCTGGCCTGGGAAGATCCCATGTGCCGCGGAGCGGCTGGACTGATGTGTCCAATTACTGAGCTGGAGCTCTGGAGTGCACACACAGAGCCGGCGCTCTGCGACAACAGAGGCCACCGCGATGGGAGGCCCACACGGGCCAAAGAACAGAGATGGATGAAAAATAGACAAATGAAAGACCAATAGAAGTAGCCCGCCTGCTCCCCTCCCTCCCCACCCCACCCCCAAAATAAATAAATAAATAAATCTTTAAAAAAAAAAAAGAAGCACAAACACTGCAATACTGGTTTAGTCAGCCTAAAATCAAAAGAAAGAGCTTCAGATCTGTTACAAAAAAATTTAAGTTTGGAGAGGGGCAAGCTTTAGATCAGCAGCCAGTAGAGAATGGAGGGGAGGGGAATGGGCAAGGGGAACAGGTAACTTGCAACTCTGGGACCGTGAATGGACCACTGTCAAACCAACGTTAGGCTCTTGCCTTCCCATGGAACATGCTTTATAAACCTGTTTTTCCCCTTGCATCGATGTCCAGGTACGTCTGTTCTTGGATTGTTTCTATTGGTGATATGACAACATAATGTCACATTGACTCCATGTCCTACCCCGTGTGAAAAAATTAGGTGAATTCAGACACTTTCGTCAGTTCCACGGCAAGTACCAGCCACTTGCTCTGCTGCATTTCCTCTCTGAACCAGCCTTCCAAGCTGACGATGGACCGTAGCTGATCTTACTGACAAGGAGGTCTGTAGCTTCGAACTAGGTTCCATACATTTTTGAGATTCACCAGGAATAGGTTCTGTGTTGACACAGACTTCTTGTCCTCTTTCTGCAATAAGCCACTTGTTCATGGCTTATTTCAGTACTTGTTGCTATTTCATTAGCAATAGGGGTTTGCTAGGAATATGCACACAGGTGCCCCTTTCCCCCCTGATTTGCTTCCACAGTCACACTCTGCATGATTGGATCTCGAGAACTGAGGGTTTTCATCTTCAGGGAAATATTGCTATGGGCTTAAATTCTTGGTTCTGTTTCCTAAAGTCTTGCCTAGAGGGTATAAAGGTGTCAAATAAATGATAAGTAATTTCAAGGCGCCGGTTCGATCCTGGCCTGGGAAGATCCCATGTGCCGGAGCGGCTGGACTGATGTGTCCAATTACTGAGCTGGAGCTCGGGAGTGCACACACAGAGCCGGGCGCTCATGACAACAGAGGCCACCATGATGGGAGGCCCACACAGGCCAAAGAACAGAGATGGATGAAAATAGACAAATGAAAGACCAATAGAAGTAGCCCGCCTGCTCCCCTCCCTCCCCACCCCCCCCCCAAAATAAATAAATAAATAAATCTTTAAAAAAAAAAAAGAAGCACAAACACTGCAATACTGGTTTAGTCAGCCTAAAATCAAAAGAAAGAGCTTCAGATCTGTTACAAAAAAATTTAAGTTTGGAGAGGGGCAAGCTTTAGATCAGCAGCCAGTAGAGAATGGAGGGGAGGGGAATGGGCAAGGGGAACAGGTAACTTGCAACTCTGGGACCGTGAATGGACCACTGTCAAACCAACGTTAGGCTCTTGCCTTCCCATGGAACATGCTTTATAAACCTGTTTTTCCCCTTGCATCGATGTCCAGGTACGTCTGTTCTTGGATTGTTTCTATTGGTGATATGACAACATAATGTCACATTGACTCCATGTCCTACCCCGTGTGAAAAAATTAGGTGAATTCAGACACTTTCGTCAGTTCCACGGCAAGTACCAGCCACTTGCTCTGCTGCATTTCCTCTCTGAACCAGCCTTCCAAGCTGACGATGGACCGTAGCTGATCTTACTGACAAGGAGGTCTGTAGCTTCGAACTAGGTTCCATACATTTTTGAGATTCACCAGGAATAGGTTCTGTGTTGACACAGACTTCTTGTCCTCTTTCTGCAATAAGCCACTTGTTCATGGCTTATTTCAGTACTTGTTGCTATTTCATTAGCAATAGGGGTTTGCTAGGAATATGCACACAGGTGCCCCTTTCCCCCCTGATTTGCTTCCACAGTCACACTCTGCATGATTGGATCTCGAGAACTGAGGGTTTTCATCTTCAGGGAAATATTGCTATGGGCTTAAATTCTTGGTTCTGTTTCCTAAAGTCTTGCCTAGAGGGTATAAAGGTGTCAAATAAATGATAAGTAATTTCTGCACTAAAAATTCTAACTCCTAACCTCTCAGCTATTTCTTGTACATCTCATTCAATTTCCACATCAAAGGTCAAAATGACTGCATACTGATACTTAAATTTTGATACAGGGACAATCCTTGGGAAACAGGAACAGCTCAGAGACAGTCTCTTTCCATCTGACCTTTCTGTGATTACACCCCTTTGAAGGGCTGTCACATCTTTGGAATGTGTGGGGCCTTTCCTCACCGTGTTATTCTAGCTGTTCTAGCACTGCTGTCTTTTAAGAGAATGCAAATACGTTCTTGTGGGAGTAGAAGCCAC
Source organism: Tragulus kanchil (assembly GCA_022376925.1). NCBI lineage: Eukaryota > Metazoa > Chordata > Mammalia > Artiodactyla > Tragulidae > Tragulus > Tragulus kanchil. The sequence goes on along the minus strand of JAIOJX010000031.1, from coordinate 37,970,520 downwards.
TAGATGAAACTGTCCCTATTTCTTCTGAAGAAAATGCTCAAAACAGCACAGAAAACAAATACCTTCTCCAACCCTGGCAGCTGCGATCCATGTAAGCCAACCTCAAAGCGTCTTAAATGGATCTGAGCGGAACACCTGGCCTGCCCCTACACTGGGTTAAGTAGACAGTTATTAAGAGGATGTGACATGGGAAATGACTCTGACCACCTGATGCGAAGAGACGACTCACTGGAAAACACCCTGATGCTGGGAAAAAAAGAAGGCAGAAGGAAAAAGGGATATGAGAGGGACGAGATGGTTGGATAGCATCACTGAGTCAACAGACATGAGTTTGAGCAAGCTCTGGGAGATGGTGAAGGACAGGGAAGCCTAGCGAGTTTCAGTTCTTGGGGTTGCAAAGAGTCAGACATGACTGAGCGACTGAACTGAATGATGGGAAATGACACATCTGGAGTGAGAGTGAAGAAGGCAAAGTCATTTCTGAAATGAAGAAGAAATGACAACCATTCCCATAGAAAATGTGGTGAGAGACTCGGGATAGAAAAGAGGGAAAAGGCTCTGGTTTTTAAATTTCCCCATTTTAGGCTCACAGCACAATCCCACTTCAGTTGTTTTTAAGCAATAGGGGTTTGCTAGAATATGCACACAGGTGCCCCTTTCCCCAAAGTCACACTCTGCATGATTGGATCTCGAGAACTGAGGGTTTTCATCTTCAGGGAAATATTGCTATGGGCTTAAATTCTTGGTTCTGTTTCCTAAAGTCTTGCCTAGAGGGTATAAAGGTGTCAAATAAATGATAAGTAATTTCTGCACTAAAAATTCTAACTCCTAACCTCTCAGCTATTTCTTGTACATCTCATTCAATTTCCACATCAAAGGTCAAAATGACTGCATACTGATACTTAAATTTTGATACAGGGACAATCCTTGGGAAACAGGAACAGCTCAGAGACAGTCTCTTTCCATCTGACCTTTCTGTGATTACACCCCTTTGAAGGGCTGTCACATCTTTGGAATGTGTGGGGCCTTTCCTCACCGTGTTATTCTAGCTGTTCTAGCACTGCTGTCTTTTAAGAGAATGCAAATACGTTCTTGTGGGAGTAGAAGCCACTAGATGAAACTGTCCCTATTTCTTCTGAAGAAAATGCTCAAAACAGCACAGAAAACAAATACCTTCTCCAACCCTGGCAGCTGCGATCCATGTAAGCCAACCTCAAAGCGTCTTAAATGGATCTGAGCGGAACACCTGGCCTGCCCCTACACTGGGTTAAGTAGACAGTTATTAAGAGGATGTGACATGGGAAATGACTCTGACCACCTGATGCGAAGAGACGACTCACTGGAAAACACCCTGATGCTGGGAAAAATAGAAGGCAGAAGGAAAAAGGGATATGAGAGGGGACGAGATGGTTGGATAGCATCACTGAGTCAACAGACATGAGTTTGAGCAAGCTCTGGGAGATGGTGAAGGACAGGGAAGCCTAGCGAGTTTCAGTTCTTGGGGTTGCAAAGAGTCAGACATGACTGAGCGACTGAACTGAATGATGGGAAATGACACATCTGGAGTGAGAGTGAAGAAGGCAAAGTCATTTCTGAAATGAAGAAGAAATGACAACCATTCCCATAGAAAATGTGGTGAGAGACTCGGGATAGAAAAGAGGGAAAAGGCTCTGGTATTTCCCCATTTTAGAGACCTTCCTCCTCCTCCCACTGGTTCCAGGAAGTCCATGAAGTGCTTCACAGACACAATCCCACTTCATTTGCACCACCCCGCGAGGTCCCCCATGATTCACTCTTACTTCTATTTGCCCAACTTCACACAGCTAGTAATTGTCAGAATTCTGACTTCAGTCCCGGATACAACTGATTTCAGAGCATTCACTCTTTACCCTTTCCCATATGGCCTTATAATCAACATGAAATAGAATGTACCTTCTTGGGTGAGCTGGGTGGTGTTTTTGGAGTTGCTTTTAGCTGTGTCCTCTGAATCTCGGGTTGTGGCTCTGCCTTTGACAGACTTGTGGCTCTTCTCAACTTCACGGAGCTGCAGGAACAAAATGAATGGTTGGTCCTGGCCAGGGAAATGGATGTTTACATTTCAGAGTCCCTGGGATGGTGAGATCCAGAAGGCAGCCACTTTAAATTCTTGTCCTCACTGCTGGTTGGACAGAGCACCTGGCACTCAGGTTTGCACAGCATTTGAAGGAACATCTGGCCAGGGGAGGACAGACCCTCAGAATCCTGTATTTCAGTGATTTTCTATATCTGGGCAGGAAGACATTGACAGTGACCGAAGGAAGTGTGAGTGGGGAACTGGCAGTGAGGCTGACAAGGTTAGTTCCAGAAGAGAGAGCAAGGAAGCAAGGAGGACAGGGCTTAGGGAGGGTTGGGGACCAGCTTTTTCCATGTGGGGAAGGAGGTGGGGTGGGTGTTGGGAGAGCAGAAGAGGCATTCAGGGTATCACTGGATGTTGAGAGAGGCTTCCCTAATGTGGAGGGGACCTAAGGAGACTCCTTAGGCCATGGGGGCACAAGCTTAGGTTAGTAGGGCATTGTGGACGGGGAGGTGAGCAAGCCTGGGAGTTTCAGTTCTTGGGGTTGCAAAGAGTCAGACATGACTGAGCGACTGAACTGAATGATGGGAAATGACACATCTGGAGTGAGAGTGAAGAAGGCAAAGTCATTTCTGAAATGAAGAAGAAATGACAACCATTCCCATAGAAAATGTGGTGAGAGACTCGGGATAGAAAAGAGGGAAAAGGCTCTGGTATTTCCCCATTTTAGAGACCTTCCTCCTCCTCCCACTGGTTCCAGGAAGTCCATGAAGTGCTTCACAGACACAATCCCACTTCATTTGCACCACCCGAGGTCCCCCATGATTCACTCTTACTTCTATTTGCCCAACTTCACACAGCTAGTAATTGTCAGAATTCTGACTTCAGTCCCGGATACAACTGATTTCAGAGCATTCACTCTTTACCCTTTCCCATATGGCCTTATAATCAACATGAAATAGAATGTACCTTCTTGGGTGAGCTGGGTGGTGTTTTTGGAGTTGCTTTTAGCTGTGTCCTCTGAATCTCGGGTTGTGGCTCTGCCTTTGACAGACTTGTGGCTCTTCTCAACTTCACGGAGCTGCAGGAACAAAATGAATGGTTGGTCCTGGCCAGGGAAATGGATGTTTACATTTCAGAGTCCCTGGGATGGTGAGATCCAGAAGGCAGCCACTTTAAATTCTTGTCCTCACTGCTGGTTGGACAGAGCACCTGGCACTCAGGTTTGCACAGCATTTGAAGGAACATCTGGCCAGGGGAGGACAGACCATCAGAATCCTGTATTTCAGTGATTTTCTATATCTGGGCAGGAAGACATTGACAGTGACCGAAGGAAGTGTGAGTGGGGAACTGGCAGTGAGGCTGACAAGGTTAGTTCCAGAAGAGAGAGCAAGGAAGCAAGGAGGACAGGGCTTAGGGAGGGTTGGGGACCAGCTTTTTCCATGTGGGGAAGGAGGTGGGGTGGGTGTTGGGAGAGCAGAAGAGGCATTCAGGGTATCACTGGATGTTGAGAGAGGCTTCCCTAATGTGGAGGGGACCTAAGGAGACTCCTTAGGCCATGGGGCACAAGCATTATGCCATTCTGAACATGCTATTTTCTTTAATATTGCTAGTATTGGTTTTAATCTGTAGGGATCATTGTGGGTACTGGTTTTATAATGTATGGACATTGGTTTAATCCATTAACTTTCTCCTGTTCTTCTTTTTTATATAATTTTTTTTGTTGAAGGATAATAGCTTTACAGAGTTTTGTTTACTGCCAAACATCAACATGAATCAGCCATAGGCATACATATTCTCCTGTTCTTTGGCAACTGCCCCAAAGGGAAGTCATTACCGTTATGTATTCTCGTATACCCTCAGGATAAAAATGGATGTCGTTGAATCTCTCAAGGCTGCTCCCTACCATATAGATAACTTGGGGTTTGGTTTAGGAGAAGGCCATTTATAGAATACAACTGGACTCAAAAGGCAAATTAACAAAAGCCAGAAACATAACATCTTTTTGAATGAAAACTCCCGATAGACTCACCGCTTGGATTTTCTTTCTCAGCAGGGCATTTGCTTGGGAAAGGCTTTTGGAAACGGAATTCAAGTAGTAGATGGCCAGGCTGCAAGAGAAAAGAATGTGCCAGGAGTTCTGTGATCTTGGAAAATGATACGAATTGGATGTGATACCTGCGGAATCACAGCTGGCTTCCTGGCATAGGTGGCTTTCTGGAATAGAGGAAAAGCCCTCTGCTTTGCCTCTGGGTGGAGTGGTGGGAAGTCTTACCATCCTGAGTTTCCCACCTAATATCAACAAGGTCTTGGATATCCCTGTTCACTCTATTGTATTGGACACATTTCTAGTTCTCTGAGCGTTCAAGGTTAGCTGGAGGAATTGGTTCTCTTCTGGGAAATCTGAAGAGGCAGTGCTTCTTGCCTGCAGAAGCAGCCTGCGTGCCAGGCTCGGTGCCATGTGCATCCCACTTCACATTTCAGTGGTTCTGATGAAACCCTGTGAAGAAGAAATGATGACTTCCATCTTTACAGGTCAACATCCTGGGATGCAGAGAGGCTAAGTCACTCACCCAAGGCCACCCTGCCCATTAGCCCTTGTCAGAGACAGCATTTGATGCCAAAGCCCTTTCCACAATCTCCAGGTGCTGAGGGAGGAGAGAGAGGTGCTAGGTGACCTGCTCCTAGTTTGCCTAGAAACACAACTGCATAGATCCTGAAGGCCCTCTGCCCAGGGCACACGGATGGGCATGTCTGTCCTGGGTATGTGATTTTCAGAGACCAGCCCCCACTGGCTAACTAGGTGGTTGGGTGTCCTTAAGGCTGTAGCATGGGTTTCCCTTTCATAGAACCTAGGCTTGGGGTCTATGACCTGGATGTACCACCTGAGAAGGAGGGGCCACAAAAGCCCAGGATGCCTCCTGGACTAAGTGCTCTGACAGTGTGTCCTTATCTGTTACTTTTCTTCTTGCCTTTCAAGCCTCAGCTGCCCGGCTTGGGTCTTCTGATCCTTGCCCTCAGAGTGGGGCCACCCTGAGGCGCTTCAGCAGGGTCTGAGAGCTCTCTTGCAGGTAGAAGGGAGGAACTACACTGCCTTTGGCAGAGTGTGAGTAAGAGGAGTCCTGTCCTGAAACAAACACTCGAGGATTGTGGGTGACGAGAGCCAGAGAGAGGCCAGGTGAAGGGACTATCATCTGTTGGAAAGGCGCCCACCAGACTTACCCCCTCTCCTAATTCACAGCCTTTTTGTTAGGGAGGAACTGGAGATGTGAAGGGCTACAACGCTCCAGCGACTGTGTTTCTTCTGACACTGTTTCCAAGCATAGCATTTCCCTGTGCAGTCTGCAAGGCCAGGTTTGGGTCTGGGTTGCTGAATTTTCTCAGGTGATAGTCACCGCCTTGTCAACCCTCCCTCACACTAGACTAGAAGCAGACATTTGAAGTCAAGGATGTAAGGACATACACCCATTCTGGAGAGCAATTCAGCACTGTCTGCAAAGACTGAAGAAACACATACCTATGACCCAGCAATTCCACTTCTAGAAAACTGTTTTAGGGAAAACTCTAACTGTGCCCAAGAAGACATATGTAAGGAACACATATGCAGTAGCAGAAATGTGGGAACAGCTATCTCTATGCAGAGAAATGGGTAAATTGTGGTTTAGTCATATAACTGATAAAAGCAGTTTTCACAGAGTGAGGTATGGGGAAGTCATTCTGGCTTCAACATGAATTAACTTGAATTTTATATGAACTAAAACAGCCTGTTTGTGGGTTATCAAGCATACATTGTACATCTGCTTTTCTTTTTTCCCTCTGGGCTTATAGATTCTCAGTTTCCTGACCAGGGATTGAATCCTGGCCGTGGCAATGAAAGTCCAGGCCCTCTGCCCGGGAGACCAGCCCCCACTGGCTAACTAGGTGGTTGGGTGTCCTTAAGGCTGTAGCATGGGTTTCCCTTTCATAGAACCTAGGCTTGGGGTCTATGACCTGGATGTACCACCTGAGAAGGAGGGGCCACAAAAGCCCAGGATGCCTCCTGGACTAAGTGCTCTGACAGTGTGTCCTTATCTGTTACTTTTCTTCTTGCCTTTCAAGCCTCAGCTGCCCGGCTTGGGTCTTCTGATCCTTGCCCTCAGAGTGGGGCCACCCTGAGGCGCTTCAGCAGGGTCTGAGAGCTCTCTTGCAGGTAGAAGGGAGGAACTACACTGCCTTTGGCAGAGTGTGAGTAAGAGGAGTCCTGTCCTGAAACAAACACTCGAGGATTGTGGGTGACGAGAGCCAGAGAGAGGCCAGGTGAAGGGACTATCATCTGTTGGAAAGGCGCCCACCAGACTTACCCCCTCTCCTAATTCACAGCCTTTTTGTTAGGGAGGAACTGGAGATGTGAAGGGCTACAACGCTCCAGCGACTGTGTTTCTTCTGACACTGTTTCCAAGCATAGCATTTCCCTGTGCAGTCTGCAAGGCCAGGTTTGGGTCTGGGTTGCTGAATTTTCTCAGGTGATAGTCACCGCCTTGTCAACCCTCCCTCACACTAGACTAGAAGCAGACATTTGAAGTCAAGGATGTAAGGACATACACCCATTCTGGAGAGCAATTCAGCACTGTCTGCAAAGACTGAAGAAACACATACCTATGACCCAGCAATTCCACTTCTAGAAAACTGTTTTAGGGAAAACTCTAACTGTGCCCAAGAAGACATATGTAAGGAACACATATGCAGTAGCAGAAATGTGGGAACAGCTATCTCTATGCAGAGAAATGGGTAAATTGTGGTTTAGTCATATAACTGATAAAAGCAGTTTTCACAGAGTGAGGTATGGGGAAGTCATTCTGGCTTCAACATGAATTAACTTGAATTTTATATGAACTAAAACAGCCTGTTTGTGGGTTATCAAGCATACATTGTACATCTGCTTTTCTTTTTTCCCTCTGGGCTTATAGATTCTCAGTTTCCTGACCAGGGATTGAATCCTGGCCGTGGCAATGAAAGTCCAGAATGCTAATCACTAGGCCACCGGGGAACCCCCACATCTGCTTTAATTATGAAAGAAAAGGGTACATTGACCAGACATAAATCATGTCCATGTGAGGAATTAAGATTAAAAGTCTCCTCTCCGAGGATTCCAGGGAGGATTCCTTTAATGGTAAGACTCCCTGCCCAGGTGCCGAGGCCATACTGACGCACAATGTATGTGCTGATCTGTTTCTTTTTTTGAAATCTTGAAGGAATGTATCCCTGATTTGTTTAATGTTCTTTGTTGTGACAGGATTTAAAATCGTGCTGAAAACCAGGATTCTCTGGAGCAGCTTCTCAGTGTTGTCTCAGAGGCTGTCTGCTGGGATATAGCCCTCAGTTAGGCTCACATAAAACCTTTTTGTCTTCCTATTGTGAATTGCCTATTTATTATTTTTGCAACATGGTGGACCACACAAGAGCCATTAATATGTGTGCTCATGTCTCCGCAGGAGAAAGTCCCCCAAACATAATGTGAGCTGTGTAGTCTAAACCAGTCATGAAAAATTTTATAATTCAAAAAAAGTAGTACATACACAGGATTAAATGGTCCAGATTGGAAATGATTAAAATGAATCTTTGCTTTTGAAGAGAGAGGGAGAGAGAAAGATTAGGTGGGGCTTGAAATATAAAGTTATTTCTTTTAAAAAAAGAGACTGATTGGAAGCAAATATTGCTGCATATGAACATCTGTTTAATTGTGTGATCTTGCACATGGCTGTCTGTATGTGTCTGTATGTTGGGATCATTTCAAAATTTCCTGCCTTGTTCCTTCCCTGAGCAGTCACGGTTTGCCTCCTGTGCCCCAGGCACGGAACTGGTGCTGGGGACACGGAGATCACCCAGCCCACTCATGTGTTGAGTCTGTGAGGAGGATGGGGACCCAGCTCTGAACGCTCATGCACGGGTGCTCTGCAGAGGAATCCCGTGGGCAAGCCAGGGACAGGCTGCATCACCCTTAGCTTTCCCGGCGGGATGGGTGTTTGCTATGTCCAGTGGACGTTTTGGAGGAGCTGCAGATGCTGCCAGACTCGCCTTGTCCTCTGGGCCTGGTGTTCAGTGTGCTCCCTGAAAGATGTACAGCGGCCAGTACCTGTCGCCTCCCCTCCAGCCTGCACAGAAATCATTCTGCCTGCGGAGGCAGCTGGCCCAAACTGCCGGGGAGGTAGCCAACGCCTCTCTGCTGCACATCTCCCAGCAGTGCTCAATCAGTGACCAACTGACTGGAACTGGTCTGCGAATGCCTTGATTCCTCACCCTTGAGCAGGTTCACTCAGAGGCACCCTGTTTCCTGAAATTCCAGCAAGATGAAAGTCACCGCAGGAGTTAGAACATACCTTCCTGTCCCTTCTCTGTCTTTCTTCCCTACACATACCCCTCCCTCCAGTGAACTCTTTGCATTGGAATCTTTGTTTGAGGATCTACTTCTGGGAAGTCCAGATTGAGAGGGCAAGAAAGATGGGCCTACCCAGGAAGTGTCAACTGCAAGGGGAGGTCTCCATGAGGCAGAGTCATGGCCCCTGGCTAACTTACAACATCAGCAAGATGGCTGGAATGATCAGGCCTGGATTGGCGAGGAAGGCAAAGATCTTGCCCAGGAAGGTTGGGAAATCGTTTTCCACTGTTTCTTGGATGACATCATACATTCTGTTTTTCCCACTGGAAAGAGGAGAGGACACATTATAGCGTACTTCGTAGCTCATATGGCGTAAACGACTGTGTCCATACCGTGGAGGGTCCAGGCCACCCCTCCCCACTGCTCTCCTGGAAGAACAGAGCTCTTCTCCACAGGGACTGCAGGGAACAGACACATACACACTACTGTGTGTGAAGACATAGACAACTAATAGACAACGAATGAGAACATACTGGATGACCCAGGAACTCTACCCAGTGTTCTGTGGTGACCTCGATGGGAAGGAAATCCAAAAAAAGAGGATATATATATATATGTATGGCTGATCCACTCTGCCCTACAGCAGAAAATAACAAATTGTACTCCAGTAAAAATTGAAAAAACACACAAAAGCCTGCAGAGGGGTTGCCTGTAGGTGAGGGCTCAGAGCTGCCTCAGCACCCCAACGTCCCAAGCCTCAATGCCTCATGGTCTCTCAGACGACCCTTGGGCTCCTGTGCCTGGCACCTCCCTCAGCAAGATGAAAATTTTTTTCTCCTGTACTCTCATAGGAGAAAATGGTCTGTGATATGGCTTAGAGACCAGTATGGAGCTTCCTCTGGGCCCTGGACTTGGGGGCAGCTCTCCAGAGACTGATGTGATGGATACCCTCATGGCAACTCAAAGATTCCTACAGTTAGTCTTCAGGTTGTAATCCCAGGGGGTTGACTGCCTAGGGAAGGCTCCTGGATAGTCCACAATAGTAGTTTTGATTTTCTTTGACTATTGAACAACCATTATGCAGACTGCCTTCCACAAATACCTGCCCAGAGACCACTGGCTGATGTTGGTGTTTGGTTGGTAGATTTGGCACCAAAAATGGAATTTGTGGTTCGAAATTCCTAATTTAAATCCTTGTTCCTGGGTGTCCCTGGTAGCTCAGTAGTGAAGAGTTCACCTGCCAATGTAAGAGACACTGGTTTGATCCTTGATCCGAGAAGATCCTGCATGCTGCAAAGCAGCTAAGCCCGTGAGACACAACTATGGAGCCTGTGATCTAGAACCTCAGAGCTGCAACTATTGAGCCCATGTGCCACACCGACCGAAGCCTGTGTGCCCTAGAGCCCGAGTTCTACAACAAGAGAAGTCACCACCACAAGAAGCCTGCTCACCTCAACTAAAGAGTAGCCCCCACTCCCTGCAACTAGAGAAGAGCCTAGGGCAGCAATGAAAACCCAGAATAGCCAAAAAAAAAAAAGAGTTAAAACAAAAATCCCCCTTCCTCCATTTATTAGCTGTGGAGGGTCCAGGCCCCTCCCACTGCTCTCCTGGAAGAACAGAGCTCTTCTCCACAGGGACTGCAGGGAACAGACACATACACACTACTGTGTGTGAAGACATAGACAACTAATAGACAACGAATGAGAACATACTGGATGACCCAGGAACTCTACCCAGTGTTCTGTGGTGACCTCGATGGGAAGGAAATCCAAAAAAAGAGGATATATATATATATGTATGGCTGATCCACTCTGCCCTACAGCAGAAAATAACAAATTGTACTCCAGTAAAAATTGAAAAAACACACAAAAGCCTGCAGAGGGGTTGCCTGTAGGTGAGGGCTCAGAGCTGCCTCAGCACCCCAACGTCCCAAGCCTCAATGCCTCATGGTCTCTCAGACGACCCTTGGGCTCCTGTGCCTGGCACCTCCCTCAGCAAGATGAAAATTTTTTTCTCCTGTACTCTCATAGGAGAAAATGGTCTGTGATGTGGCTTAGAGACCAGTATGGAGCTTCCTCTGGGCCCTGGACTTGGGGGCAGCTCTCCAGAGACTGATGTGATGGATACCCTCATGGCAACTCAAAGATTCCTACAGTTAGTCTTCAGGTTGTAATCCCAGGGGGTTGACTGCCTAGGGAAGGCTCCTGGATAGTCCACAATAGTAGTTTTGATTTTCTTTGACTATTGAACAACCATTATGCAGACTGCCTTCCACAAATACCTGCCCAGAGACCACTGGCTGATGTTGGTGTTTGGTTGGTAGATTTGGCACCAAAAATGGAATTTGTGGTTCGAAATTCCTAATTTAAATCCTTGTTCCTGGGTGTCCCTGGTAGCTCAGTAGTGAAGAGTTCACCTGCCAATGTAAGAGACACTGGTTTGATCCTTGATCCGAGAAGATCCTGCATGCTGCAAAGCAGCTAAGCCCGTGAGACACAACTATGGAGCCTGTGATCTAGAACCTCAGAGCTGCAACTATTGAGCCCATGTGCCACACCGACCGAAGCCTGTGTGCCCTAGAGCCCGAGTTCTACAACAAGAGAAGTCACCACCACAAGAAGCCTGCTCACCTCAACTAAAGAGTAGCCCCCACTCCCTGCAACTAGAGAAGAGCCTAGGGCAGCAATGAAAACCCAGAATAGCCAAAAAAAAAAAAGAGTTAAAACAAAAATCCCCCTTCCTCCATTTATTAGCTGTGGGACACCACAATTTTCTTACCTTCTGCAATTTTGCTCTTGGATGTATATCTGGACAAAACTATAATTCAAAAAGATACATGGGGGCTTCCCCTGGTGGTCCAGTGGGTAAGGACACCGCCTTGCAGTGCAAGGGGCGCCAGTTCGATCCCTGGCCTGGGAAGATCCCACGTGCCGCGGAGCGGCTGGACCGATGTGTCCAATCACCGAGCCGGAGCTCTGGAGTGCACGCGCCCAGAGCCGGCAATCTGCAATGACAGAGGCCACCGCGATGGGAGGCCCACAGGAGCCAAAGAACAAAGACATCTGAAAATAGAGAAATGAAAGACCAATAGAAAAAAAAAAAAAAGATACATGCACCGCTATATTCACAGCAGCACTATTCACAATAGCCAACACATGGAAACAACCTAAATGTCCATTGACACATGAACAGATACAGAAGATATAGTACGTATATACCATGGGATACTACTCAGCCATTAAAGAAAATGAAATAATGCCATTTACAGCAGCACGGATTCAGCTAGAGATTATCGTATTAAATAAAGTAAGTTATAAAGAGAAAGAGAGATCATTTATATGTGGAATCTAAAATATGATAAGAGATTATCTTATTAAGTGAAGTAAGCCAGAAAGAGAAAATGATACCGCTTACATGTGGAATCTGAAATATGGCACAAATGAATTTATCTACAAAGCAGAAACAGACTCATGGACAGAGGACCATGGCAGGCTACAGTTCATGGGGTTGCAAAGAGTTGGACATGACTTAGCGACTAAACACACACACATTTGAATCTATCATGTACAGTTGAATCACCAATGTCAACAGTAAACTTCATTTACTTTCATGACTTAATCATTTTCATATCTGTAAATTTTTATCAGAAATAGAAACATGAATATCCTGACTTGCCCTACTGTGCAGCAGTTCCATGGTTTGGCAGCAATAAGGATTTATGGCCACTATTTTTCCTATTGTGGTAAATGTGTTGCTGTGTTTGGTACAAAAGTGCATCCAGGCAGCAAAGGCAGCAATCCGGGCAGTACAGCTGATTTCTTTTTTTTTTTAGCTGCGTTGTACGTGGGATTTTAGTTCTCCAACTAGGGATAGAACCCACACCTCCTGCAGTGGAAGTGCAGTCTTAACCACTGGGCCACCAAAGAATCCCCTGATTTTTGATAATAGAGAATAGCAGCTCTGAACTCTATTATGCAAAATATATTACCTCCTCTCCCTTAAAAGAATTCCATTCTTCTCACTGGTAGATCTGTACTACAAAAAAATTATACTCTATTATTATCATATTTTAAATTTTGTCCGTGAAAACTTTGTGGACATTTGTTTCTCTCCTGTTGCACAAGTACCTACATAATAGTCTTGATTTTGCCGCTTGATCCCCAAAGCCTGAAATATGTACTATCAGGCTCTAAAAGAAAAAGTTAGCTGATCCTTGGTGTAGATCATGCTTCCCACCTCATAGCACTATTATGAGTACCAGCTACCCTGAGTTCGGGTAGAACTCAAAACTAACAAACTCGTTAGCACACTCCTCCAAGTACTTTACAGATAAGAGCATGCTAAACCCTCACAGCCACCCTATGAAGTAGGCACTATCATTATTTCCATCTCAGAGACAATGAACTTGCAGTATAACTTGCTCAAGATGACCCAGGTGGCAAACGACAGAGCTGGCTCTAGACTCTATACTCTAAATTATGATGGTGGCAGTTTTTTCTCTGAAAATATTTTAGACTTAGTGAGCCAGATGGTCTCTGTTGGAATTATTCAGATTCTGTTATTGTAATTAGAAAGCAGCCATAGGTTATATGTAAGCAACTGCATGAGGCTGTGTCCCAATAAGACTTTATTTACAAAAACAAGGGGTGGTCTGGATTTGGTCTGTGGGCTATAATTTGCCACCCCTTACTTTTTTTTTTTTTTAAGGATTTATTAAGTTATTTTTTTTGGGGGGGGATCGGGTTGGGGAGGGAGGGGAGTGGGCAGTCCACTTCTATTGGTCTTTCATTTCTCTATTTTTCATCCGTCTTTGTTCCTTGGCTCCTGTGGACCTCCCATCGCGGTGGCGTCTGTCGCTGCAGAGTGCCGGCTCTGGGCGCACGTGCGCCAGAGCTCCGGCTCGGTAATTGGACACATCAGTCCAGCCGCTCCGCGGCACGTGGGACCTTCCCAGGCCAGGGATCCAACTGGCGCCCCTTGCACTGCAAGGCAGTGTCCTTACCCACTGGACCACCAGGGGAAGCCCTACCTGTTACTTTTTAAAAAAATTTTTGGGGCCTCTTTTATTGTTTTTTCATTTATTTATTTTCCTCCATCTTTGGCCTGTGTAAAATATATTACCTCCTCTCCCTTAAAAGAATTCCATTCTTCTCACTGGTAGATCTGTACTACAAAAAAATTATACTCTATTATTATCATATTTTAAATTTTGTCCGTGAAAACTTTGTGGACATTTGTTTCTCTCCTGTTGCACAAGTACCTACATAATAGTCTTGATTTTGCCGCTTGATCCCCAAAGCCTGAAATATGTACTATCAGGCTCTAAAAGAAAAAGTTAGCTGATCCTTGGTGTAGATCATGCTTCCCACCTCATAGCACTATTATGAGTACCAGCTACCCTGAGTTCGGGTAGAACTCAAAACTAACAAACTCGTTAGCACACTCCTCCAAGTACTTTACAGATAAGAGCATGCTAAACCCTCACAGCCACCCTATGAAGTAGGCACTATCATTATTTCCATCTCAGAGACAATGAACTTGCAGTATAACTTGCTCAAGATGACCCAGGTGGCAAACGACAGAGCTGGCTCTAGACTCTATACTCTAAATTATGATGGTGGCAGTTTTTTCTCTGAAAATATTTTAGACTTAGTGAGCCAGATGGTCTCTGTTGGAATTATTCAGATTCTGTTATTGTAATTAGAAAGCAGCCATAGGTTATATGTAAGCAACTGCATGAGGCTGTGTCCCAATAAGACTTTATTTACAAAAACAAGGGGTGGTCTGGATTTGGTCTGTGGGCTATAATTTGCCACCCCTTACTTTTTTTTTTTTTTAAAGATTAATTAATTTATTTATTTTGGGCGGGGATCGGGTTGGGGAGGGAGGGGAGTGGGCAGTCCACTTCTATTGGTCTTTCATTTCTCTATTTTTCATCCGTCTTTGTTCCTTGGCTCCTGTGGACCTCCCATCGCGGTGGCGTCTGTCGCTGCAGAGTGCCGGCTCTGGGCGCACGTGCGCCAGAGCTCCGGCTCGGTAATTGGACACATCAGTCCAGCCGCTCCGCGGCACGTGGGACCTTCCCAGGCCAGGGATCCAACTGGCGCCCCTTGCACTGCAAGGCAGTGTCCTTACCCACTGGACCACCAGGGGAAGCCCTACCTGTTACTTTTTAAAAAAATTTTTGGGGCCTCTTTTATTGTTTTTTCATTTATTTATTTTCCTCCATCTTTGGCCTGTGTGAGCCTCCCATTACATTGGCCTCTCTCGCTGCAGAGCACCAGCTCTGGGAGAATGTGCTCCAGAACACTGGCCCGCAGCTGGACACACCAGTCCAGCCACCCCGCAGCATATGGGATCTTCCCGGGCCAGGGGTTGAACTGGTGTCCCTTGCCCTGTAAGGCAAACTCTCCAGCCACTGGACCACTAGGGAAGCCCTAACTCTTACCTTTAGCTTCACGCTATGCAATGCTGCCATCTCACTCATTTATGTTGCTTGTTTGGATCTGATCCAAACCCTAAATCCCTCCCTGTAAAAGTGAATTTTTTTGAGATGAAGGGTCTGGTTTGGGCATTGATCATAAGCCAGGTATTTTCTCCAGATACTGGATGTAAAGGAGGAAGAAAGGGAAAAAAAAAAAAATCACACCTGCATGGAGTTTAAGGGTTGGTGGGGCAGATGGGCAACAAATAAGATAAAAAAAGGAAAAAGAGTGGCATGCTAGACATTGATAAAGAGATGTGATAAACAGAAGTAATGATAAGTGTGTATGTGTGTGTGTGTGAAATTTTAGTTAAGGTCTACACGGAAAGCCTCACTGAAAAGGTGACCATTGACTAAAGCTCCAAAGCAAGTGAGAGGGCAGCTATGACACATATGCTAGCTGTTGGTAGGTTTTGATCAGAAGAGTGATAGGAAGCAGGTGGCAGCCATGTGTCCCCCTGGGCTCCATTTTCGGGCCCTTCCTCTGTTCTCTGGGTGTTGGCTGTTAGGGCCTCAGGAAGCAGGTGAAGCAAGAGCCAGGCAGGTGCTGAGGGCCAGACATGGTGCAGGCCACTCACTGGCCTCTTGCCTGGGACAGGGGTCTCTCTGGGAAAAGGGGTACTGGTGTTCACTTCCAGAGCCCAACCCTCCAAACTTGGCTCAGAAATAAGCCAAAAGAGCCTTCTGCCACTTCTGCCATATAGTCATCCCTCAGCCTGGCATCTAGGCCTTCTCTCAGCCTGATCCTGCACTCTGGATTTAGCCCCCCTTTCCTTCTGTCTGCATCCTGGTTCAGCCCCATCATACTCTGCCATGAGCCCTACTGCCAGGACTCCTTTGAGCTCCAGGCTCTCGCTGTGGGGCACCAACCACAGACTTTAATAAGGTCAGTCCATGATAAACTAAGTTCCAGCTCTGCGCCTCCCAAAATGTGTGGATCCACATTTGTAGGCAAGACTGGAACTGGAGTGAGGTGGGTGAGGTGCTGGGGCCCACAGTTTAAGGAGGAAGCAAGTGCAGGGTGGGAACCTTACCGCTTCACCCTTCTCCTGGCCTGGATGGGTCGTGAAGCAAGTTAGCTTCACGCTATGCAATGCTGCCATCTCACTCATTTATGTTGCTTGTTTGATCTGATCCAAACCCTAAATCCCTCCCTGTAAAAGTGAATTTTTTTGAGATGAAGGGTCTGGTTTGGGCATTGATCATAAGCCAGGTATTTTCTCCAGATACTGGATGTAAAGGAGGAAGAAAGGGAAAAAAAAAAAAATCACACCTGCATGGAGTTTAAGGGTTGGTGGGGCAGATGGGCAACAAATAAGATAAAAAAAGGAAAAAGAGTGGCATGCTAGACATTGATAAAGAGATGTGATAAACAGAAGTAATGATAAGTGTGTATGTGTGTGTGTGTGAAATTTTAGTTAAGGTCTACACGGAAAGCCTCACTGAAAAGGTGACCATTGACTAAAGCTCCAAAGCAAGTGAGAGGGCAGCTATGACACATATGCTAGCTGTTGGTAGGTTTTGATCAGAAGAGTGATAGGAAGCAGGTGGCAGCCATGTGTCCCCCTGGGCTCCATTTTCGGGCCCTTCCTCTGTTCTCTGGGTGTTGGCTGTTAGGGCCTCAGGAAGCAGGTGAAGCAAGAGCCAGGCAGGTGCTGAGGGCCAGACATGGTGCAGGCCACTCACTGGCCTCTTGCCTGGGACAGGGGTCTCTCTGGGAAAAGGGGTACTGGTGTTCACTTCCAGAGCCCAACCCTCCAAACTTGGCTCAGAAATAAGCCAAAAGAGCCTTCTGCCACTTCTGCCATATAGTCATCCCTCAGCCTGGCATCTAGGCCTTCTCTCAGCCTGATCCTGCACTCTGGATTTAGCCCCCCTTTCCTTCTGTCTGCATCCTGGTTCAGCCCCATCATACTCTGCCATGAGCCCTACTGCCAGGACTCCTTTGAGCTCCAGGCTCTCGCTGTGGGGCACCAACCACAGACTTTAATAAGGTCAGTCCATGATAAACTAAGTTCCAGCTCTGCGCCTCCCAAAATGTGTGGATCCACATTTGTAGGCAAGACTGGAACTGGAGTGAGGTGGGTGAGGTGCTGGGGCCCACAGTTTAAGGAGGAAGCAAGTGCAGGGTGGGAACCTTACCGCTTCACCCTTCTCCTGGCCTGGATGGTGTTCTGTGAAGCAAGGTTCTGTGGTCAAAAGGGATAGAGGCACCGGCTTGCACACCTCACTGGCATCTCACTGCCCATTACTTCAGAGCCTTGAATAAAGGAGTGTGCATCATGCATTTCTAGGAGAGGAGCAGATAAGAGGGGCAACACCCCAAACTCTTGAACCACAAAGTGCTTTCTTCTGCAGAAATGAATGGGTTTTGTTTTCAGAGGATGTTGCATTTGGAAGGAGAGTAGTAGATGCTCATTATTTCTCCATCTACCTCCTTACACAATGATTTCTTTATATAGTGTCCACTCTCTGAAACCAGTCTGGCTTACATGGAGCCTAGAGTGCTCCATAGAGCCTGGAACCCAGTCAAGAGTCTTTGAAGCTGCTTCACATTTGAATGGCACTTGTAAATGTATGGGACTCCCCTAGTGACTCAGACTGTAAGGAATCTGCTTGCAATGCAGCAGACCTGGGTTCAATCCCTGGATTGGGAAGATCCCCTGGAGAAGGGAATGGCAACCAATTCCAGTATTTTTGCCTGGAGAATTCCATGGACAGAGGTACAGTTCATGGAGAGTCCAAGGGGTCACAAAGAGTTGGACATGGCTGAACGACTAATGCTTTGTAAATGGATGGTCATTTCATTTTCAGAATCCCCTGTGTTATTCATCCTGTGGCAAGGTAATCCAGGGCAGTAGATTATCCATATGTTAAAAGGTTACAGCTGCACTCTCCAATATGGTAGCCATTAGCCTCTGGTCATTATTTAAATTAAAATTAATTAAAATCAAGTAAAAGTATAGATTCAACTTCTTGGTCTTCATTTCAAGTACTCAACAGCCACACGTGGCTGGTGGCTACCATATGGGAGAGCACAGACACAGAACATCTCCATCCTGTAGAAAGCTCTGTTGACAGCGTTAGTAACTTGCCTAGAGGTCGCCCACGTTAAAAAGTTCCAGCTCTGCCTCCCAAAATGTGTGGATCCACATTTGTAGGCAAGACTGGAACTGGAGTGAGGTGGGTGAGGTGCTGGGGCCCACAGTTTAAGGAGGAAGCAAGTGCAGGGTGGGAACCTTACCGCTTCACCCTTCTCCTGGCCTGGATGGTGTTCTGTGAAGCAAGGTTCTGTGGTCAAAAGGGATAGAGGCACCGGCTTGCACACCTCACTGGCATCTCACTGCCCATTACTTCAGAGCCTTGAATAAAGGAGTGTGCATCATGCATTTCTAGGAGAGGAGCAGATAAGAGGGGCAACACCCCAAACTCTTGAACCACAAAGTGCTTTCTTCTGCAGAAATGAATGGGTTTTGTTTTCAGAGGATGTTGCATTTGGAAGGAGAGTAGTAGATGCTCATTATTTCTCCATCTACCTCCTTACACAATGATTTCTTTATATAGTGTCCACTCTCTGAAACCAGTCTGGCTTACATGGAGCCTAGAGTGCTCCATAGAGCCTGGAACCCAGTCAAGAGTCTTTGAAGCTGCTTCACATTTGAATGGCACTTGTAAATGTATGGGACTCCCCTAGTGACTCAGACTGTAAGGAATCTGCTTGCAATGCAGCAGACCTGGGTTCAATCCCTGGATTGGGAAGATCCCCTGGAGAAGGGAATGGCAACCAATTCCAGTATTTTTGCCTGGAGAATTCCATGGACAGAGGTACAGTTCATGGAGAGTCCAAGGGGTCACAAAGAGTTGGACATGGCTGAACGACTAATGCTTTGTAAATGGATGGTCATTTCATTTTCAGAATCCCCTGTGTTATTCATCCTGTGGCAAGGTAATCCAGGGCAGTAGATTATCCATATGTTAAAAGGTTACAGCTGCACTCTCCAATATGGTAGCCATTAGCCTCTGGTCATTATTTAAATTAAAATTAATTAAAATCAAGTAAAAGTATAGATTCAACTTCTTGGTCTTCATTTCAAGTACTCAACAGCCACACGTGGCTGGTGGCTACCATATGGGAGAGCACAGACACAGAACATCTCCATCCTGTAGAAAGCTCTGTTGACAGCGTTAGTAACTTGCCTAGAGCTCCATGACCTTTTACAGGCTGCTGTTATACCAGCACTGGAATTCTGAGCCTGAAATCTCTGAGCAGACTGCCCAAGGGGAGGAGCTACTGCCCTGCAACCAAGACTGTGCACCTGAATGGCCCGCAGTCAAAGGAGGGAGGAAGGGACATGATGGTGTAGGCCACCGGCAGGAGGCTGAGGAAGAGCACCAGCAGCAGGAGGCCCATGTAGAAGTTGTTGGAACGGGAGGCCTTGAACACGCGTTCGTGGGGGACGTTGCTGCTCATCACCGCCCAGCACTGGAAGTACATGGAGGTCAGCAGGCGCAGCACATTGATGCCCACCAGTCCTGGAGCATAGAAGGAGCCCATCCTGAAACCACAGAGACAGCACACCTGGTTGACTGAACAGCCGGAGAGGCCAGGGATGGATGGCAGAAGGAAATGGGGCGGGTAGGCTAGGGGCAGGAGGCCTTGCTGCTTTTGTGGCAGGTCCCAAGGAAAGGGACTTCCCACTTCGCCAGGATATTTATCCCTAAGCCATAGCCATCCATGCCCATAGGACAGGGACACTCGGAGCATTACTGGCTTGGATTCTGGCTAGGATTTTACCACTGACCCACTTCCAGCCACGGAGCAGATTACATTTCTCCGAGGCCTCCATTAAACAGCACTGCCTCTCAGAAAAGTATCTGAAATCCTTAATTAAAAGAATTGGACATTGGCTTGCAATGAGCCCTTGAAAGTCTTTGGGTGAAGTTAGGCAGCCTCCTCTAATTTCTCAGAAAATTCCTTAGTTCATGTGTCTCCCTCTCTCCTAACTTTTCTCTCCTTTCTTCCTCCCTCCCTTTTTTTCTCTTCCTTCCTTCCTACCCTACTTTTTCCTCTTTTCTTTTTCCCCTCTCTCTTCCTTTTGCCTTTCTCTCTCCTTCACTCCTCTCTTCTGTCTTATGCACATGATAGCAAGAGAATGGGCCAAACACTATTCTGGTTCTCATCTAGTCTTATTCAAGTGAAAGAAGGGTGCTCAGAGAGGCCAGATGGTTTGTCCAGCCTCTCTTCAGTTGGCTGAGAAGCTAAGCCTGGGATTCCAGCTTTTTGACTCTGCAAATAAGGTGATCCCCAGAAGAAATGGATAGCTCACCAGATCATTCCTTGGTTGAAGATCAAACCAAGTACATTTCCACTAATATCAAACTCAGCATATGAGGGCTGGAGGGAGAGAGCGAAAGAGAGAGGGAAATTCTGTTAGATGGTGTCAGTCAGTCAACTGACCAAGTCACTCTACCCCAAAGAGCCTGCTTTAGTGACTAGGGACGAACTTTAGATTCAGGGTTCTATTTCTTTAACATGTCTTCAACTTTATAAAAAGAGTTTTTTTTTTCTTTTTAAGATTTTAAATTATTTATTTATTTGTGACTGACTTGGGTCTTCATTGCTGCTTGCGGGGAGCTCATTGCTGCTCTTCAGTTGTGGCAAGTGGGGGCTACTTTCTAGTTGCCGGGTTCAGGCTTCTCACTGCAGTGATTTTTACTGTTGCAAAGAGAAGACTCTAGGTGCATGGGCTTCAGTAGTTGTGACTCACAGGCTCTAGAGCACAGGCTCAATAGTTGTGGTGCATGGGCCTAGTTGTTCTGTGGCATGTGCAATCTGCCCGGACCAGGGATCAAACCTGTGTCCCCTGCATTGGCAGGTGGATTCCTTACCACTGAGCCGTTGGAAAAGCCCTTAAAAAGATATTTAAAGTTCTCAAACCTGAAGCATTCTTCAGTGTCTTTTTCAATTTAAAAAACTGGAATTTTTCTTGTAAATTCCATGGTGGTCCAGTGATTAGGGCTCTGCCCTTCCATGGCAATGGGCCCAGGTTTGATCCTGGTTGGAGAACTAAGATCCCACAAGCCACAAGATGTGGTCAAATTAAAAAAAAAACAGGGCTTCCCCTGGTGGTCCAGTGGGTAAGGACACCGCCTTGCAGTGCAAGGGACGCCGGTTTGAGCTCTGGCCTGGGAAGATCCCACGTGCCGTGGAGCGGCTGGACTGATGTGTCCAATTACTGAGCCGGAGCTCTGGAGCACATGCGCCCAGAGCCGGTGCTCTGCAACGACAGACGCCATCGCGATGGGAGGCCCACAGGAGCCAAAGAACGAAGACGAATGAAAATAGAGAAATGAAAGACCAATAGCAGTGGCCCGCCCACTCCCCTCCCTCCCCAACCCGACCCCCGCCCAAAGTAAATAAATAAATAAATCTTTAAAAACAAAAAAACAGAGAAATGAAACTTAAAAGCTTTTGCACAACAAAAGAAACTACAAACAAGGTGAACAGACAACCCATCTCACACCAGACAGAATGGCCATCATCCAAAAATCTACAGACAATAAATGCTGGAGAGAGTGCGGAGAAAAGGGGACAGTCCTGCGTTGTTGGTGGGAATGTAAATTGATACAGCTGCTATGGAAGACAGTATAGAAATCCTTAAAAAACTAAGAATAGAAGCACCATATGACCCAGCAATCCCACTATTAGGCTTATACTCTGATGAAACTAAAATTGAAAGAGACACCTGTATCCCAGTGTTCATTGCAGCACTCTATACAATAGCTAGAACACGGAAGCAACCTAGATGTCCATTGGAATGCGGATTTTCGTTCACTCTAGGTGGCATGGGCTTCAGTAGTTGTGACTCACAGGCTCTAGAGCACAGGCTCAATAGTTGTGGTGCATGGGCCTAGTTGTTCTGTGGCATGTGCAATCTGCCCGGACCAGGGATCAAACCTGTGTCCCCTGCATTGGCAGGTGGATTCCTTACCACTGAGCCGTTGGAAAAGCCCTTAAAAAGATATTTAAAGTTCTCAAACCTGAAGCATTCTTCAGTGTCTTTTTCAATTTAAAAAACTGGAATTTTTCTTGTAAATTCCATGGTGGTCCAGTGATTAGGGCTCTGCCCTTCCATGGCAATGGGCCCAGGTTTGATCCTGGTTGGAGAACTAAGATCCCACAAGCCACAAGATGTGGTCAAATTAAAAAA
The DNA here is from genome assembly GCA_022376925.1 of Tragulus kanchil. NCBI lineage: Eukaryota > Metazoa > Chordata > Mammalia > Artiodactyla > Tragulidae > Tragulus > Tragulus kanchil. The sequence continues at coordinate 37,948,417 of JAIOJX010000031.1, read as the reverse complement.
AAAACAGGGCTTCCCCTGGTGGTCCAGTGGGTAAGGACACCGCCTTGCAGTGCAAGGGACGCCGGTTTGAGCTCTGGCCTGGGAAGATCCCACGTGCCGTGGAGCGGCTGGACTGATGTGTCCAATTACTGAGCCGGAGCTCTGGAGCACATGCGCCCAGAGCCGGTGCTCTGCAACGACAGACGCCATCGCGATGGGAGGCCCACAGGAGCCAAAGAACGAAGACGAATGAAAATAGAGAAATGAAAGACCAATAGCAGTGGCCCGCCCACTCCCCTCCCTCCCCAACCCGACCCCCGCCCAAAGTAAATAAATAAATAAATCTTTAAAAACAAAAAAACAGAGAAATGAAACTTAAAAGCTTTTGCACAACAAAAGAAACTACAAACAAGGTGAACAGACAACCCATCTCACACCAGACAGAATGGCCATCATCCAAAAATCTACAGACAATAAATGCTGGAGAGAGTGCGGAGAAAAGGGGACAGTCCTGCGTTGTTGGTGGGAATGTAAATTGATACAGCTGCTATGGAAGACAGTATAGAAATCCTTAAAAAACTAAGAATAGAAGCACCATATGACCCAGCAATCCCACTATTAGGCTTATACTCTGATGAAACTAAAATTGAAAGAGACACCTGTATCCCAGTGTTCATTGCAGCACTCTATACAATAGCTAGAACACGGAAGCAACCTAGATGTCCATTGATGAATGAATGGATTAAGAAGCTATGACACATATATACAATGGAATATTTCTCAGCCGTAAAAGGAAATGCAGAAGAATCAGTCCTAATGAGGTGGATGAACCTAGAATCTATTATACAAAGTGAGGTAAGTCAAAAAGAAAAGGACAAATACAGTATACTAACACATATATATGGAATCTAGTAAGATGGTACCAGTAAATACAGATGCAGAGCAGCGATGGAGAAACAGACATAGAGAACAGACCTATGGACATTGAGGGGTGGGAAGATAAGGCGAGAGGTCCGGAAAGAGTAACATGAAAACCTATGATAACCATTGTGATTAAGCTGTAAGACTAAGGGAACTTACATGGGGGCTGTGCAACAACCTGGGAAGTGGGATGGGGGGAAAGGTAGGGGGACTTGGATAGGAGGGGTCAGAGATATATCTATGACTGTTTTGGGATTATGCACAGCTGTAAACAATAAAAGTCTGCAAAAGACATATAACAATACACTGGGCTTCTCTGGTGGTCCAGTGGGTAAGGACACCGTCTTGCAGTGCAAGGGGCACCTGTTCGATCCCTGGCCTGGGAAGATCCCACGTGCCGTGCAGTGGCTGGACCGATGTGTTCAATTACCTAGCCGGAGCTCTGGAGAGTGTGCGCCCAGAGTCGGTGCTCTGCGACAACAGAGGCCACTGCGATGGGAGGCCCATAGGGGCCAAAGAACAAAGATGGATGAAAATAGATAATGAAAGACCAATAGAAGTGACCTGCATGCCCCCCTCCCTCCCCGACCCGCTCCCCCCTGCCCAAATAAAGAACAATACACTGTACACCTGAAACTAATACAACATTGTAAAACAACCAAACTCCAATAAAAAACAAAAAACAGACAGTATTTTAACTTTTAGGGCCTGCAGATTGACAGCGTGTTCTTGGGAGACTTCGAAGAGACTGTTTTTAATCAATGTTCTAATCAGAAATGTACCTGGAAATTATAATCAAGTAATCTAAGGAGCAAATCTAATAAATAAGAAAATGCAGATAATTAAATGGGAGTCAAATGTAAAGAAAGTCTAAAAACAAACAAAACAGGGGCTTCCCTGGTAGCTCACTCTTTATCATTGCAAAGAGTTCGCCTGCCAATGCAGGAGACATGAGTGTGATACCTGATTCGGGAAGATCCCGCATGCTGTGGAGCAACTAAGCCCATGAGCCACAACTATGGAGCCTGTGCTCTAGAGCCTTGGAGCTGCAACTGTTAAGATCATGTGTTACAACTACTGAAGCCCATGTGCCCTAGAGCCCAAGTTCTACAACAAGAGAAGTCACCGCCACAAGAAGCCTGCTCACCTCAACTAGAGAGTAGCCCCCACTCCCTGCAACTAGAGAAGAGCCTAGGGCAGCAATGAAAACTCAGAATAGCCAAAAATAAGTAAATAAATCGAAACAAACAAACAAACAAACAAAATAAACCAATGACACCTTCAATTCTCTTCTCCTCATCTTCTTCTTCATGGAAAGGAATTGGATCAGTCAGATTCAGATATTCAACCCAACTCTGATTTTCAGAGTTTTGGAGATTAGTCAACTGTTTGAGAGGACACAAAGTGTGTGAGCACTGGGGAGTTAGGGGTCCTCGTGAGGCCAGCTTAAGTCTGCTTCCCGATTTGTGTTCTGGAAATAGAGATAAACAGTGACAGGAATGAGAGAAGGAGGAAAGCAAAGTGAGGAGAGAGAAGGAAGGTCTCTTGAGTGTGGATCAAAGGAAGAAACATGCCAAATTCAAATACAGAAAGGTTAAATCTTGGGGATTTTAAAATTTAACATTTCAAAAAAATTTTTTAAAAAGCCTTTTTATCTATTGGATTTAAAACATTAAACACTTTATGACTTCACAGAGTAGAGGTTGACATTAAGCAGCTAAAGAAATGCACAGAGTACATCTAACTATCTCAGGGGGGATGGCTAGAATGCCTTTCTGCGGAATGTCCAGGAAACCATGACCTACGAATCCAGCCTCCAGGTCCCAGCACCAGCAGTAGTTCATGAACCGGACGAAACAAGCCCGCAGGAAGTCCCCCAGCAGGATGGTGATATATGTTACCAGCATGTCAGACACTGTCAGCCTCATGAATTCCTGCAGAGAGGAACATAGTGAAATGGGGTGGTCAGGGTTTGATCATGCCCACTTCTCCCAAATTACGGCAGCCCGCCCGCCCTGCCCCTCATATATTTCTCTGTGACCCTGACTGATGGTAACAGAATGGGGGTGCAGATAAAAGACCCCATGCTTAAAAAAAAAAAAAAAAAAGATCGCATGCTTTGAAAAGTGCTTACTATAGGTTCCAGGTCTACAAGCTTCTAATTTATTGGTTTGGAATAGTCTCTGAATCTTTGGATGTTGATATTAACCTTGCAGGGTTATTGAGAAGCTTAGTGATTATGTATACAAATTGCCTGGCAGTTGGCAATACCCAATATTTGGTAGTGAGTAGCACTGTTGCACAAATGGAGGATATGGTAGCTTACCCCTTGCTTCCTCCCCCTGCTGGGAAGTATCAGCTAAGACTGAATCTGACCATTGTTCTTGAGGATAGCAGCTGACATTCTTTACCTCCTGCTAATTGAATTTTTTTTGTTTTGGTATGCAAAGAAAATAATGTAGGTTTTTAAAAAAATTATTATCACAGAGGCACATAGAAGAAGCACTCAAAGCAAAGAAACAAACTTTTCTCTGCTTTTCAGAGTATATATAATTTATTAATTTCTTAAAAGTTGAAACGATCTACCAGACATCATCAACACCTCTAAGACATCCAATAGACTTTGAGTTCCCTGGGGGCATATGGCCTCCTATACTCATTTTTGTGTCTTCCAAGGTGATTAATAAATGTGTGCTGGATGGACAGCTGATGGGTTTTCTCTCATGATTAATTTGAGTGTGGATCAAAGGAAGAAACATGCCAAATTCAAATACAGAAAGGTTAAATCTTGGGGATTTTAAAATTTAACATTTCAAAAAAATTTTTTAAAAAGCCTTTTTATCTATTGGATTTAAAACATTAAACACTTTATGACTTCACAGAGTAGAGGTTGACATTAAGCAGCTAAAGAAATGCACAGAGTACATCTAACTATCTCAGGGGGGATGGCTAGAATGCCTTTCTGGAATGTCCAGGAAACCATGACCTACGAATCCAGCCTCCAGGTCCCAGCACCAGCAGTAGTTCATGAACCGGACGAAACAAGCCCGCAGGAAGTCCCCCAGCAGGATGGTGATATATGTTACCAGCATGTCAGACACTGTCAGCCTCATGAATTCCTGCAGAGAGGAACATAGTGAAATGGGGTGGTCAGGGTTTGATCATGCCCACTTCTCCCAAATTACGGCAGCCCCGCCCCGCCCTGCCCCTCATATATTTCTCTGTGACCCTGACTGATGGTAACAGAATGGGGGTGCAGATAAAAGACCCCATGCTTAAAAAAAAAAAAAAAAAAGATCGCATGCTTTGAAAAGTGCTTACTATAGGTTCCAGGTCTACAAGCTTCTAATTTATTGGTTTGGAATAGTCTCTGAATCTTTGGATGTTGATATTAACCTTGCAGGGTTATTGAGAAGCTTAGTGATTATGTATACAAATTGCCTGGCAGTTGGCAATACCCAATATTTGGTAGTGAGTAGCACTGTTGCACAAATGGAGGATATGGTAGCTTACCCCTTGCTTCCTCCCCCTGCTGGGAAGTATCAGCTAAGACTGAATCTGACCATTGTTCTTGAGGATAGCAGCTGACATTCTTTACCTCCTGCTAATTG